>CM073573.1:157668619-158977369 GCA_037074715.1 Magnolia kwangsiensis | reverse complement strand
TACTAAACCAATCGATGGAAAAGCATAGAGATGAGAAATAATCTAATGCAAGGAGATTAACAATTATAGATTTGGAGAAAGGACATGAAAGCATAAATAGGGAGGTTACATGGTGAGTGGCGAGTGGTGAGGAAAGAGGTCAACGGGGGATTTATTGACATCATGAATATAGTTTCATGAAGTGTTAAGCAAAGCAATAACAGATTTGGTTGCGGGAGTGGGGAAGGATCTTCTTCAAAATGTTTTCAAGTACAAACTGGTACGAGGGAGTGAGAAGGGAGAATGAGTCTGATGTGTGACCTGAAGTGGGAGCGGCACCTAATGAGAAGGATCGTGCAACTAAGGTCATAAAATATATGTACAAAGAGTAGAGAAAGATTTGATGATGATAATGTGAAGAAGAGAGGAAAATACTGAGAGAGAAGGAGGAGAGTTTGGGGAGAGATGTTGTGTTAGGCTTGCTTGCCTTAACACATAATATTTTATTATAATAAAGTATATAGTTCACCGCAGGAGAAAAGGGAAGTGTGCACATGCACTTACACTAACCACCAAACCACATACACAATACATAAAATTCTATACTCCCCCTCAAGTTGGACCATAGATGTTGATCATGCCCAACTTATCACGAACACGATGAAGAACATCTCGGCTCAAGGACTTTGCAAGAACATCAGCAAGTTGATCCCCAGCTCGAACAAAAGAAGTGACGATTTCCTTGGAAGCGACTTTCTCCCGAATAAAGTGACAGTCGGCCTCAATATGTTTGGTTCGCTCGTGGAAAACTGGGTTACGAGCAATATGGATGGCCGCTTGGTTGTCACAGTGAAGAGGAACAGGATTCGAAGGAGGATAGTCAAGTTCTTCAAGAAGGTTGCGAAGCCACACGAGTTCAAATGTCGCATGAGCCATACCACGATATTCTGCTTCAGCCGAGGAACGGGCAACGTTATAAGATTGCCACCTAAGAAGGTACAGAAGCCGGATGTAGAGTGGCGATCAAAAGTACTACCTGCACAATCAGTATCGGCATATCCAGAAAGATGAAGATGACCATGGAACTGAAAGTGGATGCCAAGACCCGGGGTTAATTTTAAATACTGAAGTATGCGGTAGACAGCTGTGAGATGAGAAGTACGGGGAGCTTGCATGAATTGGCTAACAACCCCGACCGCAAATGAGAGATCTGGGCGAGTAATAGTCAGGTAAATAAGCTAGCCTACAAGTCGTCGATACATCTCAGGATCAGTAAGGAGAGCACCATCATCTGGTCGAAGCTTCTGTGAAGTATCCATGGGAGTGGTAGCAGGCTTGCACCCTAACATGCCGGTCTCCATGAGAAGATCGAGCACATATTTTTGTTGTGACAAGACCAATCTGGATGATGAGCGAGCAACTTCAATTCCGAAGAAGTAGCGAAGAGGACCAAGATCCTTGATCTCAAACTTGGTCTTCAAAAAATCTTTGACCTCCCTCATTCCAGCAAAATCACTACCTAACAGAACAATATCATCCACATAGACAATGAGAATCAAGATGCCAGTCAATCATCAACATATAAAGAGAGAATGATCGGCATGACTACGAATAAAGCCAAACTCCAAGAGAGCCTGACTAAATTTTTCGAACCATGCACGTGAGGATTGTTTGAGTCTATAAAGAGCCTTCTTCAACTGGCAGATAAGTGCAGGGTTGTGAGAAGCAACAAAGCCAGGAGGTTGATGCATGTAAACTTCCCCTACAAGATCCCCATGGACAAATGCATTCTTAACATCAAGCTGAAACAAGGGCCATAATAAATTAACGGCCAAGGAGAGCACAATGCGAATCGAATTAAGCTTAGCCACCGGAGAGAATATCTCAAAGTAATCTACACCATGAGTCTGTGTGTAACCCTTAGAAACAAGATGAGCTTTATAGCGATCAATTGAGCCGTCTGGAAGAAACTTGATTATATAAACCCATCGACAGCCAACAGGTTTATGGCCTAAAGGAAGTGGCACAAGGTTCCAAGTATGATTCTTCTCAAGAGCAGACATTTCTTCTATCATCGCCTTCGTCCAATTAGGACTCTGAAGAGCATGTGAGAGAGATCAAGGAATAGTCTGTGATGAAAGGAAAGATGCAAACGACTGAAAAGACAGTGAAAGATGATCATATGAAACGAAATTACTAATCGGGTGTTGAGTACAAGATCGTGACCCTTTGCGCAAGGCAATGGGAAGATCTAAAATCGAGGTAGGAGAGTTACCTGAGCCAACATCCAAAGTGAGCGGAAGGGTGGATGACTGAGCGTGTGAAGATTTATCTCAACGATGATACACCTGCAAAGGCTTAGGCTCACCCATATCACCAACAGGATGCTGAATAAAGGGGAGAGGAGTTTTCCCATGATCACTAGTAGAAAGAGGATAAGAGTCATACTCCCCCTGACTCGCAAGAGGATCACAAAGGGAACGGCTGGGAGTGGAGAAAAAGGAAATATCCTCAAAGAAAGTTACATCGGCAGAGACATATTTCTTGCGAGTCAATGGGTCAAAGTATTTATACCCTTTCTGACTCCGAGGATACCCTAGAAAGATACATTTAATTGCCCTGAGGCTAAGTTTATCATTACTTCCATCCAAAATTTGAACAAAACACGTACAACCAAAAACTTTAGGTGGTAGAGGAAATGGATTATCATGAGGATACAATATAGTAAATGAAGATTTGTAAGACGGGATACGTGAAGGTATACGATTAATAAGAAAATTAGTAGTTAGGAGAGCATCACCCTAAAAATGTTTAAGTAGATGCATACCAAGCAGAAGGGTGCAAGCAACGTCAAGAAGATGACGATTCTTTCGTTCTGCAATACCATTTTGTTGAGGTGTGCGAGCATATGACGTTTAAGACAATACCACGTTCTTGCAAAAAGGATGGAAAGGCAGTAGACATATATTCCCCCCATTATCAAAATGGAGGGATTTGATAGAACAATGAAATTGAGCGCACACTTCATGATAAAACACTTTAAACGCATCAAATACTTCACTTTTAGATTTCAAAAGATAAATCCAAGTCATACGCGAATAATCATCAATAAAGGTAACAAAATATCTAAATCCAAAAGTCGAGGTAACCGGAGCTGGTCCCCAGACATCCGAGTGAACTAGATGAAAAGGTTGAGATTTCCTCCCAGAAGAGCTAGGAGGAAACGTAGCGCGATAATGTTTAGACAATTCACAAATATCACAACATAATGGTTTAGTGACAGATAAGGAGGGAAACAAAAATCTCAATCTAGCTATGGATGGGTGGCCTAAGCAGCAATGCCACCGAGTCATGGACTCTTGATCTAGAGAAAGGGAACTAGAAGCGGCAATGGGGTGTATCATCGAGAAGATAAACGCCTCCTCGCTCATGCGCCCCACCAATCACTCTCTTTGTTTGTAGGTCCTGAAATAAACAATAAGAAGGGAAGAAGGGAATGAAACAATTGAGTGATTTAGTAAGAGAGCTAACAGATAATAAGTTTAATGGAAAACGAGGCATATGTAAGACTGAGGACAAAGACAAGGAAAAAGAGAGGGATGGAACCAATTCTAGAGAGGGGAGATTGGGTTTCATCTGTGACTGTGACATACTAAGTGGGAGGAGAAGGAGAATAAGAAAAAAAGAATTGAAACTTATCTGTCATATAGGAGGAAGCTCTAGAGTCGATGACCCATGAGGTAGGAGAGGATGACACAAGAAGGGCAGTACCTGACTGGGCCGAAGCCGCGTGAGAAGGCTCAGGAATATCACGAATGTGAAGCCGCATAAAGGCATCATATGCAGCCCGAAAAATGATAAGAGACTCCCCAGAAGTAGACTGTTCAGCTATCGGGGTGGGAGATTGTCTCAGAAGCAATGGTGGATGCAACAGAAGCAGCGGCATACGTAGGGCGACCATGTATCTGCCAGCAATAATCAACAGTGTGATTAGTTCCACCGCAATGTGAACAAATGCGGGAACCATCAGGTCCTCATCCATGTCCGCAACGACCACGAAGACTACGGCCGCCACGACTGTGATCTCCCTCGCGGCCTCTACCACGACCATCAAAACCAAAAATGTGCCTTGAACTCAAGGATGGTACACGAAGACCAAGAGAGACTGATCGCCAGCAAGATGTGCCAAACGCTCAGGTGGCACAAATGAATGAGGAAGAGTAGAGACAGTAGCACGCTGACACATGGCATAGACTGTTGTCAATGGGGGAAAATCCTATATAACAACCTGATCTCGAACATGAAGATAATCAGAACTCAACCCAGCTAGGAACTGCATGATACGAGTATCATCCCGCTGCTTATGAGCATGTTTATGATCCTCTTTACATTTGGAAGGAAGATGTTGATACATATCCAACTTATCCCACATACCCCGAATCGTCGAATAGTAATCTTTTAAGGATCTTGAGTTTTGTTGGAACCGACCAATTTCTTGAATAGGCTGGAATACCCGTGAAAAATTCTGAGATTCCGAGAACATGTCATAAAGCGTATCCCAAATGCCTTTAGCCGAGGATAAAAACATCACTGAGTGGCTAATCGAGGAATCCATACTATTCAACAACCATGCAATAACTTGATAATTCTCCTTTGTCCAAGACTTGTAAGTAACATCTGTAGAGCTTGGGGGTTCATCCAAAATATACGACAGCTTGTCACGGGCTCCTAAAAATACTTTTATAGATTGTGCCCATTGAAAATATTTGTCACCATTCAACTTAGTAGAGGTAATTTGTAAAGGGTTGGATTCAAGAGACCCTATGCCAAGAGATGATGGCCCTTTGTCAGCCATAGGAGAGTCCAAGAGAGATAAATCTATGCCAAGAGAGCCTTTACGCCAAGTAAGATTGATTCAAACAACTCTATCTCACTCAATCCTTTAAGATAATAAGAGATAAACCTCAAACAAATATCAATCATCCAAAAATACCAAGAAACGCAGTAAAAAAAGCCCTAACTGAGTGAAAACGGCCCAGCCGCACGTTTGTTTGAGGTTAAAAACCTCTCAAACAGTGATTTTAAGTAAAAAAATCCACCATGGGTAGCTTGAGAGGAAGATTTCGGTCCATCTTGAGCAAAGAAACTAAAGAAAAGCTTACCGATTTGAGGTAAATCGAAGAAAAACGGAAGATGGGGCCGATTTTTGAATTTCTCTATTTCGCCAAAAATACCATGAAAAGAGATCCAATAAATTCTAAAAAAATCATGACAAATCTTCTAAAATTAAGATCTATCAAACCCCTAAACTTTTAGCTTAAACGGAGTCCATGTGTCCGTATAACGTTGATGTCAGCCGTACGACTGCTGACGTCAGCAAGGTGACTTGTCACCTCTCAATGTGTTGGATGCGGAATGCCTAAATCTATGCTCTGATACTAAGTAGAGAAAGATTTGATGATGATAATGTGAAGAAGAGAAAAATATTAAGAGAGAAGGAGAGTTTGGGAGAGATGTTGTGTTAGGCTTGCTTGCCCTAACACATAATATTTTATTATAATAAAGCATATAGTACACCGCATGAGAAAAGGGAAGTGTGCACATGCACTTACACTAACCACCAAACCACATACACAATACATAGCATTCTATACAGAGGTGTTGTTGCAAGACTATTAACAGCATGGGAGAGACTAATGAGTTCCTAGTATCCGCCAATCTTCATCAGAGGTCGGTATTAGGTCCCTACCTTTTTAAACTGTCCATGATGAGGTCCCTGGGTGTATGGATTTTGCAGATGACATGGTGTTGTTCGATAAGAGTAAAAAGGGGCCAAATACTAAATTGGATGGGCGGGGAAGGCTATTGAGTCTAGACACTTGAAAATTAGTAAAACCAATATCTTTCAATGGGTCAGGATGGCCCAATGGGTTTTTGAGCCTAGCTAGCCTTGGGTTCCTCTATGTCCAGGCCCTGAAAATGAAGCCATTTCTTAAACAAGACAAGCTTAGATTGTGTCCAAAAGCCCACAGGGCCAACACGAATCTGATCAGGCTCGAGCATGTTTACAATAATACATATGATACCAATTATTTTTAAGAGTTACAATCTGGTAAAGAACTCATATAGTTCCCTTCTGCTTCCACTCTCCCAAAAAAAAATTCTCCACTACCAGCCACCCCAATCCAACCCCCCTCTCGATTGATTGACAATTGGGCATTCGCCCTTTTGGGCCATTGATAGTCCTATTTATATAGTTAGCCCTAATTATACAGGCAAACCTTTACTTAACAACAATGGCCAAGAGATTCCCTAATGCAATTTGGTTCATTACATTGACTCTATTATTACTTAAAAGGGGATGATTGTTGAGGACGTTTCCAATAAATTAATGATGTGTGGGTGAAGTGGATATGTGCCCATGGAGTGTTGTGTGATTTTTGCATGCTTATGAAACTTAAGGGGAAGGTGGTAGTTCTTGACTGGTTAAGCAATATGGGGTAAATTTTTGGGCAGTTAGAAAGCTACGGGTATAGAGATTATGTGTTGCAGAGATGAGGTGTTGAGTTGGATCATGGATGTGAGGGAGACAAGGATGGATGGATTTAAGAATGAAGTCATACGAAGTATCTACTAGTAGTCCCAATAGGAGAGAAAATGGTGAATAAGTCATATTGAGATGTTTGGTCATTTGCAAGTAAGAGTGGGGATGGCTCCAACAAGGAATGGAACATCTGTTAGGGTTGAACGCCAAAAAAAGAAAAAAAACAGACGAGAGAAAGAACTAAGAGGACTTGGATTGTGGTGGTGAGAAGAGATATAAATGCTTGTTCACTTACCACATCAAGGCCTTAGGATGTATTCACGAAATGTGATTCATAAAGCCAATCACAAATAGTTGGTACAAGGCTATGATGATGATGATAATGACATTGATTGGGAACTAGCATTTTATTAAAAAATACAAAGACACCATATTAAGGGAGGGGAATTGAGTCGAGAAGCTGGTAATGAGTGGCCCCTTGTCACTTCTTCTTTTGCAAGAGTATCAACCTCTTAATTTGCATCCCTAACACACAAGAGAATGTAGAGATATACAAGTCATTTACATATATGTATTATGTAGTGTAGTCATGATTTGAATATAATAGACCTCTTCCAAGTTTTTATTTTTATTTTTATTTTTTAAGTACCTCAAAATAAGACAGCTTCCAAGTAACCAGAACATGGAGCATATGGTCCATTGGCCAAGCACCAAGTTAAACAAACACATGAAGCAAGTCCAAAGTATACTTTTGTTGTAGAGGCCTTAACACTATTCAATTGTTGTTTACAAGGGATCCAACCAATATACAGGCTTCCAAGGGCCTTGTATCCATGATGAGGCTCATTCAATGGTGGTGTGGAAGTCCCTTCAATCACCAGTTTCCGCATAAAGAAATCATAAAAATGCATAAACCTTCCCTCAAAGGACATAGGAACGAGAAATAAAGCAAGAAAAGAGAAGATCGAAGAGAATGAAATGCACATGGTGGTCATTATAGCGGTTCCTTCTTATCCTAGAAAACGTCTAAAAAAACCTACTGCGGAACAACCGAGCAGGGGCAAAAATAAATACGAACATATGGGAACAACTTTAGCACTTCGATGCTCCAATGAACAACAATTCTTTTAAATAGTGGTTGATCCCTTGGGAGTGACATCATCTCCATCGGATTTTGCGTGTTATCCAGATATTGGAGCCACAAAGCATGTGACTAGATATCCAATCATTCTTTCAGATTTGATTCCCTATAAAGGGAGCTACATGGTCTTTTACTGGAGATGGAATTGCCTTACCTATAAAAAATATTAGGATAGCTGATATCTCTACAAAACACAATTGTTGGTGTTACCACCATTGCAGAATGACATTTCAATCTTTATCTATCACTTCAACATAAATAACCAGGACGAGTCCCGGTCCTGCCCCAACCCCCAACCAAGGGAGTTGTTACGTCCTGCATGTAGATGTACTATAGAGGCACATGTGGATGAGAGTACCATCTCTGACATAAGCGTCACATCCCACGATGAACAAACAACGGTGTAGTACGATCATTAGCATTGAGTAAAGTGCCAAAGCTTCCTACTTGTTAGAAATATCCTCATAACAAAGCCCTCAATAAGCCATCACAGCCTACCCTTTGTCATTCCTAAACACTCTCCCAATACCTATGGGACCTGGGTTTCCAAGGGAACACCAGTCAAGATCAAGTTCCAACCAAACCATTGGTGGTAGCTTCCATTGAACTTAAGCTTTCACCGTTTCTCTCATCATGAATCACAACCTTCCAATAATGAGTATATTAGACAGAGGGAAGACCCTACATTTCCAGTCTCACCAAACACCAATCCAATAACCAACAACATGATTTACTCTAGCCTTTTTTCTTCACTCCTCTACCACCACCTGGTTGTTATTGTTAAAGACCCTTGATATAAATTGACATGCCATCCTCTAATGGCTCGAGCATTAAGAGAAAGTGGTTGTTTAACATGGAATCAAAGCGGAAGGTCAAGTGTTCAAATCCCGAAAGTAGCAAATATGCTACCGGAATATATTCTCCCACGGGGGGCCATTTATAGTGTGAGTTGTGAGTGTCCCTCCACACTTGCCTAGTATGTTCCTGTATGGAGTTCCACCCCGCATGTGCGGCGGACTGTTAAAGACCCTTGATATGCATTGACATGTCATCCTCTAATGGCTCGAGCTTTTAGAGGAAGTGGTTGTTTGATAGTTATCCTCATAGAAATGAAGTAACCTGCATATATTTTCTTTGGAACAAGAATTTATGATGAATGTCCCCATGCATAAACCACATTAGAGGAAACCGTGCATCAGGTTTCAACATACAACCTAAAATTTAGTAAAATTCATGCATTGGGTTCAGCACTGAGTTTATTGTTTAGAGGAAACTGTGTCAATTCAGGATACAAAAGGAATGAATGGCATGTTTACTGATAATCGGATCATTCAAAATCTTTTTAGGCACAAGTTTAGTTCTTTTTTTTTTTTTTCCATGTAGTGTGTCCAATGAATGCCCACGTAATACTTGATCTTGGGTTTACGTTGCATCAGGATAGTGATACAAA
Organism: Magnolia kwangsiensis; assembly: GCA_037074715.1. Classification (NCBI taxonomy): domain Eukaryota; kingdom Viridiplantae; phylum Streptophyta; class Magnoliopsida; order Magnoliales; family Magnoliaceae; genus Magnolia; species Magnolia kwangsiensis. The sequence continues at coordinate 158,968,255 of CM073573.1, read as the reverse complement.
CCAGCCAGGATACCGAGCTGGGTAGGACGCAGTTCATCCAAGCTGATATTTGTTGATGCTTCATCATACAACAACTTCACTTCCTCACTCCATGTTCAGTAAACATTTCTTGGCTCTCTCAATTGTGGATTATATTCAAGTGAGAGTTATAAACATTTCAAGGCAATCATGTGTGTGTACCAATACATAGGGCATAGCTATATGGACTAATGCACAGTGTATACCATGTCTTTGCATGAGCAGCATGGATTTCAAACCCTGGTTTTCTAATCCCGGATTTCCATTTGTGTTTACTAGTCTGGATTATCAAAATCTCGGAATTCAGAAATTGAGTTTGGCAACCAGGGCTTTGATTTTGAATTCTTGGACTTATGCTTTTGAATATTCATGGAATGCGATGATGTAAATTATCTCAAATAATCTAATATGACATACATGCGTAACATCAACATGTAAGACAATCATTAGACTAAGCTATTGTAAAATAACCTAGGCTAAAAAAATAAAGCAATTATAAAGCAATTTCAGGCATCAAGAAACCCACAAGACAGTGGCCCTACTAATTTCATAATTGAACCAAAACCCCATATTTTTGATTGGGTGATTGTCATTTTTTCTATGGTGTGGCCCACATAATGATTGCATAGGCCTGATTTTTTAAGGATCCCATCATCGTGGTGTGAATGAGTGTAAAATGCCTTAAAGAGAGGAGACGAAATCCTAGATTTTGCAACATAGCTTTTTTCTAGGTTCTAAAAAGGGTTGTTGATGAGGATATCACGTCACGTACACCCTTACATACGTATCAGAGGAGGAGGCGGGCCGTGTCGATTTCCTTGTGGCTAGGTGAGTAACGGTGATCGTGTTGAAGACCCATGTGCATGGTGCGAGCATCTGGAAGACCCCGCACTGGGAAGTTGCACATGGGTTGCTTTATGGAGTGATCCAGACCGTTGGATCGGAGGGACGCGACGATTGGGTCATTGGATCACATGGATCACATGATCGGGCCATTGATCGTTGATCAATGTCCACATCAGTTTTAAACTTTATCATATTTTAGGATTTAGTTTTTTATTATTTTATATTTGGATACATTATGAGTGTTTTAGTTGATTTTATTTAGACTAGGGCTATTTTCGTTTATATTCACAAGACAATTTTTGTATTTTTGAAACTTCTTGGATTTATAAAAAGAGGGGGCCTGATTTTTTATTTTTTTTTTTAAAAGAGAGAAAAATTCTTGCTTTTTTCTCCCATCTTCATGCGATTTGAAGATACTTTCATGTGATTTGAAAGGAAGATTGGTACAAGGCTAATCTTCATCAACGGAGGTGCGGGGTCTCCATCTATCCCCACACCATCTTCTCTTTTCTTCCCCGCCTAGGTATTTTCTTCAGATTCTTAATTCTCTCATCCCAAATGTCTCCATCTATTCCCATACCTTCTCTTTTCTTCCCCATCTAGCTATTTTCTTCAGATTCTTATTTCTCTCATTCCAAATCTTCGTCTTCTCCCAAACCCAACTTTCTCATACCCATCCACAACCCAAACAACTTTGTACCCTTCCACAATTCAATTGGAAGGGAGGGTTTTTTTGAACTAGAAATCCAGTTGGTATTGAAATCCAGAATTTTCAGGGGTGCCAAACCTAACCCCGTTTTCAAATCCTGTATTTCAATCCCCAAAGGGCACCTTCGGGGGTGCCAAACGACTCGTATAAATGTGTCTTTCATAACCTAGTACAATTGTATAGGTATGCTCAAAGCATTGTTGATAATCTGTACGTAAGATAGAGATGTAAGGCATTTCTGTTTGACATACTCTGTGTTCAGACAAAATGAATTTAAAAAAAGAAGAAGAAGAAGAAGAAGAAGAGGAAGTTAGTGTTTTTTATAGCTTGACATACATCAGATGCACACAAGTAAAGATTCTCAGGCCTAAGTAATATTTGAGCACATGGGGGCATTCTAACCCAGATTCTGAACATGGTAAAACAGTCCAACACGATATAAAGATGACATCTAGATAATGCAGAAGTTTATTTTATGCTAAACAATAATAGTCCAACTTCAAAGAGATTTCAATTTCTGACTTGAAGATGTTCAGACAGTAAGCATGACATAAATACCCTCCTGGAGGTTTGCACCGGGACTTCTCTGAGAGAAATATATTTAAGTCTGCTCCCCACAAGGAGGCTTTATCAGAAATAAATATGAAGTCTAATTTTATTATATTTGATAGAACCAATGATCCACAAGCTCAGGAGTTTGTGTGGTGCACTTCATGCAGTATTTATGAGTTCATCCACCTCCATCAACATACTATCAAGATATAAAGCCACTGTCATGAGTTTCAGAATTATAAAAATGTTCGTACCACTGCTTGACAAGAAAAAAGAGTTCAACTTGTTTTTAAATCGTTTTGAAAGATCTTTTCGCATTTCCTCCTCTAGCCAATTCATAATGTCCTGAATAACAAAGAAAAATGTTAACATATTTTAAATTACAAACTGATAAAGTTAAACAGAATATGACAAAAGAGCTGGAATAGCACATAAATCTATTAATGAGATGTAGGCATACAGTATTTAGCATCCCTTTTGACTTGTTGTATACACAATAAATCAAAGGGATAAGACATAGAAGGATATACTGATATTTCGAGCATTGATACCACCAGCTTTAGAGGTCCAGTTTCTAGATCATCTTTGTATTACACAACAACCACACTATTGGGAGAGAAGGTATGAAAGATTTACTGTAACAGGCAGCAACAATTGGTATCATCGTACTCCACAATATTCTATTCACTGATTCAATCTGCGACATTATGCCTTCTTCTTCTTTTTTTGAAAGATGATAATATTGTAAAAGAGAAGGCAAAAGCCAAATGGAGAACAAGAAAACCAGAAAAAGAACCAAAAAGAAGAGAAAAGGAAAAAAGAAAAAGAAAAGGGAAACAAGGGAGACCTATACTAAAAGTCTACCAAGGAGCAGGAAGAGAAAAATAAAAGAGCTAAGCGCTCAAACCCAACCCAAACCCATTGACCTCAATCCGTGGCCCATTCTCTAACAGACTGAAAGACTGTATACAACACCCCTCGGGCTGGTCTGATAACATTGTTGAAGCAATGTTTATTCCTCTCAATCCAGTAGGCCCAAAAGGCTGCAAGAAGACAGAGCCACCACCTCTTCTTTCTGAGCTTCTGACAACTGCCAACCTCCCAAGATCTAATGTGGCATTCAATGGCATACAGGAAAACCTAGGAGATGAGAGGAGAGACAGACTCTGCATCTTGAAGGCAAAGGGAGCAGGAATTTGGGAGAACTAATCCTCTTTTCTCAAGGTTGTCGATTGTAAGGATTCGACTCCTTCCAGCCAACCAAGCAAAGGCACAGACCTTTAAGGGCCCCCAGAAGACCATAAAGGGTCCTGTACAGCTCAGGGGGGTAGGCTCTAGGGGAGAAGCGATGAACTCATAGAAAGACTTCACGGAGAAAACACCTCTTCCCAGCTTCCAAGAGACTGAATGTAGGGAATCAGGGTCAAGCTTGAACTTCTGTGAGCGAGAGAGAAGTACGAAGAAAAATCTGTAATTTCATCGTCCTTAAGGTCTCTCCGAAAGAGTGGAGTCCACACTCCACCAGATTCGGAAGAGGAAAAACAATCAGAGACAAGAATATCAGGATTGGAGCAAAGTCTAGCTAGGGTTGGGAAGGAGTTTTTGAGGGGAGTTCTACACCAAGGGTCAGTCTAGAATCTGAGCCTTTGAGGGGAGAAGTTCCATACCAAGGGTCAGTCCAAAATCTGACTCTTTTCCATGCCTATGGAGTTCTATTATGAGGATTTGTTACTTTTCCTGGATCTATCAAGTGAGTCCAAAGATCTCTATTGCTTCGCTCCAAAGTTTGACCTGGTACAGTAGAAATCGGGCTCAAGGTAAGCACGCTAAAGGGTCGTTGAAAGAATCCTCTGATCAAACTCCAAAGAATCCATGCAAGTCATCTGTGTGATGGAACTCACCATAGGATCAATGTCCACCAATCATGTTGACACCATTTGTTACTAACTTACTATGTCAATTTCCATCAAAATACAAGAGACAAGGTACCATGACCCCGAAGAACACTTAGTGTGGTATCTCAAGGTTTCAAGCTAAGAAGACACCGTCATCTTCATCAATAACATCAAGCAATATCAATTTTCTAAACTATGATAACTTAGATCATAAAACTCAAAGTTCCATTGCCCTTACATATTAAAGAGGCATTTGGAATCATTAATCGCCTGCTGTCCATCCCACCATAACAACATCTAGATGCTCTAGCTAGTAAGGGGCAATATCATACAGGAAAGCTATATCTATCGTCTTGGACGTTCAATCCATAGAGATGAGTACCATGTCATCAAGGCAAGGCATGGGTGAGGCACAGTTACATCATTGGTAGAGAGTGCCTAAATTGTGAACAATCTTCAACAAATAAAACTGTGGTCAAGAATAGAACAAAGCAAACAACTTACAATATATTAATCAACCAAGAACATATTAAAAAAATCCTAATTTGATTAACTTCATCAACATCATCATCGTTGTAGCCTTGTCCCAATCAGTGTTCGAAATATTGATACTATCGGCCGATATTATCGTTATCGCACCACTGCGAGACGATACGCTCGCGATAACCCCCGTAAGATACCAAAAAATCCAAAATCCAGATATCGGCCGATATATTGTTGATATCGCACCAAAAAACCCAAATATCGGCCGATATATTGTCAATATCGAACCAAAAACCCAAAAATTTGAATTAGAAAAAAGAAGAAGAGGAAATCGGAGAGTACTTGGCTATAGCGGTGATCGGAGGTAGGTCATTCGATAGGTAATGTAACATCCCGAAAATCAGGGGTTGAGCATAAATGTCACTCCCGAGTTCCAGAACATCACTTATGCAACATAAATGCTTATGATTGAATGTTGTCTATGTTAGTGTATTAAACATGAGTGAGATTAAGCCAAAACAACATATCATACTCCAGAGACAGTTAAATTATGCGAGCGGAAGACTGTGATAGTATATATAACATATATAGACTGTTGTAAGTCTCCAGAGTGTGAACATGTTACCAGGTTAAATATATACATGTATACTCCAAAAATTAACAAAAAGAATATACATTAGTGCTTCAAAAGTGTAAAATGACAAGTGTCATGACGTCTAATCAACCTCCCTGTAATCCCGTCGATCAGAACACGGTCTACATAGACCCGCCTGATAGCTGCCTATAGGAGAAACCCCCCTCATTATCATGAAAGTCCGACTCCGCTTCATAAGCAGCGCCATCATCTGAAACTAAAACAAGGACTGGTTGGTGTGTACAACACCATCCCGTAACGTGGGAGTGAGTGATCAACTCAGTGGAATCATAGAGCAAAGGTTAACATGTTATTAATTCAGTCAAGCAGTAATAATAAAGCAAGCAAATCAAACATTCCTAAATACTGTGATTAATGCAAGGATGAGATGCAATAATGATGCATGCCCTCGCCAACATACTCTCTCATGTGACACCATCTTACGTTCGCGGCATGCTTTCATCCCTCAAGTGCTCCACATCTTTCAGGCACATGCAATGCGATATGGGCATGATTACCGAGTTGTTATTAGTCCTTTTCATACAGCAGGATTGAGAAACTAAGGTACCTCCTTTATATCATTCTCAAACAAGGATCCTATCTAGGATCGTCGCTCCTAGTTAATCTCATACGATGATGCGATTCTAGGTCGCTACAAGGGCTGCCAGGGTTGTTACACGCACTCGTTGCACCGCTTTACCATCACCTTATCAATACATGCCTAGTTTATACTCTGTTTACTATGGGAAGGCTCGTCGCCTCTCTGCAGATTCAGAGTATGCTCGAGGTCACTATAAAGGGCTGTCAGGGCTGTTACACGCACTCATTGCACCGCTCCCCTATCACCTTATCAGTGTAGGCCGACAGCTCGAATACAGTGTCCCATACTACCATAATCGGCTCACGAGTCTGGATTGCTCACTGGTCACTACGGGGAGGCTCGTGGCCCCAGCGTAGGCCGACAGCTCGACCACGGTGTCCCATACCACCATGCCCGGCTCATGAGTCTTAATGGATCAAGGTACCACGGTTATCAGGGTTTTCACTGGTAAGTTCAGTACCCTAGGTGCAAGCAGTTATGACCAATACAAGGTGAACATACAACGGTCAATCGGGTTACTTGACGAGTTCGACTAGTACGAGCGCCCGTTGAGTTGTACGATGTGAAGTGCAAGCACTTCATGTGGCCTAACCACTGCCGACAAGCAACGCACGACTCGGGTTCGTCAAACACGTCTTGCGTGGCGAATATAGGCCAACCACGAGCTCAAATCTGTTACTGATTGCCTGGACCATAACATAGCCCCAAACACATTCCATATTAACCAGTAAACATGTACAGTAGCCAAAACAGAAATAATCAAATAATTTAAGCATATTTCCAAACATGTTATAAGATACAACATGAACAAGAATCCATACGCGTGCATTTCAAACTAAAGTGACTAAGTTAAACAACTTGCATGGAGGAAATCATAAACATCCCTAAGGTAGTTGAGAATCCTATCTCAACACCCAAGTAAAGCATTATTTACTATGTATATACTCATACAAGCATTTATACAAACACTTAGACTACACATCTTAGCCTACACATCATATGTTAGCTAAAACTTGTATTAGGGCGAATCCTTTCGCCAAACAGATACTGCATCCATAACTCGCATGTATATACGAAAAATACTCATAGCAATCACATTTACAAAATTTATACGTATGCGGTATTTTCTACAAATACCTAAAATACATAAAATTCCATATACTTCGTATGTATTCGAAATGGAAAACGGACAACATGTTCTACATGTAAAATAGCATCCTCGTCAATAATCTACCACTAGCCGACATTGAAAGCTTTGAAAAATGACAACCTAAGCATCTAAAATCCGCACCTTATGCCGTAGAAGTGTAACGAATTCAATAGAGACTAAGTCTTTGTCAACGACTGATTGACAACCTACAGTATGATTTAGGTTAGCTACTTCACCACTTGCACCAATTGAAACCCTAGAACAGGTTAGGGTTAGGCTTTCTTACCTAAGAACGAAGTTAGAATCGCCGGAAAAATAATTAGATCGTGATGGTTAAGCACGTAGGATAGCAAGAAGATCCTCCCACTTCTCTCACACTTTCTCGCTCTTTTCTCTCCTAGGTTTTCCCAAATTCGTATGGGATGAGAGAGTGAGGGTTTAAGGTCCTTATATAGGCCCAAAACTCTCCAAATTAGACTCAGGGCCATGGTATACTTAGGTTATGTCCAAATACGGACTGTTCCGTCTCAACGGAGCACTTCCGGAGGTCCTGTTACTAAATGCGGTCGGACTTAAGCTCACCAATATTGGATCTAGGTGGAGTTAAGTTTTCGTCCCAGTCGGACTTCCAGATCGCACGTGGCGGACTAGTTTCAATTCAGCAGTTACCGAACTTCGATCAAGGCCACAAGTACTTTAACATGTAAGGGTCACCTATCCTGATCCGAGGGTGAATTTGGGTTGAATTCTAACGGTAAGAACGCTTAGAAATAACGCGCAAGTGAAATGTGTCAGATTTCATAAAAATATAATTAATTTTCTAAATATCGTCCTTTTCTCACTCTCTTTACTCCGAACGCAAGGAAATCGTCCCAGAGTATCGTTTGGACGTGATTTTCGCGGTGGTAGTCAAGTCCAACTATGCGGTCATAATGGTCTAAGTTCATCGCTATCGGACTTTCGACGAGCGGTCCAGGTCCGATACAAAGTTTTAAAGTGCTCCAGAGAGCAACCGGGTTTAGAGATTGATCCTGGATTTTAGGATAGCGTAGCGTTATTGATTCTACAGGTTTTGGGTCTTACAGATCGTATTTAAAGTGGTTGGTGCTTATTTCACAGGTAATCTAGTGTAGCGCTAGTTAATTCACGTTAAATTTCTAAAGAATTTCGTTCTAAATGATTTCTTTGGCTTTGAACTTGGGTTATGAGACGTTACCAAGGTGTTATGGTTGACCCATTGCCTAAGGACGTCTAAATTCGGGTTGGTAAAAATCCGGGGTGTTACAGGCAGTGTTCAAATTGTCGGCGAAAAGTCGATAATATCAACGATATTATCGGTGTCGCCAGCCCTGCGACACCGAAAACCCATTTTTTCGTTTCTCTCCTAGTTGTCGGCGAAATATCGGCGATTTTTTTTATATGGGCAATATTATCGAAATACGGGCCATATCATCGGGGTGCGTGAATAAATCGGAAGAAAAATCGAAATATTGGGGCTGAAATTGCGTGAATACGTAAAAATTGGGGGAAAAAATGAGAGTGATTTACGTACCTGGTTAATCAGAAGTCAGAACAGGAGGATCTTCTCGAATCTCGATCGACAGAGCTGGTACAGATTTAGGGATTTGAAATCTCCCGCAAAACCGTTCGCATCTCATCGTCTCCCCGCAAAATCCTCCTTAGGGTTTTTTTTTTTTTTTGATTTTTCCCTCCAGCGAAAAACCCTCTCGCAGTCACACCGGCCTTATCTAAGGTTTTCGTGGGAAATCGGTTACCGAGTACGCTTTTATCGTACTGACTAAACTTAGTTGGGCCCACCTTGGATGTACGTGGTCTATCTACGCCGTCCATCTGTTTTTCCATCCACTTTAAGGGGTTGATCCCAAAATTGAAGCAAATCCAAAGATCAAGTGGATCATACCACAGGAAATGGTGGGTATAATGATTTCAACCGTTGAAACCTTTCTAGGCTCCACCATGATGTATGTATCTTATCCATTCTGTTCTTCCATTTTTACGGATCATTTTAAGGCTTTATCCCAAGATTTAGAGGGATACGAATCTCAGGTGGACCACACCACAAGAAAATAATAGTGATTGGATATCTACCATTTAAATCCTCCTAAGGCCCACTGTACTGTTTATTTGACATCCAATCTGTTAATTAGGCCATACAGACCCAGATGAAGGGAAAAAACAAAGATCAGTTTGATCCAAAACTTTTATGGCCCCCAAAATTTTTTTAATGGTCTAAGTTCATTCAAAACTGTTTCCTGTAATGTGGTCCAATTGAGATTAGTATATACCTCATTTTTTTTCCTCATACCACAAAATGATCTATAAAAATAGATAGACGGTATGGATGAAACACATAAATCGTGGTGGGCCCACATAGCACCAACCACCAGCCATCCGCCAGTAGCAGTAGCCAATCTGTATCAGTGGATGAGCACGCGGATCACCTACCGCCCCGTCCATTCGGAGCTCAGTAAGGGGAGGATCCAAGGGCCACTGAGGGACCACCGTGATGTATGAATCTTATCCACACTGTCCATCCATCTTTTCATATCATTCTAGAGTACTAGACCAAAAATAAATCATATCAAAGGCTAAAGTGGACCACACCATAGGAAGTAATGATGCTAAGGATGCCCACTGTTGAAACCTTCCTAGGGCCCACTGTATTGTTTATTTTACATACAACCCATTGATATGATAATATACACCTAGATGGAGAGAAAAAAACAAATATAATCTTGATTTAAAACTTATGTGGCCCTTAAGAATTTTTCAACAGTATTAATTTAATTACCACCATGTGGCCCATTTGAGATTTAGATATTATGTATTTGTTGGATAATGTTTTAAAGTAATATGAAAAAATGAATGGACGGTGCGGATAAATTTCATACATCACGGTGGCCTCTCGAGGGCCATCGGATCCTCCACGCGCGTGGGATACCGGACTCAGATGAAAGCGGATTGCCTACTGAGTTATTCAGTACCCTCTTATGGTACTGAGTAAACTTTGTTGGGCCCACTGTGAATTCATGTGATTTATCCACACCGTCCATACATTTTTACAGATTATTTTAAGGGTTGAGCCCAAAATTGAAGTATATCAAAAGCTCAAGTAGACCATGCCACAGGAAACAGTGGAAGTATTGATTTCCACTGTTGAAACCTTTCTGAGGCTCCCAATGATGTTTATTTTTCATCCAAACTGTTAATAACATAAAAAAGATATGGATGAAAGGAAAACGCAAATATCATATTTACGTAACACTTATGTAGCCACGAAGAACTTTTCAACTGTAGAATTCAATTCACACTATTTCTGATGGTGTGTTCCACTTGAGATTTGGATATTCTTAATATTTGGTTTAAAGATATAAATTTATATGATAAAACGGATGGACGGCATTGATACCGTGCATGAATGACGGCGGGCCCCACAGAGTTTATTCAGTACGCCTGGCATACTAAGTTACTCGGTACGCAATCCGCTTCCAAAGTGGATTGGCTGGTGTAACACAAACCAGTGTGTTGACGTCACCAAGTTCTGTGGGTCCCATCATGAGGTATAAGTTATATCCAAACCGTCCTTCCACTTGGTGAGCTCTTCGTAACTCTTGATCTAAAAAATAAGACAAATCCAAAAATCAAGTGGACCACACTGTAAAAAGCAGTGGAGGATTGAACGCCCTGCGATTGATACCATTTTGGGGTTCACATAAATTTTGATGTGGGAAAGTTTTGGTGCATAAGCATTGATGCTGAGGCCCATCGTATAAACAGTTTGGATCACCGAATCATGAGACACCATGCAATTACAAACTGAAAGAAAAATAAAATAAAATCTGAAAATTGGTCAAAAGTACAAATTCAATGGGCAAAATCAAACAGTTAAGATCAACTGGATCTATGCACTTCCATCTGTAATTTGTGTACATTAAGGAGCTCAAATGGCACTATATGTACCAGCATGGCAAACTGAGATGAGATCCAATCCATCCATCATGTGGTCCACTTGAGCTTTGGACATCCTTTTGGCCCCTATTAAATGGAAACTTATCATTTAATGCATTCTTTTTGTAATTTTTTTATTACTCAATATGTAAATATGTGTATTCAGGCATGTCCTGAAGTTTCACTGAAAAATTCCACCATTTTCTCTATGTTTCCACCATTTTCCCTGCATTTCCAGTTATCGGCGATATTATCGGCGATAACGATATTATATCTTTATCTCTGCCCAGCGAAACTTGTAGCGATACCGACAACTCGAACACTGGTTACAGGTAAGTACGATTTTCTTGCCATTTTCTTCTCTTTCTCGGAGATTCCGGCGAGGAATCAGGCCGGATCGATGAACCGTTCCTTCCGGAACGAGATTTGAGGGGTTGCGTGCATGAAAGACAGATCGGACTGCGTGGATGGGGGTAAAAATGGCGAGGGAAAGTGAAAGAGGGGTACGGATGGGGAAATCAGAGAAACAATTAGAGGAACGGACGAGTCCATCTTATTAGGGTTCGGAAAGTGCAAGAGGGAAAGTGAAAGAAGGATATATCGTTTGTATCGCGTCGTCCATCGTTTGTATCGCGCCATCTTATTAAGGTCTCAGTAAACTCACTTGGGCCCACCTTTAATGTATGTGGTCCATCCACGCTGTCCATCTGTTTTTCCATCTTATTTTAACAGTTGAGCCCAAAATTTAATCATACCCAAAGATCGAGTGGACCATACCATAGGAAATAGTTGGAAGAATGATTTCCACCGTTGAAACCTTTTTAGGGCCCACAGTCATGTTTACATGCCATCCATACCGTTAATAATGTCATTCTTACTGGGATGAATTGAAAACATAAACATTAGCATGATTCAAAAATTTTGCTGGCCCACGAATATTTCAATTGTGGACGTTCAATTATCCCATTTTCGGCCCACTTGAGTATTGGATACGGTTCATTTTTGGCCTCATATCCTAAAATGCACTCACAAAACGGATGGACGGAGAGGATTTCTCACAAACATCACAGTGGAACCCACCTGGGTTCCCAGCGTAGGAACTTCTTGCGAAAGGCTGTCGCAGGGAATCCGCGTCCGAAACGAATTGGCTACTCCCGCGGGAACCAACCAATGGCTGGTTGTTGGTGCTCTGTGGGCCCCACCATGATGTATGTGTTTCATCATTTCTGTCCACCTATTTTTATAGATCATTTTATGTTATGAGAGGAAAAATGAGGTATATCGAAATATAATCTGGACCACATTACAGAAACAGTGTTGAATGAACATTGACCATTAAAAATGTTTTGGGAGCCATAAAAGCTTTGGATTAAGCTGATATTTATTTTTTCCCTTCATCTGGGTCTTTCTGATCTAATCAACAAATTGGATGTCAAATAAACAGTGCAGTGGGCTTTAGAAGGATTTAAATGGTGGATATCCAATCATTATTGTTTTCCTGTGGTGTGGTCCACCTAAGATTTATATCCCTATAATTATTTTTATTAAATCTTAAAATGATCCGTAAAAATGGATGAACGGAATGGATGAAACAATTACATTATGTTGGGGCCCACATAGCACCGACCGTGGCTAGTGTGGGGGAGTTCACCCGCGTAGGACGCGGATTAGATACTGACATTTGCGTAGCCAGACTGGCTACTGAATTGATGTCACCAAGCTCTGTGGGGCCCACCATGATGTGTGTTGTATCTACACCGTCCATCCATTTAGCTAAATAATTTTAAGACATGAGACAAATAATGAGTCAGATCCATATCTGGAGTGGACCCCACCACAGAAAACAGTGGGGAGAGGGGATGCCCACCGTTCATCCATTTCTCAAAATTTACATCTTCAGTTCTTCTTTTGCTTTTCAATGAATTGATTGTGTTTTCATACATTTATAAATATCATGCATCCAATTTAAATATAGCTGCATTAGTTCAGTTAAACATCGCATAGTTTAGGACCCTATACAAAGGAAACTTATTATGTGCATATTTTTTTTTGAGATGTTATAATTTAAATGTGTATTAAGGGCTTTTTTAACAATCCTCAAAGTTTCATTAAAAAATTCAACCATTTTCTCAATGTTTCCTCATGTTTCCCAAAAAGTGCGATAAACTATGCAATACAAACGATATTTCCCATGCGATAACCGATACGTATCTGTATCCCAAGGGTGCGATACATAGTGCAATACTGATATTTCGAACACTAGTCCCAATGATGCATTTGGGCCACACATCACATGTAGAGGATCATGATCATGGTACCAAATACTTACTAAGTTATTTTTATGATATAATCATTAAAGTCCTTTATTGTTGTCATTACTGTAATGTATGCTACTATTTAAATCCAAGATACCGGCATGCTACATCGTTTGTTGAGGATGAAGAGACTCATGTCGGGCTAAAAGATGTGATAAAGAAATTAGAGTCCGACTTAGTTAACAAATAGGCGTGCTAAACAGAGCGAGTACAAGTCCATCATTATTGGTCATTACTTATTCATTATGTATATATTTTGTTATTTTAGAGTTTATAATTATATGAATGGTTTGGTATATTGTCCACAGTTGAAAATATATGGACTTCACATGGGCAACTTCTCCGATCCACTTGCACAAAGGACAATCTTTCAAACACTTCCGGTTAAAAACACTGATGTTTTATTACTATTAAGTATTCATAGAAATTGCTTTATTAGTGATGTAGAGTGGTGTATTTGATAGTATTACTATTACATGCATATAAATTTATTTATTTTTCTACAAAGCTGATTGGTGGCCTTATTTTGGATAAAGTGAAAAGGCTGACAAAATAGTAGTAGTGAAAGTTGAGTCAAATAACTTCCTCTAGCCATGAGAGGAATTGGAGTTGTTTTGCACTCATTCATTCTACAAAATTATAAATTAAAATGAGGAGAAGAAAAGAAAAGAGAAGAGAAAAATTGAGAGGAGAGGTGAGGAAAGGTGAGTTAGGGATGGACGCCTACCCCCTCCCATTTATATTAATAATAAAAAGTCAATATGATAAAAATACCCTTAATAACAAAAGGAAAAGTACCTACACATCCCAAACCAAAATAAACAACTGATAACAATAATAAATAAATCAAAACAAAGTCTAAGTGGGTTGTATAGTCATATGACCCACACCTCCACATCCGTTAACACTCCCCCTCAAGTTGTAGCATAGACGTTGACGATGCCAAGTTTGGAGTATATGCGTGCAAACTGGCTGTGATTAGGGGCCTTGGTGAACACATCGGCAAGTTGATCTTGAGAGTTGAGACCGGACATATGACGTAGAGATTTCTCCACTGAAAACCTTCTCATGTGTGAAGTGATAGTTGACTTTAATATGTTTAGTTCTCTCATGATAGACCAGAATGTTTGCGATGAGGGGTGTTTCTTAATTATCACAAAACAATTGCATAGGTAGATTCACTGCAAACTCTATTTCCTGCAACAGTTTCTTGATCCACACTAACTCACAAGTAGTATGAGCCATTGCTCTATATTCTGCTTCAATGCTCGTTTGGGCCACGACACTCTTCTTCTTACTCTACCACGTGACTAGATTTTCCTCCCACAAACATACAAGTACCCATTAGTGGACCGCCTATCTGTTAAAGACCTATCCAGTCTCCATTACAATACCCTATATGATCTGAAGACAATTGTTTTATCTATACAAAATTCCCTATCATAGCACTCCTTTAAGATATCACAGAACTTGAACAACTACATTTATATGAGGAACCCTTGACTCATAAACCAGCTTACCAAACTCATAACATAAGATATGTCCGACAAAGAGAGAGTTAAATAATGATATTCCCAACCAATCTAGAATATCTCCTTAAGTCTTCAAATATATACCATTCAACACTAACCAGTTTGTGATTCAAATCCATTAGTGTATAAACTGGTTTAGTATCAAGAAGACCCGTATCCATGAATATCTTAGCATTTTCTAGCAAAATGATTCTGAAGCCCATAATGGATGCACTACCTTAGTCCACAATCTCCTACTTCACCATGACCACCTTGATTGCCACTACCACCTCGGCCTCAACTAATAATGGATGTTAAAGCAGAGTTGTCATTGCCTCCACTTTTAAAGCCAAGAGACACACATTGGAGGCGAGCATGTACTTTATTCAAAGATGGCACATCCTTGCCACCCAAAATTTATGCATGAATTGGTTCACATTTACATTTTAAGCCGAATAAAACTCCTCTCGTTTTTTACGTTGCTTCTCCAAATTAGTAGAATAAGGTTGATGCACATTCAACCCCCCCCCAAAAAAAAAATAAAAAATAAAAAAAAAATAAATAAATAAATAAAATAAAAAAAATAATAATGATAATAAAATAAATAAATGAATAAATAATGATAATAAAATCTACTTGTTGAAGCTCAAATATTTCCTCAAATAACTAATACATCCAAGAGATGTTATTATAAGATGAATACATCTCTCATAATGCATCCCACACTTCATTTACAACATCCAAAACAAAGAAGAGAGATAAGAAAGTTGGGAGAAGAGAGGAAAGGTGAGTTAGGTTGGATGCACACCTCTCCCCCTTATATTAATGATACAAACTACGAAGGAATAACTAAAAATAAAGCTAGGTGAGTCGTAGAGTAGTACGGCCCGCATTCCACAACCGTTATCACATTCGAAGTAAAGGAGTAAGTTGCAAGCCAAGACATTGGATCGGCTTGCCTATAAGCATTACAACATGAAGCAAAGATTACAAAATGCGGAGAGTGTGACTTAACTTGATTGAAGAATGCAACTTATGTCTAATAAACTTAGCTAACATCTATAATGAAGAGGACCCACTTTTACTTTCATAGGAATAAAGGTAAAAACAGGTAGAAAAGAATAGTGAGGAAGTCAAGGTACATGACCTAGCATTAAGCGAGGGCGAACACGAGAGTCATACAGTTGTCTTGAATGAGAGGGTTACAAAAGATTTGACCAAGGAAAGATTAGTAGCGAAATCGGGACAAATGATAATGAAAATGATGGTGATGGTGATGATGCACATGTTGGTCCTGTTTTTGGTGTTGCTGAGCAAACGTGAGGCATTGGTTTCATTGCCATTGTCTTTCCTTTGCAACACAATTTTCTTTCTAGTGGTGACGCGATTGAATAAGCAATATTTTGTAATTTGTATTAATGTTTCTCCTTTGGGCTTTAACACCACTTTATCACCTGTGACTTATGAGTTCACTTTATACTTCATGCATTAACATCTTATGGACCTACACTAGTATATTACTATGGTTGTTTATGGTAAAATAGTTATATAAATATAAATATAAAATTGTTTCATCATTAGATTCATGCTCATGTAATCTTATTTATTATTGAATCATTGATATTAGATATTTAAATATATATAGCAATTTTGCAATTAATTGAGGTAGAGGTCTCAAGTCCAACCGATTAAACCACAAGTTACAATCCACCCAGATGATAACTACCAACCTATCAAGTGGATGTGACATCCAATGTCAGGCCTGTGTCCTAATACCATTCTATTCCATAGGATCCCGCGGTCCTCTCGGTCAAATTTCGGCGACCCGCGACATATATATATCATTTGCCCGCAACCTTAAGTCGCAGCCTGTAAACCCGAGCCGACTCAACCTGAGACCTATGCCATTGCAATCGCGCCGTCGCCGCGGTTCTGACGCCGCGTCTCATGCGCCAATCCGATGCTTAGATGGTGAGATGTGGCCCGCGCTCTATCTCGGCCGTTGATTGCAGGACCCACCTATCCCAGTTGTTGCTTTTTCCTAGAAACCCATCATTAGGATGATGTCACCCCTAGGGGTGACATCACCCTACCCTAACTCCTAGCCCCATGCTTCTTACATGCACTCATTGCTAGCCCCCATGCCTCTTACACAACCACTCATTGCCTAGAAACTATCACCTCTCTCTCTCTTATCTCTCTCCCTCTCTCTTTCATTTCTCATTCCTCCCTTGCACTAGCCATGGACGTACTAACCCATCTCTAAAATCCAGCAACTTCCACCCTCTACACCTCCTAATCCAACCCTTCCAAACCCATCTCAACCATTGAAATCTCTTCCCTTGGAGCATTGGAACCTAGTGATGGAAGAAGAAGTCGAAGATCCAAGGTGGGTGCATGTTTAGGACTAGATCTTTCTTTCCTTTCTTAGATCTTTGGTTTTTATTGCATGAGACCATGTAAGACCCACCAATCAATGGTGGAGATCTTACTTGATCCCTTGGATGTGACCAATGGCTCATCCTTATTGCATGCATGATCCATGATGGGGCTATTCTCCATGGACCCCATCATGATGTTTTGATTTAATCCATGGCCATGATGGGTCATCTAGACCTTGATCTCATGGTGGGGATGGCATCCCCACCTTAGATTATTTTTTAAAAAAAAAATTTATAGGGCCATGCAATGCATGGGGCCCATGTATAGATCTTGATGTGTGGTTTTGATGTAATTGGAGGGGCTCATAGTGGCGGAGTCCCCTCCCATGGCTGATTCTCTCTTCTTCTCTCTCTCTCTCTCTCTCTCTCTCTCTCTCGATCCCTTGCATGATGGCCCACCTGATGCATGTTGCTGTCCAAACATGAGATGCCCACACACCCAGATTTTTGGGGTCACCTTGTTGCCCATTTTTGGGCCAAATTGGATGAGGGAAAACACAAGGATCAGCCTGATTTTCTGGATGGGTGGCCCACTCACATCCCCTTGTATGATGTATGTATTTTATCCATGCCGCCCGCCCGTGGGGCCCACCTTACTGACGTCCAGCAGCTGGCTGGACGGTCCAGCACTGCTGGTACCGTCCAGCGCCCCTGGACGAAGGAGAAAGCAAATATCAGCTTGATCGGATGGTGGGCCACGCAAGTGTGGACCCACCTGATGTATATGTCTCCCAGCCATCCATCTACAAGGCCCACCCAGCACATGTGTACCCAGCACCATCCAGCAAGGGACTGGACGGTGGGCCCTGACCTGATGTATGTGTTTTACATCCACGCTATCCGTCTGTTTTCTGGATGTGGGACCCACCCTGCACGTGCTGCACATGTGGGGTGGGGCCTACCTTGATATTTGTGTTGTATCTCCACTGTCCATCCCTGGATGGTGGAGCCCACGTGATGTGTGTTGTATATTTGAACCATCCAGATGGGCAGGATGGTGGGGCCCACCTTGATGATATGTGTTGTACCCGCACTGTCCAGTCCCTGGACGGTGGGGTCCACCATGATGTATGCATTGTATATCTAGCTGGTGGGGCCCATTTTTGTGATGCATAAGGCCCACTTTGATGTGTGTATTGTAAGCACACTGTCCATCTATTTTCTAGACCATATGGCTGAGCTGTGAGGCCCACCTTGATGTGTTTCCTACACATGTTGATCATCCATTTGTACCAAATCATGGGCTGCCCCTTAAGGCCCATATGATGAGGCCCAATGTGATGTATATAAGGCCCATATGATGAGGCCCAATGTAATGTATATGAGGCCCATGTGGTGAGGCTCGATATGATGTATATGTGGCCATTGTGCGAGGCCCATTATGATGTGATGAGGCCTATGTGATGAGGCCCAATTGTGATGCATGACTCCACCATGATGTATGTGATAACATTTATAATTATCGTCCATTCCTAGCAAGTATTAGGCCTATGGGCCCCCATAGGATAGGTTCTAAATGGGCCATGCCTTGGGAGCAATGATGGTTAAATGTCCACATTGTAAGAACAATGGTGGTTAAATGCCCACATTGTAAACTCCCTACGGCCCATTGATAGGCCCATTCTCATCTCCCCTTAGTGGGCTAACCCAAATTGATGGGCCCCCACTATTATTATTATGATCCATCTCACCCTATTGGGCTATCCTGATTCATTGGGCCCCCATTAATATTAACATGACCCACTGTAACGTCTCGGAAAATCCCGTACTAAGACCCGAGTACCACCTCGATCAGAAATCAATTAGGAATAATTCCTTTAGAAATTAAGTGTAAGTTAACTAGCGCTACACTAGATTAGCTGCGAAATCAATACTGTTCGCTTTAAATACGTTCTACAAGACCCAAAACTTGTGGAACTGTTAACGCTATAACGTCCTGAAACCTAGGATCAAACTCTAAACCCGTTTGCTCTCAGGAACCCTTTGAAACTTTGTATTGGATCTAGACCGCGCGTCGAAAGTCCGATATCTACAATCTCAGACCATTATGACCGCTTGGTTGGACTTGATAATTGTTTCGAAAATCAGGCCCAACTGATGTACTGACGTTATTGTACTGAGGTCGGAGTGAAGAGAGTGAGAAAAGGAAAAGGATTTGGAAAAATGATTCAAATCTGGCATGTGTCGTTGCGCATTATTTTTAAGCGTTCTGACCGTCAGAATTTAGCCAAATTTCACCCTCGGATCAGGAAAAATTTCTCTTTCATGTCATGAAACTTGTAATCCTGATTTAGGTTCAGTGATCGCTGAATTGACACTGGACCGCCACGCGGGATCTGGGAACACTACCGGATTAAAAACTTGAGGTGAGCAGGATCCAATATACATGAGCTTAAGTCCAACCGCATTCGGCCAGGGGACTTCCCGAAATGCTCTTTTGGATCGGAAAAGACCCGATTTGGTTATAACCCAAGTATACCTTAGTTCCAAGTCGAAATGGATGAGTTTTTAGCCTATATAAGGACCTTAAACCCTCTCATATCTCTCACCTACGAATTTGAGAAAAATCCTAGCAAGGAGAAGAAAGAAAAGAGAGAGAAAGAGTGGGAGAATCCGGTGAAACTCCGTAGGATCCTTCTTCGTGCATCTGTACTCTAAACCGGCATATCTGAATCGTTCTTCCGGCGATTCTAACTCCGTTATTGGGTAAGTTAAGCTAACCCTAACCTGTTTTGAAGCCTAGACTAGCTGTAGTAGAGTGCTAGCTAACCTATTTCATGTAATAGGTTGCCGTTGGGCCGTAGACGAAGCGTGAGTGAACAAACTGAGTTCGTTACGCGTTTACCGACGAAAGGTGAGGATTGTAGATGCTTAGGTTGACTGTTTTCAAAGCTTTCAATGTCGTTTAATAGTAGATTCTCGACAAGAGCGCTGTTTGACATGTAGAACATGCTGTCCGTTTTCCATTTCGACTGCGTACGAAAAATATGCGATTTAGGGCATTTTAAGTATTTGTAGAAAATACTGTATACATCCGTATTTTGCAAAAATGATTGTCATGTTTATTTGTCGTGTTATTATGCTGGTTATGCGTGCATGATCTGTTTGGCGAAGAGATTCGCCCTAATGCGCACTTTGGGTCGACATACGCTATGTAGACTAAAGTGCGTAGACTAAGTGTTTGTATAAATGTTTGTATTAGCATGTATTGAGTATATATTGTTGTAGATTCGTCTTGAGATTGAATTCTCAATCATTATGATGATATACATGACTTCCTCCATGTGTGCTACATGAAATTGATTTCCTTTTGTATATGAAATACGTGTTAGGTTGTATCGTTTATGTTGTATGTTAAACATATTGTTGACATGCTTTGATTGTTTGTATTTCATTCATGTTGTTCTCATATGATGACTGATGTAGATTACAAGTGCTTGGGGCTATATCCTAGTCCAGGCAGTCGGTAACATTTGGAATTCGTGGCTGGCTTCTATTTGCCATGAAGGACGCGTCGATGAACGCGAGTCGTGTTTTGAGTTGGCGGCAGTGGTTAGGCCACACGAAGTGTTTCATACACTTCATGTCGTTCGACTTGAGATGCGCTCGTACTAGTCGAGCCCGTCAAGTAACCCGACTGGCTATTGTATGTTCACCCTGTATGAGTCATAACTGCTTGAACCTAGGGTACTGAACTTACCATTGGAAACCCTGTTAACCATGGTACCTTGATCCATAAAAACTCATGAGCCGGGCATGGTGGTATGGGACACCGTGGTCGAGCTGTCGGCCTACGCTAGGGCCACAAACCTCCTCGTAGTGACCAGTGAGCACATTTGACTCGTGAGCCGATTGTGGTGGTATGGGACACTACATTCGAGCTGTCGGCCTACTCTGATTGGTGACAAGCCCTTTGTAGTGACCGCGAGTGTATTCTGAGTCTACGGGAGGCGACCCTTCCGTAGCGACGAGTACATCAGGCCTGTATTGATAAGGTGATGGGAGAGCGGTGCAACGAGTGCGAGCAACAGCCCTGGCAGCCCTTACAGCGACCTACAAATATAACATAGTATGTGATTACTAGGAGTGACGACCCTAGACAGGATCTGTGTTGGGATTGATATAAGGAAGGTACCTTAGTTTCTCAATCCTGCTGTATGAAAAGGACTAATAACAACCCGGTAATCATTATCCATATCGCACTGCATGTGCATAGAAGATGTGGAGCACTGCGGGAAGAAAGCATGCCGCGGACGCAGATGATGACGCATGGAGTATGTCGGTGAGGGTATCCATCATGTCATTTCATGCTTGCATTAACAGTACCTAGGAATGTTTGATTGTTTGCTTTACTATTAACGCGTGATTGATTTGATAACATGCTAATCTTTGCTCTATTATTCTACTGAGTTGATCACTCACTCCCACGTTACGGGACGGTGTTTGCAACACCACCAGACCCTGTCTTAGATGCAGGTGATCAGGCGATTCAGGACGCTGAGCCGGATTACTACGAGGATCAGGATGAGTTCTCGTATATGCAGTTCTCCGACGGCTTTGCGTAGGTGGCCTGGATCGGCGGGACATGCTAGTTGGACTATCACCTGACATTTAATTCTTGCTTTATGACATGTATATGAGACTCAGTGATGTATTCATACTTTGGAGACAGTTTGAGATTATTTTGTTTTCGTACAGTGATATATATATTTTTTACTCTTCCGCTTGCATTTTATCACTGGATCTAGAGTATGAATTGCAGTTTTTGTATAATCTTACTCATGCGAATGCTTTAACTCAGACAACATTGAATCATAATCATATTTTTTGCATAAGTGATGGTCTGGAACTCGGGAGTCGGGTTTCTACACGACCCCCGATTTTCAGGGTGTTACACCCACCTTATTGGGCTTACCCCAAACCGTTGGGCCCCCATTATTGTCAGTATTTCCATCATGCCTTGTAGATTTGTCCAAGGTTATAGAGCCCACCTTATGCATATCGGGCCCATTGGGAAGCCCAGTTTGCTACGTGTCGAAACGAGCGAGGAAGCCCACTCCTTGTTCTTAGGCCAATCCTTGTCATGAGAAGAGTATCATTACCGTAGATGGTAGGATCTATGATGTCAGATTTGGTATATCCACAGTTGAAGACTGACCTTCATGTCAGTCTTCATGTTTTGGATATGCTGTCCTTCTATAGACCCCGCCATATATATAAGCCAATTATCACTGAGTATGTGTTAACATAGCATTATGATACATGCCCATAAGCATCATTCGCATACTTGTTATGAGAAGTGATTAATCATAGCATATGCCATTGGGCAGATTGTTTATGGGACTCCCTAATAGATGGAGTAGCCCTACATGAGCGCGCAGTACGCGCAGGATTGATGCATGTTTGGATGGTGTAACTCATGCATCTTACATTGTGTGTTATGATTACTTACGTCTTAGCAACATTAGGGTTGTAGCCTCTACAGGTATATCGTGGATGGTAGGATTGGACACCGGAAATGTTTTGGTTCTACATGGGACACGATAGATGTCCTTGGGTGAAATTTCCTAAACCCTTATGATACCAAGAGGTTGCTCCAACGTCTATACTGAGTGGATGCATGAGTGTCAAGTGCCGAATACCAGGAGGCAATGCTTCCCACTGCGTCGTGGTCGGTTGGAAGGGGATGCGGCCTTAACCCACCCGAGAGGAGGGAGCAAAGCTAGGCTGAGTTTGACCAGCTCGAGAAATGGGTCTGCTATCGACATGCCAGGTAAATATTGGCAGACTACCATCGAGGCGGATAGTGAGGTCTCTTTCACTCACCTTGTTGCGCGCAATGGGGCGGCAATCTAGTTTGGAGTGTACTAGACCCCGGTGATATTCCAGAGATAAGTTATATTATTATGTGGATTCAGATGAGGATTGATATGCTTGAGTTGCATCTAACATCACATGACCTCGGTATGGCCGACAACATTCATGCCTTGCATCGCATGGCCTTGGTGTGGCCAATAGCATTCATACCTTACATCGCTTAGCCTTGGTACGACTGATAACATTCGTGGACTCATCAGCATGTTTCTACATTACTCTGATATTGCATTCTTGGCACTCACCTCGCGCACACACTTACACCATTTTCTAAGCTTTCTATAAGCTTATGCACGATAGTTGCGTGCAGGTGACGTTAGGACGCCACAACAACATTGAGATAAGAGCATATAACTATCTTCTAGAGCTTTTGATATTGATATTGTATTTCCCTTATGCATATTGTACTTAAAAGTTTTTTATCATAGTGGATTTTGTGATGGTGTTCTTGTTATTATTCGTGAGTTATGCTTATTATGAAACAAATTTATGTTGAAAATCCTCCTTGAAGGATTCCAGGATCGGAACCTGGTATATAGGTGCCAGGAGCCGAGAATGAGTTACTACGGAGGTTGTTGGAGCTGGATTCGGCGATCGGAAATTTTGTGAGCCCGGTTTCCGAGTTTGGAGTGTGACATCCAACCCTTACAATAGGTGGCCCCGCCACGAGGATTGCCTACTGCCAAAATCAGCCTTGTCTACTCATCAAGTAAGCCACACCATATAAAAAGTTATCAGCCATTGATAAATAGCAAAAGACAAGTGTGGCCCACTCAATTAGTGGTTGTTGAGTTTTATGAAAGGTGATCCTCATGATGGGGCCAACCTATTGAACAGGTTGAATGTCATACGAACGTTGGAAGTTATCCACTGGTTGGACAGTAACTTATAGTCTAACTGGTTGGACTAGAGATCTGATCTAAGCATGTTAGGTTAATAAAATCAGCAGGCAACTTGAGAGTCGAGACAGCATTTCCACAGTAATGAGAGATGCCTCTCACAGTTAATCATAGACCTTCAACATTTCCACGAAAATCAACTGTTTAAAAGAAACAACATATATTGGATTCATGTCCACAGTTTTTCCTACCAATAGGATTCCACCTGGGTTTTCCATGTCCACATTTTGAATTCTTCCTATCCAAACTTCCAAACAGACCCCACTCTTCACAAAATCCACACATAAGAAATGGGCTTGTGACACTGACGCCACATAAAAATGTTTCTTTATGCAAGAGTTCTACAGAATTTTCATGACTGACAACTGTTAGGAAGAGTGATACTTTGCACAAAAGGGATTCATTAACCATATAAACCTACATGATATAAGGATGTTAAAAGACCTATTGGATCTCTTTTACTTAAAAATGAATCTAATAAACAGAACATAATGCTTGCCTAGTTATTTTCTATTCGAACTTTTCGGGGGGGGGGGAGAAAGTAAAAAAAAAAAAAAAGACACTTTGAAATAACTTATAATAAAAATGCTCAAAAGAAATGTCAGAGAGCATACCAGATTAATTAGGCCAAGAAAAGTCCTAGACATTATTTGTATTCCCTGTGTGACCATAAAGAAGGAAATAAGAAAAGAAAATTTATAGAATAAATCTTTTTCTTTATTGATAAAATGCAAATAACATAACTCAAAATGAAAATTATAAAGCATACATCTCAAATCCAAGCCCCATTCAAATCAAGTCCTCACAACATATAAAGGAGAGTATCCTTTGTAGGAATCAAGTTATTGAGCTGAGGCCCACAAAATGATTTGTTTCACTACATTAGCTCTATTACTCAAAAAGGATGGAAACATTGATGAAGATATTTCCAGTCAAATAAGCATGGGTGGATGAAATGGAAATGTCACTTTGGAGTATTATGTGATTGTTGTGTGCCTATGAAAAATAAGGGAAATTTTTATAAGCCAGTTTTTTGACCAGCTATACTTTATGGGGCTGAGTGTTGAGCAGTTAGAAACTTAGAAGGCAACAGAGTACAAGCGTTCTCCTTTTCGTAACAAATTGCAACTTACTGAAAAGGGGTAACAAGTCTCTTATCATGCAAGGTAATGTATGGGAGTTACCAATACAAAAGGCAAGCATTGAGACCCCTTTGCAACACAATCTGCCAAATACCTCACTAATCAAATGCCCGAACAGCAACCACTTGCAATTAGATATAGCCATAATTTCATTTATAATCAACCCAAGCACATGCTCGAACTTAGACACCAAGGAAATGACCATTTTGAATCCTCCACTAGAAGAGGGGCACTAAAGGAATAACAAAACAGCTTGATCCTTCTTTCATGGATCTTAACTCTGCTTGAATAGCAACACTGACCACAGCAGGACCTGAAAAACAATGTGAATCAAGCCGGAACCATTTCTAATTACTCTTCCCACACAAAGGAATAAAAAAATGGCTCCATCCACCTTTAATGGATCTTAACTCCACTTGAATAGCATCACCAGTCCCAACAGGACGCAAGAAAGCAATGGGAATCAACTATCAAGCCGTCATCTGTGGTTACTCTTCCTACCCATTAATTATCAGGATTGCCCATGGAGATCCTTCAAGTCATCAACTTTAATTTCACCCTTCTTGTGTCTGCATATGCACTGGGAGGGGGCGAGGTCCCACTGACCAATCACCTTTTTAGTACTAATACACTCCAACCTTCGAATAGACAAGAATTCCTTAGGTAATCGAATTTTTATTTTTTTTTCATGGGTATGTGTGTTTTACGCTGTTTCTAGTGTAAAAAGTCGCTATTGAAATCGGCACTTGTCCTTTCGACATTTCCACTGTTTTAACAATCAATCCGAAGGGCATCACGAGAGCTTAAAGGCTCCATACCTCCTGAGTCCTAACAGGCATCATCTTCGGCTCTTCTACTACAAAACTTAGCACCTGGTAGTACCCTGACCTCAAGTCCAGCTTGGAGAAGTAGCACACTGCTCCCAATTCAGCAAGCATAATTTTTTATCTTGTCCTCCAGCATAGATAAATGCATCCACATATTATTGAAGAACCTTTCTACCCTCTTTTCATATGCCCCACATAAGGCAATAGGGAGCATCATCCACATAGCTCTTCCTGGTTTAAATGGTGCATTTGACCACAAATTTATGATCTCTACAACTGACTAACGGATAATCCAAATAATAACAAAAAAATTTAAAAAACATTTTATGAATTTCTCGACACACCTTGACATGAGAAAAAGGATGATCTCTTGACTCAGCTTCTTGCCAATAGATGAATTTAATGTAATAAATTGTGACATTGCACATTAGCAATTGTTTGAATCATAATAGTTGTTGTAAGTGAACATAAAGCTTTGACACTTATCACATGATCTTAGAGAAAAAGGAAAATGAGAGAGATTGTCTAAGGGGGAATCAGAATTGTTATCTCTCTCCTGATGTTGTAAGAATATCAGCATATCGGTCCCTCAGAGTGAACAAACAAAGTACGCAAGAACTTGGAAGCAATCTGATACGGTTTTTTCATCTCGTGAAAAACAGGATTAGAGGCAATAGGAATCACAACTTGATTATCACAATGTAAGGGGATATGTAAAGGAGCAGTGAATCCCATTTCTAGAAGCAGAGATACGACCCAAATAATCTCATAAGCTGCAGTACCAATGCATGACGTTTTGCTTCAATGGATGAACGAGAAACTACAGCTTACTTTTCATTGTTACAAGATTACCCCCAACAAAGTTACAATAACCAATCGTGGATTGCCTATCTGTAAGAGTCTGCCCAGTCAGTGCCACAGTACTCACTCAAATTCAAGTAGCCATGATTGGAATGTAGCAAACCTTTCCCTGGACCACATTTTCCTCTGAGATATAAAAATCACCCATCTTGACCTAGCCACCTGAATCTCGAGAAAGTATTTTAGGAGACCTAGATCCTTCATACTGAGCATTTTCCAAAGTCTTCGCCTTAACTACCTCAAGATTGTTGCTCTGATAGCACAAACATGATAGCATAGAAGAGGAGAAATGATCTCTCTCATATAATCATAGATTCTTACAAAGTAAAACCACAATAAATGAAATATTACAACCCATAAGAACTCAATCAATGATAAAAATCCTCCCAGTATGGTCGTCACAGGTACATGCAAAACTATACTTTTAACAGACACGACAGGGAGATTTGGTTCCCCACAATTTTGCACGTGGCGGCTTTAGTTAGCCAATTTGCAAAAGGTCTGGCGGAAGTCCTTGGAATCAGAGGTTCTACGAGACAAAGGTGCCCAAAACCTCTCACCAACATTATCTAGAGGGATAAAATCTCATCAAGAACCCCAAGAAATCTTCCACCATTTCAACTTCATTGTCACAAAGATTTCTTATGAAAACAGAACTCCACACTATCCTTGCCCCCAAAAACTCATAATGGGATGGGACATTCCTTTATGAAAGAGAGTATAATTTTGAGAATCTAATCATGAGAAGACCTTCCACCACTCATAAATCCTCCCAAAATATTCCACTTCCCATCTTATAACACATCACTTTGACTAGACTATTACCACACCAACCAGTTGCTCTCCAAAATTGGAAATTTCCTTCCAAATATAGGAGCCTCTCCCCCTGGGGTTTTTTGACCATTTTCCACTTTATTAGATGGAATATGAACACACTTTTGAAGAAATAGCCTCCTCCTCCAAACTGGAGTTCAGAGCAACTCCTACATGCGGTCTACTGTAGGATTCTTTATCATACAGAAGTTTTTAGTTCACAGATGCCTGTTCAATTCCAGCATGATCTTCTGTTGTAATATTGCCTGCCTTGAGTTTGGAAATGTAAATCTTCTCCTCCCATTGACACTCAACAAAACAATTATATTTTTTTTCTCCCTCCAACGAAGTCCATATCGCCCTAGATTTTTTAGGCAAAGAAATCTCTTCAGAGCTCAGGATATCATTGGACTCCTTTTCTTATCCCTACTAGGTGATACGTCTTTCCCACGAGCTTTCTAACACAGGCCACCCTTCCAACTCGCATATGCTCACAATTTCCACAAATGCTTTGGATTCTCTCCTTTAAGACCCTGAACACTGGTCTATTACATTCCAAGATTTTAATTCTAAGGAAGCTCGGGCATTAAAAAAATTGAAATAAAACCCTTCCCACCCTTAGCAACTCTTTCTTTCACTCATTTCTCAATACACTTAACAAAGTTAACATCTTGTAACCACATAGGGGATGAGCCAACAGAAATTCCTGATGTACAAATAAGAATTGAATGGTCATCAGAAAGGCTTTGGAGGTATGCAAGATATAACGCTAGAAAATATTCGTACACATGCAATATCGAGAATCTTTTGAGCTTGCATTTCATTAAGCTTCCTGGTTACTAGAACAAGTGAAACTGCCCCCTTGTGTCAGAATATCAATAAATTCTTTTTTTGCAAAAAAAAAAAAATATCATTAAATTCATTCTTGTTGATAAAAATGAAATTTAACACTTGGCGCAATCCTAAACCTTCCAATTTTGCTTCTTGTTCAAATATAGCATAAGGGACTCAGCAAGTCGAGATTTTTTTGGATAAAAGAACTTCTCCAACCCCTTGAGAATCCGTAGATTTGAATTAGACAAACTAATGTTAAGCACATGCCTGTGGAAAACTATTATAAATCATAATGTTGCAATGCAACTATGTATTAATTCCCTAGTTTCTTTTTAAGGGTAGAAGAGAATTTTACTAAAAGGAAAGAAAGATATTTACAACAAAGCAAGGGAGTATCTGATCAACAAAAATTGGAGCCAAACCATTGGCTAGAACATTTCCTTCCCCAGGAGAGTAAACAACGGAGACAAAAGAGGGACCCCCCTATTCTCATTCACCCATCCAACCTCCAAGGATAAGCTTCCATTTGAAGAGTCTTCTCTAATGAAACCCTAAATAGAGAAATTACTATAAATGATTTATTTTTTTTCCAACAGACCTGGGAGAAAATAGAGATCTTGTTGACTGCCTTTGCCAAATGAATTTGTCGTTCCAGCTACATAAATATCAGTTCAAGTGAGCTTCCATAAGATAAAATAAGAAACATGAATAATAATAATAATAATCAATATTACATGAAAATATCAGGAATGTAAATTCCCATGAAAAGGAAAATGTGGAATGCTTCCATTAATATAATCTTTAGAGATATGTTGAGGTCAAATAGCAAATGCTCGAGTTAGAACAAGAACATCATTTCTAGCAAACTGAATTTGCATTCAACATAGCTGGATACATTCATAATCATGCATATCATTTATTAAGTATTTACTTGGAAAACAATATGAATCCTACGAATGTGGAGAAAAAGGGGTGATTGGAATACCACTCTGCTCCTACAAATGTGGAGTGAGAGCCATGATGGTAATGGGAACTCATGTTAGTATGCTAGACTCAAATGAATAGGCAGAAATCATTTCCATTATGAGGCTCTTGGTAGTAACCAAATATTATGTCTCTTAAGTTTACATGTTATTTGAACATGTTTCTTTGTGTGGATTTCATTGAGCTATGCTTCTAATTAGTTTATGGTTGGGCAAAGATTAATACTTCCCTATAAAGGAATTAGATGATCCTAGAGCTGAGCATATACAATCTACTTGGCTTTTTCCATTTGTACAAGCGGAGCCCATGGGTAAGTGATTTTAGACATGTTCTGTTGGGCCCCATTGTGGATGAACTATGCCTGCAAAATCTCTCAGATTGGAAGATCCTAGCGTGATCTTTTGCCTTTTTTAGTTGATTGTGAACAGTGTATTTCTCTCAACCGTTTGTTTGCAGATCAAAAAGTGAAACACTAGGATTGTTTTATCAAGAAAATTTTGGGAAATGATCCATCCTTGGCAGGGACCAACAGATCAAGAGTTTAGATCACTGAACCTATCTTAACCATCTATACATAACCAATAGTACACATTTCTTTTATGACATTATTGATAATACTAGAAATGTGTACTAATCAGCTATTGTGTATTTTTCTTTGCTTTAGTCTATACATCAAAAACTTATTTTAGGGGGAATCACAAGTTGCAATAAATCCCACCTTCAGATCTCTTGAATTCAGTACAGACTGCATGTACGATAACGCTATGATTGGCTGGTGTAATTCCTGCTAGCTGAGGAGAATGCCTGGTTGATGTCAGTTGACTATTGATGGAATGCTCATGAATATATGAGTTGGTGGGAAGCCCAAGTTTTAATTGCAACACCATTCTGCTCCTACAGATATGGAGAGAGAGGCATGATGGCAGTGGGAACTCATGTACTACTGTGAAACATAAAAACAGGTGGAAGTTCTTTCCATTTTGAAAGCAGCTCTTGCAAGTAACAAGGTTAACCTCATGAACTCCAAGTTAAGACAACGCTAATTAGAGCGATAAAGGGTGAGAGGGCCCTGCTGGGGCACAGTGCTGAGACAGTGGTGCTACTTAGTCGAATTTGAGTCAAATTAGGAAATAAGAATTAATGTCAACACCGACACAACATTTTCCTTTCCTTTTCTTTTTCTCTCTCTCTCTCTCTCTCTTTTTTTTTTGTATGAATGGCAATGATTTCAACGAAAATTAGCAAGCAAGTATAGAAGGCTGTAAGCTGGAAGAATCCATCAACAGACATGGACATATGCATACAATCAAACCTATTATAACTCTTGACATCAACAAAACTATGGATCCAAATTTCAAATTTAATATCACGACTCTTATGCAATCAAGTAATCCCATAATTTAGAGTGCATGCTAATTTATATATGGATTGTAATAAATCATCATCATCGTCATCATAACCTTGTCCCAACTATTTAGGGGGCGGTTAAAAACCACTATATGTGATTTGACTAAATCAAATGGTCATGTTCATACTCTTTCAAATGTGAAAATAAAACTCAGTGACAGAAGAGGACAAAACAATCATAACCATGAGACACAGATTGAACTTATATGCAGCAGGTCCCTCTCCTTGGAACAAGATGGTCAATTCACTATACAGTGTTCAATTTGTAACAGTGGTAACTATTGGTGTCATAACAAGAGAGAAAGAACCTTATCAAAAACTTCAAATGCCGATACCTGCATGAAATCTTGAAGACTATCCCTCTCTATTCGGGACGGCAGATTAACAGGTTGCAGAGTGCATACAACATCATCATTAAGGATTGTAGATAGCATCATCTACAATAATAAATCTATACAATTAGCACTTAACAAATGCACAAGAGAGCTGGTTACAATAGTAATTCAAGAAAGAGAACACTTAAGAGAAAAAATACAGTTGCACCTTCATGTAGTTCAGTCAGTATCTATTCTGTCTGTTAGTTTTAATATTTTTCACTTCTAAGAATTCACACCAATTCAACGTAATCTGGCAACAACACTACTGATACACTGATTTGTATCATATTTTTGGCCAACGAATATAGGCAATGCATTATGCATCAGTAGCACATCATTTATCGCCCCACTAAGAGACGGAAACATATCAGTATCTCGTGGCAAATATTGCATGTATCAGGAAATTTATTGCAATCTCAGGGAACACTGGGGAAACATTAGGAAAATGATGGATTTTTCAATGAAACTTTAGCATATGTTAAAAGGCACATGATTACACACTCAGAACCCAAAGCGTTACCAAAAACAACTATGCAAAATAGGTTCCTATGTATAGAGGCCCAAACGATAAGCTATTAGACAAAGATGCTGCAATTATATCTAAGATGAGTTCAAATCATTCAAACCTCATTCAATTCAATAAAAGTAACAAAACAAAAAAATACATGCAAAAACCAAAAAGAACCAACAATACTCCTCTGACTCATGGTGTACCATAAAAGCTGTTACGGGGGGCAAATGACCCATAACCACCATGAACGGCCCGTTACGCCCCTACAAAGGCCGTAATAGCCCCATAATGGTCTGTTACAAGGCAAATACAGGTTTTTCATATATATTTTTTCAACATTATGAGGTAGATGGGTTTTTTCTAGAGAGAGAGAGAGAGAGAGAGAGAGAGAGAGAGAGAGAGAGAGAGACTGTAATGGCCGTTAGAGGGGCAGTAACAACCGTCACAGCCCGTATTGTAAAGGTAACAGTGGTGGCTGTTATGGTCACCATTACCGTTACGGAATACCTTGTCTGACTCATCCATAAGGAGTTACAAGGCAGCTGGAAGTCATCATCCCTATCCCTATTGAAGTGGGCATAATATTGTTGCTCCACATAACAGCAATGTTGTGCCCAGTGTTCCGAGTATTGGCGATACTATAGATAATATCGCCAATATTATTGGTATCGCCAGCCCAACAATACCAATACTATTGGTATAAAAAATTCCAGGTGTCGGCGATATTTTGATAATATCGCTAATATATCAATATCACCAAAAATTCCATCTATTCAAAAAAAAAAAATCCATTTCAATTTTTTTATGGGTGTTTGGTTGTATGATGATATGCATGTTTGTATGTGTGTATATGTATGCATGGATGGATGGATGTATATATGTATGTATGCATGGACGGATGGATGGTTAGATGGATGGAAGTGTATATCTATATATGTGTCTGTGAACGTGTGCAAGTGTATGCATGCATGCAAGGATGGATGGATGGATGGATCATACATGCGTGCATTATGCATGTGTTATTCATTGTATGTATGCAATCATGGATTGTTGGATGGATCATGCATGTGTGTTTGTATGCATGTATGTGCAAGCATGGATGGATGGATGGATGGATCCACCATTTTCCTATGTTTCCCTAAGTCAATGTACATGCTTTTAGGCCCCATTGAAGGGAAACTTATTATTTGATTCCTAAATATGCAAATATGCATCTTTTTTGCCATTATTTTATTCTTTAATATACAAATGTGTACTTTAGCATCTCCTGAAGTATCATTAGAAAATTCCACGATTTTGCCCATCTTTCTCCAATGTTTCCTAGTCAACATTACATGCTTTTAGGCCCCCATCAAAAGGAAACTTATTGTGTATGCGTCCTTTTTGCAATTATTTGATTCCTAAATATGCAAATATATGATAAATTCCACCATTTTCCCCATGTTTCCCTCAGCCAGTGATACATTTCTGGCTATCGGCATTATCACAGATATCGATGCGTGTTTTGTATCCGTAGCCACGATACATATAATGATACCGATACTACAAACATTGGTTGTGCCTAGCTCATAAGCTGATGATTACACTAGACTGTGTACTCTCTAACATATCTCCAGCACTCATCCTCACCAAATTCCATCAATATGACCATCTATGGATACCATGTAAACATAATAACTGCAACCATCGGTAGTGACAGACGTGATTAATAAATATGATCTTTAATGCATTGAGTTTTTAAGAAGTAATGCAACAATTCAGCACATATAATGCACTAACTTACACTTATGATATACATTTTGTTACATTTTTAAAAAATAAAAATAAAATTAGTTTTTATTATTATTAACTAAAAATACATTTTTTCAAAAAACACAAGAGTGGCCAACCTGTAGATCGGCACGCCTTCATCAACAAATCTATACATCAACCAATTGTGGTCAATCAGCATTTTTTAAAACAAATTTCTTATCATTTTAAAAATTTTTACATAAATTATTTTTAAAAAATAAAAGAGTGGCCAATCTATAGCTCAGCCTACACTCATCAACTTATAATTTTTCCACACACTATTTGCATTTTAAAAGAGTGAAAACGGAAGAATTTCATATTTCTCAAATTTCCGCCATTTTCCACCTTCAAATTTGAAATTTCTCACCTCAAATCCATGTCAAAAGAAATGAATTTAAACCCGTTTAATCTAAATTTTCTCGCTGAGTGGGTTTCGACCCATTTCCACTCTCGAATTGCAATTTCTCTACCGAAACCATCTTTTGATACAAAACAACTCCAGTGGAGTAGTTAAAACACACCAACACACACTTTCCACCAAAAAATTGAAACAGAAAGTGGGGTTTTCAATTTTTAATATTATTTTATGAATTTCCCTGAATTATACAGGATTTGCCAATATGTATTGTCAATACATGCGATATTATCGCATGCATTAACAATACCATATATTTCTATAAAGGGTTTTGTGAGCAATATCGCAATATCGATACATATTGTGATAAATTATCGCATGTATTGACAATACGGAGCATTTTTACAATGACGATATCGATACATATCGTGATATATTGCACGATACATGCAATATCTACTGTGTTGTGGTGGAACTTTTCAATTCCCCATGTATCTCGTATCTGGTGTGCTGAGATACGAAAGATATTGACCAATCAGCTGATTCCATCTATACATAGAGCACTGCATATAAGCACCAATACTGCTATCTGGAATGTTGAGAGCAATCATAATAATATTTACACTGCAAATATAGTTTTTGCTCTCCTAATTTTTTTCTAGGAAGATGATCCTATGGAAGGCATGATGCAAAGGCATTCTACAATACATGAAATAAGAAGGAAACTCACAGGCACAATCTTCAATGTTGCAAATATACGAGCCACATACTCCGAGTGGTAGAAATCCAACACATGTGGAAGATCTGGACTGTATGCATACAAGATATATATTAAGCAGAATAGAAGCTCTTGTATAAATCGAGAAGAAACAGGAGATGAGAATAAACATGGGCAACAATCTCAAGTGCATATACCTTTTAAAGAATTGTATCATTTTATGAAAAATAGTCTACATTTTTCAAGTTTATATATGAATGGTGAACAATCAAGGTGGCTCATACAGAGAATGTTGTACCAAACACAAAATATCCATTGAAATCACAACCGCAATCATCATAATAAATAAATAAAACCTACCAAGGCAAATTAAAAAACTTATCAAGGCAATGGTATCCATACAGTACCATGACACATGCCAAACAGACACAAAGATCGATTAGGTGGTGACTTCTGTGCATGAGCCTTTGGAGATGGATGCATTTTGAACCATATAAAACGTAATTTGAGGACCCTGAGGCCAAGTGGAACCTCTATAAGATACTACAAAGATCAAGCTGCTTTAATGAATGTTTCAAGGCATGTTACTTTTTCTCCTTTTCTAAGGACAATTTAAGGCGCATCCTAAAATGAGTAATTTATACTAAAATTTAACAAAAATATTCTTCAGAAATTTAAGTCATATTTTAGCTCTGTAATAGAAACTTTGGCCTGGTAAAGGTCCATTGCCAATATGTTCCACAAAATAAAGGAGAATAATGTAAGCTGTAAATGGGCCTGAGCAGCCCATCCGACTTTTGGGCTTGACCAACAAGAGTCAGCTCAAGCTTGGGCCTAGTGAGCTTGCTGGGCCCTCACGTTTGTGGATTAATAGGGCCAGGGCCAGGGCCAGAGTCTGGCATCCCATCCTACATTTAGAGTATCTAAACTAAATAAAAATATATATTTATTTTTTTCTGAAGAAACTAATATATATTTCTAATGAGGAAAACCTGTAATCATCCCTTTATAGTTATGTGAACTGGCTCGGGCGTATTGGGTTTAATCAGGCTCTAGCTCAGGTTTGGGCCTATTAAGTTTAAAGCTAAGACTCAGGCCTAAGATAGCAGTCCTGTGAGGGTCTCAGGCCGAGGTTCATGCATAGGTCATGTATATCAGGTCAGGGCCCAGGCCTAGCCTAAATCCAGCCTATTTATAGCCTACAATAATGAATGTAAAACAAGAGGTAATGCAACACAAAACAATCAAAATACAAAAGAATCGCATATTAGGGAAATGAACTTGGTTTGAAACAGGTAACCTGTGATTTTGTGAAATCCGTAGTAATGGTAAGTCCAGCATTGATTGAAATTTAAGAAAAAAAGAATGCAGATGGAGCACAATTGATGAATCTTTCTCAAGCATCTTGAATAACCTCTCTGTGAAACATCCAATAAATTCCCATGCGTAGACAGCATCAGTTATCTGCAAAAAAATAATCAGACATCTTCAGCACAGGAATCTTGTAAAAATCTTAACTTGCATAAAACATAAGTTGATTGTTTGGTCATAGAAAGAAATATATACTGTGGTGGGAGGCATGCCCTGACAGGCTGACACATAATCGTTACCACCGACTCAGCTTACATGTTGTCTTCTTTCAGAGAAACAAAAGAAGAAGAAAATTTCATTCAATAGCCAATTATGCCATGGGCTTCACACGTCCAAGCCTGATATGCTCTATTTGGGGTGTTTTTACAAAAACACCCTTAATACTATAAAATGTCCAAAACACCTGTAGTATCAACTAAATTTAAAATAAATCAAAATAATCAAACTAACTAAACAAAATAACTAAAACTAGTGTCCAATATGAGTCTAGGATCAAGTTGATCCAGCGATCAAAATGGTCCAACGGTCAAGATGGCCCATCGTGCAAAATCCAATGGTCTAATGCGAAATCCAACAGTCAAATAGATGTATCCAATCGATCCAACAATCCGATACTCTCAACTAAGCAGTCCACATCCATCTTCCCAATGTGGAGTCTTTAAAGATGCACGTTCATGCATGTGGGGTCTTCAATGCGGCTAGGAACTCAAATTGGGCCCACTGGGCTCCATGTAATGATTACCTAGCCATAAAGAAACTGGGGCAGCTCTCCTCCTCTGATAAACTCTAAAAGGTGCTCAAATGTCCTCATCAAACGTGGTTAAAGAAGCTTCTAAATGAAATGGGGTTTGTTGTGACTATTCCAATATAGTTGTTCTATGACAATCAAGCGGCCACTTGTACTAGAAGCAACCCATTTTTTCATGAGAGAACTAAGCATATTAAGGTCAACTATCATTTCATATGGGAGAAGATCTCAGGAAGTGAAATCTCTACTTTGTAGTTCAAATCTCAAGATTGGCTAGCTTGTGTATTTACTAAAGCTCTCAAGAGAAATCATTTTGAACATATCTTTTCCAAGCTGGGCTCCATGTAATGATCACCTAGCCATAAAGAAACTAGGGAAGCTCTTCTCTAATAAACTCTAAAAGGTGCTTGAATGTCCTCATCAAACATGGTTAAAGAAGCTTCTAAATGAAATGGGATTTGTTGTGACTATTCCAATATAGTTGTTCTATGAAAATCATGTGGTCACTCGTACTACAAGCAACCCGGTTTTTCATGAGAGAACCAAGCATATTAAGGTCAACTATCATTTCATATGGGAGAAGATCTCAGGTAGTGAAATCTCTACTCTGTATTTCAAATCTCAAGATTAGCTAGCTTGTGTTTTTACTAAAGCTCTTAGGAGAAATCATTTTGAACATATTTTTCCAAGATGGGCATCAATGATATATACTTCAGCTTGAGGGGAGTGTTGAAGTTAAGCAACGTGTGGGCTGTACATTCACACAACCCACCTAGGTGACTGTAATCTGGGTTGTACACTTGTATGGTCCATTTTATCTCTTTTCTCTAGCATTGTAGCCCCTTATCATATTTGAGAATCCTAGGGTGCAAACAGCAATTTGTAACAAGTGAAAGGAATTTTAGAAATTTTTTTTTTTTTTTGTTTTTGAACTTAAGTGGATAAAAGAGAGGTAAGTACATCCATCCCTAATCCTTTCCCCACCACCCCCCGCTCTCTCTCTCTCTCTCTCTTTCTCAACTCTCTCCTCTTCTCTTAGCCTTACATATGGTCATAAACTACAGCAACCATTGAAACTATCCATCAAATCCAGTACTACCATTCTAAGCAAACAATAATATGAAAACCATTGTATTCATAGTAAAAGAGCATCCCTATTAATTTTACTTCAAGAAAAGTGTGCCAAGTGCCCAGAGTGCAGGAGGTATACCACAGTGAAGGTAGGTAGAGAGTCATGGTGTAAATTGAGAGCTCTAAGCATATTCTGAAGGTACTTCTGAACACCAAACAGGTGCTGCTTGATTTGCAAATTTTCATCAATCTGAAATGTTAGAATAAAAAGAATAACTAAATCAGAAAATAAAATTTGAAAATTGTCACCACCATACAATTCTAATGAATGCAAATTAAATAAGGAAATAAAATGAAATTAGGACAAAAATGTTTAACAATTACACATTCAACATCCCAATTAAAAGAATATATTAGTTTCTTGCCATTATGTGGGCTTTGAGGCAGACACAGACACAACAACATACAAGGGTCACAAGTTCAAGATGATTTAGAGCCATATTCCATTCCCAAGTACCCCATGCAAATAGGCATTTCCTTGCTTCTTCTTTTTTTCGAAAAGGATCTTTGTTACAAAAGTTTTGCCACTAAAGGCATCAGACATGAAACCATCCCAAAAGATCCTAATTTTAATGTTTCCTAGTGTTTGAGGTTCATATTGTCCTTCCTCCGGAAAAAAAGCAGACCCCCCAATGCCTGAGGGGGTTTGGGTCCCACATCCACCCCCATGAGAATTCATTATTTGTGAAAGCCTGCAGCAATCCGATGCCCAAGGTGGTTTGGTGCAGGACGGTGCCCAGCAGAAGCAAGAATAGTGGTGAGCTGGCCAAGATTGTTCCATATCTGAGTATCCTCTGAGCACATCAACCAAGGGCATACAAGTGAAGGTTCATTATTAGCAGCTCCCAGAGAATGAGGTGGTTCAGTGACTGAGTGATCTGGCCCCTCTCGACTGAGATGTCTTGACCCCCAATGCCTCCAACTTTTGGCAGCATGATTTGCATGATTCATTATTTGCTTTCTTGATGCCACCCTCTAAGAGTGTTTCTACCAGTTTCCTGTTGGAACATGATTAGTCTGTTGTCATAGACTCTCCTTTGAATTAGGATCCTTTGGCGATGCATAATCTGTGCTCAGCAGTCACTTTGACTAGCCCTCAGGCCTCATCCACACATAGAACACACCCATGAACATGACAGCATTCAGAAGGACAGAGAGTGGAATTGTCGAAAGATAGGAGGCACATCAATTGACATGGTGGCTCAGGAGCAAATCCAACAAATTTCTGGATGTGCCCAATGAAGAGGAAATTAGTGCACGAGATGGTAGAGCTCGGTAATGAGCTGAGACTGCCATACCAGAGAAATCAAGAGCAGCTGTAAACCTGTTCAAGACACTAGAAAGCAGAGATGCAGGAGTAAATGTGGAAGGCTTAAGATCTCATGATAAAGGCTTAAGCTTTCATGGTAAAGACTTAAGCTCATGATGCTAAACCTTATTAGCAACGAAAATCGCCTAAAACTAAAAGTGTATAGATGGGGTCACCTAAAGGTATCAAGCCTAATAATACATTGCCCAAACCTGATCTGTGTCACCTAAAGGCTAGACATATTCGCTCAACGCAGCCCGCTTATTTGAACGCTATAAGACCAAGTAGTTGATTCATGGGCTGGGCTCAGCATGAACCCAAATGCTTGGCTAGCAGCCTTCACATGGTGTAGGCGAAAGTCCTCAGCTCATCGGCTGGGCCTGAATAAGCCTCAGACCTTCCCAGTCTGGCCCAATTGTAACCCCAATTAACCTTTACAATTTCTTTCATAATTCTTTTATATCCCCTTGGTTAGATCATCAACTAACCATCCGATCATCAAAGCATTTTGTTTCTTCTAATTGTTACAGCAATGCAAACGGATCCTCCCAGTTTTGTCATACCTGACTGTGTCCATTTGTATCCATCATAAGAACAATTGAGGCAAGACTTTGAAAAACAATTACAGCCAGCCTTGTTGGATCAAAAAGTCTTTGTCACATTATGAAGGTTTATATCATTTGAAAGTTACTGTTTTAGTTAAGATAGAAATCAGAACGTAGGATTTTAGCGAATGAGACTTGGCTAGAAATTTCAGTTAGTACAGAAGTGCTTTTTTTTTCTTTTTTCTTTTTTTTTTCTTTTCTTTTCTCTCTTTTTTTTTTATTTTTTATTTTTGAGGGGAGCGGGGGGGTTGAAATGTTGAAGTCATAAATTGTTAGCTGAAAGTCTTCATTTTAGGGAAGAAGTTCATTTTGAAAAGTTTTTTGTTTTAACTGTGTGGCTACATACACGTACTAATGTATGACTTGGTGTAAATTTGGTTTTCAGCTAGTTACATGAAGGTACTAGATTTCCTACCATAGTTGCTTCTATTCACAGCTCCTCTATGAAATAGGGAACAAAATCCCAGTGACTTAAAGAAATAGCACTCGAGTGACCATTTTATAAAAAAAAAATGTGAAATTTGTTAGCTGACAATTTTTTATGCAAATTAAAGATGGGCAGAGTTTCCTATCAGCAAGTATATCAGGTGAAATTCATGCCTATAACAGTGAATACCATAAAGATATCGTGATGCATAAAAATGGATACCCACAAAAACTTTAAGACGAATCAGCATTTACATCTTTTCAAATAGTACCTGGTGAAACTTTTCGATTTCTTTCAATGATGATATCACATTATAGAGTTTCCTCCCTGCATTTCCAGTCTTTGTGTAGTCTAAGGAGCTAACCTGCCAATTCCATTGACAATAGATTTGCTAAAAAGAACTCATAGCAGGAGGTTTTATATACCAGAAAGAGTATAACCTGGTAAGACAAAACACGATCATACTTGAGAAACATTTTTTCCTTGATAAGCACAAGGTTCCAAAAGGGAGGTAATAGGAATTCTAATAATAAATGGTTGATCTAACACAAAAAATGAGTAATATGGAAAGGGAAGTCTAGGGGAAAAGTCCTAGCTTAACATGCAAGTACATCTGATTGCTTTAATAATGATCTCCAAAAGAACATGTGTCATAACTCATACCAGTAAAATTATGCTTTCATCTTAGAAGATTTTGTCAAAGTTATTAGTCACGCACTACGTAGCGAACAAATAACATTAGGCACACTATCTTCATTACACAGCAAACAGAGCCTAATTGTAGAGAATAATTTAATTTCACGTGCATGTATTTCAGCAAACATGAAAAGTGAAAACCAATAATCCTCAAAGTTCCCCCCAGACAAGGATCACTCAGCCTTCCCACACTATAACACATTTCAAACAAGTAGAACTCTTTTTTTTTTTGAATTGCAACTCAACTTCTTATGCAAAGGAAAGCAAAACACAACACCCGAAGAGCAAGGAGAGATTATGAGAGACCACCCCATCCAGATGACGCAAAACAGCCCACTCACCCACAGAAAATGCTAACAAAGAAGCCCAGGCCAAGAAAAAGTGAAAGGTAGGGACCTCCTTGCAAGAACTCCCAGTAGATATCGAAAAAGGAGATCCCTCTAAAACCTGGGTTTGGCACAGCCCAGCCCACAACCATATATTGAATCTTCCTCTTTAGAGATTCAATCAAGGCACTCTTATAGTCAAAGTTTCTGTTATTTCTCTTCCCGTATCCCCCACAGCACAGCATATGAATCATCTTCCAAATGATCACCCCCCAAGTAGGAAACAGCTCTTTATCCAAACTCCAGGATGGAGCCAATTAGGACCAAAGACACCCTGAAGATGTTGAAGAAGTGACACCAAACAGCCCTTGCAACACTGCAATGAAGAAAGAGATTGTTAACCAACTATTCCTCCTCCCTTCACATTATACGCATATTGGAGCCCACAAAGTTCCTCTTCCAGAGATTTCTTATTCTTCTTATGAATAGCATAGAAAATTTATTAAGAAAAACAGCAGAGATGCAAAAGCCCACTGCCTTGAATAAGCATACAGCACTACTCAAAAGCCTAAACAAAACACCCACAACAGACCCTCCAAACTACAACATTCCATAGATCCTAACAGTTAAAAGAAGGCTCTCTCTTGATGGTAGTGCAACTTGGGTTGGGCTTGAGCCTAACCTGAATATTGGTCAGGTTGGGTTGTGTTTGGTTGAGGTTGGGTTGGTCCCAAGCTGAAATCCTCAACCTAACACCAAGTTGTGTTGGGCTTGGGTTGAGGTCCCAGGATGAAAATCCTCAAAGTGACACCAAGTCAGGCTGGGCTTGGGTTGAGATCTCGGGAAACTCGACCTTATACGTACATATGAGTTATCAATAACATAGATATAAATGTAAAATCAGGAGCTGCATGGAAAATAGGGTTCGTGTTTGGAACCATCCCTGCTATAGACTCTACGCTATATAGGGTTCAAGATCAAAACTGTCCATGTACCAAAAATTGTGTTCATGATTGAAATGGAAAATAGAGTTCATGATCATTAGTTACTTACAAGTGTTACTTTGATGGTGTTATTTGATGGTTTGGTGTTTGCTTTTATGTGTTAGTTTACTGTTTGTCGGTGTTACCCGACCCAACGCAATCTAAGTTGAACTAATACAAATTGTGGAATGGTTGAGTATTCAATACCTTAGGTTTGGCATGGGTTGGTCCTCTAAGGACACATTGGGCCTCAACCGACTCCTGATGAGGTTGGGTTGAGCTTACATTGACCCTCAATCGATTCAAACCATACTTGTGCGACCCCCCCCCCCCCCCCCCCCCCCCCCAAAATGCTAACCCATCAGCCTTAGAATTCACCTTCGCATGGACATGAGAGCTCATCTATTAGCACACACATCATAGAACTCATCCATTTACATGAGAGAAGTATGCTCAATTATTAGCACAGAGATCGTTAAACTTAGAATTCGCCTCTCTATGAACATGAGAGAAGGATGCTCCCTATTAGCACAGAGGTAATAGAACTCATCCATTAAATATGATACTTCCCAAGCATATCATCTTGATTAAGCCCCTTCAATAGCATTTGCAAAATCCCTTTCAGTGATAAAAGCCAGAAATTCTTTTTAATGGTAATTTAAATATATTAATATCCAACCAAAGAGAAGATACAAAACAAAGGCGAAAACAGGGAAAATGGGGGGCGCATGTTGCCATATCATCCCACAACCCTGCTAATAAGAATCAAGAACGGCCTCCCAAAAGACACAAAATTCTGTCCCTATTACATCCCCCAAAAGAGGCTGCCCTAAGGCTCAATAGATCATCCAACCTTTCACCAAGGGGAAGATAAAAGCCGCATTTGAAGACTTACCTTTGAACGTTTTATTATCACGTTCATTCTACACAAACAATATAATAGCAGACCAGAATAAACACCACAATGTTCTCTTTCTTTTACCCTAGACTCTCTAGTTCCAAGCTTGAATAAGGGTTTTGATAAAACACAGCATTGACCACCTCAGACCAAACATATCCAAAATAAGTGACCACATTCCAACCACATGTTCACAATGAATGAAGAAGTGATCCTTGGAATTCCCTGTGCTTAAGACATAAGATATAAACATAATGGTCATCTCCTCCTATGAAGATTATTGATAGTTAATACATTATTGTTAGACACTAGCCAGCCAAATGCAACCACTCTGGGGAGCTGAGATTGCCAAATAGTAGCAGATTGGAACTTTTGACACCTCAAG
This sequence comes from Magnolia kwangsiensis, assembly GCA_037074715.1. Lineage (NCBI taxonomy): Eukaryota > Viridiplantae > Streptophyta > Magnoliopsida > Magnoliales > Magnoliaceae > Magnolia > Magnolia kwangsiensis. Next base: position 158,924,859 of record CM073573.1, on the reverse strand, counting down.
ACTCCATGAAGAGACTGATAGAAAGACCTACTAGAAATTTTTCTTGAAGTATTGAACTTCCATTGCCATGCATCTGAATCCTGATCAAAGAGGGAAATCAATTGAATAAGCACATCCAATGACATAAAGTCTACCATCTGCTCATCCAAAAGGTTCCAACAGAAGCAAGGGACCAAACAACCAAATCCCTTACGCAACTGCAGCAGTGATTGATGGTCGCCTTCTTATAGATGGAAATGCCATGAAGCCTAGGAAAAGTGAAAGAGAGCGATCCCTCTTCAAACCATGGATCAATCCACAAGGTGATGTGGCTCCCATTTCCCACTACGTAAAAAGTCCACTAGAAAATTCTAGGATGCCGCCCTATAGTTGCACAAAGCATGAAGCGAAGTGGCAACAAATTCAGGTGCAGGAGTGGGGAAGGTGCCTAGTTAGGAGGATCCTGCAACCAAGTGCCACCATGACATTCGAGAAATGCCAAACAATCGATAAATAGAATAGCTCAATGTGAACCAACTGCCCTCATGAAACCTATATAACTTGCTACCATAAGCTCTCTTCCCCGGTTCTGAATCTTCAAAAGCCACTTTGCTAACAAGGCATGGTCCATAATATGTAAATCTATTAAACCCATGCTGCCATCAGCTTAATAGCAGGATTTTTCTTGCCATGGCAATCCAACAAACATAGGCCTTAGGCAGCATGAAAGATTTCCACATATATTCTACTTAGGGTTGTCAGTATTCAACATATTGACATCGCGTTACATATCACATCCTTGTGATACAAATACATATTGGTTATCACACAGGATGTATCGTTTGTATCGGGTAATTTATCGCACTTTTTGAGAAACATGGGGAAACATTAGGAAAATGGTTGAATTTTTCAATGAAACTTCAGAGATTATTAAAAAAGAAAAGACCTTAATACACACTTTTAAAACATAACATCTCAAAAAAGAAGTGTGCATAGTAGGTTTCCTTTATATATGGTCCTAAGCTATGCATTGTCTGACTGAACTAACACAACCGTATTCAAATTGAATGCATAAAATTTAGAGTGTATGTGACAATCATTTCATCAAACACTCCTAGATACTTCGAAATTAGTCTCAATTGACAGCTAGTTGAAGGGAAAATTTGAAGGAAAAAAAAATTATTGTAATCATTTTTAATTAAAAAAATATTTTTGTTTTCCAAAATTTGATAAGGATTTAACAAATCAATAGACAAGCGCCCATATATGCTTGATTTCATGTTTGGAGTGCAACATTGCAAGCAATTTGGGAAAACATGGAGAAATTTTGATTTTTTTTCAATTTTCCTCTAATTGGACTACCTATACTCAAATTTCGAAATTAGAATGTATGTGATGATTATTTCATCAAATAATCTTAAATACTTCGAAATTAGTCTCAATTGAAAGCTAGTTGAAGGAAATTTTCAAAAAAAAAACATAAAGAACATGAAGAACCAATGGAGATCGAAATCAAAGCTCCAACTCCATAATTTTTCATGCAAAACATGAAGAACCTATGGATTTGTAACCATTTGGCACTAATTTAACATAATTTCAATAAAGAAGGGATGGGAAATTGAAAATGCTCACCGGATCGAACACGTGGGATATATCGGCACTGTTTGTGCATTTCGTATCACATAGGTGAGATACAAGATGTATCGTGGGATATATTGGCTGATATCGTCAATATTTAAAACATTGAGGACTATCAGCAGGTCGGGTTCAGGTCTAGCTCATATAGTACTTGTAAGGATGTACCCGGTCTTGTCGGGTCCAAGTCTACTTGTTAAAGACCCAGATCTAATCGGGTACAAGCACCCATTTGGTCCCTATCCTTGCTTTGGATTCAAGCGTCGAGATAGATTTAGGACAAACATGAGCATTTATGTGGTTGGCCCACTTGATGGAAGTATTAGATGGCAAACCCATGTGCCACTTTGACAAGTGTGTGGCATGTAAATGGGCTCCCTTACATGTGTGTGGCTTAAGAAACCTCACTTTTTTCTAGAATAATCAAATATTATGTAGTATATAGAATTTAATATTTAAACTAACTGGACCCAACCTAACCTAACTTTAGTAAAATTCTATTTTTTTTGGTAGTTATTGTCCAACAAATGGCTTTAATAAAATTTTCATTATCAATCAACAAAAAAAGAAGTCAAGCTTTACCCAATCAATACGAAGACAAATCCAAGTATCCAACTACTAAACTGCAGCATTATTCACCTCAAGTATAGGAAACTTAGATCAATTTTTTTGAACGAAAATTGAAATTATTGCAAAAAAAAAAAAAAAAAAAAAAAAAAAGCAAAGGAACAAAAGACAAGGAGATGATGAGAAATCATCTCAGATACAAACAAAGCCGCTCCCAAAGAAGACCTGACCCATAAGATCAGATGTCTACCCCAACAAGAAAATAGCTCACAAGAAGATAGGGCCCACAACATCACCATAAATTGAATCTTTCATTCAACAGCAAAACAATGATCATCCACACTATAGGGACAGACCGATAAGGAAGTAGCAAGCTGACTCAAGAATCACATGGAGAGTACCACCCAAGGTGTTCCGTAATGGTAACGGTGTCCGTAACGGCCACCACCGTTACCATTATGATACAGGCTGTAATGGCCGTTACAGCCCCCGTATCGGCCGTTACGGCCATTTTTTATTTTTTTGAAAAACGCCGTTTTTGGACAGTTACGGGGCTGTTACGGCCAGTTGTTTTGTAATGGCCGTTACGGCCGTTTCGACCCCGTAATGCGTAACAGTTATGACCGTTACTGTTACGTAACCGATTTTGAATACCATGGTACCACCAAATCCAATTGATGGGATGACTTGCAGAAAGATATCAAATATTGTAACGCCCCGGATTTTTACCAACCTGGAATTAGACGTCCTTAGGCAATGGGTCAACCATAGCACCTTGGTAACCTCTTAGGAATCAATTCCAAAGCCAAAGGAATCATTTAGAACTTAATTCTTTAGAAATTTAACGTGAATTAACTAGTGCTACACTAGATTTCCTGCAAAATTAGCACCAATAACTTTAAATACGATCTGTAAGACTCAAAACCTCTAGGATTGTTACCGCTACGTTATCCTAAAATCTAGGATCAATCTCTAAGCTCAGTTGACCTCGAGACCATTCGGAAACTTTGTATCGGACCTGGACCACGCGTCGAAAGTCCGATAGCGATGAACTTAGACCATTATAACCGCCTAATTGGACTTGACTATCACTTCGAAAATCAAGCCCAAACGATGCTCTGGGGCGATTTCCTTGAGTCCGAAGTAAAGAGAGTAGGAAAAGGAAGATTTTTAGAAAATTAATTAGAATCTGGAACGTTTCACTTGTGCGCTATTTTTAAGCATTCTGACCGTTAGAATTCGACCCAAATTCACCCTCGGATCAGGATAGGTGGCCCTTGCATGTCATAGTACTTGTAGCTCTGATCGAGTTCCCGCAACCGTTGAACTGAAACTGGTCCGCCACGGTCAATCTGGAAACCCGACCGGACTGAAAACTTAGCTTCACCTAGATCCAATATTAGAGAGCTTAAGTCCGACAGCATTTAGTAACAGGACCTCCACAAGTGCTCCGTTGGATCAGAACAGACCCAATTTGGTTATAACTTAAGTATACCTTGACTTCAAGTCTGTTTTCGTCATGTTTGGGCTTATAAAAAGGCCCTTAGCCCTCACTCTCTCCTCCCATACGAATTTGGGGAAAACCCTAGGAGAGAGGAGAGAAAAGAGAGAAAGTGAGAGAGAGTTGGAGTTTCTCCCAGGGATTCTACCCTGTCACTCCACGTGCTTCAATACCTCTGCCGTATCGCTATTACGGCGTTTCTGACTCCGTTCTTGGGTAAGTGAAGCTAACCCTAACCTGTTTTGAAGCCTAGGATAGTTCCAATGATGTTCTAGCTAACCTGTTTCTTGCCATAGGTAGCGTATCCGCCGTTGATGAAGACTTATCGTCTGAATCATATCCGTTTCGCATTTTCTGGTTTAAGGTGCGAACTATATGCGTTTAGGTTACGGTTTCCAAGACTTTCAATGTTAAGTAATGATTTATTCTTGCTTAGGATGCTATTCCACATGTATAAAGTGTTGTCCGTTTCGTTTTTCAGTTATACGTTGATTATGTTGAATATACGGTATTCCTCATATTTGTAGAAAATACCGTATACATATAAAATTTGGATTTGTGTTCAACATGATTATTTGCCTTGTATATATGCTTGTTGCATGTGTGACAACTCCGTAGCAAAAGGACTTGCCCTAAATCACGCCACGAACAATATGCGCCGTATATGTTAAAGTATGTAGCTCACGTATTTGTGAAAATGTTTAAATGAATACGAAACCCGGATTCATGCATGCTATGATTATCCGTCGTGGGTATATGCAAGTGATATATGGGGCAACTCCCTAGTGAAAGGATTTGGTCAAATACATGAAATATCAACATACGATATGTAGTTAGTATGTGTAGCCTAAGTGTTTGTGAAAATGACTGAATGAGTATGGAATTTGCTTTCGTGCTCACCATGACTACTTGTCATGGATATATAATTGTTGTATAGGCGATAATCCTTTGACGAAAGGATTTGCCCTAATACGTATGCTAATGAATACATAATATGTAAGATGTAATGTGTAGACTAAGTGTATGTAAAAGTGTCTGAATGAGTTAAGAGTTAGTAAGATGTACCTATATGCAGGTTGAGATATGATTCTCAACTACATCAATGATGTGTATGATTCCCTTCATGAATCATGTAACTTAGGTTATCCATGCTAAATAAGTGTATGATTTCCTCCATGGCTTATGTATTTAATTGAATCATGTTACATGTGCATATGATTTCCTATATGTACTGTTTATATTTAAGTTATACTTCATGATTGTCCATATGGATGCAGAATATGAATCATATGCTAGTTATTATATGTGTATGTGATTGGGGCTGTGCTACAGTCCAGGTAATCGGTAATCGTTCTGTAAATGGTGGTTAAGGTTGTTCGCCACGTAGGATGAGTTTAGCGAATCTGAGTCGTGCTTGGGGTGTTCGGCAGTGGTTAGGCCACACGGAGTGCTTATGCATTACATGTCGTTCAACTCAACGTGCGCTTGGCCTAGTTGAGCTTATCAACTAACCCGATTGACCGATGTTTGTTCACCATGTTTGGTCGCCACTGTTTGAATCTAAGGCACTGAGCTTACCAGTGAAACTCCCGTTAACCATAGTATCAAGATCCCCTAAGACTCATGAGCCGGGCATGGTGGTATGGGACACCGTGGTCGAGCTGTCGGCATACGCTGGGGCCACAAACCTCCCCGTAATGACCAGTGAGCACCCTACTCTGAGCAGATTATGGTGGTATGGGACACTATATTCTTGTTGTCGGCCTACACTGTTTGGTGATGGGGGAGTGGAGCAACGATTGCGCGCAACAGCCCTGGCAGCCCTCTGTAGTGACCTTGAGTTTATCCTGACAGTGCATAGGGGCAACGAGTCCTGATGCAGTCTTAAGGATATAAATAGGCCTGTATTGATAAGGTGATGGGGGAGTGGAGCAACGATTGCGCGTAACAGCCCTGGCAGCCCTTGCAGCGACCTAGAATCATAACATCGTATGAGATTCCTAAGACTGACAACCCTAGAATGGATCAATATTGGGAAATGATAAAAGGGAGGTGCCTTAGCTTCTCAATCCTGCTGTATGAAAAGGACTAATAAAAACTTGGTAATCATACTCATGACATCGCACTGCATGTGCCATTGGTGTTGGTGTGAGAGTACAATGGTAGTGATTCATGCCGCGATCGTTAGATGATGTCGCATGAGGGAGTTTATGGTGAGGGCATGCATCATTCTTCATATCATCCTTGCATTAACAAGAGTATCTAGGACCTGTTTGATTGTACTGTCTTATCATTACTGCTTGATTGAATTCATAAAATGTTAACCTTTGCTGTATAGATCCCACTGAGTTAGCTACTCACTCTCACGTTACGGGACGGTGTTGTACACACCAACCAGTCCCTATTTTAGTTGCAAATGATGGCGATGCTTGCGAAGCAGAGCCGGACTTTATGATGATGAAGAGGATTCCTCCTATATGCAGGTTCCGATCGACGGGTTTACAGGGTTACTGATTAGATGCCAATACACTTGGTATTTTGCCTTTTATTTACACACCCATGTATATTCTTTTCTTTTTATTTTGGAGTATACATGTATTTAGTTAACCTAGTAACATGTTCACACTCTGGAGACTTACAATCATTTATACATTTTATATATTTATTACAGTCTTCCACTTGAGAAATTTAACTCTCTGGAGTATGATATGTTGTTTTGGCTTAATCCACCTCATATTTTATGTACTATTACCGCCGACATTCATCCATCATTGAAAATGTTGCATAAGTGATGTTCTAGAACTCGGGAGTGGAGTTTATGCTCGACCCCCGATTTTCGGGATGTTACAAATATATTACTAGAAGTGTGAATTACAATAGCTTTGCTATTCATAATGAAGCCAACCATAGTTGTCAGACTCCTTATTTATGCATGGACAGCTTGACACATGGGGATGGACAACAAAGCAAAAAAAAAAAAGAAGAAAAAGGCATGATATATACACATGCATGTATAGTGTTACGAGTAGTTAAGCAAAAACAATACTTCAAATACAACCAGAGTGAGAGTCTCTCATAAACACCATCAATTCTTTAAATCCAAACTTAACAAATTCTCCCAAAAAATTCTACATTGTTACACACTTCTGAAGAGGAAGTAATGAACTCCACGGGAATGGAAGACAGAAGTATGGGTTCTTGGTCCTTGCTATAGCCACATGAAATAGACTATAACAGACATACCATGGTAGACTAGTGTATGACATGCTAACAATACACATAAATGCAATATAATGGTGCAGGACACATGATTTAATGCTAACATGCAATGTGGAGATTATGAAAGAGTTTATAAAGTAATTCAATTAACAAAAGCATGCTAACCTACCAAGTAATTAGGAGTAAACAATAGGAAATAAAATCTAATTTAACTAAAATCACATGCCCGCATTCTAAGAAATCAAATAAATCAATTAAAACTATAACTGATGGAAGGATAGAACTTCCAATATAGCATAGGCATGTTCCACGCTCAAGGGACAAATTTGTAAGTTTTATGATTAGGGTTAGGAAGGGAAAAATCTGAAATTTGGAAAAATATGATTCATGGGAATTGGGGATTTTGGAATTAGGGTCTTTAAAATTGGGAAAAATATGAAATTAAAGATCTAGGGTTTAGAAAGTAGTAATGGAAGGGAAAAGAAGAAGATGAGAAGAAAAAGAAGAAGAATCTATTTCGAAGAAGAGGGGAAGGATGTAAGACGAAGACTACCTTTCGAAGAAGATGAAGAGGATGTACCTTGAGGAATCCACCATCAAACAAGTTTGTACCCTTCCACAATTTAATTGGAAGGGAGGGTTTTTTTTTTTTTTTTTTTTAAAAAAAAAAAAACACCCTAGAAAACAATAAGGAAAATTTCTTCACACAAGAGAGCTTCTCTCTTCTTCTTTTTTTTTTTTTTTTTTAAATCTCCAGTAGGGTTGGAACTCCACCCCCCTGTGCTTTTATCATAAAAAATTCAAAATTAAAATCCGGCATAATTACAACTATGCCACTCACTTAAGTGGCCCATCATCCAAAATAAGAAAACTAAAATATATATTATCAATCTCAACGATCAAATAATTCCTAAAAATAACAAAAACCATAAAGAAATCAAGATCAGATTCTAATGGATCTGGATCTAGAAGATCTGTTGGCCCGATGGCTTGATCGACACGAAATAGAAATCCTATGACTAAAATGATCTCCTCAGCAGCCCGTATGCATCATCCCAAGGTGGGGTCTTTCTGATGCACATCCAATGCATGTGGGGTCTTCAAAATGGCCTAGTGGGCCCCAGCTGGAACTCGTCTCCCATCTACAAAGAAAGCAGCACTTATGTGGGTGGTCATCTCCGTCTCTGGTACATCCGAGTAGGTCTTCTGATGTCCCCATCATATAACCATTGAATGAATTTTATGTAGCAACTAGAAATTTACAGCATATGTGGTGATGTAGAAGGAAAGTGGGACAGCTAACCTCTTCAGACAATTTCCAAAACCAATCCTTCAAGCTTCCATCCTCGATTTTCCATGACAATGCCTGCAGTAACATAAGAATCAAATATTTACAGTTGAACAAATTAAAAGTATAGTTATTGTTGTTGGTTCTAATCTGACTCCACTGGTGGAGAAATTGTAATGAGAACTTTGCAATCTTGTAATCATAAAGGAATACATTATCAAGTGCTCCAAGAAGGCGAAGAACACAGGTTACTTTTGAGACCATTTTGAACAAGCAGATCAAGCTCAACAAAGGGATTATGCTAATATAGTTCTATCATCAAGGCTTTAATCACCATCGGACAGGAGCATGCATACGCAATTTCGGATTATTTAACTCTTGTCGTGTGCTGGAAAATGAAAACTTAAATATTATGCTTTTTGAAGTAAATGGCACTGGCAACAAACAAAACGTGTCAGAACTCTGAACCATGGTTTTAAATATCCATCAACGACAAAATGCCAACCAATGTGTCTCAGGATTTTGGGGAATAGATATGATATTTGCCAAGGAATCAGGCTGCAGTCACCAAACTGCACAAATTGTAGCTACTGAATCAGATGCATTGGCACACAAGTTGCATTGAAAGTTGAAAATGAAATTGTGGCTCCATGACTCAACCTAAGATCGAAATTTGAAACCAGTACAACTCACCCAGACTCATTCTGACTTGATCTAGTTTCAGAGTGTAACTTGCCCAATGACTCATTTCATCATCCACTTTACTATAAACCATCGTATTCAATGACTCATTTTATCATCCACTTTACTATAAACCATCGTATTCAATGACTCATTCGTAACTTGCACAACAGTTGACGCAATCTGGTTTGTAACTTGCCCAATAATCCAAATTGCAAATGACCCATCATGTTCAAACTCATTTTGATTCAATCTGATTTTGGAGTGCAACTTTCCCAATGGCTGGTTTTCCCCTTCCAATCGAACTTCCCTCAATGACAGTCAGATCTGACACTATGTACGTTATCCAGATAGCTAAACCCCCTAATTTCTCGTTCTAGATTGTGATGTCCAGTTTGTGGGTCATTTGCTATTTGGAACACTACTTTTAGGGGCTGTTTGATTTTTAAATTTCCTAGTAAAAACCTGTAAATAAGTAATTATGACTAACTTCACCTGTTTGAAATCAGCAAGGAATTACATCTCGAAAATCAGGCCACAAAAACCATGTTATTACCGATCTAAACTTGTGAGCCCCATCATGATGTATGTGACTTATCCACACCATCCAACCTTTTTAACAGTACATTTTAGGGTATGAGTCTAAAAATGAGGCAAATCCCAAGGTTGAGTGAGCCACACATTAAGCAACAATGATTGCAAAGACGTCAACCGTTGAAAGCTATTTTCTCCTTAGGGCCCACATTGATGTTTATTTGTCATCTGACTTGAAGGTCACAGAGTCATGGATAAAGGGAAAAATAATAATAATAATAATAACAGCTCGATCCAAAACTTCTAGGGCCCTCAAAAAATTTTCAATGGTAGGAGCTCAATTCCCATTGTTTCCTATGGTGTGGTCCACTTGAGATTTAGATGTGCCTCATTTTTCAGCTCATGCCCTAAAATGAGCTGGCTAAAGGGATGAACGGTGTGGATAAGACACACATATCATGGTGGACCCCACAAATGTAACGCTTTTTTTTCTTCGGGTGACGTGAGAGTGCTATAAATGAAGGCAGCTGTCAACATCACCGTGAAACTGTAGCTGGAAATTCAAAGGTAAATAATTATCACCCATTTACCTTGAATTACCACTGCAATTAGAAAATCAAACAGCCCCTTAGTGACCCAAAATTATGTTCTTATCTTGTAACTAAAATTAGAATCAGAATGTAGAAACTCGTATATCAATTTATGTTACAGTATGCATGTATAATATAATACTATGCTTCTCATTTTTTATGGATGCATCTGTTGAATGTCTTATATGATAATATTCACATCTTACATGATAATATTCACAATTTCATGTATCATCTGCAATAGCAATTTGTTGATATAGTTATATTGCACATACTCAGTAGTTTGTATCACAGCAACCTGGATGACCCTAGCCCGAGCATTGTACTAGATGTAGTAGTGTACTGTGTACCCATTCCCGTACCATCTACCAAGTGAGCCACATTCCAAATAACACTTTCTAGTACATAGTAGGCCATTTGAAGATTATATGTCACGCCATGGAACATGTTCAGCATAGTAAGGGAAGTGCATATGCTAAAACAGGATCAAAGTTGGAACAGTGCAGGAAAGCTTTCAAGAAAAGAGGGGCACAGGTGGCAGACTGCAGGACAAAAGGCATAACGAACTCTTTTTTTTGGCCTCAAATAAAAATAATTATCAAGTTATGGAACAACAAGCAATAATCACCCGAGAAACAGAGAAGTATTCCGATAATTCTTGCATACAGTCTGAAGCATGGCGTCTACTCTCTTGCCACAGAGTTTCTTTGCCTTCCAAAAGCTCTATATAGAGTTGCTTCAGCTCAAACTCAAGCTGTAACATCCATCCATGCGATCAAAAAGAAAAAAGAAAAAAAGAAAAAAGGGTAATAATTCTGGTGAAAAGAAATGAGTTCCTGATTACTTTTGTTGAAAGATAAAATTGTATGGAAGAGAGTCATCACTTGGGAAGTCTTCAATAGTAACAATAACAAGGTTTCTTCCTCAATTTGATGAGCAGTTCCCACAGAAGTAACTATGTCCCTTAGTCTTTTGTCAATGCTCTGCATGTTGACAAAATATAGCATTAACAACACAACAAGGCATAACGACTTGAGGAGAAATTTTAAAATAACAATATAAAAGAAGGACAAGGAGCTAGAGGAAAATTAAGCAATTTGTGTAATCAAACGTGCCAGCACATGCTAAATAAAATTCGATGCCAATGACATTGAATGAGATTTCTTGAGCAGGAGCTATCCTAGTTCTGGTCTCCTTGGCCATGCCTCCAACAAAAACGCAAAAGGAGGAGAATGGTCCAAAAGCTGGCTTACAGATCTGTGGAGCAAAAGCCAGCGCAGAGAAACATTGCAACTTCTAACTAAGGAAAGAAGACTCTGAGAATTGCTCAAGACATAATCTCGGGTTATGATACCATCTGAGAAAACCGAACCTAGTTCCAGCAAGAGATCCTTAACCTGCATAAGAGAAGTGTTGAATCCCATCAGAAAGACATAGGCAGATGCTTTCACAATGGATAGAGGAACACGCTGGTAAAATAAGAATATGGTATCATTCAAAAGTGCTTATGAGCTATAACAGTTCCACAAAGCTGCTACCAATGGAAGGCATGATAAACACATAATCCCCAAGGGCTGTTTGGCATTGATTTTTTAAGCGATTCTGGGCAAATTTATGATTCCCAAATTCACTTCTAGCCATATTTTATGGAAACGAATTAGAGACATTTCCAAGATCATGTCTGCAAAACGGGCAGACCTTATTCAAAGAAGGACGGAACACACCAGATCCAATACGCACAATATGTGTCAGAGATCCAAACAATCCATCAGGTAGGTTGCACTTTAAACATGCCGTGTACCAAAAATCAAGGCAACACACTCATCAAGTGAGCCACATTGAATATGGACTGGTGGACTTTTTTTGACCACCTATTATTCTTCTACGCGCTTATCTGCCAGGCCTATGGACCAACATTATTTTTGGTCCATAGCATGTTCACTGCATCCCCTGCCTGACGAACGGCCCAGATCTTTAACATGTATATGTCATCTGCCCAATTTCTAAGATGAGTTACATCATGATAAAAATATCCCCTCGTGTCTTAATTGGAAACTGTTCCAATCCTATTCGATCAGCCAAAACCCCTAGAAAATGGGGAGCTATTTGATACTCTGGTAGCATATAGCTTGAAATGCAAGCACCCTAAAACGGTACATGTTACACACATTAACTCAAAAGTAAACCAACCAAATTGTCACCAGCACATTGGTTGAGCTGGTAGCATGGTAGAGACTGTGTAGTGTGTGCCCGTTATCGAGGGTTTGATCCCTGGTTTGCTTACTTTGTAAACATTACTAGTACCAGGGAAAAGAGGGGGAGGGTGCTAAATTATGGAACACACTTTAGCCAAGTAGCATTCCAAAAATCAGATTGGTTAATCAAACCTAGACCATTGACTGATGCTGTGTTCTTGGTGTCAATATTTCAGATAGCAGCCAATCCGAGGGAATGGCAGCAGATGAATCATTTCACTCATCTGAAGACAACTGCCTGTGGAACCCATCACGTGATTAGAGCTCTAGAGCCTTGCAGGGCCGCACATGAGAGTTGACCCAGTTTACTTTAAATCCTGGTAACTGGTAGTGGGGACATGCATGTAGAAGCAAGGGATATTTTTCTTATTAAGCTCACAAAACATGTTTATTGAGAATCAATTTTGCCATTGCTAGAAGCAACACCAAACGGGCACTAAATGTCTTGGAGGTGCAATGAACCATACAACAAAATCAAATTTCATTGGGATGTTTCTAGATAAACCATGTAAGGCCATCTCTACTGTGAAGGCCTCCTAAAAATCAAATAAGGATTCATGAAAACAAAGCAACCAGACTCTTACCTAGTCAAGTTATCTAATCTAAAGAGTCATATAATCAGCAATGCCCAGGGATTCAAAGGCAGCTGCAAATGAGCAACATTTTCAAGGACACTAAAATAGAAATTGACAAAGAAATAAGAAAATTTAAACAATTACATGAAACTTATTGAAAAAACCAAGGGTTAAATGGGCTGAAAAAAGGAAGCCTCAGAATCATTCATAGTTTTTGGAGCATTAAGAGAAGAAATATTATGTTCAAGCATCATCATCGTCACCATCTAAGCCTTATCCCAACTGGGGTCGACTACACAAATTCTATTCCGACATTCCACTCTATCAAGGACCTAGCATCAAATCCATAAAAAATGCTCATAGGACAAAAAAAAAAAAAAAAAAAAACCTTAGAGAGAGAGAGAGAGAGAGAGAGAGAGAGAGAGAGGAAAAAAGAGAAAAAGAAGAAGAAGAAAAGAAGAAAAATTTAGCCATTAATTTTTTGAGGGATAAGAGAAATTTTTATTAAATAAAGACAAGACGGGAAAAGAATACATCAGAAAACCCAAACGAATTACATCCTTAACGTGGCTTTAATACAGTCAGACTCAACATTCAAAAGAGCAGCCCATTCGGCCGCAGAAACTTTAATGTAATCCACCGAGGCCTCACTCAAACCTGACGTATCCTGAAAGCAACGTCTATTCCTCTCGCCCCAAATAGCGCACCATACTGCCGGTAATATCAGCTGATAAATAGCCTGAGCCTTTTTGTGGACTCCTCCCCTATGCCAAACCCAAATAAGATCGGAAACTGAGCCCGGCATAGTCCACATCATACTGAAGATGGATAAAAAGTGATTCCACGCCTTGGACATGAACGAACACCATATGAAGAGGTGGTTGACAGATTCTGCTTCTTGCTTAGCACATATTCAGTATAAGCATACCACATTTCTAAAGGTTATCAACTGTCAACACCATCTTTCTACCCACCAGCCAATTGAAAGCAGCAGCTATAGGGGGCATTCCATAAAACCAAAAGTGACAGGCATAGGATCATTTGGAACTTGGCAGCTCCGGGCAAACCATTTTATAACAAGAGCTAATTGTAAAGCGGCCCGAACTATGGCCCATCCAAACTAAGGAATCAACCTCATCAGATGGCATGAAGAATTTTAGGCAGGCCAAGAGAGAGCCAAGCTCATCCATTTCACTGTTGAAGAGATGCCTCCTGCACATGGCCATCCAGCAAACTGAAGCGCCTCTAAAAGAGTAACAGTCCACCACTTTCGTATCATTAGATACTGTGATAGCAGCTAACCTAGAGAAGTCGCACTCCAAAGGATGGGGAGAATTTGATTCTAGCACCATCACCCAAGGAAAAGGAGAAGTCTTCCTTAACCTTCCCTCTCAAGACCATAAATGACTTCCAAATATGCAAAGCCTGGTACATAGAGGACTCCTTAACCTCCCATCCTCCTCCCTTAAGACCGTATTTACAAGCAATCACCTTGTGCCAAAGGTGTCCTTCCTCTATCCCAAATCACCATAACCACTTTCCAAGGAGGGCCATGTTCATCGTGACCAAGTTTCTCAACCCCACACCACATAGGGAAACAAGCTTACACACCTCCAATTTTAGAAGATGAAACTTGTTGCTACCTTCCAAAACCCTCCCTCTGCATCTTATCCAAACTCTCTTGAACAGATTGCGGACATTTGAAAAGAGACAAAAAGTAGAGCGGCATGTTGGAAAACACCGTCTTAATGAGAGTTAGCCGACCCCCGAAGGAAAGATGATGACTTTTCCATTTAGACATCCTGCTTTCGATTCTTTTCACTACCTTGTCCCATAAATGTTTAGGAGGTTTCCCAATGCACAGGGGAAGTCCCAAATATGTAGAAGGAAAAGATCCGGCCCTACACCCAAAAATGGTTGCCAAATTTTTGACCTTCTCTATATCAATATCGATGCCCAACAATTCACATTTTCCAGCATTAATCTTCAACCCCAAGACCTCCTCAAAGCAAGCAATTACTTATCGAAGGCCAGCTACCATTGATTGGTCTGCATCATAGAAGATAACAGTATTGTCGGCAAACTGGAGGTGCGATATACAGTTCGCCAAACTAGCCACCTTGAAACCACTAATAAGACTTGACTCCTACCCCTTAGAAAGTAAGCGACTAAGAGCTTCCGCAACAACTAGAAAAAGATAGGGGGTAGTAGTTCCCCTTGGCGAAGCCCCCTCGACGGCTTGAAGAAACCTTTAGAAGAGCCGTTCACAAGAACTAAGAAGTAAGGCGATTTTACACACGCTTGAATCCACTTCCTCCATTTAACTCCACACCTAATCTATCCAACATGTAGTCGAGGAACTCTCAATCAACATGATCATAAGCATTCTCGACATCAAGTTTGTAAGCCAACCTTGGAATTTTCTGCTTGAATCTGGAATCAATACACTGACGGGCTATGAGGGCGCTGTCAAGAATTTGCCTCCCCGCTACAAAAGCCCCTTGAGAATCTGAAATGACGTTGCCCAACACACCCCGGCCAAGAAGCCAAAATCTTAAACCAATTTTGTACGGGCTCCCAATGAGACTAATAGGACAATAGTCTTTCAAGCTATCAGCCCCGTCAACTTTAGGAATAATAGCAATGAAGGAAGCCCCTAACTCAAGAGGTAACTTGGCATCGTTGAAGAATTTTGTGATGAAAGCAATCACATCTTCCTTCATAACACTCCAAAATACTTGAATTGGAAAAAGGGCTATTGTGTCATCATTGCGAGCATGGAAAGAGAGTCCAATTTTCCTTCCTACACCATCCATTACATCCTTAGTCCAAACAAGGTATTCTTCCATCAAAGGTTTATCGAAAATACCCCTGCCTTCTGATCTTGGACAATCTAGTCTTTCCGAAGGCCCTGCAGTGGCTTGTAACAGGGTGAAATCCAGTGTGTCTGAAATGTCTTCCCTTGAACAGCTAGATCCCTTACTAGAGAGAAGATTCACCTCCGCCATCTCCAAACCTGTGATCGACCCCCCATTACTTGATCTTCAACTTCCGGCGTCGACATCTCCTTGGGAACTAGAGAATCA
Organism: Magnolia kwangsiensis; assembly: GCA_037074715.1. Taxonomy (NCBI): domain Eukaryota; kingdom Viridiplantae; phylum Streptophyta; class Magnoliopsida; order Magnoliales; family Magnoliaceae; genus Magnolia; species Magnolia kwangsiensis. Next base: position 158,908,949 of record CM073573.1, on the reverse strand, counting down.
GGAGAGAAGTTCTCCTTGGTGCATACATGCAACACCCCTGGTACCAAAAGACTCTCATTGTTATGAGTTGTCGCAATCGTCCAAAAAGAATCCCCGTTGTCGCTGAGAATAGAGACTCTCAGACCTCCTATGCAATATGGGACCAGCCGCTTTGACAAAGGGGCTGAAAAGTCATGACCAGACTAGCTCACACATGCCACAAGGAGAGGACTTACACGTGCCTCTACTAAAGTGCATGTGCCGAAAGAGGCATCCTTATCACATCCTAAGAAGAGACTCCCATGCCTCGAGGCACTTCCTCCACATAGGATAGAGGGCGACCGAACATGCCTCTGGAAACTTCCTCCGCACATGGCGGCAATAAAGGCCCTTCACGATCTGAGGCACATAGCAGCGAGAGAAGCCTCGACACTGTAACAGCTGCTGGACGGGGACACACATCACCTGTAGATGGAGAGCCTCGAGGCCTGTGCTGCTTTTCCGGTGTAAAAGCCTCCTCGCTATTATTACCAGCTGACATACCTGACTCGAAACGTGTCAAAGTCTCTGGTCTCAAGCAGGAGAGGGTTGGAAAAGTTTGAAGATTGTTTGACAAAAGTTCAAAGAACAATTATGAAGATTGTTTGATAAAAGTTTGAAGAACAGCTGTCTACCTGGATATAATCCCTCCTCTTTTCCCCAGGTGGTGTTGTACAAAGAAAAGAAAGGAATTAAGGTTGAAAAATACTAGCAAAGCAAATGTGTCTAGTGAAAGGGCCACCTCATACCCACTGCCCATTGATATATTTAACATTTTAGTAAAGCTCTGCATTCTCATTTTTGGAAGCCACGCAAACTGTATGTCATTACTTCTGAAAATCAATCATAATTAAATAAGAGGTGGCCGTACAAGTTAAAATAAGATATCTAGAAGAAAATATGAATGTTACTCCTGCTGCTGAATCATCCATTAAACATAAGCAATTTGCCAGACCATCTTCTGTCACATACGCACCTTAGTGCAATGAAGCTGGCTGAGATCGCGAATAAATGCTGGAGAAAGACAAGCAGACAATGACGTTTTTGCTGCTTTATATGCATCCCATGACAATGACAAATCTACAGTAAAATACAAAAATATAGGAACCACCCAACAGTGCTTAAAGAAGCGTTCAACAATCTCTCGCATCACAAAACCATTGTCGAGGAAGTCTGGTGAAAAGAATAACAACAGATACAGGCATCCTGCCTGTGATCCCAATGCCACAGTCCGGTGCTCAGGGTCAGGATAATGGCGAACTCGATTGTATAAATCATCATCTCGCAGACGACAAATAACAGCATCCACAACCTGCTTAGGGAAAGGAAATCTTGCAAAAAGATCCTCCGGCTTCTGGACTGAAATCATAGCAGATCTTGAAGTGGACGAATGAACTTGATGAACTGGGCCCAAGGCGGAGGGATGTATGCGGCAAAGAGAGCATATATCATCAAGATTTGGAGCGTCGAAACAACGATCATGCCGTACATGTGCAACAAGAAGCTTTTCTCGTAAGGGACCGCTCATATGGTGCTCCAGCAGCAATAGCAGGCATCCAAATAGGGTTAATGACTCCGTAAGCAATTGCCTCCCGTTCTCTGTCTCCATGACTCTATCCAAAGTGCTATGTACATACATACCTTCCTGTGAAACACCATGAAGATGGATTAAACAGAATCCTCAAACTCAAAGAACAAAGTGTAGAAGGCAACAAACAAGAAGATGAATCTGAAGGGCAGCTTAATAAGAGTGAAAAAGCAATGCACAAGCCTGCATCAAAAGCTTCAAGATTATTTTTTTCTTTTTCAAGATCTGGACATTCCATACAGTTTACTGCCATCCACAATGTGTTGAAGGAGTATGCTTCATGTAAATGCACTTATAGAGTGCCATATCATGTCTACACTCATCATACCATATCATATCTAGATTCTTTATATAGTTCTTATCCGATAACTGCAAAAGAAGCTAACAATAGTGTGTAGAGTCTCGATTTATGTACTTCTCTTTCCTTTTCTTTTCTTTTCTTTTTTTTTTTTTTTTGAAAGGTGATGAAAACCTCTTCCCTTTGGAGAATATCAATTAAATACAAAGATTCATTCTCTTCAAATATCCTCTCTCTGTGAGATTTAATTTCCACTACATGGTATCAGAGAGCTGTGGTGTCTACTAATGTTCATCACCGGATTTGTGTGGGGCATACCTCTGCTGATCATTGAGTTGGAGATTGGTGTGGTTTCTGACAGATGAGACTTTCACAAGATTTTTGGGTTTTTGTCAACTTTTATCTCTGCAAAAAGGCCTGATGTCTGCATCTTTAAAAATAAAAATAAAAAAAGGTCACATTTCTTCCATTTTTCTAATTTTTCTGGTAGGCTGTCCAGTTTTGTATTTGAACAATTGATCTTTGCAACCAGATCACATCTGGATCTCAGTCTTTGGCCCCCTTGCCGGTTATTATCAACATATCTATGAAGGCCGATTTTGAAATGGAACAAGTTTTGATGGTATTTTGCCTCTGCCATGACTGGTTAAATGCTATTTACTCAAGTTTCAACAGTGTGAATCAAACCCTAAAGGGCCTGTTTAGATTTGTGGAAAAAAATATTTTGAGGAAATGATTTTTCTCGGAATCTGTGAGAAAGGCAGAGCAATTTCCCTTGAGATTGTTTTTAAGAAGATTATCTTGAAAAAATTTCCTCCATTTCCACATCCATTGTTTGAGGAAAAAAAGAAGAAGAAGAAGAAGGTATTTTTATGAAAATTTAATCTAAAGGCTGAAGGCAGCACGTGTGCTGAATATGTACTGTGGCTTGTGTCACATTGTCACATGAAACATGTTGGCATGTGTGGGAATTGGTCCATGTGGCTGCAAGAAGATGGCAGCACATGTGGCATGTTGACAGGTGTGGGGCATGTGGAGCACTTAAAGACGGATAACAGCAGTACAGCACGTGGGTGCTTGAATATGAGGGTGGCACATTGGGTGTGTAGCACATTGACGAATGGAGCACTTGAAAATGGGCAATGAGGCACATGTCACACATGTGGCACATTGGTAGATGCATGGTGATTTAGGATGGATGGTGGAACTTGTGGCACGTTGGCACATGTGGGCACTTCAAGATGGACGTTTGCACATGTGCGGCACTTGAAGATGGTCGATGGCACATGTTGCACGCGTGGCATATGTGAAATCTAGAGATGCATGGTTTCCAAGTGGCACATGGCACATGTGGGGCATTTGAAGATGCGGGGTTTCTCTTCGACAAACTTAAACTATTGTAGCACCTGGACACGTGCCCACGCTAAAGCCAATTGTCCTCAATACAAGCACCTTTGACTGTTCCATATGCATTTCCATGTGCCAGCACAACCAACCAACTTGACTTGCCCATCAAGCATCCTACGAGCATGAATACCCAATAAGCTTTGAGCCTACAATATGCACCAAGGATCCACAAGGCTCCACGATTCTTGCGATGCAACAGTCCTAGACACTAGTTTGGAACCCAACTGCAAATCAAGTAGTTTGCTACTCTGTGTGGGCACCTTCCTATGCCACAAGCCAACCAGCCTAGCTTTGCCTCATGGACGCCACCAGTGCCACAAGCCAACCAGCCAAGCTTTGCCTCATGGATGCCACCAATGCCACAAACCAACTACAGAGCTCCACCTTGTAGGCACGTTTGAGTACTACAAGCCAACCAATCAAGCATCTTGTTGGGTTCCCATCAACTTGGCCTTTAACTGAATGAAGTGTTCTTCATCATCACCTCTCATGTGTGGCACGTGTGGACATGTGGGCTGATTGCCTTCATCAAATGTCGTGTTCGTGATCATCAACCTTCGTGCTTGATTGGAACGTGTGGATGTGAGGGCTGATTATTCACGTCAAGTGTGGTGTGTATGCACTATGAAGTGTACAATTTGGGTGTTCATTGGTCCCAAAAGGGCAGCATATGTTCATATAAGCTTGCAGTATATATTGTAGTCCCTTCTCTTAGGTGGAAAAGAAAAATTATTTGAGAATTACATTCATAAATCTATCTGCTTTTTTTGGGGTCCAAATAACCTCTATTAAATTAAATGGAATTAACCATCTTTAGTGGTCCAAATCCATCCAAGTCTTTTTAACTACCAAGGGAAAATTAAAATACTTGGCCACTGAAAAGCCTGATGAGAGTGCCAGTTCATCTGATTAATGGATCCAGGAAAATGCTTAGATTATGTAGTTGTAGACTAGTATGAAACCTTCCATTAATGTGAAAGTAATATTTTTTTATACTGCAAAAGAAGAATGGGATGCATTACGAGAGATGTATTCATCCAACAAAGACATCTCTCGAACATATTAATTATTTGAGGAAATATTTGAGTTTAGGAAATAAATCACTAGGTGAATATCATTAAAACTTAAAGGCTTGTTTGTTTTACCAATTACTATTATGAGAAAAACCGAACTAACCCATGTCTCACCTGTACACATCATGAGGAGGCGCCAAGACGGTGCCAACAAAGAATCGACAGAACAGGCTCCACAAGCCAACAACATATCGACCACCAAGGAGAGTCGAGCTAAGCCTCGGAGAAAAGACGCACCTGCCGTATCAGTCCTGCACGGGCTCGAAGCTTGGCTGTAAAAATCATCGACTGGACCTCAAATTCAGATGAGGAATGACCGGAGAAAATCCCGCATCGTACCAAGCTAGGATTGATCCAACGAGATTCTAGCCGAAGATCACATCGATTGAGGTGGGATCGGAAATATTCTCGGAAGCAGATTCTTATTCAAATATGAACCCTTCCAGCATATCTAACAAGACCCACTGAGATACGCAGACTGCCTAAAGAACCTATAAATATGCCCCTTGTTTTGGGAGAAAAGTACACACAAAAAATCCTAACTCCAGTTACATCTGCTCTGGTCTAACCCTTCTAACTTAGGCATCGGAGGAGCCCCAGCCATATCCGGCGCCCCCATTGTCCTTTGTTCTCAACTGGTGCAGGTATCTGATAGCCTACAAGTGCAGCCGCAGGTTCATCCAAATTTGAGCGATAACAATTTGGCACCATCTGTGGGAAATGGGGGGTCTGCGTAAATTACACCGACTTGAACAAGGCATGTCCAAAGGACAGCTTTCCCATCCGAAGATCGACCAGTTAATAGATAGCATTGTCGGACATGCGTGCCTCAACTTCATGGATGCATATTCAAGATATAATCAAAATGCAATGCACAAACACAACAATCGAAAAACGGCCTTTGTCACGAACAAAGGACTGTAGTGCTACAAAGTAATGCCATTCAAGCTAAAGAACGCTGGAGCAACTTACCAGCGCCTGGTCAACAAAATGTTCATCAAGTAGATTGGGAACACAAGGGAGGTGTACGTTGACGACATGCTCGTGAAGAGTTCCAAGGAAAGGGACCACGTGACAAATCTTAAGGAAATGTTTTCAACTACGAGGAAGTACAGAATGAAGTTAAACCCGAGCAAAAGCGCCTTCAGCATCAGCTCGAGAAAAATCGTAGGCTTCCTAGTCAATTAGAGAGGAATAGAAGTCAACCCTGACAAGCTTCGAGCTCTCCTAGAGATGAGCTCTCCCCGGACAACAAAAGAAATTCAGTGCTTGATGGGTAGAGTAGCCGCCTTACACAGATTTGTCTCTCAGGCCACGGACAAATGCTTGTTGTTCTTCAAGCAACTGAAGGGAAATACAAAATCGACTTAGACGGAGGAGTGTGAGGAAGCATTTCAACAACTTAAGACATACCTAGGATCCCCACCACTACTCTCCAAGCCAGAGCCCGGGAGCCGCTACTACTGTACCTAGCGGTATCCAATACAACGGTCAACTCGGCCCTAGTGCGGGAAGAGAAAAACAAATAACGACCAATTTATTACATGAGCAAAGCTATGGTTGAAGCAGAGACACAATACCCAAATATAGAGAAGTTGGCGCTAGCGCTGATCACATCATCTTGACACCCCCAACCTTAATTCCAGGAGTATACCATTGTGGTCTCAACCGATCAACCACTCCGCCAAGTACTGTAGAAACTGGAGGCGTCAGGACAACTAACTAAATGGGCGATCGAGCTAGGCAAGTTTAACATCATGTACCAACAAAGAGCAACAATTAAAGGTTAGGCCGTCGCCAATTTCATCGCCGAATTCACTTACCTAGCTCTTCGGTAGCAGATAGAGGTCGAGCAGAACGCTAGATTGCAAGAGTGGACCCTCCACGTGGATGGGTCATCAAACTCCTGAGGAAGCGAAGCAAGATTGATCCTCGTCTCACGTGCTCAGTCCAATATAGAGTACGCTCTAAGGTTCGATTTCCCAGCCTCCAATAATAAAGCAGAATATGAAGCACTCCTCGTTTGACTCAGGCTAGCCAAAGCAATGGGAGCCCGAGCACATAAAATCCATAGCGACTCCCAGTTGGTGGTGAACCAGGTCACTATAGAATACGAGGCTAGAGGAGAGAAAACAATTGCCTATCTGCATAAAGTGCGGGACTTAGAGAATTTGGCAAGCACGAGGTCATACTAGTCCCTGGGTTGGAAAATTCCAAAACTAACGCCCTGGCTAAATTAGCCTGGGCAGTCGACAACAACCTCACTAGGACCATGCCAATCGAATTCCTGCCCGAGCCAAGCATCAACCAGCTCGATCAAAAAAGTGCTCCCAATAAATCAACCTCCGAGCTGGATGGACCCCATCGTACGCTATTTGCAACAGGGCGAGCTACCCAAGGATAAGCTAGAAGCTCGAAAAATAAATTATCGGTCTACTTGGTACACGATCTTGGGAGACATCCTGTACAAAAGAGGGTTCTCACTGTCGTATCTGAGGTGCTTGCAACCTGGTGAGGCCAAATATGTACTAAGGAAAGTCTAAGAGAGGATCTGCGGAAACCATTCGGGAGGAAGAGCCCTGGCCCATAAGGTGCTTTGGCAGGGGTATTATTGGTCCACCATCCACGAAGACGTGAGGCAATATACGAGGAAATGCGACAAATGCCAGTGCTTCACCGCAATGTTACGACAACCACCCGAGCAAATGACTCCGATGAGCAGGCCCTGGCCCTTCGCTCAGTGGAGAGTCGACATCATAGGCCCTCTACCAATGGTTAAGGGACAAACTAGATTTTTCATTGTTGCAGTCGATTATTTCACCAAATGGGCAGAGGCCGATCCCTTAGCAAAGATCATTGAACAAAAGACGACCGACTTCATATGTACGAACATCGTTTGCAAGTTCGACGTCCCCAACACCATCGTTATTGACAACGGCAAGCAATTCGACAACACTCATTTCCAAGGACTGTGAGAAGCTCGGCATTCACAACACCTTCTCTCCACCTCGACCCCCCCAGGCTAACGTACAAGTAGAAGTTATAAATAAGATCATAAAAACCCACTTGAAGACCAAACTCGAGAAATCCAAGGGATCCTAGGCCGATGAGTTGTCGCACGTCTTATGGGTGTACCGGACCACGACTCATACAACAATTGGGGAAACTCCGTTCTCCTTAGCTTTTGGCACAAAAGCGGTAGTCCCGGTGGAGATCAGGATGCCCTCGGGACGAACCGAGTTGTTCGGAACAGAAGAAAACGATGCGCAGCTAACATTGAGCGTAAATCTAATTGAAGAACTAAGGGAAATGGCACAACTAAGGGTCACAGCCTATTAACAAAAGACAGCTCGGCATTATAACACAAGGGTTAAAGTGTGAAGATTCCGAGCAAGAGACTTGGTACTTTGAGAAATCTTCCATAGCACCAAGGAGAGAGCCCTGGGAAGGACCTTATAGGGTAGCTAGTATGGTCCGCCGAGGGACATATCGACTAGAGGACATGCAAGGCTAACTCTTACCTCATTCATGTAATGTTGAGCACCTGAAAATCTACTACCAGTGAGAAACCAGAGGAAAACCTATAGTGTGTCGACTACTCACCTTAGGTGGAAGCAATGTTCGAAGGATCGGTATTGCTACAGATTTTGTTGGTTGGGGATACAGAAACAATATCGATATCATCGAGAATATCACCGATAACTAGAAATGCGGGAAAACATGGGGAAAATGGTAGAATTTTTAGTGAAACTTCAAGAGATGCTAAAATGCACATATTTGCATATTTAGGAATAAAAAATTTGCAAAAAGAATGAATACACAATAAGTTTCCATTTAATAGGGGCTTAAAAGCATATGTGGTTGTAAAAGATAATCTAACCATCTCATCCAATCATCCATGCAACCTTTCATCCAAACATCCATTGATATTACAGAATATCGAAAACTCAAGATATTTTGCCAAGAAATCATTGACACTTGGAAATGAAATGAAAGATTGTGGTCTTGATATTGCGCATGTTGCAATAATGATATTATTGAGATATTATTAATATTAGCACGACAAATTGAAAACCGCATATAACAATGTGCTCATAAAAAATTTTGAAATATAATTTTTTAAATAAACGAACTTTTCATGATACTCTACATTGACGATATTATTGAAATATTGCCGAAAAACTTGTGATACAAGCATCACCTAGAATTTACATAGTAAAAAAATATTACCGATACATTGGCGATATTGATACATTGGCAATACAAGCGACGCCTTGGCGATATCGATACAATGGCGATACTTAGCGATACATTGTTGATGCCTGGAATTTCTAATACTACCGGTGTTATCGGTATCACCGAGCTGGAGATAACGATAATATCAAAGATATTTCGATAGTATCGAAGATAATTCAAACAATGGGTGGAAGGTACCTGCCAACAAATGATTGCTACATGTAAAAGATTCCCTTCATGAATAAGGAGAATGTCTTTTGTGATTTTACTAAGTTTATGCACTCGACAATCGTTCGACCAAAACCCACATGCCCAACAACTAAATTATTAAGTTTATCTCCTAAGCCAACTAACTCATCTACTAAGTAAGCATGCACGACCATCAAAATAACACACAGAGCTTAACAAATTTTCCTTTCATTAATCAGGAGGGATATTACAGAGCTGGTCAGGAAGATGAAAATTTACAATAGAGCCTATGCCTACAGAGGCTCCTTGGCCTCTTGTGCAACAGCCTCGGAGGCTACAACAGCATCATCATCAAGACACCCTAAATCGAGCTCAAGGTACCGACGCTGGACGTCTTCTCGCCAATGCTAAACGTCTCCTCTAGCTCGGCGATATGCCTCTCGAATGCTCTAAAGGCTTCCACCACAGCCGCCTCCCTCCCAAGAATTGTGGCCTTGACTTCCGCCAGTTTGGCCTTCGCCTCAACCGCCCAAACCCCCGCCTCAGCCAGACAGGATTTCACTGCCTCCACCTCAACCACATGGGCCACCAAGTTGGCCTTCTCCTGCTACTCAATGGCCAACAAAGATGTGTTAGTTGCGCGGTCCTCCATAGAAACCCTTAGGGCTTCTCGAAGGACCTCGACCTCGGCATGGGCCGCCACCTGAGCCTCCAAAACCGCTTCCAGCTCCGCAGCTTTAGCCCGAAGCTCGACCCCGGGAAACTCGAGCCTCCGATTGGTGTCTTCCAACTGGCCCCTTAGATCGGCCAAAAGGTGGCGGAAGGTAAGAGCCCCAAGAGTGCCCTACAAACATAAAAGGAACGAAGGTTAGCAAATGTATAAGCATGCAGAATGTTTTTTTTAAAAAAAAAGTGGGTGGAAAAACACCAATGACGTCACCTTGATTTGCATCAACACCAAGGCGCTAGGAGGTTAGGATGCAAGGAGAACATCTCATTGACCTCCTCAGGGACATGCCCGTGACCCCAACTAGCTAGCAAGGCTATATGTCGCGGGAGAAGCGCATGGGCCGACGTCCTCGCAATCATGGCTCCGTCGAGGGCCAAGCTTTGGTTCTCGAAAACAACCCTGGGAGCAACCGCAGCTCGTTCTCCTCAGCGTAGGCAGGGGAAGATTTCAAGTCGACCACCTCCCTTAGAGCCATGCTTGGAGAAGAAGACCCACATGCCGCCACAACCAGAGCAGCCTCCTGGAGCACCACAAGAACCGTCACAACAGCTACTTCTATTGCGGCATCTCTCAGCTCTGTTGTAGCATCATCCCTTGCCCCCGCCTCCACAGTCGGGGGATGAACCTCGAGAGCGTGCCCCATCGTCGACCTCCCTGTAGAAGGTCCAATGGAACCAGCTAGAGGAGCATGCAGAGCAGGTGCCTAGGGGGTAACCCTCCTAGCAGCGGCCTTCAATCGCTCCATCTCCGCTGCAGAGGAGAGTTTCATCCTCTTCGCCCAAGGACAATCCACCATTTATATAAAAAACAAAGAAGAATGAAAGTTTTTTTAAAAAAAAGGAACTACGATAACCTTGCCAACGACAAAAAGGAAGTTAGCTACTGGCCCAACCACCGATAAGTCAACCTGCTGCAAAACGACTGGAGTGATCAACCTCTTGCAATCCAGCTGGGCTGCAGGTCACTCTCGAGAAATCGTGACCTGGCACAGGAGGGGCTTCGGGAGCCTGAGCTGAGATCAAGGAAGAGCTGCAAAATCCTCTCACGCATGACCCATAGCCTCACACAAACCATTTGGCCTACCCATTGGCCTGTTTGTACCACCATACCACAAGATTGATGAGTCTTCAACCTTACAATCAACATAAATCACACAAGCAACAACCAACTGCTGCTAAGCCAACTCCATATTGAGGCATGAGGCCTTACTCCAATAAATGGACCCCATCACCAGCATACAACGCCAACTCCAGAACATGCATGAACTTATGCCACCTAAAACATCTAGGCAAGGCCACCACCAACCCAAGAACCTAAAGCATATGTCACATGCACAAGTTATGTGCTCGATAGCTTTATTGAGCCCTTATCTAGCATAGGCATATCCTATTATTGAGCTAAATGTTTGACTTAAACACCACACCATAATATTATGTGCCCAACCCACACCACCATGCTATAGAATGAGTCCTCTGCACATCTCAAAAGAGCCCAAAGGCACTGCCAAAAACCTCATTCACAGTAACCAAATGACTCCCCGCTTGTACAAAGTCAACCTCCTGCTTAGCACCCGTCACCTGGCTCACACCCAAACACAAACTCGTCCCAAGCCACACCAAGAGCAACCAAGAAGAAGATCTAGCTACCTAATAGCTTACTTAGAACACCACTTCCGGGGCACTTAGACATCACACTCAAGCTCACTACCCCTTTTAATATGCCAAAACCTATTCACACTACTTACCAACAAGACCACCCAAAGATGTTAGAAAATCATACTCAACATATTTTTCACCTCATTGTGCATTGATGGCTTTGACCGTAAGGCTAAAACTCAGAAATATTGGCACTTGAACATGTATGGCCAACTCCAAAACCGCGCTTATTGGTAGGCATCATCTGATATGCACTATTTATCAGCCATATCAAAGTGAATTCCAACCTATGGCCTAGATTTATGATCTAATATGCACTACTTATCATCCTATTGTTTAAACGAGGAAGTGATCATGGAATGGTGGAATAGAAGTTGTGTAATCGACCCCAATTAGTTGGCTTAAGGCTTAGATGGAGATGATGACAATCATAGTGAATTTCAACCAATCCAGACCTTTATTGGCGGTACATACAAGAATGAACCATACCAGTTTTTTAAAAAGATATTTTGAGCTATGCCAAAGGTGCGCCAATCATAAGCCATCACAAGGCCATGCAACATGCCTTGGGAAAGATGGCCATGGCGCACATTTGTTGTGCATGGCTTTGTAATGCTCCTATACAATTTCCCAACCATGGAGCAAGCACCTATGAATAGAAAACCTAAAACAAGCACCACTAAATGGGGCCTATGTGAATTCCTACATATGCAACCTCAACATTAACATCGACGCAACTTCACTCTCAAATTCAGATGAATGAAATGACAATCCTGTGCAGGGGAACTATTTATATATTTGAGCCCCTGAACACATGAAACAACCACGTATTCAAAATCACTTTCAGTGTACAATGTCAGGCACCACCAAAACTGGATCATATCGCCCTGTATGGGGCTATTTTGGGCCAATACAGCCATATCATTTATGGATGAAATCGGTGCATATCGGGTGATATGCACCGGTTTTAGAAGATACTAAATTCTCGGGCACATAAATAAATTAATAACATGTAAGTAAAAGGAGGAAATAAGACTCAAACAAATACAACCTCGACATCAATTTGAACCAACTCTAAAACTGAAAATTAAAAGGAGAAAAAAAAAAACTCAATCATGTCACTAAATATGACAACGTGCATCGGAACTATTTATGCATTTGAGAGATAACACAGCTTGTCCAATGCTCAAAATACAGTTTCCTCAATACTTCATACTTTCATCATAACTAGGTCAATATTGTCATCACATTTGATTTTAAAAGAAAATGGAAATTGGGATTGCTAACAGTTGGCTTAGAACAAACACTATAATTGTTTTCCTAAATAAAAATAACTAAATTTTAGCATGTATCTGTGTATGTGATTCTAAAGAGATAAGTCACTAATATTAATGGATCACACTATTCACGCCCACCCGTTTCTCTACATACATCTTTTCTTTCTGCTTTTTGTAATACAACAGTACAAAATTGTACTATTGACTTACCAAAAATACTAAAAAGAGACAGATCTATAAAGCTGAATGCCTTCTAAAGGTCACTCACTATACAGTGATTAAATGATGAAAAATGAAAGACTAGTTACTTCCAATACATTCACAATACCACAGATCATTTTGAAATTTTGAAAATTGAGGTTTTCGACCACAACTTCTCATTACTCGTTCAAATAAATAACTCATTCAAATTGCATAATTGCAAGTGATATAAAATTTCTGCAGATTGAATATCAATGTTAACTTAAATTCTCTCAAATTAGAGAGATCACGGCATGAACCTGTAAATCATTCAGGTATTTGAAAAGATCATGATGGTAAGATACAATGCCGTTCACAAGAAGAAAGAACCGCTGCATGAAATCACTGCAAGATTCTCGGAGCTCGTCCTCGAGTGCTTCCAATCCTGAATTTCCCTCGATTCTTGCCTCAAAATCATCTGGAGATCCGAAGTACCTTAAAGAAGATTAAAAAACAATGAAAACAAGCATCAGTACGAACAGCAACTGTTCTTCATTTTCGATGACTGAAATTCAGGAAATGAAAAAAGGACTAATAAAATGATACAACTGCAGGGATAGTTCGCCACCATATTTTCAAATTGTGGTGTCTTAAACAGTCCACGTGGCATGCGTGTACCTTGCTAGAAACAAATCATTCCACAAATCAACTGATCTTAACTGTTCAATTGGTGGTCATCAGACAGATGGTGAAAACAAAGTGGTTGCCAGTTCAGACTCAGCAAGCGAAATCTGATGATTGAGACCGTTCGATCAGTGTGAATTTTAGAAGATACTTCATCCACGACTGGTCCCACGATTTGGACGGGGATTGCCTTAACGGATGAAAAATGTACAGTAGATGAGACACCACAATTTAAAAAGGAGTGACCAGCCATGAAAGGAAAACGGTTAGACAGACAAACAGAGAGAGAGAGAGAGGTTGCCTGAGATCAAAGAGGACGGGATCGTAGCGGCGGTCGCGGAATTGCGTAGGGATTCGGGAAGATAGGAGAAGGAGTTGCGAGATTAGGGTTTGAGCTCTGCTGGCGAAGTTGAGGAGATCGGCGAAGGAGATGACGTCGGACTCTTCGCCGCTGTTCGACGCATCGGACTTGGACGGATCCATGCTCAGGTGACTGAGCAGAACGGCAACGCCGAAACCGTAATGGCTGGAACAAGGAGTAGTTATAGTATGTATACTCAGGCTGCAGATGACGCTTGATACGCAGGCACTCAGACATGTAAACGTGGCATATAACAGGTCATGTAAAACTGACTAGAATGCGCATCTAAGGTCACAGTCTCAAGATTACATTGGCTGAATAATCCTAACCACTAATTCGAGGACACCTGCTGTGGAAATAGTACCGTTGGATTATTTTTTTTCCAATTTTCAACGGTCCAATAAGTGTCCAACAATCTGATATTTGGACGATCGAACAAGCTTAATGTCTAGTCCACGACAAATCCGCATTGATTTCCGTAATTTTGACGGTTTAATTCGACTAATTTTTTGCCACGTTTGCAATGTATGACAACCTTTTGAGTACCCGCGTATCATTCGTCGTACAATTCCCGAGTATCAGATCAGTTGTGGGGTGAAAGAGAACTTTGCATCTGTACGACCCATTTATGGCCCATTTAAATTTGTAAGCCCACTTCTTTTTCCCTTTCAAGAGTAAGCCCCCGTACGTACGGACGGCTACCCGAAGGTCGACATGCCAATGCTTTTCGTTCCGCAAGAGGATATGCTGCTGACGCTACTCGAACTCTGAGTTGCACGAACGGTTCAGAAGATAACAAAGTTACATGGCCCCACAGTTATGTGTTGATTATATTCGCAACATTCATTCATATTTCGAGATCATTTTGGAGCACTACCGAAGGGAAAAAAAAAATTATTCGCAGAGATCAACTAGACCATACCACATAAAGCAGCGTGGAAATTGATTTTCAACGTTAGAAGTTTTGTAGAGCCCACAATAACATTTATTTCTCATCCAATCTATTCATGAGGTCACAAATATTAGAACGGTGAGGGAAAACAAATTTAATAACGATTCAAAACTTCTGCAACCCCTAAAAGAGTTTCAATGGTAGACGTTCAATCCTCCACTGCCTTTTACAGTGTGGTCCACTTGATATTAAATCTATCTTATTTTTAGTCTCAAAATTTAATATGAGTTCACCGAATAGATAGATGGTTTGGATATAATACATACCTCATAAAAGGACCCATAAAAAGCAATAGGAGTTACAACGAAAAAAAAAAAAAACAAACAGAATAAAAAAGTCACAAACCTATGGCTACGGATTATAACCGTAGCCATAACCTCAGCCCATGCTTTTTCTATACACCCTTTCCTATGTATCGAAGGTTTTTCGATATGTACTTCGATATAGATCGAAGGTCTTTTAATATGTACTTCGAAAAGGTCAACAATTCAAGGTCAACCTTGACTCGCTGTCCCACCCTAGTTGGCTTTTGAAATTTTATGTTGTCATCACTCTCTTTTGCAATAATTTCCTAGGGTTTTGCATCTGTCTTCAACGAGCCTAATGTAAAATTCAATGAGCCTAACGTGAAATTTACTGAGCAGAATATAAAATTCAAAATATTAACATTTTCTATAGTGATTAACTACATGAGTTTAAAGTTTTCAAGTTCGAGTTAAGAAGAATGCTAGGGCAGCCTAATCAAACTAAAATTTAATATCTATAGTAAAAATGAAAATAAAATAAGCTTTAAGGTTTGACAGACAGGCTGTCTTTATGTTCAACCTTAAAACAGTCATATGTTACAAATCGGAATGAGTTTTTCGAAATATCATATATGATTTTGGGGTAGGAGAAGCTAATTGAACCAACAACCCTAGCAAAAATGTGAGATTTCATCAAATCAATGGTCGAAAGCCCATTTTATTTTTATTTTTACTATAAATATTAAGTTTTAGTTCGATTAGGCTGCCCTGACATTCTTCTCAACTCAAACTTGAAAACTTTAAACCTATTTTGTTAATCATTATAAAAGATGTTAATATTGTGAATTTTATGTTCGGCTCGATGAACTTCATGTTAGGCTCATTAAATTTCATATTAGGCTAGTTGAATTTCATGTTAAGCTCGTTGAATTTCATGTTTAGCTCGTTGAATTTGAATTTGATGTTAGGCTTGTTGAATTTGATGTTAGGCTTGTTGAATTTGACCGTGAAATCACTAAAATTGACCGTGAAGTAATTGAAATTGATCACGAAGTAAGTGAAATTGACCGCGAAATAAGTAAACTTAACCAAGAAGTGAGTGAAATTCACCGCGAGCTGAGTAAACTTGACCACGAAGTAATTAAAATTCACTACGAAGTGAGTGAACTTGACCGTGAAATGCATGGAATTGACTGTGAAGTGAAGGGAATTGACCGGGAAATGAATGGAAATGACCGTGAAGTGAAGGGGATTGACCGTGAAATGCATGGAATTGACCGTGAAGTGAAAGGGAATCACCAAAAATGACCAGAAAATGTGTGGAATTGACCGTAAAGTGAAGGGAATTGACCGTGAAATGCATGGAATTGACCATGAAGTGAAGGGGAATCACCGGAATTGACCGTGAAGTGAAAGGGAATTGCTAGAATTGATCGTGAAATGCATGGAATTGACCGTGAAGTGAAGTGAGTTGACTGTGAAATGCACAGAATTGACCATGAAGTGAAGGGAATTGACCGTGAAATGAATCTAAATGACCGTGAAGTGAAGGGAATTGACTGTGAAATGCATGGAATTGACCATGAAGTGAAGGGGAATCGATGGAATTGACCATGAAATGAATCGAAATGACTGTAAAGTGAAAGGAATTGACAGTAAAATGCATGGAATTGACCGTGACGTGAAGGGAATTGACCGTGAAATGAATGGAAATGACCGTGAAGTGAAGGGAATTGACCGTAAAATGCATAAAATTGACGGTGAAGTGAAAGGGAATCGTTAGAATTGACCATGAAATGAATGGAAATGACCATGAAGTCAAGGGAATTGACCGTGAAATGCATGGAATTAATCATGAAGTGAAAGGAATTGACCATGAAATGCATTGAATTGACCGTGAAGTAAAGAGAATTGACCGTGAACTGCAAGGAATTGTCCGTGAAGTGAAGGGGAGTCACCGGAATTGACAGTGAAGTGAAGCGAATTGACCGTGAAATGCACGTAATTGACCGTAAAGTGAAGGGAATTGACTGTGAAATGAATTGAATTGACCGTGAAGTGAAGGGGAATCGTCGGAATTGAAAGTGAAGTGAAGCGAATTGACCATGAAATGCACGTAATTGACCATGACGTGAAGGAAATTGACCGTGAAATGAATTGAATTGACCGTGAAGTGAAGGGGAATTGCCAAAATTGACCGTGAAATGTATGGAATTGACCATGAAGTGAAAAGAATTAACCGTGAAATGCGAGGAATTGACCATAAAGTGAAGGGAATTGACCGTGAAATGAATTGAGTTGACTGTGAAGTGAAAGGGAATTGTCAAAATTGACCGTGAAATGCATGGAATTGACCATGAAGTTAAGGGAATTGACCATGATATGCATGGAATTGACCGTGAAGTGAAGGGCATTGACCATGACATGCATGAAATTGACCGTGAAGTAAAGGGAATTGACTGTGAAATGAATTGAATTGACCATGAAGTGAAGGGGATTCACCAGAATTAACCGTAAAATGCATGGAATTGACTGTAAAATGAAGGGAATTAACCATGAAATGAATTGAATTGACCATGAAGTAAAGAGAATTGACCGTTAAATGAATTGAATTGACTATCAAGTAAAGGGAATTGACCATGAAATGAATTGAATTAATCGTGAAGTGAAGGGAAATCTTCGGAATTGACTGTGAAATGCATGGAATTGACCGTGAAATAAAGAGAATTGACTGTGAAGTAATTCAAATTGACCACGAAGTGAATAAAATTAATCACGAAGTTAATGAAATTCACCACGAACTAATTGAAATTCACCGCGAAGTGAATGAAATGAATAAAATTCACCGTGAACTAAATGAAATGAATTTTCGACCATCGACCTGATAGAATCTTGGAAAATAACCAGGTTCGTTGGCTAAAGTAGCTTCTCCTACCCCAAAATCAAGTAACTAATTTTGGTTTAGAAGATATTCTTATTAAAATGAATAAATAAATAAATGAAAAGAGAGAGAGAGAAAAAAAAAAAAAAAAAAATTTATATACTTGTATATACATATTTATGTAAATATGTATTAGAGAAAAATGTAGGTAGAATAAAGTTCTCCATGTTATAAAAAAAATAAAAAATAAAAAATGAATAGATGTGGCTCTATGGTTATGGCTACAGTTATAATATGTAGTTATAGGAAACCCCAGCTTTCAATAATCATAATTTAATCACTATTCTGAAAAAGCAAGGGCATTTTGATTCAATAGATGTGCATCCATACAGCTGGGGCTTATTCTTGGAAGCCAAAAATAAGTGGGCTTAAAAAGATTTGTGGGCCATAAATGGATCATACAGTAGGAAATTTCTCAGGAAAAAACGAACAGTGAGTGCCGTCTACCGAACGGTGCATGAGTAAACTCCGTGAGGCCCAACATGATGTCTGTGTCTTATCCATGCCATCTATCTATTTTATCAGCTCGTTTTAAGCCATTAGCTTAAAATTGAAGTATATCCAAATCTCAATGGACTACACCACTACAAACAGTGGAAAAACACAATTATCAGCTTGATCTGAAGCGGCTGTGGCCATAAGAAGTTTTTACCAATAAGATTTCAACTCTCACTATTTCATGTGGTGTGGTCCACTTAGAGCTTTGAATATGCTTCAATTTTGAGATCATCCCAAAAATTAGCTCTGAAACATATGAACAGCTACATGCATTAGGATGATCCCTATAGGGTCACAATCCCAATATGAGATTGGTTGAACAATTACCTCTGATATGTGTACAATTGTTTCTGAAAATAGGGTCATTGGATTCTTTCATTTTTAACCGTCCAATACATTTCCACCAATCTCATAGTCAGATCGTTGGATGAGTGTAACATTTTTATTCATGGTATTTCTAAACTCTGGAATATAATCTGGACAATTGATTTTAGTTTTAACTCAACTGCATGACAATGCAATTTTCAAAGTGCCTATCTTCAATCCCACTTGCATGGGAAGTTGATTCCCTTACCATGAGGCCCACCATGATATATGTGTTTTTGTATTCACGCTGTTTATACATTTTACCTCCTTATTTTAGGACATGAACTCCAAAAATGAAGCAGATCCAAAGCTCAGGTGGACCCCACCACAGGAACAGTAGAGATAAGCCTCTGTTTAATTGACGCCCAACCTGTTTATAACTCACAAAAACTTATTTGAAGGGAAAACACAAATATTAGTTCAATCCAGGGCCAAGAAGCTTTTAAGGGTAGGTGTTCAATCACACACAGTCTTCCTCAAGGGGATAATTACTCTAAATCCATGGAGTTTCTCTCGATTCCTCACGGATCTTCCTCGAATCCACTAGGAGAAATTGAAATTAGAAATAAATTCTAATAAATTGATTGGTGATAAATCAAATTTACAACACTTTAAATAGTAATACCAAACCTATGAAAAAGTTTCATAATCAAATTCCATCTCAAGCTCCCTAGAATTTGTGACTTTGGTCATGATTTCTATTAGAATATATGGTTTTCAGCCAGTAATTGTAAGTGTCCAAGTTGACCTAACCATGCTATTCTCCTAAATTTTCTAAGCCCTTCTTATGTTGGGCACAACTCCTACAGCTCAAATGATCAAGAGTTTATCGAGCTAAAACTTACTATAAATAATAAAATTAAAATTAAAAATGATTTTCGACCATAAATCTGATGGAATCTCACAAATTTGGCGTGGGTAACCCAGCATAGCGGGGTTGGGTGGCTAAAGTAGCTTCTCCTACCCCAAAATTGTGTATGGTATGACGAATAGCTCATTTGGGTTTGCCAAATATGCCTGTTTTTAAGGTTCTAACGGTCCTGATCACTTCCGCTTACGATCGAGCCTTTTTTGGTCCATCTTGGACATAAAAGTGTCCGCAACCCGCCTACATCAAGTCTACTTGAGCTTTTGATATTCTTTTCTTTTTTCTTTTTCTTTTTTTTTTTAAATTACATTTATGCCCTAAAAGGGTGTGGTCCACTTGAACGTGCTTTATCTTTGTGTTCATATATAATGGTGGGCTGTACGAGGCCAGCCACGTGGGTGGTAGGGGGGAGTAGATTAGGCGCGGGCAAGCCTCACCGAAAACATTGCGGCCCTTACCATTGGGCCACGTTGATGTATGTATTATATATCTATGTTGTCCATTTTTTTTATTTTTTAGATTATTTTAGAGGATGAGACAAAAAATGAAGCAGATATAAGCAGTGGACCATACTTTTGTAAACAATGGTGATTGAATGCTCTATCAGTATAAATGTAACGACTCAAAAAATTTCGTACTAAGACCCAAGTACCACCTCGAGCAGGCATCACTTAGGATTAATTCTCTTGGAGATTAAACATAAGTTAACTAGCACTAAGTTAGACTAGCTGTGAAATTAGCACTGTTCGCTTTAAATACGTTCTGCAAAATCCAAAACTTGTGGAATCGTTAACACTATAATACCCTGAAATCTAGAATCCAACTCTAAACCTAGTTGATCTTAGGAGCACTTTGAAACTTCTTATCAGACCTGGACCGCACGTCGAAAGTCCGATATCGATAAACTTAGAAGATATTGACCACGTAGTTAGACTTGATAAGCACCGCAAAAATCACGTCCAAACGATGCTCTAGGACGATTTTCTTGAGTCTGGAGTGAAGAGTGTGAGAAAATGAAGATTTTTAAGAAATTAAATATAATTTTAAGAAATCTGAGACGTGTTGTTTGCGCGTTATTTATAAGCGTTCTGACCGTTGGATTTTGACCCAAATTTACCCTCGGATCAGGATAGATGGCCCTTACATGTCATAGTACTTGTAGCTCTGATCGAATTCCCGTAACCATTGAACTGAAACTGGTCCGCCACGGTCGATCACCATCCCGATCTAATTGTTATTCCGGCGATTCTGACTTTATTCCTATGTAAGAAAATCTAACCCTAACCTGTTTTGGGGTTTCCATCGATGCAAGTAGCATGATAGCTAACTTAATTCGTATTGTAGGTTGTCATTCCACTGTTGACAAGACTCAGTATCTAAATTGAATTCGTTACGCATTTATCGGCATAAGGTGTGGACTTTAGACGTATAGGTTATGGTTTTCAAGGCTTTCAATGTCGGTTAATGATTTATAACTGACAAGAGTGCGATTACACATGCAAAATGCGTCGTCTGTTTCGTTATACGTGTTCACATAAACTATTTAGAATATAGTGTATTCTATGCATATGTTGGAAGGTTTGAATATGTTTGGAATTTGGATTTGCACTTAACATGTTTATTTGTCGTGAATATATGTCTAATACATGTGCGACAACTCCTTAGCGAAAGGACTTGCCCAAAATCACGTCACGGTAAATATACATTATATGTGACTAAGTGTGTAGCCCAAGTGTTTGTAGAAATGTCCAAATGAATATGGAACCCGGATTCATGCATGCCATGATAATCCGTTGTGGGTATATGTGCGTGGTATACGGGCAACTCCCTAGTGAAAGGATTTGGCCTAGTACATGTGTAGCCAACACACCATATGTATGATGTTATGTGTAGTCTAAGTGTTTGTAGAACTGACTGAATGAGCTAGTTGTTACCAAGTTATGCTTGTATGAGGGCTGAGATGTAAATATTGGCTACCTTACTTATGTGTATGATTTCCTCCATGTACGTTTACATTATGATGTCTGCTTTTTTTATGAAATGAATGTGTGCGAACTCATGTTTGTGTTGCACTTCACAACATGCTCATATGCTTGTAAGAATCGAAATATCTATTCATTAATGCTTTAATTGTTTCATATGATTACTCGTGAAAACGGAATGAGTTTGGGGCCATGTTATGGTCCAGGCAATCGGTAACGGGTTTGGAGTTCGTGGCTGAGATTCATTCGCCACGTAGGACACGTTTGACGAACCCGAGTCGTATGTTGGTTGACGGCAGTGGTTAGACCACACGAAGTGCTTACGCATTTCATATTGATCGATACGATGTGCGCTTGTACTAGTCGAGCTCGTTAAGTAACCCGATTAACCGTTGTATGTTCACCTTGTATTGGTCATAACTGCTTGAACCTAGGGTACTGAACTTACCAGTGATATTCCTGTTAACCTTGGTACCTTAATCCGCTAAGACTCATGAGCCGAGCATGGTGGTATGGGACACCGTGGTCGAGCCGTCGGCCTACGATGGGGCCACGAGCCTCCCCGTAGTGACCAGTGAGCAACCTAGACTCGTGAGCTGAATATGGTGGTATGGGACACTGTATTTGAGCTGTCAGCCTACACTGATAAGGTGATGGGGGAGTGGTGCAACGAGTGCGTGTAACAGCCCTGACAGTCCTTTGTAGTGACCTCGAGCATACTCTGAATATGCGGAGAGGCGACGAGCCTTCCCATAGTAAACAGAGTATAAATTAGGCCTGTATTGATAAGGTGATTGGGGAGCGGTGCAACGAGTGCATGTAACAGCCCTGACAGCCCTTTACAGCGACCTAGAACTGCATCATCGTATGAGATTATCTAAGACTGACGACCCTAGTATGGATCATTATTTGAGAATAATACAAAGGAGGTACCTTAGTTTTTCAATACTGCTGTATGAAAAGGACTAATAACAACTCGGTAATCATGTTCATATCGCACTTCATGTGCCTGGAAGATATGGAGCACTGAGGGACGAAAGCATGCCGCGAACGTAAGATGATGTCGCATGAGGGAGTATGTTGGCAAGGGCATACATCATTATTGCATCTCATCCTTACATTAATCACAGTATTTAGGAGTATTTGATTGTACTGCTTTATCATTACTGCTTGACTGAATTGATAACACGTTAACCTATGCCTTATTGTTCCACTGAGTTGGCTACTCACTCCCACGTTATGAGACGATGTTCTGGACACCCACTAGACCCTGTCTTAGATGCAGGTATTGGCAAGGTTGTGCCTGACTACTACGATGATCAGGATGAGTTCTCATATATGCAGTTCTCTGATGGTTTCGCCTAGGCCATTCAGATTGACGGGGCTACAGGGTTCACCATGCTAGTAGAACTATTCTTTTGACATTTTTGATTTTTATACTATGACATGTATATGGTAGTTCAATGATGTATTCATACTCTAGAGACCGAACATGATCTTTGACTTCTATATGTTATATTCCCCTGACAGTCTTTCACTTGCGTTTTATAAATTAATCTGGAGTATGAATTACTGTTTTAGTATAATCTCACTTATGATTAATGCACTAACACAGACAACATTCAATTATAAGCATTTATGTTACACAAGTGATGTTTTGAAACTCGGGTGTTAAGTTGCTACTCGACCCCCGATTTTCAGGACATTACAATAAACTTTTTAAGGCCCACCATAATATTTTTGTGATGTTTATTTGCCATTCAACTCGTTGAGAATGCAATACATACTTGAATGAAGGTAAAAAGCAAATATCACCTTGATCCAATATTTTAGCCCTCAATAAGTTTTTAATGGTCAATCACTACTATTTTACTATGGTATGGTCCACCTAAGATTTGGATGTATTTCATTTTTTTTAGCACATGCCCTAAGATGATCTGGAAAATCGATGAACGGTATGGATATAGAAATCATACATCAAGGTGGGCCCTATGGTAAAGGATGCACCATCTTGGATGAGCTCGAGGCCACACGTAATCTACTCCCATGGTAGAGTCATTGGGTGTTGCTTGGGCTCTTTGTAAAATTTGAAAAACACTTGGGAGCCTCACTGGTTACCTATTGTGGCTACCTTCACATAAGGTAGAGAAACAAGCAAATGTGCATAAAACTCAGGCCATGTATATAATGTACTCCCCTCTTTGTTGAGCTTTGATCCAAAAAATCAGGATGATTGACCTATAGATGAGTTACCCAAAATACAATTGTAATTAAAACCACTAAATTCATGTGTTATGGCCCAACTAGCCTATCCCTCTTTAAGTGACGCCCAATGAGAGGATATACAAGGCTCTTTAATCTCTGCACATTGTCCTCTAAGATTAGATCTTATACAAGGAAAAGCTAGGGTTTTAAGAATGCACAAAAGTATAGTGCCCACCATCCTATGAACTTCGATGTATACCACCATGAAAGAAGTCCATTAGAGTATCTTAATAATACATGTCGTTCATCTAGTGGGGATCTATATCCATCAAATCATTGTCAAGTATGATAAAAAATATTTTAATGGTTAAAACAAAACATTAGTAGTTGAAAACTTTCAAAGAACCATTAGCAATATTTCAAGTCATGGGCCGAGCAATAAAAACCACTTGATGAATACTAATCTAATCATATTTAGTCATATATATGTCCTGATGTAAACTCGGTGAATCTATTGTTGGCTTGTGCAAGAATCAACAACTCCTTCTTGAAGGAATCTATTATATTTATCTTTCAATGCCTTAAATGAACCTTGCAAGAAGAGATAGAGCTAACAAATCATGATTGTAACCCATACACATTCTTGGATCAAATGATTAGTTATCTTTCATGCATCACCAAGTCTTTAATCACATCAATCATATAGATCAAACTAATGGGCCCCTAAACCATTGACTTGATCTCGATCCTACAAATGTAATTTTCCAAAGATCCAACCCTTGGTTTATATATATATATATATATATATATATATATATATATATATATATATATATATATATATATATATATATATATATATATCACACATGCACTCCTATGTGACCAACACCAAGTTACTCTTAATGTAATTATCGATTTTAATCAAAGTCAAACCCCTTGCATAGGATGACTATACACCTCATATTCCAATGTCAACAGGTATATCCTAAGTACCCATGATGGTCGCGGTGCATTAGGGTCATGAGATCCAAAGACCATAACTGTAACACCCAGGCCAAACTATCACTGCATCCTAGGACGTCCACTAGCAGAACCGCCATAAGACCGCATTAAGCAGCCTGCATGAAGCACATGTGCGAGGCCCTAAAAACTATGGATAAATGAGATCAGGTGCCACTATCACCAAGCTACGAATGGATGACATCACAAACGTACTTAAACCTAAATATGACTTGAATCGGAAATGGGCCATGGGGCCGGCTCTCGGCTCTCCCAACAATCCGCTGCGACAAACGAAAATGACCATGGGCGGCTCGTTGGAATCCAACTAAGTTCGAAACTAAAGAAAAATGCCAGCCTCATTGGGCTTGAGGTCCATCGCAGACGGTAAACCTAGATGGTGCCCTGAACTGCACAACTTGGGCCAGGAAAGGATTACTTGAAACGTGCAACTCTCCTAGATCTGAATCTAAAACTTAAGTGAAATAGGCCCCACCACTCATTTGCGAAATCGCGACTTTCCAACTGTCAGATTCTGACCAAACTCAAGCCATGAGTCAAGTATATTTCCCTGTTCATATCCATATAATTGTGGCCCTAATCGAGCATCGATAACTGTCGATCACAAGTAGGGTCCTTGCAGTCGATCGAGGCATCTGATCTCCACCTGATTTGGACCACCATCGGACCCTTGAAATAGACCAATGGGCCAAAATTCAGCCAATTAGGGCATGCATGCTACAAAAAGGGCCCCTAGGGCCATTTAGACATAAAATTTTAGCTAGATACAGCTCAGAAATTCACTCCCTCACTCCCATATGAATTCCAACTACAAGGAAGAGAGGGGGTGGGGAGAAGT
The DNA here is from genome assembly GCA_037074715.1 of Magnolia kwangsiensis. Taxonomy (NCBI): domain Eukaryota; kingdom Viridiplantae; phylum Streptophyta; class Magnoliopsida; order Magnoliales; family Magnoliaceae; genus Magnolia; species Magnolia kwangsiensis. The sequence continues at coordinate 158,883,335 of CM073573.1, read as the reverse complement.
GGAAGAATAAGCTCCTTGGAGAGCTATGTAGGAGGATTTCCACACTGCCGCTGACCCACGTCGAAAATCGCCACCACTCCCCGCTATAGGGGGCAGTCAGGCGGCAATGAAAACATAATCCTCTATCCCTCTTCAAATTTTAACATTGTAGGTCATTTGCATGCGCCCTTACAAGCCGATCCCATCGATGCATAGCTTTGACACACCCGTTCATGGACCTGAATCCTAGAGGCGGTGCTAGGAATTCAATGGACTACTTCTAGGTGCAGACCATTATGCTTAGGTGACCAAGTATCGAACCTATGTCGTAAATAATGATTGTGTTGTGAAAATCGTGATGCGCATGTGTAACACCCTGAAATTTGGGAGTCAAACAACACTTGACTTCCAAGTTCCCGGGTGTCACTTATATCATAATTGTAGTGTTTTACATATAATTCAATTTAAATGAGCAATAAAGGAATCGATTGAAACATAAAACCACAACCACAACTAATCTATTGAAATAAGGGGGGCTAACAATTTCAAGTCAACAAGAAATATCTAACGGGTCGCACAAGGCGTCGCCTGATAAAATACACATGAAATAACCTAAAGAAATAGTGCACTAAATCTCCTTGTTCAACAGCCCATAATCAACCCGTACAATCTACGGTGATCCACCCATAAGTTAGAAGTAAGAAAGCTCCTCTTCCTCGTCTATGCTCACCCCACTCGGCTCAACGAGCTCTACCTCGCCTACATCTAATGAAGTGTCTAGTTGGTGTTTTAAAACACCGTCTCAAAGTGGGAGTGAGTAGTTAACTCAATGGGTATCATTAGCCATAAGTTATATCAAATAACAATTTCATGATGAATTTAATGAAAAAAACATATTCACAAATCTCTAACTAATCTTTGTTAATGCGTATGCATGAATTATGATATGATGCATGACCTTACCAACAACACTCCCTCAAGCAATTTCGTCTAACATTCGCACATGACCAACACTCCTTCATTGCGACCTCAACTGTCGACTCGCCAACCTAAGTAATGTAATACGATCATGAACATGTTAGCTCAGTATTTAGTTAATTTCATTTATCTAGTAGATTTAGGAAAACCAGTACACCCCGATGATATCATTGCCTATATCCATTTGTGAGGCTAGGGCCCGCGACTTGGAGGCCAGGGCCTCACGATCCTTGACCCATTCGGGTTCCTCACCTCCAATGTAAGCATGTGAGGAGTGCTGGAAAGCGAGATCGCTCGCGGTCACTATGGGGAGGCTCGTCACCCCATTATAGGCCAACAACTCGGACATAGTGTCTCATTCCACCATGCCTGGCTCACGAGCAACCCATGTAGTCCTACTACTATCGTCCATCCGCATCCGCCCAAACATTCAATCTAGTCACGGGATGGCCCAACCAACGGGACCACCCTCACAAATCGTAGATTCCTCACCAACCTAGAGAATGGGCTACAATTGGCATCATTTTTAGACAGTAAGATTCATCCTCAAGTACAGATGGAAATAAACATACAATACATCCAAGCATAAAGTTCAAGATATTAAAATGAATGCATACTACTTTTAATAGCATAAATTAGAGATGTGTACATGCGGTGCCGGTTTGCCTAAGAGACAAGAAGATCACAAGTCATCCACATTGCAGGAAATTACCATCATGCATGCAACAGGGAAGAAAATATAGGAATTCAGATGCAAGAATGAACATGCAACATAGTTTCCAGGTCCAAACAATTTGAAGACTAATCTAGCTTCAGTTCATCAGCTCATGAGTGTTAGGTGGACTTATCAGACATGATGCTAATTAGATTTTCCTCTAAATTGTACATGCACACCAATCTAGTATCCATAATTATTAAAGTTATCCTATAATTGGTACTTGGCCGCCTAAAGATAATGATCTACACATATGGATCGTTGAGAGCTTGCGGAATTGACCTAAGTGTGCCGAACTCGTGGGTCGATTTGCTAAGGTCCTGAGTCAAATGCATCCACATGTTAGGGCACATGCAAGGGTCTAGCTTAATAAAATAAATTTCCTAGAGAAAATGGGTGATTACCACTCAATCAGGTGGAATTTACTTTTGTGGTTGTGGATAGGAGATTCTTTAGGGTAGAGGAAGGAGATTCTTCAAGGTTCCAAGTCCTTTGGGCCCCACCTCCTACTACACTCTCCTTCTCTCTCTTCTTCCTCCCTTCTTTCTCTCTTCTCTCTCTTCTCTCTCTTTTGTTGTTGGAGCTTACTGTGGTAGTGAGTACGAGAGAGAGAGAGAGAGAGAGTTAGAGGGTTTTATTCCCTGGATTTGGGAAAAATGACCTTGAGTTATATTATATTATTTCCCCTCAAATGGCCCTGTGGGACCCAGTTCTAACTGTTGGGGCAGCCTTGATGGGCCCCTAGCCATCAAATTTATAGGATAGGTGTTTCATGGCCCAATGAAGGACCGTGCAAAGTTTGAAGTTAAACGGATGCGGAGTTTTATTGCAAGGGGCTGGTTTGCGATTAACGGTCATCGTTCCACGATCAGGGTTCATATTTTGTAGATGGGTGTAAAGAAATATTTTTAGTTTTCGGTATAAATTTAGAAGGGATCTAAAGGCTAAAATGTCTCATTTCTTTATTTTAAGCAAAATGGCCATTGATTTAAAATTTAGACTTTAGGCTAAGGCTGGGACGAGTCACAACTTGACAAGTGTCGATTGGATGATGTGGATATTTCATTTCCAAACGTCAACTTGACAAGTTTTAGATTTTTCTGCCCTTCCTTGGGCGTTGTTTGGCCCGTATAGACTGTCACGCCCCAAACTCAGAAACAGGGCTCACAAAATTCCTGATTATTGAATGTGGTGCCGATAGCCTCCGTAGTATCCCATTCTCGGCTCCCAGCACCCATACATCAGGTTCCGATCCTGAAATTTTACAAGAAGAATTTCAAACATGATTTTGATTCGTAATAAGCATAACCCACGAATAATAACCACAAGAACACCATCACAAAATCTACCATGATAAAAACTTTAAGGTACAATGCGTAAGAAGGGAAATACAAGATAATAATAACGGAAACTTCTGAAGCTCGACTGTATGCTCCTACTGCGGCGAAGCTATGGCTGCGTCTTGAGATCACCTGCACGCATAATCGTGCATAAGCTTATAGAAAGCTTAAAGGGTGGTGTAAGTGTGTGCGTAACATGAACATGCCCAGAATACAATATCAGAGTAACGCAGAATTATGCTGATGATTGTATGAATGCAATTAGTCATACCAAGGCTATGCAGTGGAAGACATGAATGCTATCGGTTATATCAAGACCATGCGATGCGAGATGCAACTCAAGCATGTAAATCCTCATCCAAATCCTTATATCAATGTAGCTCATCATTAGAGCATCAAATATCAGTACATTTCTCAATCTGGATAATCATCGGGGTTTAGTACACTTCAAATGACACTGCCCTTTCTCAGGCGCGCAGTCCAAGTGAGCGTAAGAAACCTCACTATCCTCCTAGCCAATAGTCTACCAATACCTATCCAGTACGTCGATAGCGGACCCATTCACGAGCTGGTCGTACTCAGCCTAGCAATGCCCCCTACCCTAGGCGGGGGGGGGAGGGGGGGGGGGGAAGGTCACACCCCTTTCCAACCGACCAAGACACAGTGGGAGATGCAGCCTCCTAGTATTCGGCCCTCGTGCACTCATGTATCCACTCAGTCTCGACGTTGGAGTCATCCTCTGGTACCATCGGGTTTAGAAATTTTCACCTAGGGACATCTATGGCGCCCCGATGCTAGTAACAGTATTTTCGATGTTAGATCTTTTCATCCACGATGTTCCTATGAAGACAATAGTCCTGATGTCGTTGGGGCGTACAGTAATCATGTCATATAAATGTGAGTACATGAATCACATTATCAGTCATGTAGCAATCCTGCGGGTACCGTATGCACATGTGGGGCAACTCCGCCTATCAGGGAGCCCATAAACGATCTGTTCGAAGGCATATACTATGATTAATCATTCTTCATATCAAGCATACATATGATGCGTATGAGCATGAGTCATGGAGCTATACTAAACATGTTATATGGTGACGGACTCTATTCATAATGGGGATGGGCCTAGACAGCCTACACACTATAAGTATGGGCCTATCAATGTGCCCTAGGGAGAGTTACAATGCAGACATTTAATCATCATTGCTCTTATAATGTGGACGTCAAACCATCATTGCTCCCAAGGTATAGACGCCATAAACATCATTACATACATCATGGTGGAATCTCACATCGCAATGGGCCTCATATACATCACATTTGGTCCACACAAAAGCCTCACATATGTCTCATTAGGCCTCACTCATGGTCCTTATATACATTACATTGGGCCTCAACACATGGTCCTTAAATACATCTCAGTGGGCCTCATATACATTAAATGGGCTGATTCAATAGGCTAACATGCATCAAATGGGCCACATCATTTGGGCTGCACCAATGGGCCCATATACATCAAGTGGGTTATATCAATGGGCCACACCAACGGGCTTCATATACATCAAATGGGCCGCATCATGTGGGCCAAAAATATATCAAATGGGCCACATTATGTGAGTCGCTTCGATGGGCCAACATGCATCGGATGGGCCACATCATTTACATCATTCATCTATTTTTAGAGATCATTTTAGAGTATTATCTAAAAAAATGAATCGTATTAAAAGATCATCTAGACCAAACCACAAATAACAATGGTGATAATGATTTCCACTGATGAAATTCCAATAGGCCCACCATAACATTTATTTTCCATCCAGTCTGTTCATAAGGTCACAAAGACCGAATCTAAGAGGATACACAAATATCATGTTAGTCTAAAACTACTGTAACCGAAAGGGTTTCCAATGGTGGGCATTCATACCCACTGTTTCTGCAAAGTGGTCCCGTCACGCCCCAAATTCAAAAACCGAGCTCACAAAATTTTTAATTGCCGAATCTGGTGCCGACAGCCTCCATAGTACCACATTCTCGGCTCCCAGCGCTCATATGCCAGATGCCGATCCTGAGATCCTACAAGGAGGATTGTCAACACAAATTTATCTCATAAGAAGCATAACTACGAGTAAATCCAAATCACAATAACAACATCATCATCACATATCTACTAATATAGACATTTGAATACAGTGCAGAAAGGGAAATACATATATCAAAAATCAAAACTCCAGATGATGACTGCACGCTCCAAGCTCAACACTGCTGCGACCTAATGTCACCTGCACGCATCTATCATGCATAAGCTTATAGAAAGCTTAAAGGGTGGTGAAAGTGTGTGTGATGCACATCCCAAGCATATAAATATCAGAGTAAGTGGCTGACAATCCATAAATCGTACAATATCAGAGTAAGCGGAAACATATTGGTAAGTCCATGAGTCATACAACATCATAGTACAGAATTAGATCATAATGAGCCAAATATCAGATGTCGAAAATGTAATACAATATGTAAATCCTGACGAGCTACGAATACCATCAACCTCATCTAAGCCATATAAATGTAGAAACATGGTAACCCAAAATGCTAAATGTTGCAAATGCAATACAATATGCAGTGTGAATGAAATGACTAAACTGAAGTGAAGTCGGGATGATAGTACGTAATATCGCAGACTATGAGGTCCATCACAAGGGACGTCTATCCAAACCAGTCTCATGCCTAAATTTGGATAGCCAGACTCAATGTGGTAAACCCCAGACTTCGAGTTAGTCGTGCGCTCCAATCGAAATCCTTACCGTTACGAAGGTACACAACAATTAGTTGCGCACCACCAGCCCGAGTTGATACTGAATGAATGAATGCATGAGTATGCAACTTCTGCTCAATAAGTCCACATATCAGTACTTTATATCTCTGGGATCATCACCGGGGTCTAGTACACTATACCACCTGCCGCCCCATCAAGCGCATAACTGGGTAAGTGGAAGAGACCTTACTATCCGCCTGCCAATATTGGGCTCGGCTCGTCGATAGCGGACTCATTCCTTAAGCTGGTCAGACTCATCCTAGCATTGCCTACTCCCTCAGGTGGGTAAGGCCACACCCCCTTTCAACCAACTACGACATAGTAGGAGACGCGGCCTACTGGTATATGACCCTCATGCGCTTATATATATCCACTCGGTCTCAATGTTAGAGCATCTTCTAGTACGGAGAGGGTTTAGGAATTTTCACCTAAGGCTATCTATAACGGCCCAATGCTTAAACTAAACATTTTTGGTGTCCCATCTGGCTATCCATGACATGCCTATGGAGGCTGCAACCATGATGTCACTAGGGCGTACAATAGTCGTATCCCAAAATATGAGATACATGAGTCATACAATCCAGTCATGCATCAATCCTGCGCATACCATACGCTCATGTGAGATAATCTTCACCTATCAGGGAGTCTCATAATAACTTACCCAATGACATATGCAATGGTCAATCACATAACATGCAGGTGATGCATATGGGCATGTAACATGATGTTATGCTGTCACATACTCACAATCGGTATCGACAATCGGCACCGATAATCGACATCGATAATCGGCCTATGCAATTGGCCTCGACAATCAGTCTCAGTATTTAGAATCAACCTTGATAATCGAAATTAGCCTCGATAATTGGAACCTGCCTCGATAATCGAAATCAGCCTCGACAATCAGAATCGGCCTCGACAATCAGAATCAGCTTCGATAATAGGCCTTAACAATCGGAATCAGAATCAACAATCGAAGTCGGCCTCGACAATTAGAATCGATAATTGGCCTCGACAATCGGCCTAAGGGAAGGTCATAATGTGGACATTCAACCATCATTACCCATCAATGTGGATATTTAACCATCATTGCCCATATAAAGCCATACATCGTAATGGGTCTCATACAAGGGCTACATACACATTACTATGGGCCTCAAATATATTAAGTGGGCCACATCAACAAGCCACACCAATGGGCCTCGTATACATTAAGTGGAATGCATTAATGGACCTCATATACATGACAGATGGGCCCTGCACATGGGCCTCAAATATACAACGTGTGGGCCCTACACATGGGTCTCATATGCATCAAATGGCCTACGTATCTGGGCCTTGAATACATCAAATGGGTCATGCGTCATGGGCCTAATACATATCACAATGGGCCTTGCCCATAAGCCACGAATTCATCACAATGGGCCTTGCCCATACGTCTCGAATACATCACAATGGGCCTTGCTCATAGGCCTCAGATTCAAGCTGGTGGGCCCCATCATATGGGCCTCAAATACAAGGCAGGTGGGCCCTATCACATGGGACTCAAATATACATCATGATGGGCCTCATGATGGGTCACACCAATGGGCCTCAAGTGGATTTGGACCACACCAAAATCATTTCAATAGTTGTAGGTGTAACATGTGTATCATTGTACACTATCATTTCATGGGGCATAGGGCACCCTAATGATGATTAGCACTACCCAAACATTGTCTATGTAAATCAGCTTCGTCCAAACACTGCCTATGTAAATCAGCACTGTCCAAACATTGTCCAACACCGTCCAGCATAATCTGGATGGTGTGGATGAAATAAATACATCATGGGGGTCCCATGCTGGTGAAACAGATGGACGGCTTGGAGAAATACATGTATCATGGTGGACCCTTGAAATGGACAGTTGGAATGAAGCACAAGCATCAAGGTCGTCCACGTCCCCTTACTGGATGGACAGAGTGGATATAAAATAATTACATCGAGGTGGGTCCCACCTACTTGTTGACGTCAATACATCAGCTATATAGCTGGCGTATGGATGTCTAGCCAATCCACTCACTCAGTAGTGGGTCCCATGTGGGGCCCACCAGATATACATGCCAATATATATTATAATATATATATATATATTATTGTATTATGTATTTATTATTATTATCTTCTTTTTTTTTTTTGTAAATTAGTCACCGACCAAGCCCATGGCCTTCTCAATCTGGACAGACGATGTGGATTCAACACATCCAACACGCTGGCCCATATAGCACCGTCCTGATCAATGGATGGTGCAGATAATTCACACATCGAGGTGGGTCCCATCTCACACATGCAACACGTGTGGGGTGGGCCCCACACATATCAAGCAAAATGGTTGGACAATAAGGATATAAAACACATACATTAAAGTGGTGGGATTCCACAAAGCTTGGTGACACCACTTACAGCAGCAGCATCCAAATGCTGGATTGCTGGGCTGTTGGCCCAGTGTCCAGCAGATGGACGGGTAGATGTACATGTACTTTGAGGTGGGTCCACATGGTGGATGGTGCAGATAAAACCCATACATCATGGCGTGGCCCACCGTCCAACTACCTGGATGGTGTAGATGTTACACATACATCACAGTGGGGTCCACCATCCTAGCTAGATGGCTGGATGAAACACATAAATCAAGTGGGCCACACAATTAACACAAAGGAAAAAAAGGGAGGGAGGGAGAGAGAGAGAGAGAGAGAGAGAGAGAGAGAGAGAGAGAGAGAATGACGGTGTGATGGAGGGGAGGGACCTCGCCACTATGGGCCCTCCCTAAATAATGCATACATCAAGAAGGGTCCCACATATGTGGGCCCTCAAATCATAAAATCAAATAATAAAATCACCCACTGATCGTCTTCTTGGACTTCTTCTTCCACTAATGCGTCTTAGAGCTCCATGGAATGCATTTCAACCGTCGAGATGCAGATTGGATGGTGGAGATGGGAGGTAGGAAGGTGGGCCACACCATGCTTTCTCTTGAAAGCTTGCATGTCTACCTTTCATGAGGTTGCTTGAAAAATGGAGAGAGAGAATGAGAGAGAGAGAGAGATGATGGGAGAAAGGGATGGTGAGTGATAGATGAGTGTACTTGATTGATGTGATTGATGGGATTGATGTGATGTTCTCTTGAGTTTTACAAAGCGCAGCGTTTTTCTCGAACTGAATACGAGCCCACATCTCCTTGCCCAAGTATCGCCTCAGCGCACGAGACGTGGCTCAGAACCGTGGTGACGGCGCGGTAGCAAGGATATAAGTTTCAAGTAGAGCCGAATCTGATATACGAGACATGACTTGGGATCATGCGCAAATGCCGATAATAGATCACGGGATGTCGGAATTCGACCGAGAGGACCGTGGAGGCCTACGGAATGATATGGGCTAGGATATGGGTCATACAAGTCCCCTTGATACTAGATTTGTCTTATTTTTCTTCCCAAGCCTTAGGACTGACTCACCAAATGGATGGACGATTTGGATGAACCATATACATCAGAGTGGGGTCCACGTACGTGGCCCATCATGGATAGGCTCTCCAAATGGTTGGACGGTTTAAAGGTAATACATACATCAAAGTGGGGCCCATGAGCACGTCAGGTGGATCGACGATTTGGATGGAACACATCCATTAGAGTGGGGCTCACGAACACATCAGATGGATGGACAGTTTGGATGGGGGACCGATACATCAGGGTCCCCATCTCGTCCAGATGAACGATTAGGAATAGATGCAGCAAGGTGGGCTCCCCCGTGGGTGTGGCCCCACCACAATATACATACATGTATATATATATATATATATATATATATATATATTATAAGGATATACATCTGGTGGGTCCCACGTGGGGCCCACCACATGTATAATATATATATATATATATATATATATATATATATATATATATATATATATATATATATTATAAGGATATACATCTGGTGGGTCCCACGTGGGGCCCACCACATGTATAATATATATATATATATATATATATATATATATATATATATTACTTTTATTAGTATTATTATTTTTTAAAAAAAGAAAAACCAACGTCCAACGTCCACGTCCAGACCTGGATGGACAATTGGATGTACACATACACCATGGTTGGCCCACACGCTGCCGTGGTGGGGTCCATGTTCATTGAATGGATGGCTAGGATATAACCATTCTTCACACGGGTCTCCAAAACAGTACCGTCCAGATGGATAGTGATGGTGAATTACGTACAATAAGGTGGTCCCACCATGGCAGTGTGGGTGCAATTCATTCATCAGGTGGGCCACAAAATATGAGAGAGCGAGAGAGACGTGATGGGGAGGGACCTCACCATAATTAGGCCCTCCCAATACAATGCATACATCAAGAGGGTTCCACAACAAGTGGGCCCTTAAAAAATTGAAATTAACGGTGGATCACCCACATATGACCTCCTTCTTTTACTCCTTGGACTCCTATGCTCCTTGTCTTTGATCTTGATGGAGGTTGATGAAGAATGGAGGATTGAGATGGGAGATAAGAGGGTAGGAAAGTGGGTCTGTAACACCCTAACTTTTCAGGATCCGAATATATGACCCGTGTCCCAAAAACCCGAGTGTTAATCTTAAGGGATGGTCAAATTCAAGTGTACATTCTTTTTTTCCTTCATCAAAGTAAGCAAATGAGTGTAGTGTAGACAAATCAACATAAAGAAAAATTTCATTATCATTCAAATATACAAGAAGTTGCCCATAATGAATTATACAAACCAATGTCTTTGAACTTAACAAGTATAAGATTTATAAGAATTTAATACATGAAGAATAGCAGAAAGCATATAAATATAGGCTGCAAGATCACGCAGTTCCTCCAGGAAAATACCGCCTTGCATCCCCGACGATCGTATCCTGCTCCTTATCAAGTCTAAACATACATATTACTAGAGTCACCTGTAGTACCTGTACGGTTGTATATTTGATGAATGAGTGGTCAACTCAATGTGAATTCTCCTCAAGACTACACACCGCCGCATTAGGTAAGCATAGTTATAAAATAACCAGACAACCAAAATAGAGTAAATGTAGTCTTATTAGATGCATGGATGCATGAATGCAATCATGGACCCGAGAAAAACATCCAAACGGTCTATGCCCTGAAAAAAACATCTAGACGGTCTGTGCCTCGAAAAAAATATCCAGACAGGCAATGGGGTCGTCACCCAAGGATGTGACTGGTCATCAGCACAACACTCGATGCAATCGCATGGGCATGAAGATTCAAGTCATCATCATAAATTGAATCGCTGGTCATAAGCACAACATTCAGCGTAATCGCAGGGCAAAGTGATCCAAGCCATCGAATATGCCATGTATGCATGATTAGCCAAGTCATTATTAGTCCATTTACAACCAGCCAGTTTAGATAAGCTCAAAGGTCACTATGGAGAGCACATGGCCCAGCGTAGGCTGACGGCTCGAGCATAGTGTCTCATTACCACCATCCTCAGCCCATAAGGCTACCATCTTAGGATGTTTAATGGAAATCCGTCGACTAGTGGCCAATCATATTACAGTATATGGCTTACCATCGCATGGTTGCATAGTGTAAAATATCGAACCCATATAGAAAAAATACCAGAACAAAGTCACATAGGGCGATATTAAACAAGCCACATAGGGCAATTATCAATATAAGTCTCATAGGGTGAGTATTAAAACCATACGATAAAAGACCATCCTTAAAAACCATTGGACACAACAACCCTGGATAGTAGGCCCACATCAATGATCCATTTAGACCACCACTCAATAACCACTGAGTCGAAGGTCCATTTTAATCACAATCAGTCAGGTTACATCCCAAGTATGGGTGTACATGTATAGGTGGGGGTTTCCCACTAATGTACTAGTTTAAAGTCCATAAGCAATACACAAATAATCCACAAGTATGAACAAATATACAGGATGAACATTAAGTAGGCAATATAGTAATTCAATTTCCACCAGCTAACACATATGATTATAAGAGAGAGACATTAATTATAATTTTTTAATAAAAACTATAACTTAAGCTAATGAGAAGATGGAAAGCTCAAGGGGAAGAATCATCACTTTATACTTTGAATCGCCTTCTAATGTCGCTAAGTGATTGCGCCCTTAGAATTGTATCCTACCATAAATCATGAACTTATATAATTAGGTCCAAGTTCCACACACTACTTAGGGTTATAGCCTAGGGTTTAGATTACCTATTCTTAGGGTTTTAATGTGAAATTGAGACTTTTTTTTACCCAAGAGTTTAGTCTTAAACTTAGGCTTTAGGATTTGAACTCTACTTGACACATTAGTTAGAATTAAATCTTAATAATTACAAGAATACTCTTAGCATTGGTATTATAATTTATATTAGTTAATAATAAGGATAGTTCATAAGTTCATATTTAAATATACCAACATTTTCTAATATTTCTATAATGACTTAAAATCTCTTATGAATTATACAAGTAATAATTTTATCAATCATGATATAATAAGGACTAACACTCAACACTCATATTAACAAAAATTGTATTAATTCCATGAGGAAGGTGATTATATTATCTAATGATAATGATTGTAACTATCAATAGGAATGCTTAAAGGTGAAGAATAAAACACTTATAGTTAACAAATTTTAATTTGTCTATAATAGCTAATTACAAGTGATTCGCTAATGGTTAATCATGCTTAATATTAATACCCTATCCATGATAATTATGGTAACACGAATAATTATAATCGAAATGAATTTAATATGAAAGGAGGAGGTGGACTCACCTAGGTTGACTCAGTGGTTCAACTCGGCTCCAATCCGAACCGACGGCCCGCTTCGCAACTCAACTCAGCTCAACTGAGTTGACTCAACTCACTGATTCAGCAAGTCAACTCAGCCATCAACCCGACCAACCTCACCTTCTCTTTTCCTCCCTTATTTCTTTCTTCTTTCCCTTTTCTTCTTCTTTTCTCCTCACCCAAAACCCCATGTCCAACAGAGTTTGATGGACTCGACTAGCCAATGGGCCAGTGGTCCAACTTGGTCCTAAATCGAGTTAACCCGGCTTGGCTAGGGCAGCCGCACACCCCATCTCTTTTTCTTCCATCTTCTCTCTTTTTCTAATGGTTCAAAATGCCAAGTCAGCATCAACCCGAGGCAAGCTCGGCGATGGTCCGCACCTAACCAGCAAGTCGACCCGACTCAACAGTTGTAAGGGTAGCATGCCATGCAAGCACCCTCGCTCTCTCTATTCTTCTTCCCATTTACCGGCACTCCAGCCAGGACTAAACCCAATCCCAACTCAGACCGAGTCACAGGTCGAGTTGTTGGTTTAGCAGTGACCCAACAGTGCTCAGCTCGGGTCAGATTGGTGTAACAGTGCACCCATCCTCTCCTCATTTCTTTCTCCTTAATCCTTTCTCTATTCTTCTTCACTCTCTCCCTTTGGCCAGCAACAGCAAGTCCGGACTCAGGCCCAAACCTGACTGAACTTATCCTGAACTCGGACTGAGTTCGGGTGTGGTGCAATGGAAGCGGGCAGCAACTGCACCGCTCTATCTCTTTCTTTTTCCTTTCTACTCTCTCACTTTCCTCTCCTTTTTCCTCCTCCAGGGACCTCCAGTTGCAAATCCGAACATAACTGGAGTAGGAACGGAATCAAACTAAGGTGGTTGGTGTCGTGGAATGGTGGGGAAGAAGATGTAACATTAATGACAGATTGCAAATGGGAGTTTATTTCTTCCAACTGATTGATGTAGGCGGTGTGTATGAGCTTAGAGGAGCTCGGAGAATGGTTGGAGTGAAGCTCCAGGGAGGTTTTCATGGTGGGTTCAAGCTCGGAAGGAAACGATGGGTTTTTCTTGGTTGCGGCTATAAGAACGGACGAGGAGGTGTTTGCTCGGTTCCCTCCCATTCTTATGGTTTGCCCTAATGCTTCTAGACCATTGGATGGTAAACAAAAGGCTGAAGTCTAGTAGAAACCTCCACCAAATACGGTGGGAAAAACTGAAACCGTCTGTGGTTTCTCTTTGCTGTGGGTAGAAGAACCCTAGGGTGGTTTGGGATGGACGGTTAGGGCCTCATCAAATGGACGTTCGAGATCATGCTAGACACCCCTCACGCAGATCACTGAGCTGGCGGTGGAGATAGTTTCCATTTTTGGAAACATGATTTTGCATGGCCTGATTGTGTCGGTTGTTGTGCAACACACGTGTGCACGGGCCTGCACGAGTGACGTGGTTCTGGTCAGGTCCACGCCTTGCACACGATGGACGGTTTGGATCATGCACATGACCACACCTGGTGGGCCACAACTCAAGGAAACGGACACCCATCCGTCCCCTGTTGCAGGCGAGGAGAGAGAAATCTCTCTATTTCGAGAGAGACACGATCAGAGGCGTCGACCAAGCTCCCTTGACTCTGTGTACAGCGGGTGCACACCCTATTGTGCACGCCCACGATCTAAAGGCAGCGTCTACTAGGCTCTTTTGCCTGATCTACACCATCAGTTTCCCTTTGTGGGCCCTGCATTAGCCTTGACCAAAGTTGGGGTAGATCCAAGGTCCAGGTGGGGCCCACCACTTGATTTGGGTTACATTGGTGGATTCCCGCTACTCTCATGGTCGGATCGGCTCGAAACTGAACGTTAATGGTTCAAAAGGTCCAAGGATTCATTTAGATGACTGGGACACCAGTTCTATAAATTTAAGACACTAAATGCTACTTTTAGAATAATTTTAACACCTATTATTATTATTGTTGTTGTTGTTACTACTACTACTACTACTACTACTACTATTATTATTATTATTATTATATTTTCAATTGTCAATTATTCATATTAAATTCTCATGATTCTCTCTTTTAGAGATGTTTTGTATATTTTTCAGGGAGAGATTATTTACTTGTATTTAGATTTACATATGTACAATTATATGTATATTTCTAAATTATTCACGTGGGTCATAGCTCAATTAGGGTCGTTTACTCTTTCATTCAGTCTCCTATATGTATTTGGCCATAAGGATTAACTCATTCGGGCTTGTAAGTGGGCCAAAATACATGGGTTTTTAACGTTTAGCTATCAATTTGTTTAAATCAACGGTGGGATATGAGGTATTGGCATTCCGACTATTGACACTAAGTAATGAGTTGTGACTTATCAAATGATGATGAACAGTGTATGCTACTTGTATCTTCATATAAATACGTTAATCTAGATTATAATAGTAACACCCGTGTACTGAAAAGTATGTGGTGTTATAATCTACCCCCCTTAAAGAGAATTTTATCCCTAAAATTCAGTGCTTCTATTATTATTAGGGACGATGATAATATACATTATTTTCCTATATGTACAAACGTATGCCACTAGACCCCCAAAACTGAGGCTGTTATAGGGTTACACTTAGCTTTGGGAAAGCTTGGACGTTGGGTGTTTTCTCTTAGGAGTTGGAGAATTGTTAGAGAATGAGAGAGAGAGAGAGAGAGAGAGAGAGAGAGAGAGAGAGAGAGAGAGAGAGGAATGATGGATTGATAAGGAATGGTGGAATGGGTATTGTAAGGAATGGGGATAGGAAGGTATGAGTTTAGTTGAAATTTGGGTAAAAGAGGAATGGTTGGGGAGAGAGAGAGAGTTGATGTAACGTCCTGAAAAATTTCATACAAAAACTCGAGTACCACCTCAAACAGAAATCACTTAGGACTAAATCCTTTAGAAATTAAACGAGAATTAACTAGCGCTAAACTCGATTACCTGTGAAATTAACACCAATCACTTTAAATACGATTTGCAAGACTGAAAACTTATAGAAACGTTAACGCTACATTACTCTGAAATCTAGGATCCAACTCTAAACTTAGTTGCTCTAGGGAGCATTCAGAAACTCCGTATAGGACCTAGACCGCACACTGAAAGTCCGATAGCGATAAACTTTGACAATTATGACCGCCTAGTTGGACTTGACTATCACCTCAAAAATCGAGTCCAGATGATGTCCTGAGACGATTTTCTTGAGTCCGGAGCGAAGAGTGTGAAAAAAGTGAATCTATTTAGAAAGTAAATATAAATTTAAGTAATCTAAGTCGTGTTGCTTACGCGCCAATTATAAGTATTCTGACCGTTGGATTCTGAACCAAATTCACCCTCGGATCAGGGAAGATGGCCCACACATGTCAATATACTTAGATTAACAAGTCCTTGATGAAAGGATTTGTCCTAATAAGTATTATAGCTAATATATGTTATGTATGTCTAAATGTGTAAGTTACGTGTTTGTAAAAATGTCTAAATGAGTAAGTTAAGTATTTGTATATGGGTGTTGAGATAGGAATCTCAACTACCTTAATTATATGTATGATTTTCTTCATGTACGTCTTATGGTAGTATCTATATATTTATGGATGCATATGTATGGACTCATGTTTAAGTTGTAGTTCCTAAACTGCTTACATGATTATAGGAATTGAGCTATTTGTTCACTAATGCTTTCACTATTTCATTTGATTACCTGTTATAACTGAATGTGTTTGGGACTATTACATAGTCCAGGCAGTCGGTATCACGCCATGAAGTGGTGGCTGCGGTTGTTTTCACCACACAGTATGTGTCGATGAATCCGAGTCGTACTACAGTTGTCGACAGCGTTTAGGCCACACGGAGTGCTTACGACTTCATGTCGATCAACTCAAAGTGCACTCGTGCTAGTCGAGCTCGTCAAGTAACCTGATTGACCTGATGTATGTCACCATGTTTGGACACTACTGCTTCAATCTAGGGTACCAAACTTATCAGTGCAATCCCGTCAACCTTGGTACCTCGATCCGCTAAGACTCATAAGCCGGACATGGTGGTATGGGACACCGTGGTCAAGCTGTCGGCCTACGCTGGGGTGATGAGCCTCCCAGTGGTGACCAATGAGTAACCTAAGCTGGTGAGCCGGATACGGTGGTATGGGGCACTGTATTCGAGCTGTCGGCCTACGACTTGGCGACAAGCCATTGGTAGTGACCTCGAGCATATTCTAAGTCTGCGTTGAGGCGACGAGTCTTTCCGTATCATTAGAGTATAACTAGGCCTACACTGATCAGATGTCGCGTCCTGTACATGTGATGTGTTTCCCACAGGAGCAACACTGATTTAGTGATGAGCCCTTTTGTAGTAACCTGAAACTGCAACATCGTATAAGAATTACTAGGACTGACGGCCCTAGACTGGATCATTATTTAAAAATTGATATAAGGGAGGTACCTTAGCTTCCACATCCTATTGTATGAATAAACATAAATAAGAACATGATTAATCATGAGCATGCACCGCATTACGTGTGCATTTAGCATAGCAGGTTAAGCACTGAGGGAGTGTTGCATGCCGCGATCGTAAGATGAAATCACCGAGGGAGCGTAGGCGAGGGCATGCATCATTACATCCACGTCATTTGTGCATTAATAAGAGTACTTAGGACGTGAGTGTTGTATTGCTTTATCATTACTGCTTGATTGAATTGATAACATGTTAACCTTTGCCTTATAATTCTACTGAGTTAATCAATTGCTTCCATATTCTGGGACGATGTTCGCAACACCAACCAGACTCTGTCTTAGATGCAGATGGTGGCGTGACTGATGAGGCAGAGCCGGACTTCGCACACATGAGGATGCCTTCTCATATATGCAGTATTCGGGCGGGTTTATGTAGACTGTTCGGATTGACGGGGCTTCGGGGATTTACTTATAGTAGGCTATCACATTTATTTTTCCATTTTGACATTTTGTATTGTGATTATCGACCTGGTAACGCATACGTATTTTGGGGACTTATACTGGTTATAAAGTTATGCATGTTCGTTTCAAACTTTCGCTTGCGTATTACAACTGTCCCTGAATTATGTTTTTCTGTTTTGGCTTAATCTCATTCATATTTTATGTACTAACACAGACAACATACAATCATCATTACATGTGTTGCATAAGTGATGCGTTAGAATTCGGGAGTTGGGTTTCTACTCGGCCCCCGATTTTCAGGGCGTTACAAGTTGGTATCAGAGCATGATTTGGATTACATCGGACTTGGGTTATAGTTACATGATGTACGCTGACACCAATATAACGTAGGAGGGTGCAAGAAAAATCTAGAAACAAGTATAGGATTCCTAGTTTCGCCAATTAGTGAAAGTTTACTGAAAATGATCACCGAGATCGAGTCCGTGCACACTCCTGATCACACATAATGACTCCCAAACCACTTCTAGACTGTCAATCGATGGGTTTAGGCCATGTTTCATCCCATTCCAGCCGTTAAAAATTGATATATGTGAATATGTATCAGATTTTATTCGAAATGACCCGAAACGAGTTGAAACGGAGTAGGGGCCCAATCAGGGTACTTTCAGGGGGACCCAACGTGGGACCCATATGTTTTTAGACCCAAGGGGGGGGGGGGGGGGAGGACCTCGCCGGTGGGGTGAGTCCTCACCGGGATGTCCAGAGACCGGCGAGGCCTCGCAGACCAGCGGGCCAGGTCGGGCCGAGCCGTCTGGTCGATACACTTAGGGGCCTAGTGTGGCCCACTAGTACACGGTTGCTCAGTTAAAACCCTTCCTAACACCCCATATCTTCACAAATTAACCTCCCTAGCTTTCCTTTTTCTAAAGAAAAATCCAAAACCCCACTCAAATCCCCCTCCAAACACCCCTTCTTCCATTTTCATGCACCACCTACACCATCCTTTCCACAGCCCTCTTCTATAACTATTTCTCTTTCCCTTTCCCTTTTATTTGAGCTTACACATTCCCTTTTTGTAACTCATTATTCCAAAATTCAACAACCTCTCTTTTATCCTCTTCATTCCTTCTCATTTGGAACACACAAGTACCATTGTGTGCTTTAACAATCTTGGTACCCCAAATCCACCCTATTCCCACCTTTTATTTCATCCTAATAGCTCTCTTTGAGCTTGCGACAATTGTCTTTTCCATTTCCACCATTTTCTCTTTCATGGCAAAGAAGAGAGCTCCCGTAGATGAAGCTGGGCCTAGTCGCCCAACCCTTTCAAGGAGGCCGAGAGGTGCCACCGTGAGTACAACCGCCACTCGAGAGTTGCAGATGAAGTGGGATCTAGATCCCTATGCTCACATAGGAAGGTCCTTGTTAGCGGAGTTGTCTCATGGTATTTACGAAGGCCGTAGGGTCCTTTTTGAAGCTCATATAGATGCGCATATATTTGAAGAATTCTTATTGTTCGAGCGTCTGGTAGAAGCCAAGTGGGGTACGCTATTTGAGGGTGAGCATTGTACAAATGTGGGTACTGTCCGAGCTTTCTACGCCCACATTCGAGAGCCAACATTAGAGCCCTTGCAGTTTAAGATCCCATTTGGAAGAGATCGGGAGGCCACAATCAACGTTGCTTTGATATCCCAGCTTTTGAATGTGCCACTTGGTTAGGTTTATGCAAGTGAGAAGAATCTGAGTAGGGCACGTGAAAGGGATCACCTCACATGATTCCTTTATGGTCGTCTGGTTGAATGATAACCTAACAAAAGCCTTTTAGCAACCAATATGATAGACAATTTTTGCCCGCTTCACGACATCTGTATGTTCAACGTCTATCCCAGGTGGAGCATCCGCAGTGAGTGCACGCACCTGATGGTGCACTTCCTGTATCAGGTGGGGCAGGGAGAGAAACTGTGTGTACCTACGTATATCTTGTGACAGATAGTCCTTATCGCACGTTCTAATAGAAGGACTGAATCTCTCCCATTCAGCCAACTCATATGCAGGGTTGCACTTGAGTTTGGCTACAGACTTGGGGTGAAATTGTCGGCCCCTATCCATTACATTACCGAGACTACTCTCAATCAGATGGATATCAGGCCACGCCAATGACAAGCCCTGCTTGAGGAGAGTAAGGCTGAGACAGAAAGTGAAGAGGAAGAGAGTAACGAAGAAGGTGGAGCCGAAATAGAAGAAGAAGAAGAGCAGGACGAAGAAGAAGAGGAGGCTCAGGATACGGATGAGAGTCCTCCTCTTGTGACACGAGAGCATGATCCGAATAGGGCTGATAGAGAAGCCCGTTTAGTCAAACTTGAGGAGGGTCAGGCTGTCCTACGACAGGACATTGTCGATCTCCGGGGCCTCATGAAACATAAGTTTAAGAAAGTGACTCGCACCTTAAAGTCTATCCTGTGCTGCATGTAGGATAAGGGTGCCCCTCCACCATCGCTAGATTTGGATGCCTAGTCATCCATGTCGTCGCCTCGTAGTTTATTTTGTTGTTGTGTTAGGATGTTTGTGTTTTCATGTTGATAGGCCTAGTCGTATAGTAGTTGATAGAATGTTTAAATGTTTGAAGTTTTGGTTGTATTAGCTCACATCCATTTTTTGTCATGATTCATGTAACACTGTGTCTCATGTAATATGACAATTTTGGTAAATCAAAATGCATGAAGTTTTTTTTTAATTTTGTGTGTGAATGCTACTTAAATGAATTTGTGAGTATGCTGAATCTGACCTGGGTTGCACCCTATGTTGCCTATAGGAAATGCCACATAAGGCTGCACGGGTTGCAATGCGTCTCACCTTTGGTGATCCGATTGATGGGATCCAGCCCATGAGCACTAGCTAGACGGACCCTAGTTTGGGCCCTACTCACACTCCCATGCTAGATTTTTAGCCAGCCACTAGCCCCTCTGCTGGGCAGTCACCTATGACACCGCCTGCGGTACCACCGGTTACACCATCGATTCCTGAGCAGAGCCGAGCATCTACCTCGACGCCTGACATACCACCGTCCGCTTCGCCTCCTGATAGGCTTGAGTAGATGGTGTTGTTGATGCATCAGCAACAGATGCAGCAATAGCAGTAGATGCAGCAACAACAACAACAGTTTTTGACCTCCATGGCGGGTATCTTTACCCAGAGTATGGGGTGACTTCACCTGCATCACCTATACACTCTGCTGGGACCTCTAGTGCTAGTGGCACATTTGAGCGATTCCAGCGCTTACGACCTCCCACTTTCATGGGTACTCATCGACCCGAGGAGGCTGAGTATTGGCTTAACCAAATCTCTAAGATGCTCAGTCCACTGAACTATTCTAAGGCAGAGCAGGTGGAGTTGGTCACCTTCATGTTTAAGAAGGAGGCCAGCTTATGGTGGGACAACATTCTTCGTATGATCGATATTGGTTATGTGTGGATGTGGGAGGCATTCGAGACCCGCTTCCACGAGAAATACTATCCTGTTACATATCGGCATGAGAAGGAGAGTGAGTTCCTCCATCTGCGATAGGGAGCTATGACAGTGGCAGAGTACAAGAACAGGTTACGGAGCTAGGCAGATACGCTCCGTTAATATTAGTTGATGAGCCGATGCGTATGCGGCATTTCTCTGAGGGTCTACGACCCGATATTCACTCAAAGATGTGTTGCGCTAGCATACCCAGCTATACCGAGTTGGTGAGCATGTCTATGAGAGCGGAATAGGATGGGGACAGGCAGTCCCGTATGCAAGTACCTATGGCTCCGAGACCCCGACCTGATTTTCTGGCTAGGCCCTTCCTTGGCAAGAGGCCGCGTGCTGACTCACCGCTGAGACTCACATCTCCACCAGGTTTTGGGAGGTGACCCGACTTGATATGTGCCTATTGCAAGAGGCCATGTCACTCAGAGGCGAACTATTTCACCAGGATGTGGGACAGCGGCTTCTCACCGCCGCAGAGGATCAACCGCCAGATTCCTCAGGCCATCTCAACACCACCTCTACGCTCGGCACCAGCACATCCATCTTTCTGGCCGCCTGCATCTTATATTAGGCCACCTGTTCGTTGATTCAGTCCGCCTCAACGACCCATGATACTACTGCCGAACCGCCCACAACAGGCTCGGGTGCATGCACTTACAGCTGAGGCTTTTGAGGGTGCAGATCTAGCACCGAGGTCATTCGAGGGTACGGCTCATATCCAAGGTACTTCAGTTTTCTTACTGGTGGACACTAGGTCCACTACATCTATGATTTCATGCTCGGCAGTCAAGCGACTGGGGTTAGATACTGCTCCTACGAAGGGAGTGAGGGTTATCACCGCCACTGGGACATTTTTTGATGTTACCAAGATCTACAAGAGCTACCCGATAAACTTGGGAGGCAGGACAGTACTAATCGACATGATTATCTTTCCCCTGTTTCATTACAAAGTCATTCTTGGTAAGGATTAACTCGCTAGGATGCGAGCAGAGATTGATTGCGAAGCTAGGGTAGTGACAACCTATGGACTTGAGGGCACAACTTTTACTTTCCCAGTTCAGGTCAGTCACCCTTCTCGATTAAGTTGTTATGTTTCTCTATTGGAGGATATAGACGGTCTGCCACTTGTGAATACACCGGTAGTCCAGAATTTTGAGGATGTGTTCGCGACGATCCCTAGTTTGCCTTCGCGGCGCGATATCGATTTTACTATTGATCTTACACCTAGAGCGACACTTATTTTATTACCGACCTACCGTATGCCTCCTTGCGAGATGAAGGAGTTGAGGAAACAGATCGATGGTCTGTTAGAGAAGGGCTTTATATGACCGAGTATGTCTCCTTGAGGAGCGCCCATGTTGTTCGTGAAAAAAAATGATGGTTCACTGCAATTGTGTATTGATTATCATGGGTTGAATTAGGTGACAGTGAAGAACAAGTATCCTCTGCCAAGGATAGACGACCTATTTGATCAGTTAAAGGAAGCACGGTATTTTTTGAAGGTCAATCTACAGTCAGGTTATCATCAGTTGCACGTAAGAGATGAGGACATGCAGAAGACAGCCTTCAGGATTAGTTTTGGACATTACAAGTTCCTTGTGATGTCGTTCGGCCTTACGAATGCACCGACCATGTTCATGGACTTGATGAATAGGGTGCTTCGGCCATTTCTTTTTTGATTCATCATCGTGTTTATAGATGGCATCCTAATATACTCCATGAGTCGGGAAGATCACGAGGAACACCTAAGAGCGGTCCTAGATACCCTTAGGAAGAACCGGTTGTTTGCGCAGTACAAGAAGTGTGACTTCTAGAAGGAAGAAGTCAAGTTCCTAGGACATGTGGCGTCCAAGGAAGGGATAGCGGTGGACCTTACTAAGGTAGCCGCGGTTCAGGACTAGGAATAACCCGGTTCGGTTACTGAGGTGAGGAGTTTTCTTAGTCTGGCAGGTTACTATCAACGATTCATTCAGGACTTCTCGAAGATAGCCAGGCCCTTGTCTCAGTTGACTCGAAAAGACCTAAAGTTCGCCTGGACTAAGAAGGCAGAAGCAGTTTTTCAGGAGCTAAAGGACAGGTTAAAATCCGCCCCTGTGCTAGTATTACCAGAGCAAGGGGTTAAGTATACTATATACACTAACGCATCTCGAGTTAGTCTAGGTCGTGTCCTTATGTAAAAGGATAGGGTGATAGCTTATGCCTCGAGACAGTTGAGGAAACACGAGGAGAATTATCCTACACACGACTTGGAGTTGGCAGCCGTCATCTTTGCATTGAAGCTCTAGAGACATTACCTCTACGGAGAGGAGTTCGAGCTTTTCTACGATCACAATAGCCTTCGCTATATATTCACTTAGAGGGATCTGAATATGACACAACAGCAATGGATGGAAACCTTGAAGGACTTCAAGTTCGAGGTCTCCTACCATCCTAAAAAGGCCAACCTTGTGACAGACGTGTTGAGCCGCACAATAACATCTGCGGCTCCGCTGATGGTTGAGGAATGGAATATGGTGGAATTTATGCGTGACTTTGAGCAGAAGCTCACGGTAGAGGATTCGTTTGAGTGTATCGCGCACATTCGAGTGCAACCATTGATTGATGACCGAATCATAGTGGCTTAGCGAGACGACAAGTGGTTAGAGGAGATGAGAACAAAGGCTAGTGAGGATGAGGATGCGGAATGGAATGTTGGTACAAATGGGGGCTTGTGTTATCTTGGCCGCCTATGCATCCCAAACATTCATGAATTAAGACAGGAAGTTCTTGAGGCAGCGCATAATTCGAAGCTTACGATGGATCCTGGTAGCACGAAGATGTATCGAGACATGAAGAGATCGTACTGGTGGAATAATATGAAGGTCCACATGGCTGATTATGTGTCTCGTTACCTCACGTGCTAGTAGGTTAAGGCAGAGCATCACCGACCTCCTGGACTACTTCAGCCCATGCCCATAGCAGAATGGAAGTGGGATTTCATCTCAGGGTTACCGAAGACGAAGAAGGGACATGACTCCATTTGCATGATCGTGGACCAGTTGACCAAATCGGGTCATTTTCTCTATCAGAGTTTCGAACTCTGCTGACGAGTTGGCTAGATTGTACATCAAGGAGATTGTTCATCTGCATGGAGTTCCCTTAGAGATCGTGTCGGACAGAGACACGCGATTCACATCTATCTTCTGGACTCGTATCCAGGAAGCGATGGGTGTGAAATTGAAGTTCAGTACCGCGTTTCATCACATACTGACGGGCAAATGGAACGGGTGAATCAGGTACTAGAAGACATATTGTGAGCTTGTGTACTTAATTTTAAAGACAGTTGGGATGACTATCTTCCCTATGCAGAGTTCGCCTACAATAACAGCTTTCGGGCGAGTATTGGCATGACTCCCTATGAGGCTTTGTATGGTCGCCCGTGTAAAGCACCGCATTGTTGGGCAGAAGTGGGCGAAAAGAGTCTAATTGGCCCAGAGTTAGTACAGGCGACCTCAGAGAAGATCGACATTATCAGACGTCGACTTCTGGCAGCATAGAGTAGACAGAAGAGCTACGCCGATATGAAGCGGCAACCGCTTGAGTTTGAGGTTGGGGACCATGTGTTCCTCAGAGTTTCTCCTATGAAGGGAGTCCTGTGGTTTGGCAAGAAGGGGAAGCTCACACCGAGGTTTATTGGTCCATTTTAGATTTTGGATCGAGTGAGGGTAGTAGCGTATCGCCTGGCTTTGCCCACACCACTCGCGGACGTACACAACGTATTTCATGTATCTATGCTGAAGAAATACATTCTTGATCCTTCACACATCATCAGATGGGAGCAAGCACAGCTGAGTGAGGATGCTACAAATGTGTTGCGTCCGACGCGTATCATAGATAGAAAGGAGCAGGTGTTGAGCAGTAAGGTGATTCCACTTGTGAAGGTACTATGGACACACCATACTGAGGAGGAAGCTACTTGGGAAATAGAAGCTAAAGTCAGGAAGAACTACCCTCAGATCCTCGAGGAGTATGAGAAGGTACAAATTTCGAGAATGAAATTTTTTTTAAGGGGATAGATTGTAACGTCCTGGAAAATTCCATATGAAGACCCGAGTACCACCTCAAACAGAAATCACTTAGGACTAAATATTTTAAAAATTAAATGAGAATTAACTAGCGTTAAACTCAATTACCCGTGAAATTAGCACCAATCACTTTAAATACAATCTGCAAGACCCTAAAGTTGTAGAAACATTAACGCTACATTACTCTGAAATCTAGGATTCAACTCTAAACCCAGTTGCTCTCGGGAACATTCAGAAACTCTGTATCGGACCTAGACCGCACACCGAAAGTCCGATAGCGATAAACTTTAACAATTATGACCGCCTAGTTGGACTTGACTATCACCTCAAAAATTAAGTCCAGATGATGTCCTGAGACAATTTGCTTGAGTCCGGAGTGAAGTGTGAGAAAAACGAATCTATTTAGAAATTAAATATAAATTTAAGTAATCTAAGTCGTGTCGCTTGCGCACCAATTATAAGTATTCTGACCGTTGGATTCTGACCTAAATTCACCCTCGGATCAAGGAAGATGGCCCACACATGTCAATATACTTGTGGCCCTGATCGAGTTTCGGTGACCGTTGAACTGAAACTGGTCTTCCACGGTCGATCTGAAAACCCGATCGGACTAAAAACTTAGCTTGGTCAAGATCCAGTATCTGTGAGCTTAAGTTCGATCGCATTCAGTAAAAGGACCTCCAGAAATGCTCCGTTGGATCAGAACAAGCCCGATTTAGTTATAACCTAAGTATACCATGGCCCTGGGGCTATTTTCATCAGTTCTGGGCCTATATAAGGGCATTAAACCCTCTCTCATACACTCCATACGAATTTCTTAAAAACCCTAATGAAGAGAAGATGAGAAAGATAAGGGAAGAGAGAGAAGAGTTGGAGTTATTCCTGGGATTCAATCCCTGCTACTCCATGTGCTTATCCACTGCTACCGGATCGTTATTCTGGCGATTCTAATCCCAAGATTGGGTAAGAAAACCTAACCCTAATCCGTTCTAAGGTTTCAAATAGTCTAAGTAATGAAATTGCTAACCTATTGAGTGATACAGGTGGCCCTCGTGTTGTGGACAACGACTTAACATACGAACTGAGTTTGATGCGCGTTTATCGGCGTAAGGTGCAGACTATATGCATCTAAGTTATGGTTTTCAAGGCTTTCAATGTCAGATAATGATTTATTACTGATGTGAGTGCCATTACACATGCCAAATGCATTGATTATTTTACTTTACGTATATGTATATGCTAAGTTGTTTTTAGGGTATTCCATGTATTTGTAGTAATAATCGTATATGTATAGAATTTGAAACTATGTTTGCCATGATTTGTTGTCGTGTATATATGCTAAGTGTATGTATAACAAGTCCTTGATGAAAGGATTTGTCCTAATAAGTATTATAGCCAATATATGTTATGTATGTCTAAATGTGTAAGTTACGTATTTGTGAAATGTCTAAATGAGTAAGTTAAGTATTTGTATATGGGTGTTGAGATAGGAATCTCAACTACCTTAATTATGTATATGATTTCCTCCATGTACGTCGTATGGTAGTATCTATGTGTGTCACGCCCCAAACTCGAAAATCGGGCTCATAAAATTTTCGATCGTCGAATCTGGCGCCGACAGCCTCCGTAGAACCCCATTCTCTGCTCCTAGCTCCCATTCGCCAGGTTCCGATCCTGGGATGCTACGAGGAGGATTTTTAATGTCAGTTTGATTCGTAATAAGCATAACCAAAGGCATAACCCACAACAACAACCAAGAACTCCATTACATTTCCAGTATGATCAAAAACTTTATAAGTACAGTGAGCATAAAGGGAAATACAATGGTAAAGAACAAAAACTCCAAAACAATCAGTAACGTGCTCCTGCCTCAGCGCTGCTGCAATCCAACGTCACCTGCACACAACGGTCGTGCATAAGCTTACAGAAAGCTTAGAGGGTGGTGAAAGTGTGTGCACAAGGTAGTAATATGAACATGCAATGACAGAGTAATACGAAATATGCAGATGGAACCATAATATCATGAGCCGTACCAAGGCTTATGCGATGTAAGACATGAATGGTATCGGTCATCCCAAGGCCATGCGATGTGCAATGCAACTCAAGCATACAGAACCTCATCTATGTCCACACCTCAATACAGCTTAAAATATGGAATATCACCGGGGTCTAGTACACTCTAAACCAGATTGCTGCCACATCGCGCGCAATAAGGTAAGTGGAAGAGACCACACTATCCGTCTGTCAATATCGGGCGCGACTCGTCGATAGCGGACCCATTCCTCGAGCTGGTCAAACTCAGCCTAGCATTGTCCCCTACTCTCGGGTGGGTAAGGCCGCACCCCCTTCCAACCGACCACGACACAGTGGAGAGCGTAACCGTCAGGTAATCGGCACTCAACGCTCATCTACCCACTCAATCTAGACGTTGGAGCAACCTCTTGGTACCATAAGGGTTTAGGGACTTTCACCCAGGGATATCAATAGCACCCTATGTAGAACAAGATTTTCGGTATCCAATCCTGCCAACCACGATGCGTCTGTGGAGGCTACGGCCCTGATGTCGCTAGGGCGTACAATTCCTTTGTCACACAAATGCGAAATGCATGATTCACGTTATCCAGTCATACAACAAATTCTGCGCGTATCGTGCGCTCATGTAGGGCAACACCGCCTAACCGGGAGCCCATAAACAACCTGTCCGAAGGTAAATGCTATGATCAGACAATCCTCACGTCAAGCATACATATGATGCATATGATCATGGGTCATGAAACTATACTAAACATATAAATGAGAGATGAACATTCATACAACGCGGATGGGCCTAGACGGCCTATACACAGCAAGTATGGCCCAGTAATGGGCTTTAAGGAGGGTCGTAATGTGGACGTCTAACCAACATTACACTCGCAATGTAGACGTCAAACCAACATTGCCCCCAAGGCACGATCACCGTAAACACTGCCACATAATCTATATTAGGAACACACATTGCAATGGACCTTAGGTACATCCTATTGGACCTTAAATATATCTAATAGGCCATGATATATGGGCCTTGTATTTGTCAAACGGGCCACACAAATGGACCACACCAATGGGCCTTAGGTATATTGCAATGGGTCATAACCCGTGGGCCTTGGATTACATCAATTGAGCTTAGTTTCATGAGTCTAATATGTGACCAATGAGCCACACCAATTGGGCCCCCACATGTACATTTAAATGGGCCTAAACTCCTAGGCCTTATACAATTTAAATGGGCCTAAACTCATAGGCCTTAAACAATTTAAATGGGCCTAAACTCATAGGCCTTAAACAATTCAAATGGGCCTAACCCATGAGCTTGCATGCACATCAAAGTGGGCCTAAACCCCTAGGCCTTGTATATATCAAATGGGCCTAAACCATAGGCCTTATATAATTAAATGGGCATACTTTCATGGGCTTTAAAAACGCATCAATGGGTCCAATCCCATAGGCCTCATAATACACCAGATGGCCCCATTGCATGGGCCTAAGATCCACGTCAAAGTGGGCCCCAATGGATACCTATAAATGGATCAACATGGGCCCTATACACATACTAAAGTGGGCCCACTTGAACTATAGATCTGGCTCATTTTTAGCCCAATCATAAAATGAAATAAAAAGAGATAAATGGATAGATTAGATGTAACACATGCATCATGGTGAGGGGGGTCCACATGAGCTAAGGATCAGCTCATGCCTTAACTCACGAAATGAATGGACGGTTAAGATGCAACTCATACATCATAGGTGGGTCCCACTGTCCAATGGACAGTGAGAATAAGGCACGTGCCTCACGGTGGGCTCCACCGTCCGCTGGACAGTGCGAGTATAACACATGCATCACAGTGAGAGTCCACCGTCCACGGCCGTGGACGGTGTAGTAAAACACATACATTATTGGTGGGATCCACGTGTGTGGCCCACCATCAGATTTTCTAACCATCCAGACCGTTGATAAGGTCACGTAGGCCTGGATGAAGAGTAAAAACAAATTTTATGTTGAATCCAAAACTTCTGTGGCCCAGCAAAAAGTTTCAATGGTCAACTTCAATTCACACTGTTTCTTATGGTGTGGGCCACCTGAGTTTTTGATGGACCTGAAATTTGGAGGGGGCCCACCTGAGGATGGGACAGACCTCATGGACGGCTGAGATGGCAAACAAACATCAAGGTGGGGCCCACGGCTGGAGCCATGGGTCCCTTACTGGACACAGCCCGCCCGCCGGCTGACGCTGCATGCAGCAGCGTGCAGCGCCTGCACTTGTCAGGGAGGGGGCATGGCCCTTTGCAAATTTGGAGAAAATCTGATTTTTTTGAGGTTTTTTGTACGTGGGGCCCGCTGCGCCAAAATCCATCCCGGCCATTGCGATTAGTGGCCCGCAACAGTCGAAATGAGTCCAGATTTTGAATTTTTTTGATGCTTGGAAGTGAAATAAAATAAGAAATTAGTGTTTGAATGGTGAGGACGCAATATTTGACACTATAGCCCACCAGGTGATTGGATCAGCTCCAAACTTCTACCCAACGGCTAAAATACCGTGGGTAAGAGGATGGACGGCTTGGATCGAACATAAACGTCAGGGTGGGGCCTATACGAGGGGACCACCTCAAAAACTTCTTTTCATCCTTTTTCTTCTTTCCTTTACAACGTCCAGCGTCCCAGACGCTGGACGGTTTATTATTATTTATTTATTTTTTGAAAATGGTGGGCCCTGATGAAGTGGGCCACCACTGATGGGTGGCATGGGAATAACGTCTAAGGTGGGCCCCACTTGAATAAAAATAAATGCATCAAGGTGGGATCCATTCAAGTGGGCCACACAACCTTATCACATGCCATAAAAATAATACAAAATAAAAAGAAATAAAAGAGAGAGAGAGAGAGACATGGAGAGTGGGACACGCCTTATGATGGAGGGACCCCGACATTATGGGCCCTCCCTTACATGAAATCATACATCAAGTGGGCCTTAAAGCATGTGGGACCACCGAAATTTAAAATCAACGGTGGGGATCATTTTCCCACCAACATGGATGGTTTAAATGACCTTTGAAGAGAAAATAAACATCATGATGGGGTCCATGGAGAATGGCCCCATCATGGAATGATCATGATGATCCAAGTGGTCCATCGGCCACATTTTAGGGTCCCAAGTGAGATCCACACCATTGATCGGTGGGCCTCACTTGGTCCACCATAAAAATAAGAAAAACTACTCTATAAAGGCACCCACCGTCCGATCTTCTCGCTCCTAGTGGTTCCTTGGCACTTTAGCTTCAACTTCAATGGTTAAGATGAGGAATGAAGGGTTGAGATGGGAGATCTTGGGATGAAGAGGTGGGCCACTTGGAGTTTAGGAAGAGGGAGAATTCCATACGTATGGGCTCTTGGAATTTTTTGTTGCTTGAAAATTTTGAAATGAGAAAGAGAGAAAGAGAGAGAGTGATGTAAAGGGAGAGAGAGAGTGATGGATGGATGTGGTGAGTGATGTTTGTGTAAGAAAAACTTGACTTTTGAGGCTTTTGTGTAAGAGAGGTATGGGTGGTGAAGACTTTTGTGGCTTTTTGTGTAAGAGAGGTATGGGAGATGAAGACTTTTGTGGTTGCTTAGAAAAAGGGGTGAAAGTGATGTGTACTTGACATGTGATGGATTGATGGGTTGATTGATTGATGGGATTGATGTGACACATCGTAGAGATTCCCTTAGTTTTCGCAACGCGCGGCGTTTTCTCGCACCGAAGGTTAGCCCATATCTCTTGATCAGGGTATCGCCTCGGCGCGCAAGTCGCAGCATCGGTATCGCAACGACGGTGCGGTCACTATGGTATTGGTCTCTAGCTGAGTCGACTCGAGTTGTCGGCATATGAATCAGGGTCGCGCGTCGATATCGATTAAGGGTCGAAGGTTACCGGAATTCGACCGGTAAGACCGCGGAAGTCTACGGAACGGTACGGTCCAAGATACGGGTCTTACAATGTGTTTATGAATGCATATGTATGGACTCATGTTTAAGTTGTAGTTCCTAAACTGCTTACATGATTATAGGAATTGAGCTGTTTGTTCACTACTGCTTTCACTATTTCATTTGATTACCTGTTATAACTGAATGTGTTTGGGGCTATTACATAGTCCAAGTAATCGGTATCAAGCCATGAACTGGTGGCTACAGTTGTTTTTGCCACACAAGATGTGTCGATGAATCCGAGTCGTACTACGGTTGTCGACAGTGGTTAGGCCACACGGAGTGCTTACGTACTTCATGTCGTTCAACTCAACGTGCGCTCATGCTAGTCGAGCTCGTTAAGTAACACGATTGACCTAATGTATGTTCACCATGTTTGAACACTACTGCTTAAATCTAGGGTACCAAACTTACCAGTGCAATCCCATCAACCTTGGTACCTTGATCCACTAAAACTCATGAGCCGGACATGGTGGTATGGGACACCGTGGTCGAGCTGTCGCCTACACTGGGGTGATGAGCCTCCCCGTAGTGACCAATGAGCAACCTAAACTCGTGAGCCGGATACGGTGGTATGGGACACTGTATTCGAGCTGTCGGCCTACGACTTGGTGACGAGCCATTGGTAGTGACCTCGAGCATATTCTAAGTCTGCATTGAGGCAACGAGTCTTTCCGTAGCATTAGAGTATAACTAGGCCTACACTGATCAGATGTCACGTCCTGTGCGTATGATGTGTTTTCCACAGCAGCAACACTGATTTGGTGACGAGCCCTTTTGTAGTGACTTGGAACCGTAACATCGTATGAGAATTACTAGGACTGACGACCCTAAACTGGATCATTGTTTGTAAATTGATATAAGGGAGGTACCTTAGCTTCCAAATCCTGCTGTATGAATAAACATAAATAAGAACATGGCTAATTATGAGTATGCACCGCATTACGTGTGCGTTTGGCATAGCAGGTCAAGTACTGAGGGAGTGTTGCATGCCGCAATTGTAAGATGAAGTCGCTAAGGGAGCTTAGGCGAGGACATGCATCATTATATCCACTTCATTCGTGCATTAATAAGAGTACTTAGGACCTGAGTATTGTATTGCTTTATCATTACTGCTTGATTGAATTGATAACATGTTAACCTTTGCCTTATGATTCCACTGAATTGATCAATCACTCCCACGTTCTTGGACAGTGTTCGCAACACCAACCAGACTTTGTCTTAGATGCAGATGGTGGCGTGACTGATGAGGTAGAGCCGGACTTCGCAGACGATGAGGATGCCTTCTCATATATGCAGCATTCGGACAGGTTTATGTAGACCGTTCGGATTTATGGGGCTTCAGGGATTTACTTATAGTGGACTATCACATTTATTTTGCCATTTTGACATTTTATATTGTAATTATCGACCTGGTAACGCATACATATTTTAGGGACTTATACTGGTTATAAAGTTATGCATGTTCGTTTCAAACTTTCGCTTGCGTATTATAACTGTCTCTAGATTATGTTTTGCTATTTTGCCTTAATCTCATTCATGTTTTATGCACTAATACAAACAACATACAATCATCATTACATGTATTACATAAGTGATGCGTTGGAACTCAGGAGTTAGGTTTCTACTCGGCCCCCGATTTTTAGGGCGTTACAGTTGACTTGGGGAAAAGAGGGAATGAGTGCTTGTACTTGTGACAGATTGAGATGGCATGGGGGTATGGATGATGTACTTGACTTGATTGATGTGACGGATCGTAGAGATTCTCTCAGAATTTGCAATGCGCTGTGTTTCTTTGGAATGAACGCGGGCCCACATCTCCTGGCCTAGGTATCACATCGGCATGCGAGACACAGCGTTGGAATTGCGGCAACGACGTGGTCACAGGGGTACAAGTTTCGAGTTGAGTCGACTCCGATATGTAGTACTCGACTTAGGATTGCACGCAAACGTCAAATACAGGTCGAGGGTTACCTGAATTCGACTGAGAGGACCGTGGAAGCCTACAGAACGGTATGAACTCTGATACGGGCCTTACATAGGCAGTTGCCAAGAACAATCAGATGAACCGACTTTACAGCCCGTACTCGGTCCAAGCATAATTAAACTCGATCGCATTAATGGGATA
This sequence comes from Magnolia kwangsiensis, assembly GCA_037074715.1. Classification (NCBI taxonomy): domain Eukaryota; kingdom Viridiplantae; phylum Streptophyta; class Magnoliopsida; order Magnoliales; family Magnoliaceae; genus Magnolia; species Magnolia kwangsiensis. The sequence continues at coordinate 158,850,035 of CM073573.1, read as the reverse complement.
TCCCGAGTTAATTCCTTGGTGGTATCTCTCACATGAACGGTTTGATTGAACGGCCCTATGGCAGTTCTCATGTGGACGTCTCAAGACACTGTTCTGGTTGGGTCGGGTGTTATAGCATGTTAATCAATGAGTAACCTTTGATTATTCGTCTTCCTTGAATTTGTGAATAATGCTTAGCGTAGCCGAGCTTTGATTTCATGTTAAAATTGGCCAGAATTATTGAACTGGTGTCCATGATTTACTCTATTCACTGGCACATGCAACAAATTGCTTGATAATTATTAAGTCTGCAATGATTTGGGACAATGTACCTGCATGTTCGGCATAATGCTCGATTTGAATATAATGCCCTTATTTATTGTCATGCTTGCCTGCAATTTCCTAAAATAAGTAATGTATGTGACCTACTATGAAACACTAACTAACTGGCCAATGGGTTGGCCAACAAATTGCAAAAGTCATACGGGGAGCCTTATCGGGTTGACTACTTGGGGCTGATCTAACCGATCCAGGTCGAACACGGATAACCAACAATAGTTGGATTACATGGAATGCTCACACCCAGTGCCAGTTGCACCGTATTTGTCCTGAATCAGCCGAATTAGTCCACTAGCTCACCAACGATATGTGTTTACCATGTATGATCACGCCCACCTGAACCTGGGATGCCCCACGCCCCTAGAACGCCCACTTATAACCATTAGTGATACAATCTACAAGTCTCGAGAGCTGGGTATGGTGGTATGGGATACTGTGTTTGAGATGTCGGCGTACACTGGGGTGACGAGCCTCCCCATAGTGACCACAAGTAATCTAATTTAAATAATTCCTATCGTATAAGCTCAGTTGGGAGTGATGAACCCAGATGGATCAAGGGTCATGGGCGCAAGGCTGCTACGGCCGCCCTGGGCCTCGCGATTGGGTTAGGGCCTTTGATTTTATGGGAGTGACTCATTTTTCTCAATCTTGCTGGACGAACAGACTTAACTAAACACTCTGCTAACATGATCATTGTCGTATTTCATTAGATAGGTGGCGACTTGGCAGTTGAGGTCACATGATAAGGGAGTATTGGTCATTTATGAATGTAAGATGGAGTCGCTATGAGGGAGTGTTGGATTCCGAGGCATGCATCATATCATAACAGCATGCATGTGCATTAACAAGAATATCTAGGGATCTTATGCTTAGTTTTTTTCATTAATTGTCCCTATGGAATTCATAATTTGTGTAACTTGATATTAATGGAACCACTGAGTTAATCACTGACTCCCACTTTAGAACGGTATTTTAAAACACCAACTAGACCCTATCTTAAATGCAAGTATCATAGAGCCCGACGAGCTGGATGAAGTGACCATAAATGCCAAGGAGCTCTTGTAGTTTCAGCTACTAGGCGGGTCACCATAGGCTGCCCTAGGACCAGCGATGGGGTCTTAGGGCGGGGATTATTTTGTATTTTTTTGGAGTGTATGTATTTTGTTGGGATGTGGTCCCGTACACTGAACGTAAACTTATCATTTTGCTAGTCATATCTTAAGTTAAGTTACGTTTATTTAAGTTACTTGTATGATCCATTTAATTTCTCGAATGCTCACGCACCAAGTAAGAAAAAAAAAAAAAAACCAAAATCATCCACTTCCGCAAAAGCATAAGTGACACCTGGGACATCGAGAGTCAAGTATTTACTCGGCCCCAACCAATGATCATGTGTCCAATGTCAAAGCCCCAAGGACATCTCGATACTATATGTATTTAAAGTGGCATCACTGATCAACTAACGCACCATAACATGTCCACTAGGGATATTCAGTCATCATAATCTCTAGTGTTGATTGTCCCCGTTACATTCACATGGCCAATCAGTTTAAGGTACACAACAATTTTCCAAGGCACCTATCAAATATAGTCCAACTCAAAACTCTGAGTCTCCTTGGTTTGGCTAGGCCCATTGATGCCTTGGCCGAATGGATAGGCCAATGAAACTCAACTCATTCAATATTGGGAGTTTTACTCCAAAATTTCTGAAGAATCACAATTTCACCCAATAATGTCGTTTTACTTCTCCAAAATGTTTTTTTTTTTTAATAAAAAAAATAAAAATAAAAAATCTTTAACCAATTCTCTTATAAAATCCTTTCCCTTCCACATCATAAAACTTCTAAAAAAACATGAAGGTCTATCAATTTGAGTTAGTTCAAAGACTCAATCGAAACTTTGCTTGAGTAAAACTTTAAAATTCATTAATTAAAAATACTTCAAAATATTCTAAATACATCAATTAATGAAAGAATTTCTTTTATAAAAGTACCTTACTAAGTGGTTATTTGCAACCAATATTGAGTTAAATCCAGGTGGAGGTACCTCATAGATTTAGGTATTTCACATCATATATCTTCCATTAGATTTCTAACTTAATGTTGTTTAACTTTAACCAACCAATTTTTCATCCATGCCAAAAATACTAAGTTACTATAAAGTTACAAAAATACCCACATGGTACCATAAAATGACAAAACCACTCATCCTAGATGCCCTCAATCATATGAATAGGATCATCTAATCCATTGAAGCATATACAATCTATCACGGGCTGCCCCTCATGGAGGTACCTTAAAACAAAGAGGATACAAATATTTAGTTACCAAGGTACTTATATACAAGAACATATAAATAAAAGAAATTAAAAATATTAGAAAGAACCTAATAAAAATTAGAGAGAGGGAGAGAGAACTCCAACCCGTCAAGCGACCATGAGTAACACTTCTAGAAGAAGAATAAGTCTCCCTCATAGCAAAAGCATAATGAGAAATGCTTCCAACATCATACCAATATGAAAATTAAACCATTAGATCAATGGTCTTTAATAGGGATGGTCCAGATTTTTTACACAAAAATAGGTCTAATAACGATTTGATCCATCTCTTTGTTAGTACACCATGGAATCATTATGATTCGAGAAGTCCACTCTTGTTAGTAAACCATGACATCTCATCCATGGTATGGAAAAGGATGGCTATGCATAAGGCCAACTCAAGGATGGGTTTGTGTATAAATGTGAGTGTGTGAGCCATAAGCAATGCAAATGCACAAGTAACATCGTCAATGGCAGTGCCAAAATAGTGAAAAAACGACAGCCCTCAAACTCAATTACCGACGGTTTTGAACCGTCGCATGGACCGTCGTATTCTACTACGTCCTCAACGTAGGTCAACTGTCATTAAAAAAAAGCGGTTGTAGATGCTTTTACAAAAGACGGTTATGGACCGTCTTTGAATTTAGACAGCCACTTCATGCTCACCTGCACGTTTAGAGACGGTTATTAACTGTCTATAATTTTAATCTTTTAGAAAATTAGAGACGGCCTAAAGCCGTCGGAAACTTTCATGCATTTAAATAAAATCAAAAATTTCCTGTGTTTCTTTCATTAATAGATAAAAAATATTCAACCAACAGAACATGGATATAAATCATAATAAGTAGAATTGCTAAGCTTTAAAAAAAAAACTTCATTTCTTTTCTTCTTTGTTTTTTTTTAAAGTGAGAACACCTTTTTAAAATCAAACTAATTGCGAGCAAATTATAAAAGTAGACAAGGAAATAATAATAATAATAATAATAATGTAAGAAAAATCAAAGGCTTTCAATTCAAAAATCAACCCTTGAATAAATGTATGTGATGCATACCTGGTGCATCAAGATTCGCATTGCACACTTTCATGGAATAATCTTATTTACCCCCATCAATCTCCACTACTAAAAGGGTTCCATTGGAACCAACTCTCAGCATACATCAGCCCCAGTTGGCGTACCTCTCCGAACATCTGGCTAACTTTAGGAGAGGTAATGAAATGGCCCCCCAACCCCAAAAACATGAAACCAGCAATAGACGGAGTTTTTTCAACCCCATTTCAACAAGTCTTCTCATTTCTTTGAGATCCAAAGCTTAATTATCTGAACTCTAACTACCATTTTGAGCAACTAGCTTTTGATTGAGGGTTATTAGTGTAGTTGACTAGTTCGTAGATGGTTTGATTAATGATTAGTTGATTACTAATATTAATTTGATAAATTGATGGTTTAACATGCAAGTTGATTTTATATAATTGTTTTAGCTTCATTTTAATTTTCATTTTCCTTTGAAATTTGATGGTATTGATTTTGATTGATTGAAAAATCAAAATGTGTGTGTATAAACATTAATATTTATTATACATGTAATGTAAACATTATTTGTTATTATACATTTTTGGAGAAAATTGCCTCAATTCCACGGACCTTCTCTAATGTAGATGGTCTTTTACTGTATCAGATGACCATCATAAGACAGCTAATGTGAGGCCCGTATCCTAAATCGTACCATTTCGTAGGCTTCCGTGGTCTTCCCGGTCAAATTTCAGTGACCCGTGATGTCTAGATAGTAGTTGCGCGTGACCCTGAGTCGTATCCCGTATTTCAGAGTCGGCTCAACCCGATACTTGTATCCTTACGATCGCACCGTCGGCGCAGTTCCGACACCGCGTCTCATGCACCGAGGCGATACCCTAGCCATAAGATGTGGGCCTGCATTCAGTTCGAGAAAAAACACTATACTTTGTAATCCCAAGAGAATCCATCACATCAAATGTCAAGTACACATCCCATCACTCACACTCATCCCCAAGTACAATACCCATCCCCGGAGTCAACTCTCTCTTACACATCCCTTACATGTCAAGTACATCCATCACCTTTCACCCATCCCTCATCCATCACACCCATCTCTTACAACCCTCTCTCTCATTTCTCCATCCATTCTCCCAAGCAACCGTCCTAGTAAGAGAGCTTTGTGTGTGGTCCACCTTCTTACCACCCAATCCCACCCTCCATGATCAATCTTAACCGTTGAATCATGTTCCATTAGAGCTGTAGCATGCATTGACGAAAGAAGGAAGAGGAGATCCAACAGTGGGTGTTCATAATACCTCTTCTTTTGATTTAGGGCCCACATATGGTGGGACCCACATTGATGTATGCATTGGATAGAGGGGCCCATAGTGGCGGGGTCCTTCTGTTATTCCGATCTCTCTATCTCTACCTTTCGTTATGGTGTTGATGAGAGTGAGGTGTGGCCCACCTGATGTGTGCGTATGTGGTCCACCTGATCCAGTTGGTGGAGTCCACATTGCTGTCCATGGCGGGACAGGCTCGGATGGAGGAAATCACAAATAACAGCTTGAATCAAACCATGGTGGCCCATCCTCATGGCACCACATGATGTATGTGCCTTATTTACACCGTCCAGCCATGGACCCCACCCACGTGGGACCCACCACAAGTATGTGACTCATCCAAACCATCCGTTCAGGTGGGACGCATCGATATGTACTCGTTTGCACACACGGTGCTGTGCAGAGCCACCATGATACATGTATTTATCTCTGTTGCCCAACCATTTAGCACGTGTGGGATGGGACCCACCTAGATGTATTTGTTATATCCAAATTGTCTGTCCGTTTGGAGATGGCGGGGCCCGTTGCTGTCCAACATCAGTAGGTTATGTGGCCCCACCACGATGTATGCATTGTATCAAAATCATCCATCCATTTGGTGAGCTCGTCTTAAGGGCTTGAGAAGAAAAATAAGACAGATCTAGTTATCAAGTGGACCACACTGCCATAAACAGTGGGGATTGAATGTCCAACATTGAACCTTTTGGACCAATATGAAATTTATTTTTCCTCTTAGTTCAGGTCTTTGTGACCTTATGAATAGACTAGATGGAAAATAAACGCTATGGTGGGCCCATTGGAGTTTTAACAGTGGAAATCATTATCACCACTATTATTTATGGTATGGTCTAGATGATCTTTTGATATGATTCATTTTTTTGGATAATACTCTAAAATGATCTCTAAAAATAGATGAATGGTGTAGGTGTGGCCCATTGATGTGGTCCATTTGATGTATTTAGGGCCCATCCCTGAGGCCCACCTTGATGTATTTGTGGCTCATCCGTTAAGGCCCACCTTGATGCAATTGTGGCCCATTCATGAGGCCAAATGTGATGTATTAATGGCCCATATACCAAGGCCCATTGTGATGCATGTGCGGCCCATGAGTGAGGCCCAATGTGTTGTATATGAGACCCAGATGATGAAGGCCAATGTGATGTATTTATGGCCCATTAATGCGGCCCACTTGATATGTATGAGGTGGGTCCACTTGATGTATATGAGGCCCATTAGTGCGGCCCACTTGATGTATATGAGGCTCATTGGTGCGGCCCATTGAGCGGCCCATTGTGACATATGTTAGGCCCATGTCATGTGGCCCATTGTAATGTGTATTAGGCCCATGTCATGTGGCTTATTGTGATGTGTATTAGGCGACATGCCCATTGTGATGTGTATTAGGCATGTGGCTCATTGTGATGTATTTGTGGCCCATATGGTAAGGCTCATTATGATTATATGAGGCCCGTTGAGATTGTATGTGGCCCATTATGTTGTGTATAAGGCCCTTGTGTGAGGCCATGAGCCCATTATATGTTTGGTCCTTAGGAGCAATGTTGATTAAATGTCCACATTGATGAGCAATGATGGTTAAATGTCCACATTGTAACCTTCCCTTAGGCCCTTTCTCTAAGCCGATTCCGATTGTCGAGGCTGATTCTGATTGTCGAAGCCGATTCCGATTGTCGAGGCTGATTCCCTTTGTCGAGGCCGATTTTGATTATCGAGGTCGATTCCAATTATCGAGGCTGATTCCAATTATCAAGGCCAATTTCAATTGTCAAGGCCGGTTTCAATTGTCGAGGCCGATTTTGATTGTCAAGGCCGATTCTATAGGCCGATTATCTATGTCAGTTATCAATGCCGATTATGAGTATATCACAACATAGCATCATGATACATGTTCATACGCATCATCTGTATGTTTGTTATGAGATGTGGCTGACTATTACATATATCATTGGGTAGGTTATTATGAAACTCTCTGATAGGCAAAAATTGTCTCACATGAGCGCACGATATGCGCAGAATTGATGCATGACTAGATTATATGACTCATGCATCTTATATTATGTGTTGTGATTACCGTATGCCCTGACGACATCAGGGTCGTAGCCTCCACAGGTATATCGTGGATGACTAGATGAGACACTGAAAATCTATTACTAGCATCGGGGAGCCATAGATGTCCTTGGGTGAAAATCCCTAAACCTCCGTGGCCAGGAGACACCCTAACGTTTGGACTGAGTGGATACATGAGCGCCCGAGTGCCGAATACCAGTAAGTAGCGTCTCTCACTGTATCATGGTCTGTTGAGAAGGGGTTTTGGCCTTAACTGTCCGAGGATAGTGGGCATAGCTAGACTGAGTTTGACTAGCTCGTAATTGGGTCCGTTATGGACATGTCGGGTAGATATTAGTTGAATACTGGTCAGGCAGATAGTAAGGTCTCTTCAACTTGTATGGTTGTGCGTCCAGTGAATGGAGATTATATGTAGAGTTTACTAGACCCCGATAATGATCTCATAGATGTACGGTGTTGATATGTGGACTTATTGAGCGGGAGTTGTATACTCAGCATCTTACTCATTCATTTATTTCATTCATTATTCACTCGAGCTGGTGGTGCGCAACTAATTTGATATGTGTACCTTCACAATGGTCAGGATTTCGATTAGGTGTGCGACTAACCTGAAGTCAGGAATTTACCACATTGAGTCTATCTATCCAAATTTAAGTATGAGACTAGTTTGGATAGAAGTCTCTTGTGATGGACCTCGTAGCCTGCAATACTACATACTATCATCCTGACTTCACACTCCAGCTTAGTTATTTCATTCGCACCACATATTGCATTACATCCGTGGCATATGGCATTTTGGGTTACTATGTTTCTGCATTTATATGGCTGAGATAAGGTTGACGGTATTCATGGACTCGTCAGGATTTACATATTGCATTGCATCTCAATATATGATTTTGGCTTACTATGTCTCCACATTGCATAGCTGATATACATTACTTCCTCAGTATATAATATTGGCTTATTATGTTTTTGCATCGCATAGCCGAGATAAGGTTGATGGTATTTATGAACTTGCTAACATGTTTCCGCATTGCTCTGATATTGCATGCTTGGCACGTGCATCGCACACACTTACACCACCCTCTAAACTTTTTTATAAGCTTATGCACGATAGATGCGTGTAGGTGACATTAGGTTGAAGCAACGTTGAGCTTGGAACGTGCAGCGATCTTCTGGAGTTTTGATTTTCAATATATGTATTTCTCTTTCAGTATTGTATTCAACTGTTTATATTAGTGGATATGTGATGATGATGTTGCTTTTGTGATTTGGGTAAACTTGTGTTTATGCTTCTTACGAAATAAATGTATGTTAAAAAATCCTCCTTGTAAGATATCGAGATTAGAATCTGGCGTATGTGCGCTGGGAGCCAAGAATAGAGTACTATAGAGGTTGTCAGCATCGGATTCGGCGATCGAAAATTTTGTTAACTCAGTTTTTGAGTTTGAGGCATGACAATTAAAGACCATCTCCAATGTAGACGGTGTTTGACTGTAACAAATGACCACTATAAGAGCTTAGGACTATTTCTAATAAAACAACTGACCATCTCTAATGCAGACGGTCTTTGAATATCTCATATGACTGCTTATAAGATAGTTAAGGACCGTCTTTTATTCCAGATGGTTGACAACCATCTTTTGTCTACAGTTACCAATGGATTCTGACCATCTTAAATGATTAGTGGACGTTTAACATGTATAAGATGATTTTGCTTTATATTAAAGACGATTAAGAGCCATATGAAATTTTAGAGACCGTTCATAATCGTCTTTAAACCAAAGGATTTTCCATACAATCCACAACTATCTTAATTTTCATATTTTTTCCTCTTTTTCACGTAATGTGGGTTGGGTCCTATAGTCCATGTATTCAGGCTAAATGGGTCCGCACCCTTCAATTCCAACTCCCAATTTTGAAGAACCGGATCCAAATCAATTTGGGCGTCCATCGAGCACCCACCGGGTCTTAGATCTAGGCTTTGAGTTGGGTATGGAACAAATAAGTATTTACATGGTCAAGCCCACTTAGTGGATGGATTAGATAACACAAATGTATCTTTGAAACATGCATGGCGTGCAAACGGTCTCTCTTACAGGCATGTGTGGCTCAGAAAATCTCACTTCATTGCCTGAATAATCAACATATCTAAAACATAGAATATTATAATGAAACTAATTGGACCTAACCTGACCTGATTTCTATTAGGTCCAAGTTAATGCATCCAACTCGGACCTGGATAGACCCGGGTCCAAAAAGGCCGAAAAAGGTAACCAGACCCATTAAAATCTGGTCGGGTACCCGTGGGTCCAGTACCCATTAACAGGCCTGTATATGTGTACTATAGCATAATGATGGTGCAAGCCTTTAATTTTCAGTTCGTACAAAAAGCATGCTCTCAGAAAATTTGCACGTGGCATGTAAGAATTGGACAAATTGGACTTTCCAAATTCAAAAATAAAAAGTAGCAGTAAAAATAAAACTCACCTTCCCATTCTAGAAATCAATTGTATTTGAACCAGAAATGATATGATGGTGTCTTTATCATGGCGCGGTCATATTTTCTTATAGGCTTAGGCCTGCTCCAGCAATGCAATGAACATTAAAAAAAAAAATTTTAAAAATCATGGGAGCTCCATCTTGTCACCAATTGTGGACATAGAAAGGATCTGATGAGCATTTCAAGATCCAGGTTTCAGCAGCCGATAAATTGATTTACTCACATGCACGCACAACACATGGAGATACATCATATAATCAATATGCTAAAAGCTTTGGAATGATGTAACGCGTTAAGCGAGGCTCTTTAAATCATTATGATAATAATGTTTCACCATGCTTTGCAACCTATGTCCATGGTGGCCTACTCTATTACAACACTCACTCTGGCTTTTTTAGAGAGCTCTTTTTAGGGCGTGGCTGCACTCTAATTATCCACGGAATCCTTTTTAGGCATGGTGGCTTTCTTAAGTCGTTCCTTCCGTGACTTGAATATAAGACGTGGTGTTAACTCTGGTATTAACACGTCAAAAAAGAAAAGACTAATGGAACAAGTCAAACTAGGCTCTTCAAACCATTGGTATCACAACATCTCTTTCCTTGCTAATAAAATTGTCATGGAATGCGTATTGGTTGGTTAAGAACCTAACCAATACACCAAAAGCCCTAGGACTGATAGAATGTGTCGGGCTAGGCTTTTTAAATTATTGGGATGGTAACATCTCTTTCCTTACTAATAATATTGGCATGTGAAAATGACTGGGAGTGTTGGCAAGAGTGGATGAGAGTGGGCAATAAAAGTAGTTTTTAAGTTGAGATAGGGCCAAGACAAAACTAGCTAATTAATTTGGAATTTACATTTCAATACTTCTATAAAAAAGGTTTTCAAAAAGTTACATTTTTTCAATTGGTATGATTATCATTCCACTTATGTTGTGACCGCGCAATCAATGGGCCTGGATTGGATGGTCCCTACAATGATATTTATGTAAAAATCACCCTGACAACCACCAGGTGTATCCCTTCATGTTAGGCGAAGGGGCCAAAAATCAATTCCATTTGTGATTCAGGTGAACCACATGTTTGGAAACAATGCATGCAGCAACGCTTACTTACCAAGCTTTTTGGTTGGATTGACCCAAGTGAATCATGGATGGGTATAAATTTTTATACGGAGTAGAATAGTTGTAGTGGATTCCATATAATTATATCACTATGAGCCTTATAAAAATCAAGGGCGGACATTTCTCTCCTACTTATTTTCTTTGGCGTGGCCTACTAAAATCACCGGTGAGCTTGATTTTTTTTTAGCCTAATATGAAATCTTGCATAAACATTATGGTGGGAAATATCAAAATCGAAAGCATACTGCATGGAATTTGGTTGTTTCTAAATCATGTCACGGTGATGTATGCATACTTAATTTGCAATGCCCACCATGATGTGTATGCAAAATCATTCCAACCATTAGATGAATTATCCTAATTTAGTCCAAAAAAAAAAAAAAAACAGGCTAACTCATGCATGATTCATGTGGGCCACGCCAAAAGTAAAATAAAATTGAAAGAGTCATGTCAACCCTTGACTTTTACCAGGCCCAAGTCGATGATCATATCAAATCCACTCCAGCCATTAGATGAGACAACAAAAATTAGCAATGTGGCCTAAAAATAAAACCTATTCATGATTCAGGTGGGCCATACCAAGGGAAACAATTTCCAAAGCAATTGTTGTGTTGAACACTGTTTTCAATGATGTGGTCCACCTGAATCACGTACGAAGGTAGGGTTTTTTTTATCATGGCCTAACATGAGGCAACCCACCTTGTGGTTGGGATGGATTTTACATAAACATCACAGTGGGGCTCACCCAAGCAGCTAACCCATTTGCTTACACACCCACCCAACCCACCACATATGGATTAATGAGCAGCTTTAAAGAGATGCAAGGAAAAGCAGTTGAATAATAATTATACAGATTAATGAGTAGCTTTTGAAACCTATTTGAAAAAGTAAAATTCCCTTCAAAATAACTTAAAAGATAAATGTTCCAGTGCTCAGAGCACCATTAGCTATCGTGCTCTAGTTGTTTCAAGACACTTGAACAATCTAATACAAGACTGCTCATGGGCCCTACTCGAGCACTGCAATGATCATTGAAAAAGTCGTGGGGCTCCATCTTCTCACTATTTGTGGACATGGAAAGGACCCAAAAGCATTTCAAGATCCAAGTTTCGGAAGGAGCCAGAAAAACTGAAGTGCTCATGTGCACGGGCAACATATGGAGACAGTGTCCATGTTTATGTGGGAAATTATACGATAGAGTCATGTGAGAGAGAGGTAGAGTTGGCAAGAGGGGATGAGAATTGGTTAGAAAAGTAATTTTTTTTAGTTGAGATGAGGCCATCACAAGACTACCTAATTAATTTGGAATTTACATTTTAGTACATTTATCAAAAAGGTTTTCAAAAAGTTACTTTTAGTTGAGATGGGGCCATCACAAGACTACCTAATTAATTTAGAATTTACATTTTAGTACATTTATCAAAAAGGTTTTCAAAAAGTTACCTTTTTTAATATGCATAATTGTCATTCCACTTCTGTCGTAACGCGCAAACAATGGGTCGATGGCTTGCATGGGCCTCACTATGATATTAATGTAAAATTTACCATGATCATCAAGTGTGTTACCCCATGTTAGGCCAAGGGTCCAAAATTAAGATCTATCCATCATTCAGATGGACCACGTGTTTGGAAAGAACATACAAGATAATACTCACCTTCCAAACTATTTCCATTAGTGTGGTCAACTGTATCACAGGTGGGTATAAATTTTTGTATGGAATCTAATAGTTGGAATGGATTTCAAATAATTATCATGGTTGGCCTTGTAAAAATCAAAAGTAGACATCTCTCCCAACTATTTTCTTTGGTGTGACCTACTAAAATCACAAGTGAAGTTGATTTATTTTTCCTTTGGGCCAAATATAAGACTAAAGTGGGTGTTTGGATTGTAAGTTACTTATGCCTTAAGTAGTTTATTTGATTTCTACTTATTATCGGATAAATATGTTTGATAAACATCATACTTCTCAAGTACAAAAATGGAAAAGTATGTGTGGTTTCGAACATCACATTAGTACTTATCAATCAAGTTTGTTCCCTCCACTATTAACATCCATTGCACATCATGTAGGCCAAAGCTTTGATGTGGATTGTTCATTATGTATGGTCCACCTTGGATGCGGGTTGTCTATCATGCGGGCCCACCTTTATTGTGGATTGCCCATCATGCAAGGCCCAACTTCAAGATGGGTCATCCATTAAGCGTTGCCCGCTCAACCTTCAATGCGAATTGTCCCTCTATGTGCCGACCTTGATATGGTTCATCCATCACATGGGGCCCACTATCAATGTTATTGTGCATCATGTGGGGGCCCACCTTTAATATCCATCGCCTATCGTGGGGAGACCACCTTGGATGTGGGTCATATATCATTGACACACACCTTTGACATGGACCATCTATTATATAGGGCCCACCTTGATGTGGGTCATTCATCATATGGAGCCCACCATCAAAATAAATTGTCCATCATGTGGAGCCCACCTTCATTATCTGTCACCCATCACATAGAGCCCACCTTCATTATCCATCACCCATCACATAGAGCCCACCTTTGATGTGGACCGTCCATCATGTGGGCCCACATTTAATATATTTTGTCCATCATGCCTGGCCTACCTCGAAGGTGGGTCATTCATCATTAGGGGTCAACCTTTTATGTGGATTGTCCATTATGTGAGGCCCTTGATGGGGGTCATCCATCGTATGGGGCTCACTCTCAATATCCACCGCCATCACATGGGGCCCACCTTTGATGTGAAGTCCATCGTGTGGGCCCACTTTCAATGTGGGTCATCCATCATGCGAAGCCTACCTTGGATGTGCGTCATTCACCATTAGGGACCAACCTTTGATGTGAACATCCATTGTGTGGGGCCCACCTTCAATGTCCATTGCCCATCATGTAGAGCCCACCTTTCGTATGGACCGTCCATCATTTGGGCCCCACCTTCAATATGAATCATCCATCATTCATGGCTCACCTTAGATGTGGGCCATTCATCACTAGGGACTGACCTTTGTTGTGGACCATCTATCATGTGGGCCTATGTTAATATGGGTCATTTATAATGTGCGGACCATCCATCATCTGGTCCACCTTGAATATGGACCAATACCATCCATAATGCGGGGCCTCCATTGATATGGACATACATCATATGAAGAGACGAGAGGGGGAGAGACCAGAGACTTAGAAAAGTTAAAAACCAATAACAAAATGTTATTGAGATGAGTAACTTTCATAGCATAAGTTAATTTTACAATGATGTATATTAAATTAAATTAAATTTTAAATAAATAAACTCATTAACATATTAAGTTAAAAAATTACTGCATCGTGGTATCCAAATAAGCCCTGTTATATACAGCCGTAAGTGTATCTTACATAAATGCTAGGGTGGAACCTGTCAAAATCAACCGTGGCTCACATACAATTTTGTTGTTTTCTGAATGATCATTGCGCAGTTGGTGAAGGACACAAGACTTTGACTTTTGGAGGTGCCCACAAGGATGCATATGCAAATCCACTCTTACCTATTAGATGCATAATCCCAATTTAGTCTTAGGGCTAAAAAAAAAAAAAAAAGAGGCTGACTTGTAATTCAAGTGGACCACCAATGGAAAAAAGAGTTAGAAGAGCAACGCATATCTTCGATTTCTACAACCCTTCTGTGTTGATCATATGAAATTCACTCAAACCATTAAACGATAAAACAAATGTTAGGCTAGAGGCCTAAAAATCAGGCCTATCCGTGATTTAGGTGGGCCATACAAAGGAAAATAGTTTGGAGGGCAATCGTTGGGTTGTACATGGTTTTCAATCCTGTGGTCTAGATGGGGTGGCTTTCAGGATCCTAACCTAACATGAGGTGATACGCCTAGTGGGTGATATGAATTTTCCATAAACATCACATCCTTGTGGTGCCCACCCAAGTAGCATACTCATTTGCTTGCGGGGTAGTGGAATAATAATTATACCGATCAATGAGTAGCTTTTTGAAACCTAATTGAAAAAAAGCATGGGAGTGGGTTCTTTTTTTCATCATAAAACCTCCTTTAAAATAACTTAAGAGAGAAATGATTCAATGTTCTGAGCACTCTAAGCTATCGTGCTCCTAGTTGCTTCAAGACACTTGAGCAATCTAATACAAGACTGCTCTTTAGATCAAGTATGCATTTGACGGTGGTGAAGGCCATTTATACAAAAATGAGCTTAGTCAACAATTTCCATCTATCTACTGATTAGGGCCGTTGTGGATGGGTGGACGGACATGACTTAGCTGCAACACTATCCAACAATATGGGTGGACCCTGACCATGGGGCTCAACTCGATGTATGTGTGGCCTATCTGCACCATATATTCATCTTTGTAGATCATCTCATGACATGAGCCGAAAAAAATGAAGTAGATCTAAATCTCAGGCTGGCACACCAAAAGAAATAGTGGCGAATGACCATTAAAAATAGTTTTCAAGCCACAAACGTTTTGCATCAATATGATGTGTTTTTCTTTCATCACTATAACACCAACTTCTGTCACGCCCTAAATTTAAAACCTAGGCCCTACTACTTCTCAAGTCCCAAACTCAGGTCACGACAAGTTCCTCACTACTCGGCAGATTTGGTGAACGGTTAACGAACTTTCTGAACGCCAAACTCAGTTCATGACAAGGGATTTTTTTTTATGGTTAATCTAATTAAGCGGTTACGCATTTTTTATATAGTATCAATGCATATCCAAGAAACTAACATGTTTAACATGTCATATATATAACGGTGCACGAGCTCAACAATAAGGAAGAAGAGATAACAAATTCTCTATGAATAATGCACGCACCATGCTACTAAACAAATCTTGAAAAAGTATAAGTCATCTACATGACCTAATCAACCGTTTGGATGGCAAATAAACATTCCAACGAACCCTTGGAACTTTTTAATGGTAAGTGTTGAATGACTACTATTTCCTGTTGTGTGGTCCACCTGATATTTGTATCTAATTCATTTTGGGCTCATGCCCAAAAATGAATTGGCAAAATGGATGGGCATAGTAGATATGTAACTCATACATCAAGGTGTCTCACCCTCATCAATGGATCAGGTCTTTGCTAAGCCACAACCATCGATGGGCTGCCTGTGACTCTAAAGACTCACTTTTGTTAGGCAAATTAATAATTTTTTTTATTTTAAAAAAGAACAAATGAAGGATGGATTGGACAATTAAATTGATTGATTGGACTATATGAGTAACATTTCTCTTAAGCGTCCTTTCAAGTGTTTAAAAACCTTTATCAAATTCTTCCATAATAAGTAATTTAATTGTCTTGAATTAGTCATCCATTTAGTTGTTTTGAATTACTAATCCTATGTAATTCTTTCCCTAACATGTATTACTATGATACCGTAGATATGGTGAAATCCAACTCTCTACAGTACAAGTAATGTGTAATGAATCTATCTGGTCCATCCATGTAGTTCCCTTATTTTGAATGGATTTTATTTTTTTTATTTTTTTATTTTTTTTAACAAATGCACAAACAAACAATTGTCCTCTATATTTTAAAGGTGGCCTTCAAAACCATGGTCTAAGATTAGAATAATTAATGGCCAGACATTAGTTAACATAAATCAAATAAATTAGATAGACAAAATTGTTTAGTGATTTTTTATTTTATTTTTTGAATAGGAGCCATCTATGATAAGGCCCACTAAATGGACAACCTTGATCAGTACATTTCCCTGCCATGTGTACTTTCTGTTGGACATTGGCTCATAAGGCCCAGTCGTTGAGCTTTCTTCCAAAATATTTGTGGGAAAACTCCAACCTCATTTAAACTCTGAGAATCCTATTAAATGAGAGTTATTCCTTCATTTAAAATATTTTATAACCAATTGAGAGGGGTTAGAGAAATCATGGAGGATTTTATACCAAGTTTTTGTCGATCTAACTTAATTTTGGATAATCTAAGCTATTGATGGTAATCTAAAATTAATTTTAACCATAGAATCAAATAAACGATAAGATTCTCTGTATTCTTATAATGATTAGATAGACTATTAAATATAAACCATCTATCTTCAGCTTTGTACAAAATATCCTAAAATCGTGTTGACTGTCGATCTTTGGTTCTCCCATTAAGTCGTCTTTGACTTTTGAGAGAAAATGCTATGATATTTCTCTTCTTCGGGCTCCACTAAGTGGGCGACATGTGAAGTTACATAAATGGCTGCAATTTTGGTGGGAAGTAGAAGAAAGGGACAGCTAAATTAATACTGGTCGAGTGAATTAACTAGGTGGGATGGCCACTTGGTTGAATGGCCTTGATTGTCTCCCTTAAAGATAAAATTTTTAAAAAAAAACAAAAAAAATCTTAGGGGTTACATGGCACGGTGGCTCCGAGAGGATTTGAGCCCTTAATGTTTGGCAACACAAAGTAAGTGGGGTTTCAAATCCCCTCTTTAAGTAGGTTTGAAATTCACTCTAAAAGTTTGGATTACACTTAAGTTTGACAACACAAAGTAACTGGGGTTTCAAATCCCCTCTCTGAGTAGGTTTGAAATCTACTCTGAAAGTTTGGATTACACTTAAAATCATTTCAATGGATACAAGTCTAACATGTGTGTTACTATTCTATCATTTCATCAGGCACATGGCCCACTAATAATGATTTGGACTGGCTAAATATTGTTCATATAAATCAATACTGTCCAAACATTGTTCAAGATCATCCAAACATTGTTCATATAAATCAATGATTGAAAATCATTTGTTAATCACTTAGACATGATCTTGTGCTTGTGGTCCATTTGAAACTTAAAATTTCATCATTTTCTATCAAAACATATATTTCAGAGGGTTTATCACAACTATTGTGTCAAAAATTACATATCTTAGTAATTAAAAATGTTAAAGTCTATTTAGTAATTAAATTTAAACTTTTATAAATATACTACCCATAATTTCATTTAGATTAAAGTTGATTCACACTCCAGAGTAACAAACCCATGAGGAGGATTTCAAATTCAAGTGGTTCCGAATCCACGCTTCAAAAGAAGCCCTTAGTCATTGATATCTTATCAATGACCGAAAGCAACCAGAAAATAACGATACTTAAAATTCATTCAGTAACCCACCTTTGCAATAGAGGAAAACTTTGATCCTCTGGTCTTTGATGGATGATACACTGGCGCTAAGAAACTGTAAATATGGCACGCACGTAATTCCAATGGAGCTGGCCCTTTTAGGGGTCCCAGACTCCCAGGCTAGATGCGTCATTAACTAGGGCGCGGCTTCAGTGGATCGGATCCATCGAAGTGGGTGGGACCCCTGACTGTGGGGCCCACCGTGATGTATCTGACCACTTCCTATTGAAAGCTTATTTTAGGGATAATCCAAAAAATGAACGGAAACAGTGGTAGTTAGCCATTAAAAACTTCTTGTGGGCCCAAAATCTTTAGATGAAGATGATATTTATGTGGTCTTTTCGTCTAAGTATCTGTGAATTCATCTGGATGGCAAATAAACATTCCGGTGGAATTTATGAAGCTTTTAATGGTGGAGATTCAATCAGGACTGTTTCCTGTGGTGTGGTCCACCTAAGATTTGGGTCAGTTTCATTTTTCGGATCATGCTCTAAAATGAGCTGTCAAAATGGTTGGACGGCATGGATTTAAGCAATTACATCACTGTAAGCCCCACAGGGGTCCCACCCACCTTAGTGGCCGTGCCCCATTAACTAAGCATTTGGATTGGTTGGCATTTAAGGTCCTATTTAAGGCTAGAATGCAACGTAGTCCTACTATATTCCACGAATTAAGTGGTTCGATTTGAGTTATCTTATTCCACGTGTACAAATAAGGCAAGCTTGCGTATTAAACATCATAAGTCGTCGGAGTATCAAACAACTTTCCTCTGCATTAACCGTGTTGACGAATTATAATCATTGAACTTTCCAAGCCGCCTCTGTACGGAAGCAGATTACGTGGATATCGCTGGTGACCGGCTCTGTGAACCCACCCTGATGTGTGTTTTATACAGACGGCTCATCAGTTTTGCCATCCCATTTCAACTCATGATCTTAAATTTGAAGTAAATACAGGCTAAAGTGGACCATCATACGTGAAATTATGGAATAATGACATCTACGGTTGAAACTAAGCTTAAAGCCTATAATCATTTTATTTGCCATTCAGCTTATTCATGAGGTTGCATAGACATGAATAGATGTGTACGCGTGTTGAACCAAGCCAAGCTTGGCACGACTCAACTCAACTTGGCCACTGGCTAACCTTAGTTCAAACTTAGCTTATCTTGGTCCTTGAGTTTGACTGGCTAGCTCGACTTGGTTTAGCCAATAATTCAAGTTAATTTGAGCTGAGTTCAAATTAAGATTGAGTCAAGTTTGCCTGTGCAATATTTTCACAAATATATAAACTACATCTTCAAATTCTCATTATATATAAAATAACATTAGCAGTTTTACAAGTATTTCATCAAACACCTTATAAGCAACAAAAAAAAAAATATAATGTATTTGTTTTATATACATATCTTCCTTGCCTCAACAAAAAAAAAAAAAACAATGTATTTGTTTTATATACATATCTTTGTTGCCTCAGGACAGCACTTCATTGAGTTATTTCATCAAACACTTAGTGAACAACATCAATATTAAAGTAACCGAGTCACCAAATTAGTTCAATTCAAGCTGGGGTTCAATTGGGCTCAAGTTGAGCTCAAACAAGCTTGAATTCAGGTCAAAAAATTTTATATTAAAAAAATCAACTCAAACTCAGTTTTGAACCAAGTCGAATCAAGCTTTTTCAGGTTGAGTCATGCAAGGTTACTGGGCTAAGTTAGTTCATGTGTAGCCGTAGACATGTGGATAAAAGAAAAGAAATATCTACTAAATATAAAACTTTCATGCATAGTCCATTTCAATAATAGACATTTAATGCTATGTTGAAACACATATATCATGTTAGGTCTGAAAAAATCCATTACTAAAAGGATGCACATGGTGCTAAGGTTATCATGCAATCTATATTGGATGTGATTGAAAGTGGCACGTGCCTCTAGGACAACATAGGGCTAAGTATGATGCATGTCAATGTTCATTCATTTTTTTCGGTTCATTTGATGACATGAGGATAAAAATAATATAAATCTAAAGTTCAAGTAAACCACACCATAAAAAAAAGTGGGGAGTCAATGGCTTAGGTTGAAAACATTCCCAGGGCACCTGTGTTTCATAATAAGCCTATACTTATTTTCCCACCATTCAATTCTCATGGGTGGCAAGAAAATTTTCAACCCCGTGTTTAATACCACAATTTCATATAGTGTGGTCTACTTGAGCTTTGGACCATTAAAGACCCTACTCTCTAAAATGAGCTAGTAAAATGGACGGATAGTTATACATAAAACATACATCATGGTGGTCCCCACATCATGCCATAGGATGTCCCTGTGGCGTGCGCCCTAGACAATCTGCTTCCCGCAATATCAACAACTGATATGCCAGATCAACTGTCTTCCTCCTTTCCGATGACAAAAACTAGTCCAGCAATGGATAAGGGAAATCTTTAGTGGAAATTTTCAACGGTGGACATTCAATTCTCTCATTTCCTGTGGTTTGGATTGCTAGTTTTGGGATCGTGCCCTAGAATATGCCAGAAAACGGGCGGACACCGTGCATGCAATACATACATCCTGATGCGCCCCACAGCTTCGCCATGTCATGCCACAGGATATCCTTGTGGCGTGTGCCATAGGCAATCTGATTCCTCTAATATTCGAGATTCGAAAGCAACGGTCCTCGTCATTTCTCAGGATAAAATGTGGTCCAGCATCAGATGGGGCCTTGATAACGACCTCATCCACCAATCATAGCCATTACTTTTCCCTGACTTTTATCCACGGCGAATGCTAGCCGTTAAACTAATTGAGAACTGATCACTACAGGCAACTACCACAACGCGTTGTACCATATCATCTTTCCCGTCAATAGGTGGGCCATACCAGTACATTGAGTCAGATCTTCGGTTGTCCATTGATTCGATCGACCTGACTTTTTCTTAGATCTCACACGAGTGGCATTTTGGCGGGAAAAATGATACGGTACGCAAGTAACGGTGCTGCAGGCGATCTGGCGCAAACGGGTCGGTTCTATCCAATTCCAGGGTGAAACCGGACCGAACCACTCCTAACAGTCCTAGGATTTTGAGAATCGAACCGTTTTCACGGTTTGGTCCGGATGGGTTCTAGGGTTCTGAACTTTTTAAAATCCAGCCCAATTGATATACATTTAATATGGAAAAAAAAAAAATGGACGAAGGTCCTATGACAGCTGGGATGTTTCAAGATTATATTTTCAGGAGCAAGGTTCTTCTACTTTGGCGTCCATCGAATCAACGATCATGATTGCTGGATCGTGGCCCTGCATAGGTGCAGACTGAGGGGCCAGGTCACTCACTGTATGCATACTCTAACCGTGGATCATGTAGCCTTGCTGGTGAGCATCCGCAACCGAAACCGTTGGTTATAGTCTTACGTGTATGCTAATCACTTAATCTATGACTTCTAACGAAGGGAGATGCTTTTTTACTTGATGGGTTCTACTTTCTAGAATTTGATATCAACTGTATAAGCAGTTTATCCAATGTGCATTAACAGGATGGGTCCCACAGGTTATTTGTTGACATGGGCATGAGAGAGAGGGCAGGGGGAGTCGGAGGCCGCACATAAGAGAGAGACACCCTAAAGGTTTTATTATTTCTTTTTAAACAGTTGTTCCGTCCTTGGTTTGATTTTAGGTTCAGTTCCATGGTTTGAATTTACAGTTCGGTTCAGATCTCTATGCTCTTAAATTGAAACTGAACTCTATCTAATGATTCTTTGAAAT
Source organism: Magnolia kwangsiensis (assembly GCA_037074715.1). NCBI lineage: Eukaryota > Viridiplantae > Streptophyta > Magnoliopsida > Magnoliales > Magnoliaceae > Magnolia > Magnolia kwangsiensis. The sequence goes on along the minus strand of CM073573.1, from coordinate 158,828,424 downwards.
TTAGGACGGTGCACTTTAGAACCGGATCAAACTGAACCGTTGGATCAGTTCCGATCCGGTTCCATAGTTTGGATATGCACCCTAGGTGATTAGTTCTCGAGCACGGCTTGGGTGGATGGATCCTCGGATCCAATGAGTTCTCTAATTGTGGGGCCCACCTTGATGTAGGAAGTAGATCAAAATCTGACCACACCATGAGAAACAATCTTGACTGAATCCCTACCATTAAAAATTTCGTGGTTCCACCGGAATGATTACTTTCCATCAACCTGTTGGCTGTTGCTAAGGTGACAAGAACGAACACGCGTTGCGTCCTACCCCTGTCCTGACAGAGTACCGTCCGGCAGGGCTCTTTAGGCCCCCATCGTTATGTAAGTGTTTTATCCAAGCCGTTCATTCATTTTCTCATATTATTTTAAACCATGAGTATAATATAAAGCAGTTCCACAGCTCTAGTGGACCACACCAAAGGAAGCTGCAGTGATAATGACACCCACAGTTGAAAACTTTCTAAGGGTCACAGAGATGTTTTTGTTACCATCAAACCTATTCATAAGGTCATGTAGACGTGGATGAAGTGAAAAGAAACATATCAGCTTGATCTGTAACTTCTACAGCTCCCAAGAAGTTTTTAACGGTGGAAGTTTAACCTCCACTTTGTGGTCCACTTAAGATTGTACCTGTCTCATTTTTTGTATGATGCCTTAAAATGATCCGAGAAAAACAATGAACAGCGTGGATGAAACACTTACATCACGGTGGCCCCACAAATCCCTGTCCGGGCGGGGTAGGACGCAATCCGCGTCCAGAACGAACTGAACGAAAAGACCACGCAAAAATCATCTTCATCCAAACTTTTGTGGCTCATTAGAAGTTTTTCCTGTGCTATGGTCCATTTGAGAGTTGGAACTGCTTCATTTTTGGATCATACCCTACAATGAGCTGTCAATAAAGATGGACGGTGTGGATGTAAGGAAAATACATCACAGTGGGGCCACAGGGATTCCCACCTGCGCCCTCCGTTCTTACCTAATCTTGCTTTCTGACCGTCCATTTGAAGTCCCCTACCCTAATTCCTAGTATCATCCAAATTAGGTCACTTTCCAATGGCTGGCCATCCATGGCATTCTTCACTAAGTACACGGTCCAGATCCTATTTTCATCATGCCACGTGTACACTCTTAATGCGGATCTATCAGATTCATGAAAGAGACCATTCTATCATAGCATCCTTCCTCCCACGTTCACAACAAAGAGACGAAGCGGAGTACTGAGAAGCCCCACTCTCTCTCTCTCTTTCTCTCTCTCTCTCTCTCTCTCTGATAGCGATGGCGTCACCAGCATTTCCAAAAACCCTAGGGTTTTCGTCAATGCCATTTCCTCTCCAGCCTCACTGGCAGGTATACTCCATCAATGCTCTCTCTCTCTCTCTCTCTCTCTCTCTCTCTCTCTCTCTCTCTCTCATTTATTGCGTTATTTTTTTTTTTTCCTTTCGCATTAGTAGCTATCAATTCTCATGTGTCGGTTGGGAAGGGTCTTTTATGTGGCGTCCCATCACTATTTCATGATCCGTAATTTCATTTCATTTGATTTCATTTTCGTCGGATTTCGGTAAGTTGGTAGTGGTTGGATTTCCGGGGTGTTTGGGCGTTTTACGGAATTGGGTTTTTCTTGTTTTTTCTCTTGAGATGGAATTGGCCTAGAAGATTGGGAGTTATTAGCAGATTTCTGGAGTTGTTTTTTTTGTTGAAGTTTGATATTCTTAGTGTTCTTTTGAGAGAATTGGGGTTTCTTGTTGGGGGTGGAATTGGATTTTAAAGTTGAGAGTTCATGCTGCATTTCGATTTTTACTTAACTGCGTTGTTGTTGGATAGTATAGTAGTAAGTGGGGGATTTTACTGTTTTTCGGTGAATTGGGATTTCTTTGTGGGGTTGGAATTGGAGTTTAAGATCGAGAATTAATGCTGTATTTCAGTTGTTTCTAAACAGCACCATAGTTGGATTTCAAGGGTTTTTATTGTAAGTGAGGGATTTTAGAGTGTAAGTTGAGAATTCATGCTGTATTTTGATTGTTTCTTAACTGCATCGTTGTTCGGTAGCTGGGGTTTTTATTGTAACTGGGGGATTTTACTTTTTTTTTTTTGTTTTTGTCCCAGGGAATTGGATTTCTTTGTTGAGGTGGAATTGGAGTTTAAGTTTTAGAATTCATGCTGTATTTCGGTTGTTTCTAAACTGCGTGGTTGTTGGATTTCTAAGTTTTTTTATTGTAAGTGGCGGATTTTAGTATTTTTCAAGCAATTGGGCTTTCTTCGTTGGGGATGAATTGGAGTTGAAGATTGTGAATTCATGCTGTATTTTAGTTGTTTCTTAACTGCTTCATTTTTGGATTTCCAGGGATTTATTCCAAGTAGGGGATTGGTGTTATTTTGTTGGGGTGGAACTGGAGTAATATTGAGAACTTAGGCTGCATTGTTCTTGTTTTGGAATTGGGTTGTTCTTAGATTTCTACAGTTTTCAGTGGAGGGAATTGGGGTTTCTTAGCTGGGGTTGAATTGGTGCGGAAACACCGAGAATCTCTATAATCTTTTGGTTGTTTTTGAAGTGGGTTTCTTTAGATGTATAGAGTTTTTGGTGTAAATTGGGAATTTAAGTGCTCTTGAGGTATTTGGGGCTTCTTCACTAGGTGGAATTGATGGGGAAATCTGGATTTTCTATTGCATTTTGTTTGTTTTTGAAGTAGGTTGTTTTTAGTTTTATAGAGTTTGTAGCACGAGGAATCTGATTGTTTCTGATGGAATTGGGATTTCTTTACTAGAGTAGGTTTGATGTGAAAAACATAGATTTTATATTGTCTTTGATTGTCCTAGAAGTGGTTGGTTAGATTGATAGAATTTTTAGTATATGCAGGGTATTTGAATGTTTTGGGTTTTTTTTTTTTTTTTTTTTTGTTTTTTTACCTGTATAGGTGTTGAAAGGTCTCTTCACCAAGGGATATCGTTGTCGTGAAAGATGGAAACCATTTGCAGTTTGCCATCTTTTTTGTTTTGTTTTTTTCATGAATCAGAGGAAATTAGAGCTTAGCAGGCATGGAATGGTCATAACAGATTGTGATTTTCAATTATATCTTGTGGATGTTTTTGAGGGGGACTGTCGTTTAACCTCTGGGTTTTTACTGCTTAATTCCAGATTTTGAGGTAACTCTGCTTTCATTCTGGTGTTCTTTGCCAGGTATGGGATCCAAGGAAATCAAGTCACCTGGTATTGGAATCAAATCACCAGGTATGGGATCCAAGGAAATCAAGTCACCTGGTATTGGAATCAAATCACCAGGTATGGGATCCAAGGAAATCAGGTCACCTGGTATGGGGATCAAATCACCAGGTATGGGTTCCAAGGAAATCAAATCGCCGGAAGACTTGCCGGAGAATTCGGCAAGGTTAGATCCGAATTCTGACTCGTTCCGTAGGAAGAAGCTTGGGATCTATTTTGCTGAGAGTGACGATAGGCGGACAGTGATTAGCGGTGGATATGTAGGTGGAACGACGCCAGTTAATATCCGTGGAAAACCCATTACCGACCTGTCTAAGACAGGTGGTTGGATTGCTGCCTTCTTCATTTTTGGTAAGCAGAAGCTAGCAAATTGTAACAAGCTGAATTGTTTTTTCTTCATTGTTTCAGAATTAGTGTTTCTGTTTGTCAGTATAATGTGTTGCTTGTTTAGGTAATGAGATGGCAGAGAGGATGGCTTACTTTGGTCTTTCTGTTAATATGGTGGCTTTTATGTTCTATGTCATGCATCGTCCTTTTGCCAGTTCGGCAAATGCAGTTAATAATTTCTTGGGCATATCACAAGCATCATCTGTGCTTGGTGGGTTTCTTGCTGATGCATATCTTGGTAGATACTGGACAATAGCTATCTTCACAACCGTGTACCTTGCGGTAAGATCCGAATTTTAAAATCATGTGTTTTTAATGATATGTTTTTGTAGATACGAATCCATACATCCTTATTATATCAGTCCTGTTCGAACTTGTTTTCCTTTTTGTGTGCTGAAATCTATTCATATCCCTTGTAGAAATTATCACCATGGTGCTTAAAAACCATGGTTTCTTGAAGTTTAGTATAGAGTTCCTGTTGCAGTGTTTATTTGCATAAATAGTATAAATGATTTCCGTTCAAAAGCGTTTCTAACACGAAGTTCAACTATAGAAGCACCCTCAGTTTTAGAGTTCCTGTTACAGTTATATTTAAGTTAAAATAGTGCTAAATGCATAACTATATGCACACATCCAACTCCATAACCAAGTTGGTAGTGTATCTGCTCTCCTGAGGCCCAGCCCTTCAGTCTCCTTACTGGGTGTTCAGAGAGGCAGTGGCTCCTAAGCTGTGCCAGGAAAACGTAATGCAGTGGTCATGAATGATAAACAAAATGCATGGGCGATAGCAAGATCTCTAACTTGTTTTTTAACTAAAGTCGAGATATCTAGCTGAACAGGATCTCCTCTTTGTAGTGCATTGAATGACCAAAAGCTCCTTTTTTCCATTGAATCTCAATTGAATCCCTCATATTTTCAATACGGCGATGTCATCTTCTTTTTTAACAAGCTGTAAGACTTTACTATATGACCAACTTCCACTTAGTGCCTGTTTGTTTTGCCAATTACTCTAGTAATGTAAAGTAAATGTGTCATCATTACGATGTTACCACTGTCAAACCAAACACATGAATTGTTGCTCAAATGCAAATGCATTTAGGAGACAAGTAAATGAATTTGTAATCATTGCACTTTCTCATCGCATTCCCATGAAAATCTCGAATCCAAACAACGACATCAGTGTATTTTGGTGATAATTTGACATTAAAATAATGTAATGCTATCATTGCAATTTTACTGCCAATAAACCAAACACAAGAATCGGCAGTCAAATGCTAATGTTGTTAGGTTGCAAGTAAAGTAATTTGTAATCATCGCACATTTATTTTACATTACCATGGTAATTGCTGAAACAAATATGCCCTTAATGTTTAGCATTTTTGTTTTTTTTTGTTTTTTTGTTTTTTTTTTTTTGGGGGGGGGGGAAGCATGCAATGAAGTTTAATAGAAAATATGGATTATTTGCTATGACATTTTTCACCAAGAGTTTTTCCTGAAAATATTTTACCAAAATCTTGAAATATAAATACTTTTTTCTTTATCAAGATCATAAAGAATGATGCATTGGAGATATAATGAATGGTTTATGATGCGATAAAAAAAAGTATTGTAGATAAACTCCTAGTCATTATATTTCATAGGGAAATAATACTTTAATGGTACAAAACAAAAAATAAATCACTCATTAGTAGTGATGCCTTGTAAAGTTTCTCCAACTGGTGGAGGATTCTTTGACCTTCAAGTTGACCAAGCTTATGTTGATCTAACTAATATATTTTGCAAAAATATTCAGTTGGAATTTACTGCCAGAAGAATTCACGTGGAAGGGAAAAAAAAAAAAAGCTAAGAAATTCCCAGCTAGGAAACTTTTAGAAAGAAAAAATACACAGGTCAATTGGAATGTTTTTGGATCGTGAGGAATGCAAGATTGTTGTCTTTGAATTACCCTTCTTATTGTTTATCCTTGATTCTTTAGATCTTTTTCTTTCTTTTTTTCCTCAAATCAAAGGCAGTCATTTAAAGAAATTAAAGGCTGCCAAACTGATTTTTTTATGTATGAAATTAATTTATTAATAATCAAAAAAGGCAAACTGGCAAACTATGGTATGGCACTTGTACAGTGACTAGAACATGAAATTGGACCATGCCAATATTGCCAATAGGATAATTTGCAACGTAGATTGTGGAGATCAAAGATGAGTTGGGGATGTTGGTGACTTCTCAAAAGAAAGTCATTAGCATGTACCAGTGTTCGAGTTGTTGGTGTCGCTACAAGTTTCGCTGGCCAGAGATAACGATATAATATCATTATCGCCGATAAAATCGCGGATAACCGGAAATGCAGGGAAAAAGGGGAAAACATGGAGAAAATGGTGGAATTTTTCAGTGAAACTTCAGGACATGCCTAAATACACATATTTACATATTCAGGAATGAAAAAATTGTTTTAAAAAAAAATGCATTAAATAATAATTTTTCATTTAATGGGGGTCAAAAGGCATGCGTCGTCGTAAGAAATCACTCAAATAGTAATCAAAATGAGTTTATATAATACAAATGCAAGCTTACAACAATTAAGACATGCAAAAGTAAATGAATTGAAAAAAATACACATTTTTGGCCATGTTTCATCCCCACATAGAGTGACGAGGTGGCTCATAATCATTGTCCGAATCTCATGGCAGTTGAGAGTAGTACTATTGCCCAACATATTGGCAGTACTGTTCCCAGGTCATCCTCTACTCGTACCAATTGAGGAACTCTCTTATATACCTCTGATAGTCATCTTCCCCAAACTATACGAGTACGCGTAAACGTGGGAATTGCGTGACATACATCGATGGCATTTCCTGAGTAGGGTACTGAGGGAATAGATCAAGTCTAACCTCGACTCCTTGATAGTATTGCTGTCAGTCATACGGGTATCCCGAATATCCTCCTGTCAAAGGGTCATAACTCGAAGAACTATCTTCCGGCTGCCCGTACCCATGGGTAGATGGGCGTGACTGAATGTCAGAGCTGTCATGGTCATACCCGTGATATCCCCAATGAGCATAAAGTGGGACAGAGGTGGAGCTCCCCTGATCTGAAATTATGTTCATAGATGACAAGTTGCATGTGAGAGCATTAGCAGTGGCGTGTCCGACTTTCTTCTTTGAACGACGCTCGAACATATATGTGGGCTCCGATGCTCTCGCCCTGGATGGTGGACGAGATTCATGGTTCATGTCCTGAGTGGCATGGTCAAAGCTCTACTCCTCACTGAACTGGCTAACGGATCATTGGCTCCGAGCCGTCGTGTACCCCCACCACTGCCACCCCCACCCCTACTAGTACCACCTATACTAGTGTCGGTGCCTTCGTCCCCTCTCTCATCACCGTCGTCATTGTCATCGCTGTCGTCATCATCCCCAGGACCAGTGTCGAGTGGGGGGTTGAGTCTCATCATCTTCATCACTCACTACGACTTGATGATGGAGAGGGGGCTGTGAAGATGCTTCCTCACCCTCATTGGAATGTGCCGAACTCCTCACCAAAAGATCAAAGGAGTCTGTATCCGCCTTCTGTTCGGTTACTACCTGATCGACATCGATACCCAGAACTGTTGCTCCTTCGGTTACCTGTGGCGCAGGGCCTCCCTCCGCATCATCTAAATCAGCTGATTTGACCCACTCATAAAGTGGGTCCTCATCATCATTACATATTTGTGCCATATTACCTATAGACAACAGGTCCAGCGGGTCCTGATTTTTCTCCATGTCTCGGTCTACCCACAATTGCCTCTCTCTTAACTTCATATTGTAGTGGCATTAAACGAGCTTTTGCAACTTCTTATATGCCAGTTTGTTCCTCTTACTGGTGTGTATGAGTGACTATGTGCTCCAATTCCTCTCACACGGTGAGGAGGATACAGTCTGTGCGAGAACACGGACTGCCAATAACTACACTACTGAAGTGACGTCACTAAGCTCTGTGGACCCCACCATGATGCGTGTGTTGTATCCATACCATCCAACCATTTGTAAAGATGACTTTATAGCATGATAAAAGGAATGAGATAGATCTAAAGTTCAAGTGGACCCACCGCAGAAAAAACCGTGGGATCAGTCACACCCACCATTGTAACATTTATAAGGCCCACCATTATGTATTTTTTAGATCCAACCTCGTCATAAGTTAACATAGAGATAGATGACGTGAAAACAAAAATATAAGCTTGATCCGAAACTTCTGTGGCACCTAAGAAGTTTTGAACGGTGGATCATTGTCCCCACTTCCGAGGCCCACTGTGATGAACCATATTTAAAGATCAAGTGAACCCAGGAAGGTTTCAACGGTATGGATGGCATCTAAACATCACTGTTGAACCCAGGAAGGTTTCAACGGTAGGAATTTCCCAAACCACATTTTCCTTTAGTATGGCTCACTTGAGCTTTGGATACCGTTCAGTTTTTAAAACAAGTACTAAAATGAAATCTCAAAACAGATGGATGGAGAGGATTTCTCACAGCCATCACAGTGGGCCCCACCCAAGCTTGCAGCGCACTGGGAAAGGCTTACGCAGTAAATCCGAGTTCGTGGTCCACACGCTGTGGAAAGGAAATGGGATTGTGTACTGAGTTACTCAGTATGCTCTTATGGTACTGAGTAAACTTAGTTGGGCCCACCGCGAATGCATGGGGTTTATCCACGCCGTCCATTCGTTTTTCTAGATCATTTTATGTGTTCAACCCAAAATTGATGCATATACAAAGCTCAGGTGCACCATACCATTGGAAGAAGTGGAACTATTGATTTCAACCGTTGAAAATTTTCTAAGGCCCCCAGTGATGTTTATTTGTCATCCAACCTGTTCATAAGATCAAAAGGACATGGATGAAGGGAAAACACAAATATCAGCTTGATCTAAAACCTTTGTTGTCTCCAAGAATTTTTCAATGGTAGATGTTCAATTTACATAGTTTCTGGTGGTGTGGTACATTTGAGGTTTGGATATACTCCATTTTTGGGATAAAGCCCTAAAATTATGTGTTAAAAGAGATGGACGGAGTGGATATAATGCATGAATGACACAGGGGCCCACGGAGTTTACTCATATAATGCATGAATGACACAGGGGCCCACGGAGTTTACTCAGTACGCTTACCGTACTGAGTTACTCAGTACGCAATCCGCTTTCGACGGAAAGGGATTTGGCTACTCCCCTGTCGTGCTCTGTGGGCCCCACCACGTGGTATGTGTTTCATCCATGCCGTTCATCTATTTTTATAGATAATTTTATGATATGAGATTAAAAAAAAAGGAGGTATATCCCAATCTTAATTGGACCACATTACAAGAAACAATGTTGAACGAATGTAGACCATTAAAAGCTTTTTGGGGACGATAAAAGTTTTGGATCAAGCTGATCTTTGTTTTTTCCCTTCATCTGAGTCTTTATAAGCTACTTAACAGGTTGGATGTCAAATAAACAGTACAGTGGGCCTTAGGAGGATTTAAATGGTAGATATCTAATCACTACTGTTTTCCCGTGGTGTGGTCCACCTGAGTTTTAGGTCTAACTCATTTTTTGGATAAACGTCTAAAATAATATTTCAAAATTAATGGATAGCATGGATACAACAAATGCATCATGGTGGGGCCCACGGAGCACCGACTTGTACCCACCGTGGTGGGTCTTCTGATTACCGTCAGAGTGAAAGTGAGTTGCATCGTTAAAGCTCACTTGTGGGGTCCACCGTGATTTATGTATTTTATCCACTCCGTCCATCCATTTTAATAGATAATTTTTTGTCTTGAGCCTAAAAAAGAAGTATATCCCAACCTCGAGTAGACCACACCATAGGAAGCAGTATGAATTGGACATTTACCTTTGAAAATATCTTGGGGGCCACAGAAGTTTTGGATCAAACTTCTATTTGTTTTTTCCCTTCATCCATGTCTGTGTGATCTTATGAACAGGTTGGATGAGAAATAAACATTTCTGTGGGCCCTAGAAAAGTTTTAATGGTGGAAGTCATTATTCAAACTGTTTCCAATGGTGTGGTCCACTTGATCGTTTTGTACGCTTAAATTTTGGTCTCAACCACTAAAATAATATGGAAAAACGGATGGACCGCATGGATAGACCAGATACATTCTCAGTGGGCCCAACAGAGTGCACTCGTACGATAAGAGCGTACTAAGTAACCATGTACGCAATGCCATTCATGGCGCCCGATCCCCAAATTGCGATAAAAACCCCCAAAATCCCTCTCCCGTTTCAAAATTTCATCTCCTTTCCCACCGATTTCTCTGGATTTTCATGAAAATCCCTCTCCCTTATACCAAATAAAAAAAAAACCTCTAATTTCGACCAAGATCTCGACCTGCTGGCGGAATCGAGAAGTTGAAGTGGATTTTTGGACGAAAAAAAAAGAAGAAATTTTGGGGTCGAATCTTACCGGAAATGCCGATCTGCACTCAATAGCAACTGAATTCGCGTCTTCCTCCAAATCTAGGCGAAAAAATGGGTATTTCTTATGTTTTTTTTTTTTTTAATTTTCTTGCCAACAACCACCCCTTTTATCAATAAAAGGGGGTTGTTAGCTACAGTTCCCACCCGTGGTTAGTGGGAACAGTGAAATATCGGCGCCCTTTTGAAAATACCGACAATATCGGCGATATTTGGAAGCGAAACGAAATACTATTGATTGGCGATACCAATAATATGTCGCTGCACTGGCGATACCGATATTATCGGCGATATTTCGATAATATCACCGATAATTTGAACATTGGCATGTAACATGTAGTATATAAGGGTGTTGGCCTATTGTCAAAAGGAACATAGCTATTTTTCTTTTATTAAAGAAAGGCCTTATTCTCAATCATCCCTCTTGGCACCTTCACGTTCTCTAAAATTTTATCTACTTTGATTGCTTCCTTTATATATATCATCAAGGAACTATTGATCTCATTTTAATGGCAATCGTGAATTACAATATCATGTTATACTCTTTGGGTAGCCCTTTGTATCAGACAAATAGATAAGAAAGCAATGCCAGAAGGTATATCCAGATAGCTCTTAGTTGTGGTTTCTCTTGCCTTCCTATGCTGAGGGATTCCAAGGTTGCTGGAAACTTCTTCGTGTAGATCTGCAAAGCTTTCTTTCTCATTTTAAAACTAAACACTAAACAAAAAATAATAAACATAGAAGCGGACAGGGACAGGTGGAACTATGGAAGAGATCCAGAAGCACAAATTGCCAAAGAAAACCTAATGACCACCTCAAGTCTCTTCAAGCGGTTGTAGAAGAAAACAAAACCAAAAGGGGAGACTTCATGGAGAGACCTTTGGTGCAACCCGGTTATTGAGCCAATGAGATCTCGACACCTGAATCGCAAGAAATGGACAAGAGTACACCTATAAGAATAATGGAGTAGAGAGGGAGGATAATTTTATTGATATCAAACTTTTTCTTACAATACTTAAGAAAACTCATAGTTAGGAAAACTTAGAATCCCTAATGAGAATCCCTCCAACTAAGAAGACTGATTTCAAGTCAATCACAGTTGACTTCAAATCTACCTAAGATCATCCAGCTAGTACAAATGAGATAGAACCCCTCAACTTGGAACAACTCTGCCGAGCAACCCTTGAATACCTTGGTAGTGCATGCCCATTCCACAAACATCCACCTAGCTTTGTGGAAAACTTGCTCCGAAGGGCTTGTCATCAAAAGACCTGCTATTGTGCTCAAGCCATATCGCGCAAAGTACCAACATGAGAGAGAGGTGCCAAATCATCTCTCTTTCCAAAAAAAAAAAAAAAAAAAAAAGAGGAAGAAAAAAAAGAGGAGTTTTGTTAGTTGGAATTATAAACAGTATTTGAAACTGCAGCTGGACTTATGCTTTTCATCTCATACCACAAAAACAATTTTCCAAATCAAAGGGTCACTTATGCACAATGCGGTGAACCATATAGAATTGGTGACTATCATAGTGCCCATTATCAGGTAACACTATTTTGATCCAAGGAGACGCAATTCCTGGAGAGCATTTGCTCAGCACTAAAGCTTTGCATGCTGGGAGCTGCCTTTTGGCAATCCAAATTGCCATATGGTAGGTTTAATCGTGCATGTGAACTGCCCTAAAAAATCTCTATAATTGGACAACCTTAACTGCCCAATTGGACCAATGGTTGGAATAACCTGTTTTTAATGAATGGATAGGTAAAATCTAGGGAAAAAAATTTAGGCCTCGCCTGGCCCAGCCCATCATCAGGCAAAGCAGATGATCAATAGCTTTGTTTCATATATATATATATATATATATATATATTGAGAGAGAGAGAGAGAGAGAGAGAGAGAGAGAGATTATGTTAGTGATAGGTGAGCCCCTCCCTCTGCATTTTATCTAATTTTTGTATGAGAAGTGTACTGATGACAACAGCGGTGTATTCTTTTTTGGTTATGCAGGGTTTGACAGGAATAACCTTGTCTGCTACAATGAGTGTACTCATGCCAAATCAGGATCATTGTGATCAACTATCCTTAATATTGGGTGGTTGTGAGCCAGCAAAATCATGGCAAATGACCTATCTGTATACAGTCCTCTATATAACAGCATTCGGAGCTGCAGGCATAAGGCCCTGTGTCTCATCCTTTGGGGCTGATCAGTTTGATGAAAGGAGTAAAGATTACAAAGCTCACTTGGATAGATTTTTCAACTTCTTCTATCTTTCGGTCACCATTGGGGCAATCGTGGCCTTCACCATGGTAGTCTATGTTCAGATGAAACATGGATGGGGTTCGGCCTTTGGATCGTTGGCCATAGCCATGGGCATTTCAAACGTGGTCTTCTTTGTGGGTACGCCTTTGTATCGACACAGATTACCAGGAGGTAGCCCTCTGACACGTGTTGCGCAGGTATTGGTTGCTGCTGTCCGTAAGAGACATGCATCATTCTCTAGCAGTGAGTTTGTGGGTTTGTATGAGGTTCCTGGCAAGCACTCTGCCATCAAGGGTAGCAGGAAGATAGCACACACCGATGATTTTAGGTACTTCAGCTTTCTCTTTCACAGATTTCTCTTCAAGGAACTTTGTTCTACATCGTTTCTCTTATCTTATGTTGCTGGATTAAACATTGAATGGTGGTTTCTAATCCACCATATCCAAATTGTGGGCCCTATTTCTTGATAAACACACTTGTTAGGATGCGAATTGCCTGCAACCTGGGGTTAAGGGGCTATAGAAATCCCATCCCCTACAACCTCAAGCTTTGTAGAGCGCTTCGTGACGTTGGTGGTATATCCATGTTGTCCATCCGTTTCCCCAGCTCGTTTAGGATATGAGCCCAAACATGAGGGATTTAAAACTCAAGTGGGCCACACCACAAGAAAAAGTGGAGATTGAACTCCCACCTTTGAAAAGGATGTGGATTGCCTGCAAACCCCGACCGCAAGAAGTGCTGCTAGTTGGCTCCTACCATGATGTTTGTGAGAAATCTACCCCGTCCATCCCTTTTGCCAGCTCATGTTAGGACATGAGCTCGAAAATGATGCAGTTCCAAAAAACCAACAGTGAAAGGTGGGGAGGGAAATGCTTATAATTGAAGCATGGGGTTGACCATTATGTTTATATGCCATCCAAACTGTTCAGAAGGTCATTCCCACTGATATTAACTGAAACAGAGAAATATTAGCTTAATCCAAAACTTCAATACCCCATGAATGTTTCAACTATTTTGCCCACTTAGAGTTTTGGATCTGCCTCATTTTTGGGCTCATGTCCTAACGTGAGCTGTCAAAAGGGATGGACGGGGTGGATTTCTCACAAACATCACGGTGGGCCCCACCTAGCTTCCGACCACAGGAACTTCATGTGGTCGCAATTGTGTCTCATTGAAACACGTCCCAAAAAAAAAAGAAGAAAGAAAAACTCTCATCTTTGAAACCTCCTTGGGGCCACAGAAGTTGTGATCAGGCTAATATTTGTGCTTTCCCATACTGCATGTGGTGATAATAGTATGATGAGGGCCTCCAAAATAAATAAATAAACCATATGAACTAGGTTGGATGGCAGGTACAGATAAACCCAAATATCAACCCGTTCACAACTTCTGTGTCCCCAAGGAGTTTTCAACGGTGGGCTTCCATACCCACTGTTTCCTGTGGTGTGGCCCACATGAGTTTTGGATCTCCCTCATGTTTGGGCTCATATCCTAAAATAAGCTAGTGAAACAGATGGATGGAGTGGATATAACAAAAGGTCGTGGTGGTTCCCACGGGTTAGGGAGTTCCTTTAAACCCAGGTTAAAGGCTAGTTGCGTCCCTCTGGGTGGTCCTGACTCCTGACCATCCAATTGATGGCAATCAAATGGACTGCTAAAACAAAAATGTCAGTGGTGAAAACTCAATGGCCGATATCAGATGGTTAAGATATGTCCGATTGGTATGGTTTTTGGGATATACCCCATCCACAATGGTCCCCATGGTTTGGCCTATCTGTATCAACTTACACCGAGGGCTCATGTACTGTGGATGAGTTGCCACAACACATGAAACGGTTAGAAATGTGTAATATTGTAGCTCATATCTGATTGCTCTAATGAATTTACATCTAGAATGCTCCCACATGTCACAGTTTTAGGTAAACTTTTGCCTTTTCTGGTTTGTAGGTGTTTGGACAAGGCAGCCCTGCAACTCAAAGAAGATGGCGCCAATCCAAGTCCCTGGCGACTTTGCACAGTAACCCAAGTAGAAGAGGTTAAGATACTAATAAAACTCCTCCCAGTATCGGCTTGCACAATCATGCTCAGTGTAATCTTGACAGAGTTTCTGACCCTATCGGTCCAGCAAGCCTATACCTTGAACACCCACTTGGGCCATCTCAAACTGCCTGTCACATGTATGCCTGTCTTTCCCGGCCTCAGCATCTTCCTCATCCTGTCCCTGTACTACTACACCTTCGTCCCACTGTCCCGCCGCATCACGGGCCACCCCCATGGCGCCTCCCAGCTCCAGCGTGTAGGCGTTGGCTTGGCAGTGTCCATCCTCTCGGTGGGGTGGGCTGGTGTGTTCGAGAGATACCGAAGAAACTATGCTATCAAGCATGGCTTTGAGGCCCTCTTCCTGACGGCCATGCCCAACCTTAGTGCGTATTGGCTATTGATCCAGTACTGCCTGATAGGCATCGCGGAGGTGTTTTGTCTCGTGGGCCTTCTGGAATTCTTATATCAAGAGGCCCCTGATGCCATGCGAAGCATGGCGTCTGCTTATGCGGCCATAGCTGGTGGTTTGGGATGCTTTGCAGCCAGTATACTCAACAACATCATTGAATCCGTAACAGGGAATGATGATGAAGGGCGTCCATCATGGCTGTCTCAAAACATCAATAAGGGGAGGTTTGATTACTTGTATTGGCTCCTCACGGTCTTGAGTGTGGTCAATTTCTGTGTTTTTGTGTATTCAGCACGGAGATATAAATACAGAACTCTCCTTCGGTCGGAGTCGGAACTAACTTCGACGAATGCGGGTGTCGGTTCGGCAGCTGGTAACTAGGAAGATATAGTCAAGGTTGGTGAATGTTATTCTTGTGTTTGAATTCCATTGTGCCCATTTGTTTATGGGGTTTTATTGTTGTTTTTTATATTATTTTTTATGGAAGCTTAAGAAATGTATGGTTCAGATTGAAGGTCATGATATGTATGGTTCCCATAATGGTGGGCCAACTCTCATACATGTTTTATCTTCTATGACAAGAAGCTACTATTTTGTGTTCATTGTAGAACTTGGGAAAACATGAGTTGTGATTGGTACTGTTTGTCTGGCAGACAATTACCTTATTGTTGTGTTTACATGCTCTATTTGTCCACCTGTTTTAGGGTAGAAGCTGATTGAGAAATAAAGATTAGAGAGCTACATCTGGAATAGTTTGATCCAAAATCCCATCGTGAACCAACAATCCTGATTGTTAATGATAGTTTGTGGCACACCACAATACCACTTTCTTTAGGAATAAGCAAGATGCCTCTTCAACTGAGTCGTTTATTAGTACTAAATACGTTAAACTCTTGGATGTAGAGTCTTGTTGTAGTACTTTGGACATGCCTTGTTTTTATAAGTAGCATGTGGTGATGTTATCTGCCTTTGCCTTAAACTTGAATCCAAATAGATAATATCTCCATGTTCTTAACTAGGGCGCTGCGGTAGTCATCTCCTTTCCGTGTTATTGAGCTTCTAGCTTTGTAGGCAATGGGGCATGCTTGTTGCATAAGAACTCAACCAATTGTGGAGTCTTTAAAAGGCATTGATGTGTAAGGTTTGTAATGGTCTCACAGGGTCAATGCCCTTTCCCCCCTCACTGCCTTTGTCAAGTCCTTTCAAAAGTCCATAGGCATTCAGTTGTCCAATGCCAACTTGTAGTTTCCTTTAGTTTGTCAGGACTGCCACCCTCTCCCAGTAAGCCTAGATAAGCCATCAATCGCAGTTCATTTGGACAAGGAATGATCTCCATTCAATCACTTTTGTGGGAGGATCATAGCCTTGTATGGCTTTCACCTTACTTTCGCCCTTGCACTGACTTCTGCTTAGGCCTTGATAAGCCACCAATAGTAGTTCATCAGGACAAGGAATGATCTTCAGTCAATCACTTTTGTGGGAGGATCATTGCCTTGAATGGGATTCACCTTACTTTGACCCTTGCACTGACTTCTGCTTAGGCCTTGATAAGCCACCAATAGTAGTTCATCAGGACAAGGAATGATCTTCAGTCAATCACTTTTTTGGGAGGATCATTGCCTTTTTATGGCCTTCACCTTCCCCTTTGCCCATGCACGGACTTCTGTTTAGGCAAAGAAGCACCTCTTTTTTACATACACCTCATTTTCCTTAAGCACCCATAACATCATCTTCAAGCGCTCCACGTGGTACGCAGTGATTACAGAACTCGTCTATGTGGACTACCATGAAGCTGCCAAGGTTGGGGTGGGAGAATTTGTTCATCAGCATGCTGAAAGTTACTAGGGCATTGGTGAGGTCAAAGGACAAAACTAAGGAACTCGTACAGTCCATGCATTGTCATGCAGTCCATCTCCGTCTCCCTCAAGAATGCACAGCTGATAGTGCCCGATTCAAAGGTCTATCTTAATGAATTAGTGTGCTCCTCCTTCCTAATAGAACAAGTCATTCAGCAGTGAAATTTGATACTTGTTCTTGACAGCCACCTTGTTAATCGCTCTATAGTTGATGCATAGCTGTAGCGATCCATAATGCTTCTCTTAAAAAATAACGGTGAACCACGAGACGCATGCTAGTGGAGTAGCCCCAAGTTTTTCAACTCAATTACAGTGAGCCTCATTGAGGCACCATCTCCTTGCTGCCCTTGGATGTCTGTACCTAACAGTTAGTTTGCTCCCACTCTTCTTCATCCCTTGGTGAGTTATGGGGCAGAAATCACAATCACCTTAAAAGTTGTTTTGGTTCCTTGCACGGTTGAAAATATTCACGGAGATTTCTCCTCATTGATGCCAACCGAGTTGTGAATGATATGGGCATGGCCTGTATACGACTTGGAAGCTCCATCTCTAGCAGCACTTGCAAGTCATCCGCAGACACTCTGAACTAACCTTTCGCACCATTCACTGATGTGTAGCTCAGTGTTACGGATGTGGCTTTGCTTCCAGGTTGATCGCATTGAGCCAACCTGTCTCCTTGGATGCCTTTAAATAGATGTTTCACCTTCTTGGATTAGACAAAGTTGTGGGTAGCTCCATTGACTGCCATTTCCTGTGTGATCTTCCCATTGACTTGTGCTTTGGCATACTGCATACATGAGTCCTTTATTCATGGACTTTAGCTTCTTAATCTAACACCTCACTACATTTTAAGGAGCTGCATTGGACCCAATCATTTCTCTTGCAATGTTGCAGCCCACTCAAGCTTTATATCTGCCTCGTTTTCATTTTGGAGGAGCCATAAGAGTGGGCTACTGGGATCAAAGAATTCGAAATGACAAAATACAGGCCACGCACCTTGTGGCATAACTAAAGCAAAATTGGATAAACACTACTCTAATTGTATATGGTACTGGTCAGTTACTTGGGGCTTGTTTGGATACCACTAAATAAGTTATTTTTTAAAACTTATTTTAAGTCATTAAGTTATTTTTTTCACTTAAGTTAGTTTGGTAAACTTTATTTGCTAAAATCTATTTATCTTGATAAGTTTTTTTTATTTTTAGTTTTTTGACTTATTACTAATATGCTTCTCTCTCTCACTGTCCATGTCCAAGGAGGCTCTCTCACTGTGTTTATGAGACCCATGTGAAAGGAGACTCCTTCATTATCCATATCAAAAGAGGCCCCACTTGATGGACTGTCCACATTAAAGGTGAGGCTCACATGATGGACAATTCACATTAAAAGTGAGCTCTACATGATGGATGACCCCATATTGATGAGGGCTCACATAATGGGTGGATCATGTCAAAGGCTGGCCCCTAATGGTAAATAGCCTGCATCCAAAGTGAGCCGATATGATGGACGACCAACTTCAAAGGTGGGGCCTACATGATGGATGGTTCACATTAAAGTTGGGCTCCACATGATGGGCAAGGGACATCGAAGCAGAGCCCCATATGATGGATGACCCACATCAAAATGGGCCCCACATGATGGATACTCCACCTCAAAGGTCAGCCCTTAATGATGAATAGTCTACATCCAAAGCGAGCCCTACCTGATGGGCAACACACATTGAAGGGGGACCATATGATGGATGGTCTACATCAAAGATGGGCTTCATAAGATTGGTAATTGAAAATGAAGGTGGCCCCACATGATGGACAACTCACATCAAGGTGGGCCCCACATTATGGACAGTTCTCAAGACGGGCGGTGGATATTGAAGGTGAGCCTCACATGACCGACAATAATATTGATAGTAGGCCCCACATGATAGATGACCAATATCAATGGTGGACCTTACACAATGAATGGTGCACATTAAAGTTTTACTATGACAAGTATATCATTTACCAAACAAACTTATATGACAAGTATATTGTTTATCAAACAAACTTATCTAGTAATTAAATATATAGGAAAATAAGTTACTTAAGACAAATAACTTATCTAAAGTAACTTACTATCCAAATGCTAGTAAGTTACTTAAGATAAATGATTTGTGCCTCAAGTAACTTATCTTGGTTTCTACCTATTAAGGTAAGGTATTAAGTAACTTTAAGTACAAAAGTTACTTATAATTGATCAAAACCAAACTTACTTATCTCAAATAAGTTTTCTACTACCTAAAAAGTAACTTGTTTGGTCATCAAACGGACCCTTAATGACTTGCTAATAAAAACAATGTCCCACAAATTTGTCCTTGAAAAGGATGTTACTCCTTGAATTTAAGTTGCTAATAAAAACAACGGCACAAATTTATATTCTTGAAAGGATGTTACTCATTGAATTTAAGTTGGGTGGAAGAAACAGAGTTGTGTTGTTGGAGATTTACATGATTATCAGATATGCTCAAATTGAAAGAATTTTTTCACAGGATAGATATAACACAACCCATATTTTATAGGATAAAATGTTAGACAGTTGAAGAAAATGTTTATAAAATAAGTATACATGTTGAGATGGGTGAGTTACGGGATGAGGCAGAACCCAATTAAAAATGAATGAAATGCGTTCCAAAGAACATAAAAAGTAATAAAATAAGAAAAAATAAGTCATATGTAAATGAGACCAAAAACTAATTGAAAGAGTGAGTTGATAGAAATTAAAGGTTCTAAAAGTGCACGGGTAAAACCCAAAAAGAAGCGTGCGAAGATAATGAGAGACATAATGACTAGTGGTCTATTTGAAATTATAACCAGCTGACAAGATGGACTTGTCAGTTATGCATCATTTGATTCTTCTTCTTTTTTTTTTTTTCTTTTTTTCCCCTGATTCAGGCACCAGATGGGTAGTCGAACCTATGACCTCCATGTTGAAACCCATAGGGTCTGACTATGAGTAGAGGCCAGTGTCATTTGAAAAATGGCGTGACTCCTCACAGGTGATGTTTATTACGCCTATTAAGGCCATCTAAATAGTGGGTCCCGTTGCAGATTGAGCATATATATGATCATATGATAATTTCTTGTGCGTGTCTTGCATTTTGCCCGTTTGAGAGTCGATGTAGATTGGTTGTCAGTTCGACTCATGTAGTGTAGAATAGGGTTCCATCGGTCCGACGAACATGGGTTTGTCAATCTAACCGATGGTGCCTTTAGTTTCACCAATGGACTCCACTTTAGTTACTTGGGTTTTCTTAGGTGTACATCAATAGGGAGGAACGATTGATTTTATAATCGGAGGAAGTGAGTAATATAAACTCCAAGATTTTTTTATTATAATAAAGATTTTTGTCACTCTGTGCTATATATTTTTTTACAATAATTTTTCACATAAAATTAACACATTTTATATTTGATTATTTAATTGTTTTATGATAGCAGAATGGTTGAATTAATGGTGGTATTAGATCTGAATTTCTAATGTATATGGTTAAGCCGAGTTATTGAGTTTCAAGATTACAACAAAGTTATATAATAGCCGAGTCCGGTCTATCACAAGATAAGTAATCATAACCGTCTCCTTTGTAGCTATCAAATGGATGGATAAGAGCAAAGTAGCCAATGGCCAAAATTGGAAGGGAAAAATCAGATTATTATTTTCGCAGTGCAATTTTAAGAAAGCTTGATCCGAAGTTGGGTAAGCGATTTTGGCGGTCTGGATTGCTTGACAACTATGCCACCTGTACGTTCAAAGAATGCTCATTTTTTAACGGTGAAAAGCTATAGCACCTGTAGTTTGCACCGGTGGGCCATGATTTAGTGATCTAATCGGGTGATGCGATGGATCTCAATATGGATCGGCCATGAACTGAAGATCGATTAGAGGATCCTATCCATACAATATTTAACACTTTTATATTAAATGTGGACCGTTGCCGTGTTTCTTTGATCAATTGTGTATTTGTTAGGCCACTTATTGAAAGGTTAGGAGATTTTTGACTGGGATTTTCTTGGCCACATTTATTTCCCATCACTTCAATGGTCCGGATTACAGTTCAATGGGCCCCACTTGTACGGTACAAACTTCAGCGTCCGTCGGCAAGTTGTTGGGAGTTCAAACCGTCTCGTTTGATTCCATTCAATGAATGGAAAGTGGGAGATTGTAAAGAGCCATTTGTTTTGGTGGAAAAGTCCGCACCATGACAAAGTGTCGTCAGACACATGCACTCATTAATTGGGACGCGGATGGACACCGGTGGCCTAAGGCTGGAAGCTGATTCCTAATACATTTTATTAAACGCTGTCTTTTTCAAGATCTCCTTAGGCATGATTCCAAAAAATGAAGTAGATCCAAATCTCACGTAGGCCACACCTTTATAAATAGCAGCGACTGGGGCCAAAGAAGTTTGAGCTCGGGATCAGGGTGAGGTACCGTGGGCTACTGAGGGGCCACCGTGATGTATTACTTTTATCTAAACTGGTGATCTATTTTTTTCATATCATTTTAAAGTACTGAACTAAAAATAAGGCAGATCAAAGGCTCAAGTGGACCACACCACAAGAAGTAGCAATGCTAAGGATGCCCACCATTGAAACTTTCATAGGGTCCACCGTGTCATTTATTTTCCATCTAACTTGTTGATATGGTCATATACACCCTGATGAAGTGAAAAAATAAATATAATCCTGATCGATAACTTATGTGGTCCCTCAGAATTTTTCAACGGCAGGAATTTAATCTCCACTGTATGGTCCATTTAATCCTTTGATCTGCCTTATTTTTGGTCCAATAGTCTAAAATGATATGGTAAAATTGATTAACAGTGTGGATAGAAGTTATACATCCCCCCCCCCCCCCCCCAACCCCCGGTGGTTCCTCCGCCAGGCCCCAGCTGGGAACAGGCGGGGATAGTAGCTAATCCGCGCCCAAAAAGTTTTGGATGAAACTATTATATGAATTTCTAAAGGAGGCACATAGCACCGTCCGGCAGCAACATGAGCCCATAAAGGAGGCATATCCGGGGTACTTTTGCTCGGGTGGTAGACTCTAACTCTCTCAAGAGTTTCAACTCCCGGTCAAGGGTTCAAGTGCCCATGAGTGGTGAAATTTAACTAGCGTAAGTCAGATCCAAATCTCAAGTGGACCTCACTACAAAAAAGTGAAGGGAGTGACACCAACCATTAAAAACTTCTAAGAGCCACAAAAGCTTTCAATCAAGCTTATATTTTTATTTTCACTTATTTAATGTCTGTTTTAACTTATGAATAGGTTGGATCTCAAATAAACATCTTGGTGGACCTTAGGAAGGTTTCAACAGTGGTGGGTGTCACTCTCTCAACTGTTTCTTTGGTGAGGTTCACTCCAGATTTGAACCTGCCTCATTCTTTTTTCTCATGCCTTAAAATGATCTATCCAAATGGATAAACGGTGTAGATACAACACACGCATCATGATGGAACCTATAGAATTAGGTGACGTCACATAATCTGGCTACTCAAACTGTCACCTCTACCAAAACCTTTACAGGTGTGTGGTCCACCAAAATGTATGTGTTTTATTTACACAATGTCCATTTATTCTTCCCCTAAAATGAAGTAGACCTAAAACTTATAAGGCCACCATGATGTATGTGTTTCAGCTCATCCAAAACTTCAGTGGTTCCAATATATTTTCAACAGTAGACTTTTAATTCCCACATTTTCGTGTGGTGTGGTCCACTTAAGCCTGAATTTACTTTATTTTGGGGGGTCATATTCTTAAAAGATCTGAAAATGTATAGACGGTTCATATAAAACACATCCATCATGGTGGCCCCACAGAGTTGGGTCATCAGGTTGGAGGCAATCTGCCTTTTGTTAATTGTCCATGTGACATGTATACGTCACATGTAACTCAAATCAAACCATCCAACAATTCCCACTTTAGATGTATTGTCATCAAAAAAAGAAACGACACTAGTTGATATTTTAACCCACAGAGTAGTGAATGGAAGATAATAGACGGTCGGAATCCAACAGCCATTGATCGCTGAAAAGGTTAGGATCGTTTGATCAATTATGAATTTGAGATACTATCTAATTAAAATGGGTCCTGCTAATTCCATCCGTACAATTCTTGAGTCGAGAATATGGATGGGACATTCTGGCCCTATTATCTGTATGCAGATTTTAAGTTTCTGTGCTGCGATGCAAGGTGGGCCACCATGATGTTGAGAAATCCAACCTTTTTTCCAGCCAACTGAGCAGCATCATATGAAACAGTGAGGGAAGAAATGCCTACCGTTGAAGCCTTCTCACGCTCCACTTGATGTTTATACGCTATCCAAATCGGATGAAGTAAAAACATTAAAAACTTAGACCGATACAAACCTTTAGGCCCGTTTGGCCGGTCGGATTGGAAGGGAATGGATGATAGTGTAAGGGACTGGAAGTTAAATCCAGAGCATGGCCGGGCCTGCCAAACAGAGTCGTGATCGGATCCGAATCTATAGATCCTCAGACAATTCACTAACAATACCATCATTACCTTTAAATCCCATTCAATCCACCTTAATCTGTTCGAATTTGCCTAAGGATGTGTGTGGTTGGTGGGATTGGAAAGGATGAGAAGGTTTAATCTCCGAATTGGCTGGATATATAGCAATCAGGGATATCAAGACAATCTACTGACAACACCATTATTACTTAGAAATCCACGCCATCCACCCAATTACCATTCAATCCCTTCCAATCCACCCGTCCAAACTGGCCCTTAGTGGTCATACAAATGTTTCAACGGTGATCACTGAATTCCCCCTGTCTTCTCTCGTATGGCCCACTTAAGTTATGAATCCTCTTCTTTTTTGTTGCATACCCTAAAATGAGCTCTAAGAATGGTGGACGGATGGATTTCTCATAAAAATCACAGTGGACCCTACTTTCCATGGAAGACGCGTCCCTCTTATCTCGTGACTACCTAGTTACTGGCTACCGCTTGAGTGGGCCATGTTTTTAAATTTTAATGCTTATGATAATCAAAGCATGCCGGCCGATCAGTCGGTGGCCTGCAAGTGTACAAAGAAAATGAGACGAAGAGAGGACAAAATTCAATTGAATTGGATGGCTAGGATCACTGTAGAGGCTGGCAATAAATACATCGCCTTCTTTTGATTGCACCCATTGAATATTCGATTGTTTGTTAGTCATCTTCACTTCCCACCGTTGTTTTCTGAGGCAACAATCTGATGGGTATGATCATCCAATCAATGTTTACTCTCGACCATCTGTCATCCATAGTAGGTTGAACTAGATGAACTGTTCCTATTGATATATCATCCTGCCCCTTGTGGTGCGGTTCCATGCCTTGTTGAAGTAACGGTCAGTTTTTTTTTTTTTTTTTTTATCATTCATTTTTTTGCCAAATCCGTGGGCCCCATCTCAAAAGGGTTTCAATTGTACACGTTCAATCTCCCACTGCTTTTTGCAGTGTGTTCCACTTGGTCTTTAGATCTGTCTTATTTTCTGTTTCAAGCCTTAAGATGATCTCGCCAAATGGATGGACAGTTTAGATATAACACATACCTCCTGATGGACCCATAGAACTTATAGACGTCAATACACCAGCTATATAGCTTGTGTAGGGGTGTACATCGTGTCGAACCAAGTGGAGCTGTCCTCGGCTCGACTCGACTCGGCTAGTAGTTGACCTCAGCTCGAACTCAGCTTGGCTCGGACCTCAAGCCTGACTGACCAACTCAGTTCGGTTTGGTCATGTAACACCCCGTATCTTTGGTACACGGGTGTTACCTTTTAAACCTGTATCAACCTAAATCAAGTCGGATTAATCAAATAACTTGAACCCAACTTATGCAGGGTGGGACTTCTAAGCACCATCAAGAATCACCCATCACGAGGCCCCAGAAGCTGGAATGCAACCCATGGCAGTCTAAAAGGTAACTTTGCATAGACACCTCAAATCAAAATAACTCCAACCTAACTAACAATAGCAATAGACGGTGGACCAATCTTTGAGGGCTAGTAAATAACCAACCTAGCACCCATTACTCTCTAAGACCACAATAAACCGTTGAAATTTAATACCAAACCGATCCCAGCATCAAATCAGTGGTCATGGGGGCTAAATGGGGCCCAGGACGTGTGGTATGGCCCACCTATGCCTCGGGTCCACCCTAAAAATGGGCCAATACCCCCTATGGCTACTTACAAAATAATTGAACGGATCAGATTCATCGTGACCATCCCGATGAACCTCACATGGTGTGCATGTGCATCCCATGCACTTGTGTACGAAGTGCACTGGAACTTCTGGCTCGGTCAAATGAGCTTTGACTGAGCTCTTTGCAAATAAGAGAGAAAACACAATCTCCTGCTAAAACAGGGTTCAAAACCAGCTACCTTTGAGCTCCAAAGTAGCCCACCCTGGCCACTTTCCGAATGATCCAAGTCGTCAATTTTATTCACGCGGGTCCACTTAATAAAACCGTATAGGCTTTTGAGCCCTTGTAAAAAGACGAAGGAGATGGACTACCACCGTTTAACACAATACATGTGGGAAACATCTACGAGATGGGGCCTAGCAAAGATCGTATGGACGTCTCACGATCAGTTGGATCGTACAATCCCATCCGGCCATTTTCCTATTGGAGGCGTGCTCTCCCTTTGCCAAGAATAGCCAGGCAAGGCCTGTGGACAGAGAAAGTGAGAGGAGACCTTCCTCTCTAGGAAAGACAGGGGCTGGCACAATCACTGTCGTTCCTCATCCGCATGAAAATCTGACCGTTGGGAGTTCTCTCTCTCACTGCTATAAAGAGCACTATAGTTCTCGGGATTCGGACCACCAAGAGAGAGGGAGAGAGGAAGAGAGAGAGAGAGAGGGGGGGGGGGGGGGAGAGTGTGGGAGAAAGGTGAGATCGAACGCTGGTAGAGCTCGGTTCTGCACTGAGTCAACCCAACCAATAGCAGGGCTCTGTCTTAGGCCGGAATCAGGTCAATCAATGACCAAAATATGGGCTAGGGTTGACGCAGAAAGCAGGCTCCATGTGGGCCTTGGAGCAGTGCGAGGATTTGTCCAGCAGCTGGACATTCTCTAGATAGGGGTCGGGCGGGCTACATGGAGGCAGCTTTTCAGTCGGACTAAAGACAAGTCCCTTTAGGCCATGCAATCACGTCAAGGTGGCCCCCATGATAGCCTCCGTGGACCACGCCATCTGACAGCTGTGGGTCCCGCCTGAGATTTAAATCTCAGTGGGCCGCACCATACTCTCAAACTGGGTGGGCCTCACCATATATAACAGTGGGCTTCACATGGAACCCTAATGGGCCACACGATAGCATCAAGCGGCCCTCACCACTCAAGGTCGTGGGCCGCACCTGTGTTTGCAGCGCTGTGGATTGCATCACGATTAAAATGGAGGGGCCAAACCCTGTTGAAAATAGGTACACCACACCATATATAGTAGCGGGTCGTACACTGATAGCTGTGGGCCTCACGTTGGTTCAAAGAAATCCAGGTGGACCGCACTTACCTTGTGGGCTGCATCCATGCCACCGTAGACTCCCAAGTTAGGGCCAAAGGCAAGGCCCACTATGGCCAGATTTTAGGTTTTCATGGCGAAGCATATGTGGGCCCCGTTCGAGCCCAATTTGGGCTACAAATGGGCAGCCAAGTAGGGCTAAGGGCAAGCCCAGATCAGGCCTTGATTGATGGGCCAAGCTCGGCTCAAAGTTTTATATAGGAAGGCCTTTACCCATTTGCTCTAATGGCCCACTTATTGACTTAACTCTTATTTGGAAATGACCTTAGGGCATCCCTCGTACAGCGTTGGACCATCAACTAACCTTAGGAGGCGAAATCAGGAAGGGAGTTACTATGACTTGTCCAATGATGATTTTCTTCCCCTTAAGCTTTCCATCCCAAACTAAACTAGAAATAGTTGATTTAACGATTTAATATTTTGTTAGACGAATGTAAAATGTGTGTGGAAATAGACTGCATTTTCTTGACATTTATTTAGCATAATGACTACCTGTTCACACCCCGAGTGTAGGGTTGTGATGTAGTAATAAAACTCGGTGAGATCGAGGTCGAATCCAAAGGGACTAGAACTTTTACATAATCTAAAACTAAGTATAACTAGAACTAGATTGTCACGCCGCAAACCCGAAAATCGGATTCACATGAATCCCGATTGCCAAATCCGTTGCCGACAGCCTCCGTAGTGCCCTATTCTCGGCTCTTGATAATCAAATGCCAGATTCCGATCCTGGGATCCTACAAGGAGGATTTTCAGAATGAATTTTTTTTTTTGTAATGGAGCATAACCACAAGCATAACGAAGTCACAAAACAACATCACCACATATCCACTATATCAAAATCTTTTAAGTACAATGCAAGAAGGGAAATACAAGATGATCAAAAAGCTCCAAAATGGTCTGATACGCACTCCTGCCTCAGCGCTGCTGCTGTCCAACGCTACCTGCACGCAACTATCGTGCATAAGCTTACAAAAGCTTAGAGGGTGGTGTAAGTGTGTGCGCAAGGCAAACGCCAAGTGTACAGTATTAGAGTAGTGTGAAAGTATGCGGTAGTCCATGAATACAATCAACCATACCAAGGCTATGTAATGTAAGGCATGATGCGAGATATGAATGCCATCGGCCACACCGATGTAATGTAAGGCCTATATAGCCGAATGTCATATGCGAAATGCAATCCAAGCAAGTCGGTACTCATCAAGTACATATATCAGTACAGTTTCTCTCTGGATATCACCGGGGTCTAATACACTTCACAGTGACTGCCACCTCCCTAACAACACAGTCAAGCAAGCGGAATAGACCTCACTATCCGCCTGACCAGTAGTCTGCTAATACCTACCCGGCTCGTCGATAGCAGATTCATTTGCGAGCTGGTCAAACTCAGCCTAGCTTATAGCCCCCTCACTCAGGCGGATAAGGCCACACCCCCCTCTAACCGACCACGACATAGTGGGAGACACGGTCTACTAGTATTCGGCACTCGGGCGCTCTTGTATCCACTCGGTTTAGACGTTGGAGCATCTCCTGGTACCAAAAAGGTTCTAGGACTTTCACCCAAGGACATCCTAAGTGCCCATAGTGCTAGAACCAAGTATTTCTTGTATCCGATACGGCCATCCACGATGTACCTATGGAGCCACGGCCCTGATGTCGCTAGGGCATGTAGTGATCAAGTCACACATATGCGAGATGTATGAATCACACGTCAAATTATACAGAAATCTAGCGCGTACTGCGCGATCATGTAGGGCACTCTGACTCATAACGGGTCCCATAAGTGGTCTGTCCAATGGCATATGCTATGATCAGTCATTACTCAAATCAAGCATACATATGATGCGTATGGGCATGAGTCATGGGATTATACTAAGCATGTTATAAGGCGATGAATAACAATGAGCATGGGCCTAACAATGGGCCCTAAGGAGAATTACAATGCGGACATTTAACCAACATTGTACATACAATGTGGACGTCAAACCATCATTGTTTCCTAGGCACGGCCCGCCATAAATATCATTACATGAACCGTGGGAAATCACACATTGCAATGGACCCGAAGGTTATCCCGTTGGGCCTCGACCCATGGGCCTTAGATACATTAAATGGATTGCGTTAATGGGCCTCACCAATGAGCCTTATGTACATTACAATGGTCCATGATCCATGGGCCTTGAAATACATCAAAGTGGGCCTCATAATGTGGGCATTACAGCTATCAAAGTGGGCCTCAACCACGGGCCACAAATATATCGAATGGGCCTTATGACATGGGCCTCACATTCACATCAAAGTGGGCCTCAACAATGGGCCATAATTATGACAAGATGGGCCCAATCACTTGGGCCTTATATATACAACGGCCACAATTACATCATTATGGGCCTCCTCGTATGGGCCTTATGAATGCCAAGGTGGGCCTTAAAAATGGCCACAAATATATACTTTCTCATATATATATATATATATATATATATATATATATATATATATATATATATATATATATATATATATATATATATATATATATATATATATATATATATATATACACACACACACATGTATACATACATGTATATGAATCATGTCAAAGGATCAACCCATCCTCACTTCAAATAATAGTGGTGGGACCCACTAGAACCACGGATCTGACTCATTCTTTAGCTCATGTCGCAAAAAGAGCTTTCAAAATGGTTAAATGGGTTGGATGCAACACATGCATCATGATGGGGTCCACACACCTGGCCCACCAATTGAATGAACGGTTTGGATAAAACACAGACGTAAGGGTGGGGGTCCACTGACCGTCCTGCAGCCAAGAAACGGCTGGACGGTATGGAAAACACATGCATAGCTGTGGCCTCCACCGTCCGTACGGACGGTGGTAATAAACCACTTACATCACTGTGGGACCCACCATAATGCCATCCAACCCGTTGATAGGTCACGCAGACCTGAATGAAGGGTGAAAACAAATTTCAGCTTGATTCAAAACTTCTGTGGACCCCAAAGAGGTTTCAATGGTAGAATTTCATTCACACTGTTTCTTATGGTGTGGTCCACCTGAGCTTTGGATGTGTCTCATTTTTGGGGAGGGCCCTCCTCAGAAGGTGGGCCACCTTATGAACAGATCGGATGGTAAATAAACATCAAGGTGGGGCCCACGGCTGGGGCCGTGGGCTGCTGCCCGTCCGCCCGCTGAGACGCAAACGCCTGCGTGTCTGACACTCCAGAGGCAGCAGCCTCTGCTGCTTCTTTCTAATTTTTTTTTTTTTAAGAAAACCTGTTTTCTTAAGGTTTTTCATATGGGGGCCCGCTCCAAGTGTACCCACCCCATCCATTGCATTCCCAAGCCCAAAACAAACCCATCAAGACCAATCTCGGCCCATTTTCAACGTGTAAAAACATTTCTATATAGATTTCAATGGTGATGGTACCATTTTTGATGCTATGGCCCACCAGGTACTTTGATCAACCTCATTTTTCGGCTCAACGCCTAGAATAAGTCAGGGAGTGGGATGGATGGCTTAGATTGGACGCATGTATCAAGGCGGGTCCTGTACAAATGGCCCACCCCAATAGCTTGAGACAAGCCTTTTTTTTTCTTCCTCTTTTTTTTTTAATTCCAGTGACGTCTGGACGTCACTGGACTCTTTTGGGCTAAAAAAATATTTTAAGTGGGCCCTGCCTAGGTGGGCCACTACATAATAGGTGGTGTGGGTACAATGCAAATAAGGTGGGCCCACTCATGGATGAATTGGATAAAATACTTACTTCAAGGTGGGGTCCATCCAAGTGGGCCATACGGCCATCTCATCACACACAAATAAATAAAATAAATGGAAAGAGAGGGAGAGAGAGACAGAGATAGGGTGGGACACGCGTGATGGAGGGACCCCGGCACTATGGGCCCTTCGTTTCAATCATCTAATCATACATCAAAGGGCCCATTACATATGGGCCATCCAAACAAAAGATCAACGGTGGAGATCCCTCTCCATCCAAAATGAACGGTCTATATGACCTCTTAATGCAAGAAAAGTAAACATCATGATGGGGTCCATGGAGAATGGCCCCATCATGGAATGATTTGATGATCAAGATAGGCCATCGGCCACATCTTAGGGACCCAAGTGAGATCCAAACCATTGATCGGTTGGCCTCACTTGGCCCATCGTAAAAACAAATAAACTACCCTATAGAAGCACCCACCTTATGATCTACTCGGTCCGTTGGAACGCCTATCTTCTAGAGCTTCACTTTGATGGTGGAGATGGGAGATGGATGGCTAGGATAGAGGTTTTGGGATGGGAAGTGGGCCTCACACTTACATTTTCTCTCCATGGGAAGGCTTGGATGTGGGAGCCTCTTTCTGTTGCTTGGAGTTGTGTTGGAAAATGAGGGAGAGAGGTGTGATGTAAGGAGAGATGTGAGTGATGTGGTACTTGACAAGTATGGGTGGTGTAAGAGAGAGGGTGAGAAAGAGTTGACTTTAGGGGTTGCTTGGGAATGGGGTGAAAGGTGATGTGTACTTGACATGAGAGGTGATTGATGGGATTGATGGGACATATTGTAGAGATTTCCTTGGGATTTACAACGCACGGTGTTTTCTTAAAATAAACGCTGGCTCACATCTCTTAGTCAGGGTATCGGATCGGACCGTGAGTTGAGGCGTTGGAACCACGGTGACAGTGTAGTCGCAGTGGTACAAATCTCGGATTAAGCCGACTCAAATATATAGGATACGACTTACGGTCGTGCGCAACGTCGATTATCGGTCGCAGGTTGCCGGAATTCGACGGGGAGGATCGCGGAAGTTGACAGAACAGTACGGTTTTAGGATACGGGTCTTACATAGACTAAGATAAAATCTAAATCAGATAAAATTTAAGGAATAATGGTGAAAGTATTAATCTAAAACTAGGGATTCAGAGGATCCACTTTCAGAGATGGGGGATATCTTATGCTTGCATCAAAAAATTCAACTGGACTTAGAGTCATATCTTCATCCAGTTGAAGGATGTAACCATAGAAATTATGACTGAACTTCCCTTGATATAGTTTTCTAGAGATGATAAGTATGTGAATTAGAATGAATTCCATCATCAAACCATGCCAAGAAGACAAAGTAAACAATAGAATTAAACTAATTACCACCCAATCAACAATATATGAAGGTTAGGAAGGGTACCGTCATCCGAAGACGATGGTGAACAACAGGGCTTCTTGACACCATAAAAATAAAAAAGAAAGGAACATGCTCAAAGCTATCGCAGACCCATTATAATTTTAGTCACAACAGACTATTAAAAACTAAAAATATTTCCTTAATAATCAAACTAATATCAAATTTAGTTCATAAATTAAAATTAAATTAAAGGCATAAAATAGAGTCTCCCATCTCACTACAAGCTTCACCTCTTAGCCCTAGCTAAGAGGTTTGGCCAGACATAATCATCATTAGGCTAAAATCTCTTAAAAACATAAATAAAAACAGAGGAAAGAGAAGAAAACTCTGTTAGAAGGATGCCACGTGATCTCTCTCTCTCTCTCTGCTCCACGTCCCAGCTTCCCAAGATATGGATACCCCCCTCTCTCTCGTCTTTCTTTTATAAGAGCCAACAAGGTCGGTGGGCGAACGTCGGTAGTGCGTAAGCCAGTTGCGTAGAAGAAATTATGCAACAAGAGATAATGCAAGCGATTTTGCATTTTTCCAAATTATCAGCCCATAAACGTCTCATATGATATATCTGAACCATTCAGGCTCCTTGAGCTTGATCGGTGGTCCCTTACGATGGATTTGAACAATCCAGATCATGGCCACGATTCGGATCTTAATCACTGAATGGCTCGCCAAATTTGTTTAATGCAATGCTCGATGCTTCTTAGAAATTGTCCACCTAGGTCTTGGTCAGTGGGCCTGTAGGACTCTGATGGACGGTCCGGATCAGACTGCTGAAGCACGGAAGTGGCCCACAAGATTCATCCGTAGGCTCTGTTTGCGAAACAGAGCCTGCGCATTCGCATTGTGGTGGTCGGTGGACCCATGATTGAATTCTAATGGGAAATCCACACCGTCCATTAGAATCACAACAAAAAACCATTCAGAGATGTTTGGTTTTGGATCGAGTTAGGTGTGGCCCATTGAATTGTAACTCAGCAGTCTGTCTTGCGTTTAAACGTAGATCTACGCGTGTATACGTGCATGGGACCACCATGGACAGAGTCTTGGCCACCCTCGGAAGTGAATGAACGGTCTGGATCATGTAATGGACCCACGATGGGTGCCTACAACATACAAACGGCCCAACAATGCCCGCCCGCTGTTGGTTTACGTAGAAAGGGTCAGGTCAGCCCGGCTTTGACCGGGCTGCCCAACCGGTGTGGTGCGGGAGTGCATCGCACTGTGCACTCTCACCTTATATGTGGGGTCCACTGTAATGTATATGTAAAATTTGATTCGTCTATCCATTTTGTCAGCTCAATTCATGCGCTGAGACCAAAACTGAAGCATATCCAAGTATTAGGTGGGCCTCAAATCAATAATTCATGGGCTGATCTGACCATTGGACCACTTCTATAAGGATCCAATGGCTGAAATTCTATGTGTACGGTTAATTTATAGTCCTCAAGCCATATATGAAGTTTCAAACTAAACAGATGGTTGGAACCCTATGATCTTACATTCTGGACCAATTTCGGACCACTTGAGCTTCAGTTTCTCGATTTTCTCGGATCTCTGGCGTGTAAATCTTTTGATCTTGGTCCCCTGGAGTTCGTCCCTTACCTTGGTAACTTTAGAGCATCAAATCCATGCTTTTAGTACCTTTTTTTAGTCTATACTCGTAAATTCACCTTGCAACACAAACACGAATAAAATAGGGCATTAAATAATATCATGTTTGTAAAAGCAGATAGTAACTGGGGTCTAATATGCAATATTCGACCCTCAACACTACCATGCTCATTATTGTTTAGACCCTTAGGCATGCATCTTAAACTGCCTAGGTTATTGTTTAGACTCTTGGGTATGCATCTTAAACTGCCTAGGTAATTAAACTTACTATTCATTTCATGTACCTTATATTAGCTCAGTTAGTATGTAATTGGTAGAAGTACATGTGTTTTTCTTATTCACGACAAGACCCATGTTATTGTTATACTTTTATGACACACACAAATGATGAAATCTCTCCACGGAAGTTCTAGCAAATGAGAGTCCGTGCTTAGTGTGTAATTGAACTAACTGTGAGGTGAGTAGGCCCCTAACATGGATGTTTTGGTTGTTGGCATTTGATCATGGGGTTTACTACCCATGTGTGGTTTCGCCTAACTGACTTGAGATGAACTTCACAACCTTTCTAACGTCTTTGTTCACTCATCTTTGAACCATTCATGCTGTCATGTTTTAATCGTCATATTTAGTAATTTTAATATTACATTCTCAATCGAATTGGTGGTGCCCCGTTACATTGAATTGATTGACCACATGTTGGTGGGTACTACACACACCCTAAGGCGGTAGCCTCATGGGTCGGGGATGGTGGTCATGGGACACCATGCTCGAGCCATCGGCCACGCTAGGCCATAAGCTCCCCATAGTAACCGTGAGCTTAACTAAATTAGTTGAGTGTAATTGTACTAATTATGAATTGGCTAATCATGCATACAGGGCACAGACCAACATATATTGCTATCATACATTATGTACGTATTTTTTCTGACTTGATGAGATTTCTCAAGTTAATGATTGCATGGGTGATAAGCCCACTGTCCGCACGGATGAGCATCCCCAGAGAAATGATTACATCCCATGCATCCATGCACTTAATAAGACTACATCTACTATGTTTTGGATTGTTTGTGTGTTTTTATGATATTCCTTATTTAGGGTGGTGGTGTGAAATCTTGAGGAGAGATCACACTAAGTTGGTCACTCATTCATCAATATTCAACCGTACAGAGGACGCATGTATAGGGGCCGATGAGTACGCAGCAGACTTGGAGGCAGTGGCGGCTGAGGAGAAGCCCAATGACGAGGAGCCGCAGCAAGAAGCGGCCGCCTATTTTGGGCTGAACCAGTAGAGTAGCCATTTATTTTTATTCCAGTACATCTAGAATTTAAGAAACTTAAAGTTATGTAATTTGTTCCCCAGCTGAGTGGGCCAAAATATTATTTCCATTTTTGGATCACATCTATGTTATGTTTTTATTTCTGTGATTTGCACTTTGATTCACTTGTTGGTTATTATTATCATTAGTTAACTCCTGGGTTTTTGGAATGCGAGTCGCATACTCGGATTTTGAAAATCGGGGCATTATAGGTCAGCAACTTGGGCTGGCTCGGGTTGAGTTCGAGCCAAGATCGATTCGAGTTCACCATTCAGGCATTTTCATAGACATCTGGACTGCACCTTTAAAATCTCACTGTATTTGAGATAGTAGCAATGGTTTTCTAGGTATTTTATCAAATACATTCTAAGTGACATAAAAATCAAGAAAAAAAAGGGTATTAGTTTCATATACATACCTTCCTTGCCACCAGCTACACTTCTTTGAGTTGTTTCATCAAACAATTGGTGAACAACATCAATATCAAAGTAACCGAGTCATCGAACTGGTTCGATCCAAGTTCGATTTGAGTTGGGTTCTATCTGAGTTGAGTCAAGCTGGGGCCAGCTCGAACTCATTTTTGAGCTCAAAAAATAAGCTCGACTTGGCACGAACTCAGCTTCGAACCGAGTCGAATCGAGCTTTTTCAAGTCAAGTCGAGTCGAGAGCCAGTTAACCGAGCTAGCTCGGTTCATGTACACCCCTATCCGTGTATGGTACAACAGCCAATCCGCTACTCCAAGAATATGGACGCGGATCATATACTTACAGGTTGAGTAGCGAGACTTGCTACTTAAGTGACATCACCAACTTCTGTGGACCCCACCATGATGTATGCTTTGTATCTACACTGTACATCCATTTGGAGAGATCATATCTGTAACGCCCCAAAAATAAGCACTCGAGTACATAGACTCCAGTCCCGAGTTCCCAGGTGTTAACTAAATAAAATGCACATGCGTCTTCATTCTAATTCACATTAAGTCCGTACACGAATAATCAAAGTTGTACAATTCAACTTAGCAGAACCAAAGTGAGACAGAGATAGTAAAAAATTAATAAATATAGAGAAAACAGTCAAAGTACAATTAAAAAGTGGTGTTCACCCTAATGAGGATTATACAATCCACAATATACATACCCAAGATGGTTAAAGTGTAAAGTTCCCAGTTTATTCCAAATCTTCCAAAACATAATGGTGGTGGCGCAAGCCGATCTAAGCCTGCCCGCCGGAGGCATCAATAGAGCCTGCATCAATTGTAAGACCCGTATTCTAATCCGTACTGTTCCGTTATTTTTCGTGATCCTTCTCGTCAAATTTCGACAATCCGTGACCTGTAGTCGACGTTGCGCACGACCATAAGTCGTATCCTATACATTTAAGTCGGTTTAATCCGAGACCTGTATCATTGCGACCACATCATCGCCGCGGTTCTAACGCCGCGACTCATGTACCGATCCGATACCCTAACTAAGAGATGTAGGTCGGCGTTTATTTCAAAAAAATACCGCGCGTTTACATTCTCAAGAGAATCTCTACAAAGTGTCAAATCAATCACATCAATCACTTTATGTCATGTACACATCACCTTTCACCCTATCTCCAAGCAACCACCAAAGTCAACACCTTTCACCCTCTCTCTTACACCACCTTACATGTCAAGTACCACATCCATCACTTACCTCACCCTTTCACCCATCACACCCAATCCTCATCTCACTTATAACTCTCTCTCTCCCTCATTTTCCAACACCATTTCCAAGCAAAGGAGAGGCTCTCATGTCCAAGGCTTCCCATAAGAGAAAAGTGCATTTGTGAGGCGCACTTTCCACTCCCAAAAACTCTAATCCTAGCCATCCATTTCTCATTTCCACCATCAAAGTGAAGCATAAGGAGTGTAGCTTTCCAACGGACCAAGAAGATCAAGTGGTGGGTGCCTCCATAGTCTAATTTTCATATTTTTAAGAAGGGCCAAGTGAGGCCAACCGATCAATGGTTTGGATCTCATTTGGGTCCCTAAGATGTGGCCGATGGCCCATCTTGATCATCAAATTATTACATGATGGGGCCATTCTCCTTGGACCCCATCATGATGTTTACTTTCCTTGCATTAAAGAGGTCATCTAGACCATCCATTTTTAGTGGAGTGGGATCTCCACCATTGATCTTTTATTTGGATAGTCCCATATGCAATGGGACCCATTGATGTATGATTTGATAGTTGAAACGGAGGGCCCATAGTGCCGAGGTCCCTCCATCACGCGTGTCCCACTCTATCTCTCTCTCTCTCTCTCATCTTTTATTTATTTTCTTGTATGATGATGAGGCCATGTGGCCCACTTGAATGAGCCCCACCATGAAATATGCATTTTATCTAAGCTCTCCATGAGTGGGGCCCATCTTAGATGTAACATTCATCTTGTGGAGGCCCACCTACATAAAAAAAAAAGAGAAGGGAGAAGACGTCCAGACGCTGGACGCTGGAAGGAAACAAAAATATAAGCTTGGTTTCAAGCTTCTTGGGGAGGGCCACTTGTATAGGCCCCACCTTGATATATGTTTCTAATCCATGCCGTCCATCCTCTTTCCCGACTCATTTTAGGCGTTGAGCCGAAAAATGGTGTCGATCCGATATTCAGGCGGGCCATAATATAGCAAACATCGTCTTTACCGTTAAAAATTGACTAGGGCCCACCTTGAGTTAAAAAAATACTGTATATTAGACTCGTTTGGTTTGTATTGAGCCATGCAATCCAATGGACGGAATGGATTTACTTGGGGTCGGCTGTACACATGAAAAACCCCAGAAAAATGGGTTTTAAAAAAAAATTAAAAAAAAATTACAGCAGCAGTTGCTGCTGTGTCAGATGCTGGCCGTGCCAGCGGCTGGCAGGAGGACGCCAGCCAACCCACGGCTCCAGTTGTGGGCCCCACTTGATGTTTATTTGTCATTTAGCCCATTCATGAGGTGGGCCACTCATTGAAGTGGGCCCCCTCCAATTTTCAGCCAAATTCAAGACCCAGGTGGCCCACACCATAGGAAACAGTGTGATTGAGTGTCTACCGATGAAACCCTTTTTATGGGCCACAAAAGTTTCAGATCAAGATGGTATTTTTATTTTCCTCTCATTTATGTCCATGTGATCCTATGGTCGGGTCGGATCGTAAATATACACTATGGTGGACCCCACATGAGACCCACAATGATGTATTTATCACTTTCACTGTCCACTGACAGTAGACGGTGAAACCCCCCCCCCCCCCTTTGTATCATACACACCGTCCAGGAGACGGTGTGTGAGTGCACGTGTGTGTGTATGCGTGTGTGTGTGCGTATGTGTGTGTGTGTGTGTGTGTGTGTGTGTGTGTGTGTGTGTGTGTGTGTGTATATATGTGTATATATAATATTATATTACATATAATATTGTATATATATATTGTATATAAATTATATATTATATTATACATAATATGTTTATGATGGTGGGCCTTCATGTGACCCCCACCATGATGCATGTGTTGCATCTCACCGTCTATCCATTTTGAAAACTCATTTCTTGAGCTAAAAATAAGCCAGATCTATGGTTCAAATGGGCCCACTTTGGTACGTATATAGGGCCCATGTTGATCCATTTATGGCCATTCATTTAGGTGCACCTTAGTGCACATTTAAGGCCATGGGATTAAGCCCATTTGGCATATGTAATGCCCATGAGATTAAGTCCATTCGGCATATGTAATGCCTATGGGTTTGGGCCCATTTGACATATGCAATGCCCATGGGATCCAGCCCATTTATTCCATATAAGGCCCACGGGATTCAAGCCCATTTGATATATATATTATAGCCCATGGGATCAAGTCCGTTTGATGTGCATGGGGCGCAAATGGAGTGGCCCATTTGATTTATTTAAAGCTCATGTGTGTAGGCCCATCTGATATATTTAAGGCCCAAGTTGTGAGGCCCATTTTGATGTATTTCATGGCCCATGGGTCATGGACCATTGCAATGTACATAAGGCTCATTGGTGAGGCCCACTAATGCAGCCATTTGATGAATGTAAGGCTCATGTGATTCGGCCCATTTGATGTATCTATGGCCCATGGATCGAGGCCCAACGGGATGACCTTAGGGTCCATTGCAATGTGTGACTTCCTATGTTCATGTAATGATATATATGGCGGGTCGTGCCTAAGGAACAATGTTGGTTTGACGTCCACATTGTAGTACAATGTTGGTTAAATAATCGCATTGTAACTCTCCTTAGGGCCCATTGATAGGCCCATACTCGTTACTATTCATCGCTTTATAACACGCTTAGTATAATCACATGACTCATGCCCATACGCATCATATGTATGCTTGATTTGAGTAGTGACTGATCATAGAATATGCCATTGGGCAGACCACTTATGGGACCCGTTATGAGACGGAGTACCCCACATAATCACGCAGTACGCGATGAATTTCTACATGATATGATGGTGTGATTCATGCATCTCGCATACGTGTGACTTGATCACTGCACGCCCTGGCGACATCAGGGTCGTGGCTCCACAGGTACATCGTGGATAGCCGTATCGGATACCAAAAATACTTGATTCTAGAACTGTGGGCACTTAGGATGTCCTTGGGTGAGAGTCTCAGAACCTTTTTGGTACCAGGAGATGCTCCAATGTCTAGACCGAGTGGATACACGAGTGCCCGAGTGCCGAAAACCAGTAGGCCGCTTCTCCCACTATGTCGTGGTCGGTTGTAAGGGGGTATGGCCTTATCCGCCTGAGTGAGGGGGCTATAAGCTAGGCTGAGTTTTACCAGCTCGTAAATGAGTCCGCTATCGACGAGCTGGTTAGGTATTGGCAGACTACTGGTCAGGCAGATAGTGAGGTCTATTCCGCTTACTTGACTGTGCAGCTAGGGAGGTGGCAGTCATTGCGAAGTGTATTAGACCCCGGTGATATCCAAAGAGGAACTGTACTGATATATGTACTTGATGAGTGCCGACTTGCTTGGATTGCATTTCGCATATGACATTCGGCTATGTAGGCCTTACATTACATCGGTGTGGCCGATGGCATTCATATCTCGCATCATGCCTTGCATTACATAGCCTTGGTATGGTTGATTGTATTCATGGACTACCGCATACTTTCGCATAAAATAGGTCGTCACCCAATTCCATTCACGCCCGAGTCGTTTGAATGGTACTCTGACACGAAACAATTGGCCGGATAATTTGACGGTGGCCATTTGAACAATGTTGTATCACCTCTATTAGTGTCCACTGGTCACTACAGGGAGGCTCGTCACCCCGGTGTAAGCCGACCGCTCGGACACGGTGTCCCATACCACCATGCTCGGCTCATAAGTCTTAGGGGATCGTATCATACTAACGGTTATGAGTGGACCATCCATTGGAAATGTTGTATCCTAGATTCAATTTAGTCTTATCATACATCGTGAATATACATGATTAGTCAACTAATGGACTAATTTAATTAACCATGGAGAACCTTGGCGTAACTGGCATTAAGTGCAAGCATCCCATGTAATCTATCTACTGTCAGTTATCCGTGTTCACCCGAGTCGATCGAATAAGCCTAGGGTGACTGCCCTAACTCGGACCACCCATTGATTTGGACGATTTACCAATTGACCCAACATCATAGAAATCATAAGCATCGCTATGAACTAAATACTGC
The DNA here is from genome assembly GCA_037074715.1 of Magnolia kwangsiensis. Lineage (NCBI taxonomy): Eukaryota > Viridiplantae > Streptophyta > Magnoliopsida > Magnoliales > Magnoliaceae > Magnolia > Magnolia kwangsiensis. Next base: position 158,788,358 of record CM073573.1, on the reverse strand, counting down.
ATCGTGCAATTATAGCACACATACTACTACGCAACGACGTAGGCATTTCATCGAATATGTAAGCATCAATTGAGCAATACATTCACTTAAGCATTTCATCAAACGTGTGAGCACCAATGAAATAATGGATTCAGTCACTTAGACATTTCATTAAACATGTGAGCAATAATAGAGTAATACATTCATTGGAGCATTTAATCAAACACGTAAGCATCAACAAATCAACGCATTCATTTAATCATGTAAGCATGCATAGACAAGCAATGACACATTAAAATTAAACACGAAATATGAACATACTAGTTATTTACAAATCATTCGCTACAACAAATCATTAACTGAGACCTTCAAGGGTCGATAAATGAAAATCTAGGCATAATAGTCTACACGTTTAGGAAAAAATCTCCAATTTTGATCACCTAGGGTTAGGGATTTGGGGAAAAATCATCAATTCCTAAATCAAAATCAAGAAAACACAATTAATGACTAGAAATCTACACTGGGTTGCTTAATCGAATGGTAAGATATAATTTTTACCTTTGATTCTTGGCATGGGTGAATTTGGTGGGGTTTGGTATTAGCCAAAGATTTGGTTGAAGAAGTACTAACTCTACAAGTACCGAGATTTCCATCACTCAAACACACACACTCTCCGTTCTCTTTCTCTTTCTTTTCTCGCCATCTCTCTCTCTCTCTCTCTCTCTCTCTCTCTCTCTCTCTCTCACCCAAGTTAGGGTATGAAAAATGGCCCTGATGACCCTTTATCCACTGTATTAACCCTAAGGGAGGTTGTTTCCCACTTATAAGGTCTTTCCGGGGGCGCACTGGCTCATCCACGTCAGGGCAAATGTGTCCCACTATAGGATCTATAGTTTGTTAGAATCGAACGACAATCAGACTCTTCAATCAACTATGGGGGCCCCACTTACAATGGATGGTCGTTGGTGATCGATCGGAGTCGCGGCTATACGGATATAAAATATCTTTAATTCATACCTCAAGTTTGGTTGCGATCTAAAGGTCAAAAAGACAACTTCGCAAAAGAGCAGAAAGTCTATTTCACTTAATTTTCAAGCTTCAACCTAGGGTATTTGTGCATTTCAAGCACTCAGCCTCTGGCCCAAATTGTGCAGTTATGGGTACTATCTTAATTGTTCACCTGTGATAGACGTCAAGCCCAGCGAGACAGACGTTATTGTATATTTTCGAAACTAATGGCCCAACAGTTTAAAACTTATTTAGAAAATAGAGACAATTCTGTAATAAATTAGGTATCAAGATTTCTTGCGCGCAATTATTAGAGTTTAGATTAACTCATTCATAGTGTGGCCCATTTATAATTAGTGAAAATAGCGATTTGGTCTTAATAACTCTAAACCGTTAATTTTTTAGGTAAAGGAGTAATCAAATTGATTTGATTTGTTAATTAAAATCTGAACCCTACTTTTCTTGGCTTTGGGTAGATATTTATTTAGTTACGATTGTCTCGATTAGTCAATGATAGGTTAGATAGATTTGGGCCATACGTGAATAAATCCCGAGGCTAAGCTCAATGTTTAAGTGATCGAGCGGATTCGTTAGCTTCCTACGGTTGATTGATCGGATTTGTGCGGTCCTTTACTGGTACTATCCGTGTATAGGCTCGCTCCGAGCATCAAGGGCCAATAAGCAACAACGTAGGCTAGTCATATCGAAGATTTTAAAGGGTTTTTGAAAATCCAAAAATAGCAAAAATCTAGGATGTTACAATCTACCCCCCCTAAAAATAATTTCGTCCCTGAAATTGCTTAGGTTAATAAATAAAAATATTATCATGTCGTTTGCCTAAGTTTTATTGATTTCAAGTTTATATGCATGGTAGGGTGTATACTAACTACGCGAGCCTTGTTTATTTTAGTCTACCCCCTTAAAGCTTTCACCATCGAGATTTGAGAACAAATGTCAGCATCACACTATTGACGAATTTTAACTAGGGGTGGTTTATTCTGTTCTTCACGATCGGACTAATATGAAAAAAATAGTTGTGGTAGGCTTAAATTTGAGACATTGATTATCCTCCTGATCAGGGTAAATAGCTCATTGTATCCATACCTAGTCCTAGTGGATCCTTGTCTTCTTCTCGGTCAAAGCAGTGAGTCCATCGGTAGTTGTACAGGATTGAAAATTGGGTTAAGTTGCGAATGTCTCGCAATTGTATGGTTCTGTAATTCCATGATCCAATCATTCTACATGTTTAGGAAATATCACACATCATTAAAAATTTTAAATCTCATATTTATAAGATTCACTCGAGTCTTGGTTAAAGAGAGTTCTCATCTTAATTGATGTCCAAATTAGTGATTAATAAAATTTTCACTACGCCTATGGTCAAACGATTATCTTCAAAAAAATTTAATAGTCTAAGATTATATCTTTATGTTATTGTGTCGATCTTATGGTTGGTAGGTTTTGAGTAAACCATTCTTCTATTTCGTTAATTTCAACAATAAATGAAAAATCAAGAGTTTTAAGGTATTTCAGAGGTTTTGAGGACTAATGATGCTAAGAAGGGAACGAAAAATGAAAAAGGAATAATATCATCTCCTCAATTTGGTATGAACCTTAAATTCATAAATGAATAAGGAACTCATATTATTTTGGTAAAGTTCACCCCAAATACGAACTTAGAGAGTATTAAACAATCAAACTCAACTCTACTTTAGAGCTGTAGTTCAACTGTACTATAAACTATTTGAAGTATAAAAATATACTAAAAAATAATCTAATTTAATTATATAGGACGATCCCTGGCATAATTAGAAGTAATTTCTAAAAAGACATAAATTTCTAAAACTCAAATATAAAAAAGATATGTCCGGTCTATCGACAACTCGAAGTTGCAAAAATTTTTAGTTTTAACCTATCCATTGTTCATAACATCTTTATCACATTTAGGTACTAAATTATTTTTATAAATTTTTTAGTAATCCATAATTAAATTAACATTTATCTCACAAAATTTCATTTCATTTTAAGCTATAGAAAAATTATAAAAATTTCTAAAACTAACGGTTATCCAAAACCAATGAATTTTGTATAATTTCAAAATGTCTCTAATTCTTGTAACAGTTCTTATATATTTAGCAATTAAATTATTTTTAAAACTTTTATAATAGCTTATCATTAAGTTTAAACTCATTTTACAAAATTTTATTTCATTTGGAGTTGTACAAAAAATATTAAAATTCTAAAAGTGACATTTATTTGAAATTAATGATTTTTTGTATGATTGCAAAATGTCTCTATTTCTTGTAAGGTTTCTTATACTTTTGGTAACTGAATTATTTTTAAAATTTTTATAATATTTTATCATTAAATTTAAAGTCATTCCATAGAATTTCATATCATTTGAAGTTATAAATAAATTATTAAAATTCTAGAAGTAAAAGCTGTCCGAAATTAATAATTTTTTGACAGTTGTCAAAACATCCTAAAATAGTTGTAATAAGCCCATTAAAATATATCTTTGCTCGAAAACGATGAAATTCCAAGTATTGGAGGGGCTACAAGCACAAGATCATGTCTGAGTGACTAACAAACAACTTTTAACCATTGATTTACATGGACAATGTTTGGATGGCACTGATCATTATATTAAAGTAATTATAGTGATGCAATTGAAAACCTAGTTGTTTTAGGATATCATTAGTGGGTCATGTGCCTAATGGTTTGAAAGTCTAGTGACACACATATTACACACGTAACTCTTGAAAACAATTTAGATGTAATCCAATATTTAACTGAGAATTTCAAACCCCTTCTTTGAGGGGATTTGAAACTCTCAGTTACTTTATGGTGTTAAACAACCAGGGCGGTCCTAAGTTTCCAATTTCTAAGTTAAAGTTCAAAAAATCACAAAATCAAGGATTTGATCTTATTATTCATCATTTCTAAGTTTATATTCAAAATCATCCACATGATATGAAATTTAATCACAGAGTCTAATTTGTGAGTTTTGAATTTCAAAGCATAACAAACAAGGGAGTTTGGTCCTAAGGTTTATTATTCCTAATTTAATAGATTTCTTACAATGTCGGATACTCCTAAAATTTAAGAAAATCTCCCACAGGACCAACCTCTAATTTTAAGTGTCTCAACCTTAGTTATTGTAGTATGTACAATCTGCATTTCCAAGATCCGGGTTATCTATATACTCCGCTCTGATACCAACTTGTAACGCTCTGAAAATCGTCACCCGAATACATAGACTCCGGTCCCGAATTCCTAGGTGTTAACTTAATAAAATGCAAATGCGTATTCATTTTAATTCACATTAAGTCCACATATGAATAATCAAAGTTACGTAATTCAACTTATAAGAACCAAAGCGAGACATAGATAACAAAAAATTAATAAATATAGGTCAAATAGTCAAAGTACAATTGAAAAGTGATGTTCACCCTAATGAGGATTATATAAGACACAATATACATAGCCGAGATGGTTAAAATGTAAAGTTCCCGGTTTATTCCAAATCTTTCAAAATATAATGGTGTTGACGCAAGCCAATCTAAGCCTACCCGCCGGAGGCCTCGATAGAGCTTGTATCAATAATATACCTAGTTTGTGTTTTAAAACACTGTCTCAGGTGGGAGTGAGTAACTAACTCAGTAATTCCATTAATTATAAATTACACATGTTATCGACACAATCAGCGCAGTTAATGATAAACAAGAAATCAAACAATTCTTAAATACTCTTGTTAAATGTGTATATGAAGATATAACATGATGCATGCCCTTTCCAAACAATACTTTGCAAATGACAATACTTCCTTAATATGCGACTTCAATGCCTGTTTCGCCACATTATAAACTAATGCAATGCGATAAATGATCATGTTAGTCAAATAATTATTAAGTTAAATTCATCCAGCATATTGACGAAGCTAGGATACTGATGTTATATCACGAGTACTTATTCGGATCACATGGTTTGTTGCCACACATAGCGACTCGTTACCAGTGTCCCTTGATCCAAATTTAGTTGTCACCCGTTTATCTCATAAATCAAAAATTCCAAAGGTACGGTATGATACCTAAATGTATGAGGATTAACCCGGTATGAGTCGTCACCCAAACCGAGTATGATCACTCAGTTCCAAAGTGTGAGCTTATCACATAAAACTAAAAACACATAAGGAAATGACTCATCACCCAATTCTATTCACGTCCGAATCGTTCGAACGGTACTCTGGCACGGAACCATCGGCCAAGTAATTTGACAGGGGCCGTTCGAACAATGGTGTATTACTTTCATTTGTGCTCACTGGTCACTACGGGGAGGCCCGTCACCCCAGCGTAGGCCGACAACTCAGACACGGTATCCCATACCACCATGCTCGGCTCATTAGTCGTATCACACTATTAGTTATGAGTGGACCATCCATTGGAAATGTGGTATCCTAGATTCAATTTGGTTTTATCATACATTATGAACATACATGATTAGTCAGCTAATGGACTAATTTGATTGACCTTGGAGAACCTCGGCGTAACTGGCATTGCATGCATGCATCCCGTGTAGTCCAGCTACTGTCAGTTGTCCGTGTTTACCCAAATCGGTCGAACAAACCTAGAGTAGCCATCCTAACTCGGGCCACCCATTGATTTGAACGATTTACTGACTGACTCAACATCTTAGAAATCATAAGCATCACTATGAACTAAATACTGCATTATGCAATTATAGCACACATACTATTACGCAATGACCTAGGAATTTCATCGAATATGTAAGCGACAATAGAGCAATACAATCACTTAGGCATTTCATCAAACATGTGAGCACCAATAAAATAATGGATTCAATCACTTAAACATCAAACATGTGAACAACAATAGAGTAATACATTCATTGGAGCATTTAATCAAACACATGAGCATCAACAAATCAACGCATTCAATCAATCATGTAAGCATGCATAGGCAAGTAATGACACATATTATAATTAAACACGAAATATGAACATTCTAGCTCTTTACAAATCATTCGTCATAGCAAATTATTAACTGAGACCCTCAAGGGTCAATAAATGGAAACCTAAGCATAATGGTCTGCACCTTTAGAAAGCAGTCTCTGATTTTGAGCACCGAGGGTTAGGAATTTGAGAAAAAATCATTAATTTCTTATTCAAAATCAAGAAAACACAATTAATGACTAGAAATATACACTAGGTTGCTTAATCGAAGGGTAAGATATAATTTTTACCTCCGATTCTTGGCATGGGTGGATTTGGTAGACGTTTGGTATTAGCCAAAGATTTAGTTGAAGAAGTACTAACCCTACAAGTACCAAGATTTTCATCCCTCAAACACACACACTCTTCATTCTCTCTATTTCGTTTCTCTCCATCTCTCTCTTTCTCTTTCTCATTCTCTTCTCCCTCACCTCAGTTAGGATATGAAATTCGTATGGGAGAAGGGGGTGCCCAAATGAGGCCTTTATATAGTGCCAAAAGTGGTATAATTGTTCCTAATGACCCTTTATCCACTATATTAACCCTAAGGGAGGTTGTTTCCCACTTATAGGGTCTATTCAGGGGCCCACTGGCTCATCCATGTTAGGGCAAAGGTGCTCCACTATAGGATATATAGTTTTTCAGAATCAGACGGCAATCGGACTTTTCGATCAACCATAGGGGCTCCACTTACGATGGATGGTCGTCGGTGATCGATCGTGGCTGCAGTTATATGTATACGAGTAGAAAAATATCCTTAACTCATACATCGAGTTTGGTTGCGATCAAACGGTCGGAAAGACACAGCTTCACAAAATAGCGGAAAGTCTATTTCACTTAAGTTTCAGGCTTCAACCTAAGGTATTTGCGCATTTTAAGCACTCGGCCTTTGGCCTAAGTTGCATAGTTCTGGTTACTATCTTGAGTCTCCACCCATGATGGACGTCAAGCGCAGCGAGGCGGACATTATTCTATAGTTTCGAAACTAGTGGCCCATTAACGAGCGGTTTAAAACTTATTCAAAAAATTGGGGCATTTCTGTAATAAATTAACTATCAAGATTTCTTGTGCACAATTATTAGGGTTTAGATTAACTACGTTCATGGTGTGGCCTATTTATAATTAGTGAAAACGGTGATTCAGTCTTAAAAATCCTAAACCGTTAGTTTTTTAGGCCAAATGAGTAACTAGATTGATTTAGTTTGTTAATTAAAATTTGACCCATACTTGTCTTGGCTTTGGGTAGATCTTTATTTAGTTACGGTTGTCTCAATTAGTCAGTGATAAGTCGACTAAATTTGACCCTACGTAAACAAATTCCAAGTACGTTACAATATTAGGGCATCATCCAAAGAGTGAGTCAGATCCAAATTGTTTGGTAATCAGGTTGGAGGCAATCAACAATATATTAATTGTCTACTTGACATATATAGATCACATGTAACCCAGATCAAACCACCCAAATTGTTGGCCCCACCTTAGATGTATTGTCATAAATTATTTTTTTTACACTGGTTGATATTTTAACCGACAGAGTAGTGAATGGAAGATAATAGACGGTCAGAGTCCAACATCCATTAATCACTGATCAAAGGTTAGGATCGTTTGATCAATCTTAAATTCGAGGTACCACCTAATTAAAGTGGGTCCTGCTAATTACATTGTACGATTCTTGAGTCGCAAATGGAAGCATATTGGACGGTGTACCACACACCAGCTATATAGCTGGTGTATTGACGACAACAAGTTCTTTGGGTCCCATCATAATGCATGTGTTATATCTAAACCGTCCATCCATTTTGCGAGCTCGTTGTAAGGCTTAAGACAAAAAAGGAAAGACAGATCTAACGATCAAGTGGACCACACTACAAAAAGCAATAGGGGATTGAACGTCTACCATTGAAACCCTTTTGGGGTCACGGAAGTTTTGGATCAATATGAAATTTATTTTTCCTCTTCATTCAGGTCTTTGTGACCTTATGAACCAAATGGATGGAAAATAAACGTTATGGTGGGCATTACGATTTTTTTAACTGTGTAAATCATTATCTCCGTTGTTACGCCCCAAACTTTGAAACCGAGCTCACAAAATTCTGGATCGCCAAATCCGACACTGACCCTCATTCTCGGCTCCCAACACTCATACACCAGGTTCCAATCTTGGGATCATACAATAAAGATTTCAAACATAATTTGATTTGTAATAAGTATAACCATAAGCATAACCCACGAACAATAACCATAAGAACACCATCACAAAATCTACTATGATTAAAAACTTTGAGTACAATGTGTATGAAGGGAAATATAAGATAATGATAATAACAGAAACTTCTGAAGCTCGACTGTATGCCCCACTGCGGCGAGACTACGGCTGCGTCCCGGCGTCACCTGCATGCATCAATCGTGCATAAGCTTATAAAAAGCTTAGAGGGTGGTGTAAGTGTGTGTGTAGTATGAACGTGCTCAGAATGTAATGTCAAAGTAATGCGGAATCATGATAATGAATACATGAATGTAATCAGCCGTACCAAGGTTATGCGGTGCAAGATATGAATGCTATCGACCATATCGAGACCATGCGATGCGAGATGCAACTCAAGCATGTCAATCCTCATTCAAATCCTCATACAACTAGCAAATATCAATACAGTTCTCATTCTAGATAATCATCGGGGTTTAGTACACTCTACGCCAGCTTGCCGCCCCTATCCGAATACATAACTAGGAGAGTGGAAGAGACTTCACTATTCGCCTGTCAATATTGGGTCCGGCTCGTCGATAGTGGACGTATTCCTCAAGCTGGTCAAACTCAACCTAGAAATTACCCCCTCACTCAGGCGGATAAGGTCACACCTATTTTCAACCGACCACAACACGGTGAGAGACGCAGCCTACTGGTATACGGCCCTGATCGCTCATGTATCCACTCAGTCTCGACGTTGAAGTCATCCTCTGGTACCATCGGGTTTAGAAATTTTCACACAGGGACATCTATGACACCTCGATGTTAGAAACAGTATTTTCGGTATCCAATCCATCTACCCACGATGTGTCTGTGGAGGCTATGGCCCTAATGTCGTTAGGACATATAATAATCACAGTCATACAAATACAAGTATATGAATCACCCTACCAGACATGCAACAATCTTGCGCGTACCGCGCGCTCATGTAGGGCAACTCCACTTAGCAGGGAGCCCATAAACAATCTACTCGAAGGTATATGCTATGATCAGCCACTCCTCTTCTCGAGCATACATATGATGCGTATGAGCATGAATCATGGATCTATACTAAACATGTTATATGTTGATGGACTCTACTCTTAACGAAGATTGGCCTAGACTGCCTACACACTACAAGTATGAGCCTATCAATAGGCCCTAAGGAGAGTGACAATACGAACATTTAACCAACATCATCCTTATAATGTGGGCATCAAACCATCATTGCTCCCAAGGCACGACCCACCACAAATATCATTACATAAACTATATTGGGATCACATGTTGCAATGGGTTTATCAATGTACATCTCATTGGGCCTCGACCCATGAGCCTCAAATACATCAAATGGGCCGCATCAGTGGGCCTTATATATATCCAAGTGGGCCTCAATATCAGGCCTCGTATATCACATCGAGCCTAATCAAATGGGCCAAAATAATGGGCTGAATCAACTGGGCCAAGTCGAATGGGCCGAGTTGAATATGCCAAGTCGAATGGGCCGAATAAAATACATCAAATGGGTCGTATCACGTGGGCCGCATATATATCAAAGTGGGCCTCAACGACATACCTCATACACATCAAGGTGGGCCTCAACAACAGGCCATAAATACATTAAGATGGGTCTTCTCACATACCCAAAAAGAGTCATATCGAAGGATCATTTGGACCATACCACAAATAGTAATGGAGATAATAATTTTCACAGTTAAATAATTACAGGGCCGACTGTAAAGTTTATTTTCCAACTAATCTAATTATAAGGTTATAAAGACCTGAATTAAGATTGAGAACAATTCTCCATTGATCCAGAACTTCCCTGACCTAAATGGGTTTCAATGATAAACGTTTAATCCTCCACTATTTCTGTGGTGTGGTCCACCTGATCAATGGATGATCACATCACGGTGTGGGCCGTCGTAATGTATTTGAGATCCAACTAATCCATAAGTTAACATGGTGATGGATGAAGTGAAAACAAATATCGGCTTTATTGGAAACTACTATGACCCTTAGAAGTTTGAAAGGTGGATGTCACTCTCCACATTGATGGTGGGTGCACCTGATCTTAGATCTGTCTTATTTTTAATCTCAAGCCTTAAAATGAGCTTTTAAAATGGTTGGACGGCTTAGATGCAGCACATGCATCATGGTGGGTCCTCGACAACATAGATAAAGCACAAACCTCATGGTAGGGACCACACTGATGGAAGGTGTGGAGCACATACATCAGTGGGTCCCACGTGGGGCCCACCTTAATGTTTATTTTCCACCCAATCTCTTGATAAGGCCACGCAAACCCAGATGAAGAGGAAAACAAATTTCATAATGATCCAGAACTTCTGGGACAACCCAAAAAGGGTTTCAATGGCAGCCGTTCAATCCCACTGTTCCCTGTGATGTGGGCCACCTAAGCTGTGTACGGCCAAATAAAGGGGGGCCCACTGTTTAAAAAGGGACCCACCAAATGCACGGTGTGATGTTCAACACACATCACATGAGGCCCACGGCTGGGACCACATCCCTACCCCTTTCACACCCAGCGCAGGATGCTACTGCGTCCTGATAGTCAGTAGCAGCAGTGCCTACTGTTGCGTGTGCATTTTTTTTTCTAAGGGTTTTTCATAAGTGGGGCCCGTATCAGAAAGATTCACCCCAACCATTGGATTTTACGGGTCAAGACAGACCAAACGAGCCCAATATGCAGTATGTTTGGGTGCATAGAAACATCAGAATGGGCCCTAAAGGATTTAAACGGTAGAAATCACAGTTTTCTATGGTATGGCCCGCTTGATTATCGAATTGGCCACATTTTTTTCGGCTCAATGCCTAGAATGAGCTAATAAATAGGATGGACGGCGTGGATTATATTCATACATTATGGTGGGGCCTGCATGAGCAGTCCACACATCATTGTTAGCCACACACCACGTCAGTTCACACCTCACTGCTACCCACACACACCACGCTAGTTCACACTTCACTGTGGAGTCACATCCAGCATCCTTGGACGTTGGATAGTGTGGATACAACACAGGCACCATGATGGGTCTCACATGTACGTGGCCCACCTGATGGGTCTGATATTTGTGTTTTCTCATCATCCAGGCCCACTGGATGGCCTGGATAAAACAAATGGACGGCGTCGATAAATTACATCCATCATGGTGGGTCCATGATCGGTGTGGATCTGGTGGACCGCGCCCATTACAAAAGAGAGAGAGAGAATGAGATCGGTGAGAAGGGAAGGGACCTCGCCACTATAGGATCTCCCTAAATACAAAGCATACATCAAGATTGGTCCCACCATATGTGGGCCCTCAAATAATAAAATTGATGGTTAGATCACCCACCTATTGGACTTCTTCTTACTCTTGTAGTTCCTATGCTCAACTTTTGACGGTGGATGATGGAGTTTTGATAGTGGGGATAAGAGATGAGAGGGTGGGCCACACTTGTTGTTTTAAGAGAGCTTTGGAAGGCTTGGACGTGGGGTATTTCTTGGGAGGTTTGAGAAATGAGAGAGAGAGAGAGAGAGAGAGAGAGAGAGAGAGAGAGAGAGAGAGAGAATGGGATGATATGGATGGGTGATGTAAGGAAGGGAATGAGGAGGTAAGGTCTTGTTTGAAACTTTTGTAAGAGAGGGATGGGTAGGGGAGAGAGAGTTAACTTTGTGGAGAAAGAGGGATGGGTGTTAGTACTTGAGGTATGGAGTGTACTTGATTGATTGATTGATGGGATATATTGTAGACATTCCCTCGAAATTCATAATGCACGGCATTTTCCTCGAAATGAACGTTGGCTCACATCTTCTTGCACAGGCATCAGATTGGTGCGCGAATCACGATGACAGCGCAGTCTCTAAGATACAAGTTTCGTGTCGAGCCGACTTTGATATACAGGACTCGACTTAGGATCGCATGTAAACATCGAATACGGGTTGAGGGTTGTCGAAATTCGACTAAGAGGACCGCGGAAGCTTACGAAATGGTATAGACTATGATACGAGTCTTACATCCACTACTACTTGTGGTGTGGTCCAGTTGATTTTTGCATATGATTCATTTTTTAAAATAATACTTTAAAATGATGTAGAAAAATGGATAAACGGTGCTGATATAATAAATACATCATTGTGGGGCCATGTAACTTTGATCTCCTTTGAACCATTCATACAGTAGCGCGAGGATTGTCAGCGCTCATCTTCGCACGACACGTACCTACACCCTGGTTTGTGGTACACCAACCAATCCGTTTCGCACGACACAGTGTTGAATGAACGTCAACCATTAAAAACTTTCTGGGTCCCATAAAAGTATTGGATGAAGCTGATCTTTGTTTTTTCTCTTCATCTGGGTCTTTATGACCTAATCAACAGATCGGATGTAAAATAAACAGTACAGTGGGCCTTAGTAGGATTTAAATGATGGATATCCAATCACTATTGTTTTCCTATGGTGTGGTCCACCTGAGATCTATATCCCTCTCATTTTTTGGATGAAACCCTAAAATAATCTTTAAAAATGGATGAACAGAATGGATGAAATACATACATCATGGTGGGGCCCACAGATCATCGACCACCAGCCATGGGGCTGGTGTCAAAGGGAGTAGCCAATTCGTTCCCGTTTTGAAAATGGATTGGCTACTCCCCCTGCCACCAGCCAATGGCTGGTGGTCGGTGCTCTGTGGGCCCCACCATGATGTATGTGTTTCATCAATGTTGTTGTAACGCCCTGAAAATCAGGGGTCGACTAGAAGCTCAACTCCTGAGTTTTAATGCATCACTTATGCAACATAGATAATGATGTTATATATTATCCATATTAGTGCATTAAACATGAGTGAGATTATACTAAAACAACATATCATACTCAAGAGATAATTAAGTTAAGTATGCGGAAGACTGAGATAGGAATATGATGTATAGAAGTATTTCTCAATTCTCAAAGTATGAGTATGTTACCAGGCTGAACATATACATGTGTTGATCTAAAATTTACAAAATACAAAAATGTAAATGTCTAACTAATCCTTATAATCCCTGTAATCTCATCTATCAGTACGTGGTTTACATAGACCCGCCTAATAACTGAACGTAGGAGAACTCTTCCTCCTCGCGTATGAAATCTGACTCCGCCGCGTAAGCCTCGCTAGAACCTGCATCTAAATCAGAGTTCAGTTAGTGTTTTAAAACACCATCCCAGGTAGGAATGAGTAGCCAATTCAGTGAAACTATAAAGCAAAGGTTAACATGTTATTAATTCAGTTAAACAGTAATGATAAAGTAATACAATAATCATATCCTAAGTACTCTTGTTAATGCAGGAATGATATGCGTAATGATATATACCCTCGCCTGTACTCTCTCAGCGACACCATCTCACGGTCGCACATGCTACTCCTATTGTGCTCTTCCTCGCAAAAGGCACATGCAATGGTGCATGGTCGTGTTAGCCAAGTTCTTAATTAGGCTTATTCATACAGAAGATTCGGAAAGCTAAGGTACTTCCTTTTATATCATTTACCCAAATAATGATCTAACTAGGGTTGTCAATCCTAGTTAATCATATACGATAGACAAGTTATAGGCCAACATCACCCCTGATTTGAAAAGCAGTGGATAGGCAAGTTCATGAGTTTATACTCGAGGTTACTCCACCAACGCCCTACCAATTGGAGTGTTATTTTCGAAGGGGGTCCGAATTAGACGGTTCACCCCAACCCACGCTGGAACCGCAGTCAAGCTACGTCAGGGTAGGTCGACAACTCAAATACAGTGTCCCATACCATCGTATTCAGTTCATGAGTTTGGGTTGCTCACTAGTCACTACGGGGAGGCTCGTCACCTCAAGGTAGGCCGATAGGTCGACCACGGTATCTCATACCATCATGCCTGGCTCATAAGTCTTAGCGGATCGTGGTTCCATGGTTGAAACGGGCTTTTACATTGGTAGGTGGTACCATAGATTCAAGTAGTAGCGTCCATACATGGTAAACACACAATATGTTAATCGGTTTATTAGACAAGTTCGACTGGTATGAGCGTTCATTGAATTAATCGACATGGTACCACTGTCGACGATTATCGTATGACTTGGATTCACCGAACGCATCAAATGTGGCAAGACTAATTCGACTACTCAAATAGGAATTGTTACCGATTGCCTTGACTACATAGTAGTCCAAATCATACTCAAATGCAGCATGTAGAGACATGTGATAATCATATAGGCATTTAACAAACAATCCAGTACAACACGCATTTGAGCATTTTATCAACATGTTTAACGTGCTATCGAACATTTCAATTCATTCATAAATTGCATAGTTGAAATTAAGGTTATGTGAAGAAAAATATACACATAGATAAGGTAATTGAGAATTCTATCTCAACACCCTTATTAAATACAATTCATCAAACAATATCTCATTCAAACATTTTATCAAACACATATAATATGTTATTATACATGTGTATTTTATACCTAAATCACGTAGTTGAAATTAAGACCATGTGAAGGAAGTTATACATCTAGATAAGGTAGTTGAGAATCCCATCTCAACGCCCTTAATAAATACAATTCATCGGACAATTTCTCATTCAGACATTTTATCAAACACTTAGGCTATACATTACCACATATATGAACTAAATTAGTTATAGCATATACTAGGCAAATCCTTTCATAGAGGAGTTATCATACATACAACAATCATATATTCTAGGTTAATAGTCATGACAAGCACAAATCATGATTTCATATTCATTCGAACATTTCAACAAATACATGGAATGCATATATTCACATAGTTCACACACAAGTAAAAATTATCGAATACATTGTAACTAAGATTATATGACAGCAATCAAGTCAGATATAAATCATTAGCTGACATTAAAAGCTTTGAAAACCATAACCTAAACGTTTATAGTCTGCACTTTTCGTTGGATTACTCGATTCAGATGCGGTTCGAATCCTACGTCTCCGTTTACAGAACAATAGTTACCTAAATCACGAAATAGGTTAGCTATTTCGTTGATTTCTCTATTTGGATTCTTAAAACAAGATTAGGATTAGGATTTCTTACCCAAATCGAAGTCAGAATCAATGGTGTAATGATGGTGGGGTGGCGATTCGGCGTATGGAGTCGTAGGAAAGGATCCCATCAATGAACTCGCTATCTCTCTCTCTCTTCTCCTCACTCTTTTCTCTCCTCTCTCCTAGGGTTAAAGAAATTCGTATGAAAGAGAGGGGTGGGTTTAAGGCATTATATAAGTCCAAAAGCAATGTCAATGGCCCCAGAGCCCTGGTATACTTAGGTTATAGCCAAAAGGCGAATGTTTCGAGCCAACGAAGCTCATTTGGAGGTCCATTACCTGCATATGGTCCGGAGAGAGTTTCCTGACAATGGATCTATATCAGGTTAAGATTTTGGTTCGATCGGATTAGTGGATCAATCGTGGAGGACCGGTTTAAATTCAATGGTTATCGTCACTCGATCAGGGCCACAAGTACATCGACTCGTGTAGGGAAATTTCCATGATCCAAGGATGTAGTTGGGTCAGAATCTGACGGTCTGAAACCTTAAATTTGGCTTATAAGCGAACGACCCAAGTCACTTAAATTTGAGTTCATTTTCTAAAGATATTCATATTTCTCATATACTTTGCTTCAGGCTCAAGTTGTGCGTTTCTTTATAATATTTGGATTGGATTCCCGCGATGGTTGTCAAGCCCGGAGAGGTGGTCATAATCGTATAGTTTCGGGCCATCGAACTTTCGACGCGAGGTCTAGGTCCGATACAGAGTTTCAATATGTTCACAAGAGTAACTGGGTTTTGAGATTGATCATAGGTTTCTACGTAATGTTAGGTTAGTGATTCCACTGGTTTTGGGTCTTACAGTTCGTGCAGAAAGCAGTTCAAGCTAATCAACCGATTAATTTAGTTTAGTACTTAATTAATTTTCATCTAATTTCTATATAACTCGATCCTTAGTGATTTTTGTCTGAGGTGGTACTCGAGTCTTTGTACGGATTTTTCCGAGATGTTACAGTTATCCATTTATTTTTCTAGATCATTTTATGGTATTATACAAAAAAGGAGGTATATTCCAATATCAAGTTGGCCACATTATAAGAAATAGTGTTGAATGAACGTCAACCATTAAAAACTTTTCAGGGCCTATAAAAGTATTGGATGAAGCTGATCTTTGTTTTTTTTTCCCCCTTCATCTGGGTCTTTATGACCTAATCAACAAATTGGATGTAAAATAAACAGTACAGTGGGCCTTAGTAGGATTTAAATGATGGATATCCAATCACTATTGTTTTCCTGTGGTGTGGTCCACCTAAGATCTATATCCCTCTCATTTTTTTGGATGAAACCCTAAAATAATCTTTAAAAATGGATGAAATACATACATCATGGTGGGGCCCACATATCACCGACCACCAGCCATGGGGCTAGTGTCAGGGGGAGTAGCCAATTCATTCTCATTTCGGAAATGGATTGGCTACTTCCCCTGCCACCAGCCAATGGCTGGTGGTCGGTGCTCTGTGGGCCCTAACATGATGTATGTGTTTCATCAATGTTGTCCATCTATTTTTCTAGATCATTTTATGGTATTATACGAAAAATGAGGTATATTCCAATCTCAAGTGGACCACATTATAGGAAATAGTGTTGAATGAACGTCAACCATTAAAAACTTTTTGGGGCCCATAGAAGTATTGGATGAAGCTGATATTTGTTTTTCCCCTTCATCTGGGTCTTTATGACCTAATTAACAGATTGGATGTAAAATAAAACAGTACAATGGGCCTTAGTAGGATTTAAATGATGGATATCCAATCACTATTGTTTTCCTGTGGTGTGGTCCACTTGAGATCTATATCCCTCTCATTTTTGGGATGAAACCTTAAAATAATCTTTAAAAATGGATGAATAGAATGGATGAAATACATACATCATGGTGGGGCCCACAGAGCACCGACCACTAGCCATTGGCTGGTGGCAGGGGGAGTAGCCAATCCATTTTTGAAACCAGAAACGGATTGACTACTCCTCCTGCCACTAGTCAATGGCTGGTGTCGGTGCTCTGTGGGCCCCACCATGATGTATGTGTTTCATCAATGTTGTCCATCTATTTTTCTAGATCATTTTATGGTATTATATGAAAAAGGAGGTATATTCTAATCTTAAGTGGACTACATTATAGGAAACAGTGTTGAATGAACATCAACCATTAAAAACTTTTTGATCCCATAAAAGTATTGGATGAAGCTGATCTTTGTTTTTTCCCTTCATTTTGGTCTTTATGACCTAATCAAGATTGGATGTAAAATAAACAGTACAATTGGCCTTAGTAGGATTTAAATGATGGATATCCAATCACTATTGTTTTCCCATGGTGTGGTCCACCTGAGATCTATATCCCTCTCATTTTTGGGATGAAGCCGTAAAATAATCTTTAAAAATGGATGAACACAACGGATGAAATACAAACATCTTGGTGGGGCCCACAGATCACCCACCACCAACCATGGGGCTAGTGTCAGGGGGAGTAGCCAATCCGTTCCCATCGGCTTCCATCGCTAATATGGATGGGATATTCTGGCCCTCTTAACTGGACACGTATTTCCTGCTTCACTGGGAGTTCCTACGCTAGGATGCAAGGTGGGGCCCACCGTGATGTTTATTAGAAATCCAACCCCATCCATTTTTTGAGCTCATATTAGGACATTATTCCAAAAATAAGGAGGATCCAAAACTCAATTGGGCCATACGAGATGAAACAGTGGGGAAAAGAATGTCTACCATTGAAACCTTCCTATGCTCCACCTTGATGTTTATATACCATCTAAACCGTTTATAAGATCATTTTCACTGGGATGAAGTGAAAACATGAAAAAAAAAATAGACCTATACAAAACTTTTGTGGCCATACAAATGTTTCAACGGTGGTCACAGAATCCCCACTATTTCCTCTCTTATGGCCTACTTAAGTTTTGGATCCTCTCCATTTTTGGTCACTTATCCTAAAATGAGCTAGAAAATTGGATGAACAGAGTGGATTTCTCATAAAAATCACAGTGGACCCAACGTTGCAACCCGGCGCAGGATCTTTATGCGAAAGTCTATCCGCGTCCTTCTTACCTCATAACTATCTATTTACCGGCGACCGCTTGGGTGGGCCATGTTTTTAATGCTCATGCTATTCAATGCATGCCAGCCGATCAGTCGGTGGCCTGCATGTAGACAAGGAAAAAGAGACGAAGATTCGACAAAATTCAATTGATTGGATGGCTAGGATCACTGTAGAGGCCGTGACGATATCTCATGTATTTCGCAATAAATACATAGCTTTCTTTCGATTTCACCCTTTGAATATTCGACTGTTTGTTTGTCATGTTCATTTCCTACTGTTGTTTTGTGAGCCGCCGGTCTGATGGGTATGATCATCCAATCAATGTTTACTCTCGACCATCTGTCATACACAGTAGGTTGAACTAGATGAACTGTTCCTATTGATATATCACCCTGCCACTTGTGGTGCGATTCTATGCCCCATTGGGCTAACTGTCAGTCTTTTTTTTTTTATTATTATTATTATTTATCATTTACTTTTTGCCAAATCCGTGGGCCCCATCTGATGACCGGAATCACCTCTTTTTCGGGCCATGGCTCATGCACATGGATCTATTGAAAAAATGACTCACCTGACCACGTGTGCTCAAGAATACAGACAGTGACTAGGTAGGCTCCACTTATTTATGGGAAAGAAATGGAAGTACCGGGTTGGGTGAAACCCTGATTTAATAGATTTAATCGGGTCACCAGCTGTAAAAAAGTAAATAAATAATAAAAAATTAAAAAATTACTAGTCCATTGGAAGTATATTTTCATCCCATTCATCCGCTTTGCTGGATCATTTGAATGTATGAGTGAATAAATAAAGCAAATTTAAATCTCACGTAAGTCAAACTATTGGATACAGTAGTGATTGACCTTTAAAATTTCACTGTGAATTACAAACATTTTAAATCAAGCTAATATTTGTTTCTTCCCCGCTCATTAAGGTTTGTGTGATCTTATCACTATGTTGGATGAAAAATAAACATTAAAGAAATATTACGGAGAGCCTTATGAAGGTTTTAATAGTGGAGCGTATAATCATTTCCTTTAGTATGATTCACTTGAGATTTTGATCTGCTTTATTTCAGGGCTCAAGTCACATTATGCAAAATGTATGAACAATCTTGATATAAAATACAAGGTTGTTCATACATTTTGCATATTGTGACCTTGCTATAAAATACACAGGTCTCTACTCTTGCTCTGGTGGTAGTCTCTTAAGAGTTTCAACACCTCGTCAAGGGTTCTGAGTACCCATAGGTGGTGAAATCCCACTATGGTGTGGGTGTGTGTATGTATTTAAATTAAAATTTTAAAATTTAAAATTAAAAAAAATACAAAATATGTACATCAAGATGGCCCCACAAATCCACCGTATCATGGTCAAATATGCCTTTTGGGCCTCACCCAATTGGGTTCCTAAAAGATGAGACGGGGGATCCACATGAAAGCCACATGCAACTGCACATGGTGCCTACTGTAATGTGTGTGAGACATCCACTTCGTTTGTCTATTTCACCAGCACATTAAAACATCATCAACAGAACATTTTTGGGGACCCCCACTGTGTTAAATTTGTGGCTCTCATGAAAGTTTCAACGGTGGGCATTCAATCTCCATTTTTACTATTGGTGAGGTTTACTTGAGTTTTGGTTTTATCTTATTTACCGCTCATCTTCTGCCTAAACAGGAGAAACTCATGTAATTAGTGGATGTCTAAGTTCTTAAAGGCTTTGCCTATGGGGTCTTTAGTCATGCTTGTGTGGTAGACTTATTAGAGTTTTCAACATTAGGTCATGGATTTACACCCAAATCCACAGCTCAACTGGCAGATTGAGTGGATATACCTCGTTGCAACACTTGGGGTCTTGGTATCGATCCCTAGTGGGGGTGGCTAACATGGAGTATGTGTACTGACATGCTCGTGTACTAACATGAATTTAAATACCAATTGCAGTGAAATTCCACTGTGGTGTGAGTACTGGGTGTGGGTGTAGGACTCTGCGTTCTACATATATATATATATAACACTTCAAGGAAAGATGTCTTGTGGAGTACACAATTAATGATATTAAAAAAGAAAAAGAAAACAGAACACTTAAAAATACCAAAAGACAACAAAATAAATAATATATATCCTACTTCATTTGGTAAGGATTAAGTATTACCCCCACCAATACCTGGCTAAAGATGGACGATCCTGATGCAGGATTTGCAAAGTTCACCATGATATATATATATATATATATATATATATATATATATATATATATATATATATATATATATATATATATATATATATAATCTATGTAGTTCATTCATTTTGAATTATTATTTTAAAGCACGCCGTTTAAATTGAGGCAGATCATATGCTTGATTGGACAAGACTTTGGGAAACAATGGGGGATTGAAGGTTCGTCTATTGTTTGTTTGTTTGTTTTTTTTTTTTTTTTTTTGTTAGCTTGTTAGTAAACACTCCATTGTTGGTTGTTGGTATATAGTATATGCCATTAGGGAATCCCAAGACCTTAGTGTTGAAACAAGGTATCTTGCCTCAATCTACCACTTAAGCTATGGATCAGGGTAGGGCTGAAAGTCAGGCGGGTTGGGTTGGGTGGGGCTGGTGCTCAACCCTAACCGAACCCAAGGTTCCTATACCTCACCCTTAACCTAACCCAATATCGGGTTGGGAATTCTCAACCCAAGCCCAACCCAAGCGGGCTTGGTCGGGTATATACGTGCTAATATTTTCATTATTACATTAGTTTATTATATTTCAATATACGATTTATTTTTTGTATCTATAATTTTATTAATTATATATGTGATTATTCATTATAAAGAATTTTTTTTTTTTTTTTTTTTTTTAAAAGCTAAAAAATAAGATAAGTATTTTAAAAGTCATGTAGCATAACACAAAGTCTATTTGAGAGAGATATCTGACACATCTTGTTAGCTTGAGTCCTTAGAAATGACGTGGACAAATGAAATATAAATAACTTATATATCATGATTGGGTTCGGATTCGGTTGGGCAACCCAAGACCTCAACCCGAGCCCAACTCAAGTTTTATCGGGTTAGAGTTTGTATAGCCAAGCTTAAGATCGGGCTCGATATATCTTATCCGAGCCCAACCCAATGACAAGTCGGTCACAAGTCGGTCAGATTGAACCCACCTAACTTTCAGCCCTGGATTAGGGTGTTGATAACTACTCAGGGCCACAAAAGTTTTGGATCGAATTGATACTTACATTGTTCCATCATTCGGTCCTGCATAATCTTATAAGCAAGTTGGACGGTAAGTCATGATAAGCCCAACTAAGGTTCCAATAATGGGTGCCATTGTCACCCTTTACTTCCCGAGGTGTCTTCCTCTGAAGCCTTTGATGCGACTCATTTATTGGCTATATAATGATATGTGAAAATGGATATACGTTGGAGAGCGTATTAGTTGAGACCTGGATCTACTCAGGTGGGTGGGACCCTGTACCGTAGGGCCACTGTGATGCATGTTACTACATCCATGCTGTTCATCTTTACTGAATAACTCATTTTAATGCAAGATCCGAAAAATGAATCAGTTTCAAATCCCGTATGGGTGATTGACTGTTAAAAACTTCTCTATGGGCCACAATCGCTTTGGATAAGATGATATTTGTGTTATCTCTTCATGCAGGTCTTCGAATTATCAATAGGTTGAATGGAAAATAAACATTCCGGTGGATTCCAGGAAGCTCCCGTCACAATGTCACAGTCAGCAGAAATATGGTCCAGGAAGAATGTTAATTACCGCCGCACATCTACACCTGCCAAAAAGTGGGATCGGTCCCAAGTCCAACTGTTCATCGAGTGTGACCCACCTAGTCTAAAAATTCAGACATATAGGAGGAATGCTATCTCATACGTGTAGCTCCACACACGTGCGTGAGATACCACCAGATGTCTGGTATCTGATGCGATGATCACGCTGGCCATCACGGATGGTTAAGATAATTCAACCGACGGTCCACGTTCATGGAACATGTGTGGCCCACATGATGATCAGATCAGCCTAACTTTTGAGACTGGGCATGACCACACGATGAGCATATTGGATCGCACGCTCGTGTCGTAAAGTTTCCACGTGACATACGTACGTGCCAAAAACTTGCAATTAACTTTCCCAAGTTATTTTCCTGCCTTCATATATGTCCAGGGAAAATGGACGGATGAAAAACAATGATAATAAAGGGCTTGCAATGCATCACACTTACACGTGTGGCTAAATGGACCACTCTTACATCCGGAGAAGACACGACGTCGGCACTGGTCGGTGCTCTGTGGGCTCACCATGATGTATGTGAATTATCAATGCCATCCATCCATCTTTTTTTAGATAATTTTAACGATGATCCAGAAAATAAGGCAAAAAATGACGAAATCTAAATCTCAGGTGGACCACACCGCATAAGTAAAAAGTTATTGAAGGTCCGCCGTTAAAAGTTTCCTAGGGCCCCGATCTGTTAATTAGGTCAAATCACCCTTGTTTCATGCAACGAGGTTATTTGAAAATTTCATCAGTGCCGTAAAATAAGCTAGAAAAATGGATGGACGGCCTAGATAAAACATATACATCATGGTGGGCCCAGAGGACACCGACCAGTAGCGACTGTTACTGATAAGGTTAGTATGAAATCCGCGTCCGTCGGGATGGAAAATATTCATCATGGGTCCCGCCCGATGAACAGTCGAGATCTCCCTCCCAACTTTGGTGCACGCGGTTGTTGCACGGGGAAATGGTAATCGCAGTACGAGGAAGCAACACAAGTCTTGGGAGCCAAGGCTCGGTAGATCCAGACCATTTGTATGCTGATTTCCATCGTGAATGGGCCATTATCCCAGAACTTCCCGGATCGAAAGATCTTGGTCAAAAATTCTTTTTTTTTTTTTTGTTGAATGTGGACCGTTGGTTATATTCTTGCCAGATTTTAACGTCCTATGTCCACTTAATAAGGATAATCCATCCAGTGTTCAGCCACAGATTGATGGTCTTGATTCAAGACCGATGGGCCCAACTTGTCAGGTTGATGTTAGTCCATGCCCATCTTGAATGGACTACCGCTCATAAATGTGGGAGGATTGCTTACCACTTGATGGTGGTAAGTAGGCTCCACCATGATATATCTGATTTATCCACTCTGTCAATCCATTTTTTCAGATCATTTTAAGTCATTTTCCAATAAGAAAGGCAAATTCAAATCTCATGTGGACCACACCATGGAAAACATTGATAATTAAATGCTCATCGTTAAAAACTTCCCAACGCTAAAATTTTTTTTATGGAGCTATATTTGTGTTTTCCTATCACACAGGTCTTTTGTGAATTAATCAACACCTTGGATGGTAAATAAACATTGTAGTTAGCTTAAGAAGTTTTCAAAGGTGGGCATTCAATCACCAGTGTTTTCTTGTGGTGTGGTCCACTTGAAAATTGGATCTGCCTCATTTTTTAGCTCATGCCTTAGAATGATCTTGGAAAAATAGATGGACGGTGGGGATAAAGCACATATTATGCGGGGTCTACAAAGCACCGTCCGGTAGCCACCTCGCTGGTGGCAACGTCATCAGGCAATCCGCCTCCCTCAAAATTATTCTTGACAGGAGAATCTTACCTTCCGATCTGTGGTCCGCTAAGAAAAGGAATGCGACAACGGTTCATGTTCAAATGGAAAATGGTATAAAATGTTATTGGCTATGATCTTCCAATCTAAAGGTTTTATCCTGATGTGATGCTGCACAAACCAACGGTGCAGATTAAACCCGCGTGTATACTTTGCAAAGGTGCGGTCACCGGGACGTATAAATATAATTCCTCTTCCTCCCTACAGTGGGGTACCTAGTCAGAGACGGAACATCCTGTTAGGGGCTCTGTGTAGCCTACTGCCTGTTTTATCCATGCCGTCTATTCATTTTGAAAAATAATTTTAGGTGATGAGCTAAAAAGTGAGGTACATCAGATTTTAAAGCAGACCACACCACAGGAATCAGTAGGGATTGAATGCCTACCACTGAAAACCTTTTGGGTGTTACAGGCGTTACGTATCAAGCTGGTATTTATGTTTTCTCTTTATTTGAATCTTTGTAATCTTGAGATTAGATGGTAAGTAAATATCATGGTGGGCCTTATAAAGGTTTCGATGGGAAACGGATTGGCTACTGCCCGCCACCCGCCAATGAGTGATGGTCGGTGCTCCGTGGGTCCCACCATGATGTATGTTTTTCATCTATGCCGTTCATCTAATTTTCTATATCATTTTATGGAATGAGACACAAAATTATTTATATCACAATATCAAGTGGACCACATTAGTGAAGGTCGACCATTAAAAACTTGTTGGGAGCTATAAAAGTTTTGGATTAATCTGATTTTTGTTTTTTCGTCTTCATCTGCGTCTGTATGACTTAGTCAACCTATTGGATGTCAAATAAACAGTACAGTAGGCCTTAGGAGGAATTTAATGGTGGATATCCGTTTACTATTGTTTTCCTGTGGTGTGGTCTATCTCATATTTATATCTATCTAATTTTTGAGATCAGGCCCTAAAATGATCAGTAAACATGAATGAACAAAATAAATAAAACACATGCATCATGGTGGGCCCATAGAGCACCAATCATCAGCCATCTGGCTGGTGGCAGGGCGAGTAGCCAATCCGATTCCGTTTCAATGGGAGGGTCATTGTCAGTGCTGCTTCTTGTGTAGTATGGTCCACTCACCTACAATCTCTGTCCTTTTTGCTCGTGCTCTAAAATGGATCTTTCAAAATGAATATTAGGCCATAAGATCATCTGATAGGAGCTTCTGTCTCTAGATATGTCCTCGTGGGCTAGTACTCAATCGAGCCTCCTCTTTTTAACCTTCTGCTAATTTGGAATGTATTTTCTTTTCAACCGTTTATTTATTGGCCATTTATTGAAAGAATCAGGATTTCTTTTCCCATTAGGGTCATTGAAAGTGGGGTCAATGAATTGACGGTTTGGATCACTTATCAATGGCCCCATTTGTGTGCAACCTTTGGTCTTTGCATAGCACATTATCAAAAGGAATGATCTAGTTTCATGCGTAGTCGATGGCATCCATGTTACCTACGTGGACCGTCCATTTCTTCCATTCCAACGTTACTCTGCTCACAGCAGATGGATGGTGGCAAGCATATCTGATTGGACATATCGTCGATGAAAGATCTAGTCCTTTCATTTCCTCGTGCAGCTACACGGTTGTAAAGGAAGCTATGATTCCACATACATGCAACTGTGTGGTTGTGAACGTCGCCGTACAGTTTTCGCACGGCCCAGGACACAACTACTGCCCATGGCTACTTATCGGGCCCCCTTTAATGTTTGTGCTATATCGTCTTCTATTCATCCATTTCGCCAGCTCATTTTAGTACATGATTCCAAGCATGAAGGACTTCCACAATTAAAGTGGTCTACGCCGCACTAGAAAGTGGGGATGAAAACATCCACCGTTAAAACCTTCCTGTGTACCACCGTGATAGTTACATGCCATCCAACCCGTTCATAAGGTGATTATCACCTGTATGCATGTAAAACATAAATATCCGCCTGATCAGCTTCTTCGGCTCCCAGCAAGGTTTCAACGGTGGGTCTTTCCATCATCACCGCTCTTATTTTCGGTGTGGCCTACTTGAACTTTTGATATCTATCATCTTTAAAATGAGCTGGAGAAACAGATGGGCCGTCTGGATATAACACAAACATTATGGTGAGCCTCACAGAGCCTGTGATTAGTCGTGTCCCTTGCGTACAACGCACCATGCTCACTGTAGCGTTATCCTCCATACTCTTATAAAAAAATTCCTACACGAGCAGAAGCTGTCCGAAACGCCAAAAGCCGACACAGCGACGCTCCACCAAATCCCCCTCTTCCCATTTTCTCTCTTCCAATGTCTTTTCCCCACCATCTTCCCGAAATGCCCACAAACCCTACCCTTTTCTACTCCACCAGACTCTCGCTTTCTTCTTCTCCTTGCGAAAGACCCTCATTTACTTCTCTCCTTCTCCGATCATTCAGCCGATTCTCTTCTCCAGGTACTTTTCAATCGCTGGATCTCTCTTCTCTCTCAATTTCTGTGGTTTTCACGTATTTTTTGGTCAATTACAGAGCTAGAATCCTAGTTTCTAGTTTCTTTTATGGTTTTGATCCAGACCGTCTATCTGCTGTATCTGTTTTTGTTGAGCAATCGCGGTTTTTTCAGCGTTTTATGCTTCCTAGGTTAGATGATGTTGCAAGCGGTTAGATTATGTTGCTAAGATTTTGGTGGATTGCTGTGTATAGATAAATGGTAGTTTTCTTTTAATCTCTACTGCCCGTGGACTATATTACTGCTCTTGCAAAATTGTCGTCTCTTCTAGGGTTTTTTATTCCTAGGGCTTGATGATGCAGTAAATGGTAGATTTCTGTTGTCTACGTGGAGATTATGATGCATTGCAATGTATACACCCTAGGTGTGTTATGATCTTCACCGTACGTCTGCTGCATGAATTTTTGTTGTGAAATCGCTGTCTTTTCTAGGTTTTTATATTCCCATGGTTTTGGTGATGCTTTAAATTGAAGGTTTCAGTTATTTTCATGGAAATTGTGGTCGATTGCTGTGTATAAATCCCATATTTCTTGTTTTTAAAGCTCAACCATCCATATGCCATTGGTTGCTTATATTCCCCATTGTTTTCGGCCAGAAATGCATCTCTTTCAACGAGCATATGTCAGGCAAAGTGATGTTGTAGACGGTGGGTTTCTGTTGCTTTCATGCATAAATCATGAATTTAATTTTTTTTTTGATCTGCCCATTTCTCCTGCCTACACGGAAATGCTCTTATGGGTACCGATTCTCACGGGAACTTCGTGAGACTTTTGGCATGTGATGTGGGCACAAAATCTGGACGGTCCACTAGATGAGTCACCTCATGAAACCCCTGGGTCAACTTTTTGGCCTGATACAAAAATCTGGTGGGCCATAGAAAAGTTAAAACCCCCAGGCCTTGATTTGCCTCTCACATTACTATGGCCCACCAGAATTTTGGCTCAGGCCAAAAAGTTAGCCCAGGGGGTTGCATGAGGTGACACATTTAGTGGATAGTGTAGATTTTGTGCCCACATCATGTGTCAAAAGTTCTCGCGAATTTGCCATGAGAACTGGTCCCGGGTTAGCATTTCTATTTGCCTATACTGTAAAAATATGAAGTCATGTTTCTTCAGTGTTTTATATGGTCAGCTATTCTTATTATTATTTTTTATGGTGCAAATGGTAGAATTTTGTTGGTCTCATGGAGTCTACACTCTACAGTGGAATTCTCTATATAAACCCTACATTGTAAAAATATGAAGTCATGTTTCTTCAGTGTTTTATATGGTCAGTTAAATTTTTTTAAAAAATTTTTCTAAAATTTTTTATGGTGCAAATGGTATATTTTTGTTGGTCTCATAGACTCTATGGAATTCTTTGCATAAACCCCAGGTTATTTGTTGAGGATTGAAATTGCATCTTTTTTCTATTGTACGTATTTTTGAGCTCAGATTTTGTTTTGTGCAGTAGTTTTCTTTTCCTTATCTCGTCTATTCATAAGTGGTATATATCATTTTGTTTAAACCCGAATTCACATGTTCTCTATTATGGTTTTGATTCTATGAATGGTTGTTGAAATAACTATTGTTGGATTAAACTTCTGAGCAATCCTATGAAACTTTGAGAGAGAGTGATTGAGCAAAGATTAATGCATGAATATATCAGAAAATCAATTTGGTTCTATGCAAAGGAGCTTTACAACTAAAGCTATTTTCCTACTTAGATAATTGATGGAGAAATGTAGAGAGGATATTGACCTAGAGAAAGCTTATGATATGGTCTGTAGAGAGTTAATTTGGTGGTGTTGGGAGAGAAATGAGTTTCAAGAGGATATATTGACATGATTAAGGATATGCATGAGGGATCGTAACAAATGTGGGGATCACTAGTGGGGAGGCAAGTGAGTTCCCAATTACCGTATGCTTGCATTGAGGATCGACATTGAACTGTTACTCTTTTACATTGGTTATGGACGAGTTAACAAGGCATTTGCAAGAAGAGATCCCGTGATGTATGTTGTATGCAGATGAGATAGTTTTGATTGATAAATGCAAAGCTAGATTACAGAGAGGTGTTTTAGAATCTAAAGGATTTAAATTTAGTCGGACTAAAACAAAGTATATGGACTTCAATTTTAGTAACAATAGGAGTGAAAATGAGGAATTAGTTAAAATTGTTGGCCAAGAAGTTTTCCAAAATAACCACCTTTGATATCTTGGGTTGATAATTCTTTTTTCTTTTTCTTTTTCTTTTCTTTTCTTTTTTTTTTTGGAAGGATAACGAAGATTTCATTAAAAGGAGAAGAAAAACAAAACAAAAGGAGAGGGGGCGCTAAGAAAGCGAACCGCCTAGACTCCTAAGAAGAAAACATTACAACCCTTGAGAGAATCAACATTAACAAGCCAATCTATGATCAAATGTTTAGCTCTTCGAACAAGAAATTCGCTCGACTTAGATTCATTTATGAAAATTCTTCCGTTTGTTTCTTCCCAAACTGTCCACCAGGTAGCTAGGAGGGCTAGTCTCCAAATAGGACTCCTTTGTTTACCTAGGTTGACACCATGCCACGCCATTAGTAATTGGGCCGAGGAGAAGAGAAAGGTCCAATTGATGCCGAAAGGGCCCAAGAGGCTAGATATGATGGATGAAGGGACAGTGGATAAACAAATGATCTACCGTCTCTTCGTTCGCCATGCAACAAGGGCAAATATTCAGAAGGATCATGCTGTTTTTCCTCATAACTTGGAGGAAGATCACTGCCAGAAAGCCGATTTTTTATCATCTGTGGTAAAGATGTACCTTAAATAGGTCTATCTCAATTCTCTCCCTGATCCTCTCGGTGATGAGACCACCAAGCTCCTCGAACAGCGCAATCTCCCCCTTCAGTCGGTCACGTTGGGCCAAATTCGTTAGACGTTGCTCCATGCAGTTAAGAAATTGTGCAACCAGCATAAATTTTTGAAACGTGCAAAAAAGATGAACACCCGTCTCAGTATAGCTTGTGAGAAGCCATACCTTTCCATCCAATGCAAAGATTAAAAGTCTTATGACTGCCAAACATGGAGTAGGTGGAACCTTTCAAGGAAGTTGCACAGATTCTTGTTGGTTTGAGTCATTTGGTTGACATGGATGGGAGCTTGTTCAAACTTTTCAAGGAAGTTGCATGGATGGAAGCCATACCTCTCCATCAAATGCAAAGATAAAAAGTCTTGTGACTGCCAAACATGGAGCAGGTGGAACCTTTCAAGGAAGTTGCACAGATTCTTGTTGGTTTGAGTCATTTGGTTGGCATGGATGGGAGCTTGGCCAAACTTGGAGGACAATGCATACTCACGAATAGAGTTTGATTATTTGTGGACAAGTTGTTTGAATTTAGCTGAAACGGAACCATGATTTTTTTGAAAAAATTGGTAGGGATTTGAGACAGGAGTTTGAGTAGCTGAGATCTTACTATCATCAACATATTCTGCTTTATATAAAAAAATAATCATATTTACTACCACTGCAAGAGGCAAGAGGAAGAGACCAAGTAGAAGAAGAAGACGAAAACGACGATCGAGCCGAAGACATGTTGAAAGAGAGAGCAGGACGTATGGTCAGGATAAAGCAACCCCAGGAGACATGATCAGTCACGACGTGTCGTATAGTATGGTACAATTTGTATTCCTTTTATTAAGAACGTATTGGCTACAAAGGGGGTGACCTCAATGCCTACCACAGGCTAAACGGTCGGAATTCACTACGTTGTCTTGATAGCCGGAAAGAAATTTTATATCCAACTTTTTCAATAGGTATTATCAAACTAAGTGTTCTGATAAAGAAGATCGCACGAAGCGCAACTGTAGAGCATACTAATCATGGTGACTGTAGCTATCTACTAATAAAATGAGATAGACTATTTGATCACCGAATATCACCAGGCACTCCTATGGGTAGTCGTGTCCATTGCATACATCTCACATCGGAACTTTAGAAAGCCCTGGCTTTGATAACAGTTAAACGCGTAGGTAAAAACATGAGCAAACCAGATCCTAAACCCTAAACCCTAGAACACCATTTCTACAACCTCTATTAAGAAATCCTAATATGCGGAAAACTCTAATTAGAATCGTAATATGTACTTAAGCAAAAGGTAGAGAAGACAACGTGTTACTGTAGCACGGCTACTATAGACGTAATATTGTAGCAGAAGTACTGTAGCACGAGTACTGTACCATGATTACTGTAGCATCATGAAAGTATTGACAACCAAAATGAAAGTATTAAGCCTTTTTAGTAAAACACAAACATAAAAAATAATAGAGCATAATAAGGACGCAAAAACTAAAACCTATTACTGTTATTACTGATGGCGTATACATGACAAAGATGAGAGTTGATGCGGGCGTAGATAAACAGAACAGGAAAAATGAGTAACAAAAACAATATCAGTGATTAACAAAAAATGAAAAATATTATATGGAAATAATTTGCTAACACGAAGATGAAATTTGAAATACATTTTTAAAAAAAAAAGCATAAAGGAAAATATGAAAACTTTATTTACAACACTCAGACAACTCTTACAAGCTTGTTATTCTTTTTTCTTTTTTTTACAACGTATTTCAACATCTGCCAAACAAAGAGAACTACATAGCTATTTATAGATGGAGAATTGCTGTTGTAGCAGATGCGAATGAGTTTTTCAATTCGCAAAATCTTATCATCTTGGGACGACTGAATGCTTATTACTTCTTAGCAGGTGTACAAAGGACACGTGTTCTTCGGGCAGATGCTGGAGCAAGACACGTATGTCCTTGAGAGCAGTGAAGAGAGACATGTTGGGACACGTAAGTGAAAAGAGACACTTGTTGAGATACGTAAGTGAAGAGAGACACCTGTTGGGACATGTATGTTCTTAATTACAGATATGAGGGACACGTAGCCTGGTAGGTGACATTGGTACTGTGGGGATAGCCTGAAGTAGCCTAGAGAAACTGGCAGAGAGGTAGAGTGTAATAAAGATGGAATTGATGATGGCATGAGAGAGCTTCTTTACGGTGCAGGAATTATGACAGGTACTATTCCTGATGTTGACTTCTCATAACTTGTAATGAGATGCATTGATGAAAATCTCTCGTAGAACATAACTAAGCATCATTGTTAGAGAAGGTTTCACTATCACTGGGAGAAGGAGCCATGAGGAGTTCCATGTTTCGTTCAACATACGTGATGAAATGGTCCAGGCAGAGATCACTGCTAGCGGTGGTGATCGGATTCTGCTAGATGGAACTTGGAATATTTGCAATTGGAACATCATTCAGTTCACACATTTGGTATTTGAACAGTTGGAATACACCATCGTAATAGTGCTAATGGTGCGCCAAATTGAAATGTCTATAGCCACGGATCACCACACGGTCTGAGACAAAGGGAATGTAGTAGTACGTATCATCAATGGCGGAGATGCGATCCTTGGGATTCCTGAACGTGAGCTCAACAAATTCACTGTGATGATGGAGCTGCGTTCAGGTTTTAGGGTTTAGGGATAGGTGTCTCTCTTCACTTACGTGTCCCAACAGGTGTCTCTCTTCACTGCTCTTAAGGACATACGTGTCTTGCTCCAGCATTTGCTCGAAGAACACGTGTCCTGTGTATTAAGAAGTGATAAACATTCAGCCGTCCCAAGATGTTAAGATTTTGCGAAGTGAAGAACTCCTTCGCATTCGCTACAACAACAATTCTCCGTCTATAAATAGCTATATAGTTCTCTTTGTTTGACAGAGGTTGGAATACGTTGTAAAAGAAGAAAAAAGAGTGACAAATTTGTAAGAGTTGTCTGAGTGTTGTAAATAAAATTTTAATATTTTTCTTTATGTTTTTAAGGAAAAAAGTGTGTTTTAAATTTCGTCTTCGTGTTAACAAATTATTTTCATATAATATTTTTCATTTTTTATTAATCACTGATATTGTTTTTCTTACTTCGTTTTTCTGTTCTGTTTATCTACGCCCGCATCAACTCCCATCTTTGCCATGTATACGCCATCAGTTATAGTAGTAATAGGTTTTAGTTTTTGCGTCTTTATCATGCTTTGTTATTTTTTATGTTTGTATTTTACTAAAAAGGCTTAATATTTTCATTTTGGTTGGCAATACTTCTATCGTACTACATTAACCCTGCTACAGTAGCAGCGCTACAGTAACGCGTTGTCTTCTTAACCTCTTGCTTCAGTACATATTACGATTCTGATTACGATTTTTCGCATATTAGTATTTTTTAATAGAGGTTGTAAAAATGGTGTTTTAAGGTTTAGGGTCTGGTTTGCTCACGTTTTTACCTGTACGTTTAACTGGTATCAGAGCTTAGGGATGTATGCAATGGATAAGACTACTTCAAGGAGTGCCTGGTGATATTTGGTGCTCACATATTCTATTTCCTTTTATTAGTAGATAGCTAAAGTCGCCATGATTAGTATGCTCTATAGTTGCACTTTGTGCAATCTTCTGTGTCAGAATACTTGGTTTGATAGTACCTATAGAGAAAGTTGGATATAGAATTCCTTTTTGGCTATTAAGACAACGTTGGTGAGTTCCGATCATTTAGCCTGTGGTAGGCGTTGAGGTCATCCCCTTTTGTAGCCAATATGTTCTTGATAAAAGGAATACAAATTGTACCAAACTACGTGACACACCGTGACTCATCCTGTCTCTTGAGGTTGCATCATCCTGACCATACGTCCTCCTCTCTTTCAACATGTCTTCGGCTCGATCGTCGATTTCGTTTGCTTCTTCTACTCGGTCTCTTCCTCTTGCCTCTTGCAGTGGTAGTAAATATGATTTTTTATATGAAGTAGAATATGTTGATGATAGTAAGATCCCAGCTACTTGAACTCCTGTCTCAAATCCCTACCAGTTTTTCTAAAAAAACCGTGGTTCTGTTTCAGCTAAATTCAAACAGCTTGTCCACAAACAACCAAACTCCATTTGTGAGTATGCACTGTCCTCCAAGTTTGACCAAGCTCCCATCCGTGCCAACCAACTTGAAGAATTTGTCTCTTCAGTTGCCAAAAGAAAATCTTTCTGTTTGGAAAGGGCAAGGGTACACCTACTTGCACTTTGGTGCTATCTGTACTTACACTTTGGTGCTGTTCGCTTTGCGATCACTTTCCATGGCAGGAAAGGTCTTCCCCAAGCTTGCAATCTCTCTCTACTGGATACACGATTCAAGCAGTACCAGCATGCAGTTATCGGCACACTCCAGACAATATTGAACCAGGGTACGGTGTTTGTTACCCTGTACCCCAATTTCAATATCCCGTTCAGTGATACACACCTCTTCACGGCTCTCTAGGTCCATGTTCAGCTTTCTGGTGCTGAATTTCAAGAGGGTGCTATTGTGGCTACTCTTCACTACCAAGTTGTGTTCCGAGTACAGAATCATTCCCTCGACTTGTAGCTTCCAGGGCTTGCGTCACAACAAGATGCCCTGTTGATCTCTGTTGACTAGAACGAGGTTCCTAAGTGTTCGTTTGTCTCGCGACAACTTACACATGAGCAACTGAAGGAGATTCTTCCTTCTTATTGGGTCACCAATTATGAACGTCGGGTCGAGGTCTCCCAGGTCATTTCTAATGATGCTGCTACATTCGTGCGCTGAACCAGATTTGAGACCAGCTCCCAAGCCAAGCCATTTTTCTCCACACCTCTACCTAAGATTAATTGCTTCTCGGCCGCTCATCCGGTCTCTGGTCAGATAATCGATGGCAAGTATGTCGCAGAGCCCGCTCCCCATCGGGCCAGATCCGAGGGGTAAATGTTATACTGAATGGAGTCGTCGCAACAACTTATATATTGGTTGGGATGCATGCTTGTGTGATGATTGTTTTGATGACGAGTATGAAGACAAACCCAAAAAATCCAGGTCATTCCAGGCACAGCTTCAACGTAGATATGAAGCAGGAGATCCCGAAGTTGGACTCTTTGGCGAACCCTCTGGCAAGTTCGACTATTATGTCCTCTACCCCAAAAAGAAGCCATTAACTGTTCCTCCTCCACCTTGTAAACCTTCATCACCTAAGCCAAAACTCTCACTGCCAAAGCCACCTCTTATGCTATACTACCAAAAAGCCTTGGCCCATCTCAAGTGTTCCCAATCCCTTCCTTAAAAGCTTCATCCAGTCTTACCTTCACCCATGGTGTGCGCATATGAACCAGTAGCTGATCCACAGTTTCCTAACACCGATGACTTTGACCACCCAGCAGAACGAACTTGTTATGTCTGGAAGATCAAAGACCCTCTTGGTCTTCATTCCAATGGCATGCCCAAATGTGTTTCTGCCGCCGAAGCAACTTTCAATTGGCAAGCTGAGAATGTTGCCCAGCAAAATCGTGCCTTGTAAAAATTTTTGTACAACCAACAACAGTTAGCTGCCTCAGTTCAAAAGCAAAGTCCGGTCATCCCTCTCCTTGAAGCCTGCATTGCCGCAGTTGAGAAGGAACTGTATGAAATTGCTCCTACAATCCGCGATTCCAATCTCCTCTTGCAGAAGGAAAAGGAAAGAAAGTTCCTAAAAGATCAGCTTCACTCCATCCAACAGCCACCGTGTCCTGCTTCTATTTACCCTCCAGATAATCCTTTATTCCCCCAGCTTAAGCCGTATCACATACCTTCTCCGCCACTGTTACCATGGATCCCTTCTCCCTCACCAGGTGTCCCATGGGCCACAACACCCACTTTACCTCCCTATACATCGCCTCAGCCACACCAGCCCTCACCTACTCATTCTATCGACCTACTCCACCAAAACCACAACTAGCCTCACAACCTTCCATACCCTCTTCATCTAAAGGCAAGCAACACCTTGATGATGATCATCCATTTACCTATAACTTAATGGCCTCTTCGGTCCCTTCCTCCGAGCATCTCCCGCCTGAGCCATTAAACCCTATTGCCTCTTTTTTAAGGGCCTGTGCATTGATTCCACCTTCGCCAGATGAGTCGGAACTGTCCGACGATGTCGATTGCGACATCCTCGATTTGTCGATGCAACAACCGCCAGGTGCTCCTGGCGTGGCACCACAAACTCAAGCTCCTCCTCCTGAACCTCAGGTAGATGAGGTAGCTAGCGATATTGATGAAGACAGGCCTCCTCTGTAGCACATTCCAAAAATGGTCATTCCTGAGAATGACACCAAAAAGCTTTTCACCCTCGACGACATTCCTTCACATGAATGGCAACAATGCTTGATGGATATTTATGCCTGGATGAAAGCAGAAATGCATACTCTAGGTGCTACAGCTCGCCGCACTTGTGAAAAGGTCGTTGCTAGATTCAACAGTACATTACGAGAATGGTGGAATATCCTTGGTGAATATCGTTAACTCCAATTCTTGCAAGAAAATAGCATTGAAGCCTTCATTGGTTTCATCTACATCGAGTTTATTGGCGATTCGGCGTCTTATACAAGTACTGCGCGAGAAGAATACTTACAAATGAAAGTCTGCTCCTTCGAGAAAGCTGATTTGGATAGACACTAGGCAAAGATGACAAAGCGGTTTTATATCATCGGTGGTAAAGATGATGTTAACCTCATACAGGTCTATCTCAATTCTCTCCCTGATCCGCTCGGTGATGAGACCACCAAGCTCCTCGAATAACACAATCTCCCCCTTCAGTGGGTCACGTTGGACCAAATTCATCAGACATTGCTCCATGCAGTTCAGAAATTATGCAACCAGCATAAATTTCTGAAACGTGTAGAAAAGATGAACACCCGTCTTGGTACAAACTGTGAGAAGCCATACCTCTCCATCAACTGCAAAGATAAAAAGTCTTGTGACTGCTCTTTCAAGAAGAAACACCATTTCCGCAAGAAATGCTATTCCAAAGATGATGAGTCACGATCACGTTGTAAATTCAAGAAAAAGCGTATATGGCGATTTCTTAAGAAGAAACCCTTTCGACGCAAGACTACTGATCGGTGTTACATCTGCAACAAAGAAGGGCACTTTTCCAAACAGTGTCCCAAGGCCATCGTCCAAAATATGCCAAGATGATTAAAAGGCATTTGCTCTTCTTTCTCACAAAGATGATGACCTCGAGTCCCTCACTTTTCCAAACAGTGTCCCAAGCGCCATCGTCCAAAATATGCCAAGATGATTGAAAAGGCATTTGCTCTTCTTTCTCACAAAGATGATGACCTCGAGTCCCTCTACTCTCTCTATGACGAGTATGATCCATCAGCCGTCCTGGCTATACGGCATAACTCTGAAGAAGTAGCGAGTCATTCTGAACACCTCTTTGATTCTGATAATGATTCCTCTGATGACGATGAACAAAGCGCTCCTGAAGAAGTTGACAACATTTTCGAAGCTGTCATGCTCCCTTCCATTACTTCAGTTAGACTGACTCCACTCATCCGAGTTGAACTATACTTTCGCCAATCTTCCTCTCCAATCCCCGTCATTGCTCTTGCTAATACTGGTGCGGCCATCTCCATTCTTAATCCGTCTATCCTCCTTGATTCCTCTTGGTCTCCCCTCTCTCAATTCTTCTGAGCAGCCAATGGCAAAGTCTTTCATGTCAACAAAATTTCTCATCCTTTGTCCATAAAGCTTTTCCCCAACCTCACCATCTCCCATTCCTTTCTTGGCTCCCCTCTACCAGGAAAAGACCCGATCCTTGTGTTTGACATTCTCCATAAGATCAAAGGTCTTCAGTGGTTACCAAATGGCCTTCAGTATAAATCCTCCTTTTTACCTTGGTCCCAGATTCCAAATCTCCATTTGACACAACCCATCCTCAACATCAAAAACCTCCTTGTTGAACAATGTTGTGCCTCTTCCCATTCTGAGTTTGCCAAAAAACATCCTTCTCCCCTTTGGACTTGCCCTGAGTTTTTTGTGAACCTCCCGTTCAAGCAGCAAGTGGTGGTTACTCCGACAAAAGCAAGTCATCAAGGGATGAATCCAGACCATCTGAAACTTGCAAATGATGAACTTGCTGGCCTTCTGGCTGAAGGTCTCATTGAGCTCACTGATTCACCTTGGGCTTGCAAAGCTTTCTACGTGAACAAGCACGCTGAGCAAGTTCGCGGTAACCTTCGCCTTGTCATCAACTACAAACCATTAAACAAATATCTTCAGGATGACAAGTTTCCATTGCCACATCGTGCCTCTTTATTTCAACACTTGATAGATGCAAATTTGTTTTCCAAGTTTGATTTAAAGGCAGGATTCTGGCAACTGGGTATTAACTCAGCTGATCGACACAAAACAGCGTTCACTGTCCCAAATGCACACTATGAATGGACAATAATGCCTTTTGGATTGAAAACTGCCCTGTCTCTTTTTCAAAAAGTGATGGTTCGAATCTTTCAACCCATTCTTGACCATTGCTTGGTCTACATTGATGATCTTTTGCTCTACTCCCCTGATGAGAAGACTCACAGTGATCTTCTCCAGCGCTTTCATGTGATCTGTGTAGAACACGACATCATGCTCTCTGAAAGAAAGATGCAGTTTGCTCAAGCCAACATTGATTTTCTCGGTATGGAAATTAGAAATGGACGTTACTCTCCTCAGCCGCACATCTTCTCCAATTTCCATATGTTTTGACAACAACAAAGCAAATCCAACAGTTCGTTGGCATTGTGAATTATGTATCTGATTTTATTCTGCATGTGAGTTCATATCGCAACGTCCCCACCTCATTGCTTAAGAAAGAAGCTCCTCCTTGGAATGATACTCATACAGATGCATGTCAGAGCCCTTAAGAAGATTATCCCTAATCTTCCTGCACTGCAAATTCTGAGCGTAATTATGAACGTGAATGCAGTTCGTATCCTCCAGACAGATGCCAGTAACACTCAATGGGGTGATGTTCTTCTTCAAGACATTAATGGCACTCGACAAGTTTGTGGATATTGTAGTGGTTAGTTCAAGCCCTTAGAGCAACATTACCACTCCACCTACAAAGAAATTCTGGCAGTCAAATTCGGCATTCCGGTTCCATCTACTTGGTCACCATTTTTTGGTCGAGATGGACATGTCAGCATTCCCGCGAATGCTCGTCTTCAAGCAGAAGATGATCCCTCAACCTCAACTACTATGTTGGTCTAATTGGTTTTCCCAATTGAGTTTTACAGTAAAAAAGATCAAAGGAAAGGATAACATCCTTGCAGACTTCCTGTCTCGCCTTTTTTGTCAACCCCCTCCAAAAGCCATATCCCTAGCCATCCATAAACTCTCCATTCCCAACCTCTTTCCCCTTGAAAGAATTGTAACTCTTCCTCCTGAAATCTAGTCCATCATCATCCGTTCCATGTATATTGCGAACAGGTCAACCCACAAACTCAAAACCTTCCTTGAGATCCATCTGTTTCGAAATGCTCTTGTTTTTCGCCATATTCCACATCGTCATTACCCATTCCTAACCCCTATATCCTTCCGAGATCTATATTACTAGCCCAATGAAGCCATTTGCAATATCTTGTGCAAAGTTGGACAATCATGTTCATCTTCAATGTGGCTTCACTCCATGCGTATCTTGCTCGCATCCAGTGGGACAGATCTACCAATGCCAACCAGATGACTCAAACCAACAAGAATCTGTGCAACTTCCTTGAAAGGTTCCACCTACTCCATGTTTGGCAGTCACACTCCATCATCACAGTGAATTTGTTGAGCTCACGTTCAAGAATCCCAGGGATCTCATCTCTGCCACTGATGATACGTACTACTACATTCCCTTTGTCTCAAACCGTGTGGTGATCCGTGGCTATAGACATTTCAATTTGGCGCACCATTAGCACTATTACGATGGTGTATTCCAACTGTTCAAACACCAAATGTGTGAACTGAATGATGTTCCAATTGCAAATATTCCAAGTTCCATCTAGCTGAATCCGATCACCACCGCTAGCAGTGATCTCTGCCTGGACCATTTCATCACGTATGTTGAACGAAACATGGAACGCCTCATGACTTCTCCCAGTGATAGTGAAACCTCCTCTGACAATGATGCTTGGTTATGTTCTACGAGAGATACTCATCAATGCATCTCATGACAAGTTATGAGAAGTCAACATCAAGAATAGTACCTGTCATAATTCTTGCACCATAAAGAAGCTCTCTCATGCCATCATCAATTCCATCTGTATTACACTCTACCTCCCTGCCAGTTTCTCCAGGTTACTTCAGGCTGTCTCCACAGTACTAATGTCACCTACCAAGCTGCGTGTCCCTCATCTTTGTAATTAAGGACATATGTGTCTCAACAGGAGTTTGAGTAGCTGAGATCTTACTATCATCAGCATATTCTACTTCATATAAAAAATTTAAGCACTCTAGTTGAAATATTTTGAATAATCTGAATTCTTCTTGAGATAAGATCAGGAGATGGCATTCCTTCTTCCGCTTTCATATCGATAGATTGCAACTCTGATAATAAGGCTTCCATTTCCTTTGACCTTGTATCCGATTCTTTTTCTCTCCACTGTTTAATCTTTTCCTTTAGAAGCTTTAGCTTGAAGCTTAACCTGTATCCAACATATCCTTTAACCTCAAATTCCGCCCACCAATTTTGTATGAGTTGCGAGAAACCTTGAATCTTTGTCTAGGAAATTTCAAATCTGAATGGTTTAGGACCCCAACTTTGATTATCAGCTGAGAGGATGAGAGGAGAATGGTCTGAAGTGGTTCTCAGGAGGGCCGATTGAGAGACAAAAGGAAATTCATCAGCCCATTCAACAAAAATGAGGAATCTGTTCAGTCTAGCTAAGGTCGACTTCATTCTCCCATTCGTCCAGGTGAATTTGGCACCTAAAAGGGGGAGGTCCACCAGCTCTTGATCGTTGATCCAGGAGGAGAAAGTCCTCATTGCAGGAGTGACGTTGCTAGCGTGGGATTTATCTTCGTCATATCTGGTGATATTGAAGTCTCCACAAACACACCAAGGGCCATTGAACCTGCATCTAGAGGCATTGAGCTCCGCCTAGAAATTGACCATGCTAATATCAGCATTAGGACCATAAACTGAAGTAATGAGACAGAAAATTGAGAGAATAATTTTTCAGGATAATTGAAATGGAGAACTCCCCTGTCCAGCTCGATTCCAGGGACCATATAGAAGAATTCCAAGCCACAAGAATTCCTCCGGCACTACCTTTGGCATCCAGCGAAGCCCATGTAACATCTTGGATGTTCCATAAAGAATCCATCAACTGATTGGATAATTCATGAGAGTGGAGAGATTTAGAAGGAGGTTGCCCATAAAATTCAAGGTGGGTGGAAATGGAGGAGTTTTATGTGTTTGTCGTGTAACTCACAAACTGAAAGAGAAATTTTATAGGACAGCTAGAAGACCAGCCATGCTTTATGGGACGGATTGTTGGACAGTTAAGAAAAATTGTATTTTAAAGATGAGTGCAACTGAATTGATGACATTGAGATGGATGAGTGGCAAGATGAGGAAGGATAAAATTAGAAATGAATGCATACGATGGAATTTAAGAGTAGCACCAATTGGTGATAAGATGAGGGAAAGTAGAGTTAGATGGTTTGGTCTTATACGAATGAGACCAAGAATTGTGCCAGTTAGGAGTGAGTTGGTACAAGTTAAAGGCTTTAGAACGGCAAGGAGAAGGCTCAAAAGGATGTTGCCTGTGGGTGGAGGTAAGAAGAAAAGACTTGATGACTTATAGTCTAATTGAAGTTATGGCCCTTGATAGAATGGAATGGTGGAACATGATTCATGTCGCCAATCTTAATTAGCTGGGGCAAAGCTTAGATGATGATGAAGAATTGATGGGGACATCACGCGCACATGCACGCGCCCTACGCACGTATGCAAGGAGGAGGGGCCCACCATCGATTTGGATTGACGACGACGTCTAGGGAGGGCCTCCTAGTAAGAGGACTGTGTTTTGGTTCATTGGAGTGTACCCGATAGTCACGTGAATCCCACCATGGGTTCTCATGGTCGTGGCCCACTATTTTAATTAATCTAGTACTTTGGGTTTTGCTTATTATTGTTATTAGGAGTATCATGGACGGTTTATATTGCTTTGATTAGTTGTTATTTTTTATTACTTTGTCGCCAAGTAATAGGTTGCGCACATGGCGCAAGTTTTGGGGTATAGGGTTTTATGGACCACCCTTTGTAGTCTTTTTAATTCATTAAAGATTAATAAAGTTTCTGCATTTTTCTGCTCCTTTCCGAGTTATGAAAACCTAATTGAGTGCGAAGCCCTCCATTCTTCGAAGGGCTAACTACCGTGGTGCGAAACCACAACTATCCCGATTTGCCCTCACATTCTTCCATCCATATTTCTCCTCCTATAATCATCTACGCTTCAAATCCATCTTCTATTGCAACCATTTTTTTCTCTACAGCAGATTTTCAGAATCTAGCCCTACAAGAGGTTGAAACTTCGGCAGCGCACCACACACAAACCGTGTATCAGATCGAGCTGATATTTGGGGGTTTCGGAGTCCACCCTTGACCGACTAGGGCCAAGATGGCCTTTTTCTGAATAGTGGGCCCCACACACGTGCAGCCGGGATCACACGCACGTGTGTTTGGGCCATTGCTGCTGTCCACATGTGCGGTACTTCTTTGCTTCGTCTCTCTCCTCTCTTTCACTCCTCTTTCACCCAAAATCCCTAAACCTAACCCTAAATTATTCAAATCCCCAATCTTCTGCCTTTTCTTCAACCTTAGGGTTCGCCGAATTGAAATTTCTGAATCCCTTGGATTGGGGGAATTATTTTTGTGCATGTGTAGATGAATTTCTCCTCATTTGATTCTTGTTTGGTTTATAATTTTGATTGATCTAACCCTAGTATGTGTAGGCTTGAATCCGCATAAGATTCCCCTTGATTGAGTGTTTAAACTTTTTTGTGGGATGTGGAATTTTGTGTAATTTTTTCTGAACTATTATGATTTAAAGCCTGAAAATCTTGCACATCATATTTGAATTTCATGTCCTGCATCATGAATGGTTGGTTAAGGATAGGGTTCAGATGTTGCTTTGTGTTTTGTGGTTAGATTTTATAAGATGTTTGCCAGCCCACGTCTGCCGCTTAAACATGCATCTTTACATGTGGACACATGCCAATCTGGCATGTTTCTAGGATATTTGACACATGTATCCAGTGGGGTGCTATGTAGACCATCTATCAAAAGATTTAGGCCGGCAGCTGGTTGACAATTTGGTATGCTGCGGCTGTGCAAAAGGAATGGCAACCTTATATTTTTTATACCATTCATTTTTTTTCAACTTTTCACACACACACACACACACACACTCTGATCACCTACTCATGTTTTTGGGGCTATTTTTGACAATATTATCAAGATGGCATTGCTGTCTTTTGTGCCCTTGAAAGCCAAACCCTATGGTTCTTCCTGCTTGTAGTCATCTCACACGGCATATTTATCATCACCTAGTCATTCTCGTGCTAGTTAATTTTGCATCATATAGGTTGGGCTTAATTTGCATAGATCAATTAAATTCAATGTGTCCACTGATGATATTGCAACAAGCCATGCGCATGGGTTTGGCTGATGACATGGAGGGATTTGGCTTGGCAATTCCTTGTCAATGTCATCAGAAATGTGTTTGTAACTAGTGATGTATTTGCACAGTGCATCAAGCAGGTTATCATAATGCTAGATGACTGCTTAAGCAATGTTGGCTAGTTTTCGACCAATTTGAGAGATGTGTTTGCATCAGTACATACGTCATCGTGGAAGCTTTGAGGTTAACAAAGTGAGTCCAATAAGGAGCAATATGTAGGTGCTCCTGGGATTTTCCAAAAGAGAAGTTGTATATCCTATGTGGCTAAAAGGGATCATCAAGTTAATCCCCATTTTGAAGAATGATCACTAAGAAATGTCACTATTACAATCGGCCTAATAAGTCATTTTAAAAGAAAAATGGTAGGTTTTCCCTTATTAATAATAAATGGATTTTTATTTATTTATTTATTTTTTATTTTATTTTTGGGTAGTGGTTGATTGGGTGCCCATTGACAGATCTTTAAATTCCACTAGGTGGGCTCACTTTGAGGCCTCGGCCCACCTTATGGTATTGTGATGATGAAGTGGAGTGGTGGACATCAACTGCATTTGCATTGGGAGAGTTCCACATGCTTGAAGACCCTAAGGAACTACTAGAATAGTGATGTCATTCTTTTAGTTGGATTAAGGCCAAGGTACTCAATAGTGGCAATGGTGGTTATAACGACCACCGCCACTACTGTTACAACACAGGCTGTAAAACCTGTTTTAGCCCTGCAACGGGTGATTTTTTCCATAACATGTAGCGGTTCCAATTGTTACAGTTGCATAACCATTTTTTAATTTGTTGTTTAAGGCTTTTAGGTGGACACCTCGGAGGAGTTCTATATGTTTCCTCATATAGATATGGTTGCCTATGGTATGTAAATCTTGGATTTCTTGTTTAAGGTTATGATTTTCCTTCAGTTATAATCACTTAATTGATTGAATGTAATTTCGTTCTTTTGTATGCTTTAGGTACTATTTTGATGCTATTAAATATAGATAGAATTGGATGACTTTTTAGGTTCAATACTGATGGCCAATTTTTGGAGATGTTGAACATCTTGAAAATTTAAATGCAGTTAATTTTCCTAGTTTTTTGGTGGTGATGTAAAAATTTAGTTCCCACAGTTTTTATGTGAAATTTGACAAGAAACCTGGATTTCTAGTTTTAGGTTTTGGACTTTTCACTTGTAGTAGCTGCTGCGTTGACCAGTGTTTTGAATATAGCGTACATAGCATAGCTATGATGCTATGTAGCATTAGCAAATAGTGTAAATCTCCCCCGTATGTAGCATACGGTATGTTTTTTAAAAAACATAAATGATAGTTTTATTTCATATCTTGTACTAAATGCTCTCAAC
This sequence comes from Magnolia kwangsiensis, assembly GCA_037074715.1. Lineage (NCBI taxonomy): Eukaryota > Viridiplantae > Streptophyta > Magnoliopsida > Magnoliales > Magnoliaceae > Magnolia > Magnolia kwangsiensis. Next base: position 158,743,953 of record CM073573.1, on the reverse strand, counting down.
CTGTGTGATTTTAATTTCTTTTCATACTTGAGACTTGTGGTGTCAAGCAGACATTATTAATTAAAGTGATTTACTTAGAAAGTTGTTGATGTGATGATGATTTGATTTGGTTTGTATATGTGGATTGGTTTTTGATAAATGATAATAACTTGTTTGAACATGCTTATACTTGAAAAAATGAATAATGTTTCAGGCGGCTTTTTTTTTTTTTTTTTTTTTTGGTGGGGGGGGGGGGGGGGGGGGGGGGGGGGTGTTGGTTTCTTACCATTTATCATATTTTTCCCACTAAAAAGCTACTCACTATGCTACTTATGCTACGCGCTACAGAGCACTGAATGCTATGCAACATACTACCGCTATTTAAAACACGGTTGACTAAACCATTTTAGCGTTTTAAGTTAGGTTTGAGGTGTTAGCTCCTATTAATGATGGTTGAATTGGTGGTGGGGTTGTTGTAGACTTTAGAATTGTCAGAAACATGTGTTTTTTTTTTTTTTTTTTTGGAAAATTAGAATTATGAGATTTTCTGGGTTCTGATTTGGAAATTTGTTTGCAAAGGAGCTTTAATTTGAAGAATTCTGGGTCTTAACTTCTATGCATTAATCTTTAAGGAGAAACACCGGGGGGGGGGGGGGGGGGGCTGCTTTTTAATTGCAATGATATCTTGGATGATTAAATAATTTGAATATGGATGAACTTAGAAGGCATTCGCCCGGTTTTCTCTGTTTCTGATGTTCATACATGCAAATATATGCTTATCATGTACAATGTGTATACCACTCATAGTTTTCAGATAATCTTTAAAAAAAAAGGAAGAGAGAATAAGATAATTTTCAGATGACATTGAAACTGGGTTGCTATTGCTATTTGAATCTGAGGCATTCACCCGGTTTTCTTTGTTTCTGATGTTCATACATGCAAATATATGCTTATCATGTACAATGTGTATACCACTGATAGTTTTCAGATAATCTTCAAAAAAAGAAAAGAAAAGAAGAAAGTTTTCAGATGACATTGAAACTGGGTTGCTATTGCTATTTGAATCTGAGGCATTCACCTGGTTTTCTCTGTTTCTGATTTTCATACATGCAAATATATGCTTGTCATGTACAATGTGTATACCACTGATAGTTTTCAAAAAGAAAAAATGATAGTTTTCAGATGACATCGAAACTGGGTTGCTATTGCTGTTTGAATCTGTACCAGAATAAAAACTCTAGTATCTGATTGTTAGAAAGGCTCTGTGATTATTAACCGTACCATTTACTCAGCCAAACAAGGTTTGACTTGTAGGTCTCATTTTGTTTGAATTCATTGCGCTTTTCTTTCCTTTTAATGAAAGCATCCATTTTGACTTTTTTGTTTTCTTTTAATTCAAGAACCATGGTTATATGGCAAATTTCCTTCTCCCAAAGGAATGCATTTCCAAACTGATTTCCAAGGTCAATTAGAAAATATTGTAGTATTTCCACTTCTGTCATTTGTGATGAGTTCTTTGCAGTGAATTTCTGAGAGTGCGAATTAGTTGTTTCTGTTTCTGATTTTTTTCTTCATCTGCTTCCTATGTGGTTCTGTTTTATGTTGACAGTGACGAGAAGATAACGGACAGATCGGATTCTCAGGATACTTTGGAGAATTGGCAGCATTTTTTTTTTTCCTTCTGATGGTGTGATCAATAGGTTGTGTGTCTGCCTGACAGTTAGTGGGAGGTATTTAAAGGATTTTCTTGTTTATAAATCTACCACAATGCAGTGATTGGTTTCACAGTCTTTTCAGACTTACTGAGAGGAACCCTTCGTTAATTGCCCGTGTTGTTTGGGAGGCGTAATCATGGGTTCTTTTTGTTGCTGTCCATGCGGCGAGGAGTTTGAAGATTATGCTTCTCCAAGCAATCCCATATATAGACACTGCATATGCCTAAGATACTTCATACATCAGCTATTTAGTGGGGTATGCATTGTGAAGATTTCATATTACATACTTTGCAATATCCATGAAGAATCCCATACGAAATACTTTGATTAAGTCTGTGTTTTTATTGATGTTTGTTTTGACCCAGATGTTCTATTTAGCTTATGTTTTGTGCAGCACAGAGCCCTTGTTACCTTGCTGAACCTTAATTTTACTGATCTAATTGTTTACGATGTATAGTATAATTCAAACACTTGCATTAGTCTACGTTTATTTTGTTCGCGTAGTCTACCTTTACTGGCATTTTGAGGATATTCCAATCTCTAATAGAATTGAGGATGATACTGATGTAATAAACACAACCTACTTCATAAAATCCAATGTTTACCCCTGTAGGAAAGCTATTGGTTCCATTAATACTTCTGACTTCTGTGTCAATAGTTTCTTCCCTTCAAACAGTGCAAAACCTCAGATTAAAGTCTGGGGGATGGTTGTTAGTAGTTGAAACTAGCCTCTTTCAAAAATGTTTGGCACTGGGTTTGATCTGTCGATCATCCAAATCCTTTTCATGTCCTTTTGGCTTGATATGGTTGCCTACCATATATATTTTGTCCGCATGGAATTGCAACAAAGCACAATGGTAGCATGCATTTTAGCTATTTATTTTATATATTTATGTTGAAGATAACCTTTGCACCATTGAATTGATGGTCACTCAAGACATTGTCTTTGACATGAATAATTTTCTATACTGAATGGAAGTTGTTCCTTCAGTTAGATTGAGAAGGAGAAAGGGCCTAGAAAGTAGTGATGCCGGTAGCTGCTTGTCTTATTATCACTAGGGCTGTCATTATGTATGTGAAAGTAGAAAAATACTCTCCAAGCTCAAGTCATTGCATAAACTAATGCCCATATGCTTAAACTCCATGCTAAAACATCACATTAAGGACTAAAAAAAGGAGAGTAATAGCATGAAACAATATAAACTATAATTTCTATTTGAAGTGGGCCACACGTTCTCATCACCATTCATCATGGTCTGTCAACACTCCCCCTCAAGTTGGAGCATATGTATCATGTATACCCAGCTTGATGGCGAGATGATCCAAAAGAGTGTGACTAACAGCCCAACACACCCTAAGAATTGACGAATGGCATGTAAATTTCATTTCTCGCAACTTCTTCTCTGATGAAGTGACAATCAACTTCAATGTACTTGGCTTTCTCGTGTAAACTAGATTATTGGCAATATGAGAAGCTACTTGATTATCACAATATAGCCTCATGGAAATATCAACCATAGACATTCTCACTCTTCAACCAAACAAGCTCACGTGTTATATAAGCCATTGCCTTATACTTTGCCTTTGTACTTGAAGCCATTGCCTCATACTTTACCTTTGTACTTGAAAAAGTGATCAACTTTGCTTCTTACTACTCCATGCAACCAAGTTACCTCCTACAAAAATACAATAGCCCGTAGTCAAGTGATGGTCTAAGTAAAGCAATTTTCCAATGGGTTAGTGACATATTTCTGGACCATCAATAAACTCTCCTTGGTCCACACTAAGCTTTTGATTTGGGTCCATCGGAGTTTCGACTGTTTTGGCTTCTAGAAGACTAGTCTCTCCTAGTGTTTTAAATAGTGTGTAGTGTATAGCATAGTGTTCGGTTTTCTGTAGCATCTAACATAAGCTACTCCATGCTCCTATTTTTTTAAAAAAATTAAAATAATAGAAAAATATGATAAAGAATAAAAATAATTATAAAAACAATAAAAATAAAGAAAAGAGGCATAAGAAAAAATATTTCATTTTTCAAGTACGTTCAAAAAAAGTTATATAAAATCCAAATCAATCACATCTACACGTTTCTAAGAAAATTATGTTAGTTAATATCTAAATGAAGGTATCTCATACCAACAAAACAATTCTTAAAAAAAAAAAAATACTAACAAAACAGTAAAAGCAATCTCAAGTTTTAAAACCTTGCTCGGAATTGGCTTCCCAAAGAGGAAAAAAAGGGAAAAATATACTATAAATCAATCATTTAATCAATCAAAATAAAATAAAAAATAATTATTTTTTGAAAGCTAATAAAAATGAAATTGAGATTAAGAGTTAGATACTTTCCTATATTTGTCTTTAAATCAATCGAAAAGTGAAAGTCTTCATCTCCATAATTATACATATGTGAAATGGGGAAATCTTGATTTCTCCTTTGTTAGGGCCTTAATGTCCATGAAATTTTAGATAGAGAAGTCTCTCACTGGGCCTATCAAACTCGTGAATTCTCTTTTTAACTGGTAGCATGGATAGTGAAAATCAAATCAATGAAATTTTTAGGGTTGGAGGGGGTATTTGCGTTGTAACTGTAGGGCTTTGAAAACCTTCTTTTGAAATGATTAATTTTTATTAAGGGGAGCATTTTTGTGAGTTTTACACTATTTAAAATTGTTATGAGTCTCTAGCCGTGCACTTGCATGCTTAGTTATGATTATGCAATGGGTGTGATTATAGAGACATGCCCCATCCACAATAGGTCCCACATTTTGGATTGTATAAATTGATGTATTGTGTTGTTTGTGTAACGAGATGATTCACCACCATTTTTGGAATATGTGCTAAACTAACAGGGAAGAAAATAAGTGTTTTCACCTAGCGTACATTACATGCATAGTAGCACATACTACTAGGGACCTATGCTATTTCCATATGCTACGTAGTGTTTTAGCTACTCTACACGTGACTCAATAATGCTACTTAAAACATTGGTCTTGGCCAATAAATCTATCACATTTTTCATTGCAAGAAATTAGTGCCCACCTTAGATCTTACTGTTTAAATACCTAAAAAGTATTAAAGATAGCTAAATCTTTTATGTAGAAGTGCTACTGTAAAAATGTCTTCAATTTATCAATACCCGAACTGCCATTACTAGTGACAATGTTATCATCCACATACACTACCAACACAATAACATATGCTTCACTTCTCCTCATAAAGACAAAGTGGTTAGCTTGACTCCAGTTCATCTCATATCCAAACACCAATTTACTGAATTGTCAAACCAACCTCTTAGAGATTGTTTTAGACTATAAATGATGTTCTTAAGATGTCACTTTGTCTAACTCCCCCAAGCAATAAAGCCAAGGGGTTGCTCATATAGACTTCTTTAGTAAGGTCCCAATGAAGAAACACATTCTTCCATAGCTTGTTTCCTTACATCATGACCGGGAGCTTCCTAGAGAGAATGAGGCTCAGACAGAGACAACAATGATAAAATAAATTTGCGAAAAGAAGGAGATAAACTAGCATAGGAAACAAAATTAGAAATATGATATTGAGTGCAAGAACGTATACCCTCGCAAAGAGTGACGAATTTGTTATCTTTATTACATGCTAAGGAAGGAGATTCGGGAGGATGATAATTTTTAGACAGAGCCAAAGGATTGGCGGAACTTCATTACCACGCTTAGGACATTTGAAGTAGACTTGCAATGGCAGAACTAAACGTTCACAAACATCTCCCAATGTAAGTTCTGTGTCAGGCATGATGGGAAGAGTAGTAGACATTTCTACAAACTGCAGTGACTTACAATCTTTAAAAAAATAAGGAGTGCTTTTAAAGAATGTGACAAACTAAAACATAACGTTTGTAAGAGCATGCGTATCCTTGTTGGATATGCAAATATTCAAGAAAGATACACTTGATATGGCCTTTGGTTCCAACTTGTCAAGAACATATTCTACCTGGTGTACGAAATACACACACCTAAATACCTTAGGAGGGATGGAAAGCACAAGAATACTAGGACTTTATATAGGAAACAGTCATTTATTGTCCAAAATAGACGAAGGCATTCAATTTATTGAATGGCATGCAATTAAAATTGCATCACTTAAAAGTATTTTTCAAACCTTCATGTTAAACAACAAAGTTCGAGATGCAAGGAAAGGAAAGAAGGTGGAGCAAGGGTGAAAGACCTCAAAAGAATGAACTTAGCTCTCTTAGGTAAGTGGATCTGGAGGTTGGGATAGAAAACTGAGCTTTGTGGAATAATTCAGTCAAAAGTAAGTATGGTTGTTCAGGTGGGGGCTGGTGGACAAAGGAGTCATCGATGTGCTTTCAATTAAGAAGGAAACCCTAAAAGGTATTGGGGTTGCTATAGGAGATGGAAAAAGTGCCTGATTCTGGGAAGATGTGTGGATGGGAGTAGCTACCCTCAAAGAAGAATTTCCGAGCTCGTTTCGTTTACCTCCAAATCGATCCATCAAAGTTGCAGACTGCTATATTGTAGTGGGGGAGGTAATTGTTTGGAATATTATGTACAGAAGAGATCTCCAGGACTGGGAGATTGAAGATTATATGACTCTTCTCACTCGAATAAATTCTCTCAAACCGGTCTAGAATAGTGAAGATTCTCTTCTATGGAAATTGGACAAATCCAGTTTTTTGGTCAAATCCTTGTACATGTTTATTGGTAGCGAATCCTCTGCCGATTCTAAGATTTCGAGAGAACGAGTGTGGAAATCTAAAGTTCCTCCAAAGATAGTGGCCTTCGGATGGCTTGTTGGAAAGAAAAAAGTCCTGACAATCGACAACTTGAGAAAAAGGGGCATGATAATCACAAATGTTTGCCTTTGTTGTACGGCAAATGAAGAATCAGTAGACCATCTGTTCTTTCACTGTCCTCTTGTTAATCAAATCTGGCCAGTGATCTTATCCCTCTTTGGAATGTACTGGTCCTTTTTGGATTCCACGGGCCAACTTCTCAATGCATGGCGGGGTGCTACTTTAGGCAATCAAAGAAAGGAGATTTGGAGGATGGCCCTCCTAGCCGTATGGTGGTCTATGCGGGAAGAGAGAAATGGGAGATGTTTCAGGGATACCTCTAACTTCGTGGAGTTCCTAGTTCAAAGGGTGAAATATCTGATTGTAGAATGGGCTTCTAATGTTAGATCCTTGAAGGGTTACAATTTATCTTTTCTTGGTGAATAATTGGCCCGCTATCTCAGTGGGCTGATTATCCTTGTTTCTGTAATCCTTTCTCTTATATAATAGAAATCGTTGCCTTTCAAAAAAAAAAAACACAACAAAGTTCGAGCAACCTCAATAAATTGTTGACTCTTACATTCAACGATGCCATTTTGTTGTGTTGTGTGCGCAGAGTAGGTTTGTGAATAATCCCATCAGATGAGAGATGAATTAAATTCATGACTTTCATATTTCGTAGCATTATCTGAATAGAAAATACACCTAGCATTGAATTGTGTTTGCACTTCCATATGAAAATTTTTAAAAGCAAGAAAATACTTTAGAGCGATCTTTTATTAAATATAATCAAGTCATGTGATAATAGTCATTCACAAAATAATAAGGTACTTAAAAGTCAAATAAACTAGTAGTATCAACTGGACCCCGTACATCATATGATCTAATAAAGAGAAATGACTATCAGTTAGCAGAAAGAGACTAAATGATGCTTGCCTAATTCACAAGCTTCACATTCTAACTTGAACATCTAAGATAATGATGGCACAAGACTCTTTAAACTACTTAATCAATGGTGACCAAGCCTGCATTGCCACTGATGAGGTGAGACAACTGTTTGCATTGCATCTCCAATTGTTCAATTGTCAATCAGTCGCTTCATTTTCATCAATTGTCTTCTTCGTCTTTAGATCTTGAAATTCACAATAGGAGGGATGGAATGTAACAAAATAGTTGTAAGGATTTAATTAGCTTACTGACAACTGGTGTTTTAAATAACGTTGTAGCATAGCGTAACATAGTTAAAATGCTACATAGCATATGCAAATAGTGCAAGTCCCCGGTAGCATTCGCTATAGGGCATGTAGTGTAGTGTGTAATGTATGCAGTGTACGTTATGTGAAATCACTATTTTTGTTTTATTATTTTTTCTTCCCTGTTAGGTCAACACATGTTTGAAGATGGTAGTGACTCATCCTCATCACACTTGACACCACAATACATCAATCTAGATATGGGCATGCACATCGCACAATCTTTATCATTTATATATGGGCATGCAAGTGTACCACTATAGAGTCATTACAATTTCAAATGGTGTAAGATTCATAATAAATGCTCCTTCGAAAGAGGGTTTTGAAAGCCCTACAATTCCAATGCAAATACCCCATTGACCACAAAAATTCCGTGGATTCAATTATCCTTATCCACACTACCTTTTGAAAAGAGACTTTAGGAGTTTGATTGGACTTGTGAGGATCCTTTGGCTAAAATTTCATAGGCATTGGGACCCCAAACAAAGGAGAAATTAAGATCCCCTCATTTCACGTCTGTTTGGCTATGGAGGTTGAGATTTTCTATTTTTGATTGATTTAAAGATAAATAGAGGTATGTTTCTAACTATTAATTTTAACTAATTATTTTTATTTATTTTAATTGATTTACAATATATTTTGACATTTCTTCAATTTTTTTTTCCTTTTTTGGAATTGTATTTCATGCAATGTTGTAGACCTTGAGACTATGTTTTTATTGTTTTATTGGTGTTTGATGCTTTTATTTAGACATTAACTAAGGTAATTTTTTAAAAACTTGTTGAAGTTATTGATTCAGTTTGCATATTACTCGTTTTGAATGCGCTTTTACTTGAAAAATGAATTACCTTTTCCTATGCCTTTTTTCTTCTTCTTCTTCTTCTTCTTCTTTTTTGGTTATTGATCATGTTTTCTAGGGATATTTACTGCAAAACTCCTCACAAATTAGGATTTTACCAAATAATGCCTCTACGAACCAAAATGTCAGTTAAGTGCTTTTTCAGTGGTGAAATTACCATAATGCGCACAGTGCACTTTTCTTTAGAAACTGGCTAAGTGGAGAATTGTGGGGGCCTAAATGATGTTTTTATGATATCCAACCCGTGCAATAGATGTAATCCGCCTTGATGTTCAGAAGAATAAAAAATTTGGTAAATCTAAATATAAGGTGAGTGACACCATAAAAATGATATACACCACTTAAAAACATCAAAATGGACTTGCAACCCATCTGGTGATTCATTTAGAAAGATTTTTGGCCCATGTGATTATTATGGCTGGGTGCATATGTTTGATAGGCTGGATGTCATACACATGCTATGTGGGCCCCAAAATTTCCTTACTTTATTACTGTCAAAAGAAAAAGAAAATATGAGGTATTTAGGTAATTTCCCTTCTAAAAAAAACACTCAAGTATTTTGATTTGTGAAGGAATCCTTTGGCAAATTTTGGGATTTATGAGGATTTTTTGAATAAAATCCCTATTTCTATTATTTTAATTAAAAATAGAAGTATCATGTAGCTTATGCTACACACGTTAGAGGTCTGAACGCTACACTATATGCTGCATGCTATTTAAAATATTGCTGACAACAGGCTCAAAGGAAATTTAGGAATAAATAACACTGATGTTAATCGAAGAGATGTTGTAAGATATAGTACCCAACTTGGACACACTGGCTGAGGTATTATCAGCTAATGTTGCAGAGGAAATGAGAGTAAATGTATCTAACTGAACTGGTATTAATGGAAGAGATGTTGTAGGACAAGTAGTACCCAACCTGGACACACTGGTTAAGGTACCATCGGCTAATGTTACAGAGGTATTTGAGTAGATGTATCTAACCGAGAGAAAATATTAAGCTTACTAGACATAGCTTACTAGACATGTGGTCTTAAGTTCTAGAATCAATAACCCAAGGAACATTTTAGAGAAAGCGAGGCATATCATACTTAATGGAGCAAGCATGGTGTGCCAAATCGGTTACGTATCGGCCGATACGTAACAGAAACGGTGGTGACCGTTACACGTTACGGGGTCGTATCGGCCGATACGGTTTTTTGTAGCCGTATCGGCCGATACGGGCCCGATACGGGGCGTATCGGCCGATACGGGGGCGTATCGGCCGTTACGGGCCCGTTACGGGCCGTTACAGGCCCGTAACAGGCCCGTATCAACCTTTTTTCATTTTAAGCTTTATTTTTGCTGTTTTTTTGAAACCTCTTGCTTCCAAACTGTTTCTTATTCCTTTTACTACTAATTTCGACCAACTTTGGCTGAGTATTTGAGATAAAAACACATTATATTATGAATTTTCTTGAATCAAAGCTCGATGGGCCATTTTTCAGAAATTTGTCAAAAATATGTATTTATATATTTTTAATACGTTTTGTTGTTTTAATCATACCATATGATGTGTTAATCATAGTAAAACATGTTAATGTGCATTTTACAGATTTTGGGTGTCATTTAATATATTTTTTATATTTTTTTCTATTTACGCATGAATTTTGGCCCCTTTTTTTAAAATTTGAAAAATCAATTTTTAATGGTTGTATTGTTGTTTTAATTATGCCATTTGATGTGTTAATCATAGTAGGACATGTTAATGTGCATTTTACAGATTTTGGGTGCCATTTTATATTTTTTTTTATATTTTTTTCTATTTATGCATTTATTTTGGCCCTTTTTTTGAAAATTCGAAAAATCATTTTTTAATGATTCTTTTGCTGTTTTAATGATGCTATATGATGTGTTAATCATAGTAGAACATGTTAATGTGCATTTTACAGATTTGGGGTACCATTTTATATATATTTTTATATTTTTTTCTATTTACGTATGAATTTTGGCCCTTTTTTTTTAAATTCGAAAAATCAATTTTTAATAGTTGTTTTGTTGTTTTAATCATGCCATATGATGTGTTAATTATAGTAGAACATGTTAATGTGCATTTTATAGATTTGGGGTGCCATTTTATATTTTTTTTTATATTTTTTTCTATTTACGCATTTATTTTGGCCCTTTTTTTGAAAATTCGAAAAATCATTTTTTAATGATTCTTTTGCTGTTTTAATGATGTCATATGATATGTTAATCATAGTAGAACATGTTAATGTGCATTTTACAGATTTGGGGTGCCATTTTATATTTTTTTTATATTTTTTTCTATTTACGCATTTATTTTGACCCTTTTTTTGAAAATTTGAAAAATCATTTTTTAATGATTCTTTTGCTGTTTTAATGATGCCATGTGATGTGTTAATCATAGTAGAACATGCTAATGTGCATTTTATATATTTGGGGTGCCATTTTATTTTTTATTTTTACATTTTTTTCTATTTATGCATGAATTTTGGCCCTCAAAAATAATTGCAAACACCTAAATATAAGATATTTTCATATTACATTCATTCTAATATATCTATCATTGATAGTAGATAGTTAGAAAATTAAATACATGAATTTTGTAGTCAAATTCAGGTTATCTGGTTCATAAATTCATCAGACAGTCCGATACAACTTCTGACCAAAGAGTGGACCGTTACACCACCATAAACATGTTCCAATTTATAAATGAATGCATATTTGGAATGCTTAGAATATTTCGGATTTAATCCATATTTTTTCATATTTTTTTGGCAAAAAAAAAATTTTGCGCCGTTATGGGCCGTTACGCCCCCGTATCGCCGTTACGCCCCCGTATCCGTATCGGTTTCAGAGGGCACCGTTACGCCAACCGATACCGATACGGGACACCTTGGGAGCAAGAGTAGCAGTGGAGGAGACATGATTGGAATGATCTTTTTGCATACTCATCCTTGGACAACATAATTGTATCACTTGTTGTACTTGGTTTGGAATGAGCTGTGATGGGGCTTGAGTTGCTTGACTGCATAACCCTAGGAGATCAAACTTAATTTGCCCAAGCTAGCTTGCCAATGGGGTCCCATCATGTATCAACTGTTTTTTTTAGAAAGCCCATAGTGATAACACTGCTGATTTCCACGACCACAACAACGACTGTCACCAATCTCTATGGCATCTCCCCAACCCCATTCTTTACCCCCAAATTGTCCACCACGACTGCTATCACTATGACTTCTCCATCTCCACTACCAGAGGAAGAAATAAATGCTGATTGATCAGATGAAGATGAACTTGGTGTTATTATACTAACTGCAAACTCAACACGAGCAAATGCCTATGTAGTAGATGGAGCTTCACTACTTTTACGAATTTGAGTTGGCACAAGTTCTAAACTCAAGGCAAAGATTAGAGAGGAATTTAGCGACACGGAATTCTTCCTCTGCTATGTCATGGTCTGATAATTGGTCGACAGGGGCTGGTATATATTAAGTTCTTTCTACATACCCTGCAACGCTGAATAATACGAACACTCTTAGGCCCTATGCAAAGATGTTTTGAAGCAGCTCGTATATATGAGTTAAATTCTTCTCACTTGAACACATCTCTTTCAAAATTTCCCAAACTTTGTTTATCAATTATTAAAAGACAACATTTGCACTAACATACAGTTCTATGTTATTCCATAACAGTGCTCTAATCCAAGCATCTTCTTACATCCAATCTTTATAATCTTTTGACGTTTCGCCAGGCTTAAGGGGTGTCATATACTTTAATTTTCTTCTTCCTGTAAGAAATACTTCTACAAATGTGGCCTATTGCAAATAATTCACACTTGTAATTTGAAGATCCATCAACTTGGATGCAAGCAAAAGACTACTCTTAGCATTGTTCTTGACATTCATATTTAAGCAAAAGAAGAGATGAAACACAGAAGAACTTGAATTCACCAAATGCTTGCTTTAAAAGAGTATCATACACATACAGACCGATTGATGACAAATACGAAGAACCTTACTTCCATTCACGATCTCTTCAACTTTACTTCCAGCGCTTCATCTTTAACTCTGACCATAGATGCACAATGGCTCACTCTAAACCATAAAAAACACACTCATGAGGCACAACTACACAACCCGTCATATGGTGGTTGAACAATAAATGAAGGATATTTGCATAGATCAGCCCCCAAATGGCTTGGGATTTCACATTGGGGGGGAGGGGGGGAGTGAAAGAAAAGAGGAAGGAATGCAGTACTGGATCTTTTAGTGCTTTGATACCATGTTCATTGAGTCAGTTTGAGGAGAGAGAGAAGGAGAGAGAGAGAGAGAGAGAGAGAGAGAGAGAGAGAGAGATGACACCCCTTGCCTTCTCTCATTATCGTTGGGACTTTAATTTTATATGTGAAAGTACAAAAATAACCCCTGTGCTTAAGTCATTATATAAACCAAAGCCCATATGCACAAACTTTATGCTAATCCATCACCTTAAGGACTAAAAAGGAGAATAATAAAATGAAACAATAGAACTACATCTTTGAATGAAGTTGGGCCACAATGATCATCACCATCCACCACGGTCCGTGAGCAAAAGCGCTAAAACTTTTGGCTTTCTAGGTTATAAGCCCATGCTAACATTAGTGCCATGAACTGCCAGTTATTCTATCAATTTTCTTATTTCAATATTCAAGATGATGTTTTCTCTTATTTTTATATTTTCTTTGCAGTACACTGCAGTATTTCAGAGACTAGAAGGGCGGACAGTTGCATCACCTATTCAAGGGGCTAACCCTTTGGTGTCAACTGGATCGGGCACAGCTTTATCTGACAGTTCCTTATCTGATGCATACCACTCTGTTCCCAGACCTGCACCTTACGAATCTGATCCAAGGTATTCTCGTTTACAACGCGACGGATTGGTCTCAAGACGCGAAAAGTCTCTGAGCCATTTTCAAGAAGAGTCACAGCCACTTAGAAGAAACAGTAGTAGCTCTGGTGTAGAACATTTGGGTGTGGGTAAGAAACGGAATGGACTAGAGTTTGAAGGGGAATGTAAAGCTGGCCGTGCAGAATCCTCCGAGAAGACTTTATCTGCCAAAGCATCTCAAGGAGTAGCTTATATTCTATCTTCTGAAGATGAAGATGTCTGCCCTACATGTCTTGATGGTGATTTCTTTTACTCATCTAAATAATTTTTACTAGTATTTGTGGAGTATGCCTTGTGCGTGCAACGGAACTTGCCTCAACAGCATGCAAATGTTCTTTTATTATTCTGGTGGATACCCTTGCAATTCCACCGTCTTGGAATGTTCTCCCGTACCTTTGGGCTGGTCACTGGCTATTTTTAGATGTGGAAAGAATGATTTCACGATCTCATTTCATGTGTTTAACAGTGCATGTGTAATGCCTGACATTGCATTCTGAAGACTGAAAGATTTGATCCTTATTTATTTTCTTTGATTCTTGATTGATGCTTTCTTTGTGCAGAATATACTCCAGAAAACCCAAAGATAATGACACGATGCTCTCATCATTTTCACCTCAGCTGTATATATGAGTGGATGGAAAGAAGTGAAAGCTGTCCACTTTGTGGCAAGGTACCTACTACTATGTATTATCGATTTCACTTTTTCAAGTTTAAATATCTAAAATTTCAATTACAGTTGAAAGAAAAAAGAACTTTTAAGATCTCCAAAAAAAAGGAAAAAAGAAAAAAGAAAAAAAGAAGAGTTTTAAGCTTCTTTTTTTTTTTTTTTTAAGGACATCAGCAGGATTTTGTAAGTGAATAGGCTCTGTGACCACTTGATGTATATTGACAACTTGATGTATATAGGTAAATTATATCCATCACTAATTTTTTTGGGGTAAGCCGTTATTGAATGCCTTTTCTGTCTCAAAAGCCTTTTTCCTAGAAAGATGTCCCAGATTTTATCGAGTGCTTCATTTTTTTTATGTAGGTCGATCTAAGTTTATTAGGACCCAATCAATTGCCACTTGATTCAAGCGTTATAGGACAGTCCATGCTTCGAAATATGAAGTATTTGTGAAGCATCTACTGAACTAAGCCTTCGAAGTAAAAATTCAACTACTATTCGGCAAGTGGGGATCAATATCCAGCAGTTAGAAATGATTTGCAGCAAATAGCTGGAATTTTCCAGTGAGTTGGAAATGATCTCAGGACTAAAGAAAAAGTTCCAGCAGTCAATGTAAGATTCCAGTAATCAGAGAAACTGTTCAACACATGCAAGATGCACTTGCAAGCACTAACAAGAGAAGAAACCTCTACTTAAGAAAATGAATGTTTACAAGCCCCAAAATTCCAATTCCGTACATTTATCTTGAAAAGGAAAAAATAAAAAATAAAATCAGCTATTGTTCGTCCGTTCTCTCCAAAGACTTAACATGAGAACTATTTACATTACTGATAATGCAAGGACCTAAACTAAATTTCAGCCCTTGATTTAAAACTAATCTCAGTCATTTATACTACCTATTCTAGAATTCCTAATGAAAGGAACAATAAGCCTTACAGAAGTCCCTAAGACATACATGGCGGCCCACAAGTGGACCAAGAAAGGATTGAAAAGTTGTCCCATGTTGGCTGATATGGGTGTTTCTAGACGACATCTTCCTGCCCAGCGACAGGATACGGGCTTGTGTCAGTCCTGATACGCTCCTACATGTCACCTATTAGAGGCTACTGTTCAATTATTTTCACTTTTTTCTTGTGAGTTTCATGTAGTTTCTTCTTTTCAAGCATATAGGAAGGCTAGGACTCACTTTCGGTACATCTCTGCCTATTTTAGAGATGACAATACAAGTGTTGTGTGTGATTTGATGCATTGAAGCAGAAGAACTAATTAATGTGATTTTTGGTTAAAATGTGTAACTAAATGCGTTATAGCAAGAATTGACAATCAACTAATGAATCTCTCATCACTGAATGCTTTACCGTTAAATTTAGACGTAAAATACTAAAGACCGAGATTTCACCAGGTCAGGCCAACGAACAAGGAAATTCTTACTCAAAAATGGTCCAATGTACGTGTCAAAAACAGGAATCAATGACCAATGCTCATGTTTTAATGTTGTTTCCTAATATGTTTGCTTCTTCTTCTTCAATTTTTTTTTTTTTTTTTTTTTTTTTTTTTTTTTTTTTTTTTTTTGTGAAGAAGAACATACTGATATGTTCTAATATGGTCCGGTTAGCCAGGTATGGTACTGTTTTTCAGCCTGGCCAATACACCCTCCAATACCAATATTCAGAACATTTCTGATACCGATTTGGAACCTTGACTGAGGGTAGTGTTTAGAAGTCCTCTAAAAAGTAGTCACTCAGCCCCAGCCTAAAACTAGGCTTCACCTTCCAGGCAACTGAAAATGAAGTCTACAAGAATTTTGGACTCCTATTTACCCCACTCACATGCACATATATTCCACCCATATGAAGCCTTTTGAGACAAGGCAAAGGTCACTTCATCAAGCTGCTGACACCAGCATGTTGACTTTTGGCACCCAAGTTGCGCGCCACCTTTCTAGCATGATGTCATCACTTCTTTTGGCCCTCAAATTGCTTGTACACTTCTTCTTGCGTGCAACTTTCTCTCCTTGTCATTCTCCTCATTCTTCTTCTTCTTCTTTGAATTTGCATCCGGTCTTTGAAAGCAAGTTTGTTCTTCATGACCGATAACATTTCTTTATATTAATTTGCGATTAGAATATGACACTTGCCATCGTTTTCCCTTCATCAACTGGAATTGATTTAGAAAAAATCAGCTTTTTTATGTGCATTTGCTTCACTTGTTATTATTCTAATAATTTATACTGTTGGACTCGATGGTGTTATGCTAGTTGTGTTGTACCACTTATAACTAGTTATTCATTATAGGTCTTTCCAATTCTTTGAGAAGTATTCCAAAATCACCAATTTTGATATCTTGGGTTGATAATTCCTGAGAGGAGAGATTGAGAAGGATGTTACTCACAGTAGCCAAGTTGGATGGAAAAAGTGGAGATGGCCTCTGTGGTTTTATGTGATCACTGTGTATGGATCAAATTTAAGGGGAAATTTCATTGCATAACTATAAGACGAGCCATGTTTTATATGACAGAATGTTGGTCAGTTCAACAACATGTTCATGACGATGTTGAGATGGATGAGTGGCAAGATGAGGAATGATGGAATTAGAATGAATGTGTGCAAGGGAACTTAGGTGTAGCACCAATATAATAAGATGAGGGAAAGTGGGGGAAATAAAACAAGAAAAAAAGAAATGAGGGAAAGTAGACTTAGATGTAGGGGTGTACACGAACTGAGCTAGCTTGGTTAGCTCGCTCGACTTGACTCGAAAAAGCTCGATTCAAAGCTGAGTTCGAGCCAAGTCGAGCTGATTTTTTGAGCTCGAAAATGAGTTCGAGGCAAGTTTGAGCAGGCCCCAGCTCGACTCGACTTGGATCGAATCCGGCTCGAATCCAACTCGGATCAAACTAGTTCGGTGACTCAGTTACTTTGCCATTGATGTTGCTCACCAACCGTTTGATAAAATGACTCAACGAAATGTGGCTAGTGGCAAGGTGGCAAGGAAGGTTTGGCTAGTGAAACAAATACCTTTTTTCTCTTTGTTTTTTTGTTTTTATGTTACTTAGAAGGTGTTTGAGAAAATACCTGTAAAACCATTGCCTCTGTTTGTAAAACAGTGGGTTTTTGAAGTTGCAGTTCAGGCGTTTGTGGAAATGCCTCAATGACAAACTCGGCTCAATCTTGGCTTGAACCCGGCCCGAGCTGCTGACCAAACCGAGCCGAGTCGAGTTTGAGCTGAGGTTAGCCACTGTTTGAGCCAAGCTGAGCTGAGGCCTACTCGACTCGGTTCGACTCGATGTACACCCCTACTTAGATGGTTTGGCCATGTGCAATGGAGACCAAGAACTGTGGCGGTCAGAAAGAGTGAGTTGATTCAAATTGAAGGTTTTAAAAGGGCAAGGGAAAGGTAGTAAGAAAAGATTTGATGACCAATGGTTGAATTGAGGGTATCCTCGATAGAATGGCACTGTGCCAGCCGTGTGCAATGGAAATCTAGAATTTTGGCAGTCGAAAGGAGTGAGTTAATTCAAATTGAAGGCTATAAAAGGGCAAGCGGAAGGACCAAAAGGACATGCATTGAGGTGGTAAGAAAAGGCTTGATGACCTATGGTTTAACTGAGGATATCTTCCTCGATAGTGGAATCTTGGAGCAGGATTCGTGTGGCTGGCCTAAGTAGTTGGGTGATAATGATGATGGTGGTGATGGTAAGAGGAAGGGTAAGGCCCTAAAAAACATCTGTTGGAATCGATAGAGTGGAAAGGGGAAACAAGATTTGTGTAGTGGACCCGAAGTAGCTGGTATGAGGCTTAGATGATGATCATGATGATGATTTCTTGCGAAGGATGTCTCGAATTGACATGCTTTCGTTTTTTATTAAACTATACTATGGCTTCATTCTTCCATTCTCTAGTTGATGGGACCTTTTGTGAGTCCTCGCCAGTTCCTGATTTGTGGAAGGTGATTTTTTTTTTTAAAAAAATTTTATTATTATTTTTTTGAGGTAACTGAAAATTTATCAAAAAACAGAGCAAAAAGGGCTACAAGAAGGATGATGAGAAATCATCTAGATAATACAAAGAAGAATCATCTCCCAGCTACCCTGAAAAGCATCTAATGGGCATCCCACAAAAGCCTTGCCAGCTCCAATCCATTCAGTAGCCAACCTTTTTCATCTTAAATAAAATTGATTTGTTGCTGATAAAAAAAATCTCCTCCAATAGCAAAAATGTTGTGGACTTGCAAGTTTGCAACCCTACTGAGATTCTTGGTTAACATGTAAAGATGGGTCGTGAATGGGTACATTATGTGTCTAATGAATGTGGAATGTATCGACCACCTCCTCATCCATTGTGGGTTTGCCCTTTAAGGAGTTGAGGGACTTTCTTGAGATCTTTCGGTGCGGTTGGTCATGCTGGTGTGGCGGATTGCCTGGAATGGATGAGAAGTTGGTAAAATAAAATGAAATGAAATGGAATAAAATCCAGTGTTATCTCCTCACGGATTATGGAAAGGAAGGAACAACCATATTTTAAAAAATTGCTCCTAGTCTAGTGACTGGTAAGGCAGCTTTGCTGAAGGCTAAGGTTAAGGCTTTCCCATGGGAGAATTTCTGTTTAGGGGGAAGATATGTTAGGCTTATGCCTTGTAATTCTCCAGTTTGGTCAGAGGTGGCGGTTTGGTATCTCACCATGGTATCTCCTTTTCTTCTCTTGCATTTCGGCCTTTTGGTTTGGTTTTAATAAAATCTGTTACTGTTCAAGAGAGAATGAGAGAGCTCCAGTTTGGTCGGAGGTTGCAGGTTGGCATCTGACCATGATACTTTTATTCTCTTTTGTGTTTCAGCCTTTTTGGTTTGGTTTTAGTTAAATCCATACCATTTGAGAGCGAAAGATTGGTTGACATCTGATATCTGCATTTTATTGATCTCTCAGGCTTATGAATTTTGAAATTTTACTTTAGCTACTCTAATACCTCCGGATGCATGTGCTAGGAAATGGAATTCTGCGAAAGTCCATGAATATGCTGCTTTTGGTGTTCTACTTCGGCCTATAAATACAGATATTGCCTATAAATACAGATATTATACTTGAAGGGGGTACCTGTAAATAAAATTCATTGCGCCTTTGTGTGAAATAAGCTTGCGACCGAGGTACTGATTGTTCTATCCACAACCCCTAAACTTCTCTGCAACTTATGTGCATCCATCTGTACTTAAATTGTGTTTCTTGAGCCTTTTAAATGCCACCTTACTCGGTGTAGCGAACTAAAGATCCATTCTGGTAATGGCCTGAACCTGCAATGTTATAGAAAATGACAGTATTTGTTATGATGGCTTTGCGCATTGAGCTTCTTGTTATTGTCTCATATTGCCCCAACAGATTGGTCAATCTTGGGTTCTGGGTTCTAACATCAGTGTCCGGCCTGGACTCATCACAAGCTACTGAGAGGACACACCTTACTACAATCCTCCTGTAGTATGTGTCTGACCTCCTCCTTTGAGAACTCATGCGATTTTAAAACAACCATGTTAGATCTTTTATACGACCAAGTCGTGAACCCAGCCAGTGTTTTGATCACTTGGGTCTAAAATATAATTGACCATGTCATGCCTTCCCCTGTGATTTTTTTCATCCTTGTTGAGTCAGGTCCACGGTTGTGGGTGTGGCTTGATCACATCCCTTTTCCCCGTCATGTGTGGTGGGTGGGTGGGCAGCTGGGGAGAGTATTTCTCCTCTATGACGCAGTAAAAGGTAAAGAAGGAAGTTTCTTCAGATTTACAACTCGGATCACTAGAAACTCCACCCCTTGGTGGTCCATATTTATCTGGCCATTCAAAGTGAAAATTTGGTCATAGGACATCGAATGGGCTGTTGATGATCTGATTCATATGCGTAAATGATATATATTTGACCATCCAAATAGAGAATTGAGACTGTTGGACATAATGCCAGCCGTTGAAGGCCGCATTTGTACACATCAAAAGCTAGTTTGACCGTCCAGACACGAGATTGTTGTTGGACATTCTATCAGTCTTTTTATTGCCAGGGCCGTATGCATAGGCTCCTGAACTGATATCCAAATACAACATTGTAGCCAAGGGACTTTAAATTGGCTGACTTGTGATAGTATCTAACGAGACAAATGGTTGATACAATATGTGAAATCAAATTTTTGACAAAAAGAACATTAAAATGGGGAAACTGAGTGATGGGATGTGCTCTATTTGACCGTTAACTACACAAATGCGGTTGCTCAATGCTAAATCCCATTGCTCCAATGCTCTTTCCAACTGTTGTTTCAAATCTGACCACTCCAAAGTGGTGTGGATTGCTTAATTGCTCAATCCAACCATTGATGCGCCACCGAATTTGAAAATGGTGGTGAAAATCCCCATAGTCTAGCCTCTCCTTCGGATAAGAGTGCTTATGGGCCTGTGTAGCTGTCCTAACCTACAGCCGTTCCAGTGTCTGCTCGACCTGCACAGCTGCGAGGCCGGATTCCCGGACGCGGATTGCCTACTGACGCTGTCAGTAGCCAGTAGCTACTCCTGGGGTCCAAGTATTACACTCTTTAACTCCAAATTTTTTTCCCAATAGCTTTTTCGTATTTTGTTTTTTTAGAAAATAGGTTATCAACATATGAGAGATGGATTTAATCTCATTTATTGGCCACACCCCACTCGAGAATCAATACCAAGATCCCAGTTATCCTTACTTAGTCTACCACTTGAGCTATAGATCTATGTGTGAGATGATTGAGGTTAAGAAGCTATATTGTTACTTTATTCCACCTGTGAAAGCGTCCAGTAGATTAAGTAATGCTCAGGATTTCTAGAATTGGCTGAAGAAATTCTCAACCCTTTTGATAGCCATCCATCATTCTGGTCCATGGATCTTGTGATCTCCGAGTCAATTTCATGTGATCTATATATTACTAGAAAGCTCTTCGTGCCAAAGGTCTACCTAGATTAAACTTAGAATTCTTTAGAATTGGCTGGAGGAATCCTTCAGCTCTTTTTATAGCCATTCATTATTATGGTCCAAGGATCTTGTTATCTCCGGTCAATTTCTCATGATTAAATTACCTCAAATTCAATTGGGATCAATGATTAAAGTATGATTTTAGTTTTAATAATCATGGCCCATCTCTCTTTGATTCGTCCAGACACATTTCCTTATGGGATTTAATTTTCTTGATTGGTGGGCCAATTCACTAAAAATTACATTGGGTCCTTATTCTTGCCTCGGTGGTAGACTCCATGGAATTTCAACATGAGGTCTAGGGTTTGAGTATTCATAGATGGTGAAATCCCACTATCGCATGGGTATGCGTGGGGTGCATGTGTTAAACGAAAAAACTTGGGATTTATGGGAATTTCTAGGCACTTCATAATCATTTCAAATTGAAACTGGATCATCAGTTTGGAACAAGCAGAAAAATCTTGTTTTCCTCCATCCTGGTTGGTCTAAGTTATCATTGATGTTGTGCATTGTTGTATTAAATGTAACGTGTGATGATGTGGCCCAATCAGATTGCAACAATCAGGACTTTCGTGCTTTGTGGCAAGCAGATAATTAAAATTCCAATTTCGAGATCACCTTCATCGGACTAAAAATAAGGATGTGGGCCACCTTCAATTATTGACGACTCAGTCTTTCACAGGGAGTGAGTAAAAGTCACTCACCCATGTGTTTATCATGCGGAACTTGTTAAGATAGTTCTCATTCTCAAGTCAACTCACCGAAGGTGGCGTGTTCACACTGCTAATGGTGAGAAAGATGAACAATTTAGGTTTTTTTTTTTTTTTTTTTTAAATGAACTTGCCACGTTTGCTACCCCAGGTGATGAATGGACTTCCATTACTCTTCTGGCCAGGGGAATTTCATGGTGGGCCCACTTGATGAGTGACCTGGATCCCATGCACGTGTCCTGCAAATTACCTCAGCGTTTTCTCCTGGGAGGGTTGTATGTTACACAAGCATGTCTTTGCGCGACATATGCATATCCATGCGTCTGTAATCCAGTCCATTGGTCTGCCGCGTGGATGTACGGTGGCCCAACATCTCAGCAGATTTGTAGACCACAAATCTAAGCGTTGCTCACCCTCACTATGGATTGGATCTACGGTGGGCCGCATAAGATCAACGGCTTGGGTTACCTAACTATGGGAACCCATGGAGGAGATTTTTGGGGCACTGTCCATCTACGGTGGGCCGCATCAGATCAATGGCTTGGGTTACACCAACATGGGAACTATTAGTCAGAAGACTCAGAACTGAAAAATCACTTGCAAACGTGGAGGTAGCGTGGCACAAAGTTCGTCTCCTCAGGGCTTTGCATACAGACTGATAAGTGTGGCCCGCCGTTTGCTAATCTAGACCGTTGGTATTCTGTGTCCTATAATGAATGGGCCATGGTCGAAAAATATAGCAGATTGAAGGATCCTAACAACCATTTCAGTTGAGTGAACGTGGATTGTTGTTGTATTTCTCTAACCACAGTCATCCGTTTGAAAGCCACAGGTTGAAAGGTTAGGATTGTCCAGTCAAGTAGATTTTTAGGGTTATGCAACAGACGACTGATCTAGGTACCGAACCACGGGCCCCACCTTTCAGAAATCGCGACACGTGCGTACTCCGTAGCAGGAGTGGATTCGGTCAGGTTCGCGTGACACTGAGTTGGGTCTGGTCGTAAGGCCCCACCTTGATGTATTTGTTATATATTCACGCCGTACGTTTTTTTAAAAGTTCATTTTAGGGCATGGCCAAATAAATGAAATAGATAAAAAAGACCGACCACATCACCGGAAACCGGTGATTGAAGCTTTTTGTGAGTCACAAAAGTTTTGGATGAAATGATATTTGTGTTTACCCTTCGTGTTGATTGGATGGCAAATAAAAATTACCCAAAAAGTTTTCAATAGCCAGCATTCAATCACCATTATTTCCTCTAGCTAAGGCTACCTAATATTTGGATCTACTTTATTTTTGGGCTCATCCTCTAAAATCACCTGGCAAAACAAATAGACAAGTGAATATACAACACATGAGAAATGTGCCATCGTCAATGCCTGACCGAACTCGCCGTTACTTCGACGTGACCAAATCAGCTCCCATAATGTTGACGCCGATCAGCTACTACGCTTGATAGCCATATGTGCTGTTTAATTACCATCACCAAATTTTGTGGGACTATAATGATGTATGTACTGTATCCGCATAGTTCATTAATTTGGTGAGATCATTTTAGGGCATGGGTTAAAGAATGAGGCAGATCCAAAGCTTAAGTGAACTCCAGCACATAAATAAGTGGGGATTGAATACTTACCATTAAAAAATTCTTAAGGTCACAGAAGTTTCCGCTCAAGTTTATGTTTGTGTTTTCCATTCTTCAATGTATGTCTAGACTTACAAATAGGTAGGATCTCAAATAAACATCCTGATGGCCTTAAAAAGGTTTCCACAGTGGGTGTCACTGTCTTCGCTTTTTATTTATTTATTTTTATTTTAATGTAATGGGTTCACTTGAGCTTTGTATATGATGGGGCTCATGCCCTAAGATGATATCCCCAAATTGATAAATGGTATGAATGCAACACATATTTCATAGTGGGACCCACAAAACTTGACTTGGTTACTTCAATCACAATTTTAGCTATTAAAGCTGCAAGTGGATAATTTGTCTTAGTCTCCACAAATTTTATTTTATTTTTTGTAATGGATCCACTTGAGCTTAAATATGTTTATTTTTGGGCTCATGTCTTAAAATTATCTCACCAAATGGATGTACAACAACGCATGCATGATGTATGGCGGGCCCATGGAATTTGGTGGCATCACTTCAATGGAAGCGGATTGGCTGGCTAGTGTATGTACGTGTGGCACGAAGACGAGCTCTGGATTTACAAACGGTTCAAAGGAGATCGAAGTTACATGAGCCCCACAATGATGTGTTTATCATATCCATACCAACTATCCATTTGGAAATATTAGTTTAGAACATGGGAGAAAAAATGAGTCATATTCAAAACTTAAGTGTACAATGTCCCAAATGGTAGTGGGGATAATGATTCTCACCGTTAAAACATTTGTAGAGCCCACCGTGACGTTTATTTCTCATCCAATTTGTTCACAAGATCACTCAAATCAGGATGAAGAGTAAAAGGAAATATAATCTTGATCCAAAACTTTTATCACCCCCATAAAGGTTTCAATAGTATACGTTTAACATCCAATTGCTTTTTTCAGTATGGTCCATTTAATCTTTAAATCAGTTTTATTTTTTATTTTTTAACTCAAGCTTTAAAATGAGCTCGCCAAATGGAATGACAGTTTGTATATACTATGTAACTCATGATGGGATCCATAAAACTCGTTGATGTGGACACACTAACCAATTTGGTAGGGTGTGGTACACCAACCAATCCGCTTCCTACATCAATATACGGGTGCACATGGAACGGGTAAATTGGACTAGAATCACACAGTTTGGTTTGGTTCCAAAGTCCACTAATTCCGTTTCTAGTTTCAAAAATAAAAGAACTAATTAGTTCGGTTCAATTCTTGATTTGGGGTTATGTAAAACTAAACCGAATTGTAGAACCGAACTGTGGAACTGATCTTGGAACCGAATCATTCCAAGTAATTAATATTAAAAAAATGAAAAAACCCCTAATCTCTATACCATGACTTATAGTTTACAATGTGCCTTTTAATTGTTTTGTAAATGTATTTTTGCACACCTTACATAATATCTAAAACATTCATCGAATGAATCATAACACGAACGAACATGGGCTAATTAGAGAAAAAATACATCCAATGAAGCTGAATTATGAAAAGCCCAT
The DNA here is from genome assembly GCA_037074715.1 of Magnolia kwangsiensis. Classification (NCBI taxonomy): domain Eukaryota; kingdom Viridiplantae; phylum Streptophyta; class Magnoliopsida; order Magnoliales; family Magnoliaceae; genus Magnolia; species Magnolia kwangsiensis. Next base: position 158,718,940 of record CM073573.1, on the reverse strand, counting down.
AACCGTATAACCGATCGGGAGCCAACCAGGTTTTTACGGTTTGGTTCTAAGGTGGAAACCGAGTTTGGCTCTGATTTTCCTGGTTCGATTATGGTTTCACCCTAGGAATCGGACCGAACCGACCCTTGTGCACCCATACGACAATAGCCATTTTAGCTGCCGAAAGCGTGTACCGTAGCCACAAGAGAATCCGACAAATCATGGGATAGAGATTTCGTTACGGCCATTTCTTACCACGTACGTGGTAAGGTAACGGAAGCAGATTGCGTGGTGTCCAACACGCCCACCAACCTGGATGGTGTGTTGACGTCAGGATACATGTGTTATATCTACACCATCCATTCATTTTTTGAGATCATCTTAGTGAATGAACTAAAAATTGAGGCAGATCTAAAGCTCAAGTTGACTACACCACAGAAAAAAGTAGGGACAATGATTTCCACCGTTGAAAGTTTCCAAACGTAGAACATTATGTTTATTTGCTATCTAACCTATTCATAAGGTCACACATTAGATTGATCTAAAACTTATGTTGCCCTGAGAAGTTTTCAATGATAGACGTTTAATGTCCACTGCTTTCTGTGGTGTGGTCCACTTAATGTCTGGATCTGTCTCATATTTTGATTCAATCCCTAAAATGATTTCATCAAATGGTCAGACGGTTTGGATATAAAACATACACACTGGTTAGGCCACATTATTTGGTGACGTCAACACACCACGGAGGTCGGTGGTGCGTGGCATACCACGCAATCCATGGGACCTTTTTTCTCCCCGAAAACCACCCCAATCAGACAATCTTATCCATGAGATTGCTTCAGTTTCCAGTACCGGATGTTATACACGGCTGCGATTTCGTTAAATACTAATAAGAGATTCCAAGAGCGTGCTGCTCGCGAGAGTAACCATCTGACTCCCATCGTTCCACTCTCCCCATCCATGCCACATGGTACATTTTTATGAAAATCAGAGCCGTTCATCAGTCAAGATCAGTTTTAATATTTTCGGTGGATTATAAATCTGTTAACCTAGTAAGTGGATGGGTCACAACTGTACGATGAATGTGGACCGTGCAAGATTTAAACCCTCCATCTCTTCATAAGCATATAAAAAAAATCAATGATTGAAATAGCCTTAGTTATTGGCCATGCCACGTAAATTAGGGAATCACAGGAAGATGAACGACCGGGATCTCGCACACATATAGTTGGCACGTGTGTGGAGAGCTGATTATAGCATGCTACTCCCGCGTGTAGACATTACCATTTCTCTGGTTCCAAGAAACCGACGCTGTGTCTGCGGAAGAAACAGGATAATTGAACGAAATCAAGAGCTCTGATTTTCTTCCCCAAATCCCTTCTCTCTCTCTCTCTCTCTATCTCTCTCTCTGTGAGAAGAATTGAAGATGCTGCAGGTATTTCTACCTCTCTCTCTTATGCAAAATTCCGTATTTCATTTATATAATTTTTTTTTTCTCCCCATTTTCTTTGATACCAGAATTTGGTTCCGATGTGGATGTATGATGACTGCATGTTGTTGATTCGAATCTCTGTCTTCTGGTCACTGTTTGCATTTCAATTTTATTCTTTTTTTGTTGAAGTTCTTTGAATGTTGGATTCATTGGAGTTATGTTCGGTCCTTTTGGGACCGACTATTGCAGCTGTATGTTTCTTGGGTACATCTGTGACGTGCTGCTTCTGATTGGAACTGCTCGATTGCGTTTAAGATGTGAAGATTGCATTTTTCTTGTAAAGTATGATAAGGTGGGTCCCATGGTTCTGTGATGGACTGTTGATCTGATGGGCCCTGCCATGGTTGGGCTATCCCCCAAAATTCTCTAAGATTGAAATTTGCTAACCCTTCAATCAGTGGCCATGTATAGTACTTAAGAAAAGAAATAGAGCAGTGTTTCACTTCTGATGAAAATGAATGTCATCATCATCATCTAAGCGTTATCCCAACTAGTTGGGGTTGACTACATGAATCCTGTTCTGCCACTCCACTCTATGAAGGGCCATAACTTCAGTTAGTCCATAGATCATTGTCTTTTGATAGTACCTCCACCCATGTCCTTTGGGCCTTCCCCCTTCCCTTTTAGAGACTTCAACTTACACCAACTTACCCTTCTAACTGGCGTAGTTCTTGGTCACTGTTGCACATGACCAAATCATCTATGGTTACTTTCTCTCATCTTATTAGGTATTTGTGCTACTCCTAAGTTCCCCCGAATGCATTCATTTCTAATTATATCCTTCTTCATCTTTGTACTCAACCTATGAGCATGTTGTTCCTTAACTGCCCAACATTTTGTTTCATAAAGCATGGCTGGTCATATCCTATAAAATATCCCCCTCACTTTAATTGGTCCATGATGATCACATAAAACTCTAGAGCTCTGTTGTTAAAATCCTACGATTTACTGTTGTCAAAATCCTATGATTTACGATATGCGATTTTAGTTGAATCTTAAGCAAAACGATTGGAATCCCAACCTTGAATCCCTTTTTATATGAATCCTACGATTCTATGATTTGAATCCCACGATATATGATTCAAATTATACTTGTTTTCTTCTATTTTAAGCTTCACCTGGCTTTCATTTTATGTTTTTAAATTGGTGGTGGCTTTAAGAATTGTTTTGAAAAGATAAAATATTTTATTTGTTCTTTATAAGATATTAAATAATATACACTCTTTAATGTTAAATCATGTAGCTTTTTTTTTTTTGGTTAAAAATGATTTCTTACCTTTTAATATGTCAAAAAACCAAATTGATGTATGACTTACTTGTAATCAGTGTTTTAAATATCGACAATATCATCCGATATATCCCATGATATATCTTGTATCCCACCTGTGCGATACGAAGCACATAGGTATTGCCAATATATCCCACCTATTCGATCTAGTGAGCATTTTCAATTTTAGATCCATGTTTTTGTTGTAAATCACGTTAAACCAGTGTCAAATGGTTACAAATCTATGATTCTTCATGTTTTTATGAAAAATTATTAATTTGGGACTTTGATTTCGAGATTGGGGGAGATGAGTCAAGTTGCGAAAATTTAAGAAAAAATAAAATTTCTCAATTTCTCACAAATTGGTTGCAATCTTTGTATCCAAAGTCAAAATTAAACATGTATGTAACCTGATCTAATGATTCTTCTTTTGCTTTTGAATGTATTGCTTGTGTTTCCATACATGTCTTATTACGTTTATAAATTATATGAATAAACTTTGAATATACTTCCATTAGTTCAGTTGGAAAGCACATATATTAGGACCCCATACAAAGGAAACCCCTATTATGTGCACTTTAAAAAAATAAAAAATAAATAATGTTTTAATTTCTAAGTGTATTGATGTCTTTTTCAACAATCCCTGAAGTTTCATTGAAACATTCGACTAATTTCCCAATGTTCCCATGTTTCCTGACAACAACGATACATCACGTGATACAACCGATTTATCCCATGCGATAACCGACATTTATCTGTGTCCCAAGGGTGAGATACATTACGCGATAACGATATTTAAAACATTGCCTGTAATGTTTTTATGGATGGTTATGATCACGTATTATGGAATGATGTTTAGAAATCAAAATGGTATCAAAGGCTGCTTTTCCACCGTGATTCTACATTTAGGGGTGTCAATGGTCCGGGCTCAGGCCTGTAAAATCAGAATTTTGAATAGCCCTGGCCCGAAACATTTCAAAATCTGGGCCAAGGCCAACCCCAGGCCTGCTCCGTTGACAGCCCTATCTACATTCAAGAAAGGTAATGAGAACATAAATTGTTAAAGGTCCCTTGTGTGTTTTTTTAAGGAAAATTTCTTGGAAGAAAAAAAAATTAAAGGAATAAGAATATCCTTTAACACTATCATGACATGGTATTACTGGTGAACATTAATGGCAAAAGGAAGATTCATGAGTTTAAAAAAAATTCTGATTTATTTATGTTTTCATTTTTTTTTCTCGATTTTTTTTTTTGTAAAATAAAATTGTAAAAATCTTATGATTTATGATACAATTTGGGATTCGATACGATTCAATCCCTACTACGATTTGTGATACAATAATGATTTTGACAACATTGCGGCACATCTCCATTCTTCAACCTAGCTTGAATTCTATGGGCAACATCCTTCTCAATCTCCCCACTCTTATGAATTAGCGACCCAAGATAAAATACCAAAAGTGGTCGTTTTGGAAAGCTTTTTGGTCTACAATCTTAATTAATTTCTCTTTTCCACTCCTATTGTTACTAAAATTGCACTCTATATGCTGTGTTTTAGTTTGACTACTTTTAAATCCTTTAGATTCTGAAGCACTCCACCATAAATCTAGCTTTATGTTTATGCCTTCCCTTGTCTTGTCAATCAAAATTCAAAACTATGCCATTTGCAAGCAACATACACCTTGGGATCCCTTCTTGCAAATTTATCTGATCCATAACCAATGCAAAAATGTATGGCCTTAATGCTGACCCTTGGTGTAAGCCTACAATAATTAGAACTTGTCTCTCCACTGCTGGTCCTTACATTTATTACCACTCCATCATACATATCCTTAATCATGTCAATGTATCCTCTTAAAACTCCGTTCTTTCTCAACACCCACCAAATCAACTCTTTAGGGACCCAATCGTTGCTTTTAAATCCTTAAAAACCATGTGGGCATCCTTGTCGAGCCACATCGACTGGGCCCAAGACCATGGGCTAGGCCCAAGCCTAGGCCCCATAGTTGGCCCATTGGCAAGGAAGCCCAAGCTGCCTAATTACATTGTCTCAGATGAGTATTCTCAAGGCACTTCTGAATTCAATTAAACAATGTAGACACTTCCAAACTAAGCTTAACACAAAACTTAGAACTAAAGTAGAGAATAAATCTACAATTTTATTGAAGATGGATCCAATGACCTTGCCATAGGAAAGTATGCGTGTTAGTCTTACCATTGCTTTGTACCTTTTGGTCAAAAAACTAAGGTCGACCGAAAATGATGTGGGTGACGTTAATTAGAATTATGTTACATCAAATATTGTCCTCATAGACGCCGATTTTAAAAGATACAAACAGGATGGCAATTTCACCAACCTATGCAACCTTGTATGGCTTTGGATGCTTTTTAGTTGACAATTTTTGCTTATTAATTACTTTTGCTGCCATTGATGATCATGTTACATAATGACACTTTATCCACATATGAAAAATAGTGGTTTGATGCTAGTCTTCCGCTTTGACTTCGACCGCTCGAGCTGTGATGCAGGTTCTATATAGGGTTGTTCCATCTCAATGTGCTCGTCATAATATTCAGGGTTGTCTTAGTAGTAGGGGTCTTCGTTACCACAATAATGGATGTTCCTGACCTGCGGACGCATTAAAAAAGTGTGTCTCCATCCACAATGGTAACAATCAACATACGGCTGATCTCGTCCAAGGGGAGGATTAGGATGAAGACCTCGCCCACTGGTGTCATGTCGCTGCAACGTTGGCTGCCTCTGATATGAATTCTGCAGCTGGGGGCGTTGCAAGGGTTGTGATTGCCTTATAGGTAGAGTTTACATCTATGGGTGCAACTGAAAAGAATAGGGAGCTTGGTAGTGGCCTTGCAGTAGAGTTTGGTTAAGATGTGATTTCAAACCTTTCCTCATAGAAGTCTCCCTGCCCGGAGAGCCAAAACATCGGAGAGTTTGCTACTGCAGCTGCTATTGTTGCAACTATTGCTCAACTCGTCGAGCCTTCTGATAAACATTGTTGACTGACTTGAAATCATACATGACCATCTCATGCTAGATCTCCTAGTGTATCCTTGCTCGATAGCAGTTAACTTTTATGTGGCCGGTGTCTGTAAAGTGTAAACTTACAACGGATAGTAAGCATAGAACTTTTAGGTGTAGTCACCACCAATAAAGTTCCCTATTTGAATGCGAGGAGCTTTGGGAAAAGGATATCCATGTAATATGAAGACAAATACTTACTTTCCAGCTTCTCTCTCATGTAACCCACTTGGTGATAATAGGGTGCCACATGATGAGATTGTTGTTGTCAATGCTTCGCCATCATATTCTTCTTGGGCCCTTTAGCTTGACTTTGACAAAGGCCACTTGTTGAAAATTGTCCATGTTGTACCATGTAAAACAATTTTCAAGCGTTGTAATCTCGTCGACAAAACCATCGCATCAAGGTGACCCATAAAGTCCAAAACTTCAACTTGTACTTTCTTCGTGATGTTGTCTTTCTTGGGTGTTTCTATCGAGTCATCATTGGCTCTCTCTGCAAAAAACCAATGCACGAAGTCATGAACCAGACTCCCGAGGACCAGTACTGTTCTAATTCATTGAATATTCTGGCTGCAAACCTGGTTGCAAATTTGGATTACCATTAGAATCTCTAGTGGGATTAGGTCGCTCTCCATGTTCTCTTCCTAGCTAGTCAACAATGGATTCCAAACTGTCTACTCTTGCAAATAGCTTGGTGATACAATTGTTTCGCTATTGATCGGTAAGCCTATATCATGTGACCACTATGTGTAGACATCATATTTGGGGAGCAATGTTGGCATGGTAACAGATAGAATATTTAAGCTGATTATTGGCTGTTAAGTGGATGGAGTAATGGGTAGAAAATAGGGTGGTTTCTGGGCTAGAACAAAGGACTGTTAAGGGGCTAGGATTCTGGGCTTTTAATGGCTTGGAACAGGGGTTGGATTTGGACTCTTAATGGGCTGGAATTCTGGCTTTTAATGGGCTGGAGTAGGAGCTGGATTTAGACTTGTTAATGTGCTGGATTTTTAATCGGCGGAAATAGGGGCTTGTTTTTGACTGTTAATGGACTGGATTTCTGCTCTTTGAATGGGCTGGAATAGGAGCTCGATTTGGGCTGTTAATGGGTTGGATTTCTGGGCCTTTAATGCAATGGAATAGGGGCTGGATTTGGACTGTTAATGGGCTGGATTTCTGGGCTTATAATGGACTGGAATAGGGGCTGGATTTGAACTGTTAATGAGATGGATTTTTGGGCCTTTAATGGGCTGGATTTCTGAGCTTTGAATTGGCCGAAATGGGTGCTGGATTTGGACTATTAATGGGCTGGATTTCTGGGCTTTTAATGGGCTGAAATAGGGGCTGGATTTGAACTGTTAATGGGCTGGATTTTTGGGTTTTTAATGCGCTGGATTTGGACTGTTAATGGGCTGAATGGGAAGAGGTTTAGGAAGGTAGATGTCTGCTGCTGAAAATTTCGGTAGGGTTTTCCCTTGTCAATTGGATGTTTCGGCTTTGTAAAAGAAAAAAAAAGAAGAAGGGGTCAGAAGGAATACATACAATGGAAAAAAAGGGATTGAATTGGGGAAAATGGATGATCAATTCACTGTTGTTGATCCAGAACTTCAACCCAGCTGTCAGAGCCTGCCTGCTCTAATATCAATTTGGTGCAGCCTAACGCAACTGAATCATCGGGAAAGATCTGCCAAACACAAGCACCTCCAAGCCGAGCTTACACAAAATTTAATCACAATTAAAGTAGAGAATAAATCCAGAATTTCATTGAATTCAGATGTGTTTTGAGAATACTCATGTGAGGCCCTTAAATAGACTTCTTGGATGTACAAGGAACGTTTCATAGTGTCATTGATGACTAAGAGTTCTAAAAATAGAAGACTAAATAGATAAAAAAAGATCTAATGGGATTCCATTGCATGGCTGGTTGATTGGTTTTGCATAGCTGGTTGATTGGATTTTGCTACCGAATTAGGAGGGTTGGGCCTCTTTGCTGATGGGCCAACTGTGGGGCTTGGGCTTGGGCCCAATGGATAGGGGGCTTGGCCCATGGGTCTTGGGTCCAGTTGATGTGGCTCAGCCTGCATCAATAGCTCATAAGTTTAATCCTAATCTAGGAAAAATGGAGTTGCTCTACGTATGTGGCAGGACTTGTCATTGTATTATTTGTCATTTCAGACCTTATAATTCCTCAAACATTGAACATTCGTAAGGTATGAGGGTTTATGATTGTCATCTTAACCAACAATTCCATGGCTTGGTGTTCTAGAGAGTTGCTCTGATGGGCTCCATGTGGATCTGACAGTGCCCCAGAGATCCCGACCTTTAGATTAGTGGCTTGCAAATAGATGGTTAGGAAATATAAACAATGGTTGACATTTATCAGATAAAAAGTTGAATATTGAAGGGTTAGGATCTTCCAATGTGGATGATTTGTTGGGCATTTCCTATCCATGATGGTACCCTTTTTGGAGCAAATGCTTGGATCACTGAACCATGGGCCCCAAATGTACGGAATTGATAGCCTCAAAGTCAGAATAGGTGTTTATTTCTAAGGTATCCTATAATTCTTCAAGCAATGGACCCACTTTTACTTCTTTTCTTTTTCTTCAGAATTGTTGGTTAAGATTGTCTTTTGGCCAAATTTGAAGTGGAAGACCTTATCGTGCATTCAATAGGAAGCAAAAATTTACATAAGCATGCCCATTGCCAACTAAGTTATGCATCTACTCTTAATAAGAAATTCCTAATTATGGCCATAAAATGTGTATATAGTCTCAGAATTTGTTCATTCAAATAGAAAGCTATTTTTAGGCTTCAATTTTTGATTTCTGTGTAAGGGTACGTTTGGACTTCAGAAGGATAGTAATTGCGTCTGTGAGTCCCAATATTATGAAAAGCATCAAACCCTCCATTTTTTTCGTTTTGATTTGCTATAATTTGTTTTGGGTCACTTATGTTGTTTTTTTTTTTAAATTCCAGTCGCTTGATCCGGATTATGGGTTAACTGTGATCTGTATCATTTTTATTGACTTGAAATTATGGTTCAATACTTTTTTTTTTTTTTTTCGAATAGTAACAGAATTATGGTTCCATCTACACTCTTGGTGTTGATTAAGTTGTATTATAGTGTAGAGATTTGTACATTGGTTTATGCAATAGCATGCATCTAATATGGTAATATGCATGTTGGAGACCAACAATAATAACATTCATAGATTCATATATGAATTACATTATCAATCCTTGAATAAACCTAGATTGCATACACCTAGTGTATGTACTAGATTGACCTACATCATCATACCACCAGTGTTCGAAATATCGGTATCGCACCCTTGGGATACAGATACGTATCGGTTATCGCACGGGATATATCGTTTGTATCGCATAGTTTATCGCACTTTTTGGGAAACATGGGGAAACATTGGGAAAATGGTTGAATTTTTTAATGAAACTTTGGGGATTGTTAAAAAGGCCCTTAATACACACTTTTAAATCATAACATCTCAAAAAAAGATGCACATAATAAATTTCCTTTGTATAGGGCCTCATGGCTGGTGGTCGGTGCTCTGTGGGCCCCACCATAATATATTTGTTTCATCCATTCCGTTCATCCATTTCTACTGATCATTTTAGGATTAATACAAAAAATAATAGGGATATAAATCGCTGGTGGACCACACCAAAGGAAAACAATAATGATTGGATATCCACCATTAAAATCCTCCTAAGGCCTATTGTACTGTTTATTTGACATCCAATCTGTTGATTGGGTCCTAAAGACCCAGATGAAGGGAAAAAATAAATATCAGGTTGATCCAAAGCTTTTATGGCTCCCAAAACGTTTTTAATGGTCAACATTCATTCAACATTGTTTCCTGTAATGTGGTCCACTTGAGTTGTGGATATGGTTCAATTTTGGGCTCAACACCTAAATTGATCAGTAAAAACGGATGGACGGCGTGGATAAACCACGCGTAATCATGGTGGGCCCAACAGAGTTATACTCAGTAAGATAAGAGCAGTACGTATATGAACGCCCTCACTGATGGGCGAATTCGGATTGTCAGTAGGCTTTTATGGTACCGAGTAAAATTAGTTGGGCATACCGTGAATATGTGTGGGTTATCCACGCTGTCCATCCGTTTTTCCAGCTCATTTTAGTGGTTGAATATACAATTGAAGAATGCCCAAAGCTCAAGTGTGCCGCACCACAGTAAACAGTGGGAATAATGACATCCACCGTTGAAATCTTGGTAGGGCCTACAGTGATGTTTGTTTGTCATCCAACCATTTCATAATATCACACAAACATGGATGAAGGGAAAAAACAAATAACAGATTGATCCAATACTTCTGGGGCCCTAAGAAATTTTCGACAGTAGAATTTTAATTCACACTATTTCCCGTGGTGAGGTCCACTTGAAATTTGGATATAGTTCATTTTTGGGATAGAGCCCTAAAATTATCTTTTAGAATGGATAGACGGAGTAGATAACATATGTAAATCATGGTGGACCCCACAGAGTTTACTCAGTACTCAATCCGCGTCCCTGATGGGCCACAAGACGTCACCAAGTTATGCGGGCCCCACCATGATGTATTTTTTCTATCTACACCGTCCATACATTTGAAGAGATCATTTTATAGCATGAGCGAAAAAAATGGGTCAGATCCAAAGCTCGAGTGGACCCCACCATAGAAAACAGTGGAGAAAGGTTTCAACGGCGGAAATCAGTATCACCACTGTTTCCTATGGTATGATCTTATATTTTTCTAAAATATGGTATCAACCCTTAAATTAGACGGGAAAGCGGATGGACGGCGCGGATGGACCACATACATTAAAGGTGGGCCCAAATGAGTTTATTGAGTACGATACGAGTGTACTGAGTAATGCACCACGACACCCTATCTGCCGAAGCGGATTGCCCACTGTGTACTGAGTAAACTTTGTGGGGCCCATCGTCATTCATGCATTTTATCAAATTCGTCCATCCGTTTTATCATATAATTTCAGATATTTAAACGAAAAATTAATCATATCCAAAGCTCAAGTGGACCACACCACCTGAAACAGTTTGAATTGAAGTCTACCGTTGAAAAGTTCGTGGGGGCCCAAAGAAGTTTTATATCAAGATGATATTTGTCTTTTACATTCATCCATGTTTTTGTGATATTATGAACAGTTTGGATGACAAATAAACATCATTGGGGGCCTTATAAATATTTCAACGGTGGAAATCAATACTTCCACTGTTTCCTTTGGTATGGTCTACTTGAGATTTTTATATACTTTATTTTTGGGCTCAACCCCTAAAATGATCTGGAAAAACGGATGTACGATGTGGATGAACCATGGGCTGCGTGTAGGGATGACAACGGGCCCTACAAAATTTACTCAGTACGATAAGAGCGTACTGAGTAACTCAGTACGCAGTCCGATTTCCCTAAACCGCGCCCCTCTTTCACTTTCCCTCTCCATTTTTTCGCCATCCCCGCAGTCCGATCCCTCTCTCACGCACGCACGCAACCCCTCAAATCTCGCTCCGGAAGGAAGTTTTCGTCGATCCGGCCTGATTCCTCGCCGGAATCTCCGAGAAAGAGGGAAGATGAAGAAAATGGCAAGAAAATCCTATCGAATGGCCCACCTCTGATCACCGCTACAGCCAGGTACTCTCCGATTTCCTTTTTTTTTTTTTTTTTTTTTCTAATATATTTTTTGATTCTCCACACTAAATCGCGTGATATCGTCGAAATATCATGCGATATCGACAATATATCGGCCGACATTTGAATTTGGGATTTTTTGGCATCTTCCGGGGGTTATCGGGGGTGTATCGTCTTGCAGTGGTGTGATAACGATAATATCGGCCGATAGTATCGATATTTCGAACACTGCATACCACTAGCAAACCATGTATTAGCATACTGTCTATCCTCTCCTACACCATGTAGGAGCAAGCCGCGATCCAGGAAACCTTGGTCAAGATGGTTGAGCTGTTGCAAGTGCGTAGGTCCAACAACTATTGTGATGAACAGATACACGGTATCTTTTCCAAACTAGTCCTAAGTCTAACATATGCATTTTCATAATAATTTGTTCCCTTACACTTCTGGCGGTAATCTTGTGTGCCTAATCATCTTACATAGGTTTGGACTCTTATTTTTTTTAAAAAGAAAATGGATGATGATGATGTTGCGAGTCTTGTTATTTCTGTGATTGTGAATGGAGCATGATGAACCATCATCAAAACCTCTGGTTTCTGAAAATAAAATGTCTACCCTCCTACCCTCGGTTATATGTAGTTATTCCATTTTTCCTTTTCACAAACATTTTAGAAAGTTTAAAAGTAGCTTGACTCTGTGTTGTCCCCCCTGAGTCACGTGTCAACTTGAGCCCCTTGGCCACTTGGTTGCGCTTGAGTTATGAGTCTGCAAGCTATGGTTGTTTTAATAGTATTGTGCTAGGATTACTTAATGTTGGTGAATCAATACAGCTTTAAAAGGTGGCAAGTCTTGACATTCAGGGGACCATTCGTTGCCATTATTACCCAGTTGTCTTCTTGCAGGGTATGCGAAAAGCTTACATGCTGAATAACTCACAGATCATTCATGAAAAGATTGTAGGAAGTGATAGCTAAAGAGTCCTCATCCAAGACTTGGGATATTTGGCCATAAACTGTTTTGCGTGATGACTGATTTTTATAATAAATTGCTTTTGGGATTCTACTGCAAATGTGTGGTATATGCGGAGCTTCTTCTCCATTATGTATAATTACGGTCTAGGTTGACTTGTACATTTATCAGCTCACTAGAATGTTTGGTATCTGAGAGTAAATATGAGCAGAAATGAAATTATAATTATAATTTTTATTATTAGTATTATTATTATGAATAATTATCATGCAAGCTAATAGTATGCTGTTGTCAAGGTCGGTCTCCAGCCCCACCTGTTTCAGATAAAATAACGATGGCTGACCTTAGAGTGATGTAAATTCGGTTGGGATTTATTTATTTAAGTTCAAGAATGGCAGCTGGTCAGCAAAAAAAGCGGTTGAACTCTTCCAGTGTTGTGAGCTGCAATTTGCAGGAGCAGTATAGGGGAAAAAAGAAAAAGCATCTGGAATCATCTCGAAATGCGTTGAACATGAGATCTCATATTTCTCTAGAGTGGGATGATGCTCAAAAGAGAACTGTGGCCAAGAAGGAGCAGATCGGGATAACTTGGAGAGATGTTGGTCCCTTTGTAGGTTCTTTTCCTCAGTGCCACATGGGTTTAGCAGATGTCTTTCCCATTCCAGAAGAAATCTTTGGGTTGGAGAATCTGACTGGGGTGCTTTCACGCGAGGTAACTGTAGTTCATTAGTTGGAATCATATCTATGTTTATTTTTGTAGATGGTCATTCGCCTACCATTCATTACATGTGAACTTTGCATGCATTGGGTACAGGCATGCCAATATGTTGTGTTCATTCAACATCCAGGCTGTGCAAAAGGTGGGCCATACCTGAAGATCAACTGGTGTAAGAATCAGGCTGGTCCACTCATCAGGTGGCCACAATGTGCATGTTGAATCAGGCTGTGCTTTAAATGCCCATTGTTTTGTACAGGTCGCTGCTGATGACTGCACGGGCTTGCTTCTTGCTCTAGGTGATCTTCATGACGGGACCCACCTTTTGAAATGCTTGGATAGTGTATACATGTGAATTCTTGGCACCCATGCACTCATGGGATATGAGAAGTCATTGTGTTAATTTGGGTTGGTTATTTCCATTTTCTGATGGGGTTTATGCATTTGCATTCATAATTTATTTCTAGGTTTGGGAGACACATCTATCAGAATCGGAGAGGAAGTTTCTCATTCAGTTTCTTCCCAGAGGGACTAATGTGGATCAAGTAGTTGAAGCATTGCTTATGGGGGAAAACTTTCACTTTGGAAATCCTTTCCTCACATGGCAAGTGTTGATGCTTTCTCTTTTAAAACTCACAATTTGCTTACCTTCATTTCCGACATTATTATTATTATTATTTGTTGTTGCATTACCTGAATTTTGTGAAAGAAAAAAATGATACAACAATCATGATGCAGGACAATTAACCACTTGGTCTAAAAGCTTGAACTGTTAGAGTATGGCGAATTAATCCCTTTATCTCACAGCCTAGGCCTCACATTTCATGGGTTAGGACCTCGGCTGAACCCCCCTTGTGGGCCTCAAATCACATGGGTACCGCCTCACACGGGCTGCCCACCCCGAGTGTGTCCCCGCATCCCACAGACTACCCTACTCGAGCCCGGTGTGAAATGCGCATTAATCACCCCCGGTGAGGAGTCTTGAATACGATACCTCCCCCGTGGCCCCGCCCACCCCGAGTGTGCCCCTACATCCCACAACAACCCCACTCGAGCCCGGTGTGAAAATGTCCCTGCATTAAATCATCTCCAAACAAAGGGTCCTGACTACAACAGATACATCATTCCAATCTCACAGCAGTATAGCATACAACAAACCACCACCCCCATCTCCTATCTACTAGAGAAGAGATTCTCTATTATTCCATAATACACCTACAGCAATGCACCTTGGAATTTGCTTCACGATGCATGTGGGATAAAATCAGCACTATATTATCACATAAATTGATCACCTCCTGGATCAGGTTAGCAACCCCACAGACAGTGATAGATTTGGCCCATCTAATCTCATTACTCGAGTCACCTTTGGTGATAGTCAGAGAAAATTTGAAAAATGACTAATTTGACACCCAGAAGCAGAGTCAAGGTTTGATGAGAATTATGCAGGGGCCTGAGAACTCTATCAATGTGTCTCCTCAATTGTTCCTTATGATCCCTCTGATACCTAGTGGGCCTGGATTCCCCAATTTGCACACATTGAAATTCAGCTTCAAAGAGTCAAGCAAGTGACCCACTCCAACTTTTCTTGACCTTCTCATTGATCCATCCACTCAGGGTGATTTTTGCTTAGTTGGACGACATGAACTGCTTTGGAATGCTTTTCATCTTTCTATCAGCCTTACCCCACTTCACCATCAGACAGGATATCTTCCGTACAGTTGTATTTCCCAAGCTCAATTTCCCCCTAAGAATCCTGTTTTCTTTCCAACTACAAGCACCAGAGAGTCACCTGAATTGCCAACTTCCAAAGGTACCGGCCAATGGGACCCATGGAATCAGCTCATCTCACAAAAAAAGAGTTTCAACTGAACCAAGGAGCACCCAGCCAATGCGAAATTTGGCAAATTTTTTCTTTTTCTTTTGGAAAAAGGTGACTGAAACTTCATTAACCTAAAAGAGGGAGAGTCCCCAGAGCAAAGAAAGGGGTGGAGCATCCCTCCCTTTGCAAGAGATCATACAAAACCACATCAGGGGCCATAGCTGCCTGGGCAAATGATATGTTTAGCCCAGCAGCCAGGGATCTGACTTCCTTTATAATAGAACAAAAGACAGCAGGAGATCAGGCCTCCCCTGAGACCCATCGCAAAAGATCACAGCTGCAGGGTTCAGTCTGTATTTGAGCTTGCAATGGAGCTATGCAAAAGCAAATGATGCGCTGATTCTTGCAAAGCACCACCCATTATACGTCTACTTTGATTCTTGAAAAGGAGTGACCCCAACCTTATGATGATCAAGGCCTGAGGGTCAATATTTTGTCCAATCCATTGTTGAACAGAATGCATGCACATTCAGCGGTGCAGCAGCAAACTATACTCTTGGATATGGCTCCATAACATGGCTGGACTCATCTCATAATGTTAAAGTGAAAGACCAACCAGAAAAGCATTTGATGTCTTCAAGCTCCCAAGTGACGTATATAGATCTCCTCTAACAGGGCCAACATCTGTGGCGACATCTGAAATCTCTGATGTTAAAGCAAAATCCTGAACTGAGAAGCATCCATCAGCTTCAAGCTCCCATCTTCGTCTCTCAGCTCCTGAACAAAGAATATCAATGTCCTCTAACTGGGCTCACATCTGTGACATCTAAAGTTTCTGAGATTGCATCTGAAAATCGACCCCCAAACAATTTCCCCCCAATACACTGATAGAAATTGTTAATACTCAGTTCAAATCAAGAGTTGTAAATGGGAAGATATTCTGGGGTTTTGGGGGGAAGGTTTTATTCTATGCATGGGGGCATTATGGGATGATTCCTCATCATCCCTCTATTGCTTTTTTACTTCTTGTACTTACTTTTGTTTGATTCTAATAAATTTTAATTTCCATTAACAACCACAATACATCTGGTCAACTTTTGTACAAAGTGATGATTGAATCCCTGCACCACTGATCTTTCCAACATCGAATCCTGTCCCCAACACCAACCTTTTGTCTGTTGTGACTGGAGAAACTGCCGTTGACAGAAGATGTTGCTTTCCAAATAGTTGATCCTGGTCTTCGACTTTCAACTTAACTTTATCAAAATAGCCATTTCCAATACTCTCATGGTTTATCAGAGTAAAGCACTTCTAGAGTTATGACTGATCTTCAAAGGATGAGTTACTATTTTATTACACATCTTTATGTTATTAAGTGGGATGACAACTAGTTGATATTGATAATTAGAACTGAAGGCTCACTGTTGATGCTCTTCCTTTTAATAATACCTCCTTGTCTCTCTTCCTTGCTGTGCTTTTATTGTTTTATTACTTTTCTTGTAGTGAAATTTTATTACAAACCAAGAAAACAGAAGATGATACATACAATAACTATGATGGAATGAAGACATTTGTCTACTCTACCTGCTGTTTAGGGAAGGAAATTCATTATTCACTGATCTTTGTTTGCCTCTTAAAGAATGGAATGGTAATTAACCAAAACATGCCCACTTACTTTAGTATTTCATCTAATGAATCTGCCAATCTCCAATGGTACTTCCTTGGAAAGGACCAAACGTCCTGGGCATACCTGAATTCTGATAAAATTTTAGCTTTTTAGGAATAACCTGAAGATGACTATTCTTTCTTAACTGTCTTTATTTCCTTTTGTTTCCTTGTTCTTTCCTTTCCGAACAAATAGTGTGTGTGCTTGGGCCCCACTGCTTCCCCTTCCATTCATGGATTGCCTCATCTCCCAGTTTTCGTAACATTCTGAAAATTTTGTGCAGATGTCCTATATCAGTTGGTTTGCATCCATACCAAGAGACAGGTTGTGTTAATGGAAATAGATAATCGAGTATTTGAAATAGATGTCCAAGGTGGGTGAGCCCCTTTCATGCCCAAAACGGGTTGGGTTCCCACCAGTTCTTGGTGTACCAATACATGGTCTGCTAAAGGGGACAGGTTCATGTCTGGATCATATTTGAGGTCCCAAATCTGATTGGGTGCTCATCAGTACCCATCCGGTATTTGGACCGTGGCTCTGGGTTAGATCCCAGCAGCTACACAGTTGGACCCACCTTGATGAGTGGAATGGATCTCACACACGTCTGTCATGTTGACACATGTACCCATCCTTCCAAAAAAAAAAAAAGGAAAAAAAGTTGTGCCCCGAGAGTGGATGCTTTCTCTGTCACCATTCAGGTGGAGAACATCCTCACCCCTTGATCATCTATAAGCCTATGAATCATAGGCAATGCTTTCTCTGTCACTGTTCAGGTGGAGAACATCCTCACTCCTTGATCATCTATAAGCCTATGAATCATAGCCGTGATTTTTTAAAAATGTTTTGGATACGGCCATCTTGTAACCGTATCGTTCCTCATTGTTATACAATAGGGGGTGAATTGGCTTATAGGGGTAAAAGGGTTGATTCACTGTATCAGACTAATGGCTATAAAGTCCATGCTTTGTTTGTTTTCTTTTTTATTTTTCTTGTATTTTTCACGTTTTCCTTTGTTTCAACCCCAAAGGACACTTACCAACTTATTTTAGTCTAGACTTAAACCTAATTTGGGAAATAACATTTTAAAACACGAGGATTCGATTAATCAAAGCAGAATGTGCCATTTTGGGGAAAATCAGGAGAAGGGGTGAACCATCACCTGTTTATTTATTTATTTGTTTTTTTGTTATATTTCAATGAAATGGGCCATAATCCACAAGACAAAAAATCATGCCTAATTTGTGCCTAATTGGTTGACTTTAGGCATATCAAGCCGATAGACAACTTTATTATCAAAGAATGGTCTGATGCATTGAACACATGTTAAAAAAATACATAAAAAGATAGATTCTAATGCTTTTATATATATATATAAAATATTCCCATTTTCCTAATATTTTCAATATTTTTAGGGTAGAAAAAGGATGATATATGCTTGTATCAGCCGGTACGGGTTTGATGCAGTCCAATACACTCTGTATCCTATTGTTTTTTAGCCTGAGCAATACCTTTATCCAAAAACTTGATCACAACTTTCCCAATGTCTACTTCATGTATAATGGAGTTTGTGCATCATCTGTTCATTCGTTGCTTGGTAGTTTGCAAGATCTGGGGCTACTTCCTAAATTTGTTTGGCACGGTTTGGGTGTTTCACCATAACCTAAGTTTATTTGGTGTGGTTTGGGCCTTTTTTTTTTTTTAACTTGCTGAAAGATGTAAGTTTATTAAGAGAAGGCGCGAAGCCTAAAGAATTTCACCATTTTTTATTTTTTTTTGGGTGTTTCACCATAACCTAAGTTTGTTTGCCCTATTGAACTCCTCTAATACCCTCACATGTCTATTCCTGAAGCAATGACTATTTCTTTCCCCCCATATAAACAATATGCCTACCAACATTACCATTCTCCAGATTGCCTTGCCGACTGTGCCCACCTTGCCTTCGCGCCACACTACCAAAAAAACCTCTCTATTGATTGAGCTTGATATAACTTTTTTTTTTTTTGAAGGATGGAGCTTGATATAACTTATGACACCTTGAATAGATTATTTTTTTCCCCAAAGTCCTTTCGCAAAGGACAATGGATAAAAAGATGAACTACTGATTCATCACTTCGGAAGCACATTAAACAAACATTTGGAAGCACCATTTCTCTTTTGTGAAGATTGTCTACTGTATCTTATTCCTTCCTACAAGCCACCCAAACACTGCCACCTTGGGAGGTGCACCATAGCAGCATGCTGGACCTGTAGGGCCAGGGTCACCCCCCTCTAAAGACCCACTTATAGCTATATACCATAACTCTACACTGAAGCGCTCGGACTTCTCTTTGATTTACACCATCTCATCCCTAACTCCCATCAACGGTTTTGCACTCTGAAGTACCTTCAAAAGCATGACTAAGTCTTCTGCCTCTTCATCCAATAAATTCATGTGGCATGGACTTTTGGAAGTTTGGAACATGAGAATAGCTGGACTTTTGATGAGTAGAAAGCCTTGTTGAAGAAGGTGAAGTAAAGAATTAAAAGGAACATATTATGGGCTCTTATGCAGTCGGATTCCAAGGGTTATCCGCCTCTGATATCTTCTGACTGGGCATTGGACATGAATGGAGAGGCTCCCAAGGCCATATCACCCATCATTGGTCCTGATCCAGAAGGTGGAAGGTCAATTCTGATGGTTATTACTGTGGCTACCCCAGCCTGTGTGGCATCAGTTGGGTGGATTAAAGATGATGAAGGCAGGCTTGTTGTGTGTTTTCAGGTCATGCTAGTGGGGATGATCCTTCCAAGGCTGAAGCTTTGACTTTGAGAGAAGCCATGCCTACTACTGCTAAGAAGCTCTTGGGTCAGACTATCATTGAAGGGTATTCGAGAAATGTCATAGCTTGGGCTCAAGTTCATTACATTGGAGCCTTGGAAGATTTCCCATGTGTTTGATGAAATCTTCCACATCATCTAGGCTAAACATTTCATTTGCCCATGTTAGGGGGAGGCAAATGCCTTGGACTGATGGGTTGGCTAATGGGAGGATTTTCTACCCTTATGTATTGGTGACTCTTTCCCTTTATCTTGATGGATCTTTCTTGCTTTGCCCACTGGATTCTCACATCAATTCTGAAAAGAGGAGGGAGGGTGGGAGGTTGCTCTTGATGATATGTGACTGAGCAACATATTCTAATAATTTTATAAAATGCTCTGTATCATATTCTGAGCTTTGTGACTTATTGGAAGCTTATCATGCAGGGGTGCTTCACTTTGTTCTGGTAATCTTCATCCAGATGCCGTTCTTAATAGGGACAAATGTTTCAGGGCGAATAAGAAGGCTTATTATGCAGAGCTACAGAAGTATCACACTGAGTAAGTAAATCTTTTAGCAAGCTATTATGCTATGTTATTATTATCCTGGATGGTCCATTGGCAGTAATTCCTATGATGGTAATATTGTTTTGTTTCTTGTGGCAGTATTTTGGAGAATTTGAAAAAGTGGAAGGATAGATGGTCAAGGTGTAAGGATCCAGAAAGGGATATTGTTGAGAAGATGTGGAGGTTGTTACTATTTTGTGCTATGAAGTTGAATAAACTCAATAAAATGCCTGCCTAGACTATTTCCTTGGAAACACTGTAGGCTTTGTTGAGATTGTCCTTGAGATTACTTTCAGTAATCTAGCAATTCCTGAAGTTTCAACAGTGTTAGAGCTGGAAACTGGATGCCCTTTTACGATAATGATAAATACAGTTCTAAGGCTCAGCATATTTATGGTTTCTGAGGCACAGGACTCCATACATGCAAGGGCATAGTCTGGTGATCCAGACCATCTATCTGATAGGTGCAACTATGAATGGACTATCCCCCTAATCTCCCTGGTTACGAGATCCTAATCCCTTGATCAGTGACCTAGAAATAGACGATTAGGAAAAAAAAAAAGGTGTCCAAATCCAACAGAAAATAAACTGTCAGGATCTTCCAGTGTTGAAGGTTTTTGTGACATGTTCCAACTAGGATAGGTCCTGTCAGATCAATTGTTTGTCACCTAACCTTGGGCCCCGCATGTATGGTATCCCGCCCCTTTGGGAAAGGAAAAAACAAAAAAACTGTAATGGCTCGGGACTATAATTCCTGTGTAATTTGAGAGAAAAAACAGTGGAACCGAACATAATTGTGGCATTGCTGCTGATGTTTGTAGCTATATACTATATTTGTTGCCAATGCTCCTTGTTTAGAAGTGGTTGTGTGTATCTTCACAACTGGATAATCTAAACTTCTTGCAACATAAACAACATACAAAGATGCGATTGTTCATCCTCTTTTGCACTGTGTTTTTTTTTTTTTTTTTTTATTGGTGTTATGAAATTTGTTTATGCTAGACTTCTAGTTTGATGGTGGATTTTTCTGTCTTTCCATTTAGATAATCTTAATTTCATGCAAAGCATACAGACACTTATGTGATTCTACATCCTCTTTTATACTGTCTTCTGTGGTGTTACATAATTTGCTTTTCCAGATTTTTTGGGATATGCTTAGGGAGGATGTGTTGGGGTTTATTGGTGATTTTTTTTTTTTTTTTTTTTTTTTTTTTTTTTTTTTTTTTTTTTTTTTTTTTGTGAATGGTAAGCTAGCTTCGGATCTGGGAGACACATTTATTGAGCTTATTCCTAAGGAAGGCTGAATGTCTTAAAGATTTCCGCCCTATCAATTTTTTGGTGCACTGAACAAGATTTTGGCAAATATTCTGGCCTCCAAATTTCGGGCCACTATGGGCTGCGTTATGTGCAGGGGGCTTTCATGGAGGGGAGGCAAATCTTGGATAGCTCCTTGATTGCTATTGTAATTATTAATTTCTGCCACAAAAAGGGTAAGGGTGGGGTAGTTTGCAAGTTGGATTTGGAGAAAACCTATGACTGGGTTGATTGGGCGTTTTTTGACTATGTATTGGGTCGAGTGGGATGTGGGGCTAAATGGGGAAGTTGGATGTGAGAATGCGTAGGCTTACGAAGTTTTTGATTCTTGTCAACAGCTCTCCAAAGGTTTCCTTCAAGTCGCCCAAGGGGTTAATACAAGGTGACCTGTTATCTCCATTTCTCCGTGGTGCTGGCTCAAGCTTTAAGCAATTTGCTTTCCAAGGGGGTTGCCAAAGGCCTATTTCGCGGGTTCAGGGTGGGCTCGGAGGATTTCCAAGTGTATCCTTTTCAACCTGCGGATGATATGATTTTGTTTTGTGTCGGGCGCTTCCGACATTGGCAATCTCCATTAGACGATCTTTTGGTTTGAGATGGTCTTGGGTCTTTCAGTTAATTTGCAAAAGTCAGTTTTGAAGGGCATAGGGTTGCCTAAAGAGGTGCTCTCTTGCTCGGGATTTTGGTTGGAAGGTGGACACCTTTTTGACCTCTTATTTGGGTCTTCCTCTATGCATTGGGTAGGTGAAAAAACAATGCTCATGGGGCCCCGTGATCGAAAGATTTGAAAGGAAGCTATTTGTATGGAGGAGTAAGTTGTCTTTGGGGGTGGCAATGTGCTTATTAAAACAGTACTATCAAATCTTCCTCTTTCTTTAATGTCTCTATTCAAGTGCCCGAAAGGGGTGCTCAACAAAGGGGGGCTTAGGAAATGTACAGAGCCTGGGGGATTTGGAAGCAAATCTTAAGGCTCAAAGGCGTGGTTCTTAAAAGGATGGGTTTCATGGTGGGGGATCGGTCTTTGCAAGATTCTTATCCTTGTCTGTCCTTGTAGCTGCGGATCCTGAAATCTCAGTTAATCACTACTTTCAATCTATTGGCAATTGCAGGGTTTGGTCTCCTTTGTGTAGAAGAGATCTTCAAGAGGAGGAAGTGCAGGAATTGTAGGAATTGTTGGTGCTTCTAAAGCATTATCTGGAGGGGGTTTCCCTCTCGGAAGGGCCCATTTCGGTGCGTTGGCTCGAGGAGAAATCCGGGCATTTCTTGGTAAAGTCGTTCTGTGCTTTGCTGTCTAGTGGCCAAGGAGGAGGGTCTTTGGGGGTGAGAAGGTGCACACTGTTTCCCTTTGGTCCTCTGGTGCTCCCTCTAAGGTGACTGCATTTGTGTGGGTAGTGGGTCAGAACAGGATTTTGACAATCGACAATTTGAGTAAGAGGGGCCTGGTTATTGTTAATGCCTGCCCCTTATGTTTGCAAGACGTGGAGTCGGTTTGCCACCTTTTCTTGCTTTCCCATTTTTCTACGGAGGTGTGGGCCTATGTTCTCCAGTTTTTTGGTCTTCCCAAATTCTATTGAGGCTCTTTTCATGCAGTGGCATGGTGGCAATCAGAGAAGTGTGGGTAAGGATGAGTGGAGATTATTTCTTTTGGCAGGTTTTTGGGCCTTATGGAAGGAAAGAAACTCCAGATGTTTCTGGGATATTCGTGGTAACCCAAAGGGGGTTTTCTTTGCTGGTAGATCCTTTGTGTCTCCGTGGGTGTCGGATGCTTCTTAACTTGGGGCTTGTGGGTAGGTGTTGGTTTTTGTGGCTTCTTGCTGTGGGATGTCTTTGTTTCCTCCTCTTTTTTTTTTTTCTTTTTTTTTTTTTGGTATTCTTTCGGCTTTGCTGCCTTTTTTAATAAATGGTTATCCTTTTTTTTAAAAAATAATCATATTTTTAAAGACAGTGGATGTATGGGGTTATCAGAAATGCGATATGTTGCATCATTGTTTCTCTAGCTGCATTTCTGTCTCCGTAAGTGTTAGCAGCTGACTGAACTCAATACCTTGCACTTACTAGATGACATGATGGATTATGCTAACACTGAAAAGGCCTCAACTGATTGTCCCTTCATACAGGACTTCTGGAGCCGTCTTTTATGCATTTGGGAAGCTAAGGAATGGTTGTCGGGGAGGCAACTTCAAGAACTGCCGTATTTTTTTATCAAGATGTCTTGTCTCCCCTTTGGGAGATCATTTGAGTAACTTGAAATATCAGAGGAAAAAGTTGGTTCAAACTAAGACAAGATGTATGGTCGAGTATTTGTTTGTTGTCTTGTCCTCACCCGGTCAGCAGTTTGATGCTGAATTCATGGAGTGTTGGAAGGGAAACTGGGTAAACCAAGGTTACCTGGCTTGCAAATCGTTGGGTAAACTAAGTTTACCTGGATCGCAGGTCATTCCAGTATGTGGTACTGGAATGGGCATGTGGTATGCTACTTCTCTAGTATGTTACAGGGAAGGATCATGTTGGTCGCTCTGGTACATCACTAAGTATTGCAACATAGTTTCATATATGAAGTGGTACTATGATTTATATATAATGAATGCCATTATTATGGATCCTTCATGCATAGTTCTATATAAATATATGCATGCTATTGCATAAATCAAGCTATAAATATCTACTTTCTGGATATAAATTTAGATCACAACATGATCAACATGAGTATAGAATCATAATTTCAGGTCGATAAAAATAGCAATCAGGATCATCAGTGACCCATGATTTGGATCGCGTGCTTTGGAATTGAACATAGGGGTAAACTTGTTATGAAATCAATTTGCCGCAGGGAAAGAGATCGTTATAGCTGTTGTGTGGATGTCAATATTTTGTGGAACGATTATCTTGAGGGGGATATGTTTAGAGGATCCTTTTGGAAGTATTAGCATTAGCCTGCCTGTTTTACATTCATCTAATCTTTCTGTAATGGGCTCTTGTCAAATGCATGTAATTTTTCGAATCTTAATTATTACTCCCATGTGGTGATTGGCCTGCATCCATGGCTAGTGGACAACATAAGAGCTTTAGTTTGAGCAGTCCACCTCTGGCCATCCAGATCTCATCAGCTGGACATATATGCCTGTGTGAGAAAGCAGGCAGGAAGCAGCAATGGTCTTCTTCCAGGTGCATTATCCATTATGAGGAACCATTAGCATGTGGACGTATGGAAAGGAAGCTTTCATTTGCTCCTCTCTTCTCATAGTGTATACGAGATGGATATGGATGAGACCGACTACTCCCAAAAGCGTGACATTTTTGTTCCTGCATGTATTATATGGTACACGTGGCATACATGTATGATGATCTGAACCATTTTTCATTGGAGCCTACTATGAAAGGTCATAGCAGCTAATCATAACGATCAAACAAATCCTAACAATTTAAAAATGGTGTACAAAAAGCATTGGCAATAATAGTTAGTTTTGAGGTGGTTTCCAGTTTGAAAGTTAATATTTTCAAAAGCGAGATTTTAGGGGTTGGCATTTCAAGAGAAAAAGTGTGGGCTTTTGCGGAAGTATTTGGGTGTAGGGAAGCTTCTTTTCCAACAATGTACTTGGGGCTACTGTTATGCATAGGAACACTTGTGGGATGGGGTGATTGAGAGATGTGAAAGAAAGATTTCAAAATGGTAGTCGAGGTACTTATCTATGGGTGGGAGGATGGTAATGATTAAATCGTCAATGTCAAATCTTCCAGTCTATTTTATGTCTATTTTCAAATGCCCAAAATATATTTTGAACACATTGGAGAGACGAAGAAGGGATTTTTTATGAGAAGGGTCGGGGGAGAAACACAAGTTTCATCTAATGGAGTGGGATGAAGTTTGTAAACCAACAGTTCAAGGACGAGCAGGGATCTTGAAGTTTGAAGAGATGAATTTAGCTCTTTTAGGGAAATGGGTATGGTGGTTTGGGGTTGAGGGAAAAGCCACAAGGAGTAAGGTAATAGCAAAAAAATACGGGGGAGACGGAGGCGGGTGGTGGACGAAGGATTCATCCTTGTATCGTTGTTCTTACCTTTGAAAGTCAGTGACATCCCTAAAAGAGAGAGTGTGGAGGGAATAGGCTTTCATTTGGGGCATGAGAATAAAACTATATTTTGGGAGGATAGGTGGGTGGGAGATGTGAGGTTGGGTGAGAGGTTCCCATCTTTAGCTAGGGTAGCAAGGGTAGAAGGGGAGGTGATGAGTAATTGTTTTTCAATTAGAGGGGAGGGGGTTACATGGAACCCTATCTTTAGGAGGAATATTTCGGATTGGGAGTTTGAAGAGATGGTTCATTTGCTTGAGATGTTATCAAAGATCTCCCTACTTTTATTAGAAGTGGATTCTTTGAGATTGTGTAAGTCGAAGATAGGTTCTTTCTCAGTGAGATCCTATTATCGGTTGTTGTGCTCGGGTGAGGATCATTCTGACATTACGGCAACAACATCCCTTTAGCATTATGGTGCTCCTATGAAGGTGACAGCTTTTGGTTGGCTACTAGGCAGAAACAAAGTGCTAACAATAGACAACCTTTGTAAGCGAAACATGTATCTCCCAAACGTTTGTTTAATGTGCTTCAAAGATGTGGAATCTGCAAATCATCTATTCATCCATTATGTATTTGCTAGGGAGGTTTGGTATCTTCTTCTACAAATTTTCGGAGTTCTTTGGGTGTTCCCGAAGACAATTGACGAGTTTCTCATAGCCTGGCACGGAGGGGGATAGGGAAAGAAAGGAAAAGGTAATGACGTTTAAGTTTATTAGCGACTTTATGGGCTTTATGGTTGGAAAGGAACCAACGCTGCTTCAGCAACAAAATGAGTGAGTTGGTGCAAGTTTTCAATAGGGCAGTTCTTAATATTAAGGATTGGATGGAAGCTTCGATTTTTAAATCTTCTTTTCCTTTCCATTTGGGGGAGTTCCTTGGTTGGGGTGGGTTTTTTTTTTTTTTTTTTTTTTTTTTTTTTTTTTTTTTTTGTATATTTGTATATTTGTATAGCTGTCTCCTTTGGCTTTGGCCTTTTTAATATATCATCATCGTTAAAGAAAAGCATTGTTAATATTCTTGTAATTTTGTCTATGCATTTCTTACATGGTAGGAGTTTTTCCTTTCATTGTTTTTTTTTGGTCATTGGCCCATACAAGGGCCATATAAGGAATGAATGGTTTGGATCATCATAAACATATGATTGGAAAGGAATTAGCGCTGCTTCAACAACAAAATAAGTGGGTTGGTGCAAGTTTTCAATAGGGCAGTTCTTAATATCAAGGATTGGGTGGAAGCTTAGATTTTTAAATCTTCTCTTCCTTTCCATTTGAGAGAGTTCTGTTGGGTAGGGTTGTATTTTTCTGTATTTTTGTATATTTGTATAGCCGTCTCCTTTGCCTTTGGCCTTTTTAATATATCATCATCGTTCAAAAAAAAAAAGAAGCATTGGCATATATTCTAGTGATTTTGTCTAGGCATTTCTTACATGGTAGGGGTTTTTCCTGTCATTGTTATTTTGGTCATTGGCCCATATAAGAGCCATATAATGAATGAATGGTTTGGATCATCATAAACACATGCATAATAGGGAATATAAGTGAAGGCTCTAAGACCCCCCCACCAGGATTAGTGGATCTCATCTCATTTTAAAAATATTTTAGACATTTTTGTACATTTTATTTCATCATTACCATCTCTATTTGGCAAAGTCTTTCTTTTTTGAAAGAGAAATAATTTTATTAAAGCAAAAGATTGAAAAGTACAATATATATTAAAATAAATGCAAAAGTATGGGGAAATAGAGTCACATCCCTTCTTGGGCCGTGCCTTCTGCCCTTAGACGCAATGTAATTTCCATCTTACAATCCTTGAACAGGGAAGTCCCCATAGCCCAGAAGACAATTCTCCCTTTTGCATGTAAAAAAGAAACTTCTGCTCTATGAAAAAAAATCCTCAGTTGATACTCTTAGGTATCGTGAGGGTCTGATATGAAAACTCTGGGGGAATTAGAAAATTCCCCGTATTGATCGACTTATTGTAGATGTCATGTGTACATCGTGATATCAATGATAATATCGTAAAATATCATCCAGTCACCTTTGAAAAGCTCCCTTGTATTGTTGATACTTGTGATGCTAATTGACAATACAAGGATAGTGCGTCTTCCCTTGTAAAATCCAAGCTATCGAATACCTATCCCCCAAAACAAAACGAAACAAAAATCAAATCTCTTTCTCTCTCTCTCTCTCTTAAAAACAAATCATTAATCCATAATTATGGTCGCATGCACAATCATGGATTTTATGCTCTGATTTTTCATTTGGGTAAAGTGGAATAATGTAGGGAAAATATGAAAAATATTCCATTTTCACTCATTTAAATTGCAGCTAGGGTGTCAAAAAATCATAGGGGACTACTTGTTGTTTGATCTATGGATTGGTAACAAAATTTTGAAATTTTGCCAATATTTTTTTTATAAAGATAATTTGTGAAAAATATTCTTAACTAAAAATAGCAAAAAATAACTAAAAATTCATTTATTTGTAAACAGTATGGCGATCAACCAAGTATGCTGGTTTGTGTGTCTATTATTAACCAGTTTTGTTCTTCTTTTTTTCTTTTTTTTTTAATTTTTTTTTTTTTTTAAATTGTTAAAATGATTTTTTTTTTAAATTTTTTTTAATTTTTTATTAAAATAAAGAAAATGCACTATAGTACAGATTTAGTGTTACTAATAAATAGTACTGTTTGTGTTGTGGTACTTCTATTGTATGATTTAGGAATTCTATGAACTCTTTTTGGATATCATTGCATTACTTTTGTCAGCCGACGAGATAGCGTAGGACTCTAGACAAGGGAAACTTATCCATTTTTTTTTTTTGCTTGTAATATTATGAGTTCTAGGTGCGTAATCATGTGTCTTTTAATATTCCCTGAAATTTCATTGAAAAATTCCATAATTTTTCCAAAAATTTCCTCAAATTGCGATACATGTTACATGTGATATTGCATGATGTTTCCATATCCCAAGGGTGCGATACATTCATTGATACCAATCTGGAAAACAACAATCGCTATAGATGTTTCATATAAACAAGGCCTCAGCCAAATATACAAGGGAACCCGGAGCAAAAAATAGCTCCAAAGCAAGAGACAAAAAGGAACCATGTAGAAGCACCGCACTCGGATATCTATGCTGCCACCCCTCCAAGTTTGAATAAGGAAGAAACCGATTTTATCATAAACCACTGAACTCCAAAGCCGTCATATATTCCTCCAAATAATGAAGGAGAAATCATGGTGAATAAGAAGGCGATTGATGGATTTCCCTGCCTTCTTGTGGAGTACAAATACATTTTTTAATTGTCATTTTTTTAATTATAAATATTTGGAGTTGGTTAATGGTCTGATTTTTTCTTTAGAGGTGAACCACCCAAGTGCAATGACTCTTTACGGCCCCAGTACATGCCAAATGTATGCCATTGGATTATTCGACTCTCCTTGTTCACCTCACTTGATAGCCATGTAAAAAGATTGGACAGAGAAAGAACTATTTAAAATAAATAAATAAATAAATTCCATTGCCAACTATCTATTTGCCTCAAAATGGGGATACAACTTTGTACCCTCTCCTTAAATCTTACAAACTCCTCAATCTCCCCATACGCTATCGTTCTTTGGAAACAAGTCCATCTAGTCCCCTCCCCTTGTCTATTAAAGCAATTATAGGTAAAAGATCCTTTATCTGATGCTATTCCGTACAAGCTACCAAAGTCAAAGTCTTTGCTTAATAGTCTAATTCCGCACAACTAATCTTCCCATGATCTTATCTGCGCCCCCTTCCCTAGCACATAAGATACACCTTTATATAACTCCTGCATGTCTTCCATTTCTACCTTCCAAACTTTCGATGCCTTGTACCAAGTTGATTCCTTGGTGAACCATCCTCCCCCATGGTTCTAAATGTCTGTATTGGTCAACGTATTGGCCCAGAGGACAAATGATACGATATGGCGTGACGTAATGGTATCGGGGCCGTATTCGCCCATATCGGTCTGTTTTTTATTTTATTTTATTATTATTATTTTTTATTTGTTTTTGCATTTTGGACATGCATATGATGGGTGTATCGGACCATTCTTTGATGAGAATGTTGTCTGTCAATTTGACTGTTTGAAGGTCAATTAAATGGGCCCTAATTGAACACAAATCAAGCATGATTTGGTGAACTAGGGCCCATTACATTGAAATACAACAAAAGAAGATGAAAATATCAAACAGAAAGTGAAGGTTTACTCTTCTTTCAAAATTTTCCCATAATGGTCTACTTCGCTTGGATTTGTTGAATCACATTCAAATCATTTGTTTTGATCCCAAAATAGGTCTAGATCTAGCCTAAAATGAGTTGTTAAGCTTATTCCATGGTTTAAATGAAAAAAAAGAAAGAAAGAAGAGGAGACGAGTGAAAAAAAATAAATTCAAAATTGGGCTTTTATGGGCGTATCGGCGTGTATTGGTCGTATTGGTGCCGATATGCCTTGTATTGGTCGATATGGGCCAATACAGGCCGATACGGTTCAATTTTTTCATATTGGGCTGATATGACCCCGTATTGCGTATCGTCTTGTGCCAATATGGATATGATATGGCCGTACTGGCTGATACGATAATGATATTTTTGTCTACACCCTCCCCTCCTTATATACAGTATTCATCCCCCATTACTTGCTTCCATGGGGAACTTTCCTCATTGCCAAATCTCCATCAACTTCCATACACTTTTATGTCGTGAAGTCTTTCTCGTAGTGTATTTTTGTTAAATCCTGATTGACATTTCATTGTATCAAGGTTTATAGGGTCATGTTTGACACTTGCATCCATGTCCAAGATAAATAGCCTACAGATGTTCTCTCCTCTTGTACTATGTAACTTTTTCTCCTTGGTGTCTTTCCCTTTTCAATTTCTGATGTTTTAAGATACAAAATAAATTCTCTGAACCACCGTTTAGGTTTCTTTTAAGAAAACAATCTGGTAGAGGCAATAATTCAAAATAATTGATATAGTTGAAATGCTAGCATTTGTTAAAATAGCATCTTAGTTTATGGTGTTACCATTGGTTCATTCTTTCTAAGGAAAATAGAGTGCGTACAATAGATAATTTGCAAAGAAGAGCGGTGGTGATCCCCAATTGTTGCGTCATGTGTATGGGGGATACAGAATTGATGAATCACCTGTTCATTTACTGCTTGTTTGTTCGGATGGTTTTGGACAGATTTCTTGTTGTTTACAACACTTTTGGGATGTCGGGGTCATCGACGCTCTCTTCCTTGCGTGGCATGGGGGAGGAGTAGGGAGCAAAGAAAGGGTGGTATGGAGGTTAGTGTGTTGGCGGTAATGTGGGCCTTGGGGGTGGGGGGGTGATAATTGTATCTTCTTGGACAATCATGGGTTGTTGGCAGATGTTTTTAAACCAGATGCTTTAGAGTGGGCTAATTGTCTTATTACCTC
The DNA here is from genome assembly GCA_037074715.1 of Magnolia kwangsiensis. Classification (NCBI taxonomy): domain Eukaryota; kingdom Viridiplantae; phylum Streptophyta; class Magnoliopsida; order Magnoliales; family Magnoliaceae; genus Magnolia; species Magnolia kwangsiensis. The sequence continues at coordinate 158,688,122 of CM073573.1, read as the reverse complement.
CAAGCACAGTGATTGGTTAGAGATTTCCTGGCCTTTGTTGCATGTCGTCTTTTGGCATTTTTTCAATAAAAGTTGCATTACCTTTTGAGAAAAACAAAAAATCTTAGTTTTCATTTCTAAGGTGGTCTGCTATAAATTTTAAACATATCCAGTTGACTGGCATAACTTTTGAGAGCATCATTTTGCCGTTTGATTGATTTAAGTTTCTAAAATTTGTGATGCAGGCATTAATGTATGTAACCTATATATGGAGCCTTGTTGGTGAATACAAGGAAATGCATTCTGTTTTGCACTGTACTTAATATTTTGGGCTTCCTAGTTATAGCTACTTTTGATATTTGTTAGTTTTAGCATTCTTCCTATTCTTCTCCATATCCTCCCACTCCATGTATAGGTACTAAGTAATTCAGCACAAATCTAGAAAGCTCGTATTTACAAATCTATGCGGGTAAACTTTCAATATAGTTTTCCTCATAAGACGAGGTCATTGAGTAACAAGATAAGTATCTGTACATCTTTTGACAATTAATCTATCAACTGAACATTTGGAGACTTCATAATTCATATATTATTCTTTGTTACTGGGGAATGAAAAATGCTTGTCAGTAAGAGTAATCGATGCATACATGAGTGCTAGATCTAAGCCTTGAAGGCACAGGCACAATTGATGATCCTGTATTCGAATTGGACCAAAACAGTCCCGAAGGACCCGGTCAACAGTGAGTTTTACAGCAGTGGAGGGTCACATTTGACTGCTAGAACAAAGTGTCCAAAGAAGAATTCAGGAGGCAGCAAAAGGGCTTCTGTGTTTAATGTTTAGAGGCCTGTCTGCGGAGCTGATGCTATGCTAACATCATCCTTCACTGTTTTCGGTGTTCTTCAGGTGAAAAAATCTTCCATGTGGTGTGATTATAGACTTTCATATGGGTTGATTTGCATTTAATGATGAGTCCAAATCTAATTGGACTCCAGACACTTGTCATAGGGATTTAGTTGTGGTTATTTCCTTTTCTGTTCTGGAGTCCTAGTTAGGAGTTATTATGGCTCATCTGTGGTGGAGATTAAAGGGTGTTTAGGATTGGTTTAAGGTGATGTATAGGTCCTGTTATTGGCTCTATATGGAGGATGGTTGTTGTTTTCTTTCTTGAGATTAAAACCAGCGGATGTTTCAGGTTTGGGATTATTTGAACCCTTTTGCTTATGGAGTTGAAGATTTCTTTCTTTGTATTCAATCATATGTGTGATTTGGTATGTCATAAACAACTTATTTCATTTGATAGCTTGAATTTCATGTTTAATTTCTGGAAATTTTGTATGGATTCTTGAAATCTGTCCTAGTTTCTGGAATTTGGGCTTTATTACTGATTTTATGTGATTATATACTGCAATAGCTAGTGTTATGAACAGTAACACCTAATGATGCTTTTGTATGGGAACACTACAATGAATCGAGACTGTCAATCCCTTGATTGGCTGCATCATTGAGTATTTTATATTGTTGTAAATGAAGATAACTGCTCTTTATTAATTTTAATGAATGCTTGCTGCAGTAACCCTTTTATGTTACACTATTGCCATATTAAGGTTGGGATTTGAATGCTCTTATGGCCCTATACCAGATGTAGGTTAAAGAATGCTGAAAACAGTCATTCATCACATCCAAATGAATCTAGAGAGCATGATCCAGAAGAGAACCATACAGCCACTGCTGATTCTTGCTCCGGGGTTGCAGATGAGCAGGTTTGTATCGGTAACAAAGAAAGAACTTTGGACTTGAAGGGTGGAGAGCTTCAGGAAAGGTACTTAGTGCTTGTATTATTTGAGCTGTAGTTTATTTCCAGTGTTTTGATGATGAACTACTAGTTTTACTACTGAAGTTTGCTCTTTACTGTGTGAAATTCTATTTGTTGGGTAGGGAACAATGTTGTCAAATGGCATAAATAGTAGAGAATGATTTGATGATAATAATGTGAAGAAAAGAGGAGAAGATTGAGAGAGGAGGAGGAGAGTTTGGGAAAGATGTTGTGTTTGGCTTACTTGCCCTAACACATAAGCATTCTCTATACTTCCCCTCAAGTTGGAGCATAGATGTTGAACATGCCCAACTTGTCACGAACATGATGAAGAGCATCTCGACTCAAGTACTTTGTAAGAGCATCAGCAAGTTGATCCTCAGATAGAACAAAAGGAGTGGCGATTTCTTTAGAAGCTACTTTCTCCCGAATAAAGTGACAGTCGACCTAAATATGCTTGGTTCGCTTGTGGAAAACCGGGTTACGAGCAATATAGATGGCCGCTTGGTTGTCACAGTAAAGAGGAACAGGATCCGAAGGAGGAAAGCCAAGTTCTTCAAGAAAGTTGCGAAGTCACACGAACTCACACGTCGCATAAGCCATAACACGATATTCTGCTTTAGCTGAGGACTGGGCAACAAGGTTGCTTTTTGCTATTCCATGTTATAAGATTGCCACGTAGGAAGGTACAAAAGCCGGATGTAGAGCGGCGATTATAAGTACTACCTGCACAATCAGCATCGGAATAGCTAGAAAGATGAAGATGACTATGCAACTGAAAGCGGAGGCCAAGACCTGGGGCTGATTTTAGATACCGAATTATGCGATAGACAGCTGTGAGATAGGAAGTATGAGGAGCTTGCATGAATTGGCTAACAACGTCCACCACAAATGAGAGATCTGGTCGAGTAATAGTCAGGTAAATAAGTTGGCGTATAAGACGTCGATACATCCCGGGATCAATAAGGAGAGCACCATCATCTACTCGAAGCTTATGTGAAGTATCCATGGGAGTGGTAGCAGGCTTGCACCCTAACATGCTGGTCTCCATGAGAAGATCGAGTGCAGATTTTCGTTGTGACAAGACCAATCTGGATGATGAGCGACTAACTTCAATCCCGAGGAAGTAGCGACGAGTACCAAGATCCTTGATCTCAAACTTGGTCTTCAAAAGTCCTTTGACCTCCCTCATTCCAACAAAATCACTACCGGACAGAACAATATCATCCACATAGACAATGAGAATCATGATGCCCGTCGATCGACGATATATAAAGAGAATGATTGACATGACTATGAACAAAGCCGAATTCCAAGAGAACCTGACTGAATTTTTCGTACCATGCGAGGGGATTGTTTGGGTCCATAAAGAGCCTTCTTTAACCAACATACAAGCGTAGGGTTGTGAGAAACAGCAAAGTCAGGAGGTTGATGCATGTAAACTTTCTCTACAAGGTCCCTATGGAGAAATGCATTCTTAACATCAAGTTAAAACAAGGGCCACAATAAATTAACGGCCAAAGAGATCACAACGTGAATCGAATTAAGCTTAGCCACCAGAGAGAATGTCTCGAAGTAATCCACACTATGAGTCTGTGTGTAACCCTTAGTAACAAGACGGGCTTTATAGCGATCAATGAAGCCGTTTGGAAAAAACTTGATCGTATAAACCCATCGACATTCAACAGGTTTATGACATAAAGGAAGTGACACAAGGTCCTAAGTATGATTTTTCTCAAGAGCAGACATTTCTTCTATTATCGCCTTCGTCCAGTTAGGACTTTGAAGAGCATGTGAGAGAGACTGAGGAATAGTCTGTGATGAAAGGGAAGCTAGCTGCAAACGACTGAAATGACAATGAAAGATGATCATATGAAACGAAATTACTAATGGGATGTTGAGTACAAGATCGTGACCCTTTTCGCAAGGCAATGGGGAGATCTAAACTCGAGGTAGGAGAGTCACCTGAGCCAACATCCAAAGTGAGCAGAAGAGTGGATGACTGAGCGTGTGAAGATTTATCTCGACGATGATATACCCGCGAGGATCAGGCTCACCCAAATCACCAACAGGATGTTGAATGGAGGGGAGAGGAGTTTTCCTATGATCACTAGTGGAAAGAGGAAGAGGATAAGAGTCATACTCCCCCTGACTCGCAAAAGGATCACAAAGGGATCGGCCTGGAGCTGAGAAAAAAGAAATATCCTCAAAGAAGGTTACATCAGCATATACATATTTCTTCCGAGTCAATGGGTCAAAACATTTATACCATTTATGACTTTGAGTATTCCCTATAAAGACACATTTAGTTGCCTTGGGGCTAAGTTTATCATTACTTCCATCTAAAATTTGAATAAAGCATGTAAAACAAAAAACTTTAGGTGGTAGAGGAAATGGATTATCATGAGGATACAATATAGTAAATGAAGATTTGTAAGACAGGATACGTGAGGGTATACGATTAATAAGAAAAGTAGCAGTTAGAAGAGCATCACCCCAAAAATGTTTAGGTAGATGCATACCAAGTAGAAGGGTGCGAGTAACTTCAAGAAGATGATGATTCTTTCATTCTGCAATACCATTTTGTTGAGGTGTGCAAGCACATGACGTCCTAGACAATGCCATGTTCTTGCAAGAAGGACAAAAAAGCAGTGGACATGTATTTCCCCCTATTATCAGAATGAAGGGTTTTGATGGAACATTGAAATTGAGTGCACACTTCTTGATAAAACACTTTAAACGCATCAAATACTTCACTTTTAGATTTCAAAAGATAAATCCAAGTCATGCATGAATAATTATCAATAAAGGTAACAAAATATCTAAATTTAAAAGTAGAGGTAACCGGAGTTGGTCCTTAGACATCCGAGTGAACCAGAACAAAAGGTTGAGATTTCTTCCCAGAAGAGCTAAGAGGAAATGTAGCACGATGATGTTTAGACAATTCACAAATATCACAGCATAACGGTTTAGTGACAGATAAGGAGGAAACAAAATTCTTAATCTAACTATTGATGGGTGGCCCAAGCGGCAGTGCCACCGAGTCATGGACTCTCGATCTAGAGAAAGGGTACTAGAAGCTCGAGAAGATAAATGCCTCCTCGCTTATGTACCCCACCAATCACTTTTTTCGTCTGTAGGTCCTGAAACAAATAATAAAAAGAAAAGAAGCTAATGGAACAATTTAATGATTTAGTAAGAGAGTGTGAGGAGAAAGAGAATAAGAGGAAAAGAATCAAAACTTAACAGTCATATGGGAGTAAGCTCCAAAGTCTATGACCCAGGAGGTAGGAGAGGATGACGCAAGAAGAGCAGTACCTGACTGGGCCGAAGCTGCGTGGGATGGGTCATGAATATCACGAATGTGAAGCCGCATAAGGGTATCATATGCAACCCGAGAAATGATAAGAGACTCCTATGAAATAGACTGCTCAGCTGTCGGGGTGGAAGACTGTCTCTCAAGAGCAACTGTGGATGTAACAGAAGTAGCGACATACGTAGGACGACCATGTATCTGCCAGTAATAATCAACGATGTGATTAGTTCCATCGCAATGTGAACAAATGCGGGAACTATCACGTCCTCGTCCACGTCCACCATGACTATAAAGACTACGACCGCCACGACTGCAATCTCCCTCGCATCCTCTACCACGACCACCAAAACAAAAAATGCGCCCTTAACTCAAGGATGGTACCCGAAGGCCAAGAGAGGACTGATCGCCAGCAAGATGTGCCGAATGCTCGGGTGACACAAATGAATGAGAAGGAAGAGTAGAGACGGTAGCAAGCTGACACATGGCATAGATCGTCATCAATGGAGAAAGAGGATCCTGTATAACAACCTAATCTTGAACATAAAGATAATCAGAATTCAACCCAGCTAGGAATTGCATGATACAAGTATCATCTCGTTGTTTATGGGCATGTTCATGATCCTCTTTACATTTGGAAGGAAGAGACTGATACATATCCAACTCATCCCACATACCCCGAAGCGTTGAATAGTAATCTTTTAATGATCTAGAGTTTTGTTGGAACCGACCAATTTCTTGAATAAGCTGGAACACCCGTGAAAAATTCTAAGATTCCAAGAACATATTATGAAGTGTATCCCAAATGCCTTTAGTTGAGGATAAAAACATCACTGAGTGGCTAATCGAGGAATCCATACTGTTCAACAATCATGCAATAACTTGATAATTCTCCTTTGTCCAAGACTTGTAGCTAACATCTGTAGAGCTTGAGGGATCATTCAAAATATACGACAACTTCTCACGGGCTCCTAAGAACACTTTTACAGATTATGCCCATTGAAGATAGTTGTCACCATTCAACTTAGTGGAGGTAATCTGTAAGGGATTGGATTCAAGAGACCCTACGCCAAGAGATGAGGGCCCTTTGTCAGCCATAGGAGAGTCCAAGAGAGATAAACTTATGCCAAGAGAGGCCCGATTTGAGGTAGATCGAAGAAAAACGGAAGATGGGCCCGATTTTCAAATTTCTCTATTTCGTCCAAAATGTCATGAAAGGAGGTCCAAAAAATTCTGAAAAAATTATGCAAATCTTTTAAAATCAAGATCTATCAAACTTCTAAACTTTTAGCTCAAACAGAGTCCATGTGTTCGTACAATGCTGATGTCAGTTGTGCGACTGCTGACGTCAGTAAGGTGACGTGTCGCCTCTTAATCTGTTGGATGCGGAACGCCTGGATATATGCTTTGATGATAATAATGTGAAGAAAAGAGGAGAAGATTGAGAGAGGAGGAGGAGAGTTTGGGAAAGATGTTGTGTTTGGCTTACTTGCCCTAACACAATATTTTATTATAATAGAGCATATAGTACACCGTAAGAGGAGGAAAGTGTGCACATGCACTTACACTAAAAGGGCCATTACTAACCACATATACAATACAATAGGATTCTTTATATAAATGATCATGTGCGACCCAGGGGCCTGTGCGCATATGCAATCGCATAATCACATATGCTGTCGCACAGCCCCCCTGAACTTTTTTTCTTTTTGTAAAAATAAAATTTGGAAAAAAATGAAAAAAAATGTAAAAATACTACCTGTGCAGGGAATTGTATTTTATTGTTTTATTAGCAATTTCAATAATTTTTTGTTATAATTAGTACATCTACTAGATTATTTGACTATGACAGGTCAACTAGAGACTAAGAACCTTGATTCTTGAAACTTAAAAGAGTGAGATAAGAGTAAGAGAGTAGGAGATCTAAAGAGAATGAGAGTTTTGGAGTATGGATTTTTTTTTTTTTATATATTTTTTATTTTTTAATTATTATTATTATTTTTTGTTGGGGGGGGGGGGGGGGGGGGGGTTGCATACTTCTCTGTGCAACTGCATAAAGCCCAATGGTCCAAAAACTGCATATGCCACGATGGAATATGCGGTTCATCCTCTCAAAATGGCATATGCGACCAATGATATTTTTTTCTCCATATCTGTTTGATTTCATCATGTAATGTTACATCTAGCAATAAAATTTCATTTTGTTGCGACTTCTACTATTATTTTTAAAGGCATAAGATTTTGAATCCAAATATTTCCTAGAAGGAACCATTGAAGCTGTGATTTTTGCAATTCACTGGAGCTGGAAGGAAAGATATTCGCACTTTAGAAGTCCTATAAATTCTTTCCTTAAACTATACTAAAAAAAGAATATATATATATATATATATATATATATATATATATATATATATATATATTCATGGCTTCCCTATGGATGGCATTTAGATCATAACCTGTCAACCACCAACTTGACATTGTGCAACAACATGTCCTTGGCCTGAGCAATACTATTCTCATTTTTTTTTAAAAAAAAAAATTTTTAAAATTTTAAATTCTGTACAAGTGGGTCCCATAATCAATGATCCAGACCAATGATCTGATGGCACCACCTTGGATAGGCAATGGTCCAAAAATCTCTCTGGTGGAATGATCTTAACTCGTCAATCATTGGCTATCAATGGACGGCTAAAGATAGAATAAAATGAGATCCTCATTCAACACAAAAGGCTATAGGTTGGATGTCCAGGATCTTTTAATCTGGAGACTTTTGGCATCCTCCATCCATGGTAGGGCATGTTAGATCAATAGTTTGGATCACAACTAACATTGGGCCTCACATATATGAACTCAGGGCATGAGGATACTATACATATCATTTAGCCAAGGTTCATATAATTCCTCCCTGACTATAATATGTACCTCAAACAGCAGTCTAATTTTGCTCAGATGTGATTCACATGTTTGCATTGCTTGTTAGGTTGCTACTAGCTTTGTTTTTCTATACCAAAAGCATCTCTTTTTTTACTTGCCTATTTATATACAATTTTCAGTTATTATAATGGGATGGACTGTGGAGAGTAGAGTGGTTTACTTCATCTAGAAGACTTACCTTCAGTTGTATTTTACAAGTGAAAGTTGCTTTCTGTGCAAGCATCACCATTTTGTAGTTGCATCTTTTGAATGTATTGCTTGTGTTTCCACACGTCTTCTTACATTTATAAATTACATGAATATACTTGCATCAATTCAGTTAGACAACGCATATATTAGAACCCCATACAAAGAAAACCTATTATGTGCACTTGTTTTTTGTAATGTTTTGATTTGTGTGTATCAACTACTAAAATTTCATGAAAAAATGACCAATTTCCAATGTTTCGGTAACATCCCGGAAATCGGGGGTCGAGTAGAAACCCAACTCCCGAGTTCCAAAACGTCACTTATGCAACATAGATAATGATGAATGCATGTTGATTGTAAAATAACATTAAACAAGATTGGGACTAAGCCAAAACAACATATCATACTCCAGAGACAGTTAAGTTTTGCAAGCGGAAGACTGTAATAAATATATAAAATGTATAATTGATTGTAAGTCTCCAGAGTGTGAACATGTTACCAGGTTAACTATATACATGTATACTCCGAAAATGAGCAAAAAGAATATACATCAGTGTTTAAATAAAAGGCAAATACCAAGTGTATTGACATATAATCAGTAACCCTGTAAACCCCGTCGATCAGAACCTGCATAAAGGAGAAATCCTCCTGATCATCATCAAGTCTGGCTCTGCTTCGCAAGCATCGCCATCATTTGAAAACTAAACAAGGACTGGTTGGTGTGGCCAACACCGTCCCGTAACGTGGGAGTGAGTAATTAACTCAGTGGAAACTATACAGCAAAAGTTAACATGTTATCAATTTAATCAAGCAGTAATGATAAAGCAGTACAATCAAACAAGTTCTAGATCTCTTGTTAATGCAAGGATGATATGAAATATGATGCATGCCCTCACCATAACCTCCCTCATGCGACAACATCTAACGATCGCGGCATGACTCACTTCCTCAGTGCTCCACATCTTCCAGGCACATGCAGTGCGATATGAATATGATTACCGAGTCGTTATTAGTCCTTTTCATATAACAGGATTGGGAAGCTAAGATACCTCCCTTATATCATTACCCAAACGTTGATCCATTCTAGGCTCGTCAGTCCTAAGAATCTCATACGATGTTATGGTTTTAGGTCACTGCAAGGGCTGCCAGGGCTGTCGCGCGCAATCGCTGCCTCCCCCATCACCTTATCAATACAGGCCTAGTTTATATCCTTAAGACTGCATCAGGACTCGTCGCCCCCATGTGGTGTCAGGATAAACTCAAGGTCACTACAGAGGGTTTGTCACCAATCAGTGTAGGCCGACAACAAGAATATAATGTCCCATACCACCATAATCTGCTCAGAGTAGGGTGCTCACTGGTCACTACGGGGAGGTTTGTGGCCCCAGCGTAGGCCGACAGCTCGACCACGGTGTCCCATACCACCATGTCCGGCTCATGAGTCTTAGGGGATCGAGGTAGCAAGGTTAGAGGGGCTTTCCAATGGTAAGTTTGGTACCTTAGGTTCAAACAGTAGCGTCCAAACATGGTGAACAAACATCGGTCAATCGGGTTAATTGATAAGCTTCACTAGGCCAAGCGCACGTTGAGTTGAACGACTTGAAATGCATAAGCACTCCGTGTGGCCTAACCACTGCCGAACACCCCAAGCACGACTCAGATTTGCTAAACTTATCCTGTGTGGCGAACAACCTCAACCACCATTTGGAGTACGCTTACCGATTACCTGGACTGTAGTACAGCCTCAATCACATACAAATCCAATAACTAGCATATGATTCATATCCTGCATCCATATGAACAATAGTGAAGTATAACTTGAATATAAACAGTACATGCAGGAATTGATACACACATTTAACATGCTTCAACTAAGTACACAATCCATGGAGGAAATCATATACACAGTTAATACAATAATCTAAGTTACACAATGCATGGAGGAAATCATATACTCAAGTATTGTGATTGAGATTCATATCTCAACAACCTTAGCAATCACATTTTACTAATTGCTAACTCACTTAGGCATTTATACAAACACTTAGATTACACATTGTATCATACATATTATGTATTCAATAGCATACGTATTAGGGCGAATCCTTTCGTCAAAGGGTTACCGCCTATACAACAATCCTATATCTATGACGGTTAGTCATGACAAGCACGAATACAAAGTATGTACTCATTCAGTCATTTATACAAACACTTAGAATACATACATTATCATACATGTGTATGTTGATTATACATGTATTAGACCAAATCCTTTCACTAGGGAGTTGCCCCATATACCACCTGCATATTCCCACGACGGATAATCATGGCATGCATGAATTCAGGTTCTGTATTCATTTAGACATTTTCACAAACACGTGGGCTACACACTTTAACATATATAGCGTATATTGGCCGTGGCGTGATATAGGGCAAGTCCTTTCGCTAAGGAGTTCTCATACATGTAACAAGCATATGTTTACGTCGAATAATCATGTTAAGCACAAATTCAAATTTTATACGTATACGGTATTTTTTACAAATACGAGGAATACAGTATTTTCAATATAATTAACGTATAACTGAAAAACGAAACGGACAACACTTTGTACATGTGAAATCGCATCCTAAGCAAGAATAAATCATTACTTAACATTGAAAGTCTTGAAAACCATAACCTAAACGTATATAGTCCGCACCTTAAACCAGAAATTGTGAAACGGAGTTGATTCAGACGATAAGTCTTCGTCAACGGCGGATTGACAACCTAAGGCATGAAATACGTTAGCTACAACATCATTGGAACTATTCTAGGCTTCAAAATAAGTCAAGGTTTGGATTTCTTACCTAAGAACAACGCCGGAATCGCCAGAAAAGCGATCAGACAGTGATGGTTAAGCACGTAGAGAGACTGGGAAGAATCCCAGGAAGCAGCACCAACTTCTCCCTCGCTTTCTCTCTCTTTTCTCTCTCTTGGGAAGCTAGGGTCTGGAAATTCGTATGAGATTTGTGAGAGAGGGCTTAAGGCCTTTTTATAAGCCCAAAAGTGACGAAAATAGACTTGGGGCCAAGGTATACTTATGTTATAGTCAAATCGGGTCTGTTCCGATCCAACGGAGCATTTCTGGAGGTTCTGTTACTAAGTGCGGTCGGACTTAAGCTTTCTAATAGTGGATCTAGGTCAAGCTAAGTTTTCAGTCCGGTCGGGTTTCTATATCGACCGTGGCGGACTAGTTTCAGTTCAACGGTTACGGGAACTCGATCAGAGCTACAACTACCATGACATGTAAGGGCCACCTATCCTGATCCGAGGGTGAAATTTGGTCGAATTCTAACGGTCAGAATGCTTAGAAAATGTCACGCAAGTGACATGTGCCAGATTTCTTTTAAATGTATTTAATTTTCTAAATATCTTCCTTTTCTCACACTCTTCACTCCGGATTAAAGGAAATTGTCTCAAGACATCGTTTGGCCTTGATTTTCGAGGTGATTGTCAAGTCCAACTAGGCGGTCATATTCGTCTAAGTTCATCGATATCGGACTTTCAACGTGCGGTCTAGATCTGATTTGAAGTTTCAAAGTGAGCTCGAGGGCAACTGGGCTTAGAGATTGATCCTAGATTTTAGGGTAAGATAACATCAATGATTTTATAGGTTTTGGGTCTTACAGATCGTATTGAAAGTGGTTAGTGGTCATTTCACAGGTAATCTAGTGTAGCGCTAGTTAAAACACGTTAAATTTCTAAAGAATCAGATTCTAAATGATTTCTTTGGCTTTGGATTTGAATTTTGAGAGGTTACCAAGGTGCTATGGTTGACCCGTTGCCTAAGGACGCCTAACCCCTGGTTGGCCAAAATCCGGGGTGTTATAGTTTCCAACAAAAGCGAGACATTACGCGATACAACCGATATATCCCATGCGATAACCGATACGTATCCATATCCCAAGGGTGCGATACATAACGCGATACCGATATTTCGAAAACTGGTGGAAGGCCAGCATATAGTTGACAATGCACTAGTAGCACATGAATGTGTTGATGAAAGTAACAAAAGAGGTTTAAAGGCAGTGGTGTGCAAATTAGACATAGAAAAAGCCTATGACCATGTGGATTGAGATCTTCTTGACTACATGTTTGGAAGTTTGGGATGTGGTGTCAAATGGAGAGCCTGGATCTCTACATGTATTCAATTGGCTAGATTTTCAATATCGGTTAATGGATCCCTGAATGGATTCTTCTCGTCTTCTAGAGGATTGAGACGAGGGGATCCATTGTCACCCTATTTGTTCGTGGTGATTGTGAAAGCTTCAAGCAAAATGATTGGTAAGGATGTAAAGGTGTCTCATAAGAGGTTTTAGCATAGACAATCCAGACTTCCAAATTACTCATCTTTAGTACGCGGATGATACCCTTTTGTTGTGTGAGTTATTGAGGGTTGGTATCTCAAGGGAAGAGGTAAAGCTCTTTTGCAAATATATTTGAGTGTGGGGAAGGTTCCTTTCCATCTACATATTTGGGTCTCTTGTTCTATCTAGGTAACTGGCAAAACTTCTTTTGTATAAAGTGGTTAAAAGATTTCAAAGAAAACTATCTCAATGGAGGAGTAAGCACTTATCATTGGGAGGTAGGTTGAATTTTGATTAAGTAGGTAATGTTGAATCTTTCGACTTATTTTATGTCACTTTTCGAATGTCTAAAATTGGTGGTGGATATATTGGAAAAAAATTACAAGGGACCTTCTGTGGCAAGGAACGAAGGATGGACAGAGGTTCCACCTTATGAAGTGAATTTAGCATTGTTAGTAAAGTGGGTTTGGAGGTTCGGGGTGGGAGATAGTAGTTTATGGAGGGAGGTGGTGAGTAGGAAATATAGGGTTGAGGAGGGGGGATGGTGGATCTGGGCTTTGTTGTTATATAGATCCTTCTTTATGTGGAAGTCCGTGGCATCAATAAAAAGTAGGGTATGGGAAGGGATAGGTTTCTTATTAGGAAATGGTCAAGTAACAAGGTTTTAGGAGGATGTTTGGGTAGGGGATCAAAAGTTGAGCAAGGTCTTTCGTAGGTTAGCTAGGGTATCGGTAAAGTCAAATTTATGGGTGGAAAATTGTTTTAGTATGCAAGGTGAGGAAGTTAATTGGTCCCCATCATGTAGGAGGAATTTGCATGATGTCGAGTTTGAGGAGTTCATCAATTTGCTAAAGCTACTCTTCAAGGTTCATCTGGTGCTAAGCGAATTGTATTCGTTGATTTGGAAGAAAGAGAAATCCAAGAAATTCTTAGCAAGCTATTTTTTAGGATGCTTAGTGGAGCTAGGAGCAGTGAAGGAATCAATCAAACAGCTTATGTTTGGCGGTATGGTGCCCCGCCAAAGGTTATAGCTTTGGCATGGCTAGTGGATCGAAACAAATTTCTAACGGTGCACAATCTTCGTAATCGAAAGATGATTCTCCCAAATTTCTGCTTAATGTGTATGCAAGATGAGGAATTGGTAGATCATTTATTTATTCACCACACTTTTGCAAGAGCTATTTGGGAAGGTTTTTTCAAGTTGTTCGAAATAGCTTGGGTCTCGCCATGTCCTATTGCGCATTTTTGCTTCATGTGGCACGGTATAGATTATGGGAAAAAGGCAGAAAATAGTGTGGCAGCTTTGTTTGCTTGCAGGAATTTGGTTCTTATGGTTAGAAAGAAATAATCGATGTTTCAGGAATCGGTCAGGGCGAGTCTTGGAAGTGTTTAATAGGGCTAAACGTAATGTTATGGAATGAGCAATTGCTTCAAAGGTGGTTGATCATTTCCTTGATGATTGGCCAGAGCTCTAATTTTCTTTTATTTTGTGTACATTTGTAAATTTTGGCTTCCACCATTTGTTAATCAATTTAATGTTCGAAAAAAAAAAGAAGCAAAAAAAGAAATCCATGTTAATGCATGAAACTCATGCATAGATATGGACTTCTACTTGTTTTTTGGCTAACCTTGTTGGAAAAATTAATTGCAAACCATGGAGTTGTTTTGTGGTGTTCGTACAATCCACACAACATTGTAACCCATGTTGTTATATATAGGTCTTGGTCCTTCGCATGTTTTGAGGTTTGAAAGTAGTTCTCTTTTGGATATATTTCTTTGATTGCAAGTGTTGCTAGCTGCGGTATATGTGGTCCAGTGGGGTCAAATAGTCGGAATATTCTTTCTTAAGGTTGCTTGGATGGTTTTGTATCCTATATGAAGACAAGAGGTGATACTATATGAGAAAATGAATGAATGTTTGGTTATTTGAATGAGTGCTTGCTTTTTTCCCCTGTGGCCTTGTTCTTTTTAACCTTTTCTTCTTGTTTAATAAGGGATTAGTGATCATAAGAAAAAAAAGGGTGGTTGGCTCGTTAAATGAGCTGGTAGAGACTGTAGTGTGTGTGAGTGATCCTGGGTTCGATTCCTAGTAGTGGCGAAGGAGATAGGAGCGGAAGTGATCCAGAAGGAGTCATCGAAGGAGGGCGAAAGGAGGAGTCAGACAAATGGGTGTGGAAGGTGGAGGAGAAAGGTGTTGCGTAGGTTAGGGTTAGTCCTCTAGACATCCTAAAGAGAATTCATCCTCAGTTCACGCATTCCTTGCTTGTCCTTACTAGGGAGGGGTCTACACTGAAAGAGAGAAAGATCTGGTTCGAGGCTTGTTGTGTGTTAAAGGAGAGTGGCTTCATCATCAAGCTGCTAGGAGATGCAAAGCTTTGGGTCTCCATTAGGTTGGATGCAAACCTAGACCAGATATATTGACAGGTTTTCTTTTCAATGATGGCCTAGTTAGGGGCAATACACAGATGGGAGGAGAAGTCGAAGTATGGTATCTTTTGTATGGGATTTTGTTAGAACTTTGGGTTCTGAAGGTTTTCAAGGCTTTGGGCCCATGCTTGGGTGTGGTCGTTCCCATAGATCCTACAACTGAAAATAGGGAGGAAATCAGTGATGCCTGGAGCTGCATCAGGAGGAGATAAATTTGGGAGGATCCAAAAATAATTGCAATTTGGGTAGGGGAGAAGAGGATCAAGGTGGCGTGATGAGGGAAATCATTTGGGGAGTGCCGTGCAGATGGGGTGAGTGGTTGAAGAGAGATGGGGGTGGTTCGGTGGGGAGGGGCAACCATGGGAGGAATGAGAAAGAAGGAACACACATGGTTTGGGGGGAGTTTGTGTGTGTGTGTGTGTGTGAGAGAGAGAGAGAGAGAGAGAGAAGGGGGGGGGGGGGGGGGGGGGGGGGGGGGTGGGGGGTGTATGTGGATTTTGCTCATATAGAGGTTGGTGGAGAGGGTCAGTGGGTGGGTGATGTGGTGGAATCTTAACCATCCAAGTGTCCCGATCATTCGTCTCTCATCAGAAATGTCGACATCCGGAGTCAGGAAGTTCGGGATGAATGTCAGAGCGTTGAATAACAAATGGAAAGCTTGGAGAGGTGTCGGGTTCGCTTGGTTATCTCGATCCTCGCATCGAGGGAGGCTTGGAGGCCCATACCAACCCACAAGCGAGAGTTTTACATTAGCAACCAACGCATGTCTGGGCTACATGTATCATACCCAGCAAATGTCTACCAAGTCGGGATTTCGAAAGGCTAGGGGATGAAACCACGCATGTGTTGCGGGAACCAGAGCATTTAACACTCGTTCCACTGTCGACACGAGGGAAAGTTCTTAACTAAGTTCAACACGTGTCACATTTAAATTCTCACACGTAGGAGCTAAACTCGGACTTTACAGAGGGGGGAGGCCTTTTTTCAAAGAAGTGGGAACCTTTGAAGCCAAAGCACTCTTTCATGATGCATCTATAGAAGAAGGCCATTACACGGAGACATACGTAGAAAATATCTATGAGGGGTCGATGTTGGAGGAAATGCAAACTGGAAGGATGCTTCTTGCTTATGTTGAAGATGTCTCGGTGCGCTGTACCGGCCCCCATGTTTCATTTGAGTTTTTCTTTCCCTCTCATAAAGTGCCAACTTGGAGAATTTTGATGATGCTTTGGATGTAACACCCCTTACAGGTGGCGAGAGAAACACCAGATGAGATCAAAGAAGCCTCTTATCATTTCCTTTTGGCTAACGCATGCCACATCAATGGCAAGGTTTCCTCGATGACATTGGATGAACAAGAATGGTACTGGGACTTGCTAGAGCATGTGGGAAAATTGGTAGGGCAATCTTTTGGAGCAGGAGATTTTGATGTTCAAGCCCATACAATTTGTTGAGAAAAAGGCATCCAAAAGAGATAGAAATCGAAGAGAAAAAACCCCAAGGGGTGGAGAGAATTACTCAATTTGGAGTGCTCAATCAACTACGACTTTGTCTCTAAGATCAGTGGTGGGAAGCAGGGAAGGGGTTCTATATAAGTTTCCCAATGAAGATACTCATTTGGAATATCAGGAGGCTTAGAAGCCGGGGGAAAAAGGAATCGAGTTAGAGAGGTATACAAAAAATATAAGCTACAAATTATCGCATTGCAAGAGACCAAGACTGAGGCTTCGACGATAAAATTCTTGAATTCCTTGTGGGGTATAAGGAACAAGTGGTGGTTTGCTTTGAATGCAGAAGGTTCTTCAGAGGGAATTGTAGTAGCCTGGAACAAGGATTTGTGGATTTGGAAAGACACATTTCTCAGCTCATTCTCAGTTTCTATTTTATTTAATGACGTGTCTACGTGTCTACTGATTTTAGATGGTGCTTCACAGCAGTGTATGGGCCATGTGTTCCAGCTCACAGAAGCTTCCAATGGGCAAGGCCAAATTTAGTCATCATTGGTGTGTTGGGGGTGACTCAACGTAATCATATTCAAACACGAGAAGTCAAGTGGGAGTAGAATCACTAGAAGTATGAAAGGCTTTGAGGAGTGGGCAAGTCAAAACAATATGGTTGACATTCTAATGGGAGGGGCAAACTTTACTAGGACCAGTGGGAGGGCTGATGCAGTCATGTCTAGATTGGGATAGATTTATGTTGTAAGTTGATTGGACAGATTATGGTTTCATCATCGTGTCTCCTCCCCAAGTCCAGTTTCAACCTCCATACTATCTTGTTAGAGGTGGTGGAAGATAACTGGGGGCTTAAGCCTTTCCGGTTCAAACATATGTGGCTAGAAGTGGAAGGATTTGTTGAACTAATTAAAAATTGATGGCAATCTTTTACAATTACAGGGTTGGTTGGCTATCGGTTATCTAAAAAAATGAGGCTACTTAAGGGCAAGTTGAACAAATGGAAGAGGGAGTTCTTAAGCAAAAGAAATGATGATGCAGAAAATGCGTTGAGTGAAATACATAGGCTTTCTATCAAGGAAGAGGGGGGAGGGCTATCCGAAGAAGAGCGGTAAAAATGTATTTTAATACAAGCAACCTATTCAAAATGTCTGAAGGACGAACAGATCATGGGGCGACAAAGCTCAAGGGCATTATGGCTCAAAGAAGGTGGCAAAAACACACACTATTGCTAGAGCACATAAGAATCGGATTAGCAGTTTGATAGTTGATGGTCAAATAATTGAAGAGAAGGAACAGATTTGTTCATCCATAGTATGTTACTATTTAAAGTTATTAATTGGCAAGGGGAGGAGGAGACCTTTGTTGGATAACTTGTCATTGCAATTTCTATCTCCAGTGGATCAGGATTCTCTTGAGAAGCCAGTCTAGGAGGAAATCAAGATTTATTAATTCTTTGGGAAAAGATAAAGCCCCGGGCTTCGATGGTTATCTTATGGTTTTTTTTTTTATCAACTCTTCTGTGAGGTGATCAAAAGTTGTGCAGTGGAATTCGTGAAAGAGTTCTTCAAGACAGGATGGCTTGTAAGGGGGATGGAGGCCTTGTTCATTTCTATCATTCCCAAGAAAGGAGTCATGACTCTTAAAGATTATCACCGAAGCCCTTTTAAGTTCTTGGCTAAAAATTTTGCATCCAGATTCAGATGGGTGCTTTCTTCGGTATTTCAGAGAATCGAGGAGCGGTTGTGGCAAATAGACAGATCTTAGATAGTCCTTTGCTTGCCCATGAATGTATAAATTTGAGACACAAGGAGGGAAAAAAGGCGTGGTTTGCAAATTAGACAGAGAGAAGGCTTATGATCACATGAACTAGGGATTTCTTGAGTACATGTTGAAAAGAATCGGATGTGG
This sequence comes from Magnolia kwangsiensis, assembly GCA_037074715.1. Classification (NCBI taxonomy): domain Eukaryota; kingdom Viridiplantae; phylum Streptophyta; class Magnoliopsida; order Magnoliales; family Magnoliaceae; genus Magnolia; species Magnolia kwangsiensis. The sequence goes on along the minus strand of CM073573.1, from coordinate 158,669,754 downwards.
TGACAGATAGATCCTTTTGATGTGCCAGTGCTTCTCTTCACCTTGTTTCTCTATTCTAGCTAATAGATAACCAAAATGTTTCTTTAATGCTTCAAGAGGCTTAAGGCAAGGGGGCTCACTTTCTCCTTTTTTGTTCGTAGTGGTAGTGGAAGCATTACACAAAATGTTAGCGAAAGGATGAGAGGTGAGACTTATAGCTAGGTTCAAAGGAGCACAAGGAGGGAAAAGAATATCTCATTTACAATTTGTGGACGATACAATTCTCTTTTGTGTTGTAGAGATAACAATGGTGGATAACCTAAGGAAAATATTGGGTTGCTATGAAGAGGTGTCAGGGTTAAAAATTAATGTGAGAAAAAGTGAGATGCTCGGCCTTAGGATGCCCAAAGAAGTACAGATCTACGCAGATGTCTTTGGGTGTGGGGTTGGGGTTTTTCAGTCATCTTACTTGGGGCTTCCGTCATGCATAGGAAAATCGGTGAAACATTTGTGGAGTAGGTGATAGAAAGATTTGTAAGAAAGTTATCTAAGTGGAAGGGTCGACACTTGTAGCTAGCAGGTCGGATCGCTCTTATTAAGGCGGCACTCTCCAATCTCCCCCTCTACTTCACATCTGTATATAAATGTCTGAAGGTAGTTTTGGTTAGGCTAGAAAAATTGAGGCACGACTTTCTATGGCCAGTGGCTGAGGAAAAGCATAAATTCCATTTGCTCATGTGGAAAGAGTTTTGCAAACCATTATCAAATGGAGGTGCGAGTATTAGTGTTGGAAGATATGAATGTGGCACTCTTGGGCAAGTAGCTATGGAGATTTGGATCCAAAGCTGGCAAGATGTTGAGAGAAGTTGTTACATCCAAATATGGGGTTCAAGAGAGGGGATGGAACGTCAAGAAGTCCTCACATTATCGAGCTTCAAGTATTTGGAGAGCCATTAATTTAGTTGCTACTCTGTTTGAGCCTGGTGTGATTTTTTCTCTTGGGGCCAGGTCAACGAATATGGTTTTGGGAGAACTTATGGTGTGATGAAAGGCCTCTAGCAATGGACTTTCTATCCCTGGGAAGGCTTCCCCCCATAAAGAATATGTTAGTTGCAGATTTCTATTCCCATTCGAATGGGGGTGGTGTATGATGCCCCTCATGTCGAAGAGCTTTAATAGATGAGGAGGCAGTAGGCTTAGTCCAACTCTTAGAGCGGCTTCATAATGTTCGTCCTCTTCTAGCTTTCAAAGATCATATGGTACGGAAGGTGTCACCTAACTAGAAATTCTCAATGAGATCTTTTTATAAGATGCTTGGAGAATCTTCAAATTCAACTATGCAAGTAGTCAAGATTTTTTTCACACTTTTTGGTTCTATAAGGCACCTCTTAAGTTGGCGTATTTCGCTTGGTGAGTTGGTCAAAATCGAATAGTAACAATATATAAATCTTCAAAAGAGGGCAATTATCCTTCCCAATATATGTCTGTTGTGTGCGTACAAAGAAGAATCGATAAACCACATGTTTATCCATTGCTCTTTTGTGCAACCAGTGTTCGAAATATCGATGTCGCCTTACATATCGCATCCTTGGGATACAAATACGTATTGGTTATCGCATGGGATATATCGTTAGTATCGAGTAATTTATTGCACTTTTTGGAAAACATAGGGAAACATTGGGGAAATGGTTGAAATTTTCAATGAAACTTCAGGGATTGTTAAATCATAACCTCTCAAAATAGATATGCACATAATATGTTTCCTTCGTATATGGTCCTAAGCTATGCGTTGTCTGACTGAACTAACGCAACTATATTCAAATTAAATGCATAAAATTTAGAGTGTATGTGATAATTATTTCATCAAACACTCTTAGATACTTCGAAATTAGTCTCAATTGATAGCTGGTTGAAGGGAAATTTTGAAAATAAAAATATTTTAATCAAAAAATAAATTTTATTTTCTGAAAATTGACAAAGACTTAACAAATCAGTAAATCAACCCTCATACATGCTTGATTTCATGTTTTGAGTGCAACATTACAAGCAATTTGGGAGAAATTGGGTAAATTTTCAATTATTTCCAATTTTCCTCAATTTGGACTACCTACACTCAAATTTTGAAAATTAGAGTGTATGTGATGATTATTTCATCAAATACTCCTAAATACTTCGAAATTAGTCTCAATCGACAACTAGTTGAAGGAAATTTTCGAAAAAATAATGTGGAGAACATGAAGAACCAATGTATATCAAAATTAAAGCTCCAACTCCATGATTTTCATGCAAAACATGAACAACCAATGGATTTGTAACCATTTGACACTAATTTACATAATTTCAACAAAAAAAGGGATTGGAAATTGAAAATGCTCACCGGATTGAACATGTGGGATATATCGGCACTACCTATGCATTTCGTATCGCACAGGTGAGATATATTGTGGGATATATCGGCTGATATTGTCAATATTTAAAACATTGTGTGCAACATATGTGGCATATGTTCTTAGTAGCCTTTGGTGTTCAGTGGGTTATGCCTTGATCAGTTCAAGAGTTTTTTTCGGCGTGGCATGGCAGTCTTCAGCCATTTTCACCGATATGGCGGCTTGTCTTGCTAGCTGTTCTATGGAATATTTGGAGGGAGCACAGCAATCAGTGTTTCTGCAACAAACAGTGATAGTGGGAAGAGAGTGTGGCAGTCCAAGAGAGATGTAATGGAATGGGTATCCGGGATGTCAGGGGGTTTGGATGGAAATGTAAATGTCAATGAAATTTCTTCCATGTTTGGGTTGTGATTCTAGGATGTAATTTGGGTCGTCTTGTGGGTTGTTATTTTTTCTGCTTTGACATTGTCCGTGCAGCCAATCAATAAAAACAGTTACTCTATTCCTTCAAAAAAAATAAAAAATAAATAATGAATATGGTCTAGATTTTTATAGCCTGTGACCTCATTACTTGATTGCTTTTGGCAGGAAATATAGTCCACTGGATAAGCTTTACATAGCTAGGAAGACCCTTACGTCATTAATTAGTGTAATTGAGCTCTGGGAGGCTTACATTGTTGAACTGTGCTACTCTTGGACTTTAGTTTCAATATATTTTGAGTAGAATGTATTGTCTGCAAGGGTTTAATATCGAAGAAAAGCCACACAAGCTTTACGTCCGCTCTTGTGTTGCTTATCAATACCATTATGCATATTTTAATGACATAAAGCATCTAACTTCATGGTTTTTTTATTTGTAGGAAAGGATCCAGGAAGCATAAACAAGGAAATGTGTCAGTTGCTTCTGGACAGGGCAAAGTGGTCATTAATTCTGGAAAAGAAGAAAAGCCACACAAGCTTTACGTCCGCTCTGGTGATGCCGCTAAATACATGTCTTATTTCAAGGTCAGAACATTCTCTGTATTTCATAAATGGTTAACAGTTCTGTGAGGAAAAATATTTATTTAACCCTGCTATAGTGCGGTGGCACCGTATCACTATGTTTATTTAAGGTACTTTGATTTTCTTCTCGAGCTTTAACAGAAATTGCTAGGTATATCGAAGTTACGTAGGGACTTCAGTTGAAGATCAAACTTGATGAAGAAAGGTGTTTGGTATCTCTTTTAGGCTGTAGAAAATATTGAATGGTTCAGGCTCTTTTCCTGCATTAGTTACTTGTAAGGTTCGACTAGCAAAGTATGCCATAGTTTCCATCTTGGGAGGCACATCAAACTTTAATCTTCTGGTAATAATAGAATTCTTTTCATTTTAGGATTGTTATGGATGATATCTTAGGGTCTTATGCTCTTATTCTTGCAATTATGTTATTTCATGAACTCCACTTAGTAGCCATGTGCCAGTTGGTCCCAAGCCTGTGTAATAGAGGAGGTTTGTGTCCAGTAGGCAGCCAGTCTTTAGAACTTTTGCCAAGCTTTCATGAGAATCATGTTTTGAAGGATTGACGAACAGGATTTGCAAAGCCAAACCGAAAAAGCTTGGACAAGACTGTGATGATGAAGAAGATGTGTTTGTGTTTCATTTACCAGGAAATGTACACTACATCTCTAACGATCCATACGATGCAAATGGTTGGTTCATCGTTTCTAGATCATGACATTCTTCCTGAACAGTCGCACCTTTTTCTTCCAACACTTGCTTTCTCATTGTAATGAGAGACATCAATGATATCTCAGCTAGATTAAAAGAGAGATCTCAACTTGATTAAAGAAATCCTTGCTTTTCAGAATTTTTGTAATTGATCACCTGCTTTTAAACATTTCAGATAAGCAGGAAGCAGCACCAATTGGTTAAGAAGATAAAGCAAAGTGATGAGGGCATTCAATCCAAATCCCTTAACCGTGTTTTGGGTGACATCAAAAGTTTTGATGTACAACCATACAAAGCATTTGAGGAGGAAGAATGGAAGAAGTTACACGAGCATTGGTTAGTACTTCAAGACACATGGTTTACTTTTTTTCCCCTACTGAAAAATAAAATTTGTCTTCTGAAAGTTTACTCCTGTGTACATATATAGGTTGCAATTGGCATGCAGAGATCTCCCAGCAGCTTTCACAAACCACGGCAAAAGGCAGTTGCAGAGGCGACAATGGTGGAAGTCTTTGGAGCAAGAGATTGCAGACAAAAAGATAATTGTAACGAATGAGGTTTGCCACTTCTCTCTTTCTTGCGTCGATACAAACTCAGTATAGGTAATCCTTGTAGCCCTTATCATTGTTATAGTCCGAAGATCATGAGCTGTTATGCTGTGGTCTTTGGCAGGCACCTTCTTAGGTATGACTTCACGGTTCTTATGGAAGCAAATGAGGAAACTATATGGTATCAACCTTGAGTGAACGTATAGTTTGCTCAGTAGCAGGATTCCAATTGCATGGAGCCCATGTTTCATGATTTGTGGCACTTAAAACCCGTACAATGTACCCAACCCCGTCTCTCTCCCTCTCTCTGTTTTTTTTTTTTTTTTCTTTTGGGGGGGGGGGGGGGGGGGGGGGGGAGGTGGGTTGTGTGTTAGGTCGAAACCAGTCTGGCCTGTTAATGTCAATATAGCTTCCGATATGAATAAAGATTAAAGGCAACAAAGTAAATGTTTGACGCATTGACCTGAATGCTTTGACCCAGTGGATTACCTTACCTGAACAGCTCAAACAGTTCCTTTTTCCCAAGCGGGGGTTTCAGTGACATGAGCTGTTTTGGTAACCTGCTCAAGTCCAAGGTGGTCAGGTTTGAAGGCGCTGGTAATCCTAGACTATTGGTATGGTGGCACTGATATGATCGTGGATGCCCCCCAAAATCTCCCAAATTGAGAGATCCTAACCCTCGGATTCTCAGCCTATTTTCTTTTGAATGTGGATAGTGATATATCTTTTACTTGTTTGCCTGTTTACAGGCCAGAGATCAATGGTCTTCCTATCTGGGGAACTTTTGGGTCATCATATGGGGAACTTTTGGGCCATGATATGTCCATCGTGATTATCGGATCAACGGTCTGGACTCTGGATATGGATCCCTGTGTATTTCCATGCCAAGAGACAGATGTAATATTGTGCCATGAACTGATTGTAGTTTCTCTCGATCGATTGATCTATAGATTAGTCAAAAGAAAGATTGGATGATTAGACAGTTACATCTTCTCTCATTTCCTTTAAAAAAAAAAAAAAGAAACAAAATAAACTTCTCTCATTTCCTGCAATAAGGTATTAACTTCTGTCTGCTAATTGTATGGCCAGGATGTGAATGGGGAGGAAAAGGATCCTGAAACACCACTTAAAGAACAAGGAGATAATAGCAGGGAAACCGAACAAGGGCCCACCATCAATACACAGAAGTGCGAAGACCACAATGATTCGGTTCCTCACTCCACCCATTGCCCGCCTCTCCAGCGAATTCCTTCGCTCAACAGACCTCATGATGAGCTTGAGCCCATGGTTCTAGATTCAGAAGATTGCAACCAAGTGATCTTAAAACAGGAAGGCAATGCTCCCATTCCTTCAAAGTTTTTGGAGAAGATGAATCCTACAGAGGATGTTGCCAAACCCAAAGCTTCTGCCACTTCTGCTAAAGATGTCTGGCGGGGAGTAGAAATTCCCAATTCATACTACCACCCTACTTCAATGAGCCATGGATACAAGTCTTCCAGTGAGTTATCACCAGGGAAACAGCAGCTTGTTGAAGAGCAGCCCACTCGCATGATTGATTTGGAGACCAACATACCCAAACAAGAGCCTCGAGAACCGCTGTTGCATGGACCATCTGACAACCCCCGAACAGCTCTGCATGTGGACAATGGGCCACCTTTGTTTTGTTCTTATGCAAACCAAGACCATAGCGAGCTACTCCCAACCTTCCTCAAGGGGCAGGAAATACTTCAGTCTTATCCGGAGGAGCCTACAAATAGCCTAAAACAACCAGGATTACAGTTTCTGACAGGAAACAACTGCCCAAGTGAAAATGGGCAGTTTCCCGGGCAGTTCCAGGAGCAGCAGCAGCAGCGGTTGTTTGAGGAGAGACGGATAAGAGAGAAAGACTTGTACCTGCACCAAATCATGCAGAAGAATATGTATTCCAATGGCAGATACCCAACCCAAGAACTCTTCTCTTCAGGTGACATACAGGAGTGGCCTGATGATCCTGTCCGCGCAGCTCCTTTCCAGCCTCCGGTTAATGGTGGGATGTTAGGTCACAATTGGTTCTCTGGTGATCATCGGGCCCGTAATGGCTGGTCTGGAACTGAGGTTTCCGGCCCCACAGGTCAGTGCCTGGAAGGAGGCAGTAGCAATACAGACGGTAGCCTCTTCAGTGTCCTATCCCAATGTAACAAGTTACAGGCCCATTCACAAAACAAGTCCACAGACTCCAAGCAATATGCTCCAGCAAGGAACTTTGTCAGTGGGGGCATTTCAGGCAATGGTGATACATTCACATTCACCTCTAAGCAAACCAGCTATTCAAGTCCACACGAATCCTCCGCCTCTGCCATCATGCCATGGACGAACTTGCCTCGTTCGAATCCTGGCTCCCATGATTCAATTGAGAAACCATTTTTGAGGTCTTGGAACAAGTAGTGGGACACGCAAGTGGCCACCATCAGCATTCGCATGCTTGGCTTGTTTGTGCATTCTCATGCCCCTTGCATGCCCAAGGAATACATGAGCGTCTTTTTTTTTTTTTTTTTTTTTTTTTTTTGTTTAAATAGATGGGGTTAAAAGAATTTGCCATCTTGGGAGGGAGGGAGCTACTATGATGGCAAAATGTATGCAAGAAAAGGAAGGCGGCATGGTTCATGTACATATCCACACATATCATCTCAACCATTCCCATGTATATATATCTATATCTAAATATTAAAGATGGAGAAAGAGGTCTTGGAATATGCAATGTAAGGAACAACTAACTAGGCACCCCTTTTGTCTGGGAAATTAAGTATTATTTTATTTTAGGGTCTTTCCCTATCTTGTTGAGGTTCCTAGTTTAGCATATTTTGGGGTCTAATGACATCAATGGAAGCAGATACCTTAACACAATAATAGTTCATTCCAAACCTTGTTATTCATCTTTTTCCTGTTTTTCTTGCTGTTTGGAGTATGATCCTTAGCCCATTGGGTGGTCCATTTTTCAGTGTGTAGTGGCCTATGGAACTGAAGGGCGATGATCTATACTGGAAGATATTAGTTCTGATATTTGGCTTCTTGTTTTTTTCTCAGGGAGTGTAGATCTATTGCCCAATTTCCTTATAACTATCTGCAGGCTGCTTATTGAAGGGTCCAGATTGTTGTGTGGAGGAGAGTTTTGGGGCATGGTTTGTCCAGAATGGCAAGATAGGTCCTGAGAAATGGTCTGGATTATTGAATCATGGGCCCCAGTTGTACAGAAGGAGAAGCTGTGGAAACTATGCCTCTCCCTCTTTGTGCCTTTTGTTTTTTGAAGAACCAGGTGCATGTTGCATTTCCGTTTTATTTTTTTTTCTGCCAACACTTCTCTTAGAATAGGCCTTGCAATAACCCTTACAAATGGGATTCCTAGGATGTCTCGTGTTCAGGGATATCTACCAACAATCCCTACCTTCCCAGTCTAAAGGCCGGTCAGTTAGCCTCCGACCGACTCCGATTCATCTGAGTCAACCCCGTTCTGTTTTCATGTGACAGAATGAGAAATTAAAACAGCAAAACTCAAAAACTGGTTCTTCCAAATTTTAACTGGCAAACAAAACCTGGCCAAGCCAATCTCACATTAAGTTATTGGTTTAAGAAGTCCCATAAGACTTCTGTACACGAGTTGAGCTTGGCCCAGCTCGGCTTGGCTAAGCCAGTATGCTACCCTAACTTGAACTCGGCTCGGCTTGGTCCTTGAACCCTTTTTTTTTTTTTTTTGGGTTAGCTTGTCAGTACACACCCATGTCAGTACACATGCTCCATGTTAGCCACTCCCACTAGGGATCGATACCAAGACCTCAAGTGTTGAAACGAGGCATCTCCACTCAGTCTGCCAGTTGAACTCGGCTCGGCTTGGTCCTTGAACCTGACTGGCCACTTGGTCAGCAGCTTGGGCCAGCTCAAGCCAAGCTTGAGAGCGATCTTTCGAGCCATGCTCAAGTTCAAGGCATTCAAGTTCAAGCCTGTGAGCTGACTTCGAGTTTAGGTTTTTAAGGTTTTTAATATATATAATATGTAATTTATTTAGATATATAAATGTTTATATTAAATGAACCTGATCCAAGCTGAATTGATTTGAACCGAGTCAAGTTTTGAGTCGAGCTCGGTCTAGATCAGATTCGATTCGAAATTTTTTTGAACTCAAAACATTAGCTTGACTCAGCTCGAATTCAAGCCCAGTCGAGTCAAGCTTTTCCAAGTTGAGTTGAGTGAGTTAACCAAGCTATCTCAATTCATGTACAGCTCTAGACTTATATAACATTATGTTATGATTATTAATATATGATATATTATATTACTCAGGATGTGTTTGGTCTTAGCAAATATAATGAAATTTCATGATTAATCAGTCTAAGGATTGATTAAAAATAATTAAGAAAACATGACTCATCCAACTCATCGCATCAACCCTCCAGAGTTAAACTTTTAGGGACCGACTTTCCAGTTTGCCAATGTTCATACTGAAACTATAATCCGGTTTTAAATTGTCATCTTAATTCCCAAAATAAACCTACTAAATTTCTTAATTAAAAATTCGCAACTGCCTATCTCATGATTCCTGAAATACTTCAATCCACTGTATTCAAAAATTACAATCCTCTCTTTGCCCTTTTTTTTTCTCAGAATACTACCTATTAGAACGCAAAACTGCATACTGCAGTACTACAGTAAGTAACCATACAGAATTACATTCCTATTTTCGCCATTCTTTACCAAAATGACCCTACTTATTAGAATGCAGATCTGCAACCAATATCATACACCGTTCCAAACATATTTGCATTTCACAGCATACATTTAGTGAAATTTAAATTAAAAAAAAGAAAAAGAAAAAGAAAAAGAAAAGAGGAATTGATAAATCATAAGAGGTCTTGTTTGTGTAAATAAAATCATTGTAGATTGAATATTAATGGACCCATCACGCATAGAAAGCCAAAAGCAACCCACCACCATGAAATAATCTACTTTGTTGGCATCAATCACAAGGCATGCAAGCCTGTCTCATGGTTTTTTTGTCCGACCGTTTTATTCTATTCACCCTTTTCAGAGAAATCATACCACAATTCATGTACATATCAGCCCTACACGTGTCATAGACGTACGCTAGACTAGAACTTCAAGAATGTAGGCCCAGCAATTGACAGGCCAATGGCTAAAAAATCACACTCATTCAATGATCCTTGATACTGAAATTTGCGCATTGAATTTTGGCTGTGGTCCATTTTCATTATGACCGTCCATTTTATTGTGGTCAGATTGTTAGGATCAAACAATGTGGTTATTGGGCTGCCCCCCATTCAATGTGGGACCCACAACTCCGGTGCTCTGGATTGGCCTAAATGCATGATCGTGTCCAAGTGGATGTATGCGTGTGTAAAATATACCAAAGTGCTGTTGTATCATGTAATTCCTGTTGAAATCTGGTTCAAGCACTCAGCTCTCCGGCGTACATGTACAAGATCTGAACCGTTATCTATTGGGCCCTACGATATATGGCCATACATCATATTTCACTGGATTGTATAACTTTTACCATTTGAGGATAGATGATGAGTGATTACACTTTTTTACAGCCATCCATTTGCAATTCTGAGAAGTCCTTCAATATGTGGCTAGGATTGTTGGATCACGTTGTTTATGGGGACCTGCAAATGATAGGTATATATGTTGTACATGCATGTGTGTGGTGCTTAAAATTCTAACATTGGTCATCATCATCATCGTTAAAAACAGGGGCGAGATTCCTATGATGGTTCAAAATGGTGGTGACTCTTCAACCTATGCATGGCATGGTCATAAGGTAATCCAGACCGTCCAAATCCCTGAATTGCGGATGGAGCACAGCACAATAATCACGCTGTGAAGATGATAGCAACTATCTGATTTTTCCCTCGGGAATTCATGCCACTCTTTATTTTACTTCTCACCACCCATTTAATGGTCAGCAATTGAATGGTTAGGATCAGTTAGTCTGTGTGATTTTAGAGACACTCTTCATTCACAATGTGTCCTCCAATTTGGATGGTCTTGATGGCTCTGTACATGAGTTCACATATGAAGGAGGATGAATGACCACATTTTCAAAATGGTGGTGAACTATCTATTATAGGAGTCCAACGGCTTCAAACCGTCGTTTAAACAGAGCTATTCTTCTTGGCTTTTCTTGCTTGCTAAGCATGAAATCTGTAGGATTCCAAAGGCTTTTCTTGCTTGCTAAGCATGAAATCTGTAGGATTCCAAAGGAAACCCTTCATTCCAAGCCTGGAATTTGATCTTTTGAATACTGCCTTCTTAAACAGTGTCTTGAGCTCAAGCTCCAATCGTCAGATATTTCTTCTCATCTTCCATTTCTCTCTTCTTCTCCTTTCATCTATTGGCTGCAGCAATGACAAAGAAGATCAAAGATGTTATTCACTTGGAGCCGGAACCTGTTATTTCAGTTACAAAGCCTACACTTATAGAGCGATTGACTAGCAAGATCGGTACGTTGCTTTAATTTGTTCTTTTCTTTTTTAATAATTTGAACAATTTCTTTATCAACTGGGTTGTAACTTTCGATGCCTTCGTCATGTGGGTGCTCCCGATTCTGTTGAATTTGAAATGGGTCATCTACATTTTCATCACTTGACTAGCCATATTGGTATAGAGATTCAATTCTCTGTACAAATTCCAATTTTTCAAAATGAGTTTTTTTTTTCTCTCTCAAGTTTCCACTAGTTTAACCACTGTTCTAGACTGTTTATCTTTTCACTGTGGAAACAAATAACATCGACTTTTTCTAAGCATCTTAATTGCTAAATTGTTCAATGTCGATCTACCAATATTGCTCGATGAAGATCATGTTGGACTTAATTGTGGAATAATAGATTGCACCATGCATCAATCTTGGAGATCAAACTAACTTTAACCTTAAAGACATACCTAAGTGAGAAGCCATTCCTACTTTGCATTGATGGAAATGTTTCTTGATCTTCCGCACCTTACAACCTCCCGAAAAGCCTACAATGAGGTGGGTTTTTTGTCTATGTTGGTGAAGAGATCAAGACTTATATTTGTAGAAAATTGGCCTAGGATAATTCAACCAATCACAACTACTCTCTCAGGAGTCTCCATACTAGATGGAGTCCATGTCCAATTGAAATACTATGGATACGTAACATAGTCCAAGCACACCACCCCATTATGTATCTTATTTGATCACAACCATTCCGAGGACCACCGGTATGCTCAATCTAAAGATCTAACAGTCAGATCTTCCAAACCTTTGATCACGTGGGGCCCACCTAGTAAAATTATTATTGATCAATCAAACAAAGTTTTTACTGATCGATCAAAGAATATTTTTTTTCTTCTTTTTTTTTTGAAAATTTTTATAAGACACATTTGTTTGAAACTTTCCAATAGGTACCCATTAGATTTTTTATTTTATTTATTTTATTTTTTTTAAATGCCACCATTGGATAATATGAGCAACACTTCTTAGATTTGGTTCATCGAGACAAGTGATATTGGATAATGGTAGTCATCAAAACATTAACCTTTTTGAATTGAGACGAATCATGACCACGAATACCAACAACCTCAATAACATAAATCAAGGACATAGAAGTATGGTATGAAGGTTATGTGTCTAATACAATCATATATGCCTCTCTTCAAATGGTCCTACCGTCTCTATTAGGAATTTTACTTGTTTCCAATGAGACAAACAAAATTCTGCTTTACTCAAAACAAATGTACACATTAAAGGAGAAACTTTTTTTTTAAAAAAAAGTGAGAAAATCATCAAAATAAATAAGATCTCCAATCCAGTGCTTCTTTAATAAATGTTTGCACATGAATCAAATCAAAATAAAACTCCCACTAATCCAATATTTCCCCAAGGTCAACAAATCTCATAGAAGATATATGCCTTATAAGTAGCATGAGGAATGGCATTTAGGGAGTAGACTCACTATTATCTGCTTCATGCGAATGAGTTTTATAGACATTTAACAATTCTGTGTTGAGAAAAATTGAAGCCACATCGCTTGATGCATGGCCTCGAGACAAGCTACGTATTCAGCTTCCAAGCATATGAAATATGAAACCATACTATTGCACGCTCTTCTTGAGATAATTCCATAATAAATGTAGCCAGATGTAAACTTTTTACTATTGAGGCAACTAACAAGGTTTGCATCTGTACATCCAATCGATTCCAAATGATTGGATCTTCGATATGTGTAAGTAAAATCCCTTGTTTGCACGTTAAAAGCACAATACTTTGATACTGAAGAGAAGATTTTCTTAAAATTAATGCATCTGCTTATTAGAACCCCTTAGCAACTATTCTCCTTGGATATTATCCATAGAGTTCTCTTTTTTTAATACCCATTTACTACCAATCGGTTCAATCCCTTTGTGCCATTCATCAATATTCTAGATCTTGTTGTCCTTCATGGGTTGTAATTCATCTTCTATGGCATCAATCCTGAAAGTTGGCAGCCCTACTATTTACAATATCCTTAATAAACCCGGAGTTCCCAATATCCACAATCCTAATAGGAACAATAGAATCTAGAACCTTTTAACCTTATTGGGTATCCAACAATTAACTATCCTGGGGTCAAGTTTTCCTTCTTGTAGGTTAAAAGCTCGGCTTATGCAAGACAACCCCATACATGAAGGTGTCACAAATTAAGGTTTTTGATACAACCTTGCTTGGGACTTGAAAGGATATGCATGGTGTATTACGTGACGATGTCAGAGTTCTATAGGTATTCTATAAGACTTAAAGGTGCTAGGGTAACTTATTCATTGTATATGAAGTATGTGTAACATAATGAGTGTAACCATTTACAGGTAATAAAACACTTCCACCCATTCCAAAATGTTGTAAGGAATGATCCACAAATGTCTACATGTATCACCTCTGAGAGTCCTACGCTCCTGCACCCTTCCATAGGCCAAAGTATCTTTCTTAAAACTAATAGTTGGATTAACACTTTAAAGGTCAATGGTTGATATTAACCATGAAGTATGGGCAACTGCCTTATTTTGGGCCAGATTAGAACTCAATTGCATTATACCGTATGTATGCTGAAATACCAAGGTTGTTTGTCAAGTGAATCCTACCAACCTTTCATTATTTAGTCAGGTTCGCTTGTACTAAAAATGACAACCTGAGTATAATGATTCTTAATTATCAAGTCTATCATATACGGACTAGATTGATCAATTTTATCACTCACTTTAATTTTCATCATAATCTTACCATTGGATAATGTGATAAGGCCCACATAATGAGCAATCAATCCTATCAGTCAAATATCTTTGTGATCCAAAACCCGATCGAGGCAAGTGACCGCTTGTTTTGAAACTCTTGACGGGGAGAGAAAAACCACTCGATTAGATCTTCCAAAGGGGGTCAAAAGTGGGTCGCAATCTATTGACGTCGCATGTACCGTTCAAGGGCTGGCACATTGGATGCATTTCAGGCCCCATACACCGATCCATCTATTTAGAGGTCATGGGGCTCAATCCTCATCAAAACATGTGTGTGCCCCACATCCCAGAGTGATCGGATCTCCTGATCTTTACATAGATAAACAGATTTGGAAAAGTGGGCCTAACTACAATTTCAGGCCCAAAACAAGGTCCAAAACTAGGCCCTATATTAACAAAAGATGGGCCTAAAACCTAGCCCATTCAGAATAAGCAAACATGCCCAAAAAGTAACCTGATCAGGAGTAGATAAACATGATATACGATTAAAAGAATGGGTGGTTATCAACCATACCAATCTCACTAATTGGGCCATAAATAGGGTTTCTAAAATTCAGCCTAATCGATAACTTATTTTATAATATGATGTCAATCAAGGGGATAACCCCAAATTTAACAAGCAGTGGTGTTTATATGGGCAATTCAAATCTCAAGGTCACAACACACAAACGAATGATTTAGATCTTGACATGAATGATGTCCTAATGGACATCTTAGATCCAATGGCCATGATATTCTAATGAACTGTCCAGCAGTGTTCGAAGTATCGGTATTGCTACAAATTTTGTTGGCCAGGGATATGGAAACAATATCAATATCGTCGATAATATCTCTGATAACTAGAAATGAGGAGAAACATAGGGAAAACGATGAAATTTTTAGTGGAAATTTAAGAGATGCTAAAATACACGTATTTGCATATTTAGGAATTAAAAAAATTGCAAAAAGAATGTATACATAATAAGTTTCCATTTAATGGGGCCTAAAAGCATGTGTCGTCGTAAGAAATTGGTCTAACCATCCAAGCATCCATCCAACCTTCCATCTAAAACATCCATCAATATTACAAAGAAATCATCAACAACTGGAAAGGAAATGAAATATTGCAGTCTCGATATTGTGGCGCCCTCCAATTAGAGCTGTGGTTTGCACTGACACGGCCACTATCGACAACAACTTTGTTTTTTTCTTTTTTCTTTTACGGCAGCACTAACGATGGGGTTCATCCGGTTTTTCCATCTTCACAACGAGAATGACTCTCAATGGTCCGACGAGTGTCAATTCGACGCCGGTTCCTCCAACCGTCAAAGCAACAGGTGTGCCATTGGAAACTCATCGTCTCCCCTTCTTTTTATTGATGAATATACATGGAGATAATGACATCTACGTTGAATGAGTTTTTGGTCATGGCCCTTGAATTGAGTGGAAAATAAACATGATGCACAGGAGACTCCGATACTAACTGTTAGACTTAATTGTGAAATAACAGATCGCATTATGTATAAATCTTGGAGATCAAAGAAACTTTAATATTAAAGACGCACCTGAGTGGGAAGCCATTCCTACTTTCCGTTGATGGGGATCTTTCTTGATATTCCGCACCTTACGCCCTCCTGAAAACCCTACAATGGGACTTGGGTTTTATGCCTATGTAGGTGAAGAGACTGGGACCTGCATTTATAGTAAAGGGGCCTGGAGTAGTCCAACCCATCACACCACTCCTAGCTCACGAATCTCCACACAAGAAAGAGTCCATGTTCAACTAAAGTATTGTGGATATATAACATAGTCCAAGCACACCAACCCATTACATATCTAAACCGATCACAACTGTTGTGGGGTACACCAATATGCTCAATCTGAATATCCATCGGTCATATCATCCAAACCTTTGATCACGTGGGGCCCGCCTAATAAAAGTCTTACAAGTCAAAAGAGAGTTTTGAGCTCATTGTATCCTGGGGATGGGTTGCAAGTAACCTGTGTTGGATATGGGCCTGTGGGCAACCTCTTATGAGTAGGTCTCACATGGTTTCCTCTATAATAATTTTCTCATGACCCTTTTCCAATTATTTTTCTTGAAATTTAAATTTAAATTTGCACGAGAGAGAGGATGCCAATAAGGGAGAGAGATTAAATGTGATAGGGATAAGCTCTACTCATCCAAACTCCTCTCATATCCTCTCGATAGAGGGGGCATTCTCTCATTAAAGGTATCCCAATTGAGAGTGTTTCCCAGAGAGAAAATAAGGAGAGGAATAATACTTATTTGTCTATTTGCCTCTAGACGATCTAGACCGTTAATCATAATTCAGGGACTATCTTAGCTATAGAATCAGAGGGGTGATTAGATCCTCTCCACTCTCGTAGTGGCTAGTTGGACTGCTTGATGTAGAGCTTCCATCTTCGGCTTTGTGCGAAGGTCCTCAAGATCATGTAGATATCGTTAGATCCTAAGGGCTCACTCATCCCAATCATTCAATAACTTGGATTGCAGAATCAGATTTTATTCATGGTGGGGGATAATACCATCTTAAGGAAAGCGAATGAATGGTGTGACTTGAAGCCATTTCCCTCCATTCTTTATTTTGCCAGTAGGCAGACCTAACAATCTTTCCTAGATACGTTATGACAAAAAATCCCTTCCATCAAGCATTCATAGTCAATTGGTCCACAAGTTGATTGTTAAGAATAAACCTATACAATGGTTCATTTCAATGGGAACAAGTCCACACATTTTGGGTCAACACTCTTTCAAGATTAAGGCTATGGTTTGAGCCCAACTTACCTACCACAAAAGAAAGAAGTCCGAATTGTATTGGTAGGACATTCCAATGGTGGAGTTTGTTTTGCAGCATTCCCATCCATAGTGGGGCTCACTTGATGAATGGTTTGCTGAAAGGTGGCCTTCCTTTATAGAATGTTGGCCGGAGCTAGGACATTACTTTGCATTGGGTATTGTATATTTCCTCATTGATTGTAGCTTTTACATTTTTTGCATTAATTCAACATCGTTCTCTAGATTTTTGAATTAGGTGTATGCATTTTTTTTCTTCTTCAGGTCCATATTCTGATTGACTCAAGTACACGGGATACTTTTACAATGCATTTTTCCTTTCGATTGTGTTCATATTTCCTCAATTTGATTTTTTTTTTTTCCTTATTCTTCATTTCATTATTGGATGGACCCAGAAAATTCTGAAGTTTTAATTGCCTTTCAGACAAAGGTCCAGAGCGGGCTGAGTTTGTAAAGTTTTGTAAGAGAGTCGAGTACACAATTCGTGCTCGGTATCATTTACAATTCGAGGATATGATGGTACAATGACATCTTCATTTTCTCTATGGAAATCCTATATTATGAAGCACACTTATTAATGTTTGAGTGGTTTCTTCAAAAAATTATCTAAATTGAAGAGGTTGTTGTGTTTGTAGCAATTGTACACCCTCTTCAATCCGCTTGATGAAAATAAGAGATTGAAGCAGCAGAAGATAACCCCTGAAGAGAAAGATGTTCTTGAACAGAATTTCTTAGCATGCTTGTTTCAGGTCAGTTGGCTCTTGCATCCCTTCATAACCTCTCTAGGCTGTACTTGGATTCAGTGTCAGATCGCATTGCAACTATTAAGCTGATAAAATAGAATAACCAAAACATAATTTCATTAACATTCATTCATAACTTCATTAAACTGCCAATATAGAAAGTCACAACCACCATAATGGGCATAGGCCAAATCTGTTGCGAGTTGAGACATCGGCGGTTATGGATTCTATTTGGGGTCCGCTATATAAAAGTTGATTACATAGGTTGATTACCATCAAAGAGTTAAGGATGATATCTGGGTAACATACATATAGAAGGTCTCAAATCCAACCGGTCAAACAACAAGTTATGGTCCACCTAGTGGATAACTTCCAACCTAAACCCATCCAATAAGTTGACCCGATCATGAGGATCACCTTGTGTAAAAATCAGCCACATCCACTCATTGAGTGGACAATGCTTTTCTTTTTCTATTTATCAATCGCTAGATATTGTCTGCTATGGTGTGGCCCACTAGATGAGTCTATGGGGTGATCATTTCATTAAGTGATAAGTGATAATCACGGTGGTGCCAACCTATTGGAAGGGTTGGATGTCACATATGCACTTAATAGGTTGGAAGTTATTCACCGGGTGGATCATAACTTGTGGTCCAACAAGTTCTACTTGATACCTTTACATACAGGGGGGGGAGCGATGGTCCCCTATAGGCAAACGAGGGGCCAACTTGGGTGGCTTGGAGTGCTTTCACATGTGGGGCACAATTAGCACAAGTGCAGCACAAGAGAAGATGGATGGTGACATGGTGTCACATGTGGCACATTAGCACATGTAGGATGCTTTAGACATGTGGGGCAGAAGAGAAGATGGATGGTGACATGGTGTCACATGTGGCACATTAGCACATGTAGGATGCTTTAGACATGTTGGGAAGAAGAGAAGATGGATGGTGACATGTGGCATAGTGGCATGTGTGGGGCATTTACCAAAGATGGACAATGGCTCATTTGGCACATTGACACATGTGGTACATATGAGGTGATTGAAGATGGATGGTGACATATTTGGGCTTAACCATTGAGGAACCCATTTTCCTTCCATCGTGGAAAAATGCCTTTCTTAGAGGTGGAGGTGGGAAAATAAATTTGTTTATTTTCCAACAAAGAAAGTGCAAAATGGTGTTTCCCACAAAGAAAGGCTTGGCAAACAACGGGAAGGAAGTTTCATGGGAAACAATATTTCCTTTTCTGAATTCAAACAGGCCCCAAACTTCCAACTCTCAAAATTTCACAAGATTCATCATTTTTTGTTCATTCCTGTTGGTCATTTTTGATTCTTCATCGTACTATTCACGTTAGTTCATTTCTAGTCTATTTCAACATCCACACACCAGCACACTTTAGGGTATTGTTCACCTTATTTCATTTCTAGTCTACTTTAACACCCACACACACACAGACGACACGCGCACACATGAACGTGAAATGAGTCCATGGTAATGTTACTACCTATCATTACAGTGGTAACCTTTTGAAATGTGCCCCACATGATGCGTGTCGGACATCCACTCCGATCATCATGAAGCCATGTCTCATTTGACCATGGATCTAAAAATCAAGGCACTCCATGTTGTGGGCCACACGAAAGGGAACAATTGAGAAGGTGTAAGGCCCACCCCCACAGCACATGATATTGTCCGCTTTGCCCGGTGGGCTCACGGCTTTAAAACGCGTCATGTCTGTTAAGGGATAAACCCCACATATAACTATCATAACTCTAGACAACTCTTCCGATGTGGGACAAGGTTCCGCCTTCACTGTGCGCACAATAGCCTGTCAGCACAGTAGCCTGCCAGCCACACAGTAGCCTGCCAGCCTTCCTTGGGGCCCGCCCACATGTGACGCCCGTATCTCCCACCGAGGGCAGAGCCGTCCTCGGCTCTGATACCATTTGTAAGGCCCACCCCCACAGCACATGATATTGTCCGCTTTGCCCGGTGGGCTCACGGCTTTAAAACGCGTCATGTCTGTTAAGGGATAAACCCCACATATAACTATCATAACTCTAGACAACTCTTCCGATGTGGGACAAGGTTCCGCCTTCACTGTGCGCACAGTAGCCTGTCAGCACAGTAGCCTGCCAGCCACACAGTAGCCTGCCAGCCTTCTTTGGGGCCCGCCCACATGTGCGCCCGCCCACGTGTGCCCGCCCACATGTGGCCACAGTGACGGGGCGTCACAGAAGGGACGCCCACCCTTGATTTCATGGAGGGCCCACCATGTTGTGTATGTGAGATCCAATCCATTGCTTTGAAACACCTACTCCAGATGAAAATCAGGCCATTTTGACACTTGGGTAGGGCCCAATGCAAACCAATGATGGGTTTCCCCCTCTCAATTGTTCTTGCGCATGTGGCCCACTTGAGTTTGCATTGCGTTGATTTTTGGGCCCATAGCCAAACGAGCCAGGGTGTGCAGGGTGGTTGGAGTGGATGTCCCACATGTGTCACATGGAGCCCATTTCAAAATGTTACCACCATAATTATGGTGGTAACATTTCCACGGAACCATTTCCTATATATGTATCATGTATGTATGTATTGAGAATGATCACATAGTGCTGTTGTGGATCCCACCATGATGTGTGCATTAGATCCACCCCATCCATGAGGCTAGCCCTTTGATTTTTAGGCCATGGGGCCATAAATCATCCTGATCAGAAACTTAGCAAGGCCACACCACATGGAACATTTGGGAGAGGAACCAATACAACCTTCTAGACTGGCTGTGGGACCATCTTGTTGTGAATATGCCACCTAACTCATTCATTCGACATTCCCTATGGGAATGAAGGGACACCGAAAATCATGACAATCCAAAACTCAGGTGGGCTATACCAAGTGAATTTACAGGTTTTAGGCATGACTTTATGTTGTTCCCTAATGTTTGCCACCTGAGTGTCTGAACAGCCTGATTTTTGTGCTCCAAGGTGAACTTGAGGCAGCTCACTTGATGGACAGAACAATGTCATACACACATCACAATGGACCCCACAAAGGGCAACACTACCCCAAGCTACGATGGTGTCAGCACTATGTGATAAGACAAACATATATATGTATGTTTGTATGTATGTTATGATAGTGTTGGCACCACCATAGATGCCACCAAGTTGGCCAAGACACACATAACAAATGGACTGCCAAAAAACCGAGCAAAGTTTTCTAGCAATCCATTGACCATGTACAGTGTCGGCTGGATCAATGGAGAGACCTGAATTTTTGTTCATGGCATTTACGCAAAGGAGACCACTTGATGGACAGCCTGGATCAGGAAAATGTGCTAGCAGGTAGGAAGGCTGGGCTGCACACATGCGTCTGGAACTAGAGAACTTGAAGAATATGAATTACTTGAGACTAAGTAACTAAATTTCCATGTTAATACATAATGTGTGCATTAAAACACATGAAGCTAATGCGTCCCTGCAAACATCATGTTTTATTTTGTGTTCATCATAATATTTTCTCAAGAATCCTTCCCATATTGAGCTTTTTTCTTCATCATTTCCCCCTCATGTAGATATTGGAAAAGAGCAATTTTAAAATAGTGACTGACGAAGAAGTTGAAAATGCACTCTCTGGGAAATACCTACTAAATCTTCCGATCGAGGTTGATCTATCAAAGGTTCAAAATCAGACTATATCTACATGACTACATGGTTTTAATCCATTCTTTTATTTTCCATATTCAGCAACAGTTATTCTCATGTTTTCTGTACTATTAAAGCTCACCTAGTTTTCAATGAATGTAGCTTGACACGCAGCTTTTGATGAAGTATTTTGATGATCATCCTTATACAAAGCTACCCATGCATCATGATAAGGTATTATTGTTTTAGATCATAGAGTAGAAGTGTATGAGATAAAAATCATGAAATGAAACATTAGCTTTATTCAGGTATCTACAGAGGTTAATTCTATTGCAGATTCTCTCTCAAAGGAGGCATTCTATAGATCTTCTCTTTGTATAGGGACTCTTATCCACTGCCTTGATGGATGTTGGTGGTGTTTTAATTAACTGCAATTCGTTAAAAAAAAGAGAAGAAGAAGAAAGATTCTGTATATTTTCAAGAGGAATGCCAATTGCACAAGATAAAGATTCTGTATATTTTCAAGAGGAATGCCAATTGCACAAGATAAAGATTCTGTATATTTTCAAGAGGAATGCCAATTGCACAAGATAAAGATTCTGTATATTTTCAAGAGGAATGCCAATTGCACAAGATTTCTGGTGCATGCTTGGATACATTACAGACATGTACAAGATCTGGGCCACTCATATGGTGGGCCACGTCATACCTCGGTCAAGACCCAAAAATGAGGCTGGTTGAATGGACCATCCTAAGCACTCAACTTTTAAGGAAACAATTGTCACCACCCATTTTTGGGACACGTTGTGATCAAGAGGTTAGCATTTTCTGATTAGCCTTTCCTGGCCATCGCCAATAATGCATGTGATTCAGGATGAGTCGTCCATATCTTGTATATGCCTGGCATGGCATGTTCATGGGAACTCTTGCATGGAGAGTAGTGCACAACTAGCATTCCTCTTTTTTCAATTTTCTTAAGCATACTTTTCTATACTTTTGTATGCACTTACGAACTTGCATAAATATGCACATTGAATCTTTTTACCTTCTTATTACTTCCATTTAACAAAAAAATATTTGAAATTATTATTTAAATACTGTTCAAATACATGATGAATGTAGGTAGAGAATAGAGAGTGAAAGGGAAGGAGAGAAAGAGAAAGAGAGACTTCAAACTAATTTCTTAGGCTCCCTTATTTATTTATATTGCCATTAGCAGAATTTAATTTACAATAATAAAAAGACAACTACTGTTACAATAAGTCAAAAAACGTACTTTCTTAGGCTCCCTTATTTATATTGCCATTAGCAGAATTTACAATTTACAATTTTATTTTATTTTATTTTATTTTTTAAAGATAACTGCCGTTACAATAAGTCAAACAGCATTTGAAGGTATACCACATGTGTACGCCATGAAGTACTACAACTATTACATTCTTTACACTCTCTACCAAGTTGGAGCATAGATATCATATATTCTTAGCTTGCCCAAAGTATCACAAAAATGAGTACGGCATTGCATCACTGTTAAATTATTGCTTTCTATTATTTCACAAGAGAGTACATGGTGAAAATATTGTTTTCTATTCTGTTTAGAATGGAGAGAATATATAGAAGAGGTGGGAGATATATAGAGATCTTAACAAATATGCATGAATCTATCCATAGAGCCATAGTATGTATAGTTGTACTGTTGTACATAGATATCCTATACTCTAACACTCATGCTTGGGTTAGAGCATGGATAATCATGTCCAGCTTGGAACATATACAAAGAAGACAATGACATTCAACATGTGCCACCACTCCCCTCACACACAACATGTTTGGATACACGATCTTCAAGTGTTACCTGTCAATTGATTGAACTTTCTTCATTTATTGAATCTTCCCTTTAAATAGTAGACCATCCAAACTCGACAACCATTGAGCCACCAAACGGCCATTCACATGCAAAATCCTCTCAAATACACATGTATAATAATGCACAATAGGTAAGTAAACTACACCAACAATTGAGAGAGGGACTACACCCACAACGGCATGTGAAGGCACACAAGCAACATTGTACGACATTAAGTAAACTACACTTACAATAGATGATAACGGCCTAATAAGAAAGAAACAACAAACAAAAAAGGAAAGCTCGAATGTTGTCTTGGAACATTGTAAAACGGAGGCAGGCAATGGCGATAAAGATGATGCTCAAAGACGAATA
Source organism: Magnolia kwangsiensis (assembly GCA_037074715.1). Lineage (NCBI taxonomy): Eukaryota > Viridiplantae > Streptophyta > Magnoliopsida > Magnoliales > Magnoliaceae > Magnolia > Magnolia kwangsiensis. Next base: position 158,646,444 of record CM073573.1, on the reverse strand, counting down.
GAAGATAGCCTGCAACTGGGTGTCATGTTGAATTGGATGGTTGGTGTAGGTTGGCCGGTTTAGGCAGCAGATGCTCATGAAAGGCTGAGATCGCCCTCCAATCAAAACCCCCATGACGCTCGTGAATTAGCAACCACACAGAGTTTAGTGCACCCTTAAAGCACTAATACAATGGTGGAGTCTGAGAGATCCTTGAGAAAAAAATAGACCAAGTAACTTTGCGAAACAAATTTGGCAGCTTGCTAATCATGATCAAGATCAACAGGTCGGTGATTATATGTTGTCTAAGTCAATATGTTGTTTCAAGCGAACCGAAGACAAGGTTTTGGAGATTTATAGATACTTGTGATGGGTTGTGGGTGTAATTGGAGATAATGATGGTTGAGGATGTTAGGTGTTGCAGAAGATGGGATGCGGGTCTGAATGACAATGGATTGAGGACATTTTGGTGCAGTCGCTAGATTTATAATAGACTTTAGGTCGTTCTTGAAGAAGAAGATAGCATCGAATCTCTTCTTACAGAGGTCCATCGATGACTTCGTTGCCACGCTGACAACCAAAGTTTCCAAACATAGTAAGTTCCAATGGGAATCCCTTCAAGCTTTGCTGGAGTAGTGGCCAGATGCTGATGACGATGGTAGATGTTTGATGCGAACATCAGTGGTGCACCCTTTAGAGTGTACCAGAGGAGGAGGCATCACCGACAAAGTACCGAAACGGAGGAATTGATGTGGATGTGATGGACTCATTTTTTGACGCTGTACAAGTGTAGGAGCGGCATGACCGCACCCTGACCATAGATCCATGGGTCGAATTTCACACCCTACCACACGGGTGTTTTAGTTTTAGACGTTTTTATTCTTTTTTCTTGTTTCATGGGGCTTTATTGTACCTTTTTTTTTTGTCTTTTTTGTTATTTTTCTTATTTTTAGGGGCTTTAGTGTACTTTGACTTTTTCTATAGCTTATATATACATTGTGAGAAACCCTATTTTCATTATTATTGAATGAATAGAAATTTATATTTTTCTTCCACTTTATTCAAGAGATTAGGATTTCAGGATTGGCCCTAAGAATCATCCTCCTCTTCTTTTGACGACAAAAGGACTTGTACTTTCTTCATCTCGAACCCTTCATTTTTCACCTCTTTAATTCCTCTCTGCATATCCCATTTCTAGTTTGAACAGAAAAGAGAGATGGTAAGTCAGTAGAATCAAATCCAAACTTGACCATGGACAAACTTATGCTAGATCTGTAATATCCTCATATCCCTAAGTCCTCCCTTTTTATTGTTTACACGATTTTATGCTAAGGGGCATGATCCTGACGGAATGACCTCATCTTTGTGTTGAAATTTACCTAATCCCTTTGATTGGAAACGGTTAATTGATTCGTGTATCTATTTGAACATTTTTTAACCTGATTATATGTGCATCTAGGATTAGGTCATCACATGTCCCTGCATCAATGTTGGTGTTGACAAAGGTCATTGGGATGAATTCAAGCACACCGGATAAGATGCGAACAATGGGTTTGTTTGCAAACAAACAAATCTGATCTGTGACGGTGGTGGTGATGGCCGAAAACAAAGAAGAATGTTGATTCGGAGATCTGATGATGACATGGGTGGGTTTGGTACGGTGGCCTATGTGGTGGCGGCAATGAAGATTGGATGCATTTGTTGACAGAGACCAAAGACAATGGATATCTAAATCGAGGGAAAACTAGATCTAAGTATAGAGAGATGATGATGGGCTGAGATGGTGGTGGGTTTAAATCAATAGTAGGGTAGCAGTCATAAGAGGCGGCACCAGGGGTTTTGAATAAGGAAACAAAGGGAGGAGAGGATTGAATTTGGGATTTTAAAGACAAAACTCACAGAAGCAATGAACAGAGAAGACGACTAAGTGAGGTTATCAGCAGCTCTAGCTAGCCACTATTGTACATCAATCATTCAATGGTAATGGTGGAAGGAATTTGAGGATGATTGGTTTTAGACAACCAAGAGCAAGGAAATGGTAGTCACATAGGCGGGCTGAGGATGATGGATCAATGAAAATGGATAACAAAGATCAGAGCTTGATCATGGCTTTGATACCACATTATTTCACAAGAGTCTACATGGTGAAAATATCTTGTCTATCTCATTGAGAGTGAAGAGAATAAATAGAAGAGGTGGGAGATCTAGAGGGGTTCTTAACAGATATGAATGAATCTATCCACATGGCTATCTATAGTATGTATAGTTATGTATAGTTGTACATATGTATCCTAACTCTAACACTTTCAAGTCATCATGGGATAGATTGTCTACAACAGGCGCCATTACATCACTACTACATTATCGTTGTCACTATCATCATGGGATGGATCGTTTGCAACATAATCAACAACATCATTATTAGATTATTGCTTTTCAAGTCATTGTGGGATGGATCATCTTTAGATTATTGTTTTCTTAGTCATCGTGTATGGATCATTTACATCAATGTTGTGACATCACCATTAGATTATGGGTTTCCCAATCATCGTGTGATAGATCATCTAAAACAGCACCACAATGACTATTGGTTTCCTAGTCCCATGGGATGGATCAACTACAGAAGATGCCATGAGATCAATGTTAGATTAGCACAATTCCTAATCATCATGGATGGATCATCTGCATTAGGCGCCATGACATCACTGCTGGGTTTTCGCTTTCCTAGTCATCACGGGATGAATCATCAGTAGCATGCACTACATCATCAATGTTAGATTATTGCTTTTCCAATCACCATGGGATGAACCATCTACGTCAGTTTCTTTCTTGTTATTGGTCATATACCCTGGTCTCTTTTGGCCTCTAATAAACATTTTTGCGGATTGAGACCATTCTAGGCAGTATCTCTCATTAAATTTGATGGTGGTAATCACCAGCCTACGATTATCATTTTGAATGTTTCTCATGGGTATCTAAGTTTTGTAATCACCACTGGAGTTCCCTTCCAACATATTATAGCCTTCAAATCACGAAGTCACAAGATACATAATATTAAACTTGAAATAGAAATTTAAAATTTCTATTAGAAATTTAAATTCAAAATTTGAAACTTCAAATTAGATAAATAAATTAAACTTCAAAATTTAAATTTAAAACAATGGTCGTATTATGGGCTACTTGGAAGGATAGGAATGAACGATGTTTTCAAAACAAGAGCAGGTTGGAGGTGGATGTATATGGAAGGGTTAAAATGGATACAATAGGGTTGGCTTCTTGTATAAAGGAACTCAATCAAAATGTTTGGTCATTTTTAGTAGGGTTGTAATTTCATAATGTACATAAAGAGAAACTCGCTCTATACAATAAAATGTCATCATCTTTATATATATATATATATATATATATATATATATAAAAGCAATTTCAATTCGAAAGCCTACTTGAACTTTGAAATTTAAAACTCAAAATTTGAATATGAAATTCAATGTTTGAAATTCTTTTTGGAAAAATAAAAAATAAAAAATTCACCCCTACATCGAAGTGTAAGAGGATTGCACCGTTTGGACAATGTCTAGATGATGACTTCACTTCAATGTTGGCATGGACGTGATGGTATTGGTAGTGTGGAGCTGATATGGTGCAATGATGGTGGCAGTGGCTTGCTAATGAAGATGAGAAGTTTCCAAAATTCTCTTTGAGACCATATTCAGAAACATGGTGAATGTAGGTAGAAAGAAAACAAAGAGAGGAGAGGAAGGAAAAATATGGGAGAGAGAGAGAGACCTCAAATTAATTTTTTAGGTTTTCTTATTTATTTATATTTCCATTGGAAGAAGTCAATATAAAAGGTCAACTAACATTACAATAATAAAAAGATAACTACCGTTACAATAAGAGTCAAATATCTTTGGTATGGTATACTGTATACCACAGATGGACAGAATACTACGGTACATTCTATACAAATACTTAATCAAGTATTTGAGTCAACCCAACATAGTCAGTCATCGAGTCATTTCAGGTCTTCCAATACACTTTAAACAATGGTTTGGGTATTGTTAAATGCATAAAATATTACTAGTATCTACCCTTTGAAAGTTTACAACTTGTGAAGACCAGTGATGCCCATCTTCTTGAAAATGGGTCTCGCACAGTTTATTTTGGCACCTTCTATCTATTGAAAAGGAGAAGTTATATAACATGGGTACTTTGAGTATGTGTCCATGCAAGGGTAGTTATGGAGATATTGAACAACGAATTTGGAGTAAATTATCAATTTCGCCACACATGATAGAGACTGAAACATCAATATCTTCTATTCATTTTTTGAAATATATCTAGAATGAACATTAGGGTTCTTCATATGTAAAATACAAATGAATTATGCACCATTCATTAACTTATGAATGTAAACAAATAACAAAAAAAAAAAAATTCCAGTAAGTCAAAGTCATGAGAGGTGGATTATCCATTTACTTAATGATCACAAAGTATATATAAAAGATGAAAATGGGTTATATTTACAAAAAGAAGATGTATACAACATCAAAAAAAAAAAAAAAAAAAAACAAACAAACTTGAAATACATCAATATCTCAACCCTGAGCAGTACAATTTTTTTAAAGGCAACTAATTTTATTACAAAAGGAAAAATAAATAAAAAGCATATGTTTTAGAGATCTGTGCTAAAACTACATAAATGAGATCAACAATCCGGGGAGTCTAAAGCAAACTTAGCAAGAGACTTTGTAACATCCCGAAAATCGGGGGTCGAGCATAAACTCCACTCCCGAGTTCCAGAACATCACTTATGCAACATTTTCAATGATGGATGAATGTTGTTCATATTAGTGCAGAAAACATGAGTGGGATTAGACCAAACAGCATATCATACTCCAGAGACAGTTAAGTTTCTCAAGCGGAAGACTGTGATAAATATATAAAATGTATAATTGATTGTAAGTCTCCAGAGTGTGAATATGTTACCAAGTTAACTAAATACATGTATACTCCAAAATGGAAAGAGAAGAATATACATGCGTGTTCAAATAAAAGGTAAAATACTAAGTGTATTGGCATCTAATCAATAACCCGGTAACCCCCGTCGATCAAAACTTGCATATAGGAGGAATCCTCCTCATCATCATCAAGTCTGGCTCTGCCTCGCAAGCATCGCCATCATCTGCAACTAAAACAGGGACTATTTGGTGTTGCAAACACCGTCCCGTAACGTGGGAGTGAGTGATCAACTCAGTGGAAACTATACAACAAAGGTTAACATGTTATCCCAATCAAGCAGTAATGATAAGGCAGTACAATCAAACAGGTCCTAGATCTCTTGTTAATGCAAGGATGACATGAAGAATGATGCGTGCCCTCACCACAATTCCCTCTGCGACATCATCTAACGATCGCGGCATGACTCACTTTCTCAGTGCTCTATCACCAAAGCCGTTAGCACATGCAATGCGGTGTTATGAATATGCTTACCAAGTTCTTATTAGTCCTTTTCATACAGCAGGATTGGAAAGCTAAGGTACCTCCCTTATATCATTACCCAAACAGTGATCCATTCTCGAGTTGTCAGTCCGAGATAATCTCATACGATGTTACGGTTCTAGGTCACTGTAAGGGCTGCCAGGGCTGTTGCACGCAATCGTTGCTCCTCTCCCCCATCACCTTATCAATACAGGTGTAGTTATATCTCACATACTGCAACAAGACTCGTCGTCCTTATGCACTATCGGGATATACTCGAGGTCACTACAGAGGGCTCGTCACCAATCAATGTAGGCCGACAGCAAGAATATAGTGTCCCATACCACCATAATCTGCTCACGAGTATAGGTGCTCACTGGTCACTACAAAGGGCTCATCACCAATCAAAGTAGGCCGACAGCATGAATATAGTGTCCCATACCACCATAATCGGCTCATGAGTCTTAGCGGATTGAGGTACCAAGGTTAGAGGGGCTTTTCACTGGTAAGTTTGGTACCTTAGGTTCAAGCAGTAGTGACCAAACATAGTGAACAAACATCGGTCAATCGGGTTAGTTGATAAGCTCAACTAGGCCAAGCGCACGTTAAGTTGAACGACATGGAATGCATAAGCACTCCGTGTGGCCTAATCACTGCCGAACATCCCAAGCATGACTCAGATTCGTTAAACTCATCCTGTGTGGTGAGATCAACCTCAACCACTATTCACAAAACGTTTTCCCATTGCCTGGACTGTAGTACAGCCCCATTCACATACAAATCTAATAACTAGCATATGACTCATATCTTGCATTCATATAAACAATCATGAAGTATAACTTGAATGTAAACAGTACATGAAGGAATTCATACACACATTTAACATGCTTCTACTAAGTACACAATCCATGGAGGAAATCATACACTCATTTAACATGATTCAATTAAGTGCATAATCCATGGAGGAAATCATACACTCAAACATTATGGTTGAAATCCATATCTTAACCATCTTAGCGAGCACATTCTACTAATTACTATCTCATTTAGACATTTAAACAAACACTTAGCTTACACTATTCAACATACATCACGTATGTCGACACCGTCGCATATTAGGGCAAGTCCTCTCACCAAGGAGTTGCCGTATACATATCAGGCATATAACAACGACAATTTATCATGGCAAGCAAATCAATAGATTTCATACGCATACGTGTATTCTAACATATACATGAAATACGGTATTTACAATATAAAGTATACGTATACGGAAATCAAAACGGATAGCGCAGTTAGCATGTGTAATTGCATTCACAACATGAATAAATCATTATCTAACATTGAAAGTCTTGAAAACCATAACCTAAGCGCATATAGTCCGCACCTTAAACCAGAAAAGACATATTCAAGATGATTCAGACGATGTGTCTTCGTCAACGGCGGATACGCTACCTATGGCAAGAAACAGGTTAGCTAGAACTCTACTACAGCTAGTCTAAGCTTCAAAACAGGTTAGGGTTAGGATTTCTTACCTAAGAACGGAGTTGGAATCGCCAGAATAGCGATGCAGAAGGATGGATGAGGCACGCAGAGAGACTGGAAGGAATCCCTGGAAGAAAACTCCAACTTCTCCCTTACTTTCTCTCTCTTTTCTCTCTCTTGATTTTGGCTAGGGTTTGAAATTCGTATGGGATTTGTGAGAGAGGGTTTAAGGCTTTTATATAAGCCCAAACTTGACAAAAATAGACTTAAGGCCAAGGTATACTTAGGTTATAACCAAATCGGGTCTGTTCTGATCCAACGGAGCATTTCTGGAGGTCCTGTTGCTAAATGCGGTCGGACTTAAGCTCTCTAATATCAGATCTAGGTCAAGCTAAGTTTTCAGTCCGGTCGGGTTTCCAGATCGACCGTGGCGGACCAGTTTCAGTTCAACGGTTACGGGAGCTCGATCGGAGCTACAAGTACTATGACATGTAAGGGCCACCTATCCTGATCCGAGGGTAAATTTGGGTCGAATTCTAACGGTCAGAACGCTTAGAAATATCGCGCAAGTGAACCGTTCCAGATTTCATAAAAATATAATTAATTTTCTAAAAATCTTCATTTTCCTACCCTCTTTACTCCGGGCTCAATAAAATGGTCTCAGGACATCGGTTGGGATTGATTTTCTAGGTAATTGTCAAGTCCAACTAGGCAGTCGTAATGGTCTAAGTTCATAGCTATCGGACTCTCGATGCGCGGTATTGAACCAATACAAAGTTACAAAGCATTCCCAAGAGGAACTGGGTTTAGAGTTGGATCCTAGATTTCAGGGTAACGTAGCGTTAACAATTCTAGAGGTTTTGGGTCTTACAGATCGTATTTAAAGTGGTTGGTGCTAATTTTGCAGAAAATCTAGTGTAGCGTTGGCTAATGCACGTTAAATTTCTAAAGAATTAGGTTCTAAATGATTTCTCTGGCTTTAGGATTGAGTTCTAAGAGGTTACCACGGTGTTATGGTTGACCCATTGGCTAAGGACGCCTAACTCCAGGTTGGTAAAAATCCGGGGTGTTACAGACTTGGTGGAAGAAGCCCAATCAATGACATGTTGCTTTGCCCTCTTAAACACCTCATCCAACATCCTGATTACGATACAATCTAGGGAAAGCATCACTCAGTTTATTGAGCAAATTTTTTTTAATGCATTGAGAAATATGATACAATGCTACAATTTTTTTTAGCTATATACATTGTTTGAACATTGATTACAACAACATTTACTTGGCTAGCTTTCCGAATCAGATGAGCAATTGGGAAATCTTTGTTAGGAGTATGATAGATAAGTATCCCAATCCTGTTGCTTGTTGGGTTTAACTAATGTGATATTGGTAGTCTAGTTACATTGTTGAAGTTTCCCAATGTAGAAGAAGAAGAGGAACACATTGAAAGAAAGGTTGGGTTCTAAGAGATCAAGAGACAAGAGGGGACATTGTTGGACATAGTTCCTAGGCACCCCTCTTGCTACCAGTGTTCGAAATATCAGTATCAGGTTACGTATCACATCCTTGGGATACAGATACGTATCGATTATCGCACGGGATATATCGTTTGTATCGGGTAATTTATCGCGCTTTTTGAGAAACATTGAGAAAATTGTCGAATTTTTCAATAAAAATTCGGGGATTGTTAAAAAAGACCTTAACACACACTTGAAATTATAACATCTCAAAAAAAAAAAAGAAAAAAAGAAAACATAATTGGTGTCGTTTGTATAGGGTCGTAAACTATGCATTATTTGACTGAACTAATGCAACTATATTGAAATTGAATGCATAACATTTAGAGTGTATGTGATCATTATTTCATCAAACACTCCTAAACACTTCAAAATTAGTCTCAATTGACAGCTAGTTGAAGGAAAATTTTGAAAAAAATAAATATTTTTTTATTTTTTTATTAAATTTGAATTAAAAATGATTTTTATTTTCCAAAATTTGACAAGGACTTGACAAATCAATGGATCAACCCTCATACATGCTTGGAGTACAACATTGCAAGTAATTTGAGAGCAATTGGAGAAATTTTGAATTTTCCCCAAATCGGACCACCTACACTCAAATTTCGAAATTAGAGGGTTTGTGATTATCATTTCATCAAATACCTCATAAATACTTCGAAATTAGTCTCAATTGATAGCTGGTTGAAGGAAAATTTTGAAAAAATAATAATATGGAGAGCATGAAGAACCAATGGATATCGAAATCAAAGCTCAAACTCCATGATTTTTCTTGCAAAACATGAAGAACCAATGGATTTGTAACCATTTGATACTGATTTAACATAATTTCAACAAAAAAAAGGGATCAAAATAAAACTGTTCACCGGATCGAACATGTGGGATATATCGATACTACATGTGCATTTCGTATCGTGTAGTTGGGATACAAGATATACCGTAGGATATATCGGCCAATATCGTCGATATTTAAAACATTTCTTGCTACAAGTCGCACCCAATGCCTCGCGCTCCCACTTCCTAGCTGTTTATACCTGCTCACATTTTGAAATTGGCACTTCCCTTCTCTAGCACCTAAATCGATTTTTGCTTCACACTTCATGCAAACATGGCCTTAGGTATGCTTGGAAGCCCCAATGACCACAATGTCTATTTTTTCACACTTGGGTTAATTAGATAGTTTTGAGATTTTAGGGCACACTTTTGTGCTTATGGTTCACATTACCAATTGGACAATATGTACTTCTGCCAAATGGTGGTTGAAATAAGAACTAGACTTTCTCACATATGTGATTTTGGGCAGAAAAGCAGGAAAACTGCCAGCTTTCTAAATGTGTATGCTTGGGAAGCTCCACCAATAACAATTTGGCAGTGGATCTAAAAGCTTGTGAGAATATGGATTGCTCTAATAAGATGAAAATAATTTTGGGTGAATACAGTCGTTTATGTAAACTCTTGAGTATGCTGATTTTCTTCTTAGTGAACTCTTTAGATCTCCTAGTCGATGCATTATCGACTATAGTTCATATGTTCTCATTTGTTTTTCATTCATGACCTGGACTAATCTGGACGCATCATGTGCACGTGAAGTACATCATTTTTCGTCGAGGAATCGGAATTGATAGCACTAAGGGTCGCTTTTACATGGAGAAATTGGATATGATCATTGAACGTGTTTGGTTATGGCTCCTAAAAGTCACAAGGTGCCTACGGAAGTTATGCCTGCATGTTCAATTTTATTTTATTATTTATTTATTTTTGGGGGTTACTTCAAAAAGGTTGAACTGCTATTGCTGGGTGGATTATGATTCTTCCAGGCTACAAGGGATCCTGTCCAGAACACCAAGCAAGCGCTTTGAGGAAGTTCCAACGAATCCCGAACAAAAAGGGACTGAAACAAAGCCGAAAGACTTAGCTGTCGAGCGGATTCGAATTCAAAACATGGAACTAAGGTACTAATTGATGTCTAAAGTTTTCTTATAAGGTGTGTTAATGTTCATTCATGCAAATAATGGGTTATTTAAATGTGATTTGATGGGATGCTATTTCCTCTCCAGCATGAAAAATCTATACAGCGAGATCACGATAAAAGAACCAACTTTCGATAAGATGATTGTCATCTACAGGTAGTTGCTCTTTCATCATTTATTACCTTTGACACAGAACTGAAACAGAGCATGTTGCTTGGGGCCCTATGTTCGAAAGTTTGAATTTCATATCTGACATCTCAGAAAACACTCTTTGAGATTCTAAGTTCAGCTCATTGGGTTCAATAGGAAAGTCAACTTTCTAAGATTTGGACGAGTAACAGCCATTGTTTTAAAACTCACTAAAACTACTCCGTGAGATTTCAAGCCAAGTCAATGAGAAACTCGGTTGTGAGTATGACTCAGCCGAGTTTCAGGAAGACTTGTCGAATCCACCTGCAAATTCTGTCGACTCTATGTGAGTTGGCATGACTTGAGCCGAGTCAAATGCACAGTGAAACATTTTTTAAAATGAAATTTTAAGGTTGATGGGGATACTCAAACCCAGACTTCTCTGTGAAAACCAGAACCCTTAACCACGGTAGTAACCACAAATTTGAACCAAAAAAAAAAAAAAAAAAGAGCTACTGTAACATACATGGTGTATTCATTACTTATAATCTGAGATATCTGATTATTAAATGTTGAGTCAAATCACATAAAGACTCAATTGAGTCTTGGAGTCAACCTGACCTGGCTGGACATCGAGTCCAGTTGAGTTTTTGGGTTTTTGAACAATGATAACTTGTCATTGATTGACGAAAGCCAATATTGGACTTTGAACTAGGAGACTGGCCAAAGAGTTGACTTGGACGAGTTTGGAGTCATTCGAAATTGGTTTGGACTATGTTCATAATCTTTTATCAGAGAGGTTAAAATTATGTGATATTTGATTGTTGAAAATATATTTTGGAGGGATATCCTTAAATCAACAGTCATTCTCCATCCAAGATGCATCTGCTCAGGTTTCTCACTCTCAGCATGCATGCCACAGACATAGTTCCAACTTCCACCAAGATCGTCTTTGACTCAATTAATATCATATTATTTGTAAAGTGTGTCATTTTCAAATCACGGTTATCCCAAGTTGCTGTAAATACAATCACTAAAAGAGTTAATTTCTGTATTCTATCAAAAAGATTTTATAATTTTAAGTTTGTTATTATTATTTTTATAGATGCTTCTCAAGCACTCTTGCTTCCCTTTGTTTTAATTTAGAACTGCTGCTCTGCCACGCCCATAGCCGAACCCACCCTCACTTTTTGAAACCATAGGAAGAAGAATGCAAATTCCAAATGCCCCATCTTTGGGCACGCCAACATGGCACGTGATCGGAGTCCAGGATATTCATAAGGTGATCCTCACAATGATTTTCTTTTCTTAGAAGGAAGTGGAATTTTATTAAGCGAAAAGACCAAAGGAGATATGGGGATGCTCCAGTAGTGAGTGACCCTCTTGTCATTCAACTCTCTAGTAAGCCTATCAGGCCACACCATTGACTGACCTCAGCACTAAAGAGCATCAGGCCCACAACTGTTGAGCCTCCATTGACCCAATTTAGCAGCCATAATCGCCTACAATGCCCGCTGGGACTGGGAGTCCCCTTCGATAATTAACTCTCTGTTGAACAAGGAGACAAAAGACAGAGCCCTTCTCTAAGAGAAAAGCCAAAAGCATGGGTCAGGACCAAATACATGAACTTCACCTTCACCCTATCATCTTTCAGTTGGCTGAAGTTGACCTCAGAAGAGCTGTGCAGCAGCTCCCATGAGGCGATGTTCCTGGGACTATGAATGTTGGGAGGTAGGGTGCGTTCTCATTTGGTGCTTGAAGACAGGGTGTCTGAAATTGGCATTCCTGTCAAAAAAAAAATAATTTGAAAAGTTTCCATTTGGATACATGAATTCCACTCCATAATCATTACTCTTAAACATGGTCTGAATTCTATTGCACAAGAAACGAGGTGCCTATTATCTAGTGAATTTGAGGATTCCACTTGCTATCCAACCAGACAACCCATTTTGAAATCCTATTTTCTACAGTGACCATAGAAATTATCATTGGGTAATCATTACGATATCCACAGATTCCGCATGTCCAAACATGCCCATAGAGTGTTTCTGATGGAGAATCAAAGCAATTCATCGTTCTTTGGCTGATAACATTTCAGGCGGGCCAGTACCAAGCCCAAAGAGGAACAAGAGCGAGGAATATATGTAAAGCATTTCAAGAACATCCCTATGGCTGATATGGAGATAGTTCTGGTGAGTCTTTCCACTGCATTTTTTAGTTGAAACAAGTATCCTGCAGGCTTGATCTTTTCGGGTGCTTCATATTTTCTTTCCTTGCTGATTTGGGCTGTTTCTTTCAACAGCCAGAAAAGAAAAATCCGACTCTAACCCCAATGGACTGGCTTACGTTCCTTGGTTCTGCAGTCATTGGGTTGGTCAGTATTTCATTTCCTTTTAAATGAATGTATTTGCATCTTGAGCAATGTTCCAGTGAGACAGCTGCTCATTGTATTACAATGGACACTGCGAGACCGACCTTCAGTCAAGCTCAACCAATGGACCAGAGAGAAGCCCCATGTATTGCATCTTCCTAGAAAATCAATCTGATCGGAATGTAAATAGATTGCGAAAAAAGATCCCCCTGATCAGGCAAGGTACAATAATGTGGGGGGGCTCTGATCCAGTAGCAGATCTTGACTAAGGGCCCCACATTCCTCTGTGTTGTAGTACAGTGAGAGGCCCTCTTATTGGATCATGCTTTGCTCCTCTTTATCTCTTTCCAGGTAAATCTAGCACACTTCACTTGTTTACAGGTTGCACTTATCAGTTCACTAGAAAGACCTAAAGCTGATATTTGGGTCTTTATGCTCGTTATTTCTGGATTGGTCAGCTACTGTGCCAAAACCTACTTCACGTAAGCTTATGACCGGTTTATTCTAATTGCTGGATCCTTCTTGCACTTCAATCAACCATTTTGGAGACTTTGTTAGGGTACTCGGATGTGATCCATATTGTTGATCTAGAATATCTCTATTTCCATCAGTATTTTCATGGCTGTTGATGTGATCTACATTTATGTTTCCCGTGATTAGGTGCTCACATTGGTTCTATTGTTCTGTAACATTGCCCAGTCTTCTTCTCTCTTTCACTTGCATGCTTGCCATCCATCATTCATTTATTTTTTCTAATGATGGTGTGCTTTTGATGTGCTATCCACTTGAATTGCAAATATTAACCTGCTCATGTGCAAATGACCAAATTGCAATCTCCTTCCCTAGCATTAATATTGAGAGACTAGACTCATACTTGCAATTGTATTAGCTTTCAAGTTCGACTTGGAAGGTAAGCAATTTGATAGCTCATCCTCTTTTCTTTTTTTCTTTTTAAGTTAGGGAATATGGGCTCAAACCCGAGATCTCAATGTTGAAATGCACTCTATCTACCACCAAGGCATGGGTCCAAACCCACAGCTCTTCCTCATTACTGGGAAATGTCATTACAATTGGTCATTTCCTCCTGATTTGACCATTCGCAATTCAATTCACTTCCGCATCCAGATACAACATGAGTTCATGGATTTTTCCTGATTCATTAGACTCATTGACTCTTGTTTATGATAGTCTTTTATTTATATTTTCTTACATCTTTCTCTCATTTTTTGGCACTGAAAAATCATAAGCTAGTTTTGTGCTCAGTGTTGAGACCCTAGTACTTGATTTTGAGGGGGAATAAAAAAAGAAAAAAAGAAAAAAAGAAAAAAAAGAAAAAAGGAACTGAATTGCAGTCACATTCCTCTACAAATCCAACCTATAAGTGAGGTGATTGAAATTTAGAGCTGCTCCTTTTTTTTTCTTTTCTTTTCTTCTTCTTCTTCTTCTTCTTCTTTTTATAGAAGAGCAGCAGAAATTTATTAGGAAGCTGCCAAAGGCAGAAAAGAAAATAGGCAAAGCCTGCTACAACCCAATAAAGTGATACAAAGAGTCAAAAATCAGGAGGCACGATAACCTATCCACCACCTCCCTTTTAATTGAGCTAACCACCCCAGAAATCGCAGTGGAGGAGTTCTTGAAGCAACAATTATTCATTTCTTTCCAAATTGCCCAGAGGGTTGTCATTATGACCAGCCACCCAATAGCTTTGATTTCCTTCCCAACTCCTCCCCCATGCCAAGCGAAGAGATCTTCAACAGCGTATGGCATTACCTATGGGGTTTGAAAGAGAACAAGAAGGCTAGACCACACCCCATGGACGAAGAGGCAATGAATAAAGAGGTGATTTGTCGATAAAACATTTTCCATGCACATCAAGCATATGTTACTAAGAGTCATCGATCTTCGTGGCAAGTTGGCTCCGTAGGACCGTGCGAAGCAAGGACAACCACAGGAAGTGCCCGCGGGGGGGTGGGGGTGGGGGGGGGGGGGGGGGGGTGGAGTGGGGTTCATTGAGAAGGAGTTAACTGTAGACCTGCTAGGTTTGTTCTTGTTCCACACAAGAAAATCATTTTCCCCCAGAGTTAGGCGGATGCCTTTTAAGAGCTCGAGAAGCCTAAGGAAGTCATCCAATTCCTAGTCCGTGAGATTTCTCCAATAAAGAGGAGACCAAATCCCATACCCATTTGCAAAGAAGAAGCAAGCAACAAAAATGTATCTATCTAAGGCAACACAACCAACCTAGGGAAGAGAGATTAGAGAGGGTGATCACCAATCCAAGCAACCTTCCAAAAACGGATGCAAGACCTGTCGCCTAGATAGAACGAAAAATCCTCTTGCATTGAAGGCCCCATCTTAGCTATTGATTTCCAAACATGTGAGGCTATTTAAAATATATTTTTTTAAAAGAGTCCTTGGTCTACCACCCTCCATTGTGAGACCTATACGTGCTGACAATGATCTCTCTCCAATGACTACATTCTTTTGTGCCAAAGTGCCACATCCATTTTCCGAGAAAGGTCAAATTCATGGAGGATAGATCCCTGATAGTCACATTCCGCTTTCTGATATCAATTTGCACACCTCTTCCCAACTTAAGAGATGAAATTTGAAGTTTTTGGCATTCTAGCTCCAAAGGAAGTCCCTTCTTAGCCTATCCAACCCAACCAAGACAGACTTGGGGCATTGAGAAAAGGATAAGAAATAAATGGGAGAGGTTGCAGAGCACAACTCCCAACCCCCCCCCCCCCCCCGGGGCAAGAAACGACTCTTCCATTAGGAGAGCTTCCTTTCCACACGTTCCATGAACATGGCCTATAGGTGCTTGGTTGGCTCGGTGATGCAAAGAGGGAGGCCAAGATACGATGAGGCAAAAGAGCCTACCTTACGTCCAAAGATTGTTGCCAACTTGGATAAATCTAAGAAGGGGAGACTAATTCCTAGGAGCTCGCTTTTAAATATGTTGATCTTAAGGCAGGAGACCACCTCAAAGGGGACGAAGGACATGGCTCAATTGTAGATAGAATATGTTTCAACACTGGGGTCATGGGTTCGAGTGCCCATGTGGTGTTGACGTGTTTGTAAAAAAAAAAAAAAAGCAACGCATTATTTTCTGCAGGGTCTCAACAACCACTTCGTTATCTTTGCAAAAAAGGATTGTGTCATCGGTGAACTAAATATGTGTCATGTGAGGACCAACGCTCGCTACCTTGAAGCCACTGATGAGGCTAGTCGAGGCTCCCCTATCCAACATCTTGCTTAGGCCCTCTGCAACTATCACGAAAAGCAAAGGGGAGAGTGGGTCACCTTGCCTCAAACTTTTGGGGGAACCATTCGCGAGGATAGATAATCTCGTAGAGGAGATGAACTCGCAGATCCATCTATGCCATTTGGAACCAAAGCCGAGGCGACCCAATATGTAGTCTAATGTGTCCTTGATATGAATACTAAAGAAGGTAATTATAATTTGGGAGCTTTCCTTAGCCCACATGCTTGTACAAGGTCCGTCGTGTATGCACCATTCACATGCCAGCATGGCACATTGGTGTTGAATCCAATCCATTCATCAGAGGGATACCACTGTTTAGATTATCTTGCCCATGAATCAGGTCGATCCACTCATTAGGTGGGCCAAAGTTTATAACCACACAAATGTACAACTAAAAAAAAGTTGGCTGAAATTTTCTTACCCATTGAACTGTTTCTAACATTATGGCCCACTTGCTGATGGGCCAGATTTACTTTTTTGGAAAGAACATCTACAAGGTCAAACCTACCTAATGAATGGCTTGGATATTGCACATGCCGGGTACTCCAGCACCTGTGATGGCGTGTTCATGACTGGGCATTTACATGTGTTATCATCGCCTGTGCATCCAAAAACTGCTCTATGGGTGTTGTTATCTTCTTATGGATTTCTGTAAGGGATTGACTAGGTGCATAGCACTAGAGTCCATCGAAAGAAATCAGTTCTATGGAAAGATAATCCCTAAAAGGTTCTCTTTATCATGTTTGCGTGATAATTTGGATTTCCTGGGAAAGATAAGTTCGTGTCTGGACAACAAGTTTCTAAAAATCAAAACAAGAGGCATTTACACAAGGAACAACTAAAGAGGTGAATCACAGCACTAGTGCCAACATGGTATATGTGTGTTCTAAAAAAATCATCAGTCGGGGGCTGTCCTCATATTGCCCTAGCATGCAAAAAAAGAATATTCTGCCCCACTCATCAGCTAACTCATGTGTAGTTTCAATTACGTCGCTAGTTTCTTTATAAAATTGTCCATTTCTCTCAAAACAAGTGTGTCCCACTCCCACCTAATGAGGGTGGGATCTGCCAAATGGGGTTGAACGTGAGGGTAGAAGTAGATGTTGAGGTGAGACCTTTTGGGTTGAGGGTAGAAGTCTTGGAGAGGAGTGCGGCTGAAAAGGATATTCATGAAACCCAAATGGAAGGAAAAGATTTTCTATGGAACTAACATCCTTGCTTTCCACAATGAAAGAAAAATCAGGCAAATTTAATGAAAGAGATTGTTGAGTTAAAAGGCTACCCTGGGGTTGAACAGAATACCTTGGTGACAAGAGCTGCCTACATATGAGAGGGTAGCTTAAGGCGCATTGAACTGTCTGCAATAACTTGTGGTTGTAGCATAGGACAGTTTCTGCCCCTTGATGGTGCACAAGTTAACAACAAAAATGCTCCTAGGAACCAGCCACACAAACAGTGTTAGCATATTGATATTGCTTGTTCCACCAAGTCAATCCAACAGGCCACAAAGACGGCTGTTTTTTCAAGAGAGGAGAAGACAGGAAAATAGTGAAGAGGAGATACATTTTTTCATACCACAAACAGCAGAGAGAAGTTGCATGAATAGAGATAATATCAAAGCAAGTCAACATTAATTTCAAACATTAATTTTGAAATTCAAAAGGAATGAAACTGAAAATACCATTGAAAACCTTTTGTAATTGATAGAAATGACTAAAAACATTTATAACTTATATTATAAATAAATAAATGTGTAGGGGCAAGCTACAACATGACACCTCACATGTGTAAAAATGGTACCCTAGGCACACCCTCACATGCACTAAAGCATTCTTTCAGGAAGGGCTCAAGCCCTTATACAACAACAACAACAACCTTTATGTATAGGGTGTGTAAAGTGCTTGCCACTTCCAATGTGGGACTAAACAACAAACACACAAAAGCACCTTTTTGAAACCTCCCCTGCCACTCTGAAAAATGAAAATTTTGAAACATAAAAACCCAATACAACTCTGCAGATAAGAAAATTCCACATCCATGGACAGTGCAAAACATGAACTTTACATGGAAGCAATTTCGTAAGTCAACATTCTCCATGCATCATAACAGTTTCACATTACCAAAAATACCAGTTTTATTCTCTTTTTGGGTCAGAAATTTATTGCTAGCATATGTTGAATTCCATTTGGTTTTGTTTAGATTTCAGCAGAACCTGGCAACTTACCAGAACTTGATCACACATTCAATGTACGAAAAACAGTTGGATAGTGGAAGAGGCACTCTTCTTCATTTGTGCGATGACGTGATCAATCAGGAAGTGTGTACCAAGCTTTTTTAACAAAATTTTACTGCTGCACTCGTATTAGCTTTAAAAAAAACTTAGAAACTTGACTCAAACTTAATGAGGGGCTGAGTCTGAGTCAACTCGAAACTCGATTAAATACTCTCTTTTTCGAAGCTTAAAAAGCTCATGACGCCATCTCGTTTCAAGGGCCCATTCCAGAGTTATGAATGCTCAATTAAGATTTTCTAGTGCTTGTTCCTTCTGGTTTTTAGAAAGAAATTGCTACTTATGGATTGTGGTTCGGTAGAAGTGCACACCAAAACATCTCCACCTTACATGCAGTCCTCAATTATATGGACAACTAATTTTCCGGGCCATTGAGTGGATATCCCATACAATGTTGTCAAAATCCTACGATTTACAATTCACGATTTAAGATTTGAGTCGAATCATAAGAAAAACAATTTGAATCTCACCTTTGAATCCCTTTTCATATGAATCCTCTGATTTTATGATTTAAATCCTATAATTTACAATTCAAGTCCCAATTTACAAATCAAATTATACTTGCTTTCTTCCATTTTGCTTTCATTTTATGTTTTTAAATTGGTGGGAGCTTTAAGAATCATTTAGAAAAAAAAAAAAAACCCTTTCAAAAAAAAAAGAAAGAAAGAAAAGAAAAAGAAAGCTTTAGAAAAGGTAAATTATTTTATTTTGTTCTTTATAAGAGGTTAAATGATATATATTCTCTTCAATGTTAAATCCTAGAGCTTTTTTTAAAATGATTTCTTACTTCTTAATTGGTCTAAACGCCAAATTGGTGTATGACTTATCTAGAATGTTTTTATGGATGGTTACGATCATGTTGACTTATGTATTGTGGAATGATAGTTAGAAATCCAAATATCTCTTTTTGTCGGTCAACGGAATCAAATGCCATTTTTCCAATGCAATTCTACATTTAAGAAAGTTAACAAGAACATAATTATTAAAAGATCCTAGTATGTTTTTTAAAGAAAATTTCTTAAAAGACAACAAAAAAAGGAAAGACAAGAATCATTTAATTTTTAAGTAAATCATGTCATGATAGTGTTAAAGTTTTTATTTTATTTTTTTGATTAATTTATATTTTTCATATTTTAAAGAAAATCATTAAAAATCTTGCGATTTGCAATTTGATACGATTCAACCCCTATTATGATTTGCGATAAGATAACGATTTTGACAACATTGATCTTATAGACCAAAAAAATAAAGGTCAGCATGCTATAGTATCCATCCAATGACTCACTACAAATGGATGGTTAAATCAAGAAATTCAGTGGAAAATGAGCTACACTCTTCATTCAACGGGCAAGCTTCAAAAAGATCAAATGGTCAAGATTGTCCAATCACTGCAATTTTTGGGCTATGGGCCATAACTAGATCAAGGGTCCTAGTCACCGTACACGCTCTGCGTGTATCCTAGAACCTCTGAAGTGCAATTCATTGTAGCAATTCTCTTTTAAAGAAAATAGAAAACCAAGTTGCTACTTGACCTGAGCCTTTGATCGGGCTGAGTTGATTCGTTGAGCACGCATTTGGGTTTTCTGCATCTCATAATTTAAACCTTGCAGGTCAAAGAAGTTATCATTTCATTCTATATTTTGATGACGCAGGGTAAGGAGGGTAACCTTACAAGCGAAGTAAGAAATCTCAACCAATATCCATAGCATCTTTGCTCTTTCTTTTGCCTCATCTTTTACAAGAAGTTGGAACATAAGTGCCTAAAATTTTCTAAGTTTTGCTTCTGTAATGTATTCATAGGAACTTCATCAGAAGTGTGAAAAACTCCTTGAGGATGAATTTCAGGAGGAATGCAATTTCGAAGTGGACGATGCAATCGAGAAGCTAAAGAAGTTATGCATCGTTAATATCGTGAGTACCCGCATTGGCATCTCTTTTCTTTAACATCATGTTCTAAGTACTCTTCTGATGTTTGATTTCTTTAGGGACTCATTTATAGCTGAAAATACTAATAACAGTTACCAATATCTCGATTTGATTAAGAAAGCCAATTTGCAAGAAGAAAAAAATGTTGAATTATAGAAGCGAAAGAGAGCTCTGACTAACAACTCGTCCAAAGAGGATCATCCTGGTAGAAGTTCTTTTGTCTTTTCTTTTCTTTTTATTATTGGTTAGGGTGTGTTTGGTTGCATCAAAATATCATGAAATTCAGTCAAATTGGGTGCTAGTGCAACCAAACACACCCCAATATATGAAGGTTATGATGATGAGAAACACTCTAGTGCTCTCAAAGCAACTACAAATCATAGTGCTCCTAGTTGCATCAGTCACTTGAAATAGTCCAATTGATCAATCCAAACTGTCTATTAAGTCCAGAACACATTTTATGGCTATAAAAAATCACATTGATCAGATGATCCAATCCATCACTGATTTGTCCTTATTTTAGCAGACATCCTGCCCAAGCCAGGATGGGATATTTAGGATTGCTTGACAAAAGTGACTCTTCATAATCATGAGCAATCTATTATGAACTTCAACAAATGGATTGATAAAATTGTTGATTGGACCTATTTTTGTGTAACTGATCTGGATCATCCAAATTAAATGCTAATAATGATCAAATAGGTATGATTGTCAGATAAATGCATTATTTGCATGGTAGCACATAAGATATATGTTGGACCTAATCCTAATGGATAGTCTAGACATGTGATTGGATTGTCTAAAAGTCCCAATGCAAGTATGAAACCAGGAGCAAGTGCTCTGAGAGCACCAAGAGCATTTTTCTATGATGATTGATAGGCAAATAGATAAACGAAACTTCATTAGAAAAGGAATGGAAAGAACATCAAGGCGAGGAAGAGAATTCTCTATATAAAATTGATCTTGCTAATCCTTCCTTGGATAAGGTGTTGGCAATCTTGTTAGCTTCTTTACCTACAAAGCCAGATGAAATGTCTTGGGCGAAAAGCTATCTCTTGAATCATGCCAAAGATTAAAGCTAATATCCATGGCTTCGGATTATCATCTTGATGAAAGTGGCTGTTAGTATTAATATCTATTAGGGGAATAATTATAAATTGTTATTCTTCACAGCAGCTTCCCGTAGCGTTTCATGCTCTAGACATCAACAGTTCATAAATTACCTTTTGTCGGTGGACCCAAATTGCTTGTAAACACCCTAAGGTGGCCCAACTAAAAAATGCCATGTGCATGTATCAGATGTGTAGCCAGTGAAAAGCAAAGATTGCCTGGATGAATCTTTGCCCTTTTCATTGCACGCCCCACATTTGACATGAATCTTTGCTTTTCATTGTGGGCTCCACATCTGACATGCATACATGGCACTTCTTCAATGGGCCTCCTCAAAGGAAACAAGGATCTCTTATAATGTAACGCCCTGAAAATCGGGGGTCGAGCATAAACTCCACTCCCGAGTTTCAGAACATCACTTATGCAACATTTTCAACGATGGATGAATGTCGGCTGTATTAGTGCATAAAATATGAAGTGTATTAAGCCAAAACAACATATCATACTCCAGAGATAGTTAAATTTCGCAAGTGAAAGACTGTGATAAATATATAAAATATATAATTTATTGTAAGTCTCCGGAGTGTGAACATGTTACCAGGTTAACTATATACATGTATACTCCAAAAATGAACAAAAGGAATATACATGGGTATTTTAAAAGTGCAAGATAACAAGTGTAATGACATCTAATCAGTAACCCTGTAACCCCGTCGATCAGAACCTGCATATAAGAGAAATCCTCCTCATCATCATGAAGTCCGGCTCTGCTTCGCAAGCAATGCCATCATCTGAAACTAAAACAGGGACTGGTTGGCGTTGCAAACACCGTCCCGTAACGTGGGAGTGAGTAGCTAACTCAGTGGAACAATAGAGTAAAGATTAACATGTTATCAAATCAGTCAAGCGGTAATGATAAAGCAAACATAGCAAACATTCCTAATTACTGTAGTTAATGCAAGAATGAAATGACATGATGTATGCCCTTGCCTACATACTCCCTCATGCGACACCGTCTTACGTTCGCGGCATGCTTTCATCCCTCAGTGCTCCACATCTTTCAGGCACATGCAGTGCGATATGAACATAATTACCGAGTTGTTATTAGTCCTTTTCATACAACAAGATTGGGAAGCTAAGGTACCTCCCTTATATCAATTCCCAGCAATGATCCAGTCTAGGGTCGTCAATCCTAGCATATCTCATACGAAGTGCGGTTCTAGGTCACTGCAAGGGCTGTTACACGCAATCGTTACACCACTCCCCCATCACCAAATCAATACAGGCCTAGTTTGTACTTTTATTGCTACGGAAGGGTCGTCGCCTCCACGTAGACTCAGAGTACTCTCGAGGTCACTACAAAGGGCTGTCAGGGCTGTTACATGCAATCGTTACACCACTCCCCCATCACCAAATCAATGTAGGCCGATAGCTCGAATACAGTGTCCCATACCACCATATTCGGCTCACGAGTCTGGGTTGCCCACTAGTCACTACGGGGAGGCTAGTGGCCCCAGCGTAGGCCGATAGTTCGACCACGGTGTCCCATACCACCATGTCCGGCTCATGAGTCTTAGCAGATCGAGGTATCATGATTAACGGGATTTTCACTGGTAAGTTTGGTACTTTAGATTCAAGCAGTAGCGTCCATACATGGTTAACATACATCGGGCTAATTGGGTTACTTGACGAGTTCGACTAGTACGAGCGCCCGTTGAGTTGATCGACATGAAGTGTATAAGTACCTCGTGTGGCCTAACCACTGTCGACAAGCAACGCACGGCTCGGGTTCGTCAAACACGTCCTACGTGGCGAATAGGTCTCGGCCACGAACTCAAGGCATATTACCGATTGCCTGGACTATACAATAGCCCCAACCACATTCCATTACATCAAATATTCATATGAAATACTCAAAGCAGTAGCGGAGCAATAATTCAAATTATACTATCATTTGGGCATATTCTGAAAAGCAATGTAAACATGAATGCTCACATGTTCAATTCATAAACAAACAGTCATCAGCATATGACAAACATGGAGGAAATCATACACATTGCTAAGGAGATTGAGAATCATGTCTCAATTTGCATACAGGTACACCTTACTAACTACAACTCATTCAGACATTTTTACCAGCACTTAGCCTACACAATTCATCATACAAGTTATATATCAGGTAACATACATATTAGGGCAAATCCTTTCGTCAAAGGGTTCTTGCTTGAACAATCATCATATATCCATGACAGTTAGTCGTGGTGAGCACGAATGCAGTTTCTATACTTATTCGGTCATTATCACAAACACTTAGACTACACATACTAACATACATAGCGTATGTTGACCAAGACATGCATTAGGGCGAACCCTTTCGCCAAGGAGTCATCACACATATAACTAGCATATACATACGACAGTTAATCATGGCAAACACAATTTCAGATTTTATACGTATACCGTATTTTATACAAATACCAAGAATATGATAAACTCTACATAATACGTACATAACTGAAACACAAAACAGACTTCGCATTCTACATGTGAAATAGCATTCAGATCATGAATCTATTATTATCCAGCATTGAAAGCGTTGAAAACCATAACCTAAGCATCTATAGTCCGCACCTGACGCTGTAGAAGCGTAACGAACTCGTTAGAAACTCTAAGTCTTCGTATACGTGGAATATCAACCTGTAATACAAGCTAGGTTAGCTATCTAGCTACTAGCATCAATGGAAACCCTAAAACAAGTTAGGGTTAAGTTTTTCTTACCTAAGAATGAAGTCAAAATCGCCATAGTAGAGACACAGATGTGATGAATAAACATGTAGAATAGCAGAAGCGATTCTCAAGAATAACTCCCACACCTTCACTCACCTTCTCTCTCTCTTTCCTTCTCTTTCTTTCTCCTCTCTCCCTTAGGTTTAAGAAATTCGTATGAGATATGAGAGAGGGGGTCTAAGCCTCTTATATAGGCCCAAAACCGACAGAAATAGCCCTAGGGCCAAGATATACTTAAGTTATAACCAAATCGGATTTGTTCCGATCCAACGGAGTATTTCTGGAGGTCCTTTTACTAAATGCGGTCGGATATAAGCTCACTAGTATAGGATCTAGGTCAAGCTAATTTTTTAGTCCGGTCGGGTTTTCAGATCGACCGTGGCAGACCAGTTTCAGTTCAACGGTCACCGAAACTCGATCAGGGCCACAAGTACTTTGACATGTATGGGCCACCTTCCCTGATCCAAGGGTGAATTTAGGTAAAAAATCAACGGTCAGAATGCTTACAAATGGCATGCAAGCGACACGACTCAGATTACTTAAATTCTTATTTAATTTTATAAAAATCTTCACTTTCTCACACTTTTCACTCCGGACTCAAGGAAATGGCCTCAGGACATCGTCTGATCTTTATTTTTGAGGTGATTGTCAAGTCCAACTAGGCGGTCATAATTGTCTAAGTTCATCACTATCAGACTTTCGACATGCGGTTCAGGTTCGATACGGAGTTTCAAGGTGCTCCCGAGAGCAACTGGGTTTAGAGATTGATCCTAGATTTTAGGATAAAATAGCGTTAATAATTCTATAGGTTTTGGGTCTTACAGATCGTATTTAAAGTAGTTGGTGCTAATTTCATAGGTAATCTAGTTTAGCGCTAGTTAATACTCGCCTAATTTCTAAAGGATTTGATTCTAAGAGATTTCTGCTCGAGGTGGTACTCGGGCCTTTGTAGTTTGTATAGGAAGCGATCCAAGCTATTAATACTTAACTAAATTACGCCCTAATTACAACAGAATAAGGTCCTAGCGCAGTTCTATGCCTAAGGACGTCCATTGCCAAGTTGGGAAAAATCCGGGATGTTATATATAATCAAGCAATTCATGTCCTTTGTGGGTAGCACGCAATGGTTGTGTTGAAGAGCAGTGTGTGACTACGTTGACATGTGAGCTATGTTAGTAATCATGTATGGACGGGTTCTCTACTGTTTTATATAGCCAACAACTCGAGCATGATCTTTCATGTTGTTGGTGCTTCATTCTTACCAGTTCACTAGGAAACTGTAATGTGAGCCTCTGCAATGACCGGCTCCAATAACCAGGGTAAAAGAGGAAGGTTGATGCCTGGTGGGCTGCTGATTGTAATACCATTGACAATTTACCATTTAAAAGCCAAGGAATTGCTGCCAAAAAGGCTATGGCCTGTTCGGTAGACGCTTAAAAATGAGTACATCGCATTCTAGTGAATTATAATTATGTATTAGAGTTCATATTTTCTTTGGTAAGAATTAGCAAAATCTTGATAACCAACAATCATGATCTCTAATACATAATTATGATTAACTAAAATGAGATGAACTTAATTTTAAGCGTTTGCTAAACAAGCTCTAAGTTGACAATGGCGATGATGACAACTTCTATTAAGTTGTCAAAGATGTTTTTATCACAAAGTTACTAAATACTACTTTATTAACCTTTTTCTGGAAATTATACCTCTTCCCAATGTTTTAAATATCGTTATCACATAATGTATCGCACCCTTAGGATACAGACGCATACGGTTATCGCATAGGATATATCGGTTGTATCGCGTAATGTATCGTTGTTGTTGGGAAACAAGGGAATATTGGGAAATTGGTTGATTTTTTCAATGAAACTTTAGGGATTGTTGAAAAAGACATCAATACACACTTAGAAATCAAAACATTACAAAAATAAAGTTCACATAATAGGGTTTCCTTTGTATGGGGTCCTATTATATGCGCTTTCCAACTGAATTGATGCAAGTATATTCAAAGTCTATTCATATAATTGATAAACGTAAGAAGACATGCGTGGAAACACAAGCAATACATTCAAAAACAAAAGAAGAATTGCTAGATCAGGTTACATGCATGTTTAATTTTGTGTTTGAATACAAAGATTGCAACTAATTTGTGAGAAATTGAGAAATTTCAAATTTTCTCAATTTTCTGCAACTTGACCCATCTCCCCCAAATCTCGAAATCGAAGTTCCAAATCCATGATTTTTCATGGAAAACATGAAGAATAATAAATTTGTAACCATTAGACACTGGTTTAATGCGATTTACGACAAAAACATGGATTGAAAATGCTTGTTGGATCGAATAGGTGAGATATATCAGCACTACTTGTGCATTTCATATCGCACAAGTGGGATACAAGATATATCATGGGATATATCGGCTGATATCGTCAATATTTAAAACACTGCTTCTTCCCACCCTAGCCATGGTTATATGTGCAACATGCCTTTAATTTCCTTCACTTGAACTTTTCCCCCTGTCTAATGGGCAGCCATTCGTAATAATTTTGCCAATTTACCATTTAAAAGACAACAAATTACTGCCAGAAAGGCTGTGGCCTGTTTGGTAGATACGTAAAAATGAGTTCATCGCATTTTAGTTAATTGTAATTATGTATCAGAGTTCATATTTTCTTTGGTAAGAATTAGAATGATCTCAATAACCAACAATCATAATCTGTATGGGCATTACCTTGCATGTGATCCTCCTCATACTGACTTTAGAATCGCGCTTAAGACTGGCATGCCGTTTTCAAAAAGCTGTGTATTCTGCATTTGTATCCATCAAAATCGGCATAATAGCCCATGTGTAATTCCCTAAAATATCCTGCCATTTTGAATATTTTGCACATTTAAAGTTTCAAGACAAGCTTTCGGTTGAAAATTTTTCTCTTGAATTGCTTTTATTTTTGGGAAATGCTCATGTGTGCACCCAGGGTGCATCAATGCTCTTGGTTATGCGCTGGTGTTTTTTTAGGATTGTGAACGGCCAATTTTATCCATCTGAACTGTCCATTAGGTCCATCCCATTTTTATTGAGCCATCATGAAAAACTCATATTGATTGGAGGATGCTAACCATCTGAACATTAGTCTCTCTTCCTATAACTGTCAGTTTGCCACACCTCTGATGAGATAGGATTGTTATTGTTCATCTGACTAAAATACTTTCTTGGAGACTCGTTGTCCAGGGTGGACTCCATTGAATGGACTATTCATATTGATTATTGGACCTTTGATACAAACATTTCTGTATGGCACTAAGTAGATGGAAGATTTCCTCTGATCGGTGAACTTTTCATGGTGGCCCATGAAAATTTGGGAACCTAATGAAAAGTCCAGTTTGATTATTTGACCGTCCACGTATCTAAAATCACCGGCCACACTACGAGTGTGAATCTCCCCATGATCTACTTAAGTTGGGCCCCTTATTTTTACATAAGTTGTGTTTCTTTTCTTTTTTCCAACATAATTTTTTTGTTCTCATTCATTTTTCATTATTAACAATTGTCTTGTTGATTTAACATGAAAAAGAATTCATGATTGGAAAGGAATGAATTCCCACATAACAAGAGATAATGATATTTCCTAGAACTTGTTACATAGAAGTCACCCTCACATTGCACTTACATTTCTTTCAAGTCCAACTTGCAAGTAAGGTAACTGCAACTCACTTTGATACCCTCAATATAAATGCCAAGGAAATTGCAATTTGGTTAATTTCACTTTATTAGTATAATAATTTCAATTCGATTCAATGGCACATCCAAACACACCCCTATTGCATTGGTCATGTCATTTCTTCTCCAGCAACATGAGAAAATGGGACATCTAACCTGTATGCTAAGATTTCAGACCTCCACGGTTTGAAAGTTCAATTCCATCCAATGGTTTGTTAGGATTTTCTCTTACTGAAAAGGACAAATCTTCATACTCAGCACCCTGGTGGAAGAATCCAAGCCGAGAAGTTGGAGCGGGCTAATGAGATCATCGGCACCACCACAGAAGAAGTTGTGCTGAAAGCAAAACATAGCACTGCTGCTACCAATGAGAGCAAAGGTACCGCCAAAGAACTTGTATCGAAGAAAGAAAAGCAATGGCCCGCTGAATGATAGTATAATACTATCTTTGAAGTGTTAGCCTTTCCCAATGTTTTCTTCCAAGCATTCAATAATTCAGAGTCGATCATAAGATTTAAGATTATCAAATAAAAGGATGGTTTTCTTCGGACTATCGTCTCCATCTTTTTTACTTTCTTTTTTTCTTTTTCTTTTTTCTGTTTTTTCTTTTTCTTTTTTCTTTTTTTTTTCTTTCTTTTCTTTTTTTTTTTTTTTTGGCTAAAGGGGCTTCAATTTTACGGCACGCCACATGCCAACTTCCACTAGCACACCCTAGGGTTTTGTCTTACTTGAGTTTGCCACAAAACCCCTTTTCTTACTATAACTATTGCTGAAGCAAGACATGAAATTCAAGTATGATGTGCAAGATTTTCAGGCTTTAGATCACACTAGTTCAGAAACAATTACACAAAATTCCACATCCCACACAAAAGTTCAAAAACTCAATCAAGGGGAATCTTATGCGGATCCAGGCCTACACATGCTAGGGCTGGATCAATCAAAATTATAGACCAAACAAGAATTTAAGGAGGGTAAATTCATCCACACATGCACAAAAATAATTCCCCATTCTAAGGGATTTAGAAATTTCAATTTGGGGAACCCTAAGGTTGAAAAAATGGCATAAAAATGGGGATTTGAGTCATTTAGGGTTAGGTTTAGGAATTTTGGGTGAAAGAGGAGTGAAAGAGAGGAGAGAGACGAACCAGAGAAGTCCTGCACGTGTGAACAGTAGAAATGGCCCAAACGCACGTGCGTGTGATCCCGGCCGCACGTGTGTGAGGCCCACTATTTAGAGAAAAGCTACCTTGGCCTTGGTCGGCCAAGGATGGACTCCAAAACCCCCAAATCTCAACTCGATCCAATGCACGATTTGTGTGTGGTGCTCCATCAAAGTTTCAGCCTTTCTGCAGGGCTAGATTCTGAAAATCTACTGTAAAGAAAAAAACACCTGCAAATATTGATGGATTTGCAGATGGAATGCTTATAGGAAGAGAAATATGGATGGAAGAAGGTGGGGGCGAATCGGGATAGGTGTGGCTTCGCACCATGGTAATCGGCCCTTCGAGGAAGGAACGGTTTCACAATCAATTGAATCTCCACAACTCAGGAATTTAGAAGAGCAGAAAAACGCAACAATTTTATTAATCTTCATTGAGAAAAAAAGACTAAAGGGGTGCTTATTTATAATAAAATCCCATACCCCAAAACTCGCGTCATGTGCGCAACCTATTACTTAAAGATGAAGTAATAAAAGATAGTAACTAATCAAAGTAATCTAAATCGTCCATGATATTCCTAATAACAATAATAAGCAAAACCCATAGTACTAAATTAATTAGAATAGTGGGTCACGATCATGAGACCTATGGTGGGATTCACATGACTATCGGGTCCACTTCAACGAACCAAAACGCAGTCCTCTAACTAGGAGGCCCTCCCTGGACATCATCATCGATCCAGATTGATGATGGGGCCCTCCTCCTCCTTACATACGTGCGTAGGGGGTGTGCATATGCGCGTGATGTCCGCATCAACTGCTCATGATAGGCACGGCTCTAAACCCTAAACCCTAAACCCAACCTTTATTGAGGACTCCAACCCCTCTCTACAATTATCCAGTGTGTTTGTTAGTCTATTTTCCTCTTTAACGACTTCCATTTTCTCTTTTGATTCTCGATCAATATTTATCCACTATTCTTTGGATTTTAATTCAATCATACCTCCTCAGTATAACCCTAGTTCCTTTAACTTACCTTCGTTTTCACAGATTTTTCATCTATTTCATCCCAATCTCCACATAAGACCCAGTATGCCAAGTCACCTTTAAGAACCAGGCATCCAATGGAATCTCAAACACTTTTTCCTATACGGAAGTCCTTGTCCTCAGCATTTAAGGCTGAATTCAGTCAGTATGGGACTATTGTGAAACCATCTTCCTCCTATCGCCCCAAGCATCCTTGAGACTTCCTCTTTCTGCCCTCTCGTCTACACCTAGGAAACATCATGTCACTTTACTCTGAAATTTAGGACATATCTTCCCCACATGTGCTCTGTTCAAGCCGAAATTTTGACAATTGAATCTCCGTGCTTGCAGCTGAGCCTACCACACTAATTCTAACTTTTAAAACTGTTCTTCTCCCAAAGTCTTTTTCAACCTGACCATATTCAAGCCTTTAAGTTCTTCGATTCAAGCTGTTTGTCTTCCTGATCTCCCTATGTTATCATCCTTCCCCTTATGGAGAACCTCCTGTGAGCCACCATGCATCTTCACCCCTCTCATTGCATTTCTTTAACAACCCCTAGTAACCATCTAGCCTGAAAGTAGGCCAAACCCCAACCCTCTCTAGAATCTCCAGTAGCCTTTTTCCTCATCCTGTCCTTTCACCCCTCTCCTCCCTCAAGAATATGGAGCTCCCTGGCTTCTTTCAATTTCGATGCATGGACTTTTTCTTTCTGAACCACATTTATGTTCCCACTAAACCTCCTCCCATTCACCAAATATCACACTCTTAGCTTCCTTAGTTGATATGAACCTGACAAATGCAACTGCCCTTGTCTGACCCATGATTTTTCCCCTTGCAATATGCATGATGCCCGTTCCTTTAAACTGTGGATTTCCAAGACCGTGATTTCATCAAGAAGATTGGATACCCAAAAAGAAAACTGCCTTGTGTGTGAAGTATCCGTCATTTCCTCCTTCGAGAATTAAGATCTTCAGCACTCAAAACCCTCTAGCACCACGTGCAGAAATATTTTGAAACTCTAAAAAGTTGTATATTATCAATGATCCATCAATCCTCCACTTTTTATCCGTATCCACCAATCCCCCCTTACCTTCGCATTGTATATGAAGAAAGAAAAGGTATCAATTGTCCAGAGCCCTTTAACCCATTTTCATCATAAAAGGAGTCCAAGCAACCCCAAATCGTGAAAGAATGTTTAGCATAGTTAAACTAATAATCCCAAATTCATATCCCATCCTACATGTTTTCATGAAGTATCCATTACCAGTTTTACTTGTAGCATTGTGTCAATTGTGCAAATCCTGCAGTTGATCAGTTCCTTAAAACCCAGTTTGATCACAAATTTCTTTTTCTTTACTGGTAAAACCAGAACCAATTACAAAATTGTTAATAAATTAAGACTATTTTCAACCCATTTTTCTCCAATCATGCTCTGTTTTACTACGTAACGAGAATCCGCCACAAATTAATTAAAATAACAATTCTCCAACAACTTATAATGTGATAAGAATCACCTAGGCAGTTATAATCAAGACAACAATCTTCAAGATTTCCCAAGGTTTGCTAGCATTGCCCACCCTTCTTGCTCTCCCATTGCTGCCAATCACCTGAGCTTGATTGCATGGTGATCCAAACCATTCGTAGACCCAACCGTTCCCACTGATCAGAGATTTTTCATTGCTGGTGCAAAGGAGTTTATGAACGATTGTTCTCATTTTAATACCATTGTATGGTTAGTGGAGATTTTCTCCATGCAGACCCCAAATAGCTGAACAAACCTATGATAATGATGGTCCATTCATGGTGGGGCCTACCAGATAAGGGTATGGATCACCACATGGTCAGGCACAAGGAGTGAGCAACAAGGTATTCAATAATGGTAACTGTAGCCGTAACAGTCAGCCTTATGGCCATTAGGATACAGGTCGTAACAGCCATCGCTGTTACAAACCTGTGATGGTCAAAATTTCTTTCAAAGGAATAAACTGTGTCGGCCCTATATTGGACCATTACGGGCCGTATCAGTCCATTACGGGCCCATAATGGCCGTTACGGCTGTTATAGACCAGTTTTTTTTCAAAACAGCCATTACATAACCACTTTTAAGACCATGACAAGCAATGAAAGTAAAATTCAAGATGATAGGAATCACTAAATTAACAGAACAAGTGGAACCACATGATGTATTATATGATATTATAATTATAAAATAACATTTATTCAGTGGAACCATTCAAAGAGGAAAAACAAAGAAGTACTAACACCACATTCAAAAACCAAGTAAGGTTCTGAAAGAACTCTTCTGTGACAAGATCTCCTGAAATCCATCATCAACTGTAGATTGGAGTCTTGGGTTCTTTTACTCATCTTTCTTTTCAAAACAGTACACAGGGGCTTGCCATTTCACATCCTCAAGCATTGCACCAACCTCAAATGTCATCACATGAGCAGACCTTCCTGTAAAGAACGAAGAGAAGATTGAAATCCAGTACCTACCTAGAACAAAATTGAAACTAAACTCTAATATGAATTAGAGAAATCAGTAGCCAGATCTGAAAGGAATTCAAGATAGGAACAAGATATAATCAGGATAAGAACCATGCATAAGCGGAGTCCATGGTTCTGCAATCGAAACCATTTGTCTATTCGGCTATACTATAGACCATACCAAAGCATCTTAATGCAGGGACATTTTCACACCAGGCTCGAGTGGGGTGGCCAGTGGGATGCAGGGGCACACTTGGGGTGGACGGTCTGTGAGAGGCAAGTAGCTCATGTGAGGCAGAACCCATGTGATGTGGAGCCCATGAGGGGGTTCGGTCGAGGACCTACCCCATGGGATGTGGGGCCTGGGCTATGAGATAAAGGGATTGATTTGCCATGCTCTATTAGTTCGAGCTTTTAAAGCAAGTGGTTGGTTGTCGTACGTCACATCTACTGCATAAGCAGGTGCTAGCTACCAATATTGGACTTTTTCGCCAATTGGGTGTGGACAATGGGTGTGTTTCTCTTTTTCTTTTTTCTTTTTTCCTTTTTTAAGAAATATGTGTTTCTCCTCCTAACCATCTGTTTTCAGACAACCAATTGGAAGGTTAAGATTGTCCTATTAGGAAATAAATAGGCACATGGTCCTCCCATAATGGGTTGCATCATATCGATGGTATGGATCACTGAACATCCATGGATGCTTGCTACCAAGTTTCAACACCAAAGAATCATGACATGGTTCACCAAGTCACCAATGACCCAATGAA
The DNA here is from genome assembly GCA_037074715.1 of Magnolia kwangsiensis. Taxonomy (NCBI): domain Eukaryota; kingdom Viridiplantae; phylum Streptophyta; class Magnoliopsida; order Magnoliales; family Magnoliaceae; genus Magnolia; species Magnolia kwangsiensis. Next base: position 158,612,976 of record CM073573.1, on the reverse strand, counting down.
TTACTTGTGTGGACGGCACATTGTTTGTCAAAAGATCAGCAAGAGCACAGTTGGGCACTCAAAGCATGAATAACATTAAACGGTTCTGATAATATCCAACTATGAAATTACAAAACTAAGGGAGAGGAAATCTAGAGATGTAGATCATGTTACAAGCCTTAAGAGATGAGTAGAAGATTTTGGTTAAGGACGATGGGATCAATGAAAGGCGGAGAAGTCATTTCCAGAACATGTTAGTGACGACCACTCTGAGAGCATGGATCTAAGGAATCATAAACTCGAATGAGGCCTTAGGCCATAGATATTTCATAGGATTAGGATATTTGAAGTAAAAGAAGCTTCCAAAAAGATGAAGACCGGAAAGGTCTTACGACCATATGGTATACCACTGCACAAGAGAGATAGGCTTATTTTGGTTTACCAAGTTGTTTGACAAGGTTGTGAGAACAAAGAAAATGCGAGATGAATGGAGGAAAAGTACCATGATGCCTATTTACAAGAATAAATAAGACATACACAGTAACACTAACAAAAAATCAGTTTGGATGTATGCCATGGAGGTCAATCATCAAGGCTATTTTTGATGGAGTTCAGGGAAAGAAGAAAGGATCTCCACCCGGGCTTTATTGCCTAAAAGAAAGCATGTCATAAGGTCCCTGAGAGAATCCGGTGAGCGTTGAGAAAGAAAAGAGTCTTAAGAGAATATATTGACATGGTTAAGGACATGCATGTAGGAGCAATAACTAGTGTGAGGACTACTAGTGAAGAGACAAGTGAGTTTCCAATTGTAGTAGGCCTATACCAAGGGTCAGCATTAGCCAACATCTTTTTGAATTAGTTGTGGACAAGTTAATTAGGCATTTACAAGAAGAGATCTCATGTTGTATGTTGTTTACAGATGGCATAGTTTTGTTTAACGGGGCAAGGGAGAGGGTAAACATAGAGATATAACCATGGGAGGATGCTTTAGAATCTAAAGGTTCTACAATTAACTGCACAAAAATAAACTATATGAAATGCAATTTTCATAACAATAGTGGCCATGGATTTAAGACTCAGTGACTTGGACCGACTCATTCAATCAATCTCGAGCCAGGTCGCAACTCGCCCAAGTCGAGGATGAATCAGCCTAGTTAGCCTGAGCCGAGAGTGGCTTGTCTGGGTGACTCGTTGAATCAAACCGAATCAAGTCTAACTGAGTCCAGGTCAACTTGGACAAGTCGAACCGGACTCGTCCGAGTCTTAAATATGTGGTAGGGGCAAAAACAAGGAATTAGTTAAGATTGATGGCCAAGAAGTACCCCGGAATGAAACTTCTGATATCTTAGGCCAATAAATCATGAGAATAGAGAGATTGAGAAGGAAGCTACCTATGGAATTAGAGTCGGATGGATGAAGTGGATATATGCCTCTGGACGTTTTTGTCATTACTGCATACCAGTTAAACTGAATGGGAGATTTCATGGGCAAGCTATAAGACCAGCTATGCATTTTGGGACAAAATGCCAGCTAGTCAAGAACGACAAGTTCATAGAATGAGTATAGCTGAATGGGGATGTTGAGATTGATGCGCGGCAAGACAAGAACGGACAAAGTTATAAATGAACATATTAAAGAGAACTTAGGAGTAGGCCTAATGTAACATCATGAAAATCGGGGGTCGAGCATAAACTCCACTCCCGAGTTCTAGAACATCACTTATGCAACATTTTCAATGATGGATGAATGTCGGCTGTATTAGTGCATAAAACATGAAGTGGATTAGGCCAAAACAACATATCATACTCCAGAGACAGTTAAATTTCGCAAGCGGAAGACTGCGATAAATATATAAAATGTATAATTTATTGTAAGTCTCCGGAGTGTGAACATGTTACCAGGTTAACTATATACATGTATACTCCAAAAATGAACAAAAAGAATATACATGGGTGTTTTAAAAGTGCAAGATAACAAGTGTAATGACATCTAATCAGTAACCCTGTAACCCCGTCGATCAGAACCTGCATACAGGAGAAATCCTCCTCATCATCATAAAGCAAAGTCTGGCTCCGTTTCACAAGCATCGCCCTCACCTGAAACTAAGACAGGGTCGGGTTGGTGTGTACAACACCGTCCCGTAACGTGGGAGTGAGTAGCTAACTCAGTGGAACAATAGAGTAAAGATTAACGTATTATCAAATCAGTCAATCGGTAATGATAAAGCAAACATAGCAAACATTCCTACATACTGTAGTTAATGCAATGATGAAATGACATGATGTGTGCCCTCGCCAACATACTCCCTCATGCGACACCATCTTACGTTCACGGCATGCTTTCTTCCCTCAGTGCTCCACATCTTCCAGGCACATGCAGTGCGATATGAACATGATTACGGAGTTGTTATTAGTCCTTTTCATACAGCAGAATTGGGAAGCTAAGGTACCTCCCTTATATCAATTCCCAACAATGATCCAGTCTAGGGTCGTTAGTCCTAACATATCTCATACGAAGTGCGGTTCTAGGTCGCTGCAAGGGCTTCTAGGGCTGTTACACGTACTCGTTGCACCACTCCCCCATCACCTTATCAATACAGGCCTAGTTTATACTCTTGTTGCTACGGAAGGGTCGTCGTCTTCACGTAAACTTAGAATATGCTCGAGGTCACTACAAAGGGCTGTCAGGGTTGTTACACGCACTCGTTACACCGCTCCCCCATCACCTTATCAGTGTAGGCCGACAACTCGAATACAGTGTCTCATACCACCGTATTCGGCTCACGAGCTCTGGTTGCTCACTGGTCACTACGAGGAGGCTCGTCGCCCCAGCATAGGCCGACAGCTCGACCACGGTGTCCCATACCACCATGCCCGGCTCATGAGTCTTAGTGGATCGAGGTACCATGGTTAACGGAATTTCCACTGGTAACTTTGGTACTTTAGATTCAAGCAGTAGCGTCCTTACATGGTTAACATACATCGGGCTAATCGGGTTACTTGACGAGTTTGACTAGTACGAGCGCCCGTTAGGTTGATCGACATGAAGTGCATAAGCACCTCGTGTGGCCTAACCACTGTCGACAAGCAACGCACGACTCGGGTTCGACAAACACGTTCTGCGTGGCGAATACAACTTAGCCACGAACTCAAGTCCGGTTACCGATTGCCTGGACTATGTTATAGTCCCAAACACTTTCAATCTGAATCAGTAAGCATATGAACAAACAGAATCAAAATAATCAAGTAATCCAAGCATGATATCGAACATGTTAGAAGATACAACATGTACATGAAACCATACACAAACGTTTCATAAGAAAAGCGATTAAATCAAACACTTGCATGGAGAAAATCATAAACGTCATTAAGATTGTTGAGAACCCTATCTCAACACCACTATTAAATTTAGTTCGCCACACAATTTCTCACACAGGCATCTTATCAAACACTTAGACTACACAACTGCAACATACATGACGTATGTTGATTTCAACATAGAATATGACAAATCCTTATATCAAGGGGTTGTCTCATACACAACAATTATGTTCTTACATTCAATACATATGGTAGGCATAAATCATAAATCCATATTTATTTAGTCATTTTAATAGACACTTAGACTACACACATTAGCCTACATAAGCTATGTTGGCCAAAATGTGTATTAGGGTGAATCCTTTTGCCAAACAGGCCATGCATCCATAACTAGCATATATACACGGCAAATAGTCATGGCAATCATATCAGCAAAATTTATACGGATACGGTATTTTCTACAAATACATAAAATACACAAAATTCTATATTCTTGTATTTAACCGAAACGGAAAACGGATAGCATGTTATACATGTGAAATAGCATCCACGTCAGGAATTTATCATTAAACGACATTGAAAGCTTTGAGAAATGATAACCTAAACATCTATAATCCGCACCTTATGCCTTAGAAGGGTAAAGAAGTCGATGGAATCTCTAAGTCTTCGTCAACGTTGATATGACGACTTATAACACGAGGCAAGTCAGCTATTTCTCTACTTGAGGTTTCCTTACCTAAGAACGACGCCAGAATCGTTGGCATAACGATCTAAATACGGTAGATGTGCACGAAGAATGGCAGGAATAACTGCCAAGAATAATCCTCACTCTCCCTCACTTTCTCTCTCTCTTTCCTCCTCTTTCTTTCTTCTTTCTCCCTTAGGTTTAGGAAATTCGTATGGGATATGAGAGAGGGGCTTTAAGCCTCTTATATAGGCTCTAAATCGACGGAAATAGCCTTATGGCTAAGGTATACTTAAGTTATAACCAAATCGACCTTGCCAATGGAGCATTTCTGGAGGTCCTGTTACTAAATGCGGTCGGACTTAAGCTCATAAATGCAGGATCTTGATCGATTTAAGTTTTCAGTTCGATCGGATTTCCAGATCGACTGTGGCGGACCAGTTTCAGTTCAGCGGTCACCGAAAGTCGATCAGAGCCACAAGTACTATGACATGTAAGGGCCACCTATCCTGATCCTAGGTAAATTTGGGTCAAAATCCAACGGTCAGAACGCTTAGAAATAACGCGCAAGCGACACGTCTCAGATTTCTTAAAATTGTATTTAATTTCTTAAAAATCTTCATTTTCTCACACTCTTCACTCCGGACTCAAGGAAATCGTCCCAGAGCATCGTTTGGACGTGATTTTCACGGTGCTTGTCAAGTCCAACTACGCGGTCAATATCTTCTAAGTTTATCGCTATCGGACTTTCGACGTGCAGTCCAGGTCCGATACGGAGTTTCAAAGTGCTCCTGAGAGCAACTGGGTTTAGAGTTGGATTCTAGATTTTAGGGTAACATGGCGTTAACAATTCTATAGGTTTTGGGTCTTACAGATCGTATTTAAAGTGGTTGGTGCAACTTTCGCAGGTAATCTAGTGTAGTGCTAGTTAATTCACGTTAAACTTCTAAGGAATTTAGTTCTAAATGATTTCTTTGGCTTTGGAATTGAGCTGTAAGAGTGATATGGTTGACCCATTGCCTAAGGACGTCTAACTCCAGGTTGGCAAAAATCCGGGGTGTTATACCTAATGGGTAACGGGGGGAAATAGACTCAGATGGTTTGGCCATGTATATTAGAAACCAAGAACTGAACTAGTTAGGACTTGGGAGTAAGTTAGTTCAACTAGTTCAGTTCTTGGTTATCGATATACTAGTAAGGAGTAAGTTGGTTCGAGTTATTTATAATAATAATAATAATAATAAAGTTTGGTTCAAGTTATTTTTTTTTAAAAAAGGTTGGTTCAAGTTGAAGGCTATAAAAGGTCAAGGGAACAAGGTATTCCAAAACGGTTATGTAACAACCGTTACATAACGTTAATGGTGGTAACCGTTATTCGTTACGGGGGCCATAACTGCCATTATAGGAAAAACAGCCCATTACGAGGCCTAAACATGTTTTTCTTTTTTCAAAAAAAGAAGAAGGTCATAGTAGTTGTTTTGGCCCATATCATAACGGTAATGGCAATGGCTATTACAGCCACTGTTACCATTATGAAACACCTTGCAGAGGAAAGGACCAAAGGGACATCGGTGGAGGTAGTGTAAGAAAAAATTTGATGACCTATGGTTTAATTGAAGATATGATCCTTGTTAAAGTAAAACGGTAGAACATGGTTTGTGTAGTTGACCTAACTAGTTGGCATAAGGCATAGATGGTGGTGGTGGTGGTGGTTGCAGTGGTGGTAGTGGTGGTTCAAATAATATCTAGATGCTAGCAGTACGTTGTGACTCATCTACCACACATATCGCATATAGGAATACCATCGGACTACGGAAAACACAAGCTCCATTGTAGACAGAACACAGCCCACAAATCAGACTGACATAACAATTTTTACCACTCATTGAATTTTTCCACCAGATTTGTTTTTAAAATCATTCATTTGGTGTTCATAAATTGAAAGGTAACAATTTAATTTTGAGCTACACTCCATCTGCAAGGGACCACACAATATTCGACTGTGTAGTACATGGTAGTATGCATGTATGCACATGGTGGATGGGTTGTAGCAACCTAGTGAGATCCAACTGGCCAATTATCAATGGTAGGGGTGAAAACTGCCAATACTGAATTCCCACTCGATTGGGTCATGACCCAACTTTTGAGACTATCCAACATCCTAAACATCTACAAAGGCCCACCAATAACTTACAACTTAGCTAAGTCATCATCCATCTCGCCAAGTATGCATCTCAGACAACTGCCAATTCACTATCCATCGATGGATACCTATTGTAGAGTTCCAACTCTAAGGACTCATGACTCAACAATAGGCTACTAGTACCAATATGCAACCAATCAACATGTACTAGGTGTGGCAATAGGCAGGATTTAGACCGTGCCCAGCTCGACCCTTAAGACCTCAGGCTTGAGCCCGAGTCCTAAAAAAAATTGGTCATGACCTGACACAACCTAAAAATTGATAAAATCCATATTCTCCAATTAAAATACACTGTGTTTGGATGGCCTTTTTTCACGTAAATCATATTGGATTATTTGGTTGAATCAAATAAACTATGGAACAGAAAACCAAAAAGAAAATTTAAAGAATAAGGTAGAAAAACTTTTAGATTTGAATTGAGGCGTGACACAAGTCGCTTATCTAGAAATCGAATTTTCTCCCCTTGGACAGTGTCATAAATGCAACAGGTTTCCAGAGCAATTGACCTCCAAGAAACAACAACTATGACTCAATCCCAATGGTGCACTCGTTGTACGTGGGCTCAAACCGCTTGCACTTTAACCCATAAGTACTAAGTTGACTCAACAACGAACTCAATAACCAAAACCCTTAAAATAGCAGTAACAAAGAGATTTTAAGAAGGAAGAAGAAGATTTTCATTATGTTGTAAAAGGGATGGCAGAAGTCTTTATATAGACTCTGAAATGGTGCCTTAAGCAGCCTTTTGAAAAGGTTTGATCCATTGAGTTTAAACCCAAGAGGTGCGACCAATCGACCAAACACATCTCTCAATTTTAAAACGAAAAGGCACAAGCACAAGTACGCTCGCACAAAAATTAAGTCCTTCGAGTACCCATACACACACACACCCCCCCACACAAGTACACTCGCACCCACGGCCATGGTACATCCTGTTACAGTGTGCACGCGCATGCATGTGTGGTCAATGGGGCTCAAGCCCCAAGCAAAAAGACTATCTTAGATTCAGGAAAAGTTTTATGCACAATCTGATGTGGGACTAAACCAACTACACAAAATCAACTCAAAATTCAAAATTTGGGGGGAAACCAAAACATTTGAAATTCTTTTTATCTTATTTTGAAACAAATACAACAATCCCCCATGTTTCAAAATAAAAAACCTTTCAGGTTAACGCAGAATATTTGTGCAATGGTGTTGGTGTCACTATAGAATTGAACTGACATTAGAGTAAGAAAGACATGTTTATAAGAATCAATTGACACCATAGTCTTAAACCTGACTCCTCTTGGTGTAAATCGCAAGTACATGCCACTCACACAACTCTTCCTCTACAAGTGATTCTGTGGTTTGGTGCTTTTTATTAATCCACCATTACCTGAATTTCATGAGTGCTCTAGAAAATTCGCCTGGATTCTCACAAGAAGCGGCCTTCACCTCCACACCCATATAGGTGAATTCCAATAAGTGTACGCAACAACTGTATACACCACCAAATATATGCCTATAGATTCATTAAAAGTTAAGCAACTAAAAATTCAAAATTTTGGGGGGAAACCAAAACATTTGAAATTCTTTTTATTTTATTTTGAAACAAATACAACAATCCTCCATGTTTCAAAATAAAAAGCCTTTCAGGTTGTAACACCCCAGATTTTTGCCAACCTGGAGTTAGACGTCCTTAGGTAATGAGTTAACCATAACACCTTGGTAACTTCTCATAACTCAATTCCAAAGCCAAAGAAATCATTTAGAACTAAATTCTTTAGAAATTTAACGTGAATTAACTAGCGCTACATTAGATTACCTACGAAAGTAGCACCAACCACTTTAAATACGATCTGTAAGACCCAAAACCTACAGAATTGTTAACGCTATGTTACCCTAAAATCTAGGATCAATCTCTAAGCCCAGTTGCCCTCGAGATCATTTGGAAACTTCGTATCGGACCTGGACCGCACGTCGAAAGTCTGATAGTGATGAACTTAGAGTATTATGACTGCCTTGTTGGACTTGACTATCACCTCAAAAATCAAGCCCAAACGATGTCCTGAGACCATTTCCTTGAGTCCAGAGTGAAGAGAGTGAGAAAGTGTAGATTTTTAAGAAATTAAATATGATTTTAAGAAATCTGAGTCGCGTCGCTTGCACGTTATTCTAAGCGTTCTGACCATTAGATTTCGACCCAAATTCACCCTCGGATCAGGATAGGTGGCCCATACATGTCATAGCACTTGTGGCTCTGATCGACTTTCGGTAACCGCTGAACTGAAATTGGTCCGCCACGGTCGATCTGGAAACCTGACCGGACCGAAAACTTAGCTTGACCTAGATCCAATATTAGAGAGCTTAAGTCCGATCGCATTTAGTAACAGGACCTCCAGAAGTGCTCCGTTGGATCGGAACAGACCCGATTTGGTTATAACCTAAGTATACCATGGCCCTGGGCCATTTTCATCAATTTAGAGCTTATATAAGAGGCTTAAACCCCCTCTCTCATATCCCATACGAATTTCCTAAACCTAAGAGAGAGAAAAGGTGAGTGAAGGTGTGGGAGTTATTCTTGAGAATCGCTTCTGCTATTCTACGTGTTTATTCATCACATCTGTGTTGCTACTACGGCGATTCTGACTACGTTCTTAAGTAAGAAAAACCTAACCTTAGCTTGTTTTAGGGTTTCCATTGATGCTAGTAGCTAGATAGCTAACCTAGCTTGTATTACAGGTTGATATTCCACGTATACGAAGACTTAGAGTTTCTAATGAGTTCGTTACGCTTCTACGGCGTAAGGTGCGAACTATAGATGCTTAGGTTATGGTTTTTAACGCTTTCAATGCCGGATAATGATAGATTCATGATCTGAATACTATTTCACATGTAGAATGCGAAATCTGTTTTGTGTTTCAGTTATGTACGTATTATGTAGAGTTTATTGTATTCTTGGTATTTGTATAAAATACGGTATACGTATAAAATCTGAAATTATGTTTGCCATGATTAACTGTCGTATATATATGCTAGTTATATGTGTGACAACTCCTTGGCGAAAGGGTTCGCCCCAATGCATGTCTTGGTCAACATACGCTATGTATGTTAGTATGTATAGTCTAAGTGTTTGTGATAATGACCAAATGAGTATAGAAACTGCATTCGTGCTCGCCACGACTAACTGTCGTGGATATATGAGTATTGTTTAGGCAACAACCCTTTGACGAAAGGATTTGCCCTAATATGTATGTTACCTGATATATAACTTGTATGATAAATTGTGTAGGCTAAGTGTTGGTAAAAATGTCTGAATGAGCTGTAGTTAGTAAGGTGTACATGTATGCGGATTGAGACATGATTCTCAATCTCCTTAGTAATGTGTATGATTTCCTCCATGTATGTCATATGCTGATGACCGTTTGTTTATGAATTGAATATGTGAGAATTCATGTTTACATTGCTTTTCAGAACATGCTCAAATGATAGTATAATTTGAATTATTGCTCCGCTACTGTTTTGAGTATTTCATATGAATATTTGATGTAATGGAATGTGGTTGGGGCTATTGTATAGTCCAGGCAATCGGTAATATGCCTTGAGTTCGTGGCCGAGACCTATTCGCCACGTAGGACGTGTTTGACGAACCCGAGTCGTGCGTTGCTTGTCGACAGTGGTTAGGCCACACGAGGTGCTTATGCACTTCATATCGATCAACTCAATGAGCGCTCGTAGTAGTCGAACTCATCAAGTAACCCGATTAGCCCGATGTATGTTAACCATGTATGGACGCTACTGCTTGAATTTAAAGTACCAAACTTACCAGTGGAAATCCCGTTAACCATGGTACCTCGATCCACTAAGACTCATGAGCCAGACATGGTGGTATGGGACACCGTGGTCGAGCTGTCGGCCTACGCTGGGATCACGAGTCTCCCCGTAGTGACCAGTGAGCAACCTAGACTCGTGAGCCGAATACGGTGGTATGGGACACTGTATTCGAGCTGTCGGCCTACACTGATTTTGTGATGGGGGAGTGGTATAACGATTGCGAGTAACAGCCCTGGCAGTCCTCGTAGTGACCTCGAGTGTACTCTGAGTCTACGTGGAGGCGATGACCCTTCCATAGCAACAAGAGTACAAACTAAGCCTGTATTGATTTGGTGATGGGGGAGTGGTGTAACGATTGCGTGTAATAGCCCTGACAGCCCTTGCAGCGACCTAGAACCGCACTTCGTATGAGATATGGTAGGACTGACGACCCTAGACTGGATCATTGTTGGGAAATGATACAAGGGAGGTACTTTAGCTTCCCAACCCTGCTGTATGAAAATGACTAATAACAACTCGGTAATCATGTTCATATTGCACTGCATGTGTCTGAAAGATGTGGAGCACTGAGGGATGAAAGCATGCCGCGAACGTGAGATGGTATCGCATGAGGGAGTATGTAGGCAAGGGCATGCATCATTATTGCATCTCATCCTTGCATTAACAAGAGTAGCTAGGAATGTTTGATTGTACTGCTTTATCATTACCGCTTGACTGATTTGATAACATGTTAATCTATACTCTATTGTTCCACTGAGTTAGCTGCTCACTCCCACTTTACGGGACGGTGTTGTACACACCTGTAACACCCCGGATTTTTTTCAACCCGAATTTAGACGTCCTTAGGCAATGTGTCATTTATAACACCTTGGTAACGTCTCATAACCCAAGTTCAAAGCCAAAGAAATCATTTAGAACGAAATTCTTTAGAAATTTAACGTGAATTAACTAGCGCTACACTAGATTACCTGTGAAATAAGCACCAACCACTTTAAATACGATCCGTAAGACCCAAAACCTGTAGAATCAGTAACGCTACGCTATCCTAAAATCCAGGATCAATCTCTAAACCCAGTTGCTCTCTGGAGCACTTTAAAACTTTGTATCGAACTTGGACCGCCCGAGGAAAGTCTGATAGCGATGAACTTAGACCATTATGACTGCCTAGTTGGACTTGACTACCATCGCAAAAATCACGTCCAAAAGATGCTCTGGGATGATTTCCTTGCGTCCGGAGTATAGAGAGTGAGAAAAGGAAGATATTTAGAAAATTAATTATATTTTTATGAAATCTAGCACGTTTCACTTGCGCGTTATTTCTAAGCGTTCTGACCGTTAGAATTCGACCCAAATTCACCCTCGGATCAGGATAGGTGGCCCTTACATGTCAAAGTACTTGTGGCTTTGATCGAAGTTCGGTGACCGCTGAATTGAAACTAGTCCGCCACGTGCGATCTGGAAGTCTGACTGGGACGAAAACTTAACTCCACCTAGATCCAATATTGGTGAGCTTAAGTCCGACCGCATTTAGTAACAGGACCTCCAGAAGTACTCCGTTGAGACGGAACAGTCCGTATTTGGACATAACCTAAGTATACCATGGCCCTGAGTCTAATTTGGAGAGTTTTGGGCCTATATAAGGACCTTAAACCCTCACTCTCTCATCCCATACGAATTTGAGAAAACCTAGGAGAGAGAAAAAAAAGAGAGAGAAAGTGTGAGTGAAGTGGGAGGATCTTCCTGCTATCCTACCCTGCTATTCTACGTGCTTAGCCATCACGATCTAATCACTTTTCCGGCGATTCTAACTTCGTTCTTAGGTAAGAAAGCCTAGCCCTAACTTGTTCTAGGGTTTCAATTGGTGCAAGTGGTGAAGTAGCTAACCTAAATTATACTATAGGTAGCCAATCAGTCGTTGACAAAGACTTAGAGTCTCTATTGAATTCGTTACACTTCTACGGCGTAAGGTGCGGATTTTAGACACTTAGGTTGCCATTTTTCAAAGCTTTCAATGTCAGCTAATGGTAGATTATTGACGAAGATGCTATTTCACATGTAGAACATGTTGTCCGTTTTCCATTTCGAATACATACGAAGTATATGGAATTTTATGTATTTTAGGTATTTGTAGAAAATACCGTATACGTATAAATTTTGTAAATGTGATTGCCATGAGTATTTGTTGTATATACATGTGAGTTATGGATGCAGTATCTGTTTGGCGAAAGGATTCGCCCTAATACAGGTTTTAGCCAACATATGATGTGTAGGCTAAGATATGTAGTCTAAGTGTTTGTATAAATGCTTGTATGAGTATATACGTACTAAATAATGCTTTACTTGGGTGTTGAGATAGGATTCTCAACTACCTTAGCGATGTTTATGATTTCCTCCATACAAGTTGTTTAACTTAGCCGCTTTACTTTGAAATGCATGCGTATGGATTCTTGTTCATGTTGTATCTTATAACATGTTGGGAAATATGCTTGAATTATTTGGTTATTTCTGTTTTGGCTACTGTATATGTTTACTGGTTAATATGGAATGTGTTTGGGGCTATGTTATGGTCCAGACAATCGGTAACAGATTTGAGCTCGTGGTTGGCCTCTATTCGCCACGCAAGATTTCTTGACGAACCCGAGTAGTACGTTGCTTGTCGGCAGTAGTTAGGCCACACGAAGTGCTTATGCACTTCATGTCGTACAACTCAACGGGTGCTCGTACTAGTCGAACTCGTCAAGTAACCCGATTAACCGTTGTATGTTCACCTTGTATTGGTCATAACTGCTTGAACCTAAGGTACTGAACTTTCCAGTGAAAACCCTGATAACCGTGGTACCTTGATCCATTAAGACTCATGAGTCGGGCATGGTGGTATTGGACACCGTAGTCGAGCTGTCGGCCTGCGCTAGGGCCACGAGCCTCCCCGTAGTGACCAGTGAGCAATCTAGACTCGTGAGCCGATTATGGTGGTATAAGACACTATTTTGAGATGTCGGCCTATACTGATAAGGTGATGGGGGAGCGGTGCAACGAATGCGTGTAACAGCCCTGACAGCCCTTTGTAGTGACCTCGAGCATACTCTAAATCTGCGGAGAGGCGACGAGCCTTCCCGTAATAAACAGAGTATAAACTAGGCCTGTATTGATAAGGTGATGGGGTAGTGGTGCAATGAGTGCGTGTAATAGCCCTGGCAGCCCTTGTAGCCACCTAGAACCGCATCATCGTATGAGATTAACTAGGAGTGACGACCCTAGACAGGATCCCTGTTTGGGAATGATATAAGGGAGGTACCTTAGTTTCCCAATCCTGCTATATGAAAAGGACTAATAACAACTCGGTAATCATGCCCATATCGCATTGCATGTGCCTGGAAGATGTGGAGCACTTGAGGGACGAAAGCATGCCGCGAACGTAAGATGGTGTCGCACGAGGGAATACGTTGGCGAGGGCATGCATCATTATTGAATCTCATCCTTGCATGAATCACAGTATTTAGGAATATTTGATTTGCTTGCTTTATCATTACTGCTTGACTGAATTGATAACATGTTAACCTTTACTCTAAGATTCCACTGAGTTGATCACTTACTCCCAAGTTACGCGACGGTGTTGTACACACCAACCAGTCCTTGTTTTAGTTTCAGATGATGGCGCTGCTTGTGAAGCGGAGCCGGACTTTCATGATGATGAGGAGGGTTTCTCCTATAGGCAGTTATCAGGCAGGTCTATGTAGACCGTGTTCTGATCGACGGGATTACAAGGAGGTTGATTAGACGCCATGACACATGTCATTTTGCACTTTGGAGCACTCGTGTATATTCTTTTTGTTCATTTTTGGAGTATACATGTATATATTTAACCTGGTAACATGTTCACACTCTGGAGACTTACAACAGTCTATATATGTTATATATACTATCACAGTCTTCCGCTCGCATAATTTAACTCTCTCTGGAGTATGATATGCTATTTTGGCTTAATCTCACTCATGTTTAATACACTAACATATACAACATTCAATCATAAGCATTTATGTTGCATAAGTGATGTTCTGGAACTCGGGAGTGGAGTTTATGCTCGACCCCCGATTTTCAGGGTGTTACAACACCAACCAGACTCTGTCTTAGTTTCAGGTGAGGGCGATGCTTGTGAAGTGGAGCCGGACTTTGCTTTTTGATGATGAGTTCTCCTACATGTAACTCTCTGGCGGGTCTATTTGACCTGGAATTGCACCGATGGAGCTTCAGTATTTGGGATAGAAGACATTACATTTTTCTCATTTTGTGCATTTTGTAATCAGACTTGTAATTGTTAACCTAGTGACATTCATACTCTGAGGGCTTACTATCACTCTTATCTAGTTTAAATACTTATTACAGTCTTTCGCTTGCATAATTTAAACGCCTTTGGAGTATGATATGTTGTTTTTGGTATAATCTCAATCATGTTTAATGCCCTTCTACAGACAACATTCATTCATCATTATCTATGTTGCATAAGTGATGTTTTGGAACTCGGGAGTTGGGTTTCTACTCGACCCCGATTTTCAGAATATTACAAATGGTATCAGAGCATGATTTGAATTAAACCGGGCCTGGGTTATGGTAATACGACGCACTCTGATGCACTCTGAATTATGAAGGGGGTGATAAAACCTAGAAACTATATTAGAATCCCAAGTTTCGCTGACAGGTGAGACTATACGGTAATTTAGTCCATAACATATCTTTCTTCGCGTCAAGCGACCTAAGTCGCCTTTAGGCCGTCAGTCGATGGGTTTGAGTCATTCCTTGAAGAATTCCAAAACTAGAAATGAATGTCTTTAGGTTGTGGGTCGACCACAACACCTTACACTCAATCTCAAAGCATAAAACCCCTTTTTTATCCAATTCCTTCAAAATCTCACCCTCCACCACTTTATTCTTCATTTTTTTAAAGTACATTCATAATACACACCAAAACTAAAACTAACCATAAATAATAAATAAATGGATAAAATGGGTTTTGACCCTTAAACTTTTGGAATCTAACAAAATAAATGGGTTAGTTGGATGGATTATCGTCTCCTACCCCAAAATCATATGCTACACGTCACATAAACTCATTCCGGTTTGTAAATTCGACCCAAAAATGCCTCAAATGGAGTTGGGGGCCAAACGGAGCACTTACAGGGGGACCTAGAGTGGGACCCACATACATTTGAGGTCCAGGGGATAGGAGGACCTCACCCAAAGGGCGAGCCCTCGCTAGATTCTCCAAAGACCGGCGAGGCCTCGCCGCCGGGCGGGCCAGGCTGGGCGGGCTGGTCGGGCCGATGGCATTTGGGGTCTTGTGTGGCCCACTGCTACATGGGGTTTCGGTTAAAACCTCTCCTAAGTCACCCCACCTTTACAAACCACCCTCCCAAGATTGGTTGCGCCCGATATGGGGAGGAGATATGAATGATGATGATGTAGAAGAGGAGATTGAGATTTGTGACGAGTCTCTACCTACAGATCAGTAATTATTTTCGGTTTTTCAATTTTTTTGGCTGAATGTTGAATGATCTGTAATATTATTTCACTGCAACTGCAAACACGATAGTATTGGTCCTTTTGGAATGTGGTTTGGAAGACTTTGAATCTTTGATATTTATTTACATATGCCTCTTCATTTGCTTTTATTTTTGAATTTTGATGCATTTATATTGTTTTCTTTTGTTCCTATATCAAGTTCAATTTATTTATCAATTTTCTAATTTTTTATTAAAAATTAAATGTAGATATGTCGTCATCTGAGCCATCTCCAAACATTTGGGACTATGCTTCCCTAGTTGAATCACCACCACGGTCTGGAAAAACAAAGATTAAGTGTGGTTTGTGTGGCGCAAAGTTTGTACACAAGACTAATCGCTTTCGCTTACACTTGTCATGTCGAGGTGGTGATGCAAAACCATGCCCCAATGCCCCTAAGGATGTCCAAATTCTTTTTCAAGCCTTGTTAGATTCGAATATAAAGCCTTCCACTCCATCCAAACCTTCTGCTTCTGGATTTAGTACACAAATGACATCCACAAAAGATGCAGAGGAGGAAGCCAGATTAAAAGCTTTGGAGGAAGAACAATTTCAACTCGCCTTAAAACGCAGTATGGAAGATGTTTCTAGACCTCAGCGATATTCGAGTCAAAGACAACACGATGTTGAAGCAGGGTCGAGTTACTCGTCGAGTACGACAAACAAGAAGAAGAAAAAGAGTAACAAATTTAAATTCCTGACTCGTCTCGGTGAATTTTATAGGGCATTGGGTACTACATACAATTCTTCACATAAAACAAGTTTGAAAAATCTAGTTCAAAGTATAGAAGAGCACGAAGGAAAAATCTCTTCGCCTTCTGACTAAGAGGAAGTGAACCAATTTGTATATGAAAAAATAGATAGCAGTTCCGATGGATCAGATGACAATACAGGAACAGGAAGGCACTCATCTTATGGAGGTTATTAGTTATAAATTATCATTTTGAACAATGTAATGTAATAATGTAAATATGTTAATGTAATTATCGAAGTTTTTTAATCATAAATTATATGCATTTTATATATTTTATTATTTCATTTAAAGCTCGAACTCGTTACTTGAAAACCCTGCTCGAATTGGGCTCAAATCCAGACTCGTACTCGAACTCGCCTCGAAAACTCGCACTCAACTTGACTCGATTTTTGGTCGTACTCGAACTCGCCTCGAAAACTCGGACTCGACTCGACTCGTACTCGGGCAAGTAGAGTTCGAGCAGGGGGTCATGCTCGTTGGCCGAGAAGAGCCCGAGTACGAGCAGCGCTCGGTCGTTAAGAGTCGAGTACGAGTAGGGCGATACTCGACTCGACTCGACTCGTGTATAACTCTATTTGTATGACATATGCTAGGACTGACGACCCAAGACTGGATCATTGTTGGAAAATGATACAAGGGAGGTACTTTAGCTTCCTAACCCTGTTGACTGAAAAGGACTAATAACAACTCGGTAATCATGTTCATATCACACTGCATGTGCCTGGAAGATGTGAAGCACTGAGGGATGAAAGCATGCCGCGAACGTGAGATGGTGTCACATGAGGGAGTATGTAGGCAAGGGCATGCATCATTATTGCATCTCATCCTTGCATTAACAAGAGTAGCTACGAATGTTTGATTGTACTGCTTTATCACTACCGCTTGACTGATTTGATAACATGTAAATCTTTACTCTATTGTTCCACTGAGTTAGCTACTCACCCCCACGTTACGGGACGGTATTGTACACACCAACCAGACCCTGTCTTAGTTTCAGGTGAGAGAGATGCTTGTGAAGCGGAGCCGGACTTTTCTTTTTGATGAGTTCTCCTACATGTAACTCTCTAGCGGGTCTATTTGACCTGGAGTTGCACCGATGGGGCTTCAGTATTTGGGATAGAAGTGTAAGACCCGTATCTTGGTCCGTACCTTTCCGTACACTTCCGCGGTCTTACCGGTCGAATTCCGGCAACTTTCGATCCTTAACCAGTATCGACGCGCGATCCTGAATCTTATGCCGACAACCCGAGTCGACTCAACCCGCGACCAATACCATAGTGACCGCGCCGTCGTTGCGGTTCCGATACCGCGACTCGCGCGCCGAGGCAATACCCTGATCAAGAGATATGGGCCAACGTTCGGTGCGACAAAACGCCGGCGTTGCGAAAACCAAGGGAATCTCAACGATGTGTCACATCAATCAATCACCCATCAACCCATCACATGTCAAGTACACATCACTCTCACCCATTTTCCCAAGCAACCACAAAAGTCTTCACATCCCATACCTCTCTTACACAAAAAGCCACAAAAGTCTTCATCTCCCATACCTCTCTTACACAAAAGCCTCAAAAGTCAAGCTTTTCTTACACAACCATCACTCACCCATCCATCCATCACTCTCTCTCTCTCCCTTTACATCACTCTCTCTCTTTCTCTCTTTCTCATTTCAAAGAAAAAGCTCCAAGCAAAACATCCCACGTATGGAATTTTGCAAAAATCCCTAAGCTCCAAGTGGCCCACCTTCCTACCCCAAAATCTCCCATCTCAACCCTCCATTCTTCATCTTAGCCATTGAAGTTGAAGACAAGGTGCCAAGGAACCTCTAGGAGCAAGAAGATCGGACGGTGGGTGCCTCTATAGGGTAGTTTTACTTGATTTTATGGTGGATCAAGTGAGGCCCACCGATCCATGGTGTGGATCTCATTTGGGACCCTTATTTGTGGCCGATGGACCAATTGGATCATCATGATCATTCCATGATGGGGCCATTCTCCATGGACCCCATCATGATGTTTATTTTCATTTAGAAAGGTCATCTAGACCGTCCATATCGGTGGAGATTAGATCTCCGCCGTTGATTACATTTTCAATGGTCCCATATGCAAGGGATCCATTTATTGTATAATTTTCTTGTAAGGGAGGGCCCATAATGTCGGGGTCCCTCCATCACAAGCCGTGTCCCACTCTCCATGACTCTCTCTCTCTCTCTTTTATCTTATTTTATTTTATTTTATTTTATTTATTTTTATTGCAATAGGATGGTGTGGCCCACTTGAATGGATCCCACCTTGATATAACCATTTTATTCAAGTGGGGCCCACCTTAGACATCGAAATAATAGCACCCATCAGTGGTGGCCCACTTCATCAGGGCTCACCGTTTTCAAAAAAAAAAAAAATGTAAAAACCGTCCAGCGTCTGGAACGTTGGACGTTTCAAGGGAAAGAAGAAAAAGGAAGAAAGAAAAAGAGGACTTTTTGGTGGCCCGCTTAAATAGGCCCCGCCCTGATGTTTATGTTCTATCCAAGCCGTCCATCCTCTTACCCACGGCATTTTAGCCGTTGGGTAGAAGTTTGGAACTGATCCAATCACCTGGTGAGCCATAGCGTCAAAGATCGCACCCTCACCATTCAAACTCTATTTTCTTATTTTATTTCTCTTCCAAGCATCAAAAAAATCCAAACTCTGGACTCATTTGGACGGCCTCGAGCCGCTGATCGCAATGGCTGGGGTAGATTTCGTTTTTGCGGGCCCCACGTGCGAAAAACCCTTGAAAATCGGGTTTTCCTTTTTTTTGGAAAATGGCCAACGCCTGCACGCAGGCGCGTGCAGGCTCGTCTTGACGGGCGGACGGTCATGGGGTGGGTGCCCACGGCTCCTGCGTGTGGGCCCCACTATAATGTGTATTTGTCATCCAACTTAGTCATGAGGTGGGCCACCCCAGTGGAGGGCCCCCCTCCAAAAATGAAACAGATCCAAAACTCAGGTGGCCCACACCAAGTGAAACAGTGTAAATTGAATTCTACCGTTGGAAAGTTTCTGGGGCCCACTGGGGTGTTGGATCAAGCTGAAATTTGTGTTTTCCCTTCAACCAGGTCTATTTGACCTTATCAATGGGTTGGATGCCAAATAAACATTACAGAGTGGGCCCCACAAGGGACCCACAGTGATGTTTATGATTAAATCCACCGTCCGTACGGACGGTGGAGTCCACCCCCATGTACATGTATCTACGCCGTCCAGCCAGGCGACTCCCACCAGAGCTTGTGTGTTTGATCCGCACCTTCCACTCTTTGGACGGTGGGACACACCATGATGTATGTGTCCTATCCATTCCATCCAATCGTTGATAGGGTGGCCATCCAGCAGGAAAACAGTATTGGTTAAAGCCCACTGTTGGAACCCTTTGGTTTGGTAGAAGTTTTGGTTCAATATTTAATTTTATCCATTTATTTCTTTATTTCCCTGGTCAGGTGACCTTATGAGACGATTTGGACGGCAGGTAACATTATGGTGGGCCCCACATGGGACCCACCACGATGCATTGTTACGTCCAATCCGTCCTTCCACTTTGAGAGCTCATTTGTATTGTTTGGGCTAGACCCACTTGAATTGCAAAGGGTCTATGGGTTAGGCTCATTTGGTTTATGAAATGCTTATGGGCTAGGCCCATTGGATCCACTTAAGGCCTAAGAACTCAGGCCCATTTGATTGTTTAAGGCCTAGGGGTTTAGGCCCATTTGATGTGCCATAAGGCCTAGGGGTTTAGGCCCATTGAACTCATATAATGCCTAAGGGTTAAGGCCCATTTGGCGTTCATATGGGATCCAATTGGTGTGGCCCATTGGTCATGTATTAGACTCATGAGACTAAGCTCATTTGATGCAATCCTAGGCCCACAGGTTTTGACCCATTGTAATGCACGCAAGACCCATTGGTGTGGCCCATTTATATGGCCCATCTGATGAATAAAAGGCCCATAAGATATGGCCCATATGATACATGTGTAAGGCCAATGGGATGAACCTAAGGTCCATTGCAATGTGTAATCCCAATACAGGCTATGTGGCGACGTTAAGAAGATTGTGCCTGGGAAGCAATGTTGGTTTGACGTCCACATTGCGAGTGTAATGTTGGTTGGATGTCCACATTACGACTCTCCGTAGGGCCCATTACGGGCCGTACTTGCCGTGTATAGGCCATCCAGGTCCATCTGCATTGTAAAATAGTTCATTTCATTATAACATGTTTAGTATAGTTTCATGACTCATGATCATACGCATCATATGTATGCTTGATATGAGGACTGACTGATCATAGCATATGCCTTCGGGCAGGTTGTTTATGGGCTCCTGGTTAGGCAGTATTGCCCTACATGAGTGCACGATATGCGCATGAATTGTTGCATGACTGGACAGCGTGAATCATGCATTTTGCACTTGTGTGACATGGTTATTGTACGCCCTAGCAACATCAGGGCCGTAGCCTCCACAGACGCATCGTGGTTGGCAGGATTGGATACCGAAAATCTTGTCCTACATGGGGTACTATAGATATCCCTGGGTGAAAGTCCCTAAACCCTTATGGTACCAAGAGGTTGCTTCAACGTCTATACCGAGTGGGTAGATGAGCACTGAGTGCCGAACACCAGTTGGCTGTGCTCTCCACTGTGTCGTGGTCGGTTGGAAGAGGGTGCGGCCTTACCCGCCCGAGAGTAGGGGGCAATACTAGGCTGAGTCTGACCAGCTCGAGGAATGGGTCCGCTATCGACGAGTCGCGCCCGATATTGGCAGACGGATAGTGTGGTCTCTTCCACTTACCTTATTGCGCGTGATGTGGCGGCAATCTGGTTTAGAGTGTACTAGACCCCGGTGATATTCCATACTTTGAGCTGTACTGATATGTGGTCATTGATGAGGATCTATATGCTTGAGTTGCATTGCACATTGCATGGCCTTGGGGTGACCAATACCATTCATGTCTTGCATCGCATAAGCCTTGGTACGGCTCATGATATTATGGTTCCACCCGCATATTCCGCATTACTCTGAATTGCATTCATATTACTACCTTGCGCACACACTTTCACCACCCTCTAAGCTTTCTGTAAGCTTATGCACGACCGTTGCGTGCAGGTGACGTTGGATCGCAGCAGCGTTGAGGCAGGAGCACGTTGCTGAGCATTTTGGAGTTTTTGTACTTTACCTTTATATTTCCCTTTATGCTCATTGTACTTGTAAAGTTTTTGATCATAGTGGAAATGTAATGGATTTCTTGGTTATTGTTTGTGGGTTATGCCTTTGGTTATGCTTATTACGAATCAAACTGATGTTGAAAATCCTCCTCGTAGCATCCCAGGATCGGAACCTGGCGAATGGGAGCTAGGAGCCGAGAATGGGGTTCTACGGAGGCTGTCGGCGCCGGATTCGGCGATCGGGAATTTTGTGAGCCCGGTTTCCGAGTTTGGGGCGTGACAAGAAGACATTACATTTTTTCCATTTTGTGCATTTTGTAATCAAACTTGTAATTGTTAACCTAGTGACATCATACTCTGAGGGCTTACTATCACTCTTATCTAGTTTAAATACTTATCACAGTCTTCCACTTGCATAATTTAAACGCCTTTGGAGTATGATATATTATTTTTGCTATAATTTCAATCATGTTTAATGCCCTTCTACAGACAACATTCATTCATCATTATCTATGTTGCATAAGTGATGTTTTGGAACTCGGGAGTTGGGTTTCTACTCGACCCCCGATTTTCAGGATGTTACAGATGGTATCAGAGCATGATTTGGATTAAACCGAGCCTGGGTTATGGTAACACAACGCACTCTGACGCACTCTGAATTAGGAAGGGGGTGATAAAACCTAAAAACTATATTAGAATCCCAAGTTTCGCTGACAGGTGAGACTATACGGTAATTTAGTCCATAACGTATCTTTCGTCGCGTCAAGCAACCTAAGTCGCCACTAGGCCGTCAGTCGATGGGTTTGAGTCATTCCCTGAAGAATTTCAAACCTAGAAATGAATGTCGTTAGGTTGTGGGTCGACCACAACACCTTACACTCAATCTCAAAGCCTAAAAACCCTTTTTTATCCAATTCCTTCAAAATCTCACCCTCCACCACTTTATTCTTTATTTTTTTTAAGCACATTCATAATACACACCAATCCTAGGGTATAAATGATGAAGAATAATACCAAAACTAAAAATTACCATAAATAGTAAATAAATGGATAAAATGGGTTTTGACCCTTAACCTTTTGGAATATAACAAAATAAATAGGTTAGTTGGATGGATTATCGTCTCCTACCCCAAAATGATATGCTACACGTCACATAAACTCATTCTGATTTGTAAATTGGTCTCGAAAATGCCTCAAATGGAGTCGGGGGCCAAACGGAGCACTTGCAGGGGGACCCAGAGTGGGACCCACATATATTTGGGGTCCAGGGGGTAGGAGGACCTCACCCAAAGGGCGAGCCCTCGCTAGATTCTCCAAAGACCGGTGAGGCCTCGCCGCCGGGCGGGCTGGTTGGGCCGATGGCATTTGGGGTCTTGTGTGGCCCACTGCTACATGAGGTTTCGGTTAAAACCACTCCTAAGTCACCCCTCCTTCACAAACCACCCTCCCAAGATTTCCTTTTCTCCAAAAATTTTAGATTTTTCACATAAATCGCCCCACCAAGTCCTTCCTCTCTTATTTTCGTGCACTCTCTCCACCCCCCTGTTAAAACCCTCCTCCATTGCTGCCTAACCCCTTTATTCCCTTTTAATTGAGCATCCAAACCCAACTTTTGTGTCTCATCACCTTCCAACCCACAAATCCCATCTCCCACTTTCCAACCCAAGGCTCATTTTTCAAAGCCTATGAAATCGATTTTAATCCCACCCCACCCTCTACCAAACATGTCATTCCCAATCCCGAGGTGGGATTAGTAATGTAGTCCCACTTCCTTAGTTGGTATAGGCAGAGGTGAAGTGCTCAAGCGCAGCGAAATTCAAGTTCGAGCAACTCAATTTCAATCAGACAACTTTTGACCCTAAGCGATAAAGCAATTTCTTGTATTAGAAAGGGTATGAAATCATATAGTGTATGAGCGTAGACCTTGGGTTACAACTATTGGATTACCACTACTCCTAAATTAAGACTAGCCTATTGGTTCTACTAAGCAATGTAAGAGACTGATTATGCTAAGATGATTGAAAGATAGACTTAATTAGTAGGCTTAATTGGGTTGGAGTGAGACCTCACTCCTTCGTTGAATCCCCTAATACTTCTAGGCTTCGATACTGACTCTTAGGGAAGCTGTTTTCATTAGAAACTATTCACATTCAGAGAAAATTGATATATCCCTCGGATTGAATGTTAGGTCAAGCACCCCCTAGAATGGCCTTCTCAAGGACTTATTACAATTGGGAACACGAGGTGAAGGAACTATATATAAGCGAAGTATTCGCGGTTTGAATCGAATTCCCAATCCTAGTAGTTGTCCTTGAACTCAAGGCTCTAATCAAGCAGAAAGTCGGAATTAACTAGGATTAAGAATTGATGTGACAAATTTTATACGACAAGAAGAAAGAATCGCCACCTCTTCTTTCTGAGCTTCTGACAACCGCCAACCTCCCAAGATCTAATGTGGCATTCAATGGCATACAGAAAAACCTAGGAGATCTCCGTGCGTTGCAGGATTCCTAACCATACAACAACAGCAAATGGATAGTGGAGGAGATGAGGGACAGACTCTGCATCTTGAAGGCAAAGGGAGCAGGAATTTGGGAGAACTAATCCTCTTTTCTCAAGGTTGTCGATTGTAAGGATTCAACTCCTTCCAGCCGACCAAGCAAAGGCACCGACTCCTTCCAGCCAACCAAACAAAGGCACAGATCATAAAGGGTCCTGTACAGCTTAGGGGGGTAGGCTCTAGGGGAGAAGCGATGAACTCATAGAAAGACTTAACGGAGAAAACACCTCCTCTTCCCAGCTTCCAAGAGACTGAATCTAGGGAATCAGGGTCAAGCTTGAACTTCTGCGAGTGAGAGAGAAGTACGAAGAAAAATCTGTAATTTCATCGTCCTTAAGGTCTCTCCAAAAGAGTGGAGTCCACACTCCACCATATTCGGAAGAGGAAAAACAATCAGAGACGAGAATATTAGGATTGGAGCAAAGTCTAGCTAGGGTTGGGAAGGAGTTTTTGAGGGGAGAAGTTCTACAGCAAGGGTGGCAGTCTAGAATTTGAGCCTTGGGGGGAGAAGTTCCATACTAAGGGTCAGTCCAAAATCTGACCCTTTTCCATGCCTATGGAGTTCTATTATGAGGATTTGTTACTTTTCCTGGATCTATCAAGTGAGTCCAAATAACTCTATTGCTTCGCTCCAAAGTTTGACCTGGTACAGTAGAAATCGGGCTCAAGGTAAGCACGTTAAAGGGTCTTTGAAAGAATCCTCTGATCAAACTACAAAGAATCCATGCAAGTCATCTGTGTGATGGAACTCACCATGGATCAATGTCCACCAATCATGTTGATACCATTTGTTACTAACTTACTATGTCAATTTCCATCAAAATACAAGAGACAAAGTACCATGACCCCGAAAAACACTTAGTGTGGTATCTCAAGGTTTCAAGCTAAGAGGACACCGTCATCTTCATCAATAACATCAAGCAATGTCAATTTTCTAAACTATGATAACCTAGATCATAAAACTCAAAGTTCCATTGCCCTTACATATTAAAGAGGCATTTGGAATCATTAATTGTCTGTTGTCCATCCCACCATAACAACATCTAGATGCTCTAGCTAGTAAGGGCCAATATCATACAGGAAAGCTATATCTATCGTCTTGGACGTTCAATCCATAGAGATGAGTACCATGTCATTAAGGCAAGGCATGGGTGAGGCATAGTTACATCATTGGTAGAGAGTGCCTAAATTGTGAACGATCTTCAACAAATAAAACTGTGGTCAAGAATCGAACAAAGTAGAAAACTTACAATATATTAATCAACCAAGAACATATTAAAAAAATCCTAATTTGATTAACTTAATCAACATTGTCATCATCGTAGCCTTGTCCCAATCAGTGTTCGAAATATCAATACTATCGGTCAATATTATCATTAACGCACCACTGCGAGATGATACACTTGCGATAACCCCGGGAAGATACCGAAAAATCCAAAATCCAGACATCGGCCGATATATTGTCTATATCGCACCAAAAAACCCAAATATCAGCCGATATATCGTCGATATCATACCAAAAACTCAAAAATTTGAATTAGAAAAAAAAAGGAAATCGGAGAGTACCTGGATGTAGCGATGATCGGAGGTGGGCCATTCAACAGGTAAGTACGATTTTCTTGCCATTTTCTTCTCTAACTCGGAGATTCCAGCAAGGAATTAGGCCGATCGACGAACCGTTCCTTTCAGAACGAGATTTGAGGGGTTGTGTAAGACCCGTATCTTGGTCCGTACCTTTCCTTACACTTCCGCGGTCTTACCGGTCGAATTCCGGCAACTTTCGACCCTTAAACGATATCGACGCGCGACCCTGATTCATGTGCCGACAACCCGAGTCGACTCAACCCGAGACCAATACCATAGCGACCGCACCGTCGCTGCGGTTCCGATACCGCGACTCGCGCGCCGAGGCGATACCCTGGTCAAGAGTTATGGGCCAACGTTCGGTGCGAGAAAACGCCGCGCGTTGCGAAAATCAAGGGAATCTCTACGATGTGTCACATCAATCACATCAATCCCATCAATCAATCACCCATCAATCCATCACATGTCAAGTACACATCACTTCCATCCCTTTTCTCAAGAAACCACAAAAGTCTTCACCACCCATACTTCTCTTACACAAAAAGCCACAAAAGTCTTCACCACCCATACCTCTCTTACACAAAAGCCACAAAAGTCAAGTTTTTCTTACACAACCATCACTCACCCATCCATCCATCACTCTCTCTCTCTCCCTTTACATCACTCTCTCTCTTTCTCTCTTTCTCATTTCAAAAATTCCAAAGCAACAAGGGTCCATACGTATGGAATTTCTCCAAATTTCCAAGCTCCAAGTGGCCCACCTTCCTACCCCAAAATCTTCCATCTCAACCCTCCATTCTTCATCTTAACCATTGAAGTTGAAGCTAAGGTGCCAAGGAACCCTTAGGAGCGAGAAGATCGGACGGTGGGTGCTTCTATAGGGTAGATTTTCTTGTTTTTATGGTGGACCAAGTGAGGCCCACCGATCAATGGTGTGGATCTCACTTGGGACCCTAAAATATGGCCGATGGACCACTTGGATCATCATGATCGTTCCATGATGGGGCCATTCTCCATGGACCCCATCATGATGATTATTTCATTTAGAAAGGTCATCTAGACCGTCCATATCAGTGGGGAATGGATCTCCACCGTTGATTTACATTTTTGATGGTCCCATGTTCAAGGGATCCGTTTATTGTATGGTTCATTGCAAGGGAGGGCCCATAATGTCGGGGTCCCTCCATCACAAGGCGTGTCCCACTCTCCATCTCTCTCTCACTCCCTTTTTATTACTTTTTATTTTATTTTATTTTATTTTGCATGGCTCACTTGAATGGACCCCCCACCTTGAAGAAATTATTTAAGTCCAAGTTTTCTTCTACTGGGGCCCATCTTAAATGTTTGACCCACATCATCCAACCGTGGTGGCCCACCTAATCAGGGCCCACCACAAATGCCTTTATTTTCTTTTCTTTTCTTTTCTTTTTATTATTATTTTTTTAGACCTACCCATCCAGCGTCTGAGACGCTGGACGTTCCTGTGTTATGAAATAAAAAAAAAAAGAAAAAGGGACTTTTAGAGTGAGCCCCCTGCATAGGCCCTCCCCTGATGAATGTATTCAATCCACGCTGCCTATTCCGTTTTCAAGGTCATTTTAGTCGTTGAGCCAAATGATGAGGTTAATCCGATGATCAGGTGGGCCATACTTTTCGAAACGGTAGCCTTCACCGTTTATATAACATTTTAAATTTTTCTTCAGGCCAAGAATATGCAACATTAGACTCATTAGACCTGTTATAGCCCGTAGAAACTAATGGACGGGGTGGATCTGATCGATGTGGGCCCCAGACATGAAAAACCCCAGAAACGGAGTTTTCCATTTAAATTGGAAATACCATC
Source organism: Magnolia kwangsiensis (assembly GCA_037074715.1). Taxonomy (NCBI): domain Eukaryota; kingdom Viridiplantae; phylum Streptophyta; class Magnoliopsida; order Magnoliales; family Magnoliaceae; genus Magnolia; species Magnolia kwangsiensis. The sequence continues at coordinate 158,585,480 of CM073573.1, read as the reverse complement.
AGAGGCACCTGCCTCTCTGACGTGCAGCAGACATGCAGCAGGCGCTACACGTCGGGCGGGCGGGCAGCGAGCGGCCACCCACGGCGGCTGTCGTGGGCCCCACCATGATGTATATATTATATCCACGCCGTTCCTAGGGTGGGCCACCACGTGGAGTGGGTCCCCTCTAAAAATGAGGATGATCCGACGCTCGGGTGGCCCACACCATGAGAAATAGTGGAATTGAACATCTACCATTAAAACCCTTCTACTGGGCCACCGAAATTTTAGATCAAGATGAAATTTATGATTTTCCTTCACCCAGGTCCTGGTGACCCTTTGGACGGTTGGGATGAAAAATATCCATTATAGTGGGCCCCACTTGGAGCCCACAGTGATGTATGGGTCTTATATCCACCGTCCAGGCAGACGGTGGACCCTGATTTTTGTGTTTTACACCCACCGTCCAGCGACGGTGGAGCCCACTTGCACGTGTGTCTACTCATGCCACCCCCTCCCCCCCGGCTGAACCGTTTGGATGGAAATAAACACCACAGTGGGCCTCCCCTGGCCCATATCCACGCTGAGTGATAAATAAATATTGCAGTGGGCCTAGGCCCATGCAACCTCTTGAACAGTTTGGATGGAAATAATCATAGCAGTGACCTTATGAAAAGGCCCTATGAACAGTTTGTATTGCAAATGAACATCATGTTGGGCCTAGTTTTGATGGAAAATAAACACTTTGTTAGGACCATGGTATTGGACCCATTTAATGTATTTTAAAGCCCATAGAAGTAAGCCCACTTGATATGTTTCAAGTCCATGGGACTAGGCCATTTGATGTACTTCAAGGCCCATGGTATTGGACCCATTTAGTGTATTTTAAAAGCCCATAGAGGTAAGCCCAATTGATATGTTCTAAGGCCATGAGACTAGGCCATTTGATATATTGTAAGGCCCATGGGACTAAACCCATTTGATTATAAAAAGGGTCCATGGGATTAGGCCCATTGGATTTGATTAAGACCCATGAGTTAGGCCCATTTTATTTGATTAAAGCCTAGGGGTTTAGGCCCATTGAACTCATGTTAGGTCTATGGGTTGAGGCCCACTTGATCCACATGTGGGGCCCAATTGGTGTGGCCCATTGGTCATACATTAGACTCATGAGACTAAGCTCATTAGATGCAACCCTAGGCCCACGTGCTTTGACCCATTGCAATGCACATAAGACCCATTGGTGTGGCCCATCTATGTGGCCCATCTGATGAATAAAAGGCCCATAAGATATGACCCATTTGATATATATGTAAGGTCCAATGGGAACAACCTACGGTCCATTGCAATGTGTAAATCCCTTATAGGCTAAGTACCAATGTTTACAAAGATCGTGCCTTGGGAGCAATGATGGTTTGACGTCCACATTGCGAGTGTGATGCTGGTTGGATGTCCACATTACGACTCTCCTTAGGGCCCATTATTGGGCCGTACTTATCGTGTATAGGCCGTCCAGGTCAATCTGCATTGTAAGATAGTTCATTTTATTATAACATGTTTAGTACAGTTTCATGACTCATGATCATACGCATCATATGTATGCTTGACGTGAGAATTGTCTGATCGTAGCATTTGCCTTCGAGCAGGTTGTTTATGGGCTCCCGGTTAGGCAGTGTTGCCCTACATGAGCGCACGATATGCGCAGGATTTGTTGCATGATTGGATAGCGTGAATCATGCATTTCGCATTTGTGTGATTTGTTATTGTACGCCCTAGCGACATCAGGGCCGTAGCCTCCACAGACGCATCGTGGTTGGCAGGATTGGATACCGGAAATCTTGTTCTACATGGGGTGCTATTGATATCCCTGGATGAAAGTCCCTAAACCCTTATGGTACCAAGAGGTTGCTCCAACGTCTAGACCGAGTGGGTAGATGAGCGTTGAGTGCCGATTACCAGACGGTTACGCTCTCCACTGTGTCGTGGTCGGTTGGAAGGGGGTGCGGCCTTACCCGCCCGAGTGTAGGGGGCAATGCTAGGCTGAGTTTGACCAGCTCGAGGAATGGGTCCGCTATCGACGAGTTGCGCCCGATATTGGCAGACGGATAGTGTGGTCTCTTCCACTTACCTTATTGCGCGCGATGTGGCGGCAATCTGGTTTAGAGTGCACTAGACCCCGGTGATATTCCATATTTTGAGCTGTATTGATGCGTGGACATAGATGAGGATCTGTATGCTTGAGTTGCATTGCACATCGCATGGCCTTGGGTGGCCGATACCATTCATGTCTTGCATTGCATAACTTTGGTACGGCTCATGATGTTATGGTTCCATCTGCATATTCCGCATTACTCTGACATTGCATTCATATTACTACCTTGCGCACACACTTTCACCACCCTCTAAGCTTTCTGTAAGCTTATGCACGACCGTTGCGTGCAGGTGACGTTGGTTCGCAGCAGCGCTGAGGCAGGAGCACGTTGCTAAGCATTTTGGAGTTTTTGTACTTTACCATTGTATTTCCCTTTATACTCATTGTACTTGTAAAATTTTTGATCATAGTGAAAATGTAATGGATTTCTTGGTTGTTGTTTGTGGGTTATGCCTTTAATTATGCTTATTACGAATCAGACTGACATTGAAAATCCTCCTCGTAGCATCCCAGGATCGGAACCTGGCGAATGGGCGCTACGAGCCGAGAATGGGGTTCTACGGAGGCTGTCGACGCCGGATTCGGCGATCGGGAATTTTGTGAGCCCGGTTTCCGAGTTTGGGGCGTGACAGGTTGCATGCGTGAAAGATGGATCGGACTGCGTGGATGGGGGTAAAAATGGAGAGGGAAAGTGAAAGAGGGGCGCGGATGGGGAAATCAGAGAAACAATTAGAGGAATGGACGAGTCCATCTTATTAGGGTTCAGAAAGTGAAAGAAGGATATATCGTTTGGATCGCGCCGTCCATCGTTTGTATTGCGCCATCTTATTAGGGTCTCAGTAAACTCACTTGGGCCCACCTGTAATGTATGTGGTCCATCCACGCCGTCCATCGATTTTTCTATCTTATTTTAATGGTTGAGCCCAAAATTTAATCATACCCAAAGATCAAGTGGACCATACCATAGGAAATAGTTGGCATAATGATTTCCACCATTAAAACCTTTTTAAGGCCCACAGTCATGTTTACATGCCATCCATACCGTTAATAACATCATTCTTACTGGGATGAACTGAAAACACAAACATTAGCATAATTCAAAACTTTTGTTGGCCCACGAATATTTCAACTGTGGACATTCAATTATCCCGTTTTCGGCCCACTTGAGTATTGGATACGATTTATTTTTGGCCTCATATCCTAAAATACACTCACAAAACGGATGGACGGAGAGAATTTCTCACAAACATCACAGTGGACCCCACCTGGGTTCCCAACGCAAGAACTTCTTGCGAAAGGCTTTCGCAGGAAATCCACGTCCGAAACGGATTGGCTACTCCCACGGGCACCAGCCAATGGCTGGTGGTTGGTGCTCTGTGGGCCCCACCATGATGTATGTGTTTCATCATTTCTGTCCACCTATTTTTATAGATCATTTTATGTTATGAGAGAAAAAATGAGGTATATTGAAATATAATCTGTACCACATTACAGAAACAGTGTTGAATGAACATTGACCATTAAAAATGTTTTAGGAGCCATAAAAGCTTTGATTAGGCTGATATTTATTTTTTCCCTTCATCTAGGTCTTTTTGATCCAATCAATAGATTGGATGTCAAATAAACAGTGCAGTGGGCTTTAGGAAGACTTAAATGGTGGATATCCAATCATTATTGTTTTCCTGTGGTGTGGTCCACCTAAGATTTATATCCCTATAATTATTTTTATTAAATCCTAAAATGATCCGTATAAATGGATGAACGGAATGGATGAAACAAATACATTTTGTTGGGGCCCACATAGCACCGACCGTGGCTGGTGTGGGGGAGTTCACCTGCGTAGGACACGGATTAGATACTGACATTTGCGTAGCCAGATTGGCTACTGAATTGATGTCACCAAGTTCTGTGGGGCCCACCATGATGTATGTGTTGTATCTACACCGTCCATCCATTTGGCTAGATAATTTTAAGGCATGAGACAAATAACGAGTCAGATCCATATCTGGAGTGGACCCCACCACAAAAAACAGTGGGGAGAGGGACGCCCACCCTCCATCCATTTCTCAAATTTTACATCTTCAGTTCTTCTTTTGCTTTTCAATGAATTGGTTGTGTTTTCATACATGAATATGATATATTTATAAATATCATACATCCAATTTAAATATAGTTGCATTAGTTCAGTTAAACATCGCATAGTTTAGGACCCTATACAAAGGAAACTTATTATGTGCATTTTTTTTTTTTTTGAGATGTTATGATTTAAATGTGTATTAAAGGCTTTTTTAACAATCCCCAAAGTTTCATTAAAAAATTCAACCATTTTCTCAATGTTTCCCCATGTTTCCCAAAAAGTGCGATAAACTATGCAATACAAACGATATATCCCATGCGATAACCGATACGTATCTGTATCCCAAGGGTGCAATACATAGTGCGATATTGATATTCCGAACACTGGTCCCAATGATGCATTTGGGCCACACATCACATGTAGAGGATCATGATCATGGTTCCAAATACTTACTAAGTTATTTTTATGATATAATCATTAAAGTCCTTTATTGTTGTCATTACTGTAATGTATGCTACTATTTAAATCCAAGATACCGGTATGCTACATCGTTTGTTGAGGATGAAGAGACTCATGTCAGGCTAAAAGATGTGATAAAGAAATTAGAGTCTGACTTAGTTAACAAATAGGCGTGCTAAACAGAGTGAGTACAAGTCCATCATTGTTGGTCATTACTTATTCATTATGTATATATTTTGTTATTTTAGAGTTTATATGAATGGTTTGGTATATTGTCCACAGTTGAAAATATATGGACTTCACATGGGCAACTTCTCCAATCCACTTGCACAAAGGACAATCTTTCAAACACTTCCGTTTAAAAACACTGATGTTTTATTACTATTAAGTATTCGTGGAAATTGTTTTATTAGTGATGTAGAGTGGTGTATTTGATAGTATTACTATTACATGCATATAAATTATTTTTTTCTACAAAGCTGATTGGTGGCCTTATTTTGGATAAAGTGAAAAGGCTCACAAAATAGTAGTAGTGAGAGTTGAGTCAAATAACTTCCTCTAGCCATGAGAGGAACTGGAGTTGTTTTGCACTCATTCATTCTACAAAATTATAAATTAAAATGAGGAGAAGAAAAGAAAAGAGAAAAGAAAATTGAGAGGAGAGGAAAGGTGAGTTAGGGATGGACGCCTACCCCCTCCCATTTATATTAATAATAAAAAGTCAATATGATAAAAATACCCTTAATAACAAAAGGAAAACTACCTACACATCCCAAACCAAAATAAACAACTGATAACAATAACAAATAAATCAAAACAAAGTCTAAGTGGGTTGTACAATCATATGACCCACACCTCCACATCCGTTAACACTCCCCCTCAATTTGTAGCATAGATGTTCATGATGCCAAGTTTGGAGTATATGCGTGCAAACTGGCTGTGACTAGGGGCCTTGGTGAACACATCGGCAAATTGATCTTGAGAGTTGAGACCGGACATATGACGTAGAGATTTCTCCACTGAAAACCTTCTCATGTGTGAAGTGATAGTTGACTTTAATATGTTTAGTTCTCTCATGATAGACCAGAATGTTTGTGATGAGGGGTATTTCTTAATTATCACAAAACAATTGCATAGGTAGAATCACTGCAAACTCTATTTCCTACAACGGTTTCTTGATCCACACTAACTCACGAGTAGTATGAGCCATTGCTCTATATTTTGCTTCAACGCTTGTTTGGGCCACGACACTCTTCTTCTTACTCTACCACGTGACTAGATTTTCCTCCCACAAACATACAAGCAGTGTTCGAGTTGTCAGTATCGCTACAAGTTTCGCTGGCCGGAGATAAAGATATTATATTGTTATCGTCGATAATATCGCTGATAACCAGAAATGCAGGAAAATGTGGGGGAAACATAGAGAAAATAGTGGAATTTTTCAGTGAAACTCTAGGACATGCCTAAATACATATATTTGCATATTTAGGAATGAAAAAATTACAAAAAGAATGCATTACATAATAAGTTTTCATTTAATGGAGCCCATTTTAATGTGTTGTATATCCATGTCCGTCCATCTATTTTTCTGTATCATTTTAATGCACAATCCCACAAATGAAGTTGATCACAATCTTATGTGGACCATACCATAAGAAACCGTGGTGATTGACCATTGAAATCTTATGGTGGGCCACATAAGTTTTGGTTCAAACTGAAATTTGTTTGTTTGTTTTTTATTTTTTAAAGGTTCCTCCGAGTTTATGACACCTCATTGACGGTTTGAAGGGTTAACAAAACAATACAGTGGACCCTAGTAAGTTTTTCAAGGATAGGGATGTGAGTGGGACCCTGACCATGGGCCCACCTCAATGTATGCATTGTATATATGCATGGTCCATCCTTTTTGCCAACTCATTTGAGTGCACGGTCCAATAATGAAGTAGATCCAAATCTCAGGTGGACCACACCATGAGAAAAACATACACATGGCCTTGATCCAAAACTTTTGTGGCCCATGAGAGGTTTTCAACACTATGCAGTCGGTGCCCACTGTTTCCTATGGTGTGGTTCACGTGGGCATTCAATCTGTCCCATTTTTGGGCTCATAACATAAAATGATTTTTCAAAATGAATGGACAGCGTGGATAAAAATTATACATTACGTGGACCCCATAGCTACCCAGTCCGCTTCCCCTTGGCAATTCGTGGGGATGCAGATTGTAGTGACGCTGCAAGTAAAGAGGTGGCTACTGGTCAATGCTCCCTGGGCCCACCATGATATATATGTTATATCTAAACCGTCCATCCATTTGGCGAGATCGTCTTAAGGCTTGAGACAAAAAATAAGACAGATCTAACTATCAAGTGGACCACGCAGCAAAAACCAGTGGGGGATTGAACGTCTACCATTGAAACCCTTTTTGGGGTCATAGAAGTTTTGAAACAAGAAATTTGTTTTTCCTCTTCATAAAGGTATTTGTGACCTTATGAACAAATTGGATGTAAAATAAACATTACGGTGGGCTCTAAAAATTGTTTAACGGTGAAAATCATTATCTACGCTGCTATTTATGGTGTGGTACACATAATCTTTGGATATGATTCGTCTTTTGCATAATGCTCTAAAATGATATCTAAAAATAGATGAACGATGTAGATATAATAAATACATTGCTGTGGGGCCATGTAACTTTGATCTCCTTTTAACCGTTCGTACAACTCGGAGCTCGAGGAGCGCTAGTGCTCGTCTTCACACGACACGTACCTACAGCAGCTACATAGCTGGTGTGAGGTACACCAGCCATTCCGCTTCCATCGGTACGCAGCCGCTTCTACTTTCGAGGCTCGATTTTTTATTTTTATTTTTTTTAAAACACAAATATCAGAGCGAGAGGATTTCTCGTCGAGGGGTTTTTGACCGCGGGTTTCAAAACCCTAAATCAGACCCAAATCGAGGGGAAATCCAGCAAAATTTCATATTTTTTGCCGAAATTGCGACATCGATATTCCAATCGGAAAAAAGGGAGAAATTTGTAGGTTTTTCTTACCTAACAAGGCTGTCGATCGAGGCCAAAGGGATTTTGTTCTTCTGAGTTCCGATCAGGTACGAAAATCGTGAAATTGAAGTTTTTTTTCCTATATTTCAGGCACACCACGCCGATATTCTCGGCGAGAACCCATTTTTATCGATGATATCGCCGAAAAATGGATTTTTGCCGAAAATTTTGCCGATATTCTGTAGAGAAACGAAAACTTGGGGTTTCGGTGTCACCAGTGCAGCAACACCGATATTATCGGCGATAATATCAACAAATCGTCGACAACACGAACATTGCATACAAGTACCCGTTAGTGGACCGCCTATCTATTAAAGACCTATCCAGTCTGCATTACAATACCCTATATGATCTGAAGACGATTGTTTTCTCTATACAAAATTCCCTATCATAGCGCTCCTTTAAGATATCACAGAACTTGAACAACTACATTTATATGAGGAACGCTTAGAGAGCTCATAAACATGCTTACCACACTCACAACATAAGATATGTCCGACAAAGTGATAGTTAAATAATGATATTCCTAACCAATCTAGTATATCTCCTTAGGTCTTCAAATATATATCATTCAACACTAACTAGTTTGTGATTCAGATCCATTAGTGTATAAACTGGTTTAGTATCAAGAAGACCCGTATCCATGAATATCTTAGCATTTTCTAGCAAAATGATTCCGAAGCCCATAATGGGTGCACTACCTTAGTCCACAATCTCCTACTTCACCATGACCACCTTGATTGCCACTACCACCATTGTCACGCCCCAAACTCGGAAACCGGGCTCACAAAATTCCCGATCGCCGAATCCGGCGCCGACAGCCTCCGTAGAACCCCATTCTCGGCTCCTAGCTCCCATTCGCCAGGTTCCGATCCTGGGATGCTATGAGGAGGATTTTAAATGTCAGTTTGATTCGTAATAAGCATAACCAAAGGCATAACCCACAAACAACAACCAAGCACTCCATTACATTTCCACTATGATCAAAAATTTTTACAAGTACAATGAGCATAAAGGGAAATACAATGGCAAATAACGAAAACTCCAAAATGATCAGCAACGTGCTCCTGCCTCAGCGCTGCTGCAGCCCAACGTCACCTGCACGCAACGGTCGTGCATAAGCTTACAGAAAGCTTAGAGGGTGGTGAAAGTGTGTGCGCAAGGTAGTAATATGAATGTAATGTCAGAGTAATGCGGAATATGCAGATGGAACCAAAACGTCATGAGCCGTACCAAGGCTATGCAATGCAAGACATGAAGGGTATCGGCCATCCCAAGGCCATGCAATGTACAATGCAACTCAAGCATACAGATACTCATCAATGTCCACACGTCAATACAGCTCAAAGTATGGGATATCACCGGGGTCTAGTACACTCTAAACCAGATTGCCGCCACATCGCGCGCAATAAGGTAAGTGGAAGAGACCTCACTATCCGTCTGCCAATATCGGGCGCGACTCGTCGATAGCGGACCCATTCCTCGAGCTGGTCAAACTCAGCCTAGCATTGCCCCCTACACTCGGGCGGGTAAGGCCGCACCCCCTTCCAACCGACCACGACACAGTGGAGAGTACAACCAACTGGTATTCGGCACTCAGTACTCATCTACCCACTCGGTCTAGACGTTGGAGCAACCTCTTGGTACCATAAGGGTTTAGGGACTTTCACCCAGGGATATCTATAGTACCCCATGTAGAACAAGATTTCCGGTATCCAATCCTGCCAACCACGATGCGTCTGTGGAGGCTACGGCCCTGATGTCGCTAGGGCGTACAACAACCATATCACACAAATGCGGAATGCATGAATCACGCTATCCAGTCATGCAACCAATCCTGCGCATACCGTGCGCTCATGTAGGGCAACACCGCCTAACCGGGAGCCCATAATCAACCTGCCCGAAGGCATATGCCATGATCAGTCAATCCTCATATCAAGCATGCATATGATGCGTATGATCATGGGTCATGAAACTATACTAAACATGTTATAATAAAATGCATTATCTTACAATGCAGATGAGCTTGAACGGCCTAAATACGATAAACATGGTCCAGTAATGGGCCCTAAGGAGAGTCGTAATGTGGACATCCAACCAACATTACAGTCGCAATGTGGACGTCAAACCAGCATTGCTTCCCAGGCACAATCTTCTTAAAACACCGCTATATAATCGGTATTGGGTTTACACATTGCAATGGACCTTATGTTCCTCCCACTGGGCCTTACATATATATCAAATGGGCCATAGCTTATGGGCTCTTATTCATCAGATGGGCCACAGAAATGGACCAAACCAATGGGCCTTAAGTGCATTGCAATGGGTTAAACCCGTGGGCCTTGGATTGCACCAATTGGACCTAGTCATATGAGTCCAATATGTATCACATGGGCCACACCAATTGGGTCTGATGTGCATTGCAATGGGTTAAACCCGTGGGTCTTGGATTACATCAAAGGAGCTTAGTCTCATGGGTCTTATATATGACCAATGGGCCACACCAATTGAGTCCCACATGTGGGTCAAGTGGGCCTCAACCCATAGGCCTATCATGAACAAATGGGCCTAAACCCCTAGGCCTTACATATATCAAATAGGCCTAGCCCATGAGTCTCAAGCAAGTCCAATGGGCCTAATCCCATGGGTCTCCCCTTTTACTTTTAATTTTATATATATATATTTTTATCAATGGGTTTAATCCCACGGGCCTTTCAGTATACCAATTGGGTCCACTTCCATGGGCTTTAAGAATGCAACATTGGGTCCAATTTTATGGCCTTGGATCACATCAAAAGGGCCTATTCTTAGACCTTGAATGAATCCAATGGGCCTAGCCCATAAGCATTCCACAAACCAAATGGGCCCAGCCCATAGGCCTTCCATGAACCAAATGGACTTAGCCCATAGGCCTTTGCTATATAAAAGGGATGGATGGCCTGGATGCTTCACATGCGTCAAGGGTGGGGTCCACATGAGGGCCTGTCATAGCGTATATGATACGTTATATAATATACATGACTACATAATATATATATATATATATATATATATATACACATGTTGCACACGCACACGCTGCACATATGCTACACATGCACGCACGCTGTACACACACTATACTCACATGCAACACACGCACACACGCAGCGATTGGGCCCCACCGTCACGCTGACGGTGGGTATAAAACCCATGCCTCACTGTGGGTCCCATGTGGGGCCCACTAAAAATGTTTATTGTGCCATCCAGACCGTTCATATGGTCACACAGTAACGGGAGAAAGGGAAAAAAAAAGTTTCTGCTTGATCAAAAACTTCTGTGGGCCCCTAAGTAAGTTTCAATGGTAGAGGTCCAATTTACTCTTTCTTTTGGTGTGGGCCACACAAGTGATAGATGGAGCTGATTTTCGGAGGGGGCCCACCTCAGGAGTGAACCCACCTTATGAACAGATTGGATGATAAAACAACATTACAGTGGGGCCCACGAGTAGGGCCGTGGGTGGCCAGCGGCCGCCCGCCCGCCCGCTGCGTGCAGCCCTCCTGCTGCTGACGCAAGCCAGAGGCTATGCCTCTTTCAAAATTTGGGAAAAACCCATTTTCCTGGGGTTTTTCACGTGTGGGGCCCACTAAAATGAAATCCGTCCCAGCCATTACGTTCAGTGGCTCGACGCCGTCCAAAAGAGTCTAGAGTTCGAATTTTTTTGACGCTAGAAAATGAATAAAATGAGAAAATGGATCCTTGAATGGTCAAGGTGTATTATTTGATGCTATGGCCCACCAGGTCTTCCAATCAATCCCAAACTTCTACCCAACGGTTAAAACTCTATAAGTAAGAGGGTAGACGGCTTGGATCGAGAATAAACATCAAGGTGGAGCCTAAATGAGTGAGCCACCAAAAGTCTCACCTTTTTTTTTTTTTTTTAAACATGGACGTCCAGCGTCCCAGACGCTGGACAGTAGCCCCTTTTTTTTTTTTTTTGCACATGGTGGTGGGCCCTGATGAAGTGGGCCACCACATGATGGGCAGCGTGGAAATGACGTGTAAGGTGGGCCCCACTTGGATAAAATAAATATATCAAGATGGGATCTATTCAAGTGGGTCACACCCTCCTATTGCAATAAAATACAATAAAATAAAATAAAATAAAATAAAATAAAAGAGGGAGAGAGAGAGAGAGACATGGAGAGTGGGACACGGCTTGTGATGGAGGGACCCCGTCATTATGGGCCCTCCCTTGCAATGAATCATACAATAAATGGGTCCTTTTGATCATGGGACCATCAAATTATAACTCAACGGTGGAGATCCATTCTCCACCGTTATGGACGGTCTAGATGACCTTTTTGCAATGAAATAACCATCATGATGGGGTCCATGGAGAATGGCCCCATCATGGAACGATCATGATGATCCAAGTGGTCCATCGGCCACATTTAAAGGTCCCAAGTGAGATCCACACCATGGATCGGTGGGCCTCACTTGGTCCACCATAAGATTAAGAAAATCTACCCTATAGAAGCACCCACCGTCCGATCTTCTCGCTCCTAGGGGTTCCTTGGCACCTTGGCTTCAACTTCAACGGTTAGGATGAAGAATGGAGGGTTGAGATGGGAGATTTTGGGGTAGGAAGGTGGGCCACTTGGAGCTTAGGAACTTGGAGAAATTCTATACGTGGGAGCCCCTTGCAAATTTTTGTTGCTTGGTTTTTTTTTTTTGGAATGAGAAAGAGAGAGAGAGAGAGTGATGTAAAGGGAGAGAGAGAGTGATGGATGGATGGGTGAGTGATGGTGGTGTAAGAGAAATTTGACTTTTGTGGCTTTTTGTGTAAGAAAGGTATGGGTTGAGAAGACTTTGTTGGCTTTTGTGTAAGAGAGGTATGGGATGTGGAGACTTTTGTGGTTGCTTGGGAAAAGGGATGGAAGTGATGTGTACTTGACCTTTGATGGGTTGATGGGTGATTGATTGATGGGATTGATGTGATTGATGTGACACATCGTTGAGATTCCCTTGATTTTCGCAACGCGCGGCGTTTTCTCGCACCGAACGTTGGCCCATATCTCTTGATCCGGGTATCGCCTCGGCGCGCGAGTCGCGGTATCGGAACCGCGGCGACGGTGCGGTCGCTATGGTATTGGTCTCGGGTTGAGTCGACTCGGGTTGTCGGTACATGAATCCAGGTCGCGCGTCGATATCCGTTAAGGGTCGAAAGTTGCCGGAATTCGACCGGTAAGACCGCGGAAGTGTACGGAAAGGTACGGACCAAGATACGGGTCTTACAACCATGACTACCACCTCTGCCTCAACTAATAATGGATGTTAAAGCAGAGTTGTCATTGCCTCCACTTTTAAAGCCAAGAGACACACATTGGAGGCGAGCATGTACTTTATTCAAAGATGGCACATCCTTGCCACCCAAAATTTACGCATGAATCGGTTCACATTTACATTTTAAGCCGAATAAAACTCCTCTCATTTTTTACGTTGCTTCTCCAAATTAGTAGAATAAGATTGATGATTCAACCCCCCCCCCCCCCCTAAAAAATAAATAAATAAATAATAATAATAATAATAAATAAATAAATAATGATAATAAAATCTACTTGTTGAAGCTCAAATATTTCCTCAAATAACTAATACATCCAAGAGATGTTATTATAAGATGAATAGATCTCTCATAATGCATCCCACACTTCATTTACAACATCCAAAACAAAGAAGAGAGAAAGTTGGGAGAAGAGAGGAAAGGTGAGTTAGGTTGGATGCACACCTCTCCCCCTTATATTAATGATACGAACTATGAAGAAATAACTAAAAATAAAGCTAGGTAAGTCGTAGAGTAGTATGGCCCACATCTCCACATCCGTTAACACATTCGAAGTAAAGGAGGAAGTTGCAAGCCAAGACATTGGATCGGCTTGCCTATAAGCATTACCACATGAAGCAAAGATTATAGAATGCGGAGAGTGTGACTTAACTTGATTGAAGAAGGCGACTTATGTCTAATAAACTTAGTCAACATCTATAATGAAGAGGACCCACTTTTACCTTCATTGGAATAAATGTAAAAACAAGAGTCATGACCTAGCATTAAGTGAGGGCGAACAAGAGAGTCATGTAGTTGTCTTGAATGAGAGGGTTACAAAAGATTTGACCCAAGGAAAGATTAGTAGCAAAATCAGGACAAATGATAATGACAATGATGGTGATGGTGATGATGCACATGTTGGTCCTGTTTTTGGTGTTGCTGAGCAAACATGAGGCATTGGTTTCATTGGCATTGTCTTTCCTTTGCAACACAATTTTCTTTCTTGTGGTGACGCGATTGAATAAGCAATATTTTGTAATTTGTATTAATGTTTCTCCTTTGGGCTTTAACACCACTTTATCACCTATGACTTATGAGTTCACTTTATACTTCATGCATTAACATCTTATGGACCTACACCAGTATATTACTATGGTTGTTTATGGTAAAATAGTTATATAAATATAAATATAAAATTGTTTCATCATTAGATTCATGCTCGTGTAATCTTATTTATTATTGAATCATTGATATTTGATATTTAAATATACATAGCAATTTTGCAATTAATCCAAGTAGAGGTCTTAAGTCCAACCGATTGGACCACAAGTTACAGTCCACCCAAATGATAACTACCAACCTATCAAGTGGATGTGACATCCAATGTCAGGCCTGTGTCTTAGTACCATTCTGTTCCGTAGGATCCCAGGGTCCTCTCAGTCAAATTTCGGTGACGCGCGACCTATAGATATCATTTGCCTGCAACCTTAAGTTGCAGCCTGTAAACCCAAGCCGACTCAACATGAGACCTATGCCATTGCAACCGCGTCGTCGCTGCGGTTCTAACGCTACGTCTCGTGTGCCAATCCGAGGCTTAGCTCGTGAGATGTGGCCCACGCTCTATCTCGGTCGTTGATCGCTTGATTGCGGGACCCATCTATCCCAGTTGTTTCTTTTTCCTAGAAACCCATCATTAGGATGATGTCACCCTAGGGGTGACATCACCCTACCCTAACTCCTAGCCCCATGCTTCTTACATGCACTCATTGCTAGCCCTCATACCTCTTATACAACCACTCATTGCCTAGAAACTATCACCTCTCTCTCTTATCTCTCTCCCTGTAACGACTTGGAAAATTTCGTACCAAGACTCGAGTAGCACCTCGTTCAAAAATCACTTAGGACTAATTCCCTTAGAAATTAAACATAAGTTAACTAGCGCTAAGTTAGACTGGCTGTGAAATTAGCACTGTTCGCTTTAAATACGTTATGCAAGACCCAAAACTTGTGGAATCGTTAACGCTATAATACCCTGAAATCTACAATCCAACTCTAAACCCAGTTGCTCTCGGGAGCACTTTGAAACTTCGTATCGGACTTGGACCGCAAGTCGAAAGTCCGATAGCGATAAACTTAGAAGATACTGAACGCGTAGTTGGACTTGACAAGCACCGCGAAAATCAAGTCCAAACGATGCTCTGGGACGATTTCCTTGAGTCTGGAGCAAAGAGTGTGAGAAAATGTAGTTTTCTTTATAAATTAAATCTAATTTAAGTAATCTGGAACGTGTCGCTTACACGTTATTTCTAAGCGTTCTGACTGTTGAATTTTGACCCAAATTTACCCTCGGATCAGGATAGGTGGCCCTTACATGTCATAGTACTTGTAGCTCTGATCGAATTCCCGTAACCGTTAAACTGAAACTGATCCGCCACGGTCGATCTGGGAACCCGACCGGACTGAAAACTTAACTTGATCAAGATCCAGCATCTATGAGCTTAAATCCGACCGCACACAGTAACAAGACCTCCAGAAATGCTCCGTTGGATCGGAACAGACCCGATTTGGTTATAACATAAGTATACCTTGGCCCTGAGTCTAATTTGGTGAGTTTTTAGCCTATGTAAGGACCTTAAAACCTCTCTCTCATACACCATACGAATTTTGAAACCCTAGCTAAGGAAGAGAAAGTGAGAGAGAAGTGGGAGCTACTCCTGGGATTCGATTCCCGCTACTCCTTGTGCTTACACATCGATACCGGGTCACTACTCCGGTGATTTCAAATACACTATTGGGTAAGAAAACCTAACCCTAATCAGTTCTAGGGTTTCAGCTAGTTAAAGTGAAGTGATAGCTAACCTATTTCATGCAATAGGTTGCCGTTGGGCCGTAGACGAAGCGTGAGTGAACAAACTGAATTCGTTACGCGTTTATCGGTGTAAGGTGCGGACTATAGACGTATAGGTTATGGTTTTCAAGGCTTTCAATGTCGGTTAATGGTTTATTCTTGACGTGGATGTTATTTCACATGCAAAATGCGTCGTCTGTTTCGTTATACGCGTTCACATGAACTATGTAGAATATAATGTATTCTATGCATATGTTGGGATGTTTGAATATGTTTGGAATTTGGATTTGCGCTTAACATGTTTATTTGTCATGAATATATGCCTAATACATGTACGACAACTCCTTAGCGAAAGGACTTGCCCAAAATCACGTCACGACAAAGATACGTTATATGTGGCTAAGTGTGTAGCCCAAGTGTTTGTAGAAATGTTTGAATGAACATGGAGCCCGGATCCATACACACCATGGTTATCCGTCATGGGTATATGCACGTGGTATACGGGGCAACTCCCTAGTGAAAGGATTTGGCTTAACACATGTGTAATCCTCATACATCATGTAAGGTGATGCATGTAGTCTATGTGTTTGTGAAAATGTCTGAGTGTGCTAGTGATCACCTGGAATACTCCGTAGGAGGATCGAGGTACAAATCTCGGTTACCTCAACTATGTATATGATTTTCTACATGTACGGTACATTGTAATGTCTGTGTGTGAAATCTTGTTTGTAATGTATTTTCATAACATGCTTCTTGATTGTAAGAATTGAATTACATGTTTATTCCTGCTTTACCTTTCTCATATGATTCTTGATTGAAGTTGGGACTAAGATTTAGTCCAGGCAGTCGGTAACAGACTTGAAATCGTGGTTGAGATTCATTCGCCATGTATGATGTGTTCGACGAACCCGAGTCGTACGTTGGTCATCGGCAGTGGTTAGGCCACACGAAGTGCTCACGCACCTCATGTCGATCGATACGATGTGCGCTCGTGCTAGTCGAGCTCGTCAAGTAACCCGATCTGTCTAATGTATGTTCACCATGTATGGATGCCTCTGTTTGAACCTAAGATACCTGACTCACCAGTGAATCCCGTTAACCTTGGTACCTTGATCTAATAAGACTCATGAGCCGGGCATGGTGGTATGGGACACCGTGGTCAAGCTGTAGGCCTACGCTGGGGCCACGAGCCTCCCCGTAGTGACCAGTGAGCAACCAAGGCTCGTAAGCCGAATATGGTGGTATGAGACACTGTATTCGAGCTGTCGACCTACATTGATAAGGTGATGGAGGAGCGGTGCAACGAGTGCGTGTAACAGCCCTGACAGCCTTTGTAATGACCTCGAGCATACTCTGAATCTGCGGAGAGGCGACAAGCCTTCCCGTAGTAAACAGAGTATAAACTAGGCCTGTAATGATAAGGTGATGGGGGAGCGGTGCAACGAGTGCGTGTAATAGCCCTGACAGCCCTTTACCGTGACCTAGAACCACATCATCGTATGAGATTAACTAGGAGTGATGACCCTAGACAGGATCCTTGTTTGGAAATGATATAAGGGAGGTACCTTAGTTTTCCAATTCTGCTGTATGAAAAGGACTAATAACAATTCGGTAATCATGCCCATATCGCATTGCATGTGCCTGGAAGATGTGGAGCACTTGAGGGATGAAAGCATGCTGGGAGCGTAAGATGGTGTTGCATGAGGGAGTATGTCGGTGAGGGCACGCATCATGATTGCACCTCATCCTTGCATTAATTACAGTATTTAGGAGTGTTTGATTGTAATGCTTTATCATTACTGCTTGACTGAATTGAAAACATGTTAACCTATGCTTTATTGTTCCACTGAGTTAGCTACTCACTCCCACGTTACGGAACGGTGTTCTGGACACCCACCAGACCCTGTCTTAGATGCAGGTATTGGCGAGGCGCAAGAGGCTGAGCCTGACTACTATGATGATCAGGATGAGTTCTCCTACATGCAGTTCTCTGATGGTTTTGCTTAGGCCATTCGGAGTGACGGGGCTACAGGGCTTACCATGCTAGTGGAACTATTCTTTTGACATTTTGATTTTTTGTATTATGACATGTATATGATAGCTCAGTGATGTATTCATACTCTGGAGACCGATCATGATTTTTGACTTATATATATTTCTATACATCTTTTAGCCTTCCGCTTACGTTTTATAACTCAATCTAGAGTATGAATTACTGCTTTGGTATAATCCCACTCATGACTAATGCACTAACGTAGACAACATTCAATCATAAGCATTTATGTTGCATAAGTGATGTTCTGAAACTCGGGTGTTGAATTGCTGCTCGACACATGATTTTCAGGGTGTTACACCACACGAGGTGCTTATGCACTTCATGTCGATCAACTCAACGGGCGCTCGTACTATTCGAACTCATCAAGTAACCCAATTAGCCCGATGTATGTTAACCATGTATGGACGCTACTGCTTGAATTTAAAGTACCAAACTTACCAGTGGAAATCCTGTTAACCATGGTACCTCGATACGCTAAGACTCATGAGCCGGGCATGGTGGTACGGGACACCGTGGTCGAGCTGTCGGCCTACGCTAGGGCTACGAGCCTCCCCGTAGTGACCAGTGAGCAACCCAGACTCGTGAGCTGAATACGGTGGTATGGGACACTGTATTCGAGCTGTCGGCCTACACTGATTTTGTGATGAGGGAGTGGTGTAATGATTGCAAGTAACAGCCTTGGCAGCCCTCGTAGTGACCTCAAGTGTACTCTGAGTCTACATGGAGGCGATGACCCTTCCATAGCAACAAGAGTACAAACTAGGCCTGTATTAATTTGGTGATGGGGAGTGGTGTAACGATTGCATGTAACAGCCCTGGCAGCCCTTGTAGCGACCTAGAACCGCACTTCGTATGAGATATGCTAGGACTGACGACCCTAGACTGGATCATTGTTGGGAAATGATACAAGGGAGGTACTTTAGCTTCCCAACCCTGCTGTATGAAAAGGACTAATAACAACTCGGTAATCATGTTCATATCGCACTGCATGTGTCTGGAAGATGTGGAGCACTGAGGGATGAAAGCATGCCGCGAACGTGAGATGATGTCGCATGGGGGAGTATGTAGGCAAGGGCATGCATCATTATTGCATCTCATCCTTGCATTAACAAGAGTAGCTAGGAATGTTTGATTGTACTGCTTTATCATTACCGCTTGACTGATTTGATAACATGTTAATCTTTACTCTATTGTTCCACTGAGTTAGCTACTCACTCCCACATTACGGGACGGTGTTGTACACACCTGTAACACCCTGAATTTTTGCCAACCCGAATTTAGACGCCTTAGGCAATGGGTCAACCATAACACCTTGGTAATGTCTCATAACCCAAGTTCAAAGCCAAAGATATCATTTAGAACAAAATTCTTTAGAAATTTAATGTGAATTAACTAGCGCTACACTAGATTACTTGTAAAATAAGCACCAACCACTTTAAATACGATCCGTAAGGCGGAAAACCTGTAGAATCAGTAACGATATGCTATCCTAAAATTCAGGATCAATCTCTAAACCCGGTTGCTTTCTGGAGCACTTTAAAACTTCGTATCGGACCTGGACCGACCGTCGAAAGTCCGATAGCGATGAACTTAGACCATTATGACCGCCTAGTTGGACTTGACTACCACCTCGAAAATCACGTCTAAACGATGCGTCCGGAGTAAAGAGAGTTAGAAAAGGAAGATATTTAGAAAATTAATTATATTTTTATGAAATCCGGCACATTTCACTTGCGCGTTATTTCTAAGCGTTCTGACTGTTAGAAGTCGACCCAAATTCACCCTCGGATCAGGATAGGTGGCCCTTACATGTCAAAGTACTTGTGGCCTTGATCGAAGTTCGGTAACCGCTGAATTAAAACTGGTTCGCCACGTGCGATCTGGAAGTCCGACTGGAACGAAAACTTAACTCCACCTAGATCCAATATTGGTGAGCTTAAGTCTGATCGCATTTAATAAGAGGACCTCCAGAAGTGCTCCGTTGAGACGGAATAGTCCGTATTTGAACATAACCTAAGTATACCATAGCCCTGAGTCTAATTTGGAGAGTTTTGGACCTATATAAGGACCTTTAACCCTCACTCTCTCATCCCATATGAATTTGGAAAAACCTAGGAGAGAGAAGAGAGAAAAGAGAGAGAAAGTGTGAGTGAAGTGGGAGGATCTTCCTGCTATCCTACCCTACTATCCTACGTACTTAACCATCACGATCTAATCGATTTTTCGGCGATTCTAACTTCGTTCTTATGTAAGAAAACCTAACCCTAACCTGTTCTAGGGTTTCAATTGGTGCAAGTGGTGAAGTAACTAACCTAAATCATACTGTAGGATGCCAATCAGTCGTTGACAAAGACTTAGAGTCTCTATTGAATTCGTTACACTTCTACGGCGTAAGGTGCGGATTTTAAACGCTTAGGTTGTCATTTTTCAAAGCTTTCAATGTCGGCTAATGGTAGATTATTGACGAGGATGCTATTTCACATGTAGAACATGTTGTCCGTTTTCCATTTCGAATACATACGAAGTATATGGAATTTTATGTATTTTAGGTATTTGTAAAAAATACCATATATGTATAAATTTTGTAAATGTGATTGCCATGAGTATTTGTTGTATATACATGCGAGTTATGGATGCAGTATCTGTTTGGCGAAAGGATTCGCCCTAATACAAGTTTTAGCCAACATATGATGTGTAGTCTAAGTGTTTGTATAAATGCTTGTATGAGTATATACGTAGTAAATAATGCTTTACTTGGGTGTTGAGATAGAATTCTCAACTACCTTAGCGATGTTTATGATTTCCTCCATTCAAGTTGTTTAACTTAGTTGCTTTACTTTGAAATGCATGCGTATGGATTCTTGTTCATGTTGTATCTTATAGCATGTTGGGAAATATGCTTGAATTATTTGGTTATTTCTGTTCTGTCTACTGTACATGTTTACTGGTTAATATGGAATGTGTTTGGGGCTATGTTATGGTCCAGAAAATTGGTAACAGATTTGAGCTCGTGGTTGGCCTCTATTCACCACGCAAGACGTCTTGACGAACCCGAGTCATGCGTTGCTTGTCGGCAGTGGTTAGGTCACACGAAGTGCTTATGCACTTCATGTCGTACAACTCAACGGGCGCTTGTACTAGTCGAACTCATCAAGTAACCCGATTGACCGTTGTATGTTCACCTTGTACTGGTCATAACTGCTTGAACCTAGGGTACTGAACTTACCAGTGAAAACCCTGATAACTGTGGTACCTTGATCCATTAAGACTCATGAGCCGGGCATGGTGGTATGGGACACCGTGGTTGAGCTGTTAGCCTATGCTGGGGCCACGAGCCTCCCCGTAGTGACCAGTAAGCAATCCAGACTCGTGAGCCGATTATAGTGGTATGAGACACTATATTCGAGCTGTCGGCCTACACTGATATGGTGATGGGGGAGCGGTGTAACGAGTACGTGTAATAGCCCTGACAGCCCTTTGTAGTGACCTCAAGCATACTCTGAATCTGCGGAGAGGGGACGAGCCTTCCCGTAGTAAACAGAGTATAAACTAGGCCTGTATTGATAAGGTGATGGGGGAGCGGTGCAACGAGTGCGTGTAACAACCCTGACAGCCCTTGCAGCGATCTAGAACCGCATCATCGTATGAGATTAACTAGGAGTGACGACCCTAGGTGTAAGACCCGTATCTTGGTCCGTACCTTTCCATACACTTCCGCGGTCGTACCGGTCGAATTCCGGCAACTTTCGACCCTTAACCGATATCGACGCGCGACCTGGATTCATGTGCCGACAACCCGAGTCGACTCAACTCGAGACCTATACCATAGCGACCGCGCCGTCGTTGCGGTTCCGATACCGCGACTCGCGCGCCAAGGCGATACCCTGATCAAGAGATATGAGCCAACGTTCGGTGCGAGACAACGCCGCGCGTTGCGAAAACCAAGAGAATCTCAACGATGTGTCACATCAATCACATCAATCCCATCAACCCATCACATGTCAAGTACACATCACCTCCATCCCTTTTCCCAAGCAACCACAAAAGTCTCCACATCCCATACCTCTCTTACACAAAAGCCACAAAAGTCTTCCTAACCCATACTTTTCTTACACAACCATCACTCACCCATCCATCCATCACTCTCTCTCTCTCCCTTTACATCACTCTCTCTTTTTCTCTCTTTCTCATTCCAAAAAAAAAATCCAAGCAACAAAAATTTCAAGGGGCTCCCACGTATAGAATTTCTTCAAGTCCTTAAGCTCCAAGTGGCCCACCTTCCTACCCCAAAATCTCTCATCTCAACCCTCCATTCTTCATCCTAACCGTTGGAGTTGAAGCCAAGATGCCAAGGAACCCCTAGGAGCGAGAAGATCGGACGGTGGGTGCTTCTATAGGGTAGATTTTCTTATTTTTATGGTGGACCAAGTGAGGCCCACCGATCAATGGTGTGGATCTCACTTGGGACCCTACTATGTGGCCGATGGACCACTTGGATCTTCACGATCGTTCCATGATGGGGCCAATCTCCATGGACCCCATCACGATGTTTATTTTCACTTAGAAAGGTCATCTAGACCGTCCATATCGGTGGAGAATGGATCTCCACCGTTGATTTACATTTCTAATGGTCCCATGTGCAAGGGATCCATTTATTGTATGTTTCATTGCAAGGGAGGGTCCATAATGACGGGGACCCTCCATCACAAGCCGTGTCCCACTCTCCATGCCTCTCTCTCTATTTTATTTTATTTTATTTTATTTATTGCAAAAAGGATGGTGTGGCCCACTTGAATGGATCCCATCTTGATGTAGTATTTATTTTATTCAAGTGGGGCCCACCTTAGATGTTACTCCTATGACGCCCATCATGTGATGACCCACTTCATCAGGGCCCACCATCTTCAAAAAAAAATATACAAATAAAAGTTAAAACCGTCCAGCGTCCCAGACGCTGGACGTTGCAATGAAAGAAGAATAAAGGAAAGAAGAAAAGAGGATTTTTGGGTGGCTCCCTTGCATAGGCCCCACCCTGATGTTTATGCTCAATCCGAGCCGTCCATCCTCTTACTTACAGAGTTTTAACCGTTGGGTGGAAGTTTGGGGTTGATTTGAAGACCTGGTGGGCCATAGCATCAAATAATGTACCTCGACCATTCAAGGATCCATTTTCTCATTTTATTCATTTTCTGGCGTCAAAAAAATTCAAACTTTGGACTTATTTGGACGGCCTTGGGCCACTGATCGCAATGGCTGGGACGGATTTCGCTTTAGCGGCCCCCGTGGGTGAAAAACTCTAAAAACAGTCCTTTTTCCAAAATTGAAAAGAGGCAATGCCTCTGCGTTTTTTTTGGGGTGTCAGGCACCAGCGCACGCTGTTGCGTGCAGTAGCCTTGGCGGGCGGTGGCGTCCGGTTAGGGACCCACGGCTCCAGCCGTGGGCCCCACAATAATATTTATTTTGTCATCCAATTTGTTCACTAGGTGGGCCACCTCAGTGGCGGGCCCCCCTCCAAAAACGAATCAGATCCAAAGCTCAGGTGGCCCACACCAAGTGAAACAATGTAATTGAATTTTTGCCATTAAAAATCTTCCTGGGGCCCACTGAAGTTTCGAATCAGGCTGAAATTTATGTCATCCCTTCATCCAGGTCCGAGTGACCTTATGAATGGGTTGGATGGCAAATAGATATTACTGTGTGGGCCCCACATGGGACCCACATTCTTTTAAAAATAAAAAATAAAAAATAAAAAAAATAAAGTCCACCGTCCAGAGGACGGTGGCACCCACCGTTTTGTATCTGCCCATCCACCGTCCAGCAGACGGTGGGGCCCCTTGGAGAGTATGTCTGGTCCCTCACCAGCAACAGTGGGACCCACCATGATGCACGTGATGCATCCGGATCGTCCATCCCCTTGGTGGGATCATTTTATAACATGGTGCCACTGTTTGGGTGGGCCATTCACATATGGGTTAGCCCCTTTTGGGTTGCAATAGGCCTATGGGCTAGGTCTATTGTATCATAAAAGGCCTATGGGCTAGTCCCATTTAAATTAGAAAATGCTTATGGGCTAGGCCCATTTGATTCATGTAAGGCCCAAAAACTTGGGCCCACTTGATATGTAAAGCCTATGGGCTTAACTTGATATCCAAGGCCTATGGTTTTAGGCCCAATGGATATGATCTAAGGCCATGTGACTAGGCCATTTGATGTACTTCTAGGCCCATAAAATTGGACCTATTTGTTATATTGTAAGACCCATGGGACTACACCCATTTGATTAAGAAAGGGTCCATGGGATTATGCCCACTTGGATATGCATGCAAGCTCATGGACTAGGCCCATTAGAATTGTTTAAAGCCCAGGAATTTAGGCCCATTCGACTCATATAAGGCCTCTG
The DNA here is from genome assembly GCA_037074715.1 of Magnolia kwangsiensis. NCBI lineage: Eukaryota > Viridiplantae > Streptophyta > Magnoliopsida > Magnoliales > Magnoliaceae > Magnolia > Magnolia kwangsiensis. Next base: position 158,561,145 of record CM073573.1, on the reverse strand, counting down.
GGTTGAGACCCAGTTGATATACAATTGGGGATCCAATCGGTGTGGCCCATTTGATACATATTAGACTCATGTGACTAGGTCCAACTGATGTAATCCAAGGCCCACGGGTTTTGACCCATTGCAATGCACTTAAGACCCATTGGTGTGGCCCATTTATATGGCCCATCTGATAAAAAAAAAGGCCCATAAGATATGACACATCTGACGAATAAAGGGCCCATGAGATGTGGCCCATTTGATATATATGTAAGGCCCAATGGGAGGAACCTAAGGTCCATTGCAATATGTACACCCAATGCCGATTATGTAACGGTGTTTAAGAAGATTGTACCTGGAATGCAATGATGGTTTGACGTCCACATTGCGAGTGTAATGTTGGTTGGATGTCCACATTACGACTCTCCTTAGGGCCCATTACTAGCCGTACTTGCCTTGTATAGGCCGTCCAGGCACATCTGCATCGTAAGATAATTCATTTCGTTATAACATGTTTAGTATAGTTTCATGACCCATGATCATATGCATCATATGTATGCTTGATATGAGGATTGACTGATCATAGCATTTGCCTTCGGGCAGGTTGTTTATGGGCTTCCGGTTAGGCGGTGTTGCCCTACATGAGCGCACGGTATGCGCAGGATTGGTTGCATGACTGGATAGCGTGATTCATGCATTCTGCATTTGTGTGACATGGTTGTTGTACGCCCTAGCGACATCAGGGCCGTAGCCTCCACAGACGCATCGTGGTTGGCAGGATTGGATACCGAAAATCTTGACTTACATGGGGTACTATAGATATCCCTGGGTGAAAGTCCCTAAACCCTTATGGTACCAAGAGGTTGCTCCAACGTCTAGACCGAGTGGGTAGATGAGCACTGAGTGCCGAATACCAGTTGGTTGTGCTCTCCACTGTGTCGTGGTCGGTTGGAAGGGGGTACGGCCTTACCCGCCCGAGTGAAGGGGGCAATGCTAGGCTGAGTTTGACCAGCTCTAGGAATGGGTCCGCTATCGACGAGTCGCGCCCGATATTGGCAGACGGATAGTGAGGTCTCTTCCACTTACCTTATTGCGCGCGATGTGGCGGCAATCTGGTTTATAGTGTACTAGACCCCGGTGATATTCCATTACTATGAGCTGTATTGACGTGTGGACATTGATGAGTATCTGTATGCTTGAGTTGCATCGTACATTGCATAGCCTTGGTACGGCTCATGACGTTTTGGTTCCATCTGCATATTCCGCATTACTCTGACATTGCATTCATATTACTACCTTGCGCACACACTTTCACCACCCTCTAAGCTTTCTGTAAGCTTATGCACGACCGTTGCGTGCAGGTGACGTTGGCTCGCAGCAGCGTTGAGGCAGGAGCGCGTTGCTGGTCATTTTGGAGTTTTCTGTTATTTACCCTTGTATTTCCCTTTATGCCCATTGTATTTGTAAAATTTTTGATCATAGTGGAAATGTAATGGAGTGCTTGGTTGTTGTTTGTGGGTTATGCCTTTGGTTATGCTTATTACAAAACAAACTGGTATTTGAAATCCTCCTCGTAGCATCCCAGGATCGGAACTTGGCGAATGGGAGCTAGGAGCCGAGAATGGGGTTCTACGGAGGCTGTCGGCGCCGGATTCGGCGATCGGGAATTTTGTGAGCCCGGTTTCCGAGTTTGGGGCGTGACAGAAGTTGGTATCAGAGCATAACTTGGGAATAACCAAGAACAACATTACATGTTTGCTATGAGTGAAGAATGGCTAAGTTCTGAAGTTCGAATAACTTCACGACCTTCCGAATCAGACCATTAACATGCGTACATTCGAGAGTTCTGGAAGATGATAGGCGCTTTCGATCTTTCCTGTAGGGTATGGCGCCTGTTACTCGATCGACTCCCGCACCACCACCTGAGGATTCTACTTCACCATCAGAGACTCCAGCTCTACCACCTGCGTCTCCCATTCCACCCTCAGAGATTCCTGCTTCTTCCCATGAGGATGACATTCCTCCACCTGAGACCGATGAGGAGCCGACGGTGACTGTGAGTGCCTCTCAGTTACAGCAGATGTTACTGGCTGTGACCGCCGCACTCCAGGGTCAGGGTAGACGCCCAGCTGTTTCACCAGCTCAGGCGGAGCAGGAGCGCGCGAGCGCCGTACTTCGTGAGTTTAGACGGCATGATCCCCCTCGTTTCCAGGGCGAGCCGGATCCGACCGCTGCCGAGAGATGGCGCTCCGATGTGGAGAAGATATTCGATACCATGTTGTGCACGACCGAGCAGCGCGTCCGGTTAGCAGTATTTCTCTTCCACGGTGAGGCCGAGCATTGGTGGACCTCTGTCGCCCGTGTCGCTGGACCTGATTATGTCTAGACATGGGAGGACTTTGTGGACCGATTTGAGGAGCAGTACTTCCCTGACCACATCCGTCGTCAGCGAGCCTTAGAGTTCGAGACTCTGGTGCAGGGAGATATGACCGTGGCACAGTACGTGGCCCGTTTCATGGCACTATCGAGATTTGCGCCGTACATGGTTGATGATGAGGGGCGGAAGGCCCGCCGTTTCGAGCACGGCTTACGTTACGGCCTTCGAGGTCGCGTTATTGGGCATGAGCTTCCTACTTTCCAGGCAGTAGTGCGGAAAGCTCAGATATACGAGACTGAGTGGGCCGGTTCTCAGTCTGATCGTGGTCAGAGGGGAGACCGGAAGAGGCAGGCTTCTTCCAGTCATTCCCAGCAGGGTCGACCACAGCAGCAGAGGCGCACTGGTCGCCCAGCTTTCCGTACACCATCAGCACCATCAGCACCTCCACCACCACCTCAGAGACAGTTCACCGGCACTTGCTTCAGGTGCGGTGCGACGGGACACCGTTCATGGGAGTGTCCCAGTCCCCAGCAGCAGCAGAGAGGTCCACAGCAGCAGAGACCTCCACCGCAGCAGCAGAGACCTCCACAGCAGCAGCGACAGCAGCCTCTACCACCGAGGCCACCTCAGCAGCAGCATCAGCATCAGCACCAGCCTCAGAGGCCACAGCAGCAGAGGCAGCAGTTTCGACCACCTCAGCGACCTCAGCAGCAGCAGCAGCACGTTCAGAGGGGACAGGCACCTCCCCAGCCAGCTCAGGCTAGGTTTTATGCGGCTCAGCAGGATCCGCAGTCATCTGGGGGAGTCGTTGAGGGTATACTGCCAGTTTCTGCATGCATTGCACGTGTATTGTTTGATTCTGGTGCATCACATTCTTTTGTGGCCGAGAGCTTTTGTCGATCGGCTGGCTTACCGTTGGAGTCTGCTGATGTGAGCCTATCAGTGTCGACTCCCTTGGGGAGGACTGCAGCGTTGGGACGATTCTGTTCGTCTTGTCCCGTTCTAGTCGGGGATACCTTCCTACCTGCTGATTTGTTTGTTTTGCCGATGTCCGAGTTTGACGTTATCTTGGGCATGGATTGGCTCGCCGAGTACTATGCCATTTTGGACTGCGCCGCGAGGACCGTCACGTTTTGTATACCCGGCGTGCCACAGTTTCAGTTCGTTGCAGAGGCTAGAGGAGAGCAGTTGTCTTGTTTGATGTCGTGTGCCATAGAGGAGCATGTCGCCGTTTGCATCGACCATTTACCGATAGTTTGCGATTTTCCCGATGTGTTCCAGGAGATTCCGGAATTACCGCCTCGTCGACTCACCGAGTTCCAGATCGATCTTGTGCCCGGTACCGCGCCTATTTCGAAGGCCCCGTATCGTATGGCACCGTTAGAGTTACGGGAACTGCAGAAGCAGTTGGACGAGTTGCGTGAGTTAGGCTTTATCCGTCCGAGCAGTTCTCCGTGGGGAGCACCGGTACTCTTCGTGAAGAAGAAGGATGGCTCGTTGAGGCTCTGCGTTGACTATCGCGAGCTCAACAAAGTCACGATCAAGAACAAGTACCCGCTCCCTAGGATTGATGATTTGTTTGACCAGCTGCAGGGTGCACAGTTCTTTTCGAAGATTGACCTGCGTTCCGGTTATCATCAGATTCGGGTCCGAGATGAGGACATTCCGAAGACAGCATTCAGGACGCGTTACGGTCATTTTGAGTTTCAGGTCATGTCCTTCGGACTGACCAATGCACCCGCGGTCTTCATGCAGCTGATGAACGAGGTTTTCCGCCCATATCTAGATCAGTTTGTTGTAGTCTTCATCGACGACATTCTGATCTACTCGAGGACCCGTGAGGAGCATGAGCAGCACTTGGAGATCACTTTACAGACCCTCCGTGCACACCAGCTGTATGCGAAGCTGGAGAAGTGCGAGTTCTGGCAGGAGGAGGTGAAGTTCCTCGGTCACGTGGTGACGAGGGAGGGTGTCGCAGTGGACCCCTCGAAGGTCGAGGCAGTGCGTCAGTGGGGCCAGCCCACGACTGCGACAGAGATCCGTAGTTTCCTTGGTTTGGCGGGCTACTACCGGCGTTTCATTGAGGGTTTCTCTCGTATTGCAGCCCCGCTGACCAGGTTGACTCGGAAGGGCGCAGAGTTTATTTGGAGTGACGCCTGCGAGCGAGCATTTATGGAGTTAAAGGACCGTCTGACGTCCGCTCCTGTCCTCACTCTTCCCTCTGGGAGTGACGGCTTCATTGTATTCACTGATGCCTCGCACATCGGTTTAGGTGCTGTCCTGATGCAGCACGGGAGACCAGTGGCCTTCGCGTCTCGTCAGCTCAAGGTCCATGAGCTGAACTACCCTACACATGATCTGGAGCTGGCTGCCGTTGTCTTCGCACTGAAGGTGTGGAGGCACTACCTTTACGGGATTAGGTTCGAGCTCTTCTCTGATCACAAGAGCTTGAAGTACCTCTTCTCGCAGTCTGAGTTGAACATGAGACAGAGGCGCTGGATGGAGCTCCTGAAGGACTATGATTTCGACCTTCAGTACCACCCGGGCAAGGCGAACGTGGTGGCAGATGCCCTCAGCCGTCAGCCACGAGGCCTAGTGGCGCACATGATGATTCAGGAGTGGCGGATGCTTGAGGATATTGCTGCGTAAGACTTTGAGTTCGGCCTACAGTCTTCCATTGTACGGTTATCGAGCCTGTCGATTCAACCCTCTCTTGTCGTTAGGGTGATCGAGGCTCAGCAGGCTGATGAGTCGTTGCAGGGTTATATGGCTGAGGCGGCATCTGAGGGTCAGGTCGATTGGCAGATCGGTACAGACGGTGGACTTCGCTTCAGAGGCCGATTATGTGTCCCGGGTATTCCAGAGTTACGCAGAGATCTTATGACCGAGGCACATCGATCGCGGTTTTCTATCCACCCGGGCTCGACGAAGATGTACCGTGACATGAGGCGACAGTATTTTTGGGCGGGGATGAAGCGCCAGATCGCGAGTTTTGTGGCCGAGTGTGACACGTGTCAGCGTGTCAAGGCCGATCATCAGAGACCTCCTGGTCTATTGCAGCCGTTGAGTGTCCCGATGTGGAAGTGGGAGCACGTGTCGACCGATTTCATTATGGGTTTGCCGAGGACTCAGCGCGGTCATGACTCCATTTGGGTTGTTGTGGATCGTCTGACGAAGTCGGCACATTTCCTTGCGATGCGTGCGACTTGGTCTATGGACCGGCTTGCGAGACTGTTTATTGAGGAGATTGTGAGACTGCATGGCGTTCCAGTCTCGATCGTTTCTGACCGAGACTCGAGGTTCACGTCTCAGTTTTGGGGGAGCTTCCAGCGTGCGATGGGGACTGATTTGCAGCTCAGCACCGCGTACCATCCGCAGACCGATGGCCAGACCGAGAGGGTCAATCAGATACTTGAGGATATGCTTCGGGCCTGCGCGATTGATTTCGGGGGTAGCTGGGATGAGCATCTGCGATTGGCTGAGTTCGCGTACAATAACAGCTATCAGGCGACCATCGGCATGGCTCCTTTTGAGGCACTATATGGCAGACCATGCAGGTCACCGAGTTGTTGGACCGAGGTTGGAGAGCGTCGTCTCCTAGGTCCCGAGCTTGTGCAGGAGACTTCAGAGGCTATTGACATCATCAGGCAGAGGATGCGCACAGCTCAGAGCCGACAGAAGAGTCCTGCTGATCGTCGGCGTCGTCCCTTAGAGTTTGATGTAGGGGACCATGTGTATCTCAAGGTCTCGCCCATGAAGGGCGTAGTTCGATTTGGAGCGAAGGGCAAGCTTGCCCCGAGATTTATAGGACCTTTCGAGATCACTGGGCGCGTTGGCGCCGTGGCCTATCGGCTTGCCTTGCCATCTCAGTTGTCTGGCGTCCACAACGTGTTTCACGTCTCCATGTTGAGGAAGTGTGGGTCAGACATAGTTCCCGTTATTGATTGGCAGCCGTTGGAGGTTCGTGAGGACGCTTCTTACATTGAGCAGCCAGTCCGTATCCTTGATCGGAAGGAGCAGGTCCTCAGAACCAAGGTCATTCCGTTGGTGAAGGTGCAGTGGGGTCACCATTCTGTAGAGGAGGCTTCTTGGGAGCGTGAGGCTGAGATTCGAGAGCGATATCCTCATCTCTTTGATGGTTGATGATCATGTATTGTATTTTGTACATTGTCCCTGATTCTATATGATGACGTTATGTTTCTTATTCCTCGCGAGTTATGCTTAGTTGTGACGCTTGTGTAAATTTCGAGGACGAAATTTTTATAAGGAGGGGAGAGCTGTAAGACCCGTATCTTGGTCCGTACCTTTCCATACACTTCCGCGGTCGTACCGGTCGAATTCCGGCAACTTTCGACCCTTAACCGATATCGACGCGCGACCTGGATTCATGTGCCGACAACCCGAGTCGACTCAACTCGAGACCTATACCATAGCGACCGTGCCGTCGTTGCGGTTCCGATACCGCGACTCGCGCGCCAAGGCGATACCCTGATCAAGAGATATGAGCCAACGTTCGGTGCGAGACAACGCCGCGCGTTGCGAAAACCAAGAGAATCTCAACGATGTGTCACATCAATCACATCAATCCCATCAACCCATCACATGTCAAGTACACATCACCTCCATCCCTTTTCCCAAGCAACCACAAAAGTCTCCACATCCCATACCTCTCTTACACAAAAGCCACAAAAGTCTTCCTAACCCATACTTTTCTTACACAACCATCACTCACCCATCCATCCATCACTCTCTCTCTCTCCCTTTACATCACTCTCTCTTTTTCTCTCTTTCTCATTCCAAAAAAAAAATCCAAGCAACAAAAATTTCAAGGGGCTCCCACGTATAGAATTTCTTCAAGTCCTTAAGCTCCAAGTGGCCCACCTTCCTACCCCAAAATCTCTCATCTCAACCCTCCATTCTTCATCCTAACCGTTGGAGTTGAAGCCAAGATGCCAAGGAACCCCTAGGAGCGAGAAGATCGGACGGTGGGTGCTTCTATAGGGTAGATTTTCTTATTTTTATGGTGGACCAAGTGAGGCCCACCGATCAATGGTGTGGATCTCACTTGGGACCCTACTATGTGGCCGATGGACCACTTGGATCTTCACGATCGTTCCATGATGGGGCCAATCTCCATGGACCCCATCACGATGTTTATTTTCACTTAGAAAGGTCATCTAGACCGTCCATATCGGTGGAGAATGGATCTCCACCGTTGATTTACATTTCTAATGGTCCCATGTGCAAGGGATCCATTTATTGTATGTTTCATTGCAAGGGAGGGTCCATAATGACGGGGACCCTCCATCACAAGCCGTGTCCCACTCTCCATGCCTCTCTCTCTATTTTATTTTATTTTATTTTATTTATTGCAAAAAGGATGGTGTGGCCCACTTGAATGGATCCCATCTTGATGTAGTATTTATTTTATTCAAGTGGGGCCCACCTTAGATGTTACTCCTATGACGCCCATCATGTGATGGCCCACTTCATCAGGGCCCACCATCTTCAAAAAAAAATATACAAATAAAAGTTAAAACCGTCCAGCGTCCCAGACGCTGGACGTTGCAATGAAAGAAGAATAAAGGAAAGAAGAAAAGAGGATTTTTGGGTGGCTCCCTTGCATAGGCCCCACCCTGATGTTTATGCTCAATCCGAGCCGTCCATCCTCTTACTTACAGAGTTTTAACCGTTGGGTGGAAGTTTGGGGTTGATTTGAAGACCTGGTGGGCCATAGCATCAAATAATGTACCTCGACCATTCAAGGATCCATTTTCTCATTTTATTCATTTTCTGGCGTCAAAAAAATTCAAACTTTGGACTTATTTGGACGGCCTTGGGCCACTGATCGCAATGGCTGGGACGGATTTCGCTTTAGCGGCCCCCGTGGGTGAAAAACTCTAAAAACAGTCCTTTTTCCAAAATTGAAAAGAGGCAATGCCTCTGCGTTTTTTTTGGGGTGTCAGGCACCAGCGCACGCTGTTGCGTGCAGTAGCCTTGGCGGGCGGTGGCGTCCGGTTAGGGACCCACGGCTCCAGCCGTGGGCCCCACAATAATATTTATTTTGTCATCCAATTTGTTCACTAGGTGGGCCACCTCAGTGGCGGGCCCCCCTCCAAAAACGAATCAGATCCAAAGCTCAGGTGGCCCACACCAAGTGAAACAATGTAATTGAATTTTTGCCATTAAAAATCTTCCTGGGGCCCACTGAAGTTTCGAATCAGGCTGAAATTTATGTCATCCCTTCATCCAGGTCCGAGTGACCTTATGAATGGGTTGGATGGCAAATAGATATTACTGTGTGGGCCCCACATGGGACCCACATTCTTTTAAAAATAAAAAATAAAAAATAAAAAAAATAAAGTCCACCGTCCAGAGGACGGTGGCACCCACCGTTTTGTATCTGCCCATCCACCGTCCAGCAGACGGTGGGGCCCCTTGGAGAGTATGTCTGGTCCCTCACCAGCAACAGTGGGACCCACCATGATGCACGTGATGCATCCGGATCGTCCATCCCCTTGGTGGGATCATTTTATAACATGGTGCCACTGTTTGGGTGGGCCATTCACATATGGGTTAGCCCCTTTTGGGTTGCAATAGGCCTATGGGCTAGGTCTATTGTATCATAAAAGGCCTATGGGCTAGTCCCATTTAAATTAGAAAATGCTTATGGGCTAGGCCCATTTGATTCATGTAAGGCCCAAAAACTTGGGCCCACTTGATATGTAAAGCCTATGGGCTTAACTTGATATCCAAGGCCTATGGTTTTAGGCCCAATGGATATGATCTAAGGCCATGTGACTAGGCCATTTGATGTACTTCTAGGCCCATAAAATTGGACCTATTTGTTATATTGTAAGACCCATGGGACTACACCCATTTGATTAAGAAAGGGTCCATGGGATTATGCCCACTTGGATATGCATGCAAGCTCATGGACTAGGCCCATTAGAATTGTTTAAAGCCCAGGAATTTAGGCCCATTCGACTCATATAAGGCCTCTGGGTTGAGACCCAGTTGATATACAATTGGGGATCCAATCGGTGTGGCCCATTTGATACATATTAGACTCATGTGACTAGGTCCAACTGATGTAATCCAAGGCCCACGGGTTTTGACCCATTGCAATGCACTTAAGACCCATTGGTGTGGCCCATTTATATGGCCCATCTGATAAAAAAAAAGGCCCATAAGATATGACACATCTGACGAATAAAGGGCCCATGAGATGTGGCCCATTTGATATATATGTAAGGCCCAATGGGAGGAACCTAAGGTCCATTGCAATATGTACACCCAATGCCGATTATGTAACGGTGTTTAAGAAGATTGTACCTGGAATGCAATGATGGTTTGATGTCCACATTGCGAGTGTAATGTTGGTTGGATGTCCACATTACGACTCTCCTTAGGGCCCATTACTAGCCGTACTTGCCTTGTATAGGCCGTCCAGGCACATCTGCATCGTAAGATAATTCATTTCGTTATAACATGTTTAGTATAGTTTCATGACCCATGATCATATGCATCATATGTATGCTTGATATGAGGATTGACTGATCATAGCATTTGCCTTCGGGCAGGTTGTTTATGGGCTTCCGGTTAGGCGGTGTTGCCCTACATGAGCGCACGGTATGCGCAGGATTGGTTGCATGACTGGATAGCGTGATTCATGCATTCTGCATTTGTGTGACATGGTTGTTGTACGCCCTAGCGACATCAGGGCCGTAGCCTCCACAGACGCATCGTGGTTGGCAGGATTGGATACCGGAAATCTTGACTTACATGGGGTACTATAGATATCCCTGGGTGAAAGTCCCTAAACCCTTATGGTACCAAGAGGTTGCTCCAACGTCTAGACCGAGTGGGTAGATGAGCACTGAGTGCCGAATACCAGTTGGTTGTGCTCTCCACTGTGTCGTGGTCGGTTGGAAGGGGGTACGGCCTTACCCGCCTGAGTGAAGGGGGCAATGCTAGGCTGAGTTTGACCAGCTCGAGGAATGGGTCCGCTATCGATGAGTCGCGCCCGATATTGGCAGACGGATAGTGAGGTCTCTTCCACTTACCTTATTGCGCGCGATGTGGCGGCAATCTGGTTTATAGTGTACTAGACCCCGGTAATATTCCATTACTATGAGCTGTATTGACGTGTGGACATTGATGAGTATCTGTATGCTTGAGTTGCATCGTACATTGCATAGCCTTGGTACGGCTCATGACGTTTTGGTTCCATCTGCATATTCCGCATTACTCTGACATTGCATTCATATTACTACCTTGCGCACACACTTTCACCACCCTCTAAGCTTTCTGTAAGCTTATGCACGACCGTTGCGTGCAGGTGACGTTGGCTCGCAGCAGCGTTGAGGCAGGAGCGCGTTGCTGGTCATTTTGGAGTTTTCTGTTATTTACCCTTGTATTTCCCTTTATGCCCATTGTATTTGTAAAATTTTTGATCATAGTGGAAATGTAATGGAGTGCTTGGTTGTTGTTTGTGGGTTATGCCTTTGGTTATGCTTATTACAAAACAAACTGGTATTTGAAATCCTCCTCGTAGCATCCCAGGATCGGAACCTGGCGAATGGGAGCTAGGAGCCGAGAATGGGGTTCTACGGAGGCTGTCGGCGCCGGATTCGGCGATCGGAAATTTTGTGAGCCCGGTTTCCGAGTTTGGGGCGTGACACTAGGCAGGATCCTTGTTTGGGAATGATATAAGGGAGGTACCTTAGTTTTCCAATCCTGCTGTATGAAAAGGACTAATAACAACTCGGTAATCATGCCCATATCGCATTGCATGTGCCTGGAAGATGTGGAGCACTTGAGGGACGAAAGCATGCCACGAACATAAGATGGTGTCGCACGAGGGAGTATGTTGGCGAGGGCATGTATCATTATTGCATCTCATCCTTGCATTAATCACAATATTTAGGAATGTTTGATTTTCTTGCTTTATCATTACTGCTTGACTGAATTGATAACATGTTAACCTTTGCTCTATGATTCCATTGAGTTGATCACTCACTCCCACATTACGGGATGGTGTTGTACACACCAACCAGTCCTTGTTTTAGTTTCAGATGATGGCGCTGCTTGTGAAGCGGAGCCGGACTTTCATGATGATGAAGAGGGTTTCTCCTATAGGCAGTTATCAGGCGGGTCTATGTAGACCGTGTTCTGATCGACGAGATTATAGGGAGGTTGATTAGACGCCATGACACTTGTCATTTTGCACTTTGGAGCACGCATGTATATTCTTTTTGTTTATTTTTGGAGTATACATGTATATATTTAACCTGGTAACATGTTCACACTTTGGAGACTTACAACAGTCTATATATGTTGTATATACTATCACAGTCTTCCGCTCGCATAATTTAACTGTCTCTGGAGTATGATATGTTGTTTTGGCTTAATCCTACTCATGTTTAATACATTAACATAGACAATATTCAATCATAAGCATTTATGTTGCATAAGTGATGTTCTGGAACTCGGGAGTAGAGTTTATGCTCAACCCCCAATTTTCAGGGTGTTACAACACCAACCAGACCCTGTCTTAGTTTCCGGTGAGGGCGATGCTTGTGAAGCGAAGCCGAACTTTGCTTTTTGATGATGAGTTCTCATACATGTAACTCTCTGGCGGGTCTATTTGACCTGGAGTTGCACCGATGGGGCTTCAGTATTTGGGATAGAAGATATTACATTTTTCTCATTTTGTGCATTTTGTAATCAAACTTGTAATTGTTAATCTAGTGACATTCATACTCTGAGGGCTTACTATCACTCTTATCTAGTTTAAATACTTATCACAGTCTTCCTCTTGCATAATTTAAACGCCTTTGGAGTATAATATGTTGTTTTTGGTATAATCTCAATCATGTTTAATGCCCTTCTACAGACAACATTCATTCATCATTATTTATGTTGCATAAGTGATGTTTTGGAACTCGGGAGTTGGGTTTCTACTCGACCCCCGATTTTCAGGATATTACAGATGGTATCAGAGCATGATTTGGATTAAACCGGCTTGGGTTATGGTAACACGACACACTCTGACGCACTCTGAATTGGGAAGGGGACGATAAAACCTAGAATCCATATTAGAATCCCAAGTTTCACCGACAGGTGAGACTATACGGTAATTTAGTCCATAACGTATCTTTCGCCGCGTCAAGCGACCTAAGTCGCCTCTAGTCCGTCAGTCGATGGGTTTGAGACGTTCCCTGAAGAATTCCAAACCTAGACATGAATGTCTTTAGGTTGTGGGTCGACCACAACACCTTACACTCAATCTCAAAGCCTAAAATCCCTTTTTTATCCAATTCCTTCAAAATCTCACCCTCCACCACTTTATTCTTCATTATTTTTAAGCACATTCATAACACACACCAATCCTAGGGTATAAATGATGAAGAACAATACCAAAACTAAAACTTACCATAAATAGTAAATAAATGGATAAAATGGGTTTTGACCCTTAACCTTTTGGAATATAACAAAATAAATGGGTTAGTTGGATGAATTATCATCTCCTACCTCAAAATCATATGCTACACATCATATAAACTCATTCCGGTTTGTAAATTGGTCCCAAAAACGCCTCAAATGGAGTCGGGGGCCAAACGGAGCACTTATAGGGGGCCAAACGCCTCAAATGGCTTAATCCCACTCATGTTTAATACACTAACATAGACAACATTCAATCATAAGCATTTATGTTGCATAAGTGATGTTCTAGAACTCGGGAGTGGCATTTATGCTCAACCCCCGATTTTCGGGATGTTACAGGTGGTATCAGAGCATGATTTGGATTAAACTGGACCTGGGTTATGGTCACACAACGCACGCTGACGCTTTTTGACTTAGGTGGGTGTGAGAAGAACATAGAAACATTCATAGGATCCCAGATTCGCCAATTGGCGAAGTTCATCGAAAACGGTTGCCGAGTTCGGGCCTGTACTCATTCGTGAGCGCATGAGTCGACCCCAAATCACTTCTAGACCGTTAAACGATGGGTTTAGATCACAACTCACCCCATCCCAGCCGTCAAAAGTAGGTAAATACAAGTATGTATCAGAAACTCTCCAAAACGACCCAAAACGGCTCGAAACGGAGGTGGGGCCCAAATCGAACACTTCCGGTGGGACCCAGGGTGGGCCCCACATGTTTTTAGCCATAGGGGGGCAGGAGGACCTCACCCAAATGGCGAGGCCTCGCCAGACACTCCAGGGAGTGGCGAGGACCTCCCCGGTTCGGTGAGGCCTCGCCGGTCAACGGGCTTGGCCGGGCGGGTCGCTCAAGCCGGTCATCTTTGGGGCCTAGTGTGGTCCCCTGGTGTACGGTTTTTCGATTAAAACCCTCTAAAAGTCGCCCCTCCTTCACAAAGCACACCCCCAAGCTCTCCTTTCTCTCACAAACTTCTGATTGTTGGCAAAAATCTCCCCTCCAATCGTTCCCTTTTCCATTTTCGTGCACCCTCTCCATTTCTCAGCTATAGACCCTTCACCATTGCTCCCTACCCTCTCCATTCTCTCTTATTTGAGCTCTTACATCCCCCATTTGAGGCTCAAAATTGTGTAAGCTCTCTAACCCATCCAATCTCTTCATTTTCCTTCTTCAATCCCTGTCATCTGAGCCTTGACACACCCTCTAGGGGTTCAAATCCATGGAGACCTAAAGACTCCAACTCTTTTCTCCCTTTTATTCACTTTCCATGGCCTTAGTCGAGCAACAATAAATGTCTGTGTAAGGTATTATCCCTAGTTTGGGTGTAGCCTATGGTTTCCAACACCATGTTTGCTGTATGCAATTAAAAGTAATTTCGGGCTTTTCTTTCAACTTTCACTTAGGAATGTATCATCATGGGATTTGGAATTCCCATCTCACACTTTCCACCACAAGGCCCATGTTCTAAAGCCTACGAAATTGATTTTAATCCTAACCCACCCTCCTACCAAACATGTTATTCCCAATCCCGAGGTGGGATTAGCAATGTAGTCCCAATACCTCAGTTGGTATGGGAAGAGGTGAAGTGCTCAAGCGCAGCCAAATTCAAGTTTAAGCAACTCAATTTCAATTAGACGACCTTTGACCCTAAGTAATAAAATAATTTTTTGTATTAGAAACTGTATGAAAGCATCTAGCGTATAAACATAGACTTTGGATTACAACTAGTGAATTGCCGCTACGCATAAGATAGGACTAAGTTACTAGTTATACTGAGGAATGTAAAGGACTAATGTTGCTAAGGAAATTGGAATATAGACGTAGTTAGTTGTCTTGCTTTGGTTAGAATGAGACCTCGTTCCCTTGTTGGATTCCTTTGATATTTATAGGCTCCTTTAGTAACTCTCAGAAAGCTTGCTTGATTTAGAATTAGTTACGTTCAGGGAAAACTTATTTACCCCTCAGATTAAATGTTAGGATAAACCAGCACGCCTCTTAGAATTACCCTCCCAAGGACTTACTGCAATCGGGAATGCGGAGTAAAGGAACGGTATATAAGCGATGTGTTCGCGGTTTGAACTGAATTCTTAATCCTGGTAGTTACCAATGAACTCAATGCTCTGATAAAGCAGAAGATCGAGACCAACTAGGATTAAGAACTGATACGACAAGTTTTCCGTCCTAGCTAGACAGAAAGTCTATGTATCCAGCTCAGACTCACTTCACAACTTTTCTTCCGTGTTGGCCCGACTACCTATAACCAAAAGTTATTGTTTTACCCTTGAGAAATGTTAAGGACATATAGCCAGTAGAATAGCTAGTAGAGAGTTAGATATCTTACCACCAACTCACACCTGTCCCTGAAATTAACCACAATAGAGACTAGGCTTATTTCTATAACCTTAGGTGCCAATGTCATAGTATACATCGTCAATGAAAGGAATACTAATGTATTGAGAGGTTGTTTCCCATTTCATGTCAAGGATATGTCCTAAATTACACCTCGTTCCGACACACGGATCAAGACATAGATTCTTGAGCCTTGAGCGTAGAAATAATTTTTTTTAAGGGGGGTAGAACATTATGAGCCGAATCTAGTTAGGTCAGCTAATACAACCGTTGGGTTAGAATAGCGCAGCGGAAGCGTGGTGGACCCCTACCCCACTGGCCCAGGATCGAAGGAAATTGATCTAGGTTGTGCGTAAGGATAGGTCCTGAATCTTCCTTAGAATGTCAACAATGAAGTACTGGAATAACAATAATTAGGGTTTAAGTGTTAAACCAATTCGTAACATTATGTATGAGTTGAAGTACAATAGCCGAGGTCAGTGTGTCCACAAATCCGCTCATTACGTACGAACCTAATAGAAGTCTTAGCACATGATGTGATTAGAAACCTTTTAAGGTGATCTAGTAAGATATTTGTAAGCCCCTACCTTGGACAAAGGTTAAAATGAGGACTCTCTTAGACTAAGACCCAAAGGATAACCTTCTACATAGGAAATTTGAACAATTTTGTGATGGTTATTCCATAAGCTTTTATAGTGATCGGACAACAGAGTTACTGAACTATACAATTGCGAAGTATTCGCAACTTGACCTAATTCTCAATCCTGGGTGACTACTAATGAACTCACTACTTGACCGAGCAGAAGACCAGGAGCCACCAGGACCAGGAAGGGATACGATGAGCCTTCTACCCTGGTCAGGTAGGTGATCAAGTATAAGGGATCAAGCCACTACAACCGTCTCTCCGTATTGGTCGACCATTGAAAATATATATTCTTACTCTATATAGTTGGGAATTGTCATCAAGACTCCAAATAGGTAAAGAGATAAATTGTAGCAAACTATCAGGGTGTAAGAAATGGATAAAGAAGTAAGTTTTAAGGGGGGTAGACCAAAAGGGACCAGACTAATATAGATCGTATACACCCTACCACGTACAGAAACTTGAAATCAACAAAACTTAGGCACAAGAAATAATTAATCTTTCCTTATTACCCTAAGGCAATTTTGGGGACGAAATTTTGTTTCAAGGGGAGTAGATTGTAACACCCCGGATTTTTTGCCAACCCGAATTTAGACGTCCTTAGGCAATGGGTCAACCATAACACCTTGGTAACGTCTCATAACCCAAGTTCAAAGCTAAAGAAATCATTTAGAATGAAATTCTTTAGAAATTTAACGTGAATTAACTAGCGCTACACTAGATTACCTGTGAAATAAGCACCAACCACTTTAAATACGATCTGTAAGACCCAAAACCTGTAGAATCAGTAACGCTACGCTATCCTAAAATCCAGGATCAATCTCTAAACCCAGTTGCTCTCGGGAGCACTTTGAAACCTCGTATCGGACTTGGACCGCACGTCGAAAGTCAGATAGCGATAAACTTATAAGATATTGACCGCGTTGTTGGACTTGATAAGCACCGCGAAAATCACGCCCAAACGATGTCCTGAGACCATTTTATTGCGTCCGGAGTAAAGAGAGTGAGAAAAGGAAGATATTTAGAAAATTAATTATATTTTTATGAAATCTGGCACATTTTACTTGCACGTTATTTCTAAGCGTTCTGACCGTTAGAATTCGACCCAAATTCACCCTCGGATCAGGATAGGAGGCCCATACATGTCATAGCACTTGCGGCCTTGATCGAAGTTCGGTGACCGCTGAATTGAAACTGGTCTGCCACGTGCGATCTGGAAGTCCGACCGGGACGAAAACTTAACTCCACCTAGATCCAATATTGGTGAGCTTAAATCCAACTGCATTTAGTAACAGGACCTCCAGAAGTGCTCCGTTGAGACGGAACAGTCCGTATTTGGACATAACCTGAGTATACCATGACCGTGAGCCTATTTCCGACGATTCTGGGCCTATATAAGGACCGTAAAACCCCTATTTCTCTTCACATACGAATTTCTAACCCTAAGGAGAAAAGAAAGAAGGAAAGAGAGAGAAAGTGTGAGAGAGAGTTGGTGTTCGA
Source organism: Magnolia kwangsiensis (assembly GCA_037074715.1). Taxonomy (NCBI): domain Eukaryota; kingdom Viridiplantae; phylum Streptophyta; class Magnoliopsida; order Magnoliales; family Magnoliaceae; genus Magnolia; species Magnolia kwangsiensis. The sequence goes on along the minus strand of CM073573.1, from coordinate 158,543,854 downwards.
TCCAGGGCTTCTTCTCTGCCATTCCACGTACTCAACTATCACGTCTGCATCGTTTTTCTGGCCACTCCGGCTTCGTTCCTAGGTAAGAAAGCCTAACCCTAACCTGTTCTAGGGTTTCAATTGGTGCAAGTGGTGAAGTAGCTAACCTAAATCATACTGTAGGTTGCCAATCAGTCGTTGACAAAGACTTAGAGTCTCTATTGAGTTCGTTACACTTCTACGGCGTAAGGTGCGGATTTTAAACGCTTAGGTTGTCATTTTTCAAAGCTTTCAATGTCGGCTAATGGTAGATTATTGACGAGGATGCTATTTCACATGTAGAACATATTGTCCGTTTTTCATTTCGAATACATACGAAGTATATGGAATTTTATGTATTTTAGGTATTTGTAGAAAATACCGTATATGTATAAATTTTGTAAATGTGATTGCCATGAGTATTTGTCGTATATACATGCGAGTTATGGATGCAGTATTTGTTTGGCGAAAGGATTCGCCCTAATACAAGTTTTAGCCAACATATGATGTGTAGGCTAATATGTGTAGTCTAAGTATTTGTATAAATGCTTGTATGAGTATATACGTAGTAAATAATGCTTTACTTGGGTGTTGAGATAGGATTTTCAACTACCTTAACGATGTTTATGATTTCCTCCATGCAAGTTGTTTAACTTAGTCGCTTTACTTTGAAATGCATGCGTATGGATTCTTGTTCATGTTGTATCTTATAACATGTTGGGAAATATGCTTGAATTATTTGGTTATTTCTGTTCTGTCTACTGTACATGTTTACTGGTTAATATGGAATGTGTTTGGGGCTATGTTACGGTCCAGGCAATCGGTAACAGATTTGAGCTCGTGGTTGGCCTCTATTCGCCACGCAAAACGTGTTTGACGAACCCGAGTCGTGCGTTGCTTGTCGACAGTGTTTAGGCCACACGAAGTGCTTATACACTTCATGTCGTACAACGCAACGGGCACTCGTACTAGTTGAACTCGTCAAGTAACCCGATTGGCCGTTGTATGTTCACCTTGTACTGGTCATAACTGCTTGAACCTAGGGTACTGAACTTACCAGTGAAAACCCTGATAACCATGGTACCTTGATCCATTAAGACTCATGAGCCAAGCATGGTGGTATGGGACACCGTGGTCGAGCTATCAGCCTACGCTGGGGCCACAAGCCTCCCCGTAGTGACCAGTGAGCATTCCAGACTCGTGAGCCGATTATGGTGGTATGGGACACTATATTCGAGCTGTCAGCCTACACTGATAAGGTGACGGGAGAGCGGTGCAACGAGTGCATGTAACAGCCCTAACAGCCCTTTGTAGTGACCTCGAGCATACTCTAAATCTGCGAAGAGGCGACGAGCCTTCCCGTAGTAAGCAGAGTATAAACTAGGCCTGTATTGATAAGGTGATGGGGGAGCGGTGCAACGAGTGCATGTAACAGCCCTGACAGCCCATGCAGCGACCTAGAACCGCATCATCGTATGAGATTAACTAGGAGTGACGACCCTAGACAGGATCCTTGTTTGCATTAATCACAGTATTTAGGAATGTTTGATTTGCTTGCTTTATTATTACTGCTTTACTGAATTGATAACATGTTAACCTTTGCTCTATGATTCCACTGAGTTGATCACTCACTCCCACGTTACGGGATGGTGTTGTACACACCAACCAGTCCTTGTTTTAGTTTCAGATGATGGTGCTGCTTGTGAAGCGGAGCCGGCCTTTCATGATGATGAGGAGGGTTTCTCCTATAGGCAGCTATCAGGCGGGTCTATGTAGACCGTGTTCTGATCGACGGGATTACAGGGAGGTTGATTAGACGCCATGACACTTGTCATTTTGCACTTTTGAAGCACTCATGTATATTCTTTTTGTTAATTTTTGGAGTATACATGTATATATTTAACCTGGTAACATGTTCACACTCTGGAGACTTACAACAGTCTATATATGTTATATATACTATCACAGTCTTCCGCTCGTATAATTTAACTGTCTCTAAAGTATGATATGCTGTTTTGGCTTAATCCCACTCATGTTTAATACACTAACATAGACAACATTCAATCATAAGCATTTATGTTGCATAAGTGATGTTCTGGAACTTGGGAGTGGCGTTTATGCTCAAACCCCGATTTTCGGGATGTTACAAGAAGTGTTAAGAATACATAGCCAATAAGGATTTTTCTTTTTAAGCCCAAGAAATTTCTTTAGTTTGTCGCAAACGGACACCCGTCCCTGGGAATCAACCACAACACCCATCATTTTTGGCTCGTTTCTATAACCATAGGTACTAATGTCATAGATCCTACAGTATACCTGGTTTCGACATATGGGTCGGGACATAAAGTCTTGAGTCTTGAGAGTAGAATTATTTTTAAGGGGGGTAGAGCATTATGAGCCCCATCTAGTTAGGTCGGTTTATGCATCCCTTGGATCAGAGTGGCGCTGCGGAAGCGTGGTGGACCCATGCCCCACTGGCCTAGGATCGAAGGAAGTTAATCTAGGCTGTGCGTAAGGATAGGTCCTGAATCTCCCTTAGAATGTCAACAATGAAGTACTGGAATAACAACAATTAGGGTTTAAGTGTTAAACCAATTCGTAACAATAGGTATGAATTGAAGTACAATAGCCGAGGTCAGTTTACCCACAAATCCGCTCGTTACGTACGAACGTAATAGAAGTCTTAGAAAATTCTACGATTAGAACCCTTTTTGGGTAATCTAGTACTACCGAACCTTTCAGTGATGGGCATTCCCTAAAATTTTAGAGTGATCGGATTACGGAGTTATTGACATATACAATTGCGAAGCATTCGCGGTTTGACCCAATTTTCAATCCTGGACAACTACCAACGGACTCACTGCTTAGCCGAGCAGAAGACTCGGATCCACAGGGTTAGAAAGGGATACATTGAGCCTTCTACCCTAGCCAGGTAGATAATCAATGTATCGGGATCAAGCCCACTACAACCGTTTCTTCGTATTGGTCGACCATTGAAAATGAATATCTTACTCTATAGTTGGGAATTGTCGTCAAGACTCCAAATAGGTAAAGAAATAAATTATAGCAAACCATTGAGGTATAAGAACTGGATAAAGACATAAGTTTTTAAGGGAGGTAGACTAACATGTGTCAAACTAAAATAGACAGTACACATCCTACCATACATAGAAATGTGAACTCAATAAGACCTAGGCAAATGAACTAACCAAATAGTTACTTATTCCACTTTGGCAATTTCAGGGATGAAATTTTGTTTTAAGAGAGGTAGATTGTAACACCCTGGATTTTTTCCAACCTGGAGTTAGACGTCCTTAGGCAATGGGTCAACCATAACACCTTGGTAACTTCTCATAACTCAATTCCAAAGCCAAAGAAATCATTTAGAACTACATTCTTTAGAAATTTAATGTGAATTAACTAGCGCTACACTAGATTACCTACGAAAGTAGCACCAACCACTTTAAATACGATCTGTAAGACTCAAAACCTATAGAAATGTTAACGCTATGTTACCCTAAAATCTAGGATCAATCTCTAAGCCCAGTTGCCCTCGAGATCATTTGAAAACTTCATATCGGACCTGGACCGCACGTCGAAAGTCTGATAGTGATGAACTTAGACCATTATGACTGCCTAGTTGGACTTGACTATCACCTCGAAAATCAAGCCCAAACGATGTCCTAAGACCATTTCCTTGAGTCCGGAGTGAAGAGAGTGAGAAAGTGTAGATTTTTAAGAAATTAAATATGATTTTAAGAAATCTGAGTCGCGTCGCTTGCGCGTTATTTCTAAGCATTCTGACCGTTAGATTTTGACCCAAATTCACCCTCGGATCAGGATAGGTGGCCCATACATGTTATAGCACTTGTAGCTCTGATCGACTTTCAGTGACCGTTGAACTGAAACTATTCCGCCACGGTCGATCTGGAAACCCGACCGGACCGAAAACTTAGCTTGACCTAGATCCAATATTAGAGAGCTTAAGTCCACCCGCATTTAGTAACAGGACCTCCAAAAGTGCTCCGTTGGATCGGAACAGACCCGATTTGGTTATAACCTAAGTATACCATGGCCCTGGGGCCATTTTCATCAATTTAGAGCCTATATAAGAGGCTTAAACCCCCTCTCTCATATCCCATACAAATTTCCTAAACCTAAGAGAGAGAGAAGGTGAGTGGAGGTGTGGGAGTTATTCTTGAGAATCGCTTCTGCTATTCTACGTGTTTATTCATCACATCCGTGTCGCTACTACGGCGATTCTGACTTCATTCTTAGATAAGAAAAACCTAACCCTAGCTTGTTTTAGGGTTTCCATTGATGCTAGCAGCTAGATAGCTAACCTAGCTTGTATTACAGGTTGATATTCCACGTATACGAAGACTTAGAGTTTCGAACGAGTTCGTTACGCTTCTACGCATAAGGTGCGGACTATAGATGCTTAGGTTATGGTTTTCAACGCTTTCAATGCCGGATAATGATAGATTCATGATCTGAATGCTCTTTCACGTGTAGAATGCAAAATCTGTTTTGTGTTTCAGTTATGTACGTATTATGTAGAGTTTATCATATTCTTGGTATTTATATAAAATACAGTATATGTATAAAATTTGAAATTGTGTTTGCCATGATTAACTGTCGTATGTATATGCTAGTTATATGTGTGATGACTCCTTGGGGAAAGGGTTCGCCCCAATGCATGTCTTGGTCAACATACGCTATGTATGTTAGTATGTAATACAGGGGCATTTTCATACCGGGCTCGAGTGGGGTGGCCTGTCACATACAAGGGCACATTCGGGGTGGGCGACCTATGTGATGCAGGTGGCTCGTGAGATGTGGGCCCCACCCGTGTGACTCGGGTGGCTGGTGTGAGGCGGTACCCATGTGATTTGGGGCCCACGAGGGGGGTTCGACCGAGGGCCTAACCCATGAGACATGGGGCCTAGGCAATGAGATAAAGGGATTAATTCTCCATACTCTAACAGTTTGAGCTTTTAGAGCATGTGGTTAATTGTCCTACATCAAATTGGTATCAGAGCGGGAGGTCTCGTGTTCGAGACTCCTCACTGGGGATGATTAATGCAGGGGCATTTTCATACCGGGCTCGAGTGGGGTGGCCTGTGAGATGCAGGAGCACACTCGGGGTGGGCGGCCTGTGTGATGCAGGTGGCTCGTGAGATGTGGGCCCCACCCGTGTGACTCGGGTGGCTCATGTGAGGCGGTACCTATGTGATTTGGGGCCCACGAGGGGGGTTCGACCGAGGGCCTAACCCATGAGACGTGGGGCCTGGACAATGAGATAAAGGGATTAATTCTCCATACTCTAACAGTTCGAGCTTTTAGAGCAAGTGGTTAATTATCCTACATCAGTATGTGTAGTCTAAGTGTTTGTGATAATGACCAAATGAGTATAGAAACTGCATTCATGCTCGCCACGACTAACTGTCGTGGATATATGAGTATTGTTTAGGCAACAACCCTTTGACGAAAGGATTTGCCCTAATATGTATGTTACCTGATATATAACTTGTATGATAAATTGTGTAGGCTAAGTGTTGGTAAAAATGTCTGAATGAGTTGTAGTTAGTAAGGTGTACCTGTATGCGGATTGAGACATGATTCTCAATCTCCTTAGTAATGTGTATGATTTCCTCCATGTATGTCAATGCTGATGACTGTTTGTTTATGAATTGAATATGTGAGAATTCATGTTTACATTGCTTTTCAGAACATGCTCAAATGATAGTATAATTTGAATTATTGCTCCGCTACTGCTTTGAGTATTTCATATGAATATTTGATGTAATGGAATGTGGTTGGGGCTATTGTATAGTCCAGGCAATCGGTAATACGCCTTGAGTTCGTGGCCGAGACCTATTCGCAACGTAGGACGTATTTGACGAACCCGATCCGTGCGTTGCTTGTCGACAGTGGTTAGGCCACACGAGGTGCTTATGCACTTCATGTCGATCAACTCAATGAGCGCTCGTAATAGTCGAACTCGTCAAGTAACCCGATTAGCCCGATGTATGTTAACCATGTATGGACGCTACTGCTTGAATCTAAAGTACCAAACTTACGAGTGAAAATCTCGTTAACCATGGTACCTCGATCCGCTAAGACTCATGAGCCGGGCATGGTGGTATGGGACACCGTGGTCGAGCTGTCGGCCTACACTGGGGCCACGAGCCTTCCCGTAGTGACCAGTGAGCAACCCAGACTCGTGAGCCGAATACGGTGGTATGGGACACTGTATTAGAGCTGTTGGCCTACATTGATTTGGTGATGGGGGAGTGGTGTAACGATTGCGAGTAACAGCCCTGGCAGCCCTCGTAGTGACCTCGAGTGTACTCTGAGTCTATGTGGAGGCGACAACCCTTTCGTAGCAACAAGAGTACAAACTAGGCCTGTATTGATTTGGTGATGGGGGAGTGGTGTAACGATTGCATATAACAGCCCTGGCAGCCCTTGCATCGACCTAGAATCGCACTTCGTATGAGATATGCTAGGATTGACGACCCTAGACTGGATCATTATTGGGAAATGATACAAGGGAGGTACTTTAGCTTCCCAACCCTGCTGTATGAAAATGACTAATAACAACTCGGTAATCATGTTCATATCGTACTGCATGTGCCTGGAAGATGTGGAGCACTGAGGGATGAAAGCATGTCGCGAACGTGAGATGGTGTCGCATGAGGGAGTATGTAGGCAAGGGTATGCATCATTATTGCATCTCATCCTTGCATTAATAAGAATAGCTATGAATGTTTGATTGTACTGCTTTATCATTACCGCTTGACTGATTTGATAACATGTTAATCTTTACTCTATTGTTCCACGGAGTTAGCTACTCACTCCCACGTTACGGGATGGTGTTGTACACACCAACCAGACCCTGTCTTAGTTTCAGGTGAGGGCGATGCTTGTGAAGCAGAGCCGGACTTTGCTTTTTGATGATGAGTTCTCCTACATGTAACTCTCTAGCAGGTCTATTTGACCTGGAGTTGCACTGATGGGGCTTCAGTATTTGGGATAGAAGACATTACATTTTTCTCATTTTGTACATTTTGTAATCAAACTTGTAATTGTTAACCTAGTGACATTCATACTCTGAAGGCTTACTATCACTCTTATCTAGTTTAAATACTTATCACAGTCTTCCGCTTGCATAATTTAAACGCCTTTGGAGTATGATAAGTTGTTTTTGGTATTCCAATCATGTTTAATGCCCTTCTACAAACAACATTTATTCATCATTATCTATGTTGCATAAGTGATGTTTTGGAACTCGAGAGTTGGGTTTCTACTCGACCCCCTATTTTCAGGATGTTACAGATGGTATCAGAGCATGATTTGGATTAAACCGTGCCTAGTTTATGGTAACACGACGCACTCTGACGCACTCTAAATTAGGAAGGGGGCGATAAAACCTAGAAACCATATTAGAATCTCAAGTTTCGCCGACAGGTGAGACTATACGGTAATTTAGTTCATAACGTATCTTTCATCGCGTCAAGCGACCTAAGTCGCCTCTAGGCCGTCAGTCGATGGGTTTGAGTCGTTCCCTGAAGAATTTCAAACCTAGAAATGAATGTCTTTAGGTTGTGGGTCGACCACAACACCTTACACTCAATCTCAAAGCCTAAAACTCCTTTTTTATCCAATTCCTTCAAAATCTCACCCTCCACCACTTTATTCTTCATTATTTTTAAGCACATTCATAATACACACCAATCCTAGGGTATAAATGATGAAGAACAATACCAAAACTAAAACTTACCATAAATAGTAAATAAATGGATAAAATGGGTTTTGACCCTTAACCTTTTGGAATATAACAAAATAAATGAGTTAGTTGGATGGATTATCGTCTCATACCTCAAAATCATATGCTACACGTCACATAAACTCATTCCGGTATGTAAATTGGACCCGAAAATGCCTCAAATGGAGTCGGGGGCCAAACGGAGCACTTACAGGGGGACCCAGAGTGGGACCCACATACATTTGGGGTCTAGGGGGTAGGAGGACCTCACCCAAAGGGCGAGCCCTCGCTAGATTCTCCAAAGACCGGCGAGGCCTCGTCGCCGGGAGGGCCAGGCCAGTCGGGCCGATGGCATTTGGGGTCTTGTGTGGCCCACTGCTACATGGGGTTTCAGTTAAAACCTCTCCTAAGTCACTCCTCCTTCACAAACCACCCTCCCAAGATTTCCTTTTCTCCAAAAATTTTAGATTTTTCACATAAATTGCCCCACCAAGTCCTTCCTCTCTCATTTTCGTGCACTCTCTCCACTCCCCTGTCAAAACCCTCCTCCATTGCTGCCTAACCCCTTTATTCCCTTTTAATTGAGCATCCAAACCCAACTTTTGTGTCTCATCACCTTCCAACCCACAAATCTCATCTCACACTTTCCAACCCAAGGCTAATTTTCCAAAGCATATGAACTCTATTTTAATCCCACCCCACCCTCCTACCAAACATGTCATTCCCAATCCCGAGGTGGGATTAGCAATGTAGTCCCACTTCCTTATTTGGTATAGGCAGAGGTGAAGTGCTCAAGCGCAGCGAAATTCAAGTTCGAGCAACTCAATTTCAATCAAACAACTTTTGATCCTAAGCGATAAAGCAATTTCTTGTATTAGAAAGGGTATGAAATCATATAGTGTATGAGCGTAGACCTTGGGTTACAACTATTGGATTACCACTACTCCTAAATTAAGACTAGCCTATTGGTTCTACTAAGCAATGTAAGAGACTGATTATGCTAAAATGATTGAAAGACAGACTTAATTAGTAGGCTTAATTAGGTTGGAGTGAGACCTCACTCCTTCGTTGAATCCCCTAATACTTCTAGGCTTCGATACTGACTCTTAGGGAAGTTGTTTTCATTAGAAACTATTCCCACTCAAAGAAAATTGATATATCCCTCGGATTGAATGTTAGGTCAAACACCCCCTAGAATGGCCTTCTCAAGGACTTATTACAATCGGGAACACGGGGTGGAGGAATTATATATAAGCGAAGTATTCGCGGTTTGAATCGAATTCCCAATCCTGGTAGTTGTCCTTGAACTCAAGGCTCTGATCAAGCAGAAAGTCGGAATTAACTAAGATTAAGAATTGATACGACAAATTTTCCATCATATACTAGGCAGAAGGTCCACGTATCCGACTCAGACCCATTACATAACTTTCCTCCCGTGTTGGCCCAACCACTTATAACCACAAGTTTATTACTTCATCTTTGAGAAGTGTTGAGAATACATAGCCAATAAGAATTTTTCTTTTTAGGCCCAAGAAATTTCTTTAGTTTGTCGCAGACGCACACCCGTCCTTGGGAATCAACCACAACACCCATCATTTTTAGCTCCTTTCTGTAACCATAGGTACCAATGCCATAGATCCTATAATATACCTGGTTTCAACATATGGGTCGGGACAGAGTCTTGAGTCTCGAGAGTAGAATTGTTTTTAAGGGGGGTAGAGCATTATGAGCCCCATCTAGTTAGGTCCGTTTATGCATCCCTTGGATCAGAGCGGCGCAGCGGAAGCGTGGACCCATGCCCCACTGGTCCAGGATCGAAGGAAGTTGATCGAGGCTGTGCGTAAGGACAGGTCCTGAATCTCCCTTAGAATGTCAACAATGAAGTACTGAAATAACAACAATTAGGGTTTAAGTTTTAAACCAATTCGTAACAATAGGTATGAATTGAAGTACAATAGCCGAGGTCAGTTTACCCACAAATCCGCTCATTACGTACGAACCTAATAGAAGTCTTAGCAAATTCTACGATTAGAACCCTTTTTGGGTAATCTAGTACTACCGAAATTTTCAATGATGGGCATTCCCTAAAATTTTAGAGTGATCGGACTACGGAGTTACTGACATATACAATTGTGAAGCATTCGCGGCTTGACCCACTTTTCAATCCTGGACGACTACCAACGGACTCACTGCTTAGCCGAGCAGAAGACATGGATCCACCAGGGTTAGGAAGGGATACATTGAGCCTTCTACCCTGACCAGGTAGATAATCAATGTATCGGAATCAAGCCCAATACAATCGTTTCTCCGTATTGGTCGACCATTGAAAATGAATATCTTACTCTATATAGTTGGGAATTGTCGTCAAGACTCCAAATAGGTAAAGAAATAAATTGTAGCAAACCATCGAGGTATAAGAACTGGATAAAGACATAAGTTTTTAAGGGGGGTAGACTAACATGTGTCAAACTAACATAGATAGTACACATCCTACCATACATAAAAATGTGAAATCAATAAGACCTAGGCAAATGAACTAACCAAATCGTTACTTATTCCCCTTAGGCAATTTTGGGGACGAAATTTTGTTTAAGGGGGGTAGATTGTAACACCCCGGATTTTTGCCAACCTGGAGTTAGACGACCTTAGGCAATGGGTCAACCATAACACATTGGCAGCTCATATATTAGGCTTAACCCCATTCCCTTCAATGTATCATTAACTAATATTTTAAATACCCTTTGATCAAAGGATATGCCAAATTATTTTCTAACATCGCAAAGTTAATAGATATGACTCCATCACGTAACATATGTTTCACTATGTTGTGTCTAAGTCTTATATGCCTGTTGTTTCCATTGTATATTTTACTCTTTGCCTTTGCTATAACTACTTGACAATCACAATGAATAGATACAGCCAATACATGCTTTGGCCACAATGGTACATCAATCAAGAGATTTCTAAGCCACTTGGCTTCTAATCTAGTCTTTTCTAAAACAACAAACTCAGACTCCATAGTTGACCGAGCAATACATGTTTGCTTAGACTTCCAAGAGACTGTTCCTCCACCCAAAGTGAAGACATATCTGTCAGTAGATTTCGTTTCATCTGAATCAGTGATCCAATTAGCATTGTTATATCCATCTAATATAAAAGGATAACCACTATAAGATAAACGGTAAAGCATAGGCCATAGTGCCTTTTAGGTATCTCAAAATCCTATACAAGGTATTCCAATGCTCTTTTCCAGGGTTATGTGTATATCTACTTAGTCTTTCTACTGCAAAAGTTATGTCTGGTCTAGTGTAGTTTATCATATACATGAGGCTACCAATTATCATGGAGTATTCCAATTGAGACATATTACTACTTGTATTTCATGAGTCACACTGCAATCATAAGGTATACTGATAAGTAAACAGTCAAAATAGTCAAAATTTCTTAATAGTTTCTCAACATAATGAGATTGTGATAATATAAGACTACCATATTTTCTGACTACCTCAATACTTAAGATTACACTAGCCTCACCTAAGTCTTTCATGTCAAATTTAAATGACAATAATTTCTTATTCGCATTAACTAATTTAATATTAGTTCACAAAATAAGAATGTCGTCAACATAAAGGCAAATAATAACACCATCATTTTCAAAAAATTTACTATATACACATCTATTTACATCTTTATATGATAAGCATTAGATTTCAAAACACCATCAAATTTTTCATGCCATTGTTTATGAGCATCTTTTAAACCATATAACAATTTAACTAGTCTACATACTTTATTTTCTTTACCTGATATCTTGTAATCCCCTGGTTGCTCCATATATATTTTTTCTAAGTTTCCATTTAGAAAAGTCATTTTAACGTCCATTTGGTATACCACTAACTTATATATGAAAGCTATTATTATTAGGATCATGATAGTTGTAATCCTAATCACAAGAGAATAGGTATCAAAATAATTTATTTATTCTTTTTATTTAAAGCCTTTAGCTACTAACTTAGCCTTGAACTTAACAATAATTCAATTAGAATTTAGTTTCTTCCTAAACACTCATTTAGGACCTAATGGTTTGTTTCCATGTGGTAGATGTAAAAGTTTGAAAGCAAAACACCAAAATCCCCTTTTCAACCATTCCTTAAACTATTTAGGAACACTTTTCAACCGTCGCTAAATAGGGCGTCACAAAAAACCTTTTTCAATTTTGAACCGTTTTAGAAATAGGGCGTCGCAAAAAGTTAGGGACGGTTGAAAACCGTCGCAAATTTTCAATTTCCAGCCCCTTCCTAATCCTCAATTTTTGGAAAAGATATTTTTTCTCATCTTGTTGTTCAACTTTTGTCTCCTAATCGGTAAGTGTTCAAGTATTACAAGTTCACAACAACTCTTCCCTCAATTTAACTAAACTCTAATATTTAATAATAATAATAAAAAATCCAACAAGACAATCATTCCAAAAGATCAAAGCATTACCTCATATATTGTTGGGGTAAATGAAAACCCATGCCCTATTCCCCTGCATTGACAAAAGAAAGGCATCCATGCCATGAGATACAGTACGACAAATATATAAGAAGCAATGCCATTGTGTAGATGCGATGTAGCATGTAGACAACTACAGACAACTATAACAACATGATAGTACTTTCAATGTTAGATAAAAGAAATACACACCTCATCTCCAACTATGACCACCTCGTAAGGATGCCATGCAGGATTCTTTATGTAATCTTCCCATTGAGAAGATGACTCCATTGTCACCTTGTAAGGATGCCATGCAGGATTCTTTATGTAATCTTCCCATTGGGAAGATAACTCCATTGTTCTAATTTCTGCTACAGCTTTTCTCAGAGCCGGCATGTTAGATTTGGAAAACTTGCATTACATCTATCAACGCTCCATAAGCATCAAAAATCACATTGCATACAAAGTGCATCAAACTATCATGTCCGGTCTATAGAAACAACTAATCAAGTAAGTTATACGAGATGTACCTGGGATGCAGTCCATGAATATAATCAAAACATAAATACAGTCCAAAAAAGTGTTATATGATCTGTCTAAATTAATGGCCATCAATTGGACAGTTTAAAAGGAAAATGGTGATAGGGACATCTCACACACATGCACGCCTCCCCTACGCATGTATGCAACGAGGAGGGCCCCACCATCAATCTAGATCGATGACAACGTACAGGGAGAACCTCCTAGTTAGAGGACTATGTTTTGGTTAGTTGGAGTGGACCCAATAGTCTGTAAATCCCACCATGGGTTCTCATGATCGTATCCCACTATTCTAATTAATCTAATATTTTAGGTTTTACTTATTATTATTATTAGGAATATTATGGACGGTTTAAATTGCTTTGATTAGTTGTTATTTTTTATTACTTCGTTTTCAAGTAATAGGTTGTACACATGACGTAAGTTTTGGGGTATGGGGTTTTATTATAAATAGGCACCCCTAGTAATCTTTTTTTTTTTCTCAATGAAGATTAATAAAATTGTTGTGTTTTTCTACTTCTCTAAATTTCTAAGTTGTGGAGATTCAATTGGGTGCGAAACTCTCCCTTCCTCGAAAGGCTGACTACCGTGGTGCGAAGCCACGCCTATCCCGATTTGTCTTCACCTTGTATCATCCATATTTCTCCTCTCCTACAAGCATTCCATCTGCCAGACATCGAAAATTAAATATGATATGCAAGATCTCAGGCTTTAAATCATATTAATTCCACATCCCACTTGAAAGTCTAAACATTCAATTAAGGGGAATCTATGAGGGTCTAGGCCTACACATGATAGGGCTGGATTAATAAAAAATTATGAACCAAACGATACTCAAAGATAAGAAATAATCATCCACATGCATAGTAATCAGTCCATAATCTAAAGGATTCAGAAATTCCAATTCGGGAAACAACAACAATAATTTAAGGTTAGGTTTAGAGATTTTGGGTGAAAGCGGAGTGAAAGAGAGGAAAGAGAAGAACCAGAGAAGTACCGCACGCGTGGACAACAATAATAGCCCAAACGCACATGCGTGTGATCCCAGTTGCACTTGTGTGGGGTCCACTATTCAGAAAAAAGGCCACCTTGGCATTAGTCGGTCAAGGATGGACTCTAAAACCCCCATATCTCAACTCGATTCGATGTACAGTTTGTGCGTGGTGCTCCACATAAGTTTCAGTCCTCCTGTAGGGCCAGATTCTGAAATTCTGCTGTGGGGAGGGGAATTGCTGCAATAGATGATTGATTTGAAGTGTAAATGATGGGGTGAGATGAGAAGAAGAGATGGTAGAAGATGGATAGTAGAGATGGCGATGGATGGGGGCGAATAGGGAGAAATGTGGCTTCGCACCACAGTAATTAACCCTTCGATGAAGGGAGGGCTTTGCACCCAATTAGGCTTCATAACTCAGAGAGTGAAAACACAGAATTTTATTAATCTTTAATGAATTAAAAGAACTACAAGGGGTGCCTATTTATAGGAAAACCTTATACCCCAAAACTCGCGCCATGTGTGTAACCTATTACTTGACGATAAAGTAAACTAAAATAAAAACCAAACAAAGAAATCTAAAGCGTTCATAATATTCTAAATAATAACAATAAGCAAAACCTAAAATATGAAATCAATCCGACTAGTGGGGCTACGATCATGAGATCTCATGGTGGGCTTTTCTTGATTGTCGGACCCACTCTTTTGAATCAAAACTTCGTCACCTAACTAGGACGCCCTCCTTGGACGTTGTCATCGATCCAGATTGATGGTGAGGTCCTCTTAGCGTACGTGTGCGTAGTCCCCATCAGTTTTTCTCTTTATAGCAGATTTCTAGAATCTAGCCCTATAGGAGGGCTGAAACTTCGATGGAGCGCCACGCACAAATTGTGCGTCGGATCGAGCTAAGATTTGAGAGTTTTAGAGTCCATCCCTGGCCGACCAAGGCCAAGGTGGCCTTTTTTTGAATATTGGACCTCACACACGTGAGGTCGGGATCACACGAACATGCGTATGGGATTACTGTTGTCCACACATGCGATACCTGTCTGGTTCATCTCTTTCCTCTCTTTCACTCCTCTTTCACTCAAAATCCCAGAACCAATCCTAAATTACTCAGATCTCCAATTTTATACCCTTTCTTTAACCTTAGGGTTCCCCGAATTGAAATTTTCGAGTCCCTTGGATTAAGAAAATCATTTCTGTGCATGTGTTGATGAATTTAACCTCATTTGATTCTTGTTTACTCTATAATTTTGATTGATCCGGCCCTATCATGTGTAAGCCTGGATCTGCATAAGATTTCCTTTGATTGAGTGTTTAAACTTTTGTATAGGATGTGGAATTTTGTGTAATTGTTTCTGAACTAGTGTGATCAAAAGCCTGAAAGTCTTGCACATTATACTTGAATTTCATGTCCTGCATCAAATTTGGTATTAGAGCTTGGGAATTTTTATAGAGGAATGCATTGCATGTTTAGGATTTAGTTTATTTGTGTCCATTATGCATCAAGTATCATCAAATAGAGTTGTTTAGAGATCCATATTTTTGATATAGGGTGCTGAATTTTCTACTATAAAAAAATCCGCATATTTCTTTGCTGGATTTTCTGTTGAGAGATTTTTTTTTAACAGACGGATTGCTGGAAATTTAGTATTATGTCATTTTCTCCATATAGATTCCTATATGAGCATTTAGTCCTATCTAGGCGCATATAGTCGTAGTAGAAGATCCTCAGATTGAGTTAGTAGTTGTATGCCCACACGTACAGATCAGGGTTTTGACTTGCACCCTACACTAAACATGGAGCAATTGCAAGAGTCGATGAACAAGCTGACCCAGCAGTTTAAGTCTTTAGGTAGGCGCTTGGAACAACATATGGACCAACACTTTGAACAGCTTGATGTGCGCATTACCCAACTAGAAACCTTCGCCAAGGAAAACCTCACCATTGGGAGAGATGCCCAATCTCAAGCAGGTGATCAGGAGGATAGATCAAGGAATGGATGTGGCCAAAAATCGGTTATGGGCACGCACCCATGCACCCACCCTGAAAGCTACATCAAGATCACTATGACCCTGATGTGCAACTTCTTAAAGGAGTTAGAGTAGATGCCCCCACGTTTGATGGCCACTTGGACCCTAAAGTTTTTCAAGATTGGTTGGTAGACATGGACCACCTTTTTGAGTGGTACGACATGTACGACATTATGGCTAGAGAGTGCACTAGAGGCTAGTGTAGAGTTACCCACTGAGGCCATTCCGGAAGTGGATGAGTTTTGTGATATCTTTCTTAATGATCTACTGGATGAATTTCCCTCTATGAGGGATATAGGGCATGTCAGGACGTGGGACACCGTACTACCTATAACCGAGTTTGCGTTTAATATTTCTGTTGATAGGTCCACAGGTCTAAGTCATTTTGAAGTCGTTACTGATTATAAACCTACGAAACCTATTGATCTTGTCCTTATGTCACTGTCGTATAGGCCGTTAGAGTCTGCAGAGTTTTTCATACATCACATTCATTCATGGCATCAAGAAATCAGGCAGAAAATCATGACTAGTAATGAACATTACACACTTTCTGCAAACTAACATAAACGTTTCAAGGAATTCGATGTAAAGGACTGTGATGGTCTGCATCAGGCTAGAGCGGTACCCTCAGAGAGCTGTTCGTAAATTACATGCGCGAAGCGCTAGACCATTCAAAATTATAAAAACAGTCTCAATGCGTATGTGGTAGATCTTCCACCTTCCATGGGGATCTATGATGAGGTTCGAATATTGCATATCAGACCCCAGTTATTGTCTGATTTTGCGTACATGATAATGCTTAACATCATATTTTAATCGTATTTTTGTTGCAGGGAGTGATTAGGATCGTGGATTGAAAAAGAGTACTACAAGCGTGGATTTGATGCTCCGAAGTAACCAAAGCAAGGGACAGACTCCAGAGGACCAACATTGACGGATTTACACGTCAGGGATTCGAGGAAATCAAGCCGTTCACGTTAAAGAGGCCCGAAATTGGTTTAGAATGCAAGATCATAGGGTTCCCGCCATCCATTCGGCTCGAAACTTTATACATGGCCTGGTGGCCATAAATTAACCATACACGTAAAATTTTAGCCATTAGATACCTTTGGAAGTGACCCAACAGATAGATCAGCCCCTTAATTCCTTAAGTAGGGCCCACCTGATATCTGGATATACTTCGGTTTTGGGCTCGACACCTTAAATTCGCTAGAAGATTAGATGGATGGAGCGGATTGCATCTAAAACATTGTAGTGGACCCCATGGGAAGTAGCAATGCATAGTGCACAAGTGCACTCTCGTTGCACTGGATCAACTGAGCTGGTCAAAAACGAATTTGACCGACTTTCCTTTTTGGAAACAGATGTTTGAATCATGCTTCCTGCTGCCGTAAAATAGGGACTTGCGGGCGATTGCAGATGGCCCACCATATCAGTCCAGATGACTAATCGACGCCGTCCATCAGACCTAAAATGGCCCACTTACCATGGCCTAAGTGTTCAAATTCCAAAAGAGGATAGCATGGACGATCTCCAACCGTCTGACAGACAATGGAAAGCAGCAAGAAAGACGATGCAGGTCCCTTAGATATAATCCAAATCATGCTTTCTTGGGCCAAAATAATTAAAGGATTACGATGGATGTCGTGGATTCATCAAACGACAAGGAATGTGGGCCCCACCAGTTACGCAAGTCAGGCCTTACACAGGCGTTACGCATGGATGTGCGTCCGGACTACATGGGGCAATGTACGGCCCAGATGAGGATCGGATCTCTGATCCAAACCGTCTAAAAGCTCACGCAGGGGGTCTTTACCCTAGCCATGGAGAAATTTTGCATCCAAGGACGATCACTGTCCTACAAACGCATTCCAAACGCAAGTCGGTCTACGTTTCTATGCACGCGGCTGTTGCTGCGAAAGCCTTTTCCGCAGTCGACTCCAGCCTCTCCACCGCCCTTAGCCGGTTATAAAGGGACGTCAAAGAGAGAGAGCGAGGATCCATTCCTGGGAGCCAAGGGAGAGCAGATCTAGAGCCAAGGAGAGAGAGAGAGAGAGAGAGAGAGAGAGAGAGAGAGAGAGAGAGAGAGAGAGAGAGAGAGATAAGGATGTTTTTCTTTTATCAAGTTTATTTTTCTCTCTTTTTAGTTAATTTCATGGATTATTAATTTTTTAACTAGGGCTGAGATGAAGCCCCTAATTTGAATGGCTCTTGTTATGTATTGATTTTATCTGAATTGATTGATTTATTTCTCTTTAGTGTGCTTAATTGAAAACTCCGTACTTCTCCATGCTATGAGCTTAACCAAAGTCTAGATGTAGATGTTGTTTGGAATCTTATTCTAGGTGCTTGTGTCTGACCATGAACAAGTTTTCCTATAGAGAAAGAAATAGAAATTTACATCTCTTCATGCCTGACCATGGATGAAAAGATGTGATCCTTATGCTTTACAGGATTATACATTGTGTGCCCGACCAAGGACATAGAGTGTGCTTTATTTTTTAAATTTATATCAATCTGAATTAGGGTGAATCAACAAGTAAAACAAGAGTTAAGATAATTAGGGGTGGATTCAAAAGTCCCAGTGTTCTCCTTGATTGAATTTTCCTTCTTGTTCTCAGCTATTTTTTTTTCATTGATTTTTATTAGTCTACTTAATCACTTGCTAAACTATTTGTTGGATTAGTTAAGAAGAGTCGTAAAATTCGAATTGTGACAAGCAGTCCTCATGGGAACGATCTCGTAATATGTACCGTATCTACATCTGATTCGTATACTTGCGAGTTTAAAATCATTTAAATCAGATTGGTTTAAATAAAACATCAATTTAGTTGCATTTTAAGGGACCACTGATACATTATCCAGCTTGTCACCTAACCATCCTGATTCCCCAAACCTGTCCCTTAATCCATGGCCCCCTCCTGACCCATCTTCCTAGCCTCTACTTCACATACCGACCTTTTCCACACCCAGAGAGGAGATAGAGGATATTCTGGACCTTCAGATAATATGTCCATCGGACGGCGGGTTTCAGAAGTTCTTAGTCAAGTGGAAGTTACGCCCAGCTTCAGACAGACGTGGCTTGCTAAGGAGGAGCTTCAGAGACTTAATACTTACATCTCGGATTGGTTCAAGAGTTTTGTTTCGCCAATGGCGAAACCTTCGCAGCTGGGGAGAATTGATGGAGACATCTAGCACACATGCACACCCCCTGCGCATGTTCGCAAGGAGGGCCCCCACCATCGATCTGGATCGATGACAACATCCAGAGAGGACCTCTTAGTTAGAGGACTGCGTTTTGGTTCGTTGGAGTAGACCCAATAGTCATGTGAATCCCACCATGGGTTCTCATGATTGCGGCCCACTATTCTAATTAATCTAGTACTTGTTTTACTTATTATTGTTATTAAGAATATCATGGACAGTTTAGATTGCTTTGATTAGTTGTTATTTTTTATTACTTCATCTCCAAGTAATAGGTTGCGCACGTGGTGCAAGTTTTAGGGATAGAATTTTATTATAAATAGGCATCCCTTGTAGTCTTTTTTTTTTCTCAATGAAGATTAATAAAATTACTGCGTTTTTCTACTCCTCCAAATTTCTGAGTTGTGGAGATTCAATTGAGTGTGAAACCCTTCTTACCTAGAATGGGCTGACTACCGTAGTGCGAAGCCACACCTATCCCGATTCGCTCCCACCTTATACCATCCATATTTCTCCTCCTACGAGCATTCCATCTGTAAATCCATCAATATTTGCAGGCGTTTTTCTCTCTACAGCAGATTTCCAGAATCTGGCCCTGCCGGAGGGCTGAAACTTCGACGGAGCACCATACACAAACTGTGCGTTGGATCAAGCTGAGATTTGAGAGTTTTAGAGTCCATCCCTGGCCGACTAGGACTAAGGTGGCCTTTTGCTGAATAGTAGACCCTACACACGTGCGGCCAAGATCACATGCACGTGCGTCTAGGTCCTTGTTGTTGTCCACACGTGTGGTACCTCTCTGGTTCATCTCTTTTATCTCTTTCACTCCTCTTCCACCCAAAATTCCAAAACTCAACCCTAAATTACTCAGATCCCCAATTTTATGCCCTTTCTTCAAGCTAAGGGTTCCCCAAATTGAAATTTCTGAATCCCTTGGATTTGAGAAATTATTTCTATGCATGTGTTGATGAATTTACCCTCCTTTAATTCTTGTTTGGTCTATAATTTTGATTGATCCACCCTAGCATGTGTAGGCCTGGATCCACATAAGATTCTCCTTGATCAAGTGTTTGAACTTTTGTGTAGGATGTGAAATTTTGTGTAATTGTTTCTGAACTAGTGTGATCTAAAGCCTGAAAATCTTGTACATTATACTTGAATTTCATATCCTGCATCAAATGGTCAGCTTCCACATTCAATGGATAATATCAGATGGTCTAGTAATCCAATCAGCCAGAACAGAGCTCTTATCTAGTGGTAATTCAGAAGAGAAAATATTGGATTTGCCTAACAATACTAATTTTTGGCATTTTCAATCTTCTATCAAACGTAGTAAATGAAAATAAGAGACAATACTTGATCATGCCACCTGTAATGGTGCCCCATACAGGACCTTGCCAGACTTTAAAAAGATATTGGATCAGCTCCTGGTGGTGAGCTTGTGCACAAACCAAACCAGCATACTTTGTGACCTCTGGCCAATCTTGTGAAGCCACAACCTGCCAAGAAGTTCACCAAATCTCATTGATCAGATGTATGCAAGAAATTTGGGAGCTAATCAAACATTGTACATGGTGCGGTATCTTCAAAGTGGTAAAGAATTAAGATTTATATCTTCAAAGGGAACAAACCTGATGAATCTTTCAGTCTGCAAGGCAGCCTCAAGGGCATTTCTTCACTCCAACTCTACCATGTATTACTGCTGACTATCATAATCACAAACATCTAAAAATGCTAAAGTGATTTGTGCACAGAGAAGTTGAGGAGATGATCTGCAGCGCACATGCCCACATGGCATGCCTGTTCACGATCCAGGTTACTCATCAGGTGGGCCACACATTCCTTGAGTAAGGACTTCTGACCATCTTCTCTCAACTGCCCAATCTTCCTCTGAGCGTAAAAAAGGAAATAATGTGAACACTCCCGATGGTAATCATAACACTTGGTTTTGAGTAGTTAAGTCAATGAGTACACATCATGATTAGAAGTGGCATTGCATAAATGAATCATCAGAACCAGAACAGTGTGATGATGCAGTTCCATGAAAGAAAGATGAAGCATACACTTGAGACAAGGGAAACAAACCTAAAATAACTGTCAGGAAAAACCAATAGATCCAAGGCAATTTTGTAGTTCTCGGGAAGAATCAAGAGTTCTATTTGGACTTGGATACCTGTAAAAGCATTTTATAAAGGGCCAAATCCATGCAACTGAGGCACTTCCATCATGTGTGTCCAAGGATGAATTTCCTACAAACAAATAATATTTGTTAAAAACTTCCTTGAGCGCATGATGCAGAAACAAGAAACAAGTAACATGATGCAGAAAGAAGGAAAAAATCTAGATATTTCAACTAATTCAAAACCATTTGCAATAGAATTTTTTTTTTAGAATGTCAAATCAGATCAACCAAACCTCTGATCTCTGCATCTGAAATTTTACAGAAATAAACCAACTTAACATTTATCTGCTGGAAATACATCCAAACTGCTTCCTTCATCAAAAGCAGCATCGATCCACAAAAAACAACTCGAGGATTCTCACGAATATCTAACAGGGACCCCACATTTCCTGTCTGGCTGTGGTTTCCCAATCTCTTTGATGCAGTATTTGGCCAAATTGTCAGTAACATCAGCATGATTTTGTGCAACTAAAATGTTGTCTGGATAGAAAACACATGGCCTACATTTAAGAGAGTTCCATCAGTGGGTCAGTCAATGTGCTCGTTAAGAAAATGAGAGCGGCATATCAAGCATAAAATGGTAATATCGATACCTGGGTAAAAAGGCATGTTGCCTCTCAAGTGGGGTACCTGTCACACCATTTCCATAGTGCTCCTCTAGGTAAGCAAACTGCTTCAAATAGATGATTATAAAAGAAATACTGCTAACCCATTCATGCAGTAGAAAACAGCCAAAAAAATTGGATGGGTTGGGATCTTTCTCTCTGAATGATTTTTTAAAAGGGTCACTCATGGTCAAGACCATCTGAGCAACAATCATCTTTACCAAAGATTGGCACAACCAAACAGGGCCCAAACGTTCAAAGTTGTGGTGTATTGGTATAACTAAGGTGTCAGCTCACCACTGTCAACCAAATCATGGTGACCTGTCCAACAAGTGGGGCTTAATCTGGATGGAGAACAACCACAGAAATCAATCCTATAATTCAACTGGGTCTGGGATCTATCAAATTGAATGGTCCAATTCAATTGGGTAGAATTAGATGCTCTCAAATGATCGTGATTGTTGGGCAATGATCCACTCATGACAGGGATCATAGTAAATGGACAACCATAAATGCATGCCACCAGATGCACATTGAATGAATTGTAACCGTTTTTTAAAATGTTATTGTTAGTGTAGCATAGGCCATATATTAATTAACAACTCCTACATTGCGCCCTGCACATTGAAAATAAGAGAAAATCATCAGATACAGCAACTGTATATGAAATTTCACATTCCGCATTTTTTCCCACCAGAGTTGCATTCACAAAATATTCAATACATGCAAAAGGTGAGTCACATACCATGAAACCTGTTGTAGAAATTGGGCCACTCTACTCATTGGGTAGGCTATAAGTCAAAATCAATGGCTAGCTAATGGACATCTAGCTAATCACATGACTAAATGTAATTGTGCCACCGAAATGGTAAGTGGATTGGCCTAAAGTTCAAACCAAGTAATCATCATTTTGTCCCGGATAGGATATTCTACACATGAAAAGTTGGTTAGTAAGAAATGGTTGTCTGAGATAGTTCACATAAAGCCACTGCGTGACCATTTCTCCTCAAGAAATGAAAAAGGAATTTTTTTTAAAAAAAAATTAAAAATTAAAAAAAAAAAGAAGCCAAAACCTCCAAACTTGAAACAAAACAAAACTACTTGTGTAACTTGTGTAGATACAAGGACAGGAAACTTTCAATAACTGAGCACTGCCCTGGACTCCAACGTTAGTTTTAAACCTTGAAAAATGATGATGCATTCAAATCATACACATCGCATGGTTGTTCAGCAACCAAACCGTCCAAATCTCTGACTATCTGCAGATGTTAGCACTAATTAGATGGTTTTTATAGCGGAATGTTAGCACCACATGTGGGAGGATGAGTCACCACCATCTTTTCACCGGTGCAAGACTAACATAAGAGTCTACCCCCTTCTCCATAAGTCATCCCTTCCAGCCGGCATTCTAACTCCATATCCCCGCACCGTTAGGCCAGCACAGTCCAAAAACAAAACCAGAAGAGCAATTTCATCCACACCATGATACAAGGAAAACACCCAAATCTCCACAAATCCTATTAACTATAATCATCACAGCCACATTTAAATGCCACAATGGCACAAACCATGAAGAGCTACAATCAACAGAAAGACTAGTGCAAGTTCACAGTACTACTAGCAACCATCAACTACAATTCTATACAGAAAACACATCATCACTTACAAATGACTATATGTTGATTATTCTCCTAAAGCTGCTGGTAATTGAGGGACCTCTTGAAAAGCATTATGTGGGGCTCAGGCAAAAAATTACTGAGATTTCTTAAAATTTTGGAAAAATAGAGGATAATGAAAGAGGCATGTGCAGTGTACGGAACTGTATTCGTAGGTATCATCCATGTATTTCTCAGAGTATTGAATCTGACTCATTTCTTACTTTCCTCAGTTGGGGATTTTTAGCTTTCACCGAATCTCTGAGAGAGAGAATCAGAAACCTGAGGTCTAAAGTGTCATCTATGAATAAAAAATTGATGCAGAATCTGAAAAAAATAAAATAAAATATATATATATATATAGTAAATAAATCAATGAGAAAAGAAAGAGATAGTAGTGATCATCGCACTTCTTCCTCTCTAAATGCCTCGATTCTTCTAGTCATTTAATCAAACTGTCCTGCAGATCAACCCTTAATAACTGAAAGGGTCAATTAGAAGATTAGAATATCTAATTCATATAGAAGTGCAATCACGATAATCTAGAATAAAGAGATTGAGAGATGGTGGTAGAAAACTCCTGTCATGTATTTTCTATTCAGAGTTAAAATGCACAGATCTACAAGTTGTATACTAAAGCCAGTAGAATCTTAACACAATATCTACAATCAAATAAACACATCCAAAAGAAACAAAACATGTCATTAAAAACCCAGTTCCGATTCTACAGATATAGAAAGGATCTAATTGAGTCCAAAAGCATGAAAACTAGATCGGACATCAATCGATCACTAAAAACGTTCAGAATTATATAATGTAGGTTTTTTTTTTTTTTTTTTTTTTAAAAAAGAACAAAAACCATCCAGCATCCAAGAGTCAGACAGAAAGGGAGAGATCTGATACCAATAGTGGGGATGGTGGTGATGATCTCTCTAAGCTTGTGCTTGTAAAGGATGGTTGTTTTACCGGCAGCATCAAGAGAGCCTGAGAGAGAGAGAGAGAGAGGATGCGGGTTGGGTTGGAGCAAGGGCAGAGAGAATCACACGTACACACACCAACCATGTCGAAAGCTTCTGAAGATCGATCAGAAACGTGATCTTCCAAACTGATAGAAGGAATCGATCGAATTAAAGGATTTCTACCAAGATGAATTGAAATTTTAGGGCAGAAAATCTCACCTTCTTCTGCTGTTTTGATTCTTTCTATTTCCTTCCAGAAGAAGAGAGATACTGCGAACAATTCTCTCCCCAAAGAGAAACTGAGAAAAATGAAAATAAAAGAAGCTGTTATTTCCCCCTTTTTTTTTATACCTACGGATCTGAAGCCGGCGGGGTGCATACGATTAAGGGCTGAGGTGTGCAGGATAAGCATGCAAGGGAAGATTCATGAGAGAGAGAGAAAGAGAGAGAGAGAGAGAGAGTGAGAATGAGAGAGTAGGGTTTGGAAGATGAGATTCGTGTGAGAGAGGCCCCGCACGCGACGGACGCGGATTTCCTCCTGAAGCCTTCCGCCGGTAGTCCCTGTACAAGGATGCTGGGTGGGGCCCACTAAGACGTTTGTTAGAAATCTACACCGTTCATCCGCTTTGAGAGTTCATTTTAAGACCAGCGACCAAAAATGATTTGTATCCAAAACTTAAATGGGTCACACTAGAGGAAACAGTGGGGATTATGTGTGAATCATTGAAACATTCTTGGGGCCATAAAATTCTCTGGTTAGGCATTTTTTTTTATATATAGGTATTTTCACTTCATCTCAATAGTAACGATTTTATAAACAGTTTGGATGGCATGTTAACATTAAGGCGGAGCCCATGAAGGTTTCAATGGTTGAAATTTGTTTTCTCAATTTTTCCTCTCATGTGACGGATTACTTGAATTTTGGATCCACCTCATTTTTTGTTGTATTACCCAAAATGAACTCTTAAATGGATGAATAGAGTGGATTTCTCACAAATATTTCCATGGACCCCAAATAATATCCTTGTGTATGAAGGCTTCCTCGAGAAATTCGCAACGGCTGTGGGAGCTTTTGAAACAGGTTAAAACCGTTGCAAATTTGGAACAAACTATAGCCATTTCTAAACCAAAGACATGGCCATTTCAAAATTATGATTTTAGTGTAGTGAAGTGTTATTGGATATAATAGATTCTAACTTGTCATTTATTGCTTCCTTCCAAAAGGTTGCATTTGGAGAGTTAATATCTTTTGCATATGGTTGTAGAATCATCTTCTACTAAGAAGGTGAAAAAACTCTCCTAAGTTTTTGTTCCAACTCTAGTGCTTCTTCTTGGTTCTAGTTATTCTATTATGTTCTCGTTAACACCTTTATTAATATATGCGACATTCGATTCACTAACTTCCTCCATTGCTATATACTTAGATTTCATAAGGAATATGTTCTCAAAGAACTCTGTATCCCTAAAGTCTATAATTGTCTTATGATCTATAATATCATCATTAGTCTTTAAAACTAGAAACTTATAAGCTACACTGTTTTATGCATATCCTATAAATATACAATTAATCGTTTTAGAACCTAGTTTCCTTTTTTTACTTCAAAACAATCTTACTTTGGCAAGACACCCCACACTTTAAAATATCTATAACTAGGAATGTAGTTCTTTCAAAGTTCATATCGTGTTTGTTCAAAAGATTGAGAAGGAATCCTATTTAGGATATAACAAGCTGAGAAAACTACTTTTCCTCCACATATTTGAGGGTAAGTCTGAACTGTTTAACATAACCTTCATCATCTCCTTAAGAATTTTATTCTTAAGCTCTATTATTTTGTTCTATTCTGGCACGTAGGGGGTTGTAGTTTCATGA
This sequence comes from Magnolia kwangsiensis, assembly GCA_037074715.1. Lineage (NCBI taxonomy): Eukaryota > Viridiplantae > Streptophyta > Magnoliopsida > Magnoliales > Magnoliaceae > Magnolia > Magnolia kwangsiensis. The sequence continues at coordinate 158,517,543 of CM073573.1, read as the reverse complement.
ATTGTCCCACTCTTTTCACACAATTCCTTAAATTGAGAAAATTCATACACTCCTCTATCTATTCCAAGTCTTCTAATCTCTATACTTAACTGATTTTCAACATCAGTTGTATACCTAATGAAAGCTTCTAAAGCTTCATCTTTGTTCCTTAACAGATACACTCTAGTGAACCTAGAGTAATCATCTACAAAGGTTATGTAATATATTTTTTCATTTCTAAACATGTGATTTTTAAAATCACCTAAGTCATTGTGTATCAATTCAGATAGAATAGAGGATTGTTCTACTCATTTAAAGGGTTTTCTAATGAATTTAGATTACACACATGTTTCACATTTATCGAATTCTTCATTCAAAATATTGAGTAATAAGCATAACATTTTTCATCTTTTTTAAAGATGTTACGTTCACATGACTTAAATTTACTATGTTAGAGATAAAGAGGTTGAACAATATAAACTATAACATCCCAAATTTTCACATTTATACACGTGCGCGAGAAAATTGGGTGTTAATAATTGAATAAATTGGATGTTTTAAAAATCATGCCTATTTTATTTTATTTTTCTTTTAAATCATATCCAAATGATATTCATGAAGATAACCATTCATGAGAATAAAATCGACTGTATTTATTATTTCGTTAGAGTAAAAAAATTCAACAAATTATTAAATGCCCTCTCAATGAGAGCATATTACATTATCGAGTTTACAGCAAAAATATAAAACTAAATCATAAGACCATCTTTTATTCTTTCAGTATAATTTTTCATAGGGAGATTATCCTTTAGATCTTCAATATGTGTATCACCTACATCATCTATACGGTTAGAAAGGGTCAGCGCCCTACTCATAGTGATGGTTATCCTTTAAGATTAACAATAATTCAAGAGATTCAAAAAAAAAGTAATGTAAGAGTTCTGATACATCTCGTACTCCACTACTACGAGAGGTATCAATATGCACAAGCAACTTACATGTGATGTATTCCTAGCAAAGTATATGCAGTTCATCACACTTAGTGATCGCCACAATGTGGAACATGATTTAGAGCTATCTGGCTTGCCCTGCATCCCATTATACAGAGATTCGTAGGCGTGTCCCACATTAACGTGGATTTATGCAGTTATCTCGAGGCAACACCACAAATGACTTGGATGAATTACGTGACACGATTTATTTATGGAGTGACTATTTGCGACATCTAATCCCATAACTGATGTAACACGTATTGTGAATTATTTACATCGATTTGTGCACCACAACCTAAAATTCATGGAATTACGTGTTGACCAAGAGGGTCGCTACCCCGCATCGCATTATGTCTGCGATATTTATTTGATCACTAGAAGTGGGGTTTCCAACATAGTACTTGCACCCAAAGAGGAAGTAAATTGAATCATGAGGGTTTTAAAATTCTAACACATGCCCAAGCCATAAAGGTAGATAGCACAAGGCTAACTCAACAAAGAGGAGAATAACAATGTCTAACTTAACAAAGATGAGAGTAGCAAGGGCTAACTCAACAAAATTGGTAAAGGCAAGGGCAAGACTTGTATCTATCGCTCCACAGAAGAATAATAAGGATCACCCATAAGTAATAATTCTCAATGGATAAATAATTGTTGGTGATAAATTAAACAATTGCAGGGAGAGAATCATAATAACATGAAAGCAAAGCATATTAAAGGCAAGATAAATCGTATGAACTTAAATCAAGGTAAGCTTAAAGGAATCCCTCACCTTTAAAACTAGATCTCTTTCTAAGGCTGTCAGTACTTGTAGTATATGGCATGGGGTAGGATTTATCGTAATTCCTACAGTTAGATTTTAACATTATACTAATAAGCTCAAATACTAGAGTGTGTAGATCTAGGTTTTAGACTAAATAGTAACTTAATTAGAACCTCAAGAGATAATTTACCTTGCCTAGAAATTTCTTGCCTGATAGCTTGGATTTGCTAACATTATGGTCGAATCGTCCTTCTTTAACCCACAGTAGCGCTGCGATCTTCCTCTTCCACTCTTCTTTCTCTCTCTTTGTTGTTGGAGTCTGTCCAGAATCGTCCCTGGACCAGATCCCCTCTCCCTCTGTTTCGACTTCACTATCAGGCCTTGTCCGAAACAGTTCGTGGACGACTCAGCCGTGAGTCATGCTGCTTAATACGATGCACCAAATTGTTAATGCAATATTAGTGGTATTTTGGTGGATGTCACGGGATTAGATGGGCCTCTTGATGAGTGAGTCGGATCTTTGATCAGGTCCCACTAAGGAACTTACGGTTCTGATGTACGATGAGGAAGATAATCCATCTTCCATGGTGAATTTGCATCTAAGGTGTATTTCTTCAATGAGTTGATCGTGGATGGTCCAGATTGTTCGGATGGTGCTTCATGGACCATAAAATCGAAGGTTCAAGGTCCTTTACTTGGTGGGTTCGCTTGTTGGTCTTACGCACCAACTGATACAATGGGTTTTCGTGATTCTTTTGGGCTTCTAATCTTGGGTTTATATATCTCCGCATGCCATTTGAACGGCTATAATCACCCGATATAAATGGCCTAAGACTTAGGCTGTGGAGATTCCGTGTGGGATTAGGACGTGATTCGGATTACTGAGTATTAGGGAGATCTGGAATTTTTCTGCATGGACGTGATTCTTGCATTGGATAGACTATGCTTGGAGACATGGGTCGTATACGGGACAAGGTGGGGTCCACTATGACCTCCATGAGAAGATCCGAACCATCTATCCATTTTTCTAGGTTGTTTTGGGCCACGACCCCAAATATGTAGCCAATCTGGGCCTCTGTTGGGCTACACTACGAAAGCGTGTGAGTGACATATCATGTTAGGACAGGGGTTTGAAAATGAGACAGATTCGTTGATCGGTTAGGCCACACGGTCTGATCAAACATCAACGGTGGCATGTAATGACATAGAGTATTTATAATATTGCCATTCATTTCTCAACCGCCTTCCGATATCTATTACGTTAAAATGTGTTGTGCGAATGTCTTAAAATTTGGCAGGCATTCATCATTTTTCATGTTCTTTCCATCGGTCTAGTTTGAGTCTCGATCTCTCAAGGATGTCTAAGATGTTCTTTTAAGTGGCTAACACACTTCATGCTTAAGGGCCGAAGTTGCACACATCTAGTTGAAACATTACCCGGTGTTTTAGACATATAACCAGAGATATGTATAATGACTAAATTATCCTAATATTCTAATAGCCCGTTTGGGGGATCCAAATACAATGGACGGTCAAGTGACAGGCTAAAAATATGAAGACTTGATGGTGGGTACTCTAACAGTGTATATAAGTATATGTACGATCAGTTTTATAAACTGAAGAGCACGAGGTGGGTTTTTGGAGTGATTAGGGGGTAAAATATATACACCGTTAGATTCGAGTGACTTGTTCACATGTGTAAGTCTCTCATATTGTAGTTCTGATGGTCGGTTAAGCATATTCATAGGTGATGAACAAGATGAACGGATCAGAATCTCAACTTAATATGTGTACGAACGAATATAGAGATCAAGTAGCTAGTTTACTACGATCGGGTAGTCCAAAATCAAAGTGGATGGTCAAATGTATCTATCCAGCAATGCATATTTGAATGAGCGGTTGGTTATAATGAACAAGTGAGTATACTTAGGTATATAATGGTCCTGCCTTAAAATCAATGATCGGATGACTTGATTCATGGATGATGATTGTCCCAATGGTCAAATTCATGTTGGAGAATATATGTAAGTTTAGGATAGCTACATTGGTATCATACACATACACATATTAAGTTAAATTTCATGATAACACTCCAAGAACTTTTAATACTCGGGTATTGAAAAGTTCGGAGTGTTATGATCTACCCCCCTAAACAAAATTTCATCTCCGAAATTTAATTATTTCTACTATTTATATCAATTCATCGTGTTTATGTTTTCATTGTATTCTTCATAAGATGGGTATATATGTCTAGGCATTAGTTTAATTGGCTACTTAAACTCAGGACACTACAATCTACCCCCTTAAATAAAAATCTCGACCACGAGATTTGGTAATTGGATTAAACCGCTTATGCCTTACTTGAATATGGTTTCGTAAATCCATGATCCCGATCGTTCTAAATCCTTGGGAAATAAGATAAATTTTTTGTTCCACCATAAGAGTATTCTAGGCTTCATAAAGGATATGCTCTATTTATGTAACACTCCGAAAATCGGGGGTCGGGTAGAAACCCAACTCCCGAGTTTCAAAATATCACTTATGCAACATAGATAATGATAAATACATGTTGTCTGTAGAATGACATTAAACAATTGAGACTAAGCCAAAACAGCATATCATACTCCAGATACAGTTAAATTAGCAATCGGAAGACTGTGATAAATACATAAAATATATAATTGATTGTAAGTCTCCAGAGTGTGAACATGTTACCAGGTTAATTAAATACATGTATACTCCAAAAATGGAAAGAAAAGAATATACATGGGTGCTCCAAAAATAAGAAAGGACAAGTGTCATGGCGTCTAATCAACCTTCCTATAATTCCGTCGATCAGAACACGCATATAGGAGAAATCCTCCTCATCATCATCAAGTCTGACTCTACTGCGCAAGCATCGCCACCATCTGAAACTAAAATAGGGACTGGTTGGTGTGCGCAACACCGTCCCGTAACGTGAGAGTGAATAGCTAACTTAGTGGAATCATAGAGAAAAGATTAACATGTTATCAAATCAATCAAGCGATAATGATAAAGCAAGCAAATCAAACATTCATAAATATTGTGATTAATGCAAGAAAGAAATGACATGATGGATGCCCTCGCCGATATACTTCCTCATGCGACACCATCTTACGTCCGTGGCATACTTTCTTCCCTCAGTGCTCCACATTTTCTAGGCACATGCAGTGCGATATGAATATGATTACCGAGTTATTATTAGTCCTTTTCATATAGCAGGATTAAAAAACTAGAGTACTTCCCTTATATCATTCCCAACAAGAATCCTATCTAGGGTCGTCACTCCTAGTAGTCTCATACGATGATATATTTTTAGGTCGCTGCAAGGGCTGTTGCACGCACTCGTTGCTCCACTCCCCCATCACCTTATCAATACAGGCCTAGTTGTACTCTTGTTCCTACGGAAGGGTCGTCGCCTCACGTAGACTCAGAGTACGCTCGAGGTCACTACAAAGGGCTGCCAGGGTTGTTACTCGCACTCGTTGCACCACTCCCCCATCACCTTATCAGTGTAGGGCGACAGCAAGAATATAGTGTCCCATACCACCATAATCTGCTCACGAGTTTGGGTTACTCACTGGTCACTACGGGGAGGTTTGTGGCCCCAACGTAGGTCGATAGCTCGACCACGATGTCCCATACCACCATGCCCGGCTCATGAGTCTTAATGGATCAAGGTACCATGGTTATTAGGGTTATCACTGGTAAGTTCAGTACCCTAGGTTCAAGTAGTTATGACAAAAATAAGGTGAACATACAATGGCCACTCCAAGCGCACGTTGAATCGACTGACATGAAGTGCACAAGCACTTCGTGTGGCCTAACCACTACCGACAACTCTAGTACGACTCGGGTTCGTCATACACATCCTTCGTGGCAAATAGAATCCAACCATGAATCCTAATCGGTTACCGACTGCCTGGACTAAAGTATAGTCCCAAGCACATGTAATGTGAATCAGTAATCATATGAGATAGACATAATTGAAATGACAAGTAATTCAAGCATGTTAGCAACATGATATCAGATACAACATAAGCAATTTAACCATACACAAGCATTTCATATATATAAGGTAATCAATTCAAATATAACAACCATGAAAGAAATCATATGCATTATCAAAATAGTTGAGAATCCTATCTCAACACTAATCTACAACCTTATTTACTCAATACCTACTTATACAAACATTTATACAAACACACTCCAACGTACTTGAAGTATGTTGATTTTGACATATAATATGACAGATCCTTATATCAAGGAGATGTCTAATACACAACAATCATGTTCTTACATTCAAAACATATGGCAGGCATAAATCATATTGATTTAGGCATTTCAACAAACACTTAGTCTACACACATTAGTCTACATAGCATATGTCGGCCAATATGTGCATCAAGGAGAATCTCTTCGTCAAACAGATCATACACGCATAACTAGTATAAATACACGACAATTACCCATGGCAATCATATCGGCAAAATACATACGTATACAGTATTTCCTACAAATACCCAAAATACCCTAAATCTCATATTCTTCGTACGTTTTCGAAATGAAAAACAGACAGCATGTTCTACATGTCCAACAGCATTCTTGTCAATAATCTATCATTAAACGGCATTGAAAGCTTTGAAAACAGGTAATCTAAGCGTCTAAAATCTGCACCTTAAACCAGAAATTGCGAAACGGAGTTGATTCAGACGGTTAGTCTTCGTCAAGGGCTCAACGGCAATCTATACCATGAAATAGGTTAGTTATATTAACACTACAGCTACATGGATTACCTAAACAGGTTAGGGATAGGATTTCTTACCTAAAAATGACGTTGGAAGCACTGAAAGAGCAATACAGATGGACGACTTGGCACATGGAGCAGCAGGGAAGAATTTCAGGAGAAAGCTCCAACTCTCTCTCACTTTCTCTCTCTTTTCTCTCCTCTCTCTCCTAGGGTTTTTTCCAAATTCGTATGGGTTAGAAAGTTAAGGGTTTAAGGCTCTTTTATAAGCCCAAACATAACCAAAACAGACTCGAAGTCAAGGTATACTTAAGTTATAACCAAATCGGATCTGTTCCGATCCAACGGAGCACTTATGGAGGTCTTGTTACTAAATGCGGTCGGACTTAAGTTCTCTAATATCGGATCTAGGTCAAGCTAAGTTTTCAGTCCGGTCGGGTTTCCAGATCGACTGTGGCGGACCAGTTTCAGTTCAGGGGTCACCAAAACTCGATCAGGGCAACAAGTGTTATGACGTGTAAGGGCCACCTATCCTGATCCGAGGGTGAAATTTGGTCTAATTCTAACGGCCAGAACGCTTAAAAATGTCGCGCAAGCGACACGTGCCAGATTTCATAAATCTTATTTAATTTCTAACATTTCTCACACTCTTCACTCTGGACTCAAGAAAATGGTCTTAGGATATCAGTTGGGCTTGATTTTGAAATGATTGTTAAGTCCAACTAGGCGATCATACTGGTCTAAGATTATAGATATCGGACTTTCGACGTGCGGTCTAGATCCAATACAAAGTTTCAAAGGGTTTCTAAGAACAAACAGGTTTAGAGTTTGATCCTAAGTTTCAGGGTAACATAGCGTTAACATTTCTAGAGGTTTTGGGTCTTACAAATCGTATTTAAAGTTATTGGTACTAATTTTGTAGGAAATCTAGTTTAACGCTGGCTAAAACACACTAAATTTCTAAAGAATTTGGTTCTAAATGATTCCTTTGGCTTTAGAATTGGGTTCTGAGAGGTTACCAAGGTGTTATGGTTGACCCATTGCCTAAGGACGTCTAATTCCAGATAGGCAAAAAAATTCGGGGTGTTACAAATTATCCATTCCTTATAATACCTAAGCTTTAATGTCGTCCTTTATATGAACATTGTAAATTCTCAGAATCGTTTTATATCAACAGTTTGTCACTCTAGCTTTCGAGGTCACTACCCACATCCAAGGTACCCCCATATTTTTGTTGGTGGACACTGGGTCCACTATTTCAATGATATCATGTTCTGCAGTCAAGCACTTAGAGCTGAATACGACCCTGATGGTTAGGGTGAGAGTTATCGCAGTCCTAGGAACTTTTACAGATGCCACCAAGATGTGTGAGGGTTACTTGATAGATCTAGGGAGTAGGACGATATGCATTGACCTGATTGTCACCACGATATACCATTTCGACGTCATCCTTGGCATGGATTGGCTTACGGAAATGAGGGCCGAGATTGACTGCAAGACCCGATCGACTAATGATAGCTTACGGGCCTGAGGGCACGACTTTTACATTTCTTGTGCAGGTCAGTTGTCCTTTTCGAGTTCTTTGTTACGCTTCCTTACTGAAGAATGATGATGGTCCAGCACTTGAGAACACGCTAGTAATTCGAAATTTTGAGAACATGTTCAGTAAGATACCTGGACTACCTCCTCAGTGCAAGATTGACTTTTCCATCGATCTAGCGCTTGGTGCAATGCCTATTTCACTACCGACGTATCGCATACCTCCATGTGAGATGAAGGAACTGAGAAAACAGATCGATGATCTGTTGGATGCAGGCTTCATATGACCTAGCATGTCTCCATGGAGAGTACTTGTGTTATTTGTGAAGAAGAAAGATGGATCTTTGCGATTATGTATTGATTATCGCAGGTTGAACCAAGTGACAGTGAAGAATAAGTATCCTTTGCCTAGGATAGATGACATGTTTGATCAGTTGAAGGGAGCGCAATACTTCACTAAGATCGATTTACAGTTAGGGTATCACCAGTTGCGCGTCATGGATGAGGACATGTAGAAAATAGCTTTCAAGATCAATTTTGGGTATTACGAGTTCCTTGTGATGTCGTTTGGACTCACAAATGCACCGGCCATGTTCATGGACTTGATGAACCGGGTGTTTCGGCCGTATCTATTCCTATTTATCATCGTGTTTATAGATGACATCTTGATATTCTCCAAAAGTCAGGAGGATCACGAGGAACACCTGCGAGCAGTCCTTGATACTCTAAGGAGGAACTAGTTGTTTGCACAGTACAAGTGTAACATCTCGAAAAAATCCATATAAAGACCCGAGGACCACCACAGGCAGAAATCACTAAGGACCAAATCCCTTAGAAATTAGGCGAGAATTAACTAAGTGTTAAACTAGATTAGCTATGAAATTAGCACTAATCACTTTAAATACGATCTGAAAGACCTAAAACGAGTAGAACCGTTAACGCTACATTACCTAAGAACCTAGGATCCATCTCAAAATCCAGTTGCTCTCGGGAGCACATTGAAACTCCGTATCGGACCTGGACTGTACGTTGAAAGTCCGATTACTACGAAACCATACGATTATGACTGCCTTGCTGGGCTTGACAACCACCTCAGAAATCAAGTCCGAATAATATCCAGAAACGCACAACTTGAGCTTGGAGCGAAGCGTGTGAGAAACATGAATATATTTAGGAAATGAATTAAAACTTAAGTGAATTGAATCGTTCACTTACAGACCAAATCCAAGGACTCAAACCGTCAGAATGTGACCCAATTATACCCTCGGATTAGGAAAAATGTCCAACACATGTCAGTGCACTAGTGGCCCTGATCGAGTGCCGGTGACCGTTGAACTAAAACTGGTTCGCCACGGTCGATCTGTAAATTCAATCGGACCAAAAACTTAACTCGACCTAGATCCAATGTTAGGAAACTTAAGTCCAACCGCATGTAGAAAAAGGGCCTCCGGAAGTGTTCCGTCGGACCGAAACTGTCGCCCTTTGGCTATAACCTAAGTATACCTTGGCCCTGGGGCCATTTCCATCAGTTCTAGACTTATATAAGGGCCTAAAACCCTCTCTCACCCTTCATATACGAATTTCTAACCCTAGGTGAGAGAAGAGAAAAGGAAAGAGAAGGAAAGAGAGAGAAAGTGTGAGGTAAAGTTAAGGTTTACTGCAAAGATTCTTCCCTGCCGCTCTGCGTATGGAATCACTGCTACCATATCACCATACCAACGATTTTGGTTCCATTTTTGGGTAAGGAATCCTAACCCTAACCTATTTTAGGGTTTCGAATAGAGTAAATGATGAAATAGGTAACTTATTTCATACTTAAGGTTGCCGTTGTGACGTAAACAGCGAGTCAGTGTACAAACTAAGTTCGTTACGAGTCTACTGGCGTAAGGTGCTAACTATAAATGTTTAGGTTATGGTTTTCAAGGCTTTCAATGTCAGTCAATGATTTATGACTAACTTGAGTGCTATCACATATGCGTCGTTAAGCTGTTTCAGCATATTATACATATACGTAGGTTAGGCCATTTTCAATGCATTCTGAGTGTTTGTTGAAATGACTGAATGAATATGGAATTATGAGTTGTGCCTACCATGTCTATGGAATGCAAATACATGATTATTGTGTATGTGACAACTCCTTGTTGGAAGAATTTGTCCAAATATATGTTATAATCAACATATGTTATGTATGTTGATATGTGTAGTATAAGTGTGTGATAAAATGTCTGTATGAGAAGTTGTTAGATGAACCATACTTAATAGGGTTGTTGTGATAGGATTCCCAACTACCTTAGTTATATGCATAAATTCCTCCAAGTAGCTGTAATCAAAATGGTGAGGATTGTGTAGAATATGTTTATGTAGAATGGCATGTTATATGTGTTTCATTATACATTCAAATGTTATCCATGTTTGCATTGGTTGTTAAATGTTATATGATTATCATGTGTACATATTTCTCATATCAGAGTGTGTTTGGGACTATGATATAGTCTAGGAAATCGGTAATAGGTCTTGGTTTGGTGGTTGAGGTTGTTTTGCTGCACAGGACGTGTTCGATGAATCCGAGCCGTACTTTAGATGTCGACAGTGGTTAGGCCACACGGAGTGCTTATGCACTTCATGTCGATCATCTCGATGTGCGCCCATACCAGTCGAGCTCGTCAAGTAACCCGATTAACCCGATGTATGTTCACCATGTATGGACGTTATTGCTTGAACCTAAGGTACCAAATTCACCAGTGGAAACCCCGTTAACCTTGGTACCTCGATCCACTAAGATTCATAGCAGGACATGGTGGAATGGGACACTGTGGTCGAGCTGTCGGCCTACGCCGGGGTGACGAGACCACCTGTAGTGACCAGTGAGCAACCTAAGCTAGTGAGCCGAATACGGTGGTATGGGACACTGTATTTGAGTTGTCGGCCTACAACTAGGTGACAAGTCATTCGTAGTGACCTTGAACATACTCTGAGATTGTGTTGAGGCGACGAGCCTTTCCGTAGCAACTAGAGTATAAGCTAGGCCTGCATGGAGGTGACGAGCCCTTTGTATCGACCTGAAACCACAACATCGTATGAGACCAGCTAGGATTGACGAACCTAGAATGGATCATTGTTTAGGAAATGATATAAGGGAGGTACCTTAGCTTCTCAATCCTGCTGTATGAAAAGGTCTAATAAGAACTCAGTAATCACGCTCATGCATTGCATTGCATGTGCCTTTGGCATTAGTGTTGAGCACAGAGGAAGGGGTGCAAGTCACGACCATAAGAGGAAGATTGCAGAGGGAGTGCAGCCGAGGGCATGCATCATTATTACATACTATCCTTGCATTAATAAGAGTACTTAGGACCTGATTGTTATATTGCTTTATCATTACTGTTTGATTGAATTGATCATATGTTAACCTTTGCCTTATAGCTCCATTGAGTTGATCACTCACTCCCACGTTCTGGGATGGTATTTTAAACACCAACCAGACTCTGTCTTAGCTGCAGGTGATGGCGATGCTCATGAGGCAGAGCCAGATTATTACGATGAGGAGTAGGAGTTCTCCTATATGCAACTCTCTGGCAGGTTTATATAAACCCAGAGTCGCGTTGATAGGGCTACAGAGTTTTGGATAGAGAACATTACACTTTCTTATTTTGTACATTTTGGAACTAAACTTGTAATTATTTAACCTAGTAACAATCATACTTTGAGGGCTTGCTATTACTTTTATATAATTTATATACATATCACAATCTTTCACTTGTGTAATTTAAATTGTCCTTGAAGTATGATCTGATTCGGTATAATCTCATTCATGTTTAATATACTAATATGGACAACATTCAATCATCATTAATTATGTTGCATAAGTGATGTGTTGAAACTCGAGAGTCGAGTTTCTGCTCGACGCCCGATTTTCAGGGCGTTACAACAAGAAGTGCGACTTCTGGAAGGAATAAGTTAAGTTCCTGTGACATGTGGTGTCCAAGGAATGGATAGCGGTGGACCTTACTAAAGTAGCGGCAGTTAAGGACTGGGAGCAGCCCAGTTCGGTTATTGAAGTGAGGAGTTTTCTTGGCTTGGCAGGTTACTACCGTCGGTTCATTAGGAATTTTTCCAAAATAGCTAGACCGTTGTCTCAGCTGACTCGAAAATATCTCAATTTTACTTAGAATGAGAAGGTAGAAGCAGCTTTTCAGGAGTTGAAGGACAAGCTGACGTCCACCCCTATGCTAGTATTATCAGAGCAAGGGGTCAAGTATACCATCTACACTGACGCCTCTCATATTGGTTTGGGTTGTGTTCTGATGCAGAAAGACAGGGTTATTGCCTATGCATTGCGACAATTGAAGAAACACGGGAAAACTACCCTACGCATGATCTGGAGTTAGCAGCCATCATATTTGCATTGAAGCTCCGAAGACATTATGTAACGCCCTGAAAATTGGGGGTCGAGCAGAAGCTCAGCTCCCGAGTTAAGGAGATATAAAATTTTGAAGTTAGACGATACGCGCAAAAAAAATATAGAAAATGGGCCGCCCGACCCGCTGCGGCCCGCCAGGCGGCAAGGTCCTGGCCGACCGCTCGACCCTAGGGTGATGTCCTCCCACCCTCCCGCCCCCGAGAGGGGGGGAGGTGCTGGGAATATGCGAGACCTATCTCGGGTCCTCTCGATTTGCATCTTTTGGGCCCCCGAGTCCGTTTGGTGTAGTTTCATCGATCCGATATTTGAAATAGGTGTATCTTTCAATCTGGAATGGGTTACGTGATATACAATAGATGATTTTGGGGTAAGAGAAGCTAATATATCCAAATAACCTATTTATATCGTGAGATTCCAAAAGGTTAATGATCAAAAATCCAATTTAGTTATATATTCAATATTTAGAGTAAATTTTAATTTTATTATTTTTTTTCATCATTTAAACTTTAGGATTGGTGTCTAATATGATATTACTTTAAAATTTGAAGAATAGGGTGGTGAAAGGTGAAATTTTTGAAGAAAATGTGAGATTTTGAAGGAAATGGGTTGAAAGGAGATTTAAGGCTTTAGGATTGAGTTCTAAGAAGTCAATTAAGGTATTATAATCAACTCATTGCCTAAGAACGTCTAACTCCAGGTTGGTAAAAATCTAAGGTGTTACATATTACCTCTATGGAGAGGAGTTCGAGCTCTTTTGCGACCACAAGATCCTTAGCTATATATTCACGCAGAGGGATCTGAATATGAGGCAGCGGTGATGGATGGAAGCCTTAAAAGACTTCAAGTTGGAGGTCTCTTACCATCCTGGCAAGGCCAACTTTGTGGCAGACGCGTTGAGCTGCAAGAAGACTATAGCATTTGCGATTCCGCTGATAATAACAGAGTGGAATATGGTAGAGTTTGTGCGAGATTTTGAGTAGAAACTTACGGTAGAGGAACCGTTCAAGAGCATCGCACATATTCGAGTTCAGCCGCTTATCGATAACTGTATCATCGTGGTTCAGAGAGACGATGAGCTATTGGCGAAGATGAGAAAGTAGGTTAGCGATGATGAAGACTCGAAATGAAGAGTTGGTACGGATGGGGGTTTACATTCCCATGGCCGCCTATGCGTCCCAAACCTCCCAGATTTGAGAAAGGAAGTTCTCGAGGTTGCTCACAATTCGAAGTTGGTAATGCATCCTGACAGTACGAAGATGTACCGAGACATGAAGTGCTCGTACTAGTGGGACAACATGAAGGCTCATATAGCAGAGTATGTGTCCCGTTGTCTCACATGGCAACAGGTCAAGACAGAGCATTGCCGACCTCCTGACTGCTTCAGCCCATGCCCATAGCTGAGTGAAAATGGGATTTCATTTTTATGAATTTCATCTCAAGACTACCGAAGACGAGAAAGGGGCATGACTCCATATGAGTAATCGTGGACCGATTGACGAAATCAGCTCATTTTCTCCCTATCAGGGTTTCAAACTCTGTAGACGATTTGGCCAGGCTGTACATCAAGGAGATCATACGTCTGTATGGAGTTCCTATAAAGAATGTGTCAGACCGAGGCATGCGATTCACATCTATCTTCTAGGCTTGTATCCAAGAAGCAATGGGTGTGAAACTGAAGTTTAGTACCGCACTCTACCCATAGACTGACGGACAGATGGAACGGGTAAATCAAGTGTTGGAAGATATGCTGCGAGCTTGTGTGATGAATTTTGAGGACAGTTGGGATTACTGTTTTCCTTATGTAGAGTTCGCGTATAACAATAGTTTTCAGGCAAGTATTGGTATGCTCCCTATGAGGCCTTGTATGGGCGTCCCTGTCGAGCATCACATTACTGGGCAGAGATTGGTAAAAAGAGCCTGATTGGCCCAGAGTTAGTTCAAGCAACCTCAGAGAAGATCGACATTATTAGGCGTCGACTTCTGACAGCACAAAACAGACAGAAGAGTTACACCGATACGAGGCGGCGACAGCTCGAGTTTAAGGTTGGGGACCATGTTTTTCTGAAAGTTTCTCCAATGAAGGGAGTTCTTCGGTTTGATAAGAAAGGAAAGCTCACACCGAGATTTATTGGCTCATTCCAGATATTGGATCGAGTGGGGGTGATAGTGTACCACTCGGCTTTGCCTACACAGCTTGTAGGCGTGTATAATGTATTTCATGTGTCGATGTTGAAGAAATACGTTCCTTATCCTTCCCATATTATCAGATGGGAGCAGGTACAGTTGAGTGAAGATGCTACTTATGTACTGTGACCAATGCAGATTTTGGATAGGAAGGAGTAGGTGTTGCGCAGCAAGGTGATTCCACTTGTGAATATACTGCGGACGCATCATACTAAGAAGGAGGCTACTTGGAAAACAGAAGCCGATATCCGAAAGAATTAACCTCAAATTCTCAAAGAGTATGAAAAGGTACTAATTTCGAGGATGAAATTTTTCTATAAGGGGCGTAGATTGTAATGTCTCAGAAAAAATCGAACAAAAACCTGAATATCACCTCAGGCAGAAA
The DNA here is from genome assembly GCA_037074715.1 of Magnolia kwangsiensis. Taxonomy (NCBI): domain Eukaryota; kingdom Viridiplantae; phylum Streptophyta; class Magnoliopsida; order Magnoliales; family Magnoliaceae; genus Magnolia; species Magnolia kwangsiensis. Next base: position 158,502,510 of record CM073573.1, on the reverse strand, counting down.
TCACTAAGGACCAAATCCTTTAGAAATTAGACAAGAATTAACTAAGTGTTAAACTAGGTTATTTATGAAATTAGTACTAATCACTTTAAATACGATCTGTAAGACCCGAACCGGGTAGAATTATTAACGCTACATTACCTAAAAACTTAGGATCCATCTCAAAACTCAGTTGCCCTCGGGAGCATCATGAAACTTCGTATCGAACCTGCACCGCGCGTCGAAAGTTTGATTATTCTGAAACTATACGATTATGACCGCCTTGCTGGACTTGACAACCATCTCGAAATCAAGTCTTAAAGGTATCCAAAAGCGTGCAACTTGAGCTCGAAGCGAAGTGTATGAGAAACGTGAATATCTTTTAAAAAATGAACTAAAACTTAAGTGAATTGATTCGTTCGCTTACAGGCCAAATCTAAGGATTCAGAACGTCAGAATCTAACCCAATTACAACCTCAGATCAGGAAAAATTTTCAACACATGGTAGTGCACTTGTGGCCCTGATTGAGTACCGGTGACCGTTAAACTGAACTGGTCCCCAGCGGCCGATCCACTGATTCGATCGGGCTAAGATCTTAACCTGACCTAGATCCAATATTAGGAAGCTTAAGTCCGACCGCATGTAGAAAAGGAACCTCCAGATCAGCCCCGTTGGACCGAAACGGTCAGTCTTTGACTATAACCTAAGTATACCATGGCCCTAAGGCCATTCCCATCAATTCTGGACCTATATAAGAGCCTTAAACCCTCTCTCTCCCTTCACATACGAATTTAAAAAACCCTAGGAGAGAGAAGAGAGCAAAGAGAGAAGAAAAGAGAGAGTGAGAGATAAAGTGAGAAGTTCCTGGGATTCAATCTCATTGCTCCACGTGCCGAATTAGTTTGTCTGTATCGCTATCTCGGGGATTCCGACTTTGTTATTGGGTAAGAAATTCCAACCCTAATCTGTTTTAGGGATTCAAATAGAACAAATGGTGAAATAGCTAACCTATTTCATACTATAGGTTGCCGTTGTGCCGTATACGACAAGTTAGTGTTCGAACTGAGTTCGTTATGAGTCTACCGATGAAAGGTGCGGACTATAAATGTTTAGGTTATGGTTTTCAAGACTTTCAATGTCAGTAATGATTTATGACTGACTTGATTGTTGTCATGTGTGCGTAGATACAACATTTTTCATATATTACATATACATGTAGAATATGTTAATTTTAATGCATTCCATGTGTTTATTGAAATGTTTGAATGAGTATATAATTATGATTTGTGCTTGCCATGTTTATTGATTTAGAATACATAATTTTTGTACGTATGGTGAACCCTTTTGCAAAGGGATTTGCTATGATACCTATTATAATTACTTTATTACATGTATATGATATGTATAGTCTAAGTGTTTGATAAAATGCCTGAATAAGAAGATGCTTAACTAGATGTATGTAATGAGGGTGTTGAGATAAGATTCTAAATCCCCTTATCTATGGTTACAGTTTTCTTCATATAACCTATCTTGCTACTGTATGATTTATGGATAAAATGCCTATGTATAGTAACATGTGTAGTGTGTGTTTTATTAAAATGTTCAATTGAGATTTATATTTAGATTTGGTTGTCATATGCTGCCTTTGGCTATCACCCGTGAAATGCTATTATTTGGAGTGTGAATGGGGCTACGATGTAGTCCAGGTAATCGGTAATGGTTTGTGATCGGTGGCCGAACTATTTATCCACGACAGACACACCCGATGAATCTGAGTTGTACGCTGCTTGTCGGTAGTGGTTAAGCCATACGGAGTGCTTATGCGCTCCATATCGATCAGCTTGACGTACGCTTATACCAATCGAGCTTGTCAAACAATCCAATTGGCCTAATGTATGTTCACCATGTATGGACGCTACTGTTTGAATCTAAGGTACTAACTTACCAGTGCAAAGCCCGTTTAACCTTGATACCACGATCCGCTAAGACTCATGAGCCGGGCATGGTACTTTGGGATACCATGGTCGAGCTGTCGGCCTACACTGGGGTGACGGGCCTCCCCGTAGTGTTCAGTGAGTAACTCAGACTCGTAAGCTGAATATGGTGGTATAGGACACTGTATTCGAGCTGTCGGCCTACGATCAGGTGACGAGCTCATAGTGACATCGAGTATACACTAGGTCTACGTGAGGTGACGAGCCTTTTCGTAGTGAACTAGAGTATAATTCAGGCCCGTGCTAAGGTGACAAGCCTCTCCGTAGCGACTTAGAAACTGCCTATCGTGTGACTACTAGGATTGACGACCCTAGATGGATCAACGTTGAGAAAATGATATCAGGGAGGCACCTTAGTTTTTTGAACTTGCTGTATGAATAAACCTAATTAAGTATTGACTAACATAATCATGCATCGTATTACATGTGCTTTGGTGAGGAAGCACGCGTTCCGGGAGGATGTCATGAGCGAACGTGAGATGAAGTCGCTGAGGGAGTGTAGGCGAGGGCATGCATCATTATCACATACCATTCTTGCATTAAAAAGAGTAATCTAGGACATAATTGTTGTACTGCTTTATCATTACTGCTTAACTGAATTGATAACATATTAACCTTTGCCTTATAGTTTCACTGAGTTGATCACTCACTCCCATGTTCTGGGATAATATTTTAAACACCAACCAGACCTTGTTATAGATGCGGATGATGACGATGCTTTCGAGGCAGAGTCGGACTTTTATGACGACGAGAAGGAGTTCTTGTATATGCAGTATTCTAGCAGGTTCATGTATGCCACATTCTGATCGTTGGGGCTATAGGGATTTCATGATGTAAACGGACCTACACATTTTGATATGTTGTATTTTAAAACGATACATGTAATTGTTTAACCTAGAACATGATTATACTCTGGAAACGCACCACCACTTATATGTTTTATACATACCTATCATGGTTTTATACCTATCATGATTTTTCGCTTATGTAATCTAACTATCTCTGGGGTATGATATGCTGTTTTAGTATAATCTCACTCATGTTTAGTGCGCTAACATGGAGAACATTTAATCATTATTATCCATGTTGCATAGGTGATACGTTGGAAATCGGGAGTTGAACTTCTGCTCGACCCTCGATTTTCAGAGCGTTACATCAATTCCCTCAGGCCCAGTTAATTTAATTCTCATGCTCTGAGACCAACTGTAACATCCTAAATTTTTACGGCTAGAGTTTATACTTGTGCCCTAGAAAATCGGGTGTTAATAATTGAATAAATTGGATGCTTTAAAAATACACCATATATATATATATATATATATATATATATATATATTCATTTAGATCACATCCATATGATATTCATGAAGGTAACCATTCACGAGAATAAAATTGGCTGTATTTATTATTTCGTTAGAGTAAAAGAATTCAATAAATTATCAAATACCCTCTCAATGAGAGCATATTACATTATCCAGTTTACAACGAAAATATAAAACTAAATCATAATACCATCTTCTTACTCTTTTAACATAATCTTTCATAGAGAGATTGTCCTTTAGATATTCAATCTGTGCATCATCAGCATCATCTGTATGGTTGGAGAGGGTTAACGCCCTACTTATAGTGATAGTTATCCTTTAAGATATTCAAGTTGTGTATCACCTCCATCACCAGTGAAGTGAGTGAAATTCACGACTAAGTGAGTGAACTTGACCGCGAAGTGAGTGAAATTCACTGTGATGTGAGTGAACTTGACCGATGAGTCGATCATATTTGAGTGAAATTGATCGATAATTGCGTGAAATTGACCGCGAAGTGCATGGAATTGATCGAGAAATTCATTAAATTGACTGAAAACTTCGTTAAATTGACTGCGAAACTTTGTGAGATTGACTGCGAACTTCTTAAAGTTGACGGATAAATGCGTGAAATTTTACAAACTTCTCGGTCAACTTCATGAATTTCTAGGTGGAAAGAAGGAATATTTTAAACATCTTTACCTCCCACGGTCGCCGTAATAGTGAAATCTGTGTTGATGAAGAAGAAGAGTGTGTAACGACTCGAAAATTCCGTACAATGACCCGAGTACCACCTCGAGCAGAAATCACTTAGGATTAATTCCCTTAGAGATTAAACATAAGTTAACTAGCGCTAAGTTAGACTAGCTGTGAAATTAGCACAGTTCGCTTTAAATACGTTCTGCAAGACCTAAAACCTGTAGAATTGTTAACGCTATATTATCCTAAAATCTAGAATCCAACTCTAAACCCAGTTGCTCTCATGAGCACTTTGAAACTTCGTATCGGACCTGGACCGCACGTCGAAAGTTCGAGAGCGATGAACTTAGACCATTATGACCGCCTAGTTGGACTTGACTATCACCTCGAAAATTAAGGCCAAACGATGTCCTGAGATTATTTCCTTGAGTCCGGAGTGAAGAGAGTGAGAAAGCAAAAATTTTTAGAAAATTAAATATAATTTTAAGTAATCTAAGACGTGTCGCTTGTGCGTTATTTCTAAACGTTTTGACCGTTAAATTTTGACCCAAATTCACCCTCGAATCAGGATAGGTGGCCCTTACATGTCATAGTACTTGTAGCTCTGATCGAGTTCTCGTAACCGTTGAACTGAAATTGGTCCGCCACGGTCGATTTGGAAACCCGACCGGACTGAAAACTTAGCTTGACCTAGATCCAATATTAGAGAGCTTAAGTCTAACCGCATTTAGTAATAGGACCTCCAGAAGTGCTCCGTTGGATTGAAACAAACCCGATTTGGTTATAACATAAGTATACCTTGGCCCTGGGTCTAATTTGGTGAGTTTTTAGCCTATATAAGGACCTTAAACCCTCTCTCATTCCCCACATAAGAATTTGAGAGAAACCCTAGGAGAGAGAAGAGAGAAAAGAGAGAAATAGTGTGAGAGTTGTGGGAGAAAGTTCCTGTTACTCTACCTTGCTATCATTCGTACTTAACTATCCCGATCTAATCGCTATTCCAACGATTCTGACTTCATTCGTAGGTAAGAAGACCTAATCCTAACCTGTTTTGGAATTTCCATCGATGCAAGTAGCATGATAGCTAACTTAATTTGTATTGTAGGTTGTCATTCCACCATTGACAAGACTCAGTGTCTAAACTAATTCGTTACGCGTTTACCGGCGTAAGGTGCGGATTTTAGACGTATAGGTTATGGTTTTCAAGGCTTTCAATGTCAGTTAATAATTTATTACTGACGTGGATGCTATTTCACATGTCTAACGTGTTGTTTGTTTTGCTTTACGAATACGTATGGAAAATGTATAGTATTGCATATTCTATGTATTTGTTGCAATACCTGTATATGTATAGAATTTGAATTTGAGTTTAACATGATTATTTATCATGAATATATGCTTGTTATATGTGTGACAACTCCTTAGCGAAAGGACTTGCCCTAAATCACACCACGGCCAATATACGCTATATATGTTAAAGTGTGTAGCGCACGTGTTTGTGAAAATGTTTAAATGAATACGGAACCCGGATTCATGCATGCTAGGATTATCCGTCGTGGGTATATGCAAATGGTATATGGGGAAACTCCCTAGTGAAAGGATTTGGTCTAATACATGTATAATCAACATACACATGTATGATAAAGTATGTATTCTAAGCATTTGTGGAAATGTCTAAATGAGCATGTTGTTTCTATGAAATACTTTGTATGAGGGTCGAGATGTAAATCTCGGCTACCTTATTTATGTGTATGATTTCCTCCATGTACGTTTACATCATAAGGTCTGCTTATTTATGAAATGAATGTGTATGGAATCATGTTTGTGATGCACTTCTCAACATGCTCATGTTTGAAATGATTGATTTATCTGTTCATTACAGCTTTTACTGTTTCTTACGATTACTTGTTGAAAATAGATGAGATTGGGACTATGATATAGTCCAGGCAATCGGTAATTGGCCCTGAGTTCGTGGCTGAGATTCATTCGCCACATAGGACATGTTTGATGAACCCGAGTCGTACGTTGGTCGTCGGTAGTGGTTAGGCCACACGAAGTGCTTACGCATTTCATGTCGATTGATTCGATGTGTGCTCGTACTAGTCGAGCTCGTTAAGTAACCCGATCTGCCTATTGTATGTTCACCATGTATGGACGCTATTGCTTGAACCTAGGGTACTGAACTTACCAGTGATAACCCTGATAACCGTGGTACCTTGATCCATTAAGACTCATGAGCCGGGCATGGTGGTATGGGACACCGTGGTCAAGCTGTCGGCCTACACTGGGGCCATGAGCCTCCCCGTAGTGACCAATGAGCAACCCAGACTCGTGAGCCGAATATGATGGTATGAGACACTGTATTCGAGTTGTCGGCCTACATTGATTAGTGATGGGGGAGTGGTGTAATGATTGCATGTAACAGCCCTGACAGCCTTGTAGTGACCTCGAGCATACTCTGAGTCTACGAAAAGGCGACGACCCTCTCGTAGCAACAAGAGTACAAACAGGCTTGTATTGATTTGGTGATGGGGAAGTCAAGTAATGATTGCGTATAACAGCCCTGACAGCGACCTAGAATCGTAATATCGTATGAGATTAACTAGGAGTGACGACCCTAGACAAGATCCTTGTTGGGAATGATATAAGGGAAGTACCTTAGTTTCTCAATCCTGCTTAATGAAAGGACTAATAACAACTCGGTAATCATGTTCATATCGCACTGCATGTGCCTGGAAGATGTGGAGCAATGAGGGATGAAAGCATGCCGCGAACGTGAGATGGTGTCGCATGAGGGAGTATGTAGGCAAGGGCACACATCATTATTTCATCTCATCCTTGCATTAACAAGAGTAGCAAGGAATGTTTAACTGTACTGCTTTATCATTGCTGCTTGACTGAATTGATAACATGTTAACCTTTGCTTTATGATTCTACTGAGTTGATCACTCACTCCCACGTTACGGGACGGTGCTTTAAACACAAACCAGACTCTGTCTTAGGTACAGATGGCGAGATGATTTAGGAGTCGGAGCCGGACTATTACGAGGACAAGGACGAGTTGTCGTACATGCAGTTCTCTGACGATTTCGCATAGGCAGCTTGGATCGACAGGGTTTTGATAGTTGGACTATCCTTTGTTATTTTAATTTTTGATTTGATGTATGTATATGGTGACTCAGAGACGTATTCATACTTTGGAGACAGATCGAAATTATTTTGTTTAATATACAGTGATATACATCTTTCAGTCTTCCGCTTGCGTTTTATCAATAGATCTGGAGTATGAATTACTATCTTGGTATAATCTCACTCATGTTTGATGCACTACCATGATCAATATTCAATCATCTACATTCATGTTGCATAAGTGATGCATTGGAACTCGGGAGCTGAGCATCTGCTCGACCCCCGATTTTCAGGGCGTTACAAGTGCGTTGAAGTGAAACACGATTTTCAGAGAAAAGACTTCAAGATTCCACGTTTATCGATGCATCTAGTTTAAGAGAATGAACATAACCCTAAGTAAGATGGAAGATAGTAGATGTACAATGAAAATATATGGAGATTCGGAGGAGATTTAATGAATAAAATGGGTGAAAAGAATGAATATTTTGATACAGATGAGTTCGGACATTTTTTTGAGTGTGAGTGAAAGGAATGCAAATTACAAAGCAGAGGCATTTTGGTTCAGTGAAAAGTCACTCGTACAGCTGGGTCATATTATGGTAAAGTAAGTATGGACAAGTATAGTAATGTCGGTGGCTTAAAAGTGAGGCATAAAGTCGGAAAAAGCTCTAGTATATGCCCTTTCGAGAAATCATACCAGGTGAACCACAATTCATGTACACATCAGCCCTACACGTGTCATAGATGTACGTTTAGAGTAGAACTTCAAGAATGTAGGCCCAGCAGTGGACAGGCCAATGGCTAAAAAATCACACTAATCGAATGATCCTTGATACTGGAATTTGCGCATTGAATTTTGGCTGTGGACCGTTTTCATTATGACCGTCCATTTTATTGTGGTCAGATTGCTAGGATCAATTAATGTGGCTATTAGGCTGCCCCCCATTCAATGTGGGACCCACAACTCCGGTGCTCTGGATTGGCCTAAATGCATGATCATGTCCAAGTGGATGTATGCATGAGTATAATATACCATAGTGCCGTTGTGTCATGTAATTCCTGTTGAAATCTGGTTCAAGCACTTAGCTCTCCGGCGTACATGTACAAGATCTGAACCGTTATCTACTGGGCCCTACGATAAATGGCAGTACATAATATTTCACTGGATTGTGTGACTTTTACCATTTTAGGATAGATGATGAGTGATTACACTTCTTTACAGCCATCCATTTACAATTCTAAGAAGTCCTTCAATCTGTGGCTAGGATTGTTCGATCATGTTGTTTCTGGGGACCTGCAAATGATAGGTCCATATGTTGTACATGCATATGTGTGGTGCTTGAAATTCTAACATTGGTCGTCGTCATCATCATCATCGTTAAAAACAGGGGCGAGATTCCTATGATGGTTCAAAATGGTGGTGACTCTTCAACCTATGCATGGCATGGTCATAAGGTAATCCAGACCGTCCAAATCCCTGAATTGTGGATGGAGCATAACACAAGAATCACGCTATGTAGATGATAACAACTATCTGATTTTTCCCTTGGGAATTCGTAAGCACTCACTATTTTACTTCTCACCGCCCATTTGATAGTCAGCAATTGAATGGTTAGGATCGGTTAGGCTGCGTGATTTTAGAGACATTCTTCATTCACAATGTACCCCGCAATTTGGATGGTCTTGATGGCCCTGTACACGAGTTCACATATGATAGATGATGAGTGACCACATTTTCAAAATGGTGGTGAGCCATCTATTATAGGAGTCCAACGGCTACAAACCGTCGTCTAAACAGAGCAATTCTTCATTGGCTTTCTTGCTTGCTAAGCATGAAATCTGTAGGATTCCAAAGGAAACCCTTCATTCCAAGCCTGGAATTTGTTCTTTTGAATACTGCCTTCTTAAACAGTCTCTTGAGCTCAAGCTCCAATCTTCAGATATTTCTTCTTATCTTCCATTTCTCTCTTCTTCTCCTTTCATCTATTGGCTGCAGCAATGACAAAGAAGATCAAAGATGTTATTCACTTGGAGCCGGAACCTGTTATTTCAGTTACAAAGCCTGATCTTATAGAGCGATTGACTAGAAAGATCGGTATGGAGCTTTAATTTGTTCTTTTTTCTCTTTTAATAATTTGAACAATTTCTTTATCAATTGGGTCATGACTTTCGATGCCTTCATCATGTGGGTGCTCCCAATTCTGTTGAACTTGAAATGGGTCGTCTATGTTTTCGTCATTTGACTAGCCATATTGGTATAGAGATCCAATTCTCTGTACAAATTCCAAATTTTCAAAATTAGTTTTATTTTTCCCCTCAAGTTTCCACTAGTTTAACCACTGTCCTAGACTGTTATCTTTTCATTGTGGAAACAAATAACATTCGCTTTTTCTATGCATCTTAATTGCTAAATTGTTCGACGTGGATCTACCAATATTGCTTGATGAAGATCATGTTAGACTTAATTGTGGAATAATGGATTGCACTATGCATCAGTCTTGGAGATTAAACAAACTTTAACCTCAAAGACATACCTAAGTAGGAAGCCATTCCTACTTTGTATTGATGGAAATGTTTCTTGATCTTCCATACCTTACACCCTCCTAAAAATCCTGCGTTGGGATAGGTTTTTTGTCTATGTTGGTGAGAAGACCAAGACTTATATTTATAGAAAATTAACTTAGGATAGTTCAATCCATCACAACTATTCTTTCAGGAATCTCCACACTAGATAGAGTCCATGTCCAATTAAAGTACTATGGATACATAACACAGTCCAAGCACACAACCCCATTATGTATCTTAACTGATCACGACCATTATGGGGTCCACCAATATGCTCAATTTGAATATCCAACAATCAAATCATCCAAACCTTAGATCACATGGGACCCACCTAGTAAAAGTCTTACATTCTTCCACTTGGGCCATATTGATCAATTAAAGAAGAATTTTCTCTTCTTTTTTTTTTTTCAAAATTTTTATAAAATACATTTGTTTGAAACTTTCTAATAGGTACCCGCTAGATTTTAATTTTATTATTTTTTTTAAATTTTATTTTATTTTTTTTTTTAAAAAAAAAAAAAAAAAAAGAGAGCGCCACCATTGGATAATATGAGCAACACTTCTTAGATTTGGCCCATCAAGACAAGTGATACTGGATCATGGTAGTCATCACAACTTTAACCTTTTCAAATTGAGATGAATCATGATCATGAATACCAGCAACCTCAACAACATAAATCAAGGACATGGAAGTATGGTATGAAGATTACGTGTCTAATACCATCATACATGCCTATCTTCAAATGCTCGTAATGTCTCTGTTAAGAGCTATACTCGTTTCCAATAAGATATAAACAAAATTCAGCTTTTCTCAAAACAAATGTACACATTAAAGGAGAAGCCCAAAAAAAAAAAGTGTGACAAAATCATCAAAATATATGAGATTTCCAATCTAGTACTTCTTTAATAAATGTTTGTACATGAATCAAATCAGACTAAAACTCCCAGTAGTCCAGTATTTCCCTAAGGTTAGCAACTCTCATAGAAGATATATGCCTTATAAGTTATAAGTACCATGACAAAACGACATTTAGGGAGTAGACTCGCTATTATTTACTTCATGCAAATGAGTTTTACAGACATTTAATAATTTTGTACTGAGAAAATTTGAAGCCACATAGCTTGATGCATGACCTCAAGACAAGCTACGTATTATGCTTCCAAGTAGATGAAACATGAAACCATGCTATTACATTCTCTTCATGAGATAACTGTTGAGGTAACTAATGTCACGCCCCAAACTCGAAAACCGGGCTCACAAAATTCCCGATCGCCGAATCCGGCTCCGACAGCCTCCGTAGAACCCCGTTCTCGGATCCTATCTCTCATTCGCCAGGTTCCGATCCTGGGATGCTACGAGGAGGATTTTAAATATCAGTTTGATTCGTAATAAGCATAACCAAAGGCATAACCCACAAACAACAACCAAGAACTCCATTACATTTCCACTATGATCAAAAACTTTACAAGTACAATGAGCAAAAAGAGAAATACAATGGTAAAGAACCAAAAACTCCAAACGCTCTGCAACGTGCTCCTGCCTCAACGCTGCTGCGATCCAACGTCACCTGCACGCAACGGTCGTGCATAAGCTTACAGAAAGCTTAGAGGGTGGTGAAAGTGTGTGCGCAAGGTAGTAATATGAACATGCAATGTCAGAGTAATGCGGAATATGCAGATGAAACCATAACATCCTGAGCCGTACCAAGGCTATGCGATGCAAGACATGAATGGTATCGGCCATCCCAAGGCCATACGATGTGTAATGCAGCTCAAGCATACAGATCCTCATCTATGTCCACACATCAATACAACTCAAAATATGAAATATCACCGGGGTCTAGTACACTCTAAACCAGATTGCCGCCACATCGCGCGCAATCAAGTAAGTGGAAAAGACCTCACTATCCGTCTGCCAATATCGGGTGCGACTCATCGATAGCGGACTCATTCCTCGAGCTGGTCAAACTCAGCCTAGCATTGCCCCCTACTCTCGGGCGGATAAGGCCGCACCCCCTTCCAACCGACCACGACACAGTGGAGAGCGTAACCGTCTGGTAATCGGCACTCAACGCTCATCTACCCACTCGGTCTAGACGTTGGAGCAACCTCTTGGTACCAAAAGGGTTTAGGGACTTTCACCCAGGGATATCTATAATACTCCATTTAGAATAAGATTTTCGGTATCCAATCCTGCCAACCACGATGCGTCTGTGGAGGCTACGGCCCTGATGTCGCTAGGGCGTACAATATCCATGTCATACAAATGCGATATGCATGATTCACACTATCCAGTCATGCATCAAATCCTGCGCGTATCGTGCGCTCATGTAGGGCAACACTGCCTAACCAGGAGCCCATAAACAACCTGCCCGAAGGCATATGCTATGATCAGTCAATCCTCATATCAAGCATACATATGATGCGTATGATCATGAGTTATGAAACTGTACTAAACATGATAAAATAAACTACCTCACAATGCAGATGGACCTGGACGGCCTATACACGATAAGTACGGCCCAGTAATGAGCCCTAAGGAGAGTCGTAATGTGGACATCCAACCAACATTACACTCGCAATGTGGACGTCAAACCAACATTGCTCCCAAGGCACGATCTTTGTAAACATTAAACTTAGTCTGTAATGGATTTACACATTGCAATGGACCGTAGGTTGTCCCCATTGGACCTTACATATATATCAAATGGGCCATATCCTATGGGCTTTTTATTCATCAGATGGGCCACATAAATGGGCCAAACCAATGGGCCTTATGTCATTGCAATGGGTCAAACCCATGGGCCTTGGATCGCATCAAATGAGCTTAGTCTCATGAGTCTAAAATATGACCAATGGGTCACACCAATTGGGCCCCACATGTAGATCAAGTGGGCCTCAACCCATAGACCTAACATGAGTTCAATGGGCCTAAATCCCTAGGCCTTATAGTACATCAAATGGGCTTCTATGCACATCAAAGTGGGCCTAAACCCCTAGGCCTTATATGCACATCAAAGTGGGCCTAAACCCCTAGGCCTTACATATATCAATTGGCCTACCACCATGGGTTTTAAATTTCAACAAAAGGGGTCCAATTACATGAGCCTTGAAGTACATCAAATGGGCCTAGTCCCATGGACTTGCAACACATCAAATGGGCCCAAATTCTTAGGCCTTAAATGAATCAAATGGGCCTGATCCCATGGGCTCTAAATTACCTCAAATGGGCCTAATCTTATGAGCTTCGGAACACATCAAATGGGTCCAATCCCATGGGACTTGGGATATATCAAATGGGCCTTAACCTATGGGCCCAGAGGCCTACTAAAATGTTTATTTTCAATTCACAAGGCAAGGGCCCGCTGAAATGTTTATTTTGAAGCCCAGCCAGGGGAGGGGGGTAGTGTGGTCAACACGTGTGCAAGGTGGGCTCCACCGTCTACTGGACGGTGGAGGGAAAACATGGAGAGAGCCACCGTCCACGGCCTGTGGACGGTGTGAATAAAATGTATGCATTACTGTGGGTTCCACAGATGTGGCCCACCACGATGCATAAATGCCATCTGAGCCATCCATAAGGTCACTCGGACCTGGATGAAGGGAAAACATAAATTTCAGCTTGATCCGAAACTTCAGTGGGCCCCAAACAGATTTTTAATGGAAGACGTTCATTCACACTGTTTCACATGGTGTGGGCCACCAGAGTTTTGGATCTGTTTCATCTTTGGAGGGGGCCCACCTGAGGAGGAGACCCACCTCGTGAACCGGTTGGATGACTGACAAACATTACGGTGGGGCCCACGGCTGGAGCCGTGGGTCCCTGGCTTGGACGCCGCCCGCCAGCTTAAGCTGCTGCACGTAACAGCGTGCAGCGCTGCTCGCCTGGCACCACAACGCAGAGGCTCTGCCTCTTTCAATTTTTGGGAAAAAAACTTGTTTTCGGGGTTTTTCGTACGCGGGCCCCGCTAAAGTGAAATTTGCCCCAGCCATTGCGTTCAGTGGCTCGACACCGTCCAAATGAGTCCAGAGTTTGAATTTTTTTAGCGCTTGGAAAGTGAAATAACACAAGAAATAACATTTGAATGGTGAGGACGCAATATTTGACGCTATGGCCCACCAGGTGATTGGATCAGCTCCAAACTTCTACCCAATGGCTAAAATGCCGTGGGTAAGAGGATGGACGGATTGGATCGGACATAAACATCAGGGTGGGGCCTATGCAAGGGAACCACCCAAGTCCCTTCTTTACTTCTTTTTTTTTTCTCTACAACGTCCAGCGTCCCAGACGCTGGACGGTTCAATATAATAAATTTATTTTTTTTTTGAAAATGGTGGGCCCTGATGAAGTGGGCCACCACAAGATGGGTGACATGGGTTAACGTTTAAGGTGGGTCCCACTTGAATAAAAATAATTACATCAAGGTGGGGTCCATTCAAGTGGGCCACAGTCCTATAGCAAAAAAATAAATAAATAAATAAATAAAATAAAATAAAATCAATATAAGAGAGAGAGAGACATGGAGAGTGGGACACGGCTTGTGATGGAGGGACCCCGTCATTATGGGCCCTCCCTTGCAATGAAACATACAAAATAACGGATCCCTTTGATCATGGGACCATCAAAAATGTAAATCAACGGTGGAGATCCATTCCCCACCGATATGGACGGTCTAGATGACCCTTTCTAAATGAAATAAACATCATGATGGGGTCCATGGAGAATGGCCCCATCATGGAATGATCAGAATGATCCAAGTGGTCCATCGGCCACATTTTAGGGTCCCAAGTGAGATCCACACCATTGATCGGTGGGCCTCACTTGGTCCACCATAAAAACAAGTAAAACTACCCTATAGAGGCACCCACCGTCCGATCTTCTCGCTCCTAGGGGTTCCTTGGCACCTTGGCTTCAACTTCAATGGTTAAGATGAAGAATGGAGGGTTGAGATGGGAGATGATGGGGTAGGAAGGTGGGCCACTTGGAGCTTAGGGATTTTTGTAAAATTCCATATGTGGGACTCTTGGTTGCTTGGAATTTTTTGAAATGAGAAAAGAGAGAGAGAGAGAGTGATGTAGAGAGAGATGGATGGATGGATGAATGATGTTTGTGTAAGAAATCTTTGACTTTTGAGGCTTTTGTGTAAGGGAGGTATGGGTGGTGAAGACTTTGGAGGCTTTTTGTGTAAGAGAGGTATGGGTTTGGGAGACTTTTGTGGTTGCTTGGGAAAAGGGATGGAAGTGATGTGTACTTAACATGTGATGGATTGATGGGTGATTGATTGATGGGATTGATGTGACACATCGTAGAGATTCCCTTAGTTTTCGCAATGCGCGGCGTTTTCTCGCACCGAACGTTGGCCCATAACTCTTGACTAGGGTATCGCCTCGGCGCGCGAGTCGTGCTATCGAAACCGCCACGACGGTGCGGTCGCTATGGTATTGGTCTCGGGTTGAGTCGACTCGGGTTGTCGGCACATGAATCAGGGTCGTGCGTCGATACTGGTTAGGGGTCGAAAGTTGCCAGAATTCGACCGGTAAGACCGCGGAAGTGTACGGAAAGGTACGGACCAAGATACGGGTCTTACAGCTCTCCCCTCCTTATAAAAATTTTGTCCTCAAAATTTACGCAAGTATCACAACTAAGCATAACTCACGAGGAATAAGAAACATAACGTCATCATATAGAATCAGGGACAGCGTACAAAATACAATACATGATCAACCATCAAAGAGATGAGGATAACGCTCTCGAATCTCAGCCTCACGCTCCCAAGAAGCCTCCTCAACAGAATGGTGACCCCACTACACCTTCACCAATGGAATGACCTTGGTTCTGAGGACCTGCTCCTTCCGATCAAGGATACGGACTGGCTGCTCAATGTAAGAAGCATCCTCACGAACCTCCAACGGCTGCCAATCAATGACGGGAACTATGTCTGACCCACACTTTCTCAACATGGAGACGTGAAAAACATCGTAGACGCCAGACAACTGTGATGGCAAGGCAAGCCGATAAGCCATGGTGCCAACGTGCCCAATGATCTCAAAAGGTCCTATGAATCTCGGGGTAAGCTTGTCCTTCGCTCCAAATCGAACTACGCCCTTCATGGGCGAGACCTTGAGATACACATGGTCCCCTACATCAAACTCCAAGGGACGACGCCGACGATCAGCAGAACTCTTCTGTCGGCTCTGAGCTGTGCGCATCCTCTGCCTGATGCTGTCAATAGCCTCTGAAGTCTCCTGCACAAGCTCGAGACCTAGGAGACGGCGCTCTCCAACCTCGGTCCAACAACTCGGTGATCTGCATGGTCTGCCATATAGTGCCTCAAAAGGAGCCATACCGATGGTTGCCTGATAGCTGTTATTGTACGCGAACTCAGCCAATCGCAGATGCTCATCCCAGCTACCCCCGAAATCAATCGCGCAGGCCCGAAGCATATCCTCAAGTATCTGATTGACCCTCTCGGTCTGGCCATCGGTCTGCGGATGGTACGCGGTGCTGAGCTGCAAATCAGTCCCCATCGTACGCTGGAAGCTCCCCCAAAACTGAGACGTGAACCTCGAGTCCCGGTCAGAAACGATCGAGACTAGAACGCCATGCAGTCTCACAATCTCCTCAATAAACAGTCTCGCAAGCCGGTCCATAGACCAAGTCGCACGCATCGCAAGGAAATCATCCGACTTCGTCAGACGATCCACAACAACCCAAATGGCGTCATGACCGCGCTGAGTCCTCGGCAAACCCATAATGAAATCAGTCGACACGTGCTCCCACTTTCACATCGGGACGCTCAACGGCTGCAACAGACCAGGAGGTCTCTGATGATCGGCCTTGACACGCTGGCACGTGACACACTCGACCACAAAACTGGCGATCTGGCGCTTCATCCCTGCCCAAAAATACTGTCGCCTCATGTCACGGTACATCTTCGTCGAGCCCGGGTGGATAGAAAATCGCGATCGATGTGCCTCGGTCATAAGATCTCTGCGTAACTCTGGAATATCCAGGACACATAATCGGCCTCTGAAGCGAAGTCCACCGTCCGTACCGATCTGCCAATCAGCCTGACCCTCAGATGCCGCCTCAGCCATATAACTCTGCAACGACTCATCAGCCTGCTGAGCCTCGATCACCCTAGCGACAAGAGAGGGTTGAATCGACAAGCTCGATAACTGTACAATGGAAGACTGCAGGCCGAACTCAAAGTCATACGCAACAATATACTCAAGCATCCGCCACTCCCGAATCATCATGTGCGCCTCTAAGCCTCGTGGCTGATGGCTGAGGGCATCTGCTACCACGTTCGCCTTGCCCGGGTGGTACTGGAGGTCGAAATCATAGTCCTTCAGGAGCTCCATCCAGTGCCTCTGTCTTATATTCAACTCAGACTGCTGAGAAGAGGTACTTCAAGCTCTTGTGATCAGAGAAGAGCTCGAACCTGACCCCGTAAAGATGGTGCCTCCACACCTTCAGTGCGAAGATAACTGCAGCCAGCTCCAGATCATGCGTAGGATAGTTCAGCTCATGGACCTTGAGCTGACGAGACGCAAAGGCCACTGGTCTCTCATGCTGCATTAGGACAGCACCCAAACCGATATGCGAGGCATCAGTGAATACAATGAAGCCGTCACTCCCAGAGGGAAGAGTGAGGACAGGAGCGGACGTCAGACGGTCCTTCAACTCCATAAATGTTTGCTCGCAGGCGTCACTCCAAATAAACTCTGCGCCCTTCCGAGTCAACCTGGTCAGCGGGGCTGCAATACGAGAAAAATCCTCGATGAAACGTCGGTAATAGCCCGCCAAGCCAAGGAAACTACGGATCTCTGTCGCAGTCGTGGGCTGGCCTCACTGACGCACTGCCTCGACCTTCGAGGGGTCCACTGCGACACCCTCCCTCATCACCACGTGACCGAGGAACTTCACCTCCTCCTGCCAGAACTCGCACTTCTCCAGCTTCGCATACAGCTGGTGTGCGCGGAGGGTCTGCAAGGTAATCTCCAAGTGCTGCTCATGCTCCTCACGGGTCCTCGAATAAATCAGAATGTCGTCGATGAAGACTACAACAAACTGATCCAGATATGGACGAAAAACCTCGTTCATCAGCTGCATGAAGACCGCGGGTGCATTGGTCAGTCCGAAGGACATGACTTGAAACTCAAAATGACCGTAATGCGTCCTGAATGCCGTCTTCAGAATGTCCTCATCTCGGACCCGAATCTGATGATAACCGGAACGCAGGTCAATCTTCGAGAAGAACTGTGCACCCTACAGCTGGTCGAACAAATCATCAATCCTAGGGAGCGGGTACTTATTCTTGATCGTGACTTTGTTGAGCTCGCGATAGTCAATGCAGAGCCTCAACGAGCCATCCTTCTTCTTCACGAAGAGTACCGGCGCTCCCCACGGTGAACTGTTCGGACGGATAAAACCCAACTATCGTAACTCGTCCAACTGTTTCTACAGTTCCCGTAACTCCAACGGTGCTATACGATACGGGGCCTTCGAAATAGGCACAGTACCGGGCACGAGATCAATCTGGAACTCGGTGAGTCGACGAGGCGGTAATCCCGGAATCTCCTGAAACACATCGGGAAAATCGTAAACCACGGGCAGATGGTCGATGCAAACGGCAACAGGCTCCTCAATGGCGCAAGACATCAAACAAGACAACCGCTCTCCTCTGGCCTTTGCAACGAACTCGAACTGTGGCACGCCGGGTATATAGAACATGACGGTCCTCGCGGCGCAGTCCAAAATGGCATAGTACTCGGTGAGCCAATCCATGCCTAGGATGACGTCGAACTCAGACATCGACAAAACGAACAGATCGGCAGGCAGAAAGGTATCCCCAACTAGAACGGGGCATGACGAGCAAAATCGTCCTAACGCTGTAGTCCTCCCTAAGGGAGTCGATACTGATAGGCTCTCATCAGAAGACTCCAACGGTAAGCCGGCCGATCGACAGAAGCTCTCAGCCACAAAAGAATGCGATGCACCAGAATCAAACAGTACACGTGCAATGCATGTAGAAACTGGCAGTATACCCTCAACTACACCTCCAGATGACTGCGGATCCTGCTGAGCCACATAGAATCTAGCCTGAGCTGGCTGGGGAGGTGCATGTCCCCTCTGAATGTGCTGTTGCTGCTGCTGGGGTCGCTGAGGCGGTCGAAACTGCTGCCTCTGCTGCTGTGGCCTCTGAGGCTAGTGCTGATGCTGATGCTGCTGCTAAGGTGGCCTCGGTGGTGGAGGCTACTGTCGCTGCTGCTGTGGGGGTCTCTGCTGCTGTGGTGGAGGTCTCTGCTGCTGTGGACCTCTCTGCTGCTGCTGGGGGCTGGGACACTCCCATGAACGGTGTTCCGTCGCACAACACCTGAAGCAAGTGCCGGTGAACTGCCTCGGAGGTGGTGGTGGAGGTGCGGCTGGTGCTGATGGTGCTTGAAAAGCTGGGCGACCTGTGCGCCTTTACTGCTGTGGTCGACGCTGCTGGGAAGGACTGGAAGAAGCCTGCCTCTTCCGGTCTCCCCTCTGACCACGCTCAGACTGAGAACCGGCCCACTCAGTCTCGTAAATCTGAGCTCTCCGCACTACTACCTGGAAAGTAGGGAGCTCATGCCCAATAACACGACCTCGAAGACCGTAACGTAAGTCATGCTCGAAACGGCGGGCCTTCCGCCCCTCGTCATCAACCATATATGGTGCAAAACGTGATAGTGCCACAAAATGGGCCGCGTACTGTGCCACCATCATGTCTCCCTGCACCAGAGTCTCGAACTCTAAAGCTCGCTGACGACGGATATGGTCGGGGAAGTACTGCTCCTCGAATCGGTCCACAAAGTCCTCCCATGTCCAGACATAATCGGGTCCGGCAACACGGGTAACAGAGGTCCACCAATGCTCGGCCTCACCTTGGAAGAGAAATACTGCAAGCCGGACGCGCTGCTCGGTCGTACATGACATGGTATCAAAGATCTTCTCCACATCGGAGCGCCATCTCTCTGCTGCAGTCGGATCTGGCTCGCCCTAGAAACGTGGAGGATCAAGCCGTCTAAACTCACGTAGTAAGGCGCTCGCGTGCTCCTGCTCTGCTTGAGCTGGTGAAACAGCTGGACGTCTGCCCTATCCCTGTAGTGCGGCTGTCACAGCGTGTAACATCTGCTGTAACTAAGAGGCTCTAATGGTCACGGTCGGCTCCTCATCGGCCTCAGGTGGAGGAATGTCATCCTCATGGGAGGAAGCAGGGATCTCTGAGGGTGGAACGGGAGACGCAGGGGGTAAAGCTGGAGCCTCCGATGGTGAAGCAGAATCCTCAGGTGGTGGTGCGGGAGTCGATCGAGTAACTCTCACAGGCGCCATATCCTACAGGAAAGAGCGAAAGCGCGTATCAACTTCAAAACTCTCGAATGTACACATGTTAACGGTCTGTATTGAAAGGTCACGAAGCTATCCGAACTTCGTGACTTAGTCATTCCACACTCATAGTAGACATGTAATGTTGTTCTCGGTTATTCCCAAGTTATGCTCTGATACCAACTTCTGTCACGCCCCAAACTCGGAAACCGGGCTCACAAAATTTTCGATCGTCGAATCCGGCGCCGACAGCCTCCGTAGAACCCCATTCTCGGATCCTATCTCCCATTCGCCAGGTTCCGATCCTGGAATGCTACGAGGAGGATTTTAAATATCAGTTTGATTCGTAATAAGCATAACCAAAGGCATAACCCACAAACAACAACCAAGAACTCCATTACATTTCCACTATGATCAAAAACTTTACAAGTACAATGAGCAAAAAGGAAAATACAATGGTAAAGAACCAAAAACTCCAAACGCTCTGCAACGTGCTCCTACCTCAACGCTGCTGCGATCCAACGTCACCTGCACGCAACGGTCGTGCATAAGCTTACAGAAAGCTTAGAGGGTGGTGAAAGTGTGTGCGCAAGGTAGTAATATGAACATGCAATGTCAGAGTAATGCGGAATATGCAGATGGAACCATAACATCCTGAGCCGTACCAAGGCTATGCGATGCAAGACATGAATGGTATCGGCCATCCCAAGGCCATGCGATGTGTAATGCAGCTCAAGCATACAGATCCTCATCTATGTCCACACATCAATACAGCTCAAAATATGGAATATCACCGGGGTCTAGTACACTCTAAACCAGATTGCCACCACATCGCGCGCAATCAAGTAAGTGGAAAAGACCTCACTATCCGTCTACCAATATCGGGCGCGACTCGTCGATAGCGGACCCATTCCTCGAGCTGGTCAAACTCAGCCTAGCATTGCCCCCTACTCTCGGGCGGGTAAGGCCGCAACCCCTTCCAACCGACCACGACACAGTGGAGAGCGTAACCGTCTGATAATCGGCACTCAACGCTCATCTACCCACTCGGTCTAGACGTTGGAGCAACCTCTTGGTACCATAAGGGTTTAGGGACTTTCACCCAGGGATATCTATAGTACCCCATATACAATAAGATTTTCGGTATCCAATCCTGCCAACCACGATGCGTCTGTGGAGGCTATGGCCCTGATGTCGCTAGGGCGTACAATATCCATGTCATACAAATGCGATATGCATGATTCACACTATCCAGTCATGCATCAAATCCTGCGCGTATCGTGCGCTCATGTAGGGCAACACTGCCTAACCAGGAGCCCATAAACAACCTGCCCGAAGGCATATGCTATGATCAGTCAATCCTCATATCAAGCATACATATGATACGTATGATCATGAGTTATGAAACTGTACTAAACATGATAAAATGAACTACCTCACAATGCAGATGGACCTGGACGGCCTATACACGATAAGTACGGCCCAGTAATGAGCCCTAAGGAGAGTCGTAATGTGGACATCCAACCAACATTACACTCGCAATGTGGACGTCAAACCAACATTGCTCCCAAGGCACGATCTTTGTAAACATTAAACTTAGTCTGTAATGGATTTACACATTGCAATGGACCGTAGGTTGTCCCCATTGGACCTTACATATATATCAAATGGGCCATATCCTATGGGCTTTTTATTCATCAGATGGGCCACATAAATGGGCCAAACCAATGGGCCTTATGTCATTGCAATGGGTCAAACCCATGGGCCTTGGATCGCATCAAATGAGCTTAGTCTCATGAGTCTAAAATATGACCAATGGGTCACACCAATTGGGCCCCACATGTAGATCAAGTGGGCCTCAACCCATAGACCTAACATGAGTTCAATGGGCCTAAACCCCTAGGCCTTATAGTACATCAAATGGGCTTGTATGCACATCAAAGTGGGCCTAAACCCCTAGGCCTTATATGCACATCAAAGTGGGCCTAAACCCCTAGGCCTTACATATATCAATTGGCCTACCACCATGGGTTTTAAATTTCAACAAAAGGGGTCCAATTACATGGGCCTTGAAGTACATCAAATGGGCCTAGTCCCATGGACTTACAACACATCAAATGGGCCCAAATTCTTAGGCCTTAAATGAATCAAATGGGCCTGATCCCATGGGCTCTAAATTTCCTCAAATGGGCCTAATCTTATGAGCTTCGGAACACATCAAATGGGTCCAATCCCATGGGACTTGGGATATATCAAATGGGCCTTAACCTATGGGCCCAGAGGCCTACTAAAATGTTTATTTTCAATTCACAAGGCAAGGGCCCGCTGAAATGTTTATTTTGAAGCCCAGCCAGGGGAGGGGGGTAGTGTGGTCAACACGTGTGCAAGGTGGGCTCCACCGTCTACTGGACGGTGGAGGGAAAACATGGAGAGAGCCACCGTCCACGGCCTGTGGACGGTGTGAATAAAATGTATGCATTACTGTGGGTTCCACAGATGTGGCCCACCACGATGCATAAATGCCATCTGAGCCATCCATAAGGTCACTCGGACCTGGATGAAGGGAAAACATAAATTTCAGCTTGATCCGAAACTTCAGTGGGCCCCAAACAGATTTTTAATGGAAGACGTTCATTCACACTGTTTCACATGGTGTGGGCCACCAGAGTTTTGGATCTGTTTCATCTTTGGAGGGGGCCCACCTGAGGAGGAGACTCACCTCGTGAACCGGTTGGATGACTGACAAACATTACGGTGGGGCCCACGGCTGGAGCCGTGGGTCCCTGGCTTGGACGCCGCCCGCCCGCCTAAGCTGCTGCACGCAACAGCGTGCAGCGCTGCTCGCCTGGCACCACAACGCAGAGGCTCTGCCTCTTTCAATTTTTGGGAAAAAAACTTATTTTCGGGGTTTTTCGTACGCGGGTCCCGCTAAAGTGAAATCTGCCCCAGCCATTGCGTTCAGTGGCTCGACGCCATCCAAATGAGTCCAGAGTTTGAATTTTTTTAGCGCTTGGAAAGTGAAATAACACAAGAAATAGCATTTGAATGGTGAGGACGCAATATTTGGCGCTATGGCCCACCAGGTGATTGGATCAGCTCCAAACTTCTACCCAACGGCTAAAATGCCGTGGGTAAGAGGATGGACGGCTTGGATCGGACATAAACATCAGGGTGGGGCCTATGCAAGGGAACCACCCAAGTCCCTTCTTTACTTCTTTTTCTTTTTTTTTTCTCTACAATGTCCAGCGTCCCAGACGCTGGACGGTTCAATATAATAAATTTATTTATTTTTTTGAAAATGGTGCGCCCTGATGAAGTGGGCCACCACAAGATGGGTAACATGGGTTAACGTTTAAGGTGGGTCCCACTTGAATAAAAATAATTATATCAAGGTGGGGTCCATTCAAGTGGGCCACAATCCTATAGCAAAAAAATAAATAAATAAAAAAATAAAATAAAATAAAATAAAATAAATATAAGAGAGAGAGAGACATGGAGAGTGGGACACGGCTTGTGATGGAGGGACCCCGTCATTATGGGCCCTCCCTTGCAATGAAACATACAAAATAACGGATCCCTTTGATCATGGGACCATCAAAAATGTAAATCAACGGTGGAGATCCATTCCCCACCGATATGGACGGTCTAGATGAACCTTTCTAAATGAAATAAACATCATGATGGGGTCCATGGAGAATGGCCCCATCATGGAATGATCAGGATGATCCAAGTGGTCCATCGGCCACATTTTAGGGTCCCAAGTGAGATCCACACCATTGATCGGTGGGCCTCACTTGGTCCACCATAAAAACAAGTAAAACTACCCTATAGAGGCACCCACCGTCCGATCTTCTCGCTCCTAGGGGTTCCTTGGCACCTTGGCTTCAACTTCAATGGTTAAGATGAAGAATGGAGGGTTGAGATGGGAGATGATGGGGTAGGAAGGTGGGCCACTTGGAGCTTAGGGATTTTTATAAAATTCCATACGTGGGACTCTTGGTTGCTTGGAATTTTTTGAAATGAGAAAAGAGAGAAAGAGAGAGAGTGATGTAGAGAGAGATGGATGGATGGATGAATGATGTTTGTGTAAGAAATCTTTGACTTTTGAGGCTTTTGTGTAAGGGAGGTATGGGTGGTGAAGACTTTGGAGGCTTTTTGTGTAAGAGAGGTATGGGTTTGGGAGACTTTTGTGGTTGCTTGGGAAAAGGGATGGAAGTGATGTGTACTTGACATGTGATGGATTGATGGGATTGATGTGATTGATGTGACACATCGTAGAAATTCTCTTGGTTTTCGTAACGCGCGGCGTTTTCTCGCACCGAACGTTGGCCCATAACTCTTACCAGGGTATCGCCTCGGCTCGCGAGTCGCGGTATCGGAACCGCGGCGACGATGCGGTCGCTATGGTATTGGTCTCGGGTTGAGTCGACTCGGGTTGTCGGCACATGAATCAGGGTCGCGCGTCGATACTGGTTAAGGGTCGAAAGTTGCCAGAATTCGACCGATAAGACCACGGAAGTGTACGAAAAGGTACGGACCAAGATACGGGTCTTACACTAACAAGGTCTACATCTATATATCCAATCGATTCCAAATGATTGGATGTTAGATATGTGTGAGTAAAATCCTTGTTTGTATGTTAAAAGCATAATACTTTGATACTGAAGAGAATATTTTCTTAAAATTAATGCCTCTACTTATTAGAACCCCTTAGCAACCATTATGGCTTTATATCCTTTGATATTATCCATAGAGTTCCTTTTTTTTAATACCCATTTACTACCGATTGGTTCAATCCCTTTGGGTTATTCATCAATATTCTAGATCTTATTGTCCTTCCATGGGTTTTAATTCATCTTTTATGGCATCAATCAAGAGAGTTGGCACCCCTGCTATTTACAGTATCCTTAATAAACCCATAGTTCCCAATATCCACAATTCTAATAGGGACAACAGAAACTGGAACCTTTTAACCTTACTAGGTATTCAAGAATTAACTATCCTGGGGTCAGGTTTTCCTTCTTGTAGTTTAAAAGCTCGGCTTCTACAAGACAACCTCATACATGAAGGTGTCATAAATTAAGGTTTTTGATACAACCTTGCTTGGGACTTGATTAAGGATATGTATGGTGTATTACGTGACGATGTTAATAGGTATTCTATAAGAGTTAAAGGTGTCTAGGGTAACTTATTCATTGTATATGAAGTATGCGTAACATAATGAGAGTATCCATCTAAAGGTAATAAAACACTTCCACCCATTCCAAAATGTTGTAAGGAACGGTCCACAAATGTCTACATGCATCACCTCTAAGAGACCTACACTCCCAATAGCACCATTATAGTGTCTCAATCTACTTTTACTTAATGCAGTCAGTACAGACCCTACTCCATAAAGTCCAAAGACTGAAGGATTCCTTCTTGGACAATCATTTTCATTCTCTCATAAGACATGGGCTAATTGCGTGTGCTACAATATGAAGAAATTATCACTCCCTAGTTTTGCTAAGTGGCACTCCCACTTCCATGTAAAGAACTAACCCTAAGACATATGAGGCATTCAAGTCCAACTGGCAAAAGATATTAACCAAGATGCTAGTGCCAATCACATTAAAGTTATAATAAATACCAAGCTTTCTATTTTCAAATTTAAACACATAACCATATTGTCTAAACAAGAAATAAAAACTAAATTGCACCTTACAGAAGGCGTGTAAACAATATATATTAAATCTAAAATTTAACCTAACCTAACCTAAGACTACAAACTTTAATTACCTGCTCGTCCGTCCTAATGTCATTGTCCACATATACTAATTTTTCAATATTAGTTGGTCTTTATGTAACGTCCTGAAAATCGGGGGTCGATCAAAGCTCTACTCTTGAGTTCCAATGCATCACTTATGCAACATAGATAATGATGATTGAATGTTATCCATATTAGTGCATTTAAACATGAGTGGGATTATACTAAAATAGCATATCGTACTCCAAAGTTAATATAATTTGGTAAGCGGAAGACAGAAATATATGCATTTAATTATGAAAACGTTTCACAAATTTCAGAGTATAAGTATGAAACCAGGCTATATATATATATACATGTGTTGTTTCTAACCATATAAAATACAGGAAGTAAATGTGTTCAACTAAACAAGTATCCCAGTAGTCTCTGCGCATCGGTATGAGATATACATAGATCTGCCCGATAGTTAAACGTAGGAGAATCCTTCCTCCTCTCCTACGAACTCCAACTCTGCTGTATAGACCTCGCCAGAACCTGCATTTAAATCAGAGTCTGGGTGGTGTTTTAAAACACCGTCCCAAGTGAGAATGAGTAGCTAATTCAGTGGAACTATAAAGTAAAGGTTAACATGTTATCAATTCAGTCAAGCAGTAATGATAAGGCAGTACAACAATCAGGTCCTTATTACTCTTGTTAATGCAATAATGGTATGCGATAATGATGTATGCCCTTGCTTGCACTCCCTCAGCGACATCATCTCACGATCACGCATGCAACACTCCCACTGTGCTCAACTCCAACGTCAAAGGTACATGTAATGCGGTGCATGTGCTTGTTAGCTAAGTTCTTAATTAGACTTATTCATACAGTATGTTTGGAAAGCTAAGGTACCTCCCTTTATATCATTTACCCAAACAATGATCAATCTGGGGTCATAAATCCTAGTTAATCGCATACGATGGGAAGTTTCAAGTCACTACAGAGAGGCTCGTCACCTCAGCGCAGGCCTAGTTTATACTCAAGGTCACTACGAAAAGGCTCATCACCTTAGCGTAGTCCTAGTGTATACTCGAGGTCACTCCACCAACGCCTTACCAACTGATAGTCTATTTTTGAAAGCTTGTTACCAACCCGACTGGGGACCACTGCCAGGCTGCGCCAATTAGGCTGACAGCTCTAATACAGTGTCCCATATTACCGTATTCGGCTCACGAGTTTGGGTTACTTACTGGTCACTACGGGAAGGCTCGTTGTAACACCTCAGATTTTTACCAACCTGGAATTAGACGTCCTTAGGCAATGAGTCAACCATAACACCTTGATAACCTCTTATAACTCAATTTCAAAGCCAAAGAAATCGTTTAGAACGAAATTCTTTAGAAATTTAACGTGAATTAACTAGCGCTACACTAGATTACCTGTGAAATAAGCACTAACTACTTTAAATATGATCCGTAAGACTCAAAACCTGTAGAATCAGTAACGCTACGCTATCTTAAAATTCAGGATCAATCTCTAAACCCAGTTACTCTCGGGAGCACTTTGAAACTTCATATCGGACCTGGACCCCCCGTCGAAAGTCCGATAGCAATGAACTTAGACCATTATGACCGCCTAGTTGAACTTGACTATCACCATGAAAATCACGTCCAAACGATGCTCTGGGACGATTTTCTTGAGTCCAGAGTGAAGAGAGTGAGAAAATGAAGATTTTTAAGAAATTAAATATAATTTTAAGTAATCTGGAACGTGTCACTTGCGCGATGATTCTAAGCGTTCTGACCGTTAGATTTTGATCCAAATTTACCCTCGGATCAAGATAAGTGACCCATACATGTCATAGCACTTGTGGCCCTGATCAAGTTTCGGTGACCACTAAACTGAAACTGGTCCGCCACGGTCGATCTGAAAACCCGACCGGACTGAAAACTTAGCTTGACCTAGATCCGATAGTAGAAAGCTTAAGTCCGACCGCATTTAGTAACAGGACCTCCAGAAGTGCTCCGTTAAGACAAAACAGTCTGTATTTGGATATAACCTTAGTATACCATGGCCCTAAGTCTAATTTGGAGAGTTTTGGGCCTATATAAGGACCTTAAACCCTCACTCTCTCATCCCATACGAATTTGGGAAAACCTAGGAGAGAGAAGAGAGAAAAGAGAGAGAAAGTGTGAGAGAAGTGGGAGGATCTTCCTGCTATCCTACGTGCTTAACCATCATGATCTAATCGCTTTTTCGACGATTCTAACTTCGTTCTTACGTAAGAAAGCCTAACCCTAACCTATTCTAGGGTTTTAATTGGTGCAAGTGGTGAAGTAGCTAACCTAAATCATACTGTAGGTTTCCAATCAGTCGTTGACAAAGACTTAGAGTCTCTATTGAATTCGTTGCACTTCTACGGCATAAGGTGCAGATTTTAGACTCTTAGGTTGTCATTTTTTAAAGCTTTCAATGTCAGCTAATGATAAATTATTGACGAAGATGCTATTTCACATATAGAACATGTTGTCCGTTTTCCATTTTGAATACATACGAAGTATATGAAATTTTATGTATTTTAGGTATTTGTAGAAAATATCGTATACGTATAAATTCTATAAATGTGATTGCCATGAGTATTTGTCGTATATACATGCGAGTTATGAATGCAGTATCTGTTTGGCGAAAGGATTCGCCCTAATACAAGTTTTAGCAGACATATGATGTGTAGGCTAATATGTGTAGTCTAAGTGTTTGTATAAATGCTTGTATGAGTATATACGTAGTAAATAATGCTTTACTTAGGTGTTGAGATAGGATTCTCAACTACCTTAGCGATATTTATGATTTTCTCCATGCAAGTTGTTTAACTTAGTCGCTTTACTTTGAAATGCATGTGTATGGATTCTTGTTCATGTTGTATCTTATAACATGTTGGGAAATATACTTGAATTATTTGGTTATTTCTGTTCTGGCTACTGTACATGTTTACTGGTTAATATGGAATATGTTTGGGGCTATGTTATGGTCCAGGCAATCGGTAACAGATTTGAGCTCGTGGTTGGCCTCTATTCGTCATGCAAGACGTGTTTAACGAACCCGAGTCGTGCGTTGCTTGTCGGCAGTGGTTAGGCCACACGAAGTGCTTATGCACTTCATGTCATACAACTCAACGGGCGCTCGTACTAGTTGAACTCATCAAGTAACCCGATTGACCGTTGTATGTTCACTTGTATTGGTCATAACTGCTTGAACGTAGGGTACTGAACTTACCAGTGAAAATCCTGATAACCATGGTACCTTATTCCATTAAGACTCATGAGCTGGGCATGGTGGTATAGGACACCGTGGTTGAGCTGTCGGCCTATGCTGGGGCCACGAGCCTCCCCGTATGACCAGTGAGCAATCTAAACTCGTGAGCCGATTATGGTAGTATGAGACACTATATTCGAGCTGTCGGCCTACACTGATAAGGTGATGGGGGAGCGGTGCAACAAGTGCGTGTAACAGCCCTGACAGCCCTTTGTAGTGACCTCGAGCATACTCTGAATCTGCGGAGAGGCAACGAGCCTTCCCGTAGTAAACAGAGTATAAACTAGGCCTGTATTGATAAGGTGATGGGGAAGCGGTGCAACGAGTGTGTGTAACAGCCCTGACAGCCCTTGCAGCGACCTAGAACTGCATTATCGTATGAGATTAACTAGGAGTGACGACCCTAGACAGGATCTTTATTTGAGAATGATATAAGGGAGGTACCTTAGTTTTCCAATCCTGCTGTATGAAAAGGACTAATAACAACTCAGTAATCATGCCCATATTGCATTGCATGTACCTGGAAGATGTGGAGTACTTGAGGGACGAAAGCATACCGTGAACGTAAGATGGTGTCGCATGAGGGAGTATGTTGGCGAGGGCATGCATCATTATTGCATCTCATCCATACATTAATCACAGTATTCAGGAATGTTTGATTTGCTTGCTTTATCATTACTGCTTGACTGAATTGATAACATGTTAACCTTTGCTCTATGATTCCACTGAGTTGATCACTCACTCCCACATTACGGGACGGTATTGTACACACCAACCAGTCCTTATTTTAGTTTCAGATGATGGCGTTGCTTGTGAAGCGGAGTCGGACTTTCATTATGATGAGGAGGGTTTCTCCTATAGGCAGCTATCAGGCGGGTCTATGTAGACCGTGTTCTGATCAACTGGATTACAGGGAGGTTGATTAGACGCCATGACACTTGTCATTTTACACTTTTGGAGCACTCATGTATATTCTTTTTGTTAATTTTTAGAATATACATGTATATATTTAACCTGGTAACATGTTCACACTCTGGAGACTTACAACACTCTATATATGTTATATATACTATCACAGTCTTTCGCTCGCATAATTTAACTGTCTGTGGAGTATGATATGCTGTTTTGGCTTAATCTCACTCATGTTTAATACACTAACATAGACAACATTTAATCATAAGCATTTATGTTGCATAAGTGATGTTCTGGAACTCAAGAGTGGCGTTTATGCTCAACCCCTGATTTTTGGGATGTTACACTCGTTGCCCTAGCGTAGGCCGACAGCTCGACCACGGTGTCCCATACCACCATCTCTGGCTCATGAGTCTTAGCAGATCGAGGTACTAAGGTTAAACGGGCTTTTCACTGGTAAGTTTGGTACTTAGGTTCAGGCAGTAGTGTCCATACATGGTGAACATACATTGGGTCAATCGGGTTACTTGATAAGCTTGACTGGTACGAGCGTACGTTGAATTAATCGACATAGAGTACATATGCACTCCTCGTGGCCTAGCCACTATTGATAATCAGCGTATGACTCGAATTCCTTGAACGTATTCGTTATGGCTAAAATAGTTTGGCCACCGATTGTAAACCATTACCGATTTCCTGGACTACATCGTAGCCCCAATCACATTCCAAGTAATAACATTCCCATATAGTGCTCATAATAAGATTTAGCAACCAACTCATGCGTTTTAATCATCTGAGCATTCTATAAACATATAGTGAACATGACATCACACATGTATATTTCATACATAAATCATTAAGCCTAATGTAAATTAAATGGAGAAATCTATTCAAATCACTGAAGTAATTGAGGATCTCATCCCAACACCTTTAATAAATACATTTCATCGAACAATTACTCATTTAGGCATTTTATCAAACACCTAGACTACACACTACAATATACACGTGATATATCAATTATAACCTATATTATTGAGAATCCTTTCACAAAGGAGTTGCCACACATACAACGATCATGTATTTTCAATTTAACAAGCATGACAAGTATAAATCATAATTCTATATTCATTCAAACATTTCAACAAACACATGAAATGCATTATATTCTACATATTCATATATGTGTGTAAGATGCTGAAAACGTCATATCTAGGCGCATGTGATAGCAAGTAAGTCAGTCATAAACCATTACTGACATTGAAAGCCCTGAAAACCATAAACTAAACATTTATAGTCCGCACCTTTCGTCGATATACTCATATCGAACTCAGCTTGTACACTAAGTCTTCACCTACAGCACAATGGCTACCTGAATCACGAAATAGGTTAGCTATTTCGCCAATTCTACTATTTTGGATTCCTAAATCAGATTAGGGTTAGGATTTCTTACCCAAAAATGGAGTTGAAAACGACGGTGTAGCGACACGGAAGAGACGATTTGATACGTGGAGCGGTGGGAGCGAATCCTGGCTACTAACTCCAGATCTCTCTCACTTCTCCTCGCTTTCTCCTCCTCTTTTCTCTCTTCTCTCTCCTAGGGCTAGAAAAATCGTATGGAATAGAAATGGGATGGGTTTAGGTCCTTATATAGGCCCAGAACTGATAAAAATGGCCCCAGGGCCATGGTATACTTAGGTTATAGCCCAAGAGTGGCTGTTTCGGTCCAACGGAGCTCATCTGGAGGCCCATTTTCTGTTTACGATATGGGAAAAGTCTCATGACATTAGATCTAGGTCAGGTTAAGTTTTTGGTCCGATCGGATCAGTGGATCGACCGCGGAGGACCTGTTTCAATTCAACAGTCACTGGTTCTCGATCAGGGCCACAAGTATACTGACATGTGTTGAAAATTTTTCCTGATCTGAAGGTGTAATTGGGTCAGAATCTGACGGTCTAAAACCTTACAATTGGTCTGCAAGCGAACGACTCAATTCACTTAAGTTTCAGTTCATTTTTTAAAGGCATTCACATTTCTCACACACTTCGCTCTGGGCTCAAGTTGTGCATTTCGGGATACCATTTGAACTTAATTTCTAAGATGGTTGTCAAGTCCAGCAAGGTGGTCATAACCGTATAGTTTCACAGTAATCAGACTTTCAACGCACCGTCCAGGTTTGATAGGGAGTTTCAATGTGCTCCCGAGAGCAACTGGGTTTTAAGATTGATCCTAAGTTTTTAGGTAGTGTAGCGTTAACGGTTCTACTGGTTTTGGGTCTTACAGATCGTATAGAAAGCAGTTCAAGCTAATTTACCGTTTAATTCGGTTTAGTACGTAATTAATTTTCATCAAATTTCTAAAGGATTCGGTCCTTAGTGATTTCTACCTGAGGTGGTGTTGGGGATTTTGACCTGCAGAATCACATAGATCTAGATCTAGGATAGTAATCCAATGATACCAAGCACACACAAGAGAACACAGATTTAACGTGAAAAACCCTTGCAGGAAAAACCATGGCATAAAGCGATAGATCTCCACTATAAAAATAAAAATTACAAAGAGAGAAGACTTACCCGATTCGAACAACCTCGAATCTCACTGTTGTTACACCCTTTAGAAACCCTAAAATCCTTTTAGGAACCCTTGGAACTCCTTTAGAAAGCCTTAGAATACATCTCAATCTCGTATACACCCTTTTATATAAGTTTAGAAAGAAGTAGAATCGGAATAGGAAACAAAAATCACAAAATCTGCGTTTCCGCAGAAAATCTGTAACATTGTCGATGACATCGAAGGTCCATCGATGTCATTGAGAATGGACCAAAACTGTCCAGCGACAAGGGGTGAAAATTTTCATGAATTATCAATGGCATCGAGAAACCTTCGATGTCATCGACGATTGCCATCGATGTCATCGACACCCTGTCGATATCATCGACAGGCCAACAGACAGATTTAAGACATCAGTCCATAACAGGTGGTACTCGGGTCTTTGTACGAATTTTTTCAGGACGTTACACTTTAGCTACTAGAGCATTTTTTATATGAAATTACATATGTGAATAGAAGTACTGTAATCCATTCACCAGGAGTCTATTGATAGATTAGCAAGATTAGGTTCGAATGATAGACCGAACAATGTTCTTAGTCTTCTTCACGAGTCATTCTTTAAACTTAATGCATTCCTTCTTTTGAAAGCTTGGCTTCATACAAAAGAAGCATACATCCTTCTTAGCTCAAATATTCTTTTGACTAATCCTCATGTTAAGGCTAACCATCAATTGTAAAACCTAAAGCCCTTTTTTTTTGGTATTTGGTTTCCTTTTCTTATTCTCATTTTTTCCATTATCTAAAGGTTACAAGATATGCATTATGTGTCATTCCTTACCTACTGAGTCTCTCTTTCACTTGAATGCACTGAGCAATTAGCTTGTTCAACATCAACTTCTCATTTTAAGTGCATAGTTAATTTGAAATGGAACAAACTGAGGGAAAAAGTTTAAAATCAAGAAGATTAGGAGCTCATCTTCTATTTTTTAGGCCTAATGCTTGAATTTTTTATACTACATCAGACAACTTCGAGGTGTCCTCTTGGATAATGTGTTGGCCATTATAAGATGCACAAGTCAGTTTGTGTACAAGAAAATCTATTTCAGCTTTATCCAACTTTTGAAATCGGATTCCTATTTCGTTTAGGAGTTCCTTAGCATTCCCAGTGTCAAGCATGGAATCCTTCACAGTCTTAGATATCAAATGCTTCATGATTTTGCGACACATCTTATTGGACTTGAACTAAGCCTTACAATATGCGATCTCTGACTTTGAATGAGTGCAAGATAGCTTAGGAAGTTCACCTTCTTCTAAGGCTAGGTAGAAGTCCATGCAACCTAGGACAATCTCAACAAACTCTTTCCATTTGGGATATATTTGTTCCAGTTAAAGACGGAATAGAATTGTTTTGAGTTGGAATGTTCAAATAGTTCATAGTTGAATGTAGAAAACAGACACTCTCAATAAATATATCACATCTAAAGCAATACATGAATACAAACTTAATATCAGGCACTGCACTATCATTCAATTGATTGGGGCCATCAGTTGAATTACCTAGAATGACGATGGGCCTACTTCATCAACTGTAGCAAGAGCCTAGCGCATCATTATAACTCCTTTGGGTGGTAATTACGACCCACAAGTGGCTCTACTGAACATGAAGCTAATCAATATTAATTACATAAATCTAAGACGCCCAACACCTTTAGACGAGATGGACCTCTTGAACTTATGTTACCAACACTAGTCACTTCACACACTCGTATCATTGCAAACAATAATGCCTATTTGCTCTAATTGCCATTTGTAATGGATCCAAAAATAAAGACTTTCACGAATTCAGGTCACTTTGGTGGCTAGCACAACCAGTTCCAGTTTTTGCAATTCAGACTCAAGGATTGCTTTCATGGCTTTGCCCTGAACGAACCATCGTAAAAAAAGTCTAATTTGGCCCAAGATACGACTGATGTTGACCGTCCATAGGCTGAAGTATCTTTCTTAAAACTAACAGTTGGATTAACGCTTTAAAGGTCAATGGTTGATATCAACCATGAAGTATGGGCAATTTCCTTATTTTGGGCCAAATTAGAAATCAATTGCATTATACCATATGCATGCTGAAATACCATGGTTGTTTGTCAAGTGAATCCTACCAACCTCTC
This sequence comes from Magnolia kwangsiensis, assembly GCA_037074715.1. Classification (NCBI taxonomy): domain Eukaryota; kingdom Viridiplantae; phylum Streptophyta; class Magnoliopsida; order Magnoliales; family Magnoliaceae; genus Magnolia; species Magnolia kwangsiensis. The sequence continues at coordinate 158,467,824 of CM073573.1, read as the reverse complement.
ATTATTTAGTTAGGTTCACCTGTACTAAAAATGACAACCCGAGTATAATGATTCTTAATCATCCAGTCTATCATATACGGACTAGATTGATCAATTTTATCACTCATTTTATTTTTCATCATAATCTTACCATTGGATCATGTGATAAGGCCCACTTAATGAGCAATCGATCTTGTTAGTCAAATATCTCCGTGATCTAGAACCCAATCGAGGCGAGTGACCGCTTCTTTTGAAACTCTTGATGAAGAGAGCAAAATCACTAGATTAGATCTTCTTAAGGCTTCCTAAGGGGGCCAAAAGTGGGTCGCAATCTATTAACGTCGCATGTACCGCTCAAGGGACGGCACATCTGACGCATTGCAGGCCCCATACACTGATTCGGCTATTCAGAGGTCATGGGGCTCAATCTCATCAAAACATGTGTGGGCCCCACATCTTAGAGTGATCACATCTCTTAATCTTCGCATAGATCAACAGATTTGGACAAGTGTGACTAACTACAATTTTAGACCCAAAACAAGGTCTAAAATCGGGCCCTATATTAACGAGAGACGGGCATAAAACCTAGCCCATTCAGAATAAGCAAACATGCCCAAAAAGTAACCTAATCAGGAGCAGATAAACATGATGTACCATTGAAAGAATGGGTGGTTATCAACCATACCAGCCTCACCATTTGGGCCACAAATAAGGTTTTCAAAATTTAACCTAATCAATAACTTATTTTCTAATGTGATGTCAATCAAGGGGATAGCCCCAAATTTTACAAGCAGTGCTGTCAATATGGGCAGTTCAAATCTCAAGGTCACATCATACAAACAAATGATTTAGATCCTGACATGAATGATGTCCTAATGGACATCTTAGATCAAATGGTCATGATATCCTAATGAACTGTCCAGATAAAGACTCAGATCTGCACAGCAAGAGAAGTTATCATGTACATTCTTTTACGGCAGCGCTAATGATGGGGTTCATCCGGTTTTGCCATCTTCACAACCAGAATGACTCTCAATGGTCCGACGAGTGTCAGTTCGACGTTGGGTCCTTTGACTGTCAAAGTGAAAGGCGTGCTGTTGGAAACTCATTGTCTCCCTTTCTTTTTATTGATGAATATGCATGGAGTACATCTACATTGAAAGAGTTTTCAGTCATGGCCCTTGAATCGAATGGAAAATAAACACAATGCATAGGAGACTCCGAAACTAACTGTTAGACTTAATTGTGAAATAATAGATTGCATTATGCATCAATCTTGGAGATCAAACAAACTTTAATCTTAAAGACACACCTGAGTGGGAAGCCATTCTTACTTTCCATTGACGGGGATGTTTATTGATATTCCACACCTTACACCTTGCAATGGGACTTGGGTTTTGTGCCTATGTAGGTGAAGAGACTATGACCTGCATTTATAGTAAAGGGGCCTGGAGTAGTCCAACCCATCACCACCATTCCTCCCTCACGAGTCTCCACACTAGATAAGAGTCCATATTCAACCGAAATATTGTGGATATGTAACACAGTCCAAGCATACCAACCTTACATATCTAAACCGATTGTTATGGGGTACACCAATATGCTCAATCTGAATATCCATCAATCAGATCATTCAAATCTTTGATCACGTGGGGCCCACCTAATAGAAGTCTTACAAATCTCATTGAAAGTTTTCAGTTCATTGTCTCCTGGGGATGGGTTCCAAGTAAACCATGTTGGATATGGGCCTGTGGGAAACCTCTTATGAGTGGGTCTCACATGGTTTCCTCTATAGTAATTTTCTCATGACCCTTTTCCAATTCTTTTTCTTGAAATTCAAATTTAAAATTGAACGAGAAAGAGAGAGAGAGAGAGAGAGAGAGAGAGAGAGAGTGATATGGATAAGCTCTACTCTCCAAACTCCTCTCATATCCTCTCAATAGAGGGTGGCATTCTCTCATTAAAGGTATCCCAATTGAGAGAGAGAGAGAGAGTGAGAGAGAGAGAGAGAGAATGATATGGATAAGCTCTACTCATCTAAACTCCTCTCATATCCTCTCAATAGAGGGTGGCATTCTCTCATTAAAGGTATCCCAATTGAGAGTGTTACCCAGAGAGAAAATAAGGAGAGGAAAAATACTTATTTGTCTATTAAGGCTTGCCTTTAGACGATCTAGACCATTAATCATAATTCAGGGACCATCTTAGCTATAGAATCAGAGGGGTGATCAGATCCTCTCCACTCCCGTAGTGGTTACTTGGACTGCTTGACATAGAGAGTCCATCTTTAGCTTTGTGTGAAGGTCCTCAAGATCATGTAGATATTGTCAGATCCTGAGGGCTCACCCATCCCAATCATTAAACAACCCAGATTGCAGAATCAGATTTTATTCGTGGTGGGGGCAAATACCATCTTAAGGAAAGCGAATGAATGGTGCGACTTGAAGCCATTTCCCTCCATTCTTTAATTTGCCAGTATGCAGATCTAACAATCTTTCCTGGATAGGTTATGACAAAAAATCTCTTCCATCAAGCATTCACAGTCAATTAGTCCACAAGTTGATGGTTAAGAATAGACATATACAATGGTTCATTTCAATGGGAACAAGTCCACAAATTTTGGGTTGACACTCTTTCTTCAAGATTAAGGCTACGGTTTGAGCCCAGCTTACCTACCACAAAAGAAAGAAGTCCGAATTGTATTGGTAGGACATTCCAATGGTGGAGTTTGTTTTGCAGCATTCCCATCCATAGAATGTTGACCAGATCTAGGACATTACTTTGCATTGGGTATTGTATATTTCCTCATTGATTATAGCTTCTACATTTTTTGCATTGATTCAACATGGTTCTCTAGATTTTTGAATTTGGTGTATGCATTTTTTTTCTTCAGGTCCATGTTCTAATTGACTCAAGTACATGGGATATTTTTAAAATTCATTTTCCTTTCGATTGTGTTCATATTGATCATAGTTCTCCTCAATTTGAAATGTTTTTTTTTTTTAATTCTTCATTTCATTATTGGATGGACCCAGAAAATCCTGAAGTTTTAATTCCCTTTCAGACAAAGGTCTGGAGGAGGCTGAGTTTAAAAAATTTTGTAAGAGAGTCGAGTATGCAATTCGTGCGTGGTATCTTTTACAATTCGAGGATATGATGGTACAATGACATCTTCATTTTCTCTATGGAAATCCCATATTATGAAGCACAATTATTAATGTTTGGGTGGTTTCTTGTTTGAATTTTTATCTGAATTGAAGTGGATGTTGTGTTTGTAGCAATTGTACACCCTCTTCAATCCCCTTGATGAAAATAAGAGACTGAAGCAGCAGATGATATCCGCTGAAGATATAGATGCTCATGAACAGAATTTCTTAGCATCCTTGTTTCAGGTCAGTTGCTCTTGCATCCCTTCATAACCTCTCTAGGCTGTACTTAGATTCAGTGTCAGATTGCATTATAACTATTAAGCTGATAAAATGAGAATAGCCAAAATGTAATTTCCTTATCATTCATTCATAACTTCGTTAAACTGCCAAAATAAAAAGTCATAACCACCATAATGGCCATAAGCCAAATCTGTTGTGAGTTGAGACATCGGTGGTTATGGATTCTATTTGGGGTTCACTATATAACAATTGATTACCATCAAAGAGTTAAGGATGATATATGGGTAACATACATACAGAAGGTCTCAAGTCCAACCGGTCAGACAACAAGTTTTAGTCCACCTAGTGGATGACTTCTGTCACGTCCCTGAATCTAGTGTCAGTAATCCATGATTACTATACACCAAAATTTTGGTTGACAGCCTCCGTAGAACTCTGATTTTGGGACTTCCAACTATTACATACTAAGTCTCATAAGCGGGGCTCCACAAGGAGGATTTCTAAAAGTAAAAACGACAAACATGTATTATTTCTCAAAATTTCATCATATTGAACATGTATTACTGTGTACAACTGAGCACATCAAGGCAAAACCAAAACATAAACCATGTCATATTTGCTATACCTAATATACATATTCAGGGTATTACAGAAAAAATATATACATTGATACGTACAAAACAAAAAGGCCAACTGGAGTCTGTAGCCTCCACTCCTGCAGCTCCTTACTCTCACCTGTAAAAAAAAAATAGAAAGGAAAGCTTGAGCTACTAAGCCCAGTGAGTGCATGTGTGCAGTGAAAATGCATATTTCATGTCATGCTTATATAATGCATAGGCCTGTTGGACCGATAACAATAAAATAAAGATACAATGCATTATGTTCCAAAGCATTTTTATATACAGAGGTGAGACTTCTACCCACTTGTAACATATATACTCTTTCAACATTTTCACCACTTTTCACATTTTCCAATTGGATCACCAAAGTCTGAAACAGAGGTGGGACTCGCACATTTCCCAATTGGATCACCAAGGTCTGAAACAGAGGTGAGACTCGCATATGATTGTTACCCACTTGTATAGACTTTTTCCACTGTGGTCAACTATAGAGGTGGGACTACATAATTCACAGGCTGAACTAGTCTAACCCACTTGTGTTGAACCTCACTATCTGCCGAACAACGAGAAGTCATAAGTCGCCTGGCAAAACGATAGCGGACAATTTATAAGCTCGTCACACACAACCTATCTTTGCTTGCCCATAAGCAGGTCAGGTCAAACCTCTCAACCAATTGACACGCGCCGGTGGGAGTCGCTGCGTACTTTGGTATTTCAACATTCCAGCGCTCTACCACCCGCCCTAGGCATTGGTTACTCCCAATGGTACCAATCGGGTTTTAGGGACTTTCACCCACTAACCCTCTAATCATGTCCTATTGAATTATAGATTTTTCGATGTGGTGTCCAACTCAAGTCATAACAAAGTATGTTTCATCACATTTACAATCACCATAGGCATGAGTCCACACACAATCACAATATATCATGTTTTTCAAGGGAAGCATAAGATGACCTTCCTCATGTGGTCTCCTCATGAATTTAAGTTTCTTATAGGGTAGACACATCGTGTGTCATAACACAACCTACTATGATCACCATACCATGATATGAATCAGTCAATCTCAAACATACAATGATACAACAACTATGAACCATGCATATGATATGCACATGACTTAAGAAATCTAAATCCAATTCGAGATTCATTTCCGCTATAAGACTTCATGCCACAAGTATACTTTTTCTCAAGAGTTAACTACATCAAAAGGAGGAAGAATAGCTCTTTTAAACATTTTGTCAAACAGGTAGCGGGGGGAAAGTCTAGGCTACATGGATTTAGTTGGATTTTCCTTGTAAACCCTATTGCTGAATTTTATGGTTTAGTTGGAAACCCCTTGAAAACCCTATTGCTGGATTTTCTGAGTTAGTTGGATTTTCAACTAAAATCCAACTAACTCAGAAAATCTAGCAATAGGGTTTTCAAGAGGTTTCAAAGAAAATCCAACTCAAAAAATCCAGCAATAAGATTTTTAAGGGGTTTCCAACTAAACCATAAAATTTAGCAAAAGGGTTCGCAAGGAAAACCCAATGCACATATATGCGTGCTCTTAATCTATGCACTCACTTGTAACTATCAGAGGATTGGCTCTCAAACTCAGCTTATATTTCCTTTTCTTCTTCTTCTTCTTCTTCTCAACTTCAAACTCAACAAGAAAGAGAGTGTTGAAAATGGGTTGTTGAAAGAGGGTTTTTATGTTTATGGACTTGAAACTGGTTTTAAAATTAGTTTTTTTGTCTAAAGAGAAGGTTTGGGAGGTGTTTTGTGATGTTTTTGCGAAGTGTAAGCTTATGGGAATAATACAAAAATGTTATTTAAGTAATTTGAACTAAAGTATTCCAAGAATTTTAAAAACATCGAGGTCATTTGAGTTATTTTATCAAAATATACATGTGCATATGCTCCATAACTCGACTACGGCCACAAAGGTTAGGCTCTTGGGCCTAACGGATTTTGAAAACTCAATGATGGGGCTCCGCCAGATAAAATAAGGACATAATTGTCATTTCTCAGATTATTTAATTTTAAGTCCATATATTAAAATTCGGACATCGGGTTGAAATACGGCTTGCGGCTCGATAACATAACAATATTATGATCAAGTGAAAACATTCTCGGGGCCAATGGACCTATAGTCAATGGCTATCCAGTGTACAAACTAGATTTCGAGGCTCTGGGTCTTACAACTTCCAACCTTTCATGTGCATGCAATATCAACCCATCCAATAAGTTGGCCCGATCATGAGGATCACCTTGTACAAAAATCAGCCACATCCACTCATTGAGTGGACAATGCTTGTATTTTTCTATTTATCAATGGCTAGATATTGTTTGCTATGGTGTGGCCCACTAGATGAGTCCAATGTTTTAAATATCGACGATATCAGCCGATATATCTCATGATATATCTTGTATCCCACCTGTGTGATACGAAACACACTGGTAGTGCCGATACATCTCACATGTTTGATCTAGTGAGCATTTTCAATTTTCAATCATTTTTTTTTTCGGTTGAAATTATGTTAATCTGTGTCAAATGGTTATAAATCCATTGGTTCTTCATGTTTTGCACGAAAAATCATAGATTTGGAGCTTTGATTTTGATATCCATTGGTTCTTCATTTCTCCATGTTTTTTTTTTCAAAATTTTCCTTCAACCAGCCATCGATTAAGACTAATTTCGAAGTATATAATAGTATTTCATGAAATGAGATCATCACATATATTCGAAGTTCTCAAATTTCTTCCAAATCGTTTACAATGTTTCACTCCAAACATGAAATTAAGCATGTATGAGGGCTAATATACTGATTTGTCAAGTCCTTGTCAATTTTCGGAAAATAAAAATTATTTTTCAATTAAAATTTAATAAAATATTATTCTTTAATTTTTTTTCCTTCAACTGGCTATCAATTGAGACTAATTTCGACGTATTTAAGAGTGTTTGATGAAATGATCATCACATACACTCTTAAATGTTATGCATTCAATTTGAATATAGTTGCATTAGCTCAATAAGATAGTGCATAACTTAGGACCCTATACAAAAGAAACCTATTATGTGCACTTATTTTTTGAGATGTTATGATTTAAAGAGTGTATTAAGGTCTTTTTTAACAAATATTCTTGGAGTTTCATTGAAAAATTTAACCATTTTCCCAATGTTTCCCAAAAAGTGTGATAAATTACCCGATACAAACGATATATCCCATGCGATAACCGATGCATATATGTATCCCAAGGATGTGATACGTTATGCGATACCGATATTTCTAATACTGGTCTCAAGTAATTCATATTCTTCAAGTTCTCTAGTTCCATACACATGTGTACAGCCCAACCTCCCTACCTGCTAGCACATATTCCAGATCCAGGTTGTCCATCAAATGGTCTCCTCCAGTGTAACATCCCAAAAATCGGGGGTCGAGCATAAACTCAGCTCCCGAGTTTCAGAACATCACTTATGCAGCATTTTTTATGATGGATGAATGTTGTCAGCATTAGGCCATAAAACATGAGGTAGATTAAACCAAAAAAGCATATCATACTCCAGAGACAGTTAAATTATGCGAGCGGAAGACTATGATACTATATATAACATATATAAACTGTTATAAGTCTCCAGAGTGTGAACATGTTACCAGGTTAAATATATACATGTATACTCCAAAAATGAACAAAAAGAATATACATGAGTATTTAAATAAAAGGTAAAATACCAAGTGTAGTGACATCTAATCAATAACCCTGTAAACCCGTCGATCAGAACCTACATATAGGAGAAATCCTCCTCAACATCATCAAGAAAGACCGACTCTACCTCATAAGCATCGTCGCCATCTGAAACTAAAACAGGGACTGGTTGGTGTGGCCAACACTATCCTGTAACGTGGGAGTGAGTGATCAACTCAGTGGAAGCTATATACAGCAAAGGTTAACATGTTATCAATCCAATTAAGCAGTAATGATAAGACAGTATAATCAAACAGGTTTTAGATACTCTTGTTAATGCAAGGATGATATGAAGAATGATGCATGCCCTCACCACAATCCCCTCTGCGACATCATCTAACGATCGCGGCATGACTCACTTCCTCTGTACTCTATCACCAACGCCGTTAGCATATGCAATGTGGTGTTATGAATATGCTTACTAAGTTCTTATTAGTCCTTTTCATACAGCATGATTGGGAAGCTAAGGTACCTCCCTTGTATCATTATCCAAACGATGATCCATTCGCGGATCGTCAGTCCGAGATAATCTCATACGATATTACGGTTCTAGATCACTGCAAGGGCTGTCAGGACTGTTGCGCGTAATCGTTGCTCATCTCCCCCATCACCTTATCAATACAGGCCTAGTTATATTCCACATACTGTAACAAGACTCATCGTCCTTATGCACTATCAGGATATACTCGAGGTCACTACAGAGGGCTCGTCACCAATCAATGTAGGCCGACAATAAGAATATAGTGTCTCATACCACCATAATCTGCTCATGAGTATAGGTGCTCACTGGTCACTACAAAGGGCTCGTCACCAATCAATGTAGGCCGACAGCATGAATATAGTGTCTCATACCACCATAATCGGCTCATGAGTCTTAGCGGATCGAGATACCAAGGTTAGAGGGACTTTTCACTGGCAAGTTTGGTACCTTAGGTTCAAGTTGTAGCGACTAAACATGGTGAACAAACATCGATCAATCGGGTTAGTTGATAAGCTCAACTAGGCCAAGCGCACGTTGAGTTGAACGACATGAAATGTATAAGCACTCCGTGTGGCCTAACCACTGCCGAACACCCCAAGCACGACTCAGATTCGCTAAACTCATCCTGTGTGGCGAAAATAACCTCAACCACTATTTACAGAACGGTTTCCAATTGCCTGGATTGTAGTACAGCCCCAAGCACGTACAATTTCAACAACAGGTATGTGATTCATATCCTACAATCATATGAACAGTTATGAAAATATAACTTGAATGTAAATACAATACATGAAGGAAATCATACACACAGTTAAGACGAGCAACCTAAGTTACACAATTCATGAAAATCATACATCCAATTAAGGTGATTGAGATTCATATCTCAACATGCATACAGGTACATCTTGCTAACTACTAACTCATTCAAATGCTTTTACATACACTTAGCCTACACATTACATCATACATATTATGTATCCATTAGCATACGTATTAGGGAGAATCCTTTTGTCAAAGGGTTATCGCCCATACAACAATCATATATTCATGACAATTAGTCATGGCGAGCACGAAAGCAAATTCTATACTCATTCAGTCATTTTTACAAACACTTAGGCTACACATACTAACTACATACCGTATGTTGATATATCATGTATTTGACCAAATCCTTTCACTAGGGAGTTACCTCATATATCACTTGCATATACCCACGATGGATAATCATGACATGTATGAATCCGGGTTCCGTATTCATTTAAATATTTTTACAAATACGTGAGCTACACACTTTTACATATATAGCGTATACTGGCTGTGGCGTGATTTAGGGCAAGTCCTTTCGCTAAGGAGTTGTCACACCTGTAACAAGTATATATTCACGGAAAATAATCCTGTTAAGCGCAAATCCAAATTTCATATGTATACGGTATTTTTCACAAATACGAGGAATACAGTATATTCAACATAATTAACGTATAACTGAAAATCAAAACGGACAACACTTTGTACATGTGAAATAGCATCCTAGGCAAGAATAAATTATTACTTAACATTGAAAGTCTTAAAAACCATAACCTAAACGTCTATAGTCCGCACCTTAAACCAGAAAATGCGAAATGGATATGATTGAGACGATAAGTCTTCGTCAACGGCGGATACGCTGCCTAAGGCATGAAATAGATTAGCCATAACATCATTGGAACTATTCTAGGCTTCAAAACAGGTTAGGGTTAGGATTTCTTACCTAAGAACGGAGTTGGAATCGCCAGAATAGCTATACGGATAGGTGGATTAGGCACGTAGCAAAGCTGGGGAGAATCCTAGGAAGCAGCACCAACTTCTCCCTCACTTTTTCTCTCTTTTCTCCCTCTTGGAAAGCTAGGGTTTAAAAATTCATATGGGATTTGGAATGAGAGTTTTAAGCCCTATTTATAAGCCTAAACTTGATGACAATAGACTTAAGGCCAAGGTATACTTAGGTTATAACCAAATCGGGTCTGTTCCGATCCAACGGAGCATTTCTGAAGGTCCTGTTACTAAATGTGGTCACACTTAAGCTCTCTAATATCAGATCTAAGTCAAACTAAGTTTTCATTCCGGTCGGATTTTCAGATCGACCGTGGCGGACCAGTTTCAGTTCACCGGTTACGGAAACTCGATCAGAGCTACAAGTACTATGACATGTAAGGGCCACCTATCCTGATTCGAGGATAAATTTGGGTCGAATTCTAACGGTCAGAACGCTTAAAAATAACGCGCAAGTGAACCGTTCCAGATTTCATAAAAATATAATTAATTTTTTAAAAATCTTCATTTTCCTACCCTCTTTACTCCGGGCTCAATAAAATGGTCTCACGACATCGGTTGGGCTTGATCTTCTAGGTGATTGACAAGTCCAACTAGGCAGTCGTAATGGTTTAAGTTCATAGCTATCAGACTCTCGATGTGCGGTCTAAAACTAATATAAAGTTACAAAGTATTTCCAGGAGCAACTGGGTTTAGAGCTGGATCTTAGATTTCAGGATAATGTAGCGTTAACAATTCTATAGGTTTTGGGTCTTACAGATCGTATTTAAAGTGGTTGGTGCTAATTTGGTAGGAAATCTAGTGCAGCGCTGACTAAAACACGTTAGATTTCTAAAGAATTAGGTTCTAAATGATTTCTCTGGCTTTGGACTCGAGTTTTGAGAAGTTACCAAGGTGCTATGGTTGACCCATTGCCTAAGGATGCCTAACTCCAGGTTGGTAAAAATTTGGGGTGTTACATCCAGTGTTCGAAATATTGGTATCGCATTATGTATCGCACCTTTGGGATACAGATACGTATCAACTATCGCATGGGATATATCGATTGCATTGCGTAATATATCGTTGTTGTTGGAAACATGGGGAAATTGGTCGATTTTTTCAATGAAACTTCAATGATTGTTAAAAAATACATCAACACACACACACACACACACACACACACACACACACACACACACACACACACACACACTTATAGACCAAAACATTACAAAAAATATGTGCACATAATAGGTTTTCTTTGTATGGGGTCCTAATTTATGCGTTGTCTAACTAAATTGATGCAAGTATATTCAAAGTTCATTCATATAATTTATAATATAAGAAGACATGTGGAAACGCAACCAAGACATTCAAAATCAAAAGAAGAATCACTAGATGAGGTTACATACATATTTGTTATGTTTGGACATAAGGATTGCAACCGATTTGCGACCAAGTGGGAAATTTTAATTTTTTCAACTTTCCGCAACTTGGCCTATTTCCTCCAAATCTCAAAATTGAAGCTCCCAATCCATGTATTTGTAACAATTTAACATTAATTTAACATGATTTATTGAAAATAGAAAATGCTCACCGAATCGAATATGTGAGATATATTGCACTACTTGCGAGTTTCGTATCGCACAGGTGAGATACAAGATAAATTTTCTTGATATTTAAAACACTACTTGATACGAACTAAATTTTCATGATAATACATAATATGTACATTAAAACACTTGAAGCTAATGCGTCCTTGCAAACATCACGTTTTATTTTGCATTCATCATAGTCTTTTCTCAAGAATCCTTCCCATATTGAGCTTTTTTCTTCATCTTTTCACCCTCATGTAGGTATTGGAAAAGAGCAAATTTAAAATAGTGACTGACGAAGAAGTTGAAAATGCACTCTCTGGGCAATACCTACTAAATCTTCCGATCGAGGTTGATCTATCAAAGGTTCAAAATCAGACTATATCTAGATGACTACATGATTTTAATCCATTCTTTTATTTTCCATATTCAGCAATAGTTATTCTCATGCTTTCTGTAATATTAAAGCTCACCTAGTTTTCAATGAATGTAGCTTGACTCGCAGCTTTTGAAGAAGTATTTTGATGATCATCCTCATCAAAACCTACCAATGAATCACGATAAGGTATTATTGTTTTAAATCATAATGTAGAAGTGTATGACATAAAAATCATGAAATGAAACATTAGCTCTATTCAGGTGTCTACAGAAGCTAATTCTATTGCAGATTCTCTCTCAAAGGAGGCATTCGATAGATCTTCTCTTTGTATAGGGACTCTTATCCACTGCCTTGATAGATTTTGGTGGTGTTTTAATTAACTGCAATTCATTTTTTTAAAAAAAGGAAGAAGAAGGATTCTGTATATTTTCAAGAGGAATGCCAATTGCAGAAGATTTCTGGTGCATGCTTGGACACATTACAGACATGTACAAGATCTAGGCCACTCATATGGTGGGCCACATCATACCGGGTCAAGATCCAAAAATGAGGCAGGTTGAATGGACCATCCTAACCACTCAACTTAAAGGAAACAATTGTTACCACCCATTTTTGGGACATGTTTTGATCAAGAGGTTAGCATTTTCTGATTAGCCTGATTTCCTGGCCATCGCCGATAATGTATGTAATTCAGGATGAATCATCTATATCTTGTATATGCCTAGCATGTCATCGGAACTCTTGCATGGAGAGTAGTGCACAACTAGCATTCCTCTATTTTCAATTTTCTTTAGCATATTTTTCTATTCATTTGTATGCACTTAGAAACTTGCATAAATATGCACATTGAATCTTTTTGGCTTCTTATTACTTCCATTTAACAAAACATTATTTAAATACTGTTCAAATACATGGTGAATGTAGGTAGAAAGAGAATAGAGAGTGAAAGAGAAGGAGAAAGAGAGAGAAAGAGAGACTTCAAACTAATTTCTTAGGCTCCCTTGTTTATTTATATTGCCATTAGCAGAATTTAATTTACAATGATAAAAAGACAACTACTGTTACAATAAGTCAAACACCCTACTTTCTTAGGCTCCCTTATTTATTTATATTGCCATAAGCAAAATTTACAATTTATAAAAAAAGAAAAGAAAAGACAACTGCCGTTACAATAAGTCAAACACCCTTTCTATGGTATACCACAGGTGTACACAGTGAAGTACTACAACTACTACATTCTTTACACTCTCTCCCAAGTTGGAGCATAGATATCATACATTCTTAGCTTGCCCAAAGTATCACAAAAACAAGTACAACATCATATCACTGTTAGATTATTGCTTTCTATTATTTCACAAGAGATGAGTCAGGTAATTCCACCTCTACCTAAACCTAAAGCTACGAATCAGAATACGAGCATCAGGTCACGCTCAATGGGGTGTAGCCCAATCAGTCATCATGATAGGCTTTCCTCTCTTTGTGATCGAGGCATACTGGTAGATATATCTAATTCCACACCATTGAAGCAAGCCTCTGGTAAGGGGGATAGGAAAAGGAAGTCTAAGGACACAGAAAATTGGGGAAGGCCTATGCCTAGAGATGGACATTTCTCCCTATTTCTCAGACCGTTCCAGACAAAAAATTGGAGACATGAACAGCCTCCAAGACAGCGATAGCTCCAGACGCGATACAGTAAGAAAATCAGATGAAAGCGGCTATGGGGAGGATTGTTTGGAACAAGTTCTGGATTACCTTTCAGATAAGATGGTGGAGGTTGTACCTAATAGTTTACCAGAGACAATAGAGGTTCAAGCAGGGGCACCTTCTATCGCTTGTCTAGTGGAACCAAGTCATGTAAGGAGTGTATATCAACGAAGGAATAAGGAATCAAAACAGCAAGTAGTGGGAGACAAATCAGATGATTGGAACTAAAGACTAAAATGGAATGATCGAACGGCCATGAACTCTGGTTGTGTTACTGATGGATAGCATTTTAATGTGGAACGCTCAAGTGGGGAATGCGGCTACTATTAGGATGGCAAAAAGGTACATCCATTTACACAGGATTGGCATAATTGCCATCCTAGAACCTATTCTGAGAGAGGAGAAACGAGTGAGGATTGGTCTCAAGCTAGGATTCCATACATCCTTCTTCAATGTTGTGGAGGGTGGAAAGGTTTGGGTTTTTAACAAGGAGGATATTCAAGTCCAGCTTAGCGTGTCATCAAACCAGCTTATTAACTTAGAGGTGTCAATTCTAGGTGATGCAAAAGAAGTGTTTTTATTTATAGTGTATGTGAAATTGATGCAGGACAATTAACCACTTACTCTAAAAGCTCGAACTGATAGAACATGGTGAATCAATCCATTTATCCCATAGCCCGAGCCCCACATCATGGTGAATCAATCCATTTATCCCATAGCCCGAGCCTCACATCCCATGGGTTAGTAGGACCTCGGCCAAACCCCCCTCGTGGGCACACTTCACATGGGTTATGCTTCACATGGGCCGCCCACCCCGAGTGTGCCCCTGCATCCTAGGGGCCACCCTACTCGAGCTCAGTGTGAAAATGTCCATGCATTAATTACGGTGAGGAGTCTCGAACACGAGACCTCCCACTTTAATGCAGGACAATTAACACTTTCTTTAAAAGCTCGAACTGATAAAGCATAGTGAATTAATCCCTTTATCTCATAGCCCGGGCCCTAAATCCATGGGTTAAGTCCTCGGCCGAACCCTCCTCATGGGCTCCAAATTCATGGGTTCCACCTCACACGGCCCCCAAATCCATGGGTTCTGTGGGCCGCCCATCCTGAGTGTGCCCCTGCGTCCAGCCACCCCACTCGAGCCTGGTGTGAAAATGCTCCCGCATTATATGGAAAGAAAGGAATGGGCCTCGTCTCGAAGGTGCGTCCATAGAGGTTGGTAGGATGATGATTGCGATCCGAAGGTGGCTCCATATCTTTAGTCTGATGCTTCCACCTCTTAGAGACAGTTCGTTATTTAGGTGTCAAGTCCTGGGCTTGACCTCAAAAAGTCAGCACACCAAATTTGTTTCCCTCATGAACTGGGAAAGGCCAACATCCGGATAGGTTAAAGTTAATGTTGATGGCTCTTCGCATGGAAACCTAGGTGAATCGGGAGGTGGGGGCGTCTGTAGGGGTCCCAATGGTGATTTTCTTTTCTCTTTCTCTAAAGGCTATGGTCAGGGCTCCAATATCTGAGCTGAAGCCTGAGCAATTTTCAAGGGGCTAAGTCTAGCCTTGGACAAGGTTTATGATAAAATCATGGTTAAAGCGACTCGAAAGTCATCATAGATATGCTCAGGTCGAAGGGAGCTTCCAATTGGAATTTGTGGTATCGGAGGGCCCGCGTCGTGGCTTTGAAAAGGGACATAGAGGTTGTCATAACTTATGCCCCTAGGGAAGTAAATGAGCAAGCGGATGCTCTTGCCAAGCTAGGAAGCCTTACACAGATGTGGAGGGTCTTTGAGGGGGAGGCTAATCTTCCTCGCCCCATCCGGGGATTAATCTTCTTAGATTGGGTGGGATTGGGTACAGTTACAGATAGATCCACGCCCCATTAGCTTTCTTGTAGGGTGTAGTGTCCTTTCTTAGGCGGCCCGTTGTTCCTTCTGTAGAATCCTTTTTGTGAATGAATAGAATTGGAGTTTTTCCACACACACAAAAAAAAAAAAAAAAAAAAAAAAAAAAAAAAAAGAAGAAGAAGAAGAAGAAGAAGAAGAGCACATGGTAAAAATATTGTATACTGCACAACAGGTGAGTAAACTACACCAACAATTGAGAGGGGGACTAGACCCACAATGGCATGTGAAGGCACACGTGCAACATTATGCAACATTAAGTAAACTACATTCACAATAGATAATAATGGCCTAATAAGAAAGAAACAATGAACAAAAAAACAAAGCTCCGGTGTTGGCTTGGGGACATTGTAAAATGGAGGTGATGGTAACAAAGATGATGCTCAATGACAAACAGGAGATAGCATGCAACTGGGTGTCATGTTGAATCGAATGGTTGGTGTAGGTTGGCCGGTTCAGGCAGCATATGCTCATGAAAGGTTGAGATCGCCCTCCAATCAAAACCCCCATGACACTTGTGAATTAGCAACCACACATAGTTTGGTGCACCCTTAAAGCACCAATATAGCGGTGGAGTCTGTCACACCCTGACTCTGGAAACATGAGTTCGCTTGACTCAGTCTTCAAGTCGAGGGTGTGATTCGATAGGGATGGGATAATATTATACACATAACCATAATAATCATCACAAATAGTAAACTTAACTAATCATTATGCATCCAGTTAAAAGTATCAATTATCTACTGACAGATATCCAACATAAGTTCATACATCATTATTTAAAAGCAATAAATATAAAATGAAAAATTCTTTATTCTCGCAGCACATCTCCAAGAGCACGCCTCTCAAAATCATCACTCCACACGCGAAGACTCTAGTTCATTTTCCTATCCTGGATGGTTTTCCAATCAATAGAATGAGCAAACGACCCAACAAGTAGTTGTATGCATGATTCACAACATAGGCAAGATACAAGTGCATATACAAAAATCTTAGTACGCCACATTACCATATAAACAGTTTCTTTAATGAAAAACCAGGGCCATAGCTGCGCACAACATCCGGCCAGCCAACATCCATCTGACTAAGATCCATACATGCCCAACACATATAGGAGTTTACTCACATCCTGCGCGAACGATGTCTTAAGGTATCTCACATATCGTGTATAACTGTATAGTCTAGCAATGAGTGGCCCACTCTAGAGATGGTCAAACTCCTTCCCCAGCCTCGATCGTAATCCAAGAAGGAGGCCCTATTGGTACTAACTCGGGTTCCATTGGGAACTCTGCCCGAGAATTTAAGGAATAACTTGATCCCGAGTTTTTTGTGTTCTCAAAATGACGCATTAAATACAAGGCAGTTGCATACTTAAACAAATATCAAAAGATTATAAAATTCAAGCAAAAGTAACTATGTAATATTATGCAATGCATGCGGAAAAATCCATCCATGATAGTGACTACTTACCCATAACGTTCATTCCTTATTTGACCATTTTGATCATTTCTTCATGGATTTGATGACTACACTCAGGTCTACGATCCATAAAAAATTTTCTATCATTTTAGTTATAAGTAGAATACAAGCATTAAGTTAATTTCTTCCTACTTAGTGCATATTTTATCTTAGAACACTTGCAAAAATGATAAATAGTCCAAGATTTATCCATTGATTGGCTAATCTGGTCCTTAATATATAGATTTAAGCCATAGATGGCCTACTTATATCAACATTTATATTTTTCCATAATCCTAACCGTTCATCAAAGGTATAATTTATCTTTGAGTCAAGATCTATCTTTTAAAATGATTGGACATTAAGATCCATCCATTCTGACCATTACTTTTCTTGATATTTCACAATTTTGGTCCAACAACCTTTATTGATCCTTGATTGGATAATCCGATCTGAATCTGGGTTGGGTGGATCTTATTTTCCTCAAGTCCCATTCCTTAATTTGGTGATTACACCCTTGATCAACAGTTGGTTTGGACCTAATCATTGATTTAACAAACCTGACCATCATTTTGATCTCTTATTTAATTTATATGATCTGGATCTAAGATCATAAGGTCTAGATTGAGCACTACATAGATAATCCACAAGTCCAAATTCATACCAAGTTATAAACTATCCTCTGGTCCCGATTTGAGTGTTATCAAGGGTCGAATTTTAAGACTGGTCTTTCTTAAGCATTTGATTAATAAATAAAATCTACCAAGATTTTGGGGTCATTAAACATCCAAGTCTGTGGCTAAATTCTAGACCATCCACTGGTCTCGATTTGAGCTAGATACAATGCCTTATTAAGGTTAAAAAAATTGACAGCTACTAAGGTGGTTCAAAGGACAAATCTTTGGCTTAAAGTGAGTCATACAATGGTTTTAAAAAAAAAGATTAGATACAAATTACTAATAAAAAATAAAAAATGTCCACTTGATATCCAGATTTGTAGGATCAGACAGTTGTCCATGATGAACAAATTGTAGCCTTCCAAACGTCCCAACAATGGACAGCTTCCAGGGCCTGATTATATATATATATATATATTTTTTTAAAAAGGTTTGAGGTTGAATTAACGGTCTAGATTTGACCCAATTCTTGGTTATCTAAAAGTCCAAAAGTGGACAAATTTCATGGGTACTTTGATAGTCTAAACCTGGCCCACTTTCGGGGTTATTTGACGATTTAGATTTTGCCAGTTGTTGGACCATTAAATGGTCCCAATTTGGGCAGCTTTGTAGTCCATTCTAATGGCCCAGGTTTAGTCAGCTTCCAATGACATCTAAGGTCTTTAATTTCAACGGATTTGGTGGTCATTGCATGTTCTAAAATTGATCAAATTTGTACTCAATAGAATGTCCAATAAATGGGCAGATTTGAACGTCCCCATGTTAGTACACAAGTCCATAGTTTGGTCCTCAAATCAATGATCTAGATTTGACCAATTGGAATGTCCAAACTTGATACGGACATCAGTGGTGAACCATTTAGAGTATACCAGAGGAGGAGGCATCTCCGACAGAGTACCGGAGCGAAAGAGTTGATGTGGATGGATGTTGGGTCCATTAGACCCATTTTCTGACACGCTACGAGTGCAGGAGCGACATGACCGCACCCTGAGCATAAATCCATGGGTCGGATTTCACACCCTACTACAGGGGTGTTTAAGTTTTAGGCTTTTTTGTTCTTTTTTCTTGCTTCAGAGGCTTTATTGCACTTTCTTTATTTTTTTCATCTTTTTATTATTTTTCTTATTTTCAGGGGCTTTAGTGCACTTTTACTTTTTTCAATAACTTATATATACGTTGTGAGAAACCCTATCTTGATTATTATTGAATGAATAGAAATTCATATTTTTTTCTTACTCTTTATTCAAGAGATTAGAGTTTCAGGATTGACCCTTAGGTGTTGAGGATTCCACCCCGATTTCAGGTTTTCTTTTTTCTAGATCTTCGAGGTGCAGGAAAAGGTAAGAATCATCCTCTTTTTCTTTTGACGACAAAAGGACCTGTACTCTCTTCATCTCGAACCCTTTATTCTTCACCCTTTTCGTTCCTCTCTAGATATCCCCTTTCTAGTTTTAACGGAAAAGAGGGATGGTTAGTAAGTAGAATCAGATCCAAACTTGATCATGGACTGACTTATGCTAGATATGGGATATCCTCATATCCTCAGGTCCTCCCTTTTTACCGTTTACGCGATTTTATGTTAAGGGGCATGATCTTGACGGAATGACCTCATCTTTGTATTGAAATTTACCTAATCCCTTCGATTGGAAACAGTTAGTTGATTCATGTATTTATTTGCACATTCTTTAACTTGATTATACATGCATATAGGATTAGGTCATCACATGTCCCTACATCAAAACTATCCATTCAAAAATCAAAACATGTGGGCCTTGGAAAATACAATATAGATGTTACTTACTTGATGCATGGTGGAGATCAATGATTCTTTAACTTATGTAGCCTAGATCGCGTATGTCTCACTCTCTCTATGTTTAAAGTGTGAGTGCTTACGAGTGGTTTCACATGCCTTACATAGAGGAGCCAAAAGCCCTCTTACATTAATACACATGCACATGTAAACACGTGATAAACACATGTTAACACATGTAACTCTCTTCTTAAGGGTGAGAGGTTTGAGGGTGGATGAGGATGCAAACAATATGTGCATATGTGCTATGGAGATGTGGATCTCACAAGTGCAGTCTTCTTGATATATGTGCATGATTAGATTGTTTATACCTTATGCCCTCTTGTAAAAATGATTTCTTGATCAAAATGATCATAATTAATTATAAGAAAATCATGTGTTCGTGGAGGCGGTGGTGCCCCAAAGATTATACACATGCGTTCATGTGAAGTAGGGTGTATTAATCGAATGTGTACATGCCATGATCTTGTAGGCCATACCAAAAGTTTTTATATCCAATCATTATATCAAAATAAAATTTTTATTACAAAGATCGTGGGAAAAATAATTTCAAGGTAAAAAATAAGTGTATAATATTATGGGTCATGCTCAAATGTATGGTTATAATACATATGAATAATTTTTATAATTTTACATAGGCTAAAATAATTTAAAATCATGGCCTTAAAGATCTACTAGATTCATGAAATAAGAAGCTAGTATACTCTGCTAGGGTCCACAAAATATCCTAAAATTGACGGTTCAAGAATTCTTGGCCATAGATCTCAGGTTTTCATCCCAATTCAAGTTAAGATTTTTATATGTCGTTGTTGAGATTGTGTCAAAGAACATATTAAACTGTGGTTTGTAGAAAGATCAAGTGGTCCAATAGAAAATTCTCAAGATCTTGATGATTGTAATGTCCTGAAATTCGGGGGTCGAGTATAACTCAGCTCCCGAGTTCCAAAACATCACTTATATAACATATTCGATGATGATTGTATGTTGTCTCTATTAATACATAAAACATGATATAGATCAAGCTAGATTAGCAAACATAATTCAGGGATATTAAGATAAAGCAAGCGAAAGACTTAAATACATACATGATTCAAAATAAATCCCCAAATGATGCATGCTCTGCCCAGGGCAATATTCATATATCTGTGTCTCAAAATACATACATGAAATGTTCAAAATAATACAATGCATATCCCAGAAAATCTCCGCTGGTCAGGACAAGGCTCAGTTGAACCCGCCTGAAAACTGCATGTATTAGAACGCCTCCTCGCCCTCATCAAAGTTTGGCCCTGCCTCGCCAGTATCGCCATCACCTGCATCTAAAGCAGAGTCTGGTTGGTGTTTAAACATCGTCCCAGAACGTGGGAGTGAGTGATCAACTCAGTGGTACTATACAGCAAAAGTTAACATGTTATCAATCCAATCAAGCAGTAATGATAAGGCAGTATCAAACATGTCCTAGATCTCTTATTAATGGAAGGATGACATGAAGAATGATGCATGCCCTCACCACAATCTCCCTCATGCGACATCATCTAACGATCACGGCATGAATCACTACCACTGTGCTCTCACACCAACGTCAATGGCACATGCAGTGCGATGTCATGAACGTGATTACCCAGTTATTATTAGTCCTTTTCATACAGCAGTATTGGGAAGCTAAGACACCTCCCTTGTATCATTTTTCAACATTGATCCTTTCTAGGGTCGTCAGTCCTAGGATATCTCATACGATAGTATGCTTCTAGGTCGCTGCAAGGGCTGCCAGGGCTGTTACGCGCAATCGTTGCTCCACTCCCTCATCACCTTATCAATACAAGCCTATTTATATCCTTAAGACTGCATCAGGACTCGTCGCCCCCATGCGGTGTCAGGATAAACTCAAGGTCACTATAGAGGGCTCGTCACCAATCAGTGTAGGCCGACAGCACGAATATAGTGTCTCATACCACCATAATCTGCTCAGAGTAGGGTGCTCACTGGTCACTACGAGAAAGTTTGTGGCCCCAGCGTAGGCCGACAGCTCGACCACGGTGTCCCATACCACCATGCCCGGCTCATGAGTCTTAAGGGATCTTGGTACCATGGTTAACGGGAATTACACTGGTAAGCTCAGTGTCTTAGATTCAAACAGTAACGACCAAACATGGTGAACAAGCATCGGTCAATTGGGTTAGTTGATAAGCTCAACTAGGCCAAGCGCACGTTGAGTTGAACGACATGGAATGCACAAGCACTCCGTGTGGCCTAACCACTGCTGAACGCCCCAAACACGACTCAGATTCACTAAACTTATCTTGTGTGGCGAAAGCAACCTCAACCACTATCTACGGAACGTTTTTCGATTACCTGGATTGTAGTACAGCTCCATTCACAATCAAAGCTAATAACTAACATATGATTCATTGTAACACCCCGGATTTTGGCCAATCTGGGATTTAACGTCCTTAGGCAGTGGGTCAACTAAAACACCTGGGAAATCGCTCAGAACCCAATTCCATAGCCAAAGAAACTACTTAGAATTAATTCCTTTAGAAACTAAGCATAAGTTAGCTAGCGCAACGCTAGAGTAGCTGGGAAATAGTCCCTGATCACTTTAAATACGTTCTACAAGACCCAAATCGAGTAGAACCAATGACTCTATAATACTCTATAACCTCGGATCAAACTCTAAGCAGGTTTGTTCTCTGGACCACTTTGAAATTTTGTATTGGATCTAGACCGCGCGTCGAAAGTCCGACACCTGCTATCTTAGACCGTTAGAACCGCCTAGCTGGACTTGACAATCATTTCGAAAATCAAGTCCAACCGATAATCACAGGCTATTTCATTGAGCCCGGATTGAAGAGAGTGCGAATAGGGACAGAATTGGAATTTCAAATTCAAATCTGGCACACGACTTGACGTGTCAGTATTAAGCATTCTGACCATCAGAATTCAGCCAAATTACACCCTCGGATCAGGAAAAATTTCTATTTCATATCATGAGATTTGCAGGCCTGATCTACGTGCGGTGACCGCTGAACTGAAACTGGACTGCCACGTGCGATCTGCGAACCCTGCTGGACTTGTTTTGGACATTTTTAAGCTTATAAAAGGGGTTGAAACCCTCACTCCTCTCTCCCATCCGAATTTGAGAGAAACCCTAGATTGGGAGAGAGAAAAGGTGAGAGTTTGTGAGAGAGATTAGGGGAGAATTTTTCTGTCTTTGCACCGCCTATTGCACGTGCTTTAGCAACACGCTTCCATCACTCAGCCGGTGATTTCTCCACGTTTTCAGGTAAGAAATAACCCTTGAAGTTGCTGATTTGAGGTTCACTAGTATCCATAGCTTGTTAACCGATAGATCTTGTAAAATAGGTCCTCTATTCGCTGTAGACGAAGCGTATACGCTCCGTTCGAAACGACACGTTTATAAGAGACAAGGTGTGGATTTTAGACGCTTTGATTGACTGTTTCCAACGCTTTCAATGTCATTTAATAGTAGATTATCGACGGCAACACCGTTTGACATGTACAACATGCTGTCCGTTTCCTGTTTCGTAAACCGACAGAGAATATGAGATTTAGGACATTTTAGTCATTTGTAGGAAGTACTGTTTTCATTCATAATTTGCTGACATGATTGACATGACTTCTTGTCGCATTAGAATACTAGGAATGCGTGCATAATTAGTTTGGCGAAGAGATTCGCCAAAATGCGCACTTTGAGTCGACATACTATATGTAGACTTAAGTGTGTAGTGTAAGTGTTTGTATAAATGCTTGTATTAGTATGTATTGAATTAAATGGTGTTATGGATTAGTTTGAGATTGATTTCTCAATTAATATGTTGATGTGAATGATTTCCTACATGTTAGTTATATGCATGATTTCATTGTCTGTATGAAATGCATGTGCATGATGATTTACTTAAGTTCTATGTTATAACATGTGTTAACATGCTCTCATGGTTGTATTTCATTTCCAATACTCTTACATGAATTGCTAATGTGAATTCATATGTGCTTGGGACTATACCTAGTCCAGGCAGTCGGTAACTGAGCGAATTCGTGGTTGGCTTATCTTGGCCACGAACGACGCGTCGGTGAACGCGAGTCGTATTCTGGAGTTGGCGACAGTGGTTAGGCCATACGAAGTATTTTACGCACTTCATGTCGTTCGACTTGAGATGCGATCGTGCTAGTTGAGCCCGTCAAGTAACCCGACTGGCCGCTGTATGTTCACCCTGCATGAGTCATAACTGCTTGAACCTAAGATACTGAACTTACCATTGTAAACCCTGTTAACCATGGTACTTTGATCCACGAAGACTCATGAGCTGGGCATAGTGGTATGGGATACCGTGGTCGAGCTGTCGGCCTACGCTGGGACCACAAACCTCCCCGTAGTGACTAGTGAACACCTAGTCTCATGAGCAGATTATGGTGGTATGGGACACTATATTCTTGCTGTCGGCCTACACTGATCAGGCGACGAGTCCTTTGTAGTGACCGCGAGCGTATTCTGAGTATACGGGAGGCGACGACCCTTCAGTAGCAGTAGAGTACAGTAGGCCTGTATTGATAAGGTGATGGGGGAGCGGAGCAACGAGTGCGTGCAACAGCCCTGGCAGCCCTTGCAGCGACCTATAAAATATACCTCGTATGAGATTACTAGGAGTGACGACCCTAGACAGGATCTGTGTTGGGATTGATACAAGGGAAGTACCTTAGTTTCCCAATCCTACTGTTTGAATGGACTAATAACAACTCGAAAATCATATCACCATTACATTGCATGTGCCTGGAAGATGTGGAGCACTTAAGGGAGTGTGGCATGTCGCGGTTGTAAGATGGTGTCATATGAGGGAGATCGTCGATGAGGGCATACATCACGTCATGTCATATTGCATTAACAACAGTATTAGGATTGTCTGATTTATTGCTTTACTATTATCGCATGATTGATTTGAGAACATGTTAATCCTTGCTCTATTATTTCACTGAGTTAGCTACTCACTCCCACGTTACGAGACGGTGTTCCTGGACACCCACCAGACCCTTTTGTGATTACAGATGATGGCGCGGCCTGTGAGGCGGAGCCGGACTTGCTGATGATGAGGAGGATCCCTCCTTTATGCGTGTTCTGATCGACGGGATTACAGGGAGGTTGATTAGATGCCTTGACACTTGTCATTTTATATCTTCAGAGCACTCATGTATATGATTTCTTTCTATTTTGAGGTATACATGTATATGTTTAACCTGGTAACATGTTCACACTCAAGAGACACACAACAGTTTATATATATTATACATACTATCACAGACTTCCGCTGGTTAATTTAACTGTCTCTGGAGTATGATATGCTGTTCTGGCGTAATCCCACTCATGTTGCATACATTAACACAAACAACATTCAATCATACATATCTATGTTGCATAAATAATATTTTGGAACTCGGGAGTTGGGTTTTTACTCGACCCCCCAATTTTCGGGATGTTACATTCATATTCTGCATCCATGTGAGCAATCATGAAGTATAACTTGAATGTAAACAGTACTTGCAGGAATTTTTGCACACACTTGTCATGATTTAACTAAGAACACAATCCATGAAGGAAATCATACACTAATTTAGCATGGACAACCTAAGTTACATGATTCATGGAGGGAATCATACACACAAATACTATGGTTGAAATCCATATCTCAACCATCTTAACATGTACATTATACTAACTACCATCTCATTCAGACATTTAAACAAACACTTAGCTTACACTATTTAACATACATCACGTATGTCGACACCGTTGTGTATTAGGGCAAGTCCTCTCACTAAGGAGTTGCCGCATACATATTAAGCATATCACAACGACAATTTATCATGGCAAGCAAATCAGCAAATTCCATACGCATACGTGTATTCTAACATGTACATAAAATACGGTATTTACAATATAAGGTATACATATTCGGAAAGCAAAACGGATAGCACATTTAGCATGTATAATTGCATCCACAGCAAGAATAAATCATTAACTATCATTGAAAGGGTTGAAAACCATAACCTAAGCATATATAGTCCACACCTTATGCCGGTAAATGCGTAACAAACTCAGTTTGTTCACTCACGCTTCGTCTACGGCCCAACGGCAACCTATTACATGAAATAGGTTAGCTATTACATTATTTTAACTAATTGAAATCCTAGAACTGATTAGGGTTAGGTTTTCTTACCCAATAGTGTCTTTAAAATCACCGGAATAGTGATTCGGTAACGATGTGTAAGCACAAGGAGTAACGGGAATCAAATCCTATGAGTAGCTCCCACTTCTCTCTCACTTTCTCTCTCTTTTCTTTCTTTGGAATCTCTAGGGTTTGGAAAATTCGTATGAGTTAGAAAGCTAAGGGTTTAAGGCCCTTTTATAAGCCCAAACATAACGAAAACGGACCTTAAGTTAAGGTATACTTAGGTTATATCCAAATCGGGATCTTTCTGATCCAACGGAGCGCTTCTGGAGGTCCTGTTATCAATTGCTGTCGGACTTAAGCTCACTAACATCGGATCTTTGATCAGTGAAGTTTTCAGTCCGATCGGATTTACAGATCGTCCGTGGCGGACCAGTTTCAATTCGACGGTTACCGAACCTAAATCAGGGCTACAAGTTCCATGACATGAAAGGGCCAATTTTTCTAATCCGAGGGTGAAATTTGGTTGAATTCTGATGGTCAGAACGCTTAAAAATAACGCATAAATGACAGGTACCAGATTTCATAAAAATGAAATTAATTTTCTAATTCTTTTCCTTTTCTCACTCTCTTCATTCCGAACTCAGTAAAATAGTGTCAGGACATCAGTTGGGCTTGATTTTCGAAACGATTGTCAAGTCCAACTAAGCGGTCATAATGGTCTGAGATTGTAGATATCAGTCTTTCGACGCCCGGTCTAAATCCAATACAAAGTTACCAAACATTCCCTATAACAACTGGGTTTAGAGTTGGATCCTAGATTTCGAGGTATTATAGCGTCATTGATTCTACAAGTTTAAAGCAAACAACACTAATTTCACAGCCAGTCTAACGTAGCGCTAGGTAACTTAGGTTAAATTTCTAAGAGAATTAATCCTAAGTGATTTCTGATTGAGGTGGTACTTGGGTCTTGGTACATAATTTTTTGGGTCGTTACAATCTACCCCCTAAAAAAAATTTATCCTCAAAATTCGTACCTTCTCATACTCCTCGAGAATCTGTGGGTAGTTCTTTCTGATCTCGGCTTCGGTATCCCAGGTCACCTCTTCTTCGGTATGATGCGTCCACAATACTTTCACAAGGGGGATGACCTTGCTACGCAATACCTGTTCCTTCCTGTCTAATTTACACGTCGGGCACAGCTCATAAGTGGCATCCTCGCTCAACTGCACCTGCTCCCATCTGATGATATGGGAAGGATCAGGAACATACTTCTTCATCATGGACACATGAAAAACATTATGCACTCCTGCGAGTGGTGTGGTCAAAGAAAGACGTTACGCAACCGCCCCACTCGATCAAGTATCTGGAATGGGCCAATAAATCTCGGCGTGAGCTTCCCTTTCTTCCCGAACCGAAGGACTCCCTTCATAGGAGAAACTCTCAGGAATACGTGATCTCCAACCACGAACTCTAGCAGTCACCGTCTTGTATCGGCATAACTCTTCTGCCTGCTCTGCGCCGTGAGAAGTCGACGTCTGATGATGTCAATCTTCTCTGAGGTCACCTGTACTAACTCAGGACCAATCAATTTTCGCTCACCGACTTCAACCTAGCAATGAGGTGCTCGACAAGGACGTCCATACGAGGCCTCATAAGGTGTCATACCGATATTCGCCTGATAACTGTTATTGTACGTAAACTCCGCATATGGAAGACAATCATCCCAACTGTCCTTAAAATTCAACACGCAAGCCCAACATGTCTTTCAAAATCCAGTTCACCCACTCTGTCTGTCCGTCGGTCTGTGGGTGAAATGTAGTACTGAACTTCAACTTCGCACCCATCGCTTCCTGGATGTGAGTCCAGAAAATGGAAGTAAACTGTGTGTCCCTATCTGACACGATCTCCAAGGGAACTCCATGCAGACAAACAATCTCCCTGATGTACAATTTAGCCAGCTCGTCTGCAGAGTTCATAACTCTGATCGGAAGGAAGTGCGCCGACTTCGTCAAGCGGTCGACGATCACCCAGATGGAATCATGTCCCTTCCTCATCTTCGGCAGTCCCGAGATGAAATCCATATAGATATAGTCCCACTTCCACTCAGCTATAGGCATAGGCTGAAGGAGACCAGGAGGTCGACGATGCTGTCTTCACCTGCTGGCAAGTGAGACAACGGGATAAAAATTCTGCAATGTGGGTCTTCATGCCATCCCACCAGTACGTCCTCTTCATGTCACGATACATCTTCGTACTGCCTGGATGCATCGCAAGTCTAGTACTGTGCGCAGCCTCGAGAATCTCTCATCTCAAGTCAGGGACATCTAAAATGCATAGGTGGCCACGATAACGTAAGCCCTCATCCATCCCAACTCGCCACTCAGCATCTGTATCATCACTGACCTGCTCTCGAAGTTCAATCAGACGCTCTTCATCCCTCTACGCCGCGATGACCCTGTCATCGATAATAAGTCACACCCAAACGTGTGTGATAACCTCAAATGGCTCCTCCACAGTGAGTTTTTGCTCAAAGTCTCGCAAAAACTCAACCATGTCTCACTCGGCAACCATCAGCGGAGCCACAAACTCTATTGCTGTAACACCCCAGATTTTTGCCAATCTGGAATTAGACGTCCTTAGGTAACGGGTCAACCATAGCACCTTGGTAACCTCTCAAAACTCGATTCCAAAGCCAAAGGAATCATTTAGAACGAAATTCTTTAGAAATTTAACGTGAATTAACTAGCGCTACACTAAATTACCTATGAAATAAGCACCAACCACTTTAAATACGATATGTAAGACCCAACCTATAGAATTATTGACGCTACGTTACCCTAAAATATAGGATCCAACTCTAAGCCCAGTTGCCCTCGAGATCATTTGGAAACTCCGTATCGGACCTAGACCGCACGTCGAAAGTCTGATAGCTGTGAACTTAGACCATTATGACCGCCTAGTTGGACTTGACTATCGTTTCGAAAATCAAGCCCAACCGATGTCCTGAGACCATTTTCTTGTATCCGGAGTAAAGAGAGTGAGAAAAGGAAAATATTTAGAAAATTAAATACATTTTTATGAAATCTGGCACGGTTGACTTGCGCGTTATTTTTAAGCGTTCTGACCATTGGAATTCGACTAAATTTCACCCTCGGATCAGGATAGTTAGCCCTTACATATCATAGCACTTGTGGCCCTAATCGAGTTTCGGTGACTGAACTAAAACTGGTCCGCCACAGTCGATCTGGATATCCGATCAGACTGAAAACTCTGCCTGACCTAGATCCAATATCAGGGAGCTTAAGTCCGACTGCATTTAGTAGCAGGACCTCCAGAAGTGCTCCGTTGGATCGGAATAAGCCCGTTTTGGTTATAAAATAAGTATCCCTTGGCCTTAAGGCTATTTTCATCGATTTTGGGCTTATAAAAAGGCCTTAAGCCCTCTCTCACAAATCCTATACGAATTTAGAAAACCTAGGAGAGAGAAGAGAGAGAAAGTGGGAGAGAAGTTGGGGCTTTTCTCCTGGGATTCTTCCCTGCTGCTCCACGTGCTTCAATACCACTACCGTATTGTTCTTCTGGCGACTCCAACTCCGTTCTTAGGTAAGAAATCCTAACCCCAACCTGTTTTTGAGCTTAAAATAGCTGTAGTGAAGCTATAACTAATCTATTTCTTTCCATAGGTTGTCAATACGCCGTTGACGAAGACTTATCGTCTAAATCAACTCCGTTTCGCATTTTCTGATTTAAGGTGCGGACTATATGCGTTTAGGTTATGGTTTTCAAGACTTTCAATATTAAGTAATGATTTATTCTTATCTGGGATGCTATTTCACATGTATAAAGTGTTGTCCGTTTCGTTTTTCAGTTATACGTTACCTATGTTGATTATACTGTATTCCTCGTATTTGTAGAAAATACTGTATACGTATAAAATTCGAGTTTGTGCTTAACATGATTAATTGTTGTGAATATATGCTTGTTACATGTGTGACAACTCCTTAGCGAAACGACTTTCCCTAAATCACGCCACGGCCAATATACGCTATATATGTTAAAGTGTGTAGCCCACGTCTTTGTGAAAATGTCTAAATGAATACGGAACCCGGATTCATACATGCCATGATTATCCGTCGTGGGTATATGCAAGTGGTATATGGGGCAACTCCCTAGTGAAAGGACTTGGCCTAATACATGTATAACCAACATACACATGTATGATAATGTATGTATTCTAGGTGTTTGTAAGAATGACTGAATGAGTATGGAATTCGCTTTCGTGCTCGCCATGACTAACTGTCATGGATATATGATTGTTGTATGGGCGGCTACCCTTTGACGAAAGGATTTGCCCTAATACGTATGCTAATGAATGCATAATATGTATGATATAATGTGTAATCTAAGTGTTTGTATACATGTCTAAGTGAGTTAGTAGTTAGTAAAAATGTGATTGCTAAGGTGGTTGAGATATGAATCTCAATCACAATACTTGAGTATATGATTCCCTCCATGCATTGTGTAACTGAGATTATTTATATTAACTATGTATATGATTTCCCCCATGAATTGATTAACTTAGATGAATCATGATGAAGATGTATATGATTTCCTCCATGTACTATATTTAGATTTAAGTTATACTTCATGAATGTCCACATGATTGTAGGATATGCCTCATATGCCTGTTATGGAATTTATATGTGATTGGGGCTGTGCTACAGTCCAGGTAATCGGTAATCGTTCTGTAAATAGTGGTTGAGCTTGTTCGCCACGCAGGATGAGTTTAACGAACCCGAGTCGTACTTGGGATGTTCGACAGTGGTTAAGCCACACGGAGTGCTTATGCATTCCATGTCGTTCAACTCAATGTACGCTTAGCCTAGTTGAGCTTATCAACTAACCCGATTGATCGATGTTTGTTCACTATGTTTGGTCGCAACTGTTTGAATCTAAGACACCGAGCTTACCAGTGAAACTCTCGTTAACCGTGGTACCATGATCCCCTAAGACTCATGAGCCGGGCATGGTGGTATGGGACACCGTGGTCGAGCTGTCGGCCTACGCTGGGGCCACAAACCTCCCCGTAGTGACCAGTGAGCACCCTACTCTGAGCAGATTATGGTGGTATGGGACACTATATTCTTGCTGTCGGCCTACACTGTTTGGTGATGGGGGAGAGGAGCAACGATTGCGTGCAACAGCCCTGACAGCCCTCTGTAGAGACCTTGAGTTTATCCTGACACTGCATGGGGGCGACGAGTCTTGATGCAGTCTCGAGGATATAAATAGGCCTGTATTGATAAGGTGATGGGGGAGAGGAGCAACGATTGCGCGTAACAGCCCTGACAGCCCTTGCAACGACCTATAACCATAACATCGTCTGAGATTCCTAGGACTGACAATCCTAGAATGGATCAACGTTGGAAAATGATACAAGGGAGATGTCTTAGCTTCCCAATCCTACTGTATGAAAAGGACTAATAAGAACTTGGAAATCATACTCATGACATCGCACTGTATGTGCCATTGGCATTGGTGTGAGAGCACAGTGGAAGTGACTGACATGCGCGATAATAAGATGAAGATCGCAGAGAAAGTTTGTGGTGAGGGCATGCATCATTACCTCATATCATTCTTGCATTAACAAGAGATCTAGGACTAGTTTGATTATACTGCTTTATCATTACTGCTTGATTGGATTGATAACATGTTAACCTTTGTTGTATAGTTTTCACTGAGTTAATTACTCACTCCCACGTTATGGGACGGTGTTGGCCACACCAACCAATCCTTATTTTAGTTTCAGATGACGGCGTTGCTTGCGAAGCAAAGCCGGACTTTATGATGATGAGGAGAATTTCTCCCATATGCAGGTTCTGATCGATGGGGTTACAGGGTTACTGATTAGATGTCAATACACTTGGTATTTTGCCTTTATTTAAACACCCATGTATATTCTTTTCTTTCCATTTTTGGAGTATACATGTATTTAGTTAACCTGGTAACATGTTCACACTCTGGAGACTTACAAACAATTATACAATTTATATATTTATCACAGTCTTCCGCTTAAGTAATTTAACTGTCTCTGGAGTATGATATGCTGTTTTGGCTTAATCCACCTCATGTTTTATGCACTCGTATAGTCGACATTCATCCATCATAAAAAATGTTACATAAGTGATGTTCTGGAACTCGGGAGCTGAGTTTCTGCTCGACCCCCGATTTTCAGGATGTTACAATTGCCTTCTTGCTGCTCAACGTGTCAGCCTCAAGGTTTGCCTTGCCCGGATGGTAGAAAACCTTGAAATTAAAGTCCTTCAAGGTCTCCATCCAACGTCGTTGCCTCATATTCAGGTCTCGCTGCGTGAATATATACTTGAGGCTCTTGTGGTAGCAAAAGAGCTCTAACTCCTCTCCATAGAGGTAATGTCTCCAAAGCTTCTGTGCGAAGATAACAACTGCTAACTCTAGGTCATGTGTAGGGTAATTCTCCTCGTGCTTCCTTAATTATCTCGAGGCATATGCAATCACCCTGTCCTTCTGTATAAATACATAACCTAAGCCAACGTGAGACACATCCGTATAGATCGTATATCTAACCCCCTTTTCTGGCAATACTAGCATAGGGGCAGACGTCAACCTATCTTTCAACTCCTGAAAAGCTGATTCCGCCTTCTCATTCCAGACGAACTTCAGATCCTTCCGTGTCAACTGAGATACGGGTCTGGCTATCTTGGAGAAGTCCCGAATGAATCGTCGATAGTAGCCAGCAAGTCTCAGGAAGCTCCTCACCTCGGTAACCGAATCAGGCTGCTTCCAATCCTGCACCGCGGCTATCTTAGCAAGGTCCACTGCTATACCATCCTTGGACACGACATGTCCCAGGAACTTGACTTCCTCCTTCCAGAAGTCACACTTCTTGTACTGTGCGAACAACTGGTGCTGTCTCAGAGTATCCAGGACCGATCGCAAGTGCTCCTCATGCTCCTCTCGACTCTTGGAGTATATCAGAATGTCGTCTATAAAGACGATGATGAATCGATAGAGGAACGGCCGAAATACACGGTTCATCAGGTCCATGAACACGGCCGGTGCGTTCGTAAGACCGAACGATATCACATGAAACTCATAATGGCCAAAACTAGTCCTGAAAGCTGTCTTTTGCACGTCCTCCTTCCTGACGCGCAGCTGATGATACCCTGACTGTAGATTAATCTTTGAGAAGTACTGCGCTCCTCTTAACTGATTAAACAGGTCATCTATCCTGGGCAAAGGGTACTTGTTCTTCACTATAATCTGATTCAGTCTACGGTAATCAATACACAACCGCAAGGAGCCTTCTTTCTTCGTCACAAATAACACAGGTGCTCCCCAAGGAGACACGCTCGGCTGTATGAAGCCAGCCTCTAATAAATCATCGATCTGTTTCCGCAACTCCTCCATCTCATAAGAGGCCATGCGATACGTCGACAATGAGATGGGCGTCGAACCGGGTACCAGGTCGATAGTAAACTCAATCTCGCGCTGGGGTGGCAACCCAGGAATCTTGCTGAACACATCCTCATAATCACGGACTACTGGCGTACTCTCAAGTGTCGGGACATCAACATCCCTCAATAAGGAAGCATAACACAGTACTCGAAAGGGGCAACTGACCTGCACTAAAAATGTAAAGGACGTGCCCTCCGGCTCGTAGACTGTCACTATACGGGTCTCGGAGTCAATCTCGGCCTTCCCCGCAGTCAGCCAATCCATGCCAAGAATGACATCGAAATAATAGAGAGAGGGGTCGACGACAAGGTCAATAGCCATCGTCCTGTTCCCTAGATCTAGTAAACAACCCTCACACATTATAGTGACATCAGAAAAGGTCCCGTGTGCTGAAAGAACTCGCACCCCATCCATCCGAGTAGTTGGTAGCCCAAGGCGCTTGACTACTGAATACGATATCAATGAGATAGTGGATCCTGTATCCACCAATAGGAATATAGGAGTACCTCCAATATGAGCTGTGACCTTAAAGGCCAAAGGTGGTGCGGTCTCTGTCCCGAATGACTCATCAGTCAGTGCGTGTACCCGAGCCTGCTGAGGACGGTTCGACTGCGGTAATATAGGCCGATGTGGCGGCCTAAAATGAGGTGCTGGAGGTCTGAAGGACGGATGAGCTGGTGCAGAACGAAGGGGTGGTGGTGAGATGGTATGAGGCATCGGATGAACGATCCTCTGAGGCAGCGAGAACCCACTGTCTCGCATCCTAAAAAAATAAGAAGTCTCGGTGTCGCCAGGCTTCTTGCAATAGCGGCACCACACATCAAGATGCCTCATATAAGCAGGAGATGCAGAAGACCCCTACGATGTCTCAAATCGAGGCCTCTTAGCGAGGGAAGGCCTACTCTCGAACTCAGGTCGCTGCCTAGGAACCATAGGTGCTCGCGTGTGGGCCGACTTGTCCCCGTCCTGCTCTGCACGCAAGGACATACTCACCAACTCTGCATAAAAAGAAATGCTCGCATAGCACATCTTCGATCTGATCTTGGGCCGCAAGCCCTCAGAGAAACGCTGCATCCTCATCGGCTGGTCACTCAGAATCAATAGAGCATACCTCCCTAGCTCTGTAAACTTGTTCTCGTACTCTGTCACCGACATGCCTCCCTGGGAAAGGCGGAGGAACGCACTCTCCTTCTCGTGCCGGTACGTGATGGAAAAATACTTCTCGTGGAAGCGCGCCACAAACGCTACCCACGTCCACTCATATCCCTCTGCAACTGTGCGGAGAATGCTGTCCCACCATAGACTAGTCTCCTTCTCAAACATGAAGGTGGACAGCTCAACCTGTTTGGCCTCAGAACAGTGCAACGGTCTCAGCATCTTCGAGATGTGGTCTAACCAATACTCAGCCTCCTCAGGTCTGTGAGTACCTGAAAATGTGGGAGGCCTCAAGCGCTGAAATCGCTCGAAAGAACCGCTCGCACTAGCCTGTCCAACAGGGTGTAGAGGCGAGGCAGGTGGAGTCGCCACCATCGACTGAGCAAAAATGTCAGCCATGGAGGACAGGAACTGCTGTTGCTGCTGCTATTGTATCTACTGCTACTGCATCAACAGCATCATCTGCTCAAGTCTATCAAAAGACGGAGCGGACTGTGAAGTAGAGGGCATCAACGCAGATGCACGATGCTGCTCAAGAGGCACGGGCGTAACCGGAGGAACCACAGAAGGTGGCCCAGCAGCAGGACCAGAAGCCGGCTGGGAACCCGGCCTGGGATCTGATCGAGATGGGCCCGCATGAGGGTCCATAGGAGTATCGCTCAGGGAGAGGGCCCCGTCAAGTGAATCTCTCAAAGAAAGACAGGCCGAAGATCTCGAACCCTTAGGTGGCATACCCTACGCACAACAGAGGGTAACAACCAAAGAGATTAGGCATTCACACAGTCCATTCACAACATGCACTTCACAAGCCAAAGAAACCACATGCATTTCATTAACAAAATTGTCACAATACATGATTTGCAGCATTACATGAATCGCGACAGAGAAAGCATGTGAACAAAATACCAAACTTTAACCACTAAACTTCAAACACTGAGCAACTACCAACTGCCAAACAACTAACAAACCACACATAAAAATAAACATTAAACAAGCAAACAACGACTACATGAGTCTATGCATCGGAATCTGGCGATGGAGAAGGGGTACCCTTATCCTTCAGGCAGCACAGGATGGCCTTCAAGGTGCGGGTCACCTTGCCAAATTTTCGCTTCATGACGGCCTTAGTCTCTTCAAGCTCTTGCTTTATCTCAGCCCGGAGTTCTTGGACTTCTTGTTACAAAGCAACCTGGCTTTCCTCAAGTCAGATTATATGAGCATCCCGAGCAGCCCGAGTCGCAGGAGGACTCTCATCAGTATCTTGAGCCTCCTCTTCTTCTTCGTCCTGCTCTTCTTCATCTATCTCTGCCCCACCTTCTTCTTCACTTTCTTCTTCTTCACTATCATACTCACCCTCGCTGTCATCATCAAGTTAGGCCTCACACTATCGAGGCCCTATCTTCATCTGGTTCATAGTAGCCTCGTTGATGTAATGAACCGGTACAGGCAACTCTGGCCCAAGTATGTAAGCAAACTCAAGCGCAATCTTGCATATGAGCCGGCCAAAGGAAAGTGACTCAGACGTTCTTCTCGATCGCGCTATGAGGATGATTTGTCGCAGCACAAATATAGGCACGCATACGGACTCAATTAAAATGATCGATTTGAGTGAACTTCGCCAATTGGAGAAACTGGGATCCTATGAATGTTTCTATATGTTTCTCGCACCCACCTAAGTCGAAGGACGACAGCATACGTCGTGTGACCATAACCCAGGTCTAGATTAATCCAAATCATGCTCTGATACCAACTTATAACGCCCTGAAATTCGAGGGTCGAGTATAACTCAGCTCCCGAGTTCCAAAACATCACTTATGCAACATATTCGATGATGATTGTATGTTGTCTGTATTAATGCATAAAACATGATATAAATCAAACTAGATTAGCAGACATAATTCAGGGATATTAAGCAAGCGGAAGACTTAAATACATACATGATTCAAAATAAATTCCCAAATGATGCGTGCTCTACCCAGGGCAATATACATATATCTATGTCTCAAAATACATACATGAAACGTTCAAAATAATACAATGCATATCCCAGAAAATCGCCGCTGGTCAAGATAAGGCTCAGTTGAACCCGCCTGAAAACTGCATGTATGAGAACGCCTCCTCGTCCTCAACAAAGTCTGGCCCTGCCTCGCCAGTATCGTCATCACCTGCATCTAAAGTAGAGTCTGGTTGGTGTTTAAACACCGTCCCAGAATGTGGGAGTGAGTGATCAACTCAGTGGTACTATACGGAAAAAGTTAACATGTTATCAATCCAATCACGCAATAATGATAAGGTAGTACAATCAAACATGTCCTAGATATCTTATTAATGCAAGGATGACATGAAGAATGATGCATGCCCTCACCACAATCTCTCTCATACGACATCATCTAACGATCACGGCATGAATCATTACCACTGTGCTCTCACACCAATGCTGTAAGACCCGTATCTTGGTCCGTACCTTTCCGTACACTTCCGCGGTCTTACCGGTCGAATTTCGGCAACTTTCGACCCTTAAACGATATCGACGCGCGACCCTGATTCATTTGCCGACAACCCGAGTCGACTCAACCCGAGGCCAATACCTTGACGATCGCGCCGTCGTTGCGGTTCCGATGCCGCAACTCGCTCGCCGAGGCGATACCCTGATCAAGAGATATGGGCCAACGTTCGGTGTGAGAAAACGCCGCGCGTTGCGAAAACTAAGGGAATCTCAACGATGTGTCACATCAATCACATCAATCCCATCAATCAATCACTCATCAACCCATCACATGTCAAGTACACATCACTCTCATCCATTTTCCCAAGCAACCATAAAAGTCTTCACATCCCATACCTCTCTTACACAAAAAGCCACAAAAGTCTTCACATCCCATACCTCTCTTACACAAAAGCCTCAAAAGTCAAGATTTCTTACACCCCCCATCACTCACCCATCCATCCATCACTCTCTCTCTCTCCCTTTACATCACTCTCTCTCTTTCTCTCTTTCTCATTTCAAATTTCCAAGCAACAAATGAGCTCTAAGAGACTCCATTCGTATGAGGTTTCTCTAAGCTCCCTAAACTCCAAGTGGCCCACCTTCCTACCCCATCATCTCCCATCTCAACCCCTCATTCTTCATCTTAACCATTGAAGTTGAAGCCAAGGTGCCAAGGAACCCCTAGGAGCGAGAAGATCGGACGGTGGGTGCCTCTATAGGGTAGTTTTACTTGATTTTTATGGTGGACCAAGTGAGGCCCACCGATCCATGGTGTGGATCTCACTTGGGACCCTTATTTGTGGCCGATGGACCACATGGATCATCATGATCATTCCATGATGGGGCCATTCTCCATGGACCCCATCATGATGTTTATTTCATTTAGAAAGGTCATCTAGACCGTCCATATCGGTGGGGAATGGATCTCCACCGTTGATTTACATTTTTGGTGATCTCATGTTCAAGAGGATCTATTTATTGTACGATTTCATTCAAGGGAGGGCCCATAATGACGGAGTCCCTCCATCACAAGCCGTGTCCCACTCTCCATGTCTCTCTCTCTTTTATTTCTTTTATTTTATTTTATTTTATTTTATTTTATTTTCTTAGGATTGTGTGGCCCACTTGAATGGATCCCACCCTAATGTAATTTTTATTCAAGTGGGGCCCACCTTGGACGTTGAATCCATGGCAACCATCGGTGGTGGCCCACTTCATCAGGGCCCACACAAAATATATATATATAAACTGTCCAGCGTCTGGGACGCTGGACGTTTATAATAGAAAGAAGAAAAAGGAAAGAAAAGGAGAGGATTTTGGGTGGTCCCTTAGTGTAGGCCCCACCTTGATGTTTATGTTCGATCCAAGCCGTCCATCCTCTTACCTACGGTGTTTTAGCCGTTGGGTAGGAGTTTGGGGCTGATTGGAAGACCTGGTGGGCCATAACATCAATGAATGCATCACCACTATTCAAGATCATTATTTTGTTTTATTTCACTTTCCAAGCGTCAAAAAAATCCAAACTCTGGACTCATTTGGACGGCGTCGAGCCACTGAACGCAATGGCCGGGGCGGATTCCACTTTAGTGGACCCCACGCGCGAAAAACCATCCAAAATCAGGTTTTTCCCCTTTTTTGAAGGAGGCTTACACCCCTGCCTCCCTGACGTTTCAGCGCTGCACGCTGCTGCGTGCAGCCGTGTTGGCGGGCAGCGGCGTCCAGCAGGGACCCACGGCTTCAGCCGTGGGCCCCACCGTAATGCCTGTTTGCCATCCAATCAGTTCATGAGGTGGGTCCCATCCTCAGATGGACCCCCTCCAAAAATGAAACAGATCCAAAACTCAGGTGGCCCACACCAAGTGAAACAGGGCGAATTGAATTTTATCATTAAAATCTTTTTGGGCCCACTGAAGTATTAGATCAAGCTGAAATTTATATTGTCCCTTCATCCAGGCCCGAGGGACCTATTGAACGGATTGGATGTCAAGTAAACATTGTAGGGTGGGCCCCACATGGGACCCACAATGATGTATGTATTAAGCCCACCGTCCAGCGGACGGTGGCACTCACCACGGTGGCACCCGCCTGATGTTGTGTGGCCTCCACCGTCCGCTGGACGGTGGGGCCCTGTGTGGACCAATCACATATGGGCTAGGCCCATTTGAAGTATAAAAGGCCTATGGGCTAGGCCCATTTGATTTATAAAATGCTTATGGGCTGGGCCCATTTGATTCATTTAAGGCCTAAGAACTTAGGCCCATTTGATGTGTTACAAATTCATGGGACTAGGCCCATTTGATGTACTTCAAGGCCCATGAAATTGGACCCATTGTTGAATTCTTAAAACCCATGGAAGTAGGACATTTGATATATGTAAGGCCTAGGGGTTTAGGCCCACTTTGATATGCATACGAGGCCTATGGGTTAGACCCATTTAATTTATTGAAGGCTCATGGGTTAGGCCCATTTGATTTGTTTAAGGCCTAGGGGTGTAGGCCCATTTGACTCATGTTAGGCCTATGGGTTAAGGCCCACTGAGATGTACTAGGGCCTATGGGATTAAGGTCTATTTGATGTACTTTGGGGGACCAATTGGTGTGGCCCATTGGTCATATACTAAACTCATGAGACTATGCTCATTCGGTGCAATTCAAGGCCCACGGGTTTTGACCCATTGCAATGCACATAAGACCCATTGGTGTGGCCTATTTATGTGGCCCATCTAATGAATAAAAGGCCCATAGGATATGGCCCATTTGATATATATAGGAAAAGCCCAATGGGATGAACCTAAGGTCCATTGCAATGTATAACCCCAATACCGATTATGTAGCGATGTTTAAGAAAATCGTGCCTGGGATGAAATGTTAGTTTGACGTCCACATTTCGAGTGTAATGCTGGTTGGATGTCCACATTACGACTCTCCTTAGGGCCCATTACTGGGCCGTACTTATCATGTATAGGCCGTCCAGGTCCACCTGCATTGTAAGATAGTTCATTTTATTATAACATGTTAGTACAGTTCCATGACTCATGATCATACGCATCATATGTATGCTTGACGTGAGAGTTGTCTGATCATAGCATTTGCCTTCGGGCAGGTTGTTTATGGGCTCCCGGTTAGACGGTGTTGCCCTACATAAGCGCACGATATGTGCTGAATTTGTTGCATGACTGGATAGCGTGAATCATGCATTTCGCATTTGTGTGACATGTTTATTATACGCCCTAGCGACATCAGGGCCATAACCTCCACAGACGCATCGTGGTTGGTAGGATTGGATACCGGAAATCTTGTTCTACATGGGGTACTATAGATATCCCTAGGTGAAAGTTCCTAAACCCTTATGGTACCAAGATGTCACGCCCCAAACTCGGAAACCGGGCTCACAAAATTTCCGATCGCCGAATCCGGCGCCGACAGCCTCCGTAGAACCCCATTCTCGGCTCCTAGCTCCCATTCGCCAGGTTCCGATCCTGGGATGCTACGAGGAGGATTTTAAATATCAGTTTGATTCGTATTAAGCATAACCAAAGGCATAACCCAAAAAAAAGCAACTAAGAAATCCATTACATTTCCACTATGATCAAAAACTTTACAAGTACAATGGGCATAAAGAGAAATACAAGGGTAAATAACAGAAAAACTCCAAAATGATCAGCAACGTGCTCCTGCCTCAGCGCTGCTGCAGTCCAACGTCACCTGCACGCAACGGTCGTGCATAAGCTTACAGAAAGCTTAGAGGGTGGTGAAAGTGTGTGCGCAAGGTAGTAATATGAATGCAATGTCAGAGTAATGCGAAATATGCAGATGGAACCAAAACGTCATGAGCCG
This sequence comes from Magnolia kwangsiensis, assembly GCA_037074715.1. Taxonomy (NCBI): domain Eukaryota; kingdom Viridiplantae; phylum Streptophyta; class Magnoliopsida; order Magnoliales; family Magnoliaceae; genus Magnolia; species Magnolia kwangsiensis. The sequence goes on along the minus strand of CM073573.1, from coordinate 158,427,146 downwards.
TACCAAGGCTATGCAATGCAAGACATGAATGGTATCGGCCATCCCAAGGCCATGCAATGTACAATGCAACTCAAGCATACAGATACTCATCAATGTCCACACGTCAATACAGCTCAAAGTATGGAATATCACCGGGGTCTAGTACACTCTAAACCAGATTGCCGCCACATCGCGCGCAATAAGGTAAGTGGAAGATACCTCACTATCCGTCTGCCAATATCGGGCGCGACTCGTCGATAGAGGACCCATTCCTCGAGCTAGTCAAACTCAGCCTAGCATTACCCCCTACACTCGGGCGGGTAAGGCCGCACCCCCTTCCAACCGACCACGACACAGTGGAGAGCGTAACCGTCTGGTAATCGGCACTCAACGCTCATCTACCCACTCGGTCTAGACGTTGGAGCAACCTCTTGGTACCATAAGGGTTTAGGGACTTTCACCCAGGGATATCTATAGTACCCCATGTAGAACAAGTATTTTCGGTATCCAATCCTGCCAACCACGATGCGTCTGTGGAGGCTACGGCCCTGATGTCGCTAGGGCGTACAACAACCATGTCACACAAATGCGGAATGCATGAATCACGCTATCCAGTCATGCAACCAATCCTGCGCATACCGTGCGCTCATGTAGGGCAACACTGCCTAACCGGGAGCCCATAAACAACCTGCCCGAAGGCATATGCTATGATCAGTCAATCCTCATATCAAGCATACATATGATGCGTATGATCATGGGTCATGAAACTATACTAAACAGGTTCTAATAAAATGAATTATCTTACAATGCAGATGGGCCTGGACGGCCTATACACGGCAAGTACGGCCTGGTGATGGGCCCTAAGGAGAGTCGTAATGTGGACATCCAACCAGCATTACGCTCGCAATGTGGACGTCAAACCAACATTGCTCCCAAGGCACGATCGTTGTGAACATCGTACTTAGTCTATAATGGATTTACACATTGCAATGGACCGTAGGTTGTCCCCATTGGACCTTACATATATATCAAATGGGCCATATTCCATGGGCTTTTATTCATCAGATGGGCCACATAAATGGGCCACACCAATGGGTCTCATGTGCATTGCAATGGGTCAAACCCGTGGGCCTTAGATTACATCAAATGAGCTTAGTCACATGGGTCTTATATCTGACCAATGGGCCACACCAATTGGACCCTATAAGTAGATCAAGTGGCCTCAACCCATAGACCTAAACATGGGTTCAAATGGGCCTAACCCCTAGGCCTTATGGTTCATTAAATGGCCTAAATCTGTAGGCCTTGTATACATATCAAAGTGGGCCTAACCCCTAGGCCTTACATATATCAAATGTCCTCCTTCCATGGGTTTTAAGAATGCAACAATGGGTCCAATTTTCATGGGCCTTGAAGTACATCAAATGGGCCTAGTCCCATGGATTTGGAACATATCAAATGGGCCTAAGTTCTTAGGCCTAGAATGAAACCAATGGGCCTAGCCCATAAGAATTTCATAACCCAAATGGGCCTAGCCCATAGTCCCTTTGAAATTCGAATGGGCCTAGCCCATAGGCGTCCTATGAGCCAGATGGGTCTAAATCCCTAGGCCTCATATTTAATTCAAATGGGCCTAGACACATGGCCTTGGGACATATCAAGTGGGCCCAAGTTCTTGGGCCTTAAACGAATCAAATGGGCCTAGCCCATAAGTATTTCATAATTTAAATGGGACTAGCCCATAGGCCTTTTATAATACAAATGGACCTAGCCCATAGGCCTATTGCAAACCAAAAGGGCCTAACCCATATGATATAACAGGTAATATTATATTATACATTAATATAACAAGATATATTAATTAATTTTATTATTATTTTTTTAAAAAAAATATATATAAAACGTCCAGGCCCTGGACGGCCTGGACATGCTCCTGCATCAAGGGAGGGCCCCAGAAAAATTTTAATGGTAGGTGCTCAATCTCACTGTTTCGTGTGATGTGGCCCACCTGAGGTTTGGATCAACCTGAAATTTGGAGGGGGCCCACCTGAGAAGGGGGCCCACCTAATGGACGGTTTTGATGGCATATAAACATCAAGGTGGGGCCCACGGCTGGTGCCGTGGGTCCACGGTCGTCCGCCCGCCCGTCGCCTGGCAGCCGTGCAGGCGCTGCCAGCGCCTGACGCAGCTGCTGCTGCCACACCCCATCTCTCTCTCTCCCTTGGATTTTGATTTTTGACAAAAAGCATGTGTGGGGCCCGCTTTCTGACAATCCACTCCAGCTTTAGCGATCAGTGGCCCGAGGCCGTCCAAATGAGTCCAAAGTTTAGATTTTTTTGACGCTTGGAAGTGGAATAAAATAGGAAATCAGCGTTTGAATGGTGAGAATACAATATTTGGCGCTATGGCCCACCAGGTGCTCCGTTCAATCCCACCTTCAGGCTCAACGCCTAAAATGAAATGGTGAAAGGGATGGACGGCTTGGATCAGATAGAAACATCAGGGAGGGGCCTATGCAAGGGAAACACCCCAATCCCTTTCCTTTTTCTTTCTTTTTTTTTTCCTTTCTTTTTCTTTCTTGTTCTCATTTCCTAGAAACGTCCAGCGTCCCAGACGCTGGACGGCTGGCTCACATAGAAATTTGTGGTGGGCCTGATGAAGGTGGCCACCACATGGTGGGCGGCGTACGAATAACATCTAAGGTGGGCCCCACTTGAGTAAAATAAGTACATCAAGATGGGATCCATTCAAGTGGGCCACACCATCCTATAGCATGAAATAAAATAAAATAAAATAAAATAAAATAAAATAGATGTAAGAGAGAGAGAGACATGGAGAGTGGGACACGGCTTGTGATGGAGGGACCCCGTCATTGTGGGCCCTCCCATACATGAAATCATACATCAAATGGGTCATTTTGCACATATGACCATCAAAACTAAAGATCAACGGTGGGGATCCTTTCCCCACCAATATGGGTGGTCTAGATGACCTTTTCAAATGAAAATAAACATCATGATGGGGTCCATGGAGAATGGCCCCATCATGGAATGATCATGATGATCCAAGTGGTCCATCGGCCACATTTAAGGGTCCCAAGTGAGATCCACACCATGGATCGGTGGGCCTCACTTGGTCCACCATAAAATCAAGAAAATCTTCCCTATAGAAGCACCCACCGTCCGATCTTCTCGCTCCTAGGGGTTCCTTGGCACATTGTCTTCAACTTCAATGGCTAAGATGAAGAAAGGAGGGTTGAGATGGGAGATTTTGGGGTAGGAAGGTGGGCCACTTGAAGCTTAGGGATTTTGGAGAAATTCCATACGTATGGAGCCCTTGAAATTTCTTGTTGCTTGGAAGTTTTGGAATGAGAAAGAGAGTAAGAGAGAGAGTGATGTAAAGGGAGAGAGAGAGAGAGTGATGGATGGATGGGTGAGTGATGGTGGTGTAAGAGAAATTTGACTTTTGTGGCTTTTTGTGTAAGAAAGGTATGGGTTGAGAAGACTTTGTTGGCTTTTGTGTAAGAGAGGTATGGGTTTGGGAGACTTTTGTGGTTGCTTGGGAAAAAGGGATGGAAGTGATGTGTACTTGACATGTGATGGCTTGATGGGTGATTGATTGATGGGATTGATGTGATTGATGTGACACATCGTTGAGATTCCCTTGGTTTTCGCAACGCGCGGCGTTTTCTCGCACCGAACGTTGGCTCATATCTCTTGATCAGGGTATCGCCTTGGCGCGCGAGTCGCGGTATCGGAACCGCGGCGACGGTGCGGTCGCTATGGTATAGGTCTCGGGTTGAGTCGACTCGGGTTGTCGGCACATGAATCCGGGTCGCGCGTCGATACTGGTTAAGGGTCGAAAGTTGCCAAAATTCGACCGGTAAGACCGCGGAAGTGTACGGAAAGGTACGGACCAAGATACGGGTCTTACACAAGAGGTTGCTCCAACGTCTAGACCGAGTGGGTAGATGAGCGTTGAGTGCCGAATACCAGACGGTTACGCTCTCCACTGTGTCGTGGTCGGTTGAAAGGGGGTGCGGCCTTACCCGCTCGAGAGTAGGGGGCAATGCTAGGCTGAGTCTGACCAGCTCGAGGAATGGGTCCGCTATCGACGAGTCGCGCCCGATATTGGCAGACGGATAGTGTGGTCTCTTCCACTTACCTTATTGCGCGCGATGTGGCGGCAATCTGGTTTAGAGTGTACTAGACCCCGGTAATATTCCATATTTTGAGCTGTATTGCTATGTGGACATAAATGAGGATCTGTATGCTTGGGTTGCATTGCACATCGCATGGCCTTGGGATGGCCGATACCATTCATGTCTTGCATTACATAGTGTAAGACCCGTACCTTGGTCCGTACCTTTCCGTACACTCCCGCGGTCTTACCGGTCGAATTTCGGCAACTTTCGACCCTTAACCAGTATCGACGCGCGACCCTGATTCATGTACCGACAACCCGAGTTGACTCAACCCGAGACCAATACCATAGCGACCGCACTGTCGCCGCGGTTCCGATACCGCGACTCGCGCGCTGAGGCGATACCCTGATCAAGAGATATGGGCCAACGTTCGATGCGAGAAAACGCCGCGCGTTGCGAAAACTAAGGGAATCTCAACGATGTGTCACATCAATCACATCAATCCCATCAATCAATCACCCATCAACCCATCACATGTCAAGTACACATCACTCTCACCCATTTTCCTAAGCAACTACAAAAGTCTTCCTAACCCATACCTTTCTTACACAAAAGATCACAAAAGTCTTCACATCCCATACCTCTCTTACACAAAAGCCACAAAAGTCCAAGATTTCTTACACAAACATCACTCACCCATCCATCCATCACTCCCTCTCTCTCCCTTTACATCACTCTCTCTCTTTCTCTCTTTCTCATTTCAAAATTTCCAAGCAACAAAAATTCCAAGAGCCCCATACGTATGGAAATTTTCCAACTTTCCTAAGCTCTAAGTGGCCCACCTTCCTACCCAAAAATCTCCCATCTCAGCCCTCCATTCTTCATCTTAACCGTTGAAGTTGAAGCCAAGGTGCCAAGGAACCCCTAGGAGCAAGAAGATCGGACGGTGGGTGCCTCTATAGGGTAGTTTTTATTGTTTTTATGGTGGACCAAGTGAGGCCCACAGATCCATGGTGTGGATCTCACTTGGGACCCTTATTTGTGGCCGATGGACCACTTGGATCATCATGATCATTCCATGATGGGACCATTCTCCATGGACCCCATCATGATGTTTATTTTCATTTGGAAAGGTCATCTAGACCGTCCATATCGGTGGAGAATGGATCTCCACCATTGATTTACATTTTTAATGGTCCCATGTGCAAGGGATCCATTTATTGTATGTTTCATTGCAAGGGAGGGCCCATAATGATGGGGTCCCTCCATCACAAGCCGTGTCCCACTCTCCATATCTCTCTCTCTTTTATTTTATTTTATTGCAATAGGATGGTGTGGCCCACTTGAATGGATCCCATCTTGATGTATTTATTTTATTCAAGTGGGGCCCACCTTAGACGTTATTCCCATGCCGCCCATCATGTGGTGGCCCACTTCATCAAGGCCCACCATTTCCAAAATTTTTTTTATATATCACTGTCCAGCGTCTGGGACGCTGGACGTTGTAAAGGAAATCAAAAAAAAAAAAAAGGGGAAGAAAGGAAGGGACTTGGGTGGTCCCCTTACATGGACCCCACCCTGATGTTTATGTTCAATCCACGCCGTTCACCACTTTTCCTGGGATATTTTAGGCGTTGAGCCAAGGAATGAGCTCAATCCAATGATCAGGCAGGCCGTACCAGAGAAAATGGTACTTTCACACTTCCAAGCCTGGTAATGCCCATTTTGTGGTTTCTACACTCCAAATCAGTGCCAGAGATGAGGTTGGTGTGGCCTGTTTGGGCCCTAGAATCAAGTGGGCGGAGCGGATTTCTCATCAGTGGACCCCACCTATGTTTTTTTTTAAGTACACAAAAAAAAAAAAAGAAGAAGGCAGCAGCGCTGCCACCTTTTGAAGGCAGCAGGCGCTGCCTGCGCATGCGGGTACGGGCGGACGTACGCAGGGGGGGCCCACGGCCCTGCATGTGGGCCCGACCATAATGTTTATTTGTCATCCGACCTATCCATTAGGTGGGCCACCCCAGTGGTGGGTTCCCCTCCAAAGATGAAACAGATCCAAAACTCTGGTGGCCCACACCACGCGAAACAGTGTGAATTGAGTTCTACCGCTGAAAGGATTTTGGGGCCCATATCCGTCGTCAGCGAGCCTTAGAGTTTGAGACTCTGGTGAAGGGAGACATGACCGTGGCACAGTACGCGGCCCGTTTTGTGGCTCTATCGAGATTTGCGCCATACATGGTTGATGACGAGGGGCGGAAGGCCCGCCGTTTCGAGCACGGCTTACGTTACGGCCTTCGAGGTCGTGTTATTGGGCATGAGCTCTCTACTTTCCAGGCAGTAGTGCGGGAAGCTCAGATATACGAGACTGAGTGGGCCGATTCTCAGTCTGATCGTGGTCAGAGGGGAGACCGGAAGAGGCAGGATTCTTCCAGTCCTTCCCAGCAGCGTCGACCACAGCAGCAGAGGCGCACTGGTCGCCCAGCTTTCCGTGCACCATCAGCACCATCAGCACCTCCACCACCACCTCAGAGGCAGTTCACCGGCACTTGCTTTAGGTGCGGTGCGACGGGACACCGTTCATGGGAGTGTCCCAGTCCCCAGCAGCAGCAGAGAGGTCCACAGTAGCAGAGACCTCCACCGCAGCAGCAGAGACCCCCACAGCAGCAGCGACAGCAGCCTCTACCACCGAGGCCACCTCAGCAGTAGCATCAGCATCAGCACCAGCCTCAGAGGCCGCAGCAGCAGAGGTAGCAGTTTCGACCGCCTCAGCAACCCCAGCAGCAGCAGCAGCACATTCAGAGGGGACATGCACCTCCCCAGCCAGCTCAGGCTAGATTCTATGCGGCTCAGCAGGATCCGCAGTCATCCGGAGGAGTTGTTGAAGGTACACTTCTAGTTTCTGCATGCATTGCACGAGTGTTGTTTGATTCCGGTGCATCGCACTCCTTTGTGGCCGAGAGCTTCTGTCGATCGGCTGGCTTACCATTGGAGTCTGCTGATGAGAGCCTATCAATATCGACTCCCTTGGGGAGGACTACAGTGTTAGGACGATTTTGCTCTTCTTGCCCCGTTCTGGTTGGGGACACCTTTCTGCCTGCTGACCTGTTTGTTTTGCCGATGTCCGAGTTCGACGTCATCTTGGGCATGGTTTAGCTGTAAGACCCGTATTTTAGACCGTATTGTTCCGTAGACTTCCGCGGTCTTACCGGTCAAATTTCGGCAACCTTCGACCCTTAACCGATATTTGCGCGTGACCTTGAGTCACACGTCGTTAACCTGAGTCGACTCAACCCAAGACCTTTACTATAACGACCGGGTCATCGCCGCGGTTCCGATGCCGCGACTCGCGCGTCAAGGCGATACCCTGGTCAGGAGATGTGGGCCAGCGTTCGGTGCGAGGAAAGACACCGCGCATTGCAAATCCCGAAGAAAAGAATCTCTACCCAACATCACATCAATCACACCAATCAAATCACTCACCCATACCTCTCCCACCAACTAATTAAAGCAACCCATGCTTAGCCTATTCCCCTTATATCAAAAGTCAAAGAGACCCATGCTTCCCATGCCTTATCTCTTACACACCACTCCTCCCTCTCTCCTATCACTCCTCTCCCATCATCTCTCTCATTCTCTCTCTCATTCTCCCAAGCAACTCCAAGAGATGAATCATCCATGGCTTCCATGGAGAAAACCATGTGTGGTCCAACTTCTTATCACCCAATCCTAACCTCTAAAGTCGATCTCAACCGTCAAATCTTGTTCCCTTGAAGCTCTACAACATGTTGGTGGAAGAATGAATAGAAGATCAAAGGTGGGTGTTTCTTTCTTTCTTTATTTCTCTCCTTTTCTTTTGCTTTGTGGGTGAATCGTATTGTTTGTGGGTGCTTCTCTCTCTCCTTCCTTGTGTTGTGGCCCACTTATTTTGTGCATGTGTGATTCAAACTGTCCAGCCATTTAGTTAGCCCCACTGCCTGATCTGGAAGAAGGGGAATCACAACTATCAGCTTGATTATTGGCTCGGGTGGGCCACCACGTGGACCCATCCTAATATACATGACGGCCTATATGCCTGCTTGGTGCAGTAACTGGTGGGCCACACACGTGTGGACCCACCTGGATGTGGATTGGCTAGAGCACCTCACGCCAGCAATCACCAGTTGCCGTTCCTGACAACAGCAAGTTCTGTTGGTCTAGCACAAGGAATGTATTATACCATACCTCCCACCCCTATTCTTTTTTTTTTGTGTGGGCCACTCACAAGTGTGACACGTGTATGTGGGACCCTCCTTGATGTACGTGTCTCGAATTCACACCGTCCATCTGGACGGTGTGTTGCGTGGAGCCTAGCATGATGTATCTGTTTATCCATGGTCCATTCGTCTGGACGTGTTGGGAGAAGATTGGCTGGTGTACCTCATCCCAGCTGGTACGGTAAGTGACGTCACCAAGCTTTGTGAGTCCCATCTGCCATCTGCACCGTCCACTTGCATAGACGTTCCACTTGCATAGGCGTTGGTTAGTGGGGCCAACCGTAATGTATGGGCTCCATCTGCACCGTCTGTGCAGTGGACCACACCATTCAGTCCACATGTGTGGTTTTGATCCACACTGTTTGGTCCAGATCTGGACATTGGGCCCCACCAAATGCATATGTTGTATATTCACGTTGTCTGCCCAGCTAAGGCCTACACATGATGCTTGTAACCATGTGGGCCACACACGTGGACCCACTTATATTGATGTAACTGTCCACACCGTCCAACTGTTTGGACGGTGGGGAAGTCACAAACATCAGATTGGTCCCAAGCTGTGGGCCACGTGTAGTGGGACCCACCTTTGATATATGTGTCTTATGCATCCAGCCGTCCATCCATTTGAAACCAGGACGATGGGTCCCTGCAGCCTTATCTCAGGTCCACGTCAGCAAAGTTCCGTGGGCTGCCATGATGTATGTGTTCCCCCTGCTGTCCATCTGTACAGATGTGGGGCCTACCTTGGTGGATGCTTTGCATCCACACGTGTGGGGCCCTACCGTGATTTAAGTGTTCTATATCCACACCGTCCATTTTTGGACGGTGCAAAGAGGGACCAATCATAGTATATGCATTTTATTTCACACCGTCCAATCCATGGACGCTGGTACCAGCTGATACATGTGTTGTATCCTAAACCGTCCATTTATCTGGACTTCGTTGGCTGGTGCAAACAGCTATTTAGTTGCTGGAATCATGTGTGGAGCCCACCTCATCATGATGCGTTGCATCTACACCGTCCGATCCATGGACTTTGGGCCACCCGATGCATGTATTTCATCCAGCCGTCCATCACTGGACACTGGATATTGTTGATCTGCAAAAATGAAGATATATATTTATATAATAGAGTAAAATAAAATAATAACATTTATATTATATGGTGGCCTATGTGAGACCCACGCACGTGTGGACATCACGTGGTGTACCTGTTTGAATCAGACCGTCCATCTATATGGGACCACATGATGTATGTTTTATGTCCGTGCCATCCTGACCGTCCATCATCTGGACGGTGGACGTGGGACACCACCAAGATGCATGTATTTTATTCACGTCCAATACATGGACGTGGCTGCATTGATGCATGTGCTGTATATCAATGTCGTTCATCCATTTCTGGCGTGGGACCCACCCCACACATGTTGCACGTATGGGGATGTAGGGCCCTGATGTAAGTATTTTATCACCACCGTTCAGCAATGGACGATGGGATCCACACCATGATATATGTGTTTTAGTTGTGCCGTCCGCCTATTTGGACCCACATGCCACTCGTGTGACAACCACACTGCCCATTGGTAGGGACGTGGGTCCCAACAGCTAGGTCACTGGGCTGACGCCCACAAGTTCTGGGTCTAGTCACGTGGTATGTGTTACACCATACCGTCCGGCCATTGTTGGACGGTGGGACCCAGCTGTACGTGTGGGATCTCCACTGTCCAGACGTGTCACGTGGGCTTCCACCTTGATGTGTAGGTTTTACCCTGGCCGTCCATCTGAGGACGTGGGGCCCACACATGACATATATGTTTTATCCACGCTATCCACCGTCTAGCAATGGACAGTGGAGCCCTCTGATGTAAGTATTGTATCCACTCTATCCAGTCCAGGAGACGAGGACCCCACCTTGATTTTTATGTCATCCATCTCCATTTGTTGTGGGGTCAACCATGATGTATTTATTTCATCCACACCGTCCAGATTGTGCTCGACGGTGCTGGACGATGTGCTGGATAGTGCTGGACAATGTTTAGATGGTGTTGGTGCACCTGGGCAATGTCTAGATGGTGCTAAGCACATGGACAATGTTTGGACAGTACTGATTTGCATAGGCTATGTCACTGGGTGGTATTGATCATCGTTAGAGCGCCATGTGCCCTATAAAAGGATGGTGTACGGTGATACACATGTTACACCTGCAACTATTGAAGTGATTTTTGGTGTGATCCAAGCCCACTTGCTACTTATTAGTGCGACCCGTCCATGGGGCCCACCTGCCTTGTATTTAAGGCTCATATGATGGGGCTCACCTGCTTGAATTTGAGGCCCATGGGCAAGGCCCATGGGCAAGGCCCATTTGTGATGTATTTGAGGCCTGTGGGTGGTGGCCCATTGTGATGTATTAGGAGCCCATTGGTGCAACCCATCCATGAGGCCCATCATGATGTATCTTCGGCCCATAAGTGGGGCCCACCTGTTGCGTATTTATGGCCCATCGATGAGGCGAACTTGATGTATGTAGAGGCCCATGGGTCGTAGCCCATTGTGATAGATTCGAGGCCCATGGGTGCGGCCCATTGTGATTCGTGTAAGGCCACTGTACAACGCCCAACGTAATATATGAGAGGCCTATAAAAGGCCCAACGTGATGTATGTGTGGCCGATACATTGTGTATGAATCCCTTATGTGGGCTACTCCTTGGGAGAGATGTTGGTTAAATGTCCATATTGATGGGCGATGATGGTTGAATGTTCACATTGTGACCTTCCCTTGGGCCTTGTTAGGCCCATTCTCATCATTCCCCGAGTGGGTTAACCCAAGAAAGTGGCCTCAGCTCCGTGTTATCAGATTTGATATAACCACGGCCGTGGGCTAATCTTTATACTATGGTTGATCAACTGATCATCTATGGACCCCACCTTATTTATTTGCTGGTATCGGTGCCGATTATCAATGTTGATTATCGGTGTCGATTGGTTGAATGCCGATTTCAATTGACGTGACCGATTTATCGATTTCGATTATTGACCAATTCCGATTGAGGTGACCGATTGCCGACTCTGTTTGTCATGGCCGATTGACCGATTTCTGATCGAGGCCGATTATCGAGACTGATTACCGATCGTGGGCGATTGTCGATTGATGTGGCCGATTGCCGATTCTGTTTGTCGTGGCCGATTGACTGACTACCGATCAAGGCCGATTATCATGACCGATTACCGATCGTGGCCGATTATCGTGACCAATTACCGATGGTGGCCGATTATCGTGACCGATTACCGATCGTGGCCGATTATCAATTGACGTGGCCGATTACCGACTCTGCGTGTCGTGGCCGATTGACCGATTACCGATCGAGACTGATTATCGAGACTGATTACCGATCGTGGCCGATTGTCGATTGACGTGGCCGATTACCGATTCTTCTTGTCATGGCCGATTGACCGATTCTGATCATCGAGGCCGATTACCGATCGAGGCCAATTATTGTGGCCGATTGTCGATTCCGATTATTGTGACTGATCGCCGATTCCGATTGTCGAGGCCCAATGTGATGTATATGCGGCCCGTTGTGATGTGTATCCAACCAGTGTTTAAGGCCCAATGTGATATATATGAGGCTTATGGGATGAGGCCCACTGTGATGCATTTGAGGGCTAGGCGATGGAACCCATTGTGATGTATGTTAGGTCCATGTGAAAGGCCCATCGTGATGTGTATTAAACTCTTAAGTGAGGCCCATGGTGTTGTATATTTGGCCCTTGTGTGAGGCCATGAGTCCACTATATGTTAGGCTTTATATGAGCCATTTCTTAGGGGGCAATGTTGGTTAGATGTCCACATCGTCGAGGCCGATTGTTAATGCCGGTTATTGATACCGATTATGAGTATGTGACTGCATAGCACCATGATCCATGCCCATACGCATCATCTGCATGTCTGTTATGAGATATGATTGACCATTGCATATGTCATAGTGCTGGTTGTTATGAGACTCCCTGATAGGCGGAGATTGTCTCACATGAGCGCACGGTTTGCGCAGGATTGATGCATGACTGGATTGTATGACTCATGCATCTTACATTGTGTGCTGTGATTACTGTATGCCCTAGCGACATCAGGGTTGTAGCCTCCACAGGCATATCGTGGATGGCCAGATGGGACACCGAAAATCTGTTCTACATGGGGTGCTATAGATATCCCTGGGTGAAAGTCCCTAAACCCTCTTGGTTCCAGAGGATGCTCCAACGTCTAGACCGAGTGGGTAGATGGGCGCCGAGTGCCGATTACCAGATGGCTGCGCTCTCCACTGTGTCGCGGTCGGTTGGAAGGGGGTGTAGCCTTACCTGCCCTAGAGGAGGGGGCAATGCTAGGCTGAGTCTGACCAGCTCGAGGAATGGGTCCGCTATTGACGAGCCGGGCCCGATATTGGCAGGCGGATAGTGAGGTCTCTTCCACTCACCTTGTTGCGCGCGATGGGGCGGCAATCTAGTATGGAGTGTAATAGACCCCGGTGATTTTTCAGAGAGAAACCGTACTAATATGTGGACTTATTGAGTAGGAATTGCATGTTCATTCATTCATTCATTCATTCACTATCCACTCGGGCTGGTGGTGCGCAATTAATTGTTGTGTACCTTCGTTATGGCAAGAATTTTGGTTGGGCGCGCGACTAACCTGAGATCAGGAGTCTACCACATTGAGTCTGACTATCCAAATTTAGGTATGGGACTGGTTTGGATAGAAGTCCTTGTGGTGGACCCCGTAGCCTGCGATACTATGTACTATCATCCCGACTTCACACTCCAGCATGGTCATTTCATTCGCATCGCATATTGCATTACATCCGCAGGCATATGACATTTTGGGTTGCTATATTTCTGTACTTATATGGCCTAGACAGACTTAGCAGGATTTGTATATTGCATTACATCCTCGGCATCTGATATTTGACTCTTTATGACTCCTCAGTGCATATCTGTTTTATATTACGTTTCTGATAATTGACTGACTTATGAACTTGTCCATACTTTCGCTTACTCTGTCATTGTATGATTTATGATCTTGTCAGTATTCCAGGTTATTCTGATAATGTACGATTTATGAATTACCAGTAATTTCGGTATTATATGATGATGGTATTGTATTGAACATTTGATACTTACCTTGTGCACACACTTACACCACCCTCTAAGCTTTCTATAAGCTTATGCACGATAGATGCGTGCAGGTGATGTTAGGCTGCAGCAGTGTTGAGCTTGGAGCGTGCGGTGGTCTTCTGGAGCTTGAATTTCTATTTATGTACTTTCCATTCGGTATTGTATTCAAATAATTACATTAGTGGATATGTGATGATGATGTTGCCTTTGTGATTTGGGTAAATCTTGTGGTTATGCTTATTAAAAAAAAAATAAAAATAAAAATAAAAAATAAAAAATCCTCCTTGTAGGATCCTAGGATCGGAATCTGGCATATGCATGCTAGGAGCCGAGAATGGGGTACTACGGAGGCTGTCGGCACCGGATTCGGCAAATCGGGATTCTTATGAATCCGATTTCTGAGTTTGGGGCGTGACAGAAGTTGGTATCAGATCATAACTTGGGAATACCTGAAGATAACATCACATATCTACTAATAGCTACCCTTCACTCTATGATTGTTGAGAACTTAGAATGGTTAGATCCCCGAGTTCGAATAACTTAGAGATTTTCTGATATAGCTCCCTACCATCGAGCTCGTGAGGCTTTATCATATTCCGGTTTCGATCGTTTCAAATCCTTCCCAGCAGCGTCGACCACAGCAGCAGAGGCGCACTGGTCGCCCAGCTTTCCGTGCACCATCAGCACCATCAGTACCTCCACCACCACCTCAGAGGCAATTCACCGGCACTTGCTTTAGGTGCGGTGCGACGGGACACCGTTCATGGGAGTGTCCCAGTCCCCAGCAGCAGCAGAGAGGTCCACAGTAGCAGAGACCTCCACCGCAGCAGCAGAGACCCCCACAGCAGCAGCGACAGCAGCCTCTACCACCGAGGCCACCTTAGCAGCAGCATCAGCATCAGCACCAGCCTCAGAGGCCGCAGCAGCAGAGGCAGCAGTTTCGACCGCCTCAGCAACCCCAGCAGCAGCAGCAGCACGTTCAGAGGGGACATGCACCTCCCCAGCCAGCTCAGGCTAGATTCTATGCGGCTCAGCAGGATCCGCAGTCATCCGGAGGAGTTGTTGAGGGTACACTTCTAGTTTCTGCATGCATTGCACGAGTGCTGTTTGATTCCGGTGCATCGCACTCCTTTGTGGCTGAGAGCTTCTGTCGATCGGCTGGCTTACCATTGGAGTCTGTTGATGAGAGCCTTTCAATATCGACTCCCTTGGGGAGGACTGCAGTGTTAGGACGATTTTGTTCGTCTTGCCCCGTTCTGGTTGGGGACACCTTTTTGCCTGCTGACCTGTTTGTTTTGCCGATGTCCGAGTTCGACGTCATCTTGGGCATGGATTGGCTCGCTGAGTATTATGCTATTTTGGACTGCGCCGCGAGGACCGTCACGTTCCGTATACCCGGCGTGCCACAGTTCGAGTTCGTTGCAGAGGCCAGAGGAGAGCGGTTGTCTTGCTTGATGTCTTGTGCCATAGAGGAGCCTGTTGCCGTTTGCATCGACCATCTGCCCGTGGTTTGCGATTTTCCCAATGTGTTTCAGGAGATTCTGGGATTACCGCCTCGTCGACTCACCGAGTTGCAGATTGATCTCGTGCCCGGTAGCGCGTCTATTTCGAAGGCCCCGTATTGTATGGCACCGTTGGAGTTACGGAAACTGCAGAAGCAGTTGGACGAGTTACGTGAGTTGGGTTTTATCCGTCCGAGCAGTTCGCCGTGGGGAGCACCAGTACTCTTCGTGAAGAAGAAGGATGGCTCGTTGAGGCTCTGCGTTGACTATCGCGAGCTCAACAAAGTCACGATCAAGAACAAGTACCGGCTCCCTAGGATTGATGATTTGTTCGACCAGCTGCAGGGTGCACAGTTCTTTTCGAAGATTGACCTGCGTTCCGGTTATCATCAGATTCGGGTCCGAGATGAGGACATTCCGAAGACGGCATTCAGGACGTGTTACGGTCATTTTGAGTTTCAGGTCATGTCCTTCGGACTGACCAATGCACCCGCGGTCTTCATGCAGCTGATGAATGAGGTTTTTCGCCCATATCTAGATCAGTTTGTTGTAGTCTTCATCGACGACATTCTGATCTACTCGAGGACCCGTGAGGAGCATGAACAGCACTTGGAGATTACTTTACAGACCCTCCGCGCACACCAGCTGTATGCGAAGCTGGAGAAGTGCGAGTTCTGGCAGGAGGAAGTGAAGTTCCTCGGTCACGTGGTGACGAGGGAGGGTGTCGCAGTGGACCCCTCGAAGGTCGAGGCAGTGCGTCAGTGGGGCCAGCCCACGACTGCGACAGAGATCCATAGTTTCCTTGGCTTGGCGGGCTATTACCGACGTTTCATTGAGGGTTTTTCTCGTATTGCAGCCCCGCTGACCAGGTTGACTCGGAAGGGCGCAGAGTTTATTTGGAGTGACGCCTGCGAGCGAGCATTTATGGAGTTGAAGGACCGTCTAACGTCCGCTCCTGTCCTCACTCTTCCCTCTGGGAGTGACGGAATTATTGTATTCACTGATGCCTCGCATATCGGTTTGGGTGCTGTCCTGATGCAGCACGGAAGACCAGTGGCCTTTGCGTCTCGTCAGCTCAAGGTCCATGAGCTGAACTATCCTACACATGATCTGGAGCTGGCTGCAGTTGTCTTTGCACTGAAGGTGTGGAGGCACTATCTTTACGGGGTTAGGTTCGAGCTCTTCTCTGATCACAAGAGCTTGAAGTACCTCTTCTCGCAGTCTGAGTTGAATATGAGACAGAGGCGCTGGATGGAGCTCCTGAAAGACTATGATTTCGACCTCCAGTACCACCCGGGCAAGGCGAACGTGGTGGCAGATGCCCTCAGCCGTCAGCCACGAGGCTTAGTGGCGCATATGATGATTCAGGAGTGGCGAATGCTTGAGGATATTGCTGCGTATGACTTTGAGTTCGGCCTACAGTCTTCCATTGTACAGTTATCGAGCCTGTCGATTCAACCCTCTCTTGTCGCTAGGGTGATCGAGGCTCAGCAGGCTGATCAGTCGTTGCAGAGTTATATGGCTGAGGCAGCATCTGAGGGTCAGGTTGATTGGCAGATCGGTACAGACGGTGGACTTCGCTTCAGAGGCCGATTATGTGTCCCAGATATTCCAGAGTTACGCAGAGATCTTATGACCGAGGCACATCGATCGCGGTTTTCTATCCACCCAGGCTCGACGAAGATGTACCGAGACATGAGACGACAGTATTTTTGGGCGAGGATGAAGCGCCATATCGCCAGTTTTGTGGCCGAGTGTGACACGTGCCAGCGTGTCAAGGCCGATCATCAAAGACCTCCTGGTCTTTTGCAGCCGTTGAGCGTCCCAATGTGGAAGTGGGAGCACGTGTCGACTGATTTCATTATGGGTTTGCCGAGGACTCAGCGCGGTCATGACGCCATTTGGGTTGTTGTGGATCGTCTGACGAAGTCGGCACATTTCCTTGCGATGCGTGCGACTTGGTCTATGGACCGGCTTGCGAGACTATTCATTGAGGAGATTGTGAGACTGCATGGCGTTCCAGTCTCGATCGTTTCTGACCGAGACTCGAGGTTCACGTCTCAGTTTTGGGGGAGCTTCCAGCGTGCGATGGGGACTGATTTGCAGCTCAGCACCGCGTACCATCCGCAGACCGATGGCCAGACCGAGAGGGTCAATCAGATACTTGAGGATATGCTTCGGGCCTGCGCGATTGACTTCGGGGGTAGCTGGGATGAGCATTTGCGATTGGCTGAGTTCGCGTACAATAACAGCTATCAGGTGACCATCGGCAGGCTCCTTTTGAGGCACTATATGGCAGACCATGCAGATCACCGAGTTGTTAGACCGAGGTCGGAGAGCGCCGTCTCCTAGGTCCCGAGCTTGTGCAGGAGACTTCAGAGGCTATTGACATCATCAGGCAGAGGATGCGCACAGCTCAGAGCCGACAGAAGAGTTCTGCTGATCGTCGGCGTCGTCCCTTGGAGTTTGATGTAGGGGACCATGTGTATCTCAAGGTCTCGCCCATGAAGGGCGTAGTTCGATTTGGAGCGAAGGGAAAGCTTGCCCCGAGATTCATAGGACCTTTTGAGATCACTGGGCGCGTTGGCGCCGTGGCCTATCGGCTTGCCTTGCCATCTCAGTTGTCTGGCGTCCACAACGTGTTTCACATCTCCATGTTGAGGAAGTGTGGGTCAGATATAGTGCCCGTTATTGATTGGCAGCCGTTGGAGGTTCGTGAGGATGCTTCTTACATTGAGCAGCCAGTCCGTATCCTTGATCGGAAGGAGCAGGTTCTCAGAACCAAGGTCATTCCGTTGGTGAAGGTGCAGTGGGGTCACCATTCTGTTGAGGAGGCTTCGTGGGAGCGTGAGGCTGAGATTCGAGAGCGTTATCCTCATCTCTTTGATGGTTGATCATGTATTGTATTTTTTACGCTGTCCCTGATTCTATATGATGACGTTATGTTTCATATTCCTCGCGAGTTATGCTTAGTTGCGATGCTTGTGTAAATTTCGAGGACGAAATTTTTATAAGGAGGGGAGAGCTGTAAGACCCGTACCTTGGTCCGTACCTTTCCGTACACTCCCGCGGTCTTACCGGTCGAATTCCGGCAACTTTCGACCCTTAACCAGTATCGACGCGCGACCCTGATTCATGTGCCGACAACCCGAGTCGACTCAACCCGAGACCAATACCATAGCGACCGCACTGTCGCCTCGGTTCCGATACCGCGACTCGCGCGCCGAGGCGATACCCTGATCAAGAGATATGGGCCAACGTTCGGTGCGAGAAAACGCCGCGCGTTGCGAAAACCAAGGGAATCTCAACGATGTGTCACATCAATCACATCAATCCCATCAATCAATCACCCATCAACCCATCACATGTCAAGTACACATCACTCTCACCCATTTTCCCAAGCAACCACAAAAGTCTTCCTAACCCATACCTTTCTTACACAAAAGACCACAAAAGTCTTCACATCCCATACCTCTCTTACACAAAAGCCACAAAAGTCCAAGATTTCTTACACAAACATCACTCACCCATCCATCCATCACTCCCTCTCTCTCCCTTTACATCACTTTCTCTCTTTCTCTCTTTCTCATTTCAAAATTTCCAAGCAACAAAAATTCCAAGAGCCCCATACGTATGGAAATTTCCCAACTTTCCTAAGCTCTAAGTGGCCCACCTTCCTACCCCAAAATCTCCCATCTCAACCCTCCATTCTTCATCTTAACCGTTGAAGTTGAAGCCAAGGTGCCAAGGAACCCCTAGGAGCAAGAAGATCGGACGGTGGGTGCCTCTATAGGGTAGTTTTTATTGTTTTTATGGTGGACCAAGTGAGGCCCACCGATCCATGGTGTGGATCTCACTTGGGACCCTTATTTGTGGCCGATGGACCGCTTGGATCATCATGATCATTCCATGATGGGACCATTCTCCATGGACCCCATCATGATGTTTATTTTCATTTGAAAAGGTCATCTAGACCGTCCATATCAGTGGAGAATGGATCTCCACCGTTGATTTACGTTTTTAATGGTCCCATGTGCAAGGAATCCATTTATTGTATGTTTCATTGCAAGGGAGGGCCCATAATGACGGGGTCCCTCCATCACAAGCCGTGTCCCACTCTCCATATCTCTCTCTCTCTCTTTTATTTTATTTTATTGCAATAGGATGGTGTGGCCCACTTGAATGGATCCCATCTTGATGTATTTATTTTATTCAAGTGGGGCCCACCTTAGACGTTATTCCCATGCCGCCCATCATGTGGTGGCCCACTTCATCAGGGCCCACCATTTCCAAATTTTTTTTTATATATCACTGTCCAGCGTCTGGGACGCTGGACGTTGTAAAGGAAATCAAAAAAAAAAAAAAAAGGGAAAGAAAGGAAGGGACTTGGGTGGTCCCCTTACATGGACCCCACCCTGATGTTTATGTTCAATCCACGCCGTTCACCACTTTTCCTGGGATATTTTAGGCGTTGAGCCAAGGAATGAGCTCAATCCAATGATCAGGCGGGCCGTACCAGAGAAAATGGTACTTTCACACTTCCAAGCCTGGTAATGCCCATTTTGTGGTTTCTACACTCCAAATCAGTGCCAGAGATGAGGTTGGTGTGGCCTGTTTGGGCCCTAGAATCAAGTGGGCGGAGCGGATTTCTCATCAGTGGACCCCACCTGTGTTTTTTTTTAAGTACACAAAAAAAAAAAAAAGAAGAAGAAGGCAGCAGCGCTGCCACCTTTTGAAGGCAGCAGGCGCTGCCTGCGCATGCGGGCACGGGCGGACGTACGCAGGGGGGGCCCACGGCCCTGCATGTGGGCCCGACCATAATGTTTATTTGTCATCCGACCTATCCATTAGGTGGGCCACCCCAGTGGTGGGTTCCCCTCCAAAGATGAAACAGATCCAAAACTCTGGTGGCCCACACCACGCGAAACAGTGTGAATTGAGTTCTACCGCTGAAAGGATTTTGGGGCCCACAGAAGTATTGAATCAAGCTGAAATTTTTGTTTTCCCTCCACCTAGGCCCGAGAGGCCTTATGAATGGCCCGGATGGCATTTGGGTATCATGGTGGGCCACATCCGTGGACCCCACCATTAATGTATGTGTCTTAATACACCGTCCATGGCTGTGGACGGTGGACTCCCACCATGATATATGTGTTATACTCCACCGTCCAGCAGACGGTGGGGCCCCCTTGTGGCATATGTGCCTTATTAGCACTGTCCACTGGATAGTGGGACCCACTATGATGCATGTGATGCATCCGAACCGTCGATCCATTTGAATTGTTTAAGGCCTTTGGGTTAAGCCCATTTGCCTTACAAAGGGCCTATGGGTTAGACCCATTTGATTTATGAAATGTTTATGGGCTAGGCCCATTTGATTCATCTAAGGCCTATGAACTTGGGCCCACCTGATATGTAAAGCCTATGAGCTTAGGCTAATTTGACATTTAAGGCCCAAGAACTTAGGCCCACTTGATATGTAAAGCCTATGGGCTTAACTTGATATTTAAGGCCTATGGTTTTAGGCCCAATGGATATGATCTAAGGCCATGTGACTAGGCCATTTGATGTACTTCTAGGCCCATAAAATTGGACTTATTTGTTGCATTCTTAAAGCCCATGGAAGTGGACCCATTTGTTATATTGTAAGACCCATGGGACTACACCCATTTGATTAAGAAAGGGTCCATGGGATTAGGCCCACTTTGATATGCATGCAAGCTCATGGATTAGGCCCATTAGAATTGTTTAAGGTCTAGGGATTTAGGCCCATTCGACTCATATAAGGCCTCTGGGTTGAGGCCCAGTTGATATACATTTAGGGGTCCAATTGGTGTGGCCCATTTGATACATACTAGACTCATAAGACTAGGTCCAATTGATGCAATCTAAGGCCCATGGGTTTGACCCATTGCAATGCACATAAGACCCATTGGTGTGGCCCATTTATGTGGCCCATCTGATGAATAAAAGCCCATGGGATATGGCCCATTTGATATATATGTAAGGTCCAATGGGGACAACCTACGGTCCATTGCAATGTGTAAATCCATTATAGACTAAGTACGATGTTCACAACGATCGTGCCTTGGGAGCAATGTTGGTTTGACGTCCACATTGCGAGCGTAATGCTGGTTGGATGTCCACATTACGACTCTCCTTAGGGCCCATCACCAGGCCGTACTTGCTGTGTATAGACCATCCAGGCCCATCTGCATTGTAAGACAATTCATTTTATTATAACATGTTTAGTATAGTTTCATTACCCATGATCATACGCATCATATGTATGCTTGATATGAGGATTGACTGATCATAGCATTTGCCTTCGGGCAGGTTGTTTATGGGCTCCCGGTTAGGTAGTGTTGTCCTACATGAGCGCACGGTATGCGCAGGATTGGTTGCATGACTGGATAGCGTGATACATGCATTCCGCATTTGTGTGACATGGTTATTGTACGCCCTAGCGACATCAGGGCCGTAGCCTCCACAGACGCATCGTGGTTGGCAGGATTGGATACCGGAAATCTTGTTCTACATGGGGTACTATAGATATCCCTAGGTGAAAGTCCCTAAACCCTTATGATACCAAGAGGTTGCTCCAACGTCTAGACCGAGTGGGTAGATGAGCGTTGAGTGCCGATTACCAGACGGTTACGCTCTCCACTGTGTCGTGGTCGGTTGGAAGGGGGTGCGGCCTTACCCGCCCGAGTGTAGGGGGCAATGCTAGGCTGAGTTTGACCAGCTCGGGAAATGGGTCCGCTATCGATGAGTCGCGCCCGATATTGGCAGACGGATAGTGAGGTCTCTTCCACTTACCTTATTGCGCGCGATGTGGCGGCAATCTGGTTTAGAGTGTACTAGACCCCGGTGATATCCCATATTTTGAGCTGTATTGATGTGTGGACATAGATGAGGACCTGTATGCTTGAGCTGCATTGCACATCGCATGGCCTTGGGATGGCCGATACCATTCATGTCTTGCATCGCTTAGCCTTGTTACGGTTCATGATATTATAGATCCATCTGCATATTTCGCTTTACTTTGACATTGCATGTTCATATTACTACCTTGCGCACACACTTTCACCACCCTCTAAGCTTTCTGTAAGCTTATGCACGACCGTTGCGTGCAGGTGACGTTGGATCGCAGCAGCGTTGAGGCAGGAGCACGTTGCTGATCATTTTGGAGTTTTTCTGTTATTTACCATTGTATTTCCCTTTATGCCCATTGTACTTGTAAAGTTTTTGATCATAGTGGAAATCTAATGGATTTCTTGGTTGTTGTTTGTGGGTTATGCCTTTGGTTATGCTTATTACGAATCAAACTGATGTTGAAAATCCTCCTCGTAGCATCCCAGGATCGGAACCTGGCGAATGGGAGCTAGGAGCCGAGAATGGGGTTCTACGGAGGCTGTCGGCGCCGGATTCGGCGATCGAAAATTTTGTGAGCCCGGTTTCCGAGTTTGGGGCGTGACACATAGCCTTGGTACGGCTCATGATCTTATGGTTCCATATGCATATTCCGTATTACTCTGACATTGCATGTTCATATTACTACCTTGCGCACACACTTTCACCACCCTCTAAGCTTTCTGTAAGCTTATGCACGACCGTTGCGTGCAGGTGACGTTGGATCGCAGCAGCGCTGAGGCAGGAGCACGTTGCTCATCATTTTGGAGTTTTTGTTATTTACCATTGTATTTCCCTTTATGCTCATTGTACTTGTAAAGTTTTTGATTATAGTGGAAATGTAATGGAGTGCTTGGTTGTTGTTTATGGGTTATGCCTTTGGTTATGCTTATTACGAATCAGACTGACATTGAAAATCCTCCTCGTAGCATCCCAGGATCGGAACCTGGCGAATGGGAGCTAGGAGCCGAGAATGGGGTTCTACGGAGGCTGTCGGCGCCGGATTCGGCGATCTGGAATTCTGTGAGCCCGGTTTTCGAGTTTGGGGCGTGACAAATGCCAATGGCACATGCAGTGTGATGTCATGAACGTGATTACCCAGTTATTATTAGTCCTTTTCATACAGCAGTATTGAGAAGCTAAGACACCTTCCTTGTATCATTTTTCAAAATTGATCCTTTCTAGGGTCGTCAGTCCTAGGATATCTCATACGATAGTATGGTTCTAAGTCGCTGCAAGGGTTGTCAGAACGTGGTCCGAGATTGTAGATATCAGACTTTCGACACGCGGTCTAGATCCAATACAAAGTTACCAAATATTCCCTATAACAATTGGGTTTAGAGTTGGATCCTAAATTTTAGGGTATTATAGCGTCATTGATTCTACAAGTTTTAAGTCTTGCAGAGCGTATTTAAAGTGAACAGCACTAATTTCATAGCCAGTCTAACGTAGCGCTAGGTAACTTAGGTTAAATTTCTAAGAGAACTAATCCTAAGTGATTTTCGATTGAGGTGGTACTTAGGTCTTGGTACAGAATTTTTCAGGTCGTTATAATGATATATCTGTCAGATGATAATTTTAACAGTAGATTTGAAAACTAATCAGTTACTATTCAATTTAGATGGTTTGTATCGATGATTTATGGTTTGGATTGGTGATCCACCAGACGGACTGTCATAGACCTCGGTTTAAATGGTTAGAATGACCAACTTGATGATCGGTTATGATTAAATAATTAGAAAAAAAAAAATTACCCCTTGAAATTGCTAGTATATTATATTATATCCTGCTTAAAAGAATTTTGTCCCGAAATTCATCCTACCTTAACCGGTAAAGAGGTCAGAAAAATTTTCTCGGATCTCAACTTCTCGCTCCCATGAGGCTTCTTCTTCATTGTGGTGACTCCATTGGACCTTGACCAATGGTATCATCTTCATTCGTAACACCCGTTCTTTTTTGCACTCGTGTATGGAAGAAATCAACATGAGAAGGAAAGAAAGAATACAAAGAAAGAAAAGATAGATTAAGGAAGGGAGTTGAGTGAGAGTTAGAGGAGATTAGGGAGGAAGAGAGGCGATCTCAACCGTTCGTGTGCACCTCATCTCCAAATCGTTCGTTAAATTGAGTGCACATGTCATTTACCCATTGTATTGATGTCGGGCCCATCAAATCGACTCCATCTTGACATATGTGTTAATATCCATGTCATCTTTCCATTTTGCCAGAAGGTGGGATCCACCTGTCCACGTTGTCTAGCGTGGCCAGTGTGTGGTCCACCTTGATAAGCATATAATTCATGTATATGAGCCCCATAGTGGCAGAAGCCCATTCAATGGCCTGAATCCCCTATGTTTTGATGTATGTATGTATGTATGTATGTATATGCAATTTGAATTCGAAAGCCTACTTGAACTTTGAAATTTAAAATTCAAAATTTGAATATGAAATTCAATGTTTGAAATTCTTTTTGGAAAAAAAAAAAAAAATCGCCCCTACATCAAAGTGTAAGAGGATTGCACAGTTTGGACAATGTCTAAATGATGCCTTCACCTCAATGTCGGCATGGAGTTGAAGGTGCTGGTTATGTGGAGATATGGTGCAATGATGGTGGTGTTGAGACAATGGCATGTCGATGTCGTGCAGATGAAGATGGTGGTGGCGGCTTGTTGATGAAGATGATGGTGCGATGAAGTTACCCAAAATCCGCTCTGAGACCATATTCAGATACATTGTGAATTTAGTTAGAAAGAGAACAGAAAGAGGAGAAGAAGGAAAAATATGAGAGAGAGAGAGAGAGACCTCGTATTAATTTCTTAGGTTTTCTTATTTATTTATATTTCCATTGGAAGAAGTCAAAATAAAAGGTCAACTACCATTACAATGATAAAAAAGATAACTACCATTATAATAATGGTCACATACCCTTGGTATAGTATCTGTATACCACTAGAGTACAGAATACTATAGTACATTCTCTACAAATACTTAATCAACTATTTGAGTCAACCCAACGTAGTCAATCATCGAGTCATTTCAGGTCTTCCAATACACTTTAAACAATGGTTTGGACACTGTTAAATGCATAAAATATTACAATTATCTACCCTTTGAAAGTTTACAGCTTGTAAAGACAGGTGATGCCCGTCTTCTTGAAAATGGGTCTCACACAGTTTATTTTTGCACCTTCGATCTATTGAAAAGGAGAAGTTATATAACATGGGTACTTTGAGT
Organism: Magnolia kwangsiensis; assembly: GCA_037074715.1. Taxonomy (NCBI): domain Eukaryota; kingdom Viridiplantae; phylum Streptophyta; class Magnoliopsida; order Magnoliales; family Magnoliaceae; genus Magnolia; species Magnolia kwangsiensis. Next base: position 158,401,959 of record CM073573.1, on the reverse strand, counting down.
ATGTGTGCATGCAAGGGCAGTTATGGACATATTGAACAAAGAATTTGGAGCAAATTATCAATTTCGCCACACATGAGAGAGACTGAAACATCGATATCCTCTATTCATTTATTGAAATATATCTAAAATGATCATTAGGGTTCTTCATATGTAAAATACAAATGAATTCTGCACCATTCATTAACATATGCATGTAAACAAAAAACAAAAAAATAAATAAATAAAAAATCCCAGTTAGTTGAAGTCATGAGAGGTGGATTATCCATTTACTTAATGATCACAAAGTATATATAAAAGATGAAAATGGGTTATATTTACAAAAAGAGGATGTATACAATATAAAAAAAGAAGAAGAAGAAAAAAAAAAAAAAACCTCGAAATACATCAATATTTCATCCCTGAGCAGTATGATTTTTTTGAAGGCAGTGAATTTTATTACAGAAGGAAAAATAAATAAAAAGCATGTGTTTTAGAGATCTATGCTAAAACTGCAGAAATGAGATCAACAATCCAGGGAGTCTAAAGCAAACTTAGCAAGAGACTTGATGGAAGAAGCCCAATCAATGACATGCTGCTTTGCCCTCTTAAACACCTCATCCAGCAACCTGATTAAGATACAATCTAGGGAAAGCATCACACAGTTTATTGAGCTTTTTTTTTTAAAGCATTGAGAAATATGATACAATGCTACAATTTTTTTAGCGATATACAATGTTTGAATATTGATTACAACAACATTTACTTGGCTAGCTTTCTGAATCAGATGAGCAATTAGGAAATCTGTCAGGAGTATGATAGATAAACATCCCAATCTTGTTGCTTGTTGGGTTTACCTAATGTGATATTGGCAGTCTAGTTACATTGTTGAAGTTTCCCAATGTAGAAGAAGAAGAGGGACCCATTGAAAGGAAGGTTGGGTTCTAAGAGATCAAGAGACAAGAGGGGACATTGTTGGACATAGTTCCTAGGCACCCCTCTTGCTACAAGTCGCACCCAGTGCCTCGCGCTCCCACTTCCTAGCTGTTTATACCTGCTAACATTTTGAAATTGGCACTTCCCATCTCCTGCACCTAAATCAATTTCTGCTTTACACTTCATGCAAACATGGCCTTAGGTATGCTTGGAAGCCCTACTGACCACAATGTCTATTTGTTCACTTTCGGGTTAATTAGATAGTTTCGAGATTTTAGGGCACATTTTTGTGCTTATGGGTCACATTACCAATGAGACAAGATGTACTTCCGCCAAATGGTGATTGAAATAAGAACTAGACTTTCTCGCTTGTATTTATATGTGATTTTGGGCAGAAAAGCAGGAAAATGCCAACTTTCTAAATGTGTATGCTTGGACAGCTCCACCAACAACAAGTTGGCAGTGCATCTTAAAGCCTGTGAGAATATGGATTGCTCTAATAAGATGAAAATAATTTTGGGTGAATACTGTCGCTTATGTAAACTCTTGAGTATGCTGATTTTCTTCTTGGTGAACTCTTCAAATCTCCTAGCTCATTTGTTTTTCATTCATGACTTGGACTAATCTGGATGCATCATGTGCACGTGAAGTGCATCATTTTTCATCGAGGAATCGGAATTGATAGCACAAAGGGTCGCTTTTACATGGAGAAATTGGATATGATCATTGAACGTGTTTGGTCATGGTTCCTAAAAGTCACGAGGTGCCTACAAAAGTTATGCCTGCATGTTTAAAATTTATTATTATTATTATTATTATTATGTTTTGGGTTACTACAAAGAGGTTGAACTGCTATTGTTGGGTGGATTATGATTCTTCCAGGCTACATGGGATCCTATCCAGAACACCAAGCGAGCCCTTTGAGGAAGTTCCAACGAATCCCGAACAAAAAGGGACTGAAACAAAGCCAGAAGACTTAGTTGTCGAGCGGATTCGAATTCAAAACATGGAACTCAGGTACTAATTGACATCTAAAGTTTTCTTATAAGGTGTGTTAATGTTCATTCATGCAATATAATGGGTTATTTATATGCGATTTGATGGGAAGTTATTTCCTCTCCAGCATGAAAAATCTATACAGCGAGATCACAATAAAAGAACCAACTTTCGATAGGATGATTGTCATCTACAGGTAGTTGCTCTTTTATCATTTATTACCTTTGATGCAGAACTGAAACAGAGCATGTTGCTAGGGGCCTAATGTTCGAAAGTTTGAATTTCATATCTGACAACTCAGAAAACACTCTTTGAGATTCTGAGTTCAGCTTGTTGGGTTTGATGGGAAAATAAACTTTCTAAGATTTGGACGAGTAACAGCCATAGTTTTAAAAACTAACTGACTCGATTCGGAACTCAGACTCGACTCGGTGAGATTTCAATCCGAATCAATGAGAAACTCGGTTGTGAGTATGACTCAGCTGAGTTTCAGGAAGACTCGTCGAATCCACCTGCAAATTCTGTCAACTCTATGCGATTTGGCATGACTCAAGATGAGTCAAATGGCCAGTGAAACAATTTTTTTAAATGAAATTTTAAAGTTATGGGGATACTCAAACCCAGACTTCTCCGTGAAAACCAGAACCCTTAACCACAGTGGTAACCACAAATTTGAAAAAGAAGAAGAAGAAGCTATTTTAACATACATGGTGTATTCATAACTACACGTGTTATAATCTGATTATTAAATGTTGAGTCGAATCACATAAAGACTCAATTGAGTCTTGGAGTCAACCTGACCTGGCCAGACATTGAGTCGAGTTGAGTTTTTGGGTTTTTGAACTATGATAACAACTTGTCATTGATTTACGAAAGCCAATATTGGACTTTGAACTAGGAGACTGGCCAAAGAGGTGACTTGGACGAGTTTGGAGTCATTCGAAATTGGTTTGGACTATGTTCATAATCTTTTTATCAGAGAGGTTAAAAATATGTGATATTTGATTGTTGAAAATATATTTTGAAGGGATATCCTTAAATCAACAGTCATTCCCAATCCTCGATGCATCTGCTCAGGTTTCTCATTCTCAGCATGTATACCACAACCATAGGTCCAACTTCCACCAAGATCGTCTTTGACTCAATTAGTGTCATACTATTTGTAGAGTGTGTCATTTTCAAATCATGGTTATCCCTAGTTGCTGTAAATACAATCACTAAATGAGTTAATTTTCGTATTCTATCAAAAAGATTTTACAATTTTAAGTTTGTTATTATTATTTTTATAGATGCTTCTCAAGCACTCTTGCTTCCCTTTTTTTAGTTTAGAACTGCTGCTCTGCCACTCCCATAGCCAAACCCACCCTCGCTTTTTGAAACCATAGGAAGAAGAATACAAATTCCAAATGCCCCATCTTCGGGCACCAAGCACAAGCACACCACGCATGCCAACATGGCACGTGATCGGAGTCCAGGATATTCATAGGGTGATCCTCAGTCCTCACAATGATTTTCTTTTCTTAGAAGGAAGCGGAATTTTATTAAGCGAAAAGACCATCAAAAGAGATATGGGGATGCTCCAGTAGTGAGTGACCCTCTTCTCATTCAACTCTCTAGTGAGCCTATCAGGCCGCACCATTGACTGAGCTCGGCACTAAAGAGCATCAGGCCCACAACCGTTGAGCCTCCATTGACCCAATTAAGCACCCATAATCGCCTACAACGCCTGCTGGGAGTCCCCTTCGATAATTAACTCTGCTGAACAAAGAGACAAAAGACAGCCCTTCTCCAAGAGAAAAGCCAACAGCATGGGTCAGGCCCAAATACGTGAACTTCACCTTCACCCTATCATCTCTCAGTTGGCTGAAGTTGACATCAGAAGAGCTGTGCAGCAAATCCCATGTGGCGATGTTCCTGGGACTATGAATGCTGGGATGTAGGGTGTGTTTTCATTTGGTGCTTGAAGACAGGGTGTCTGAAATTGCCATTCCTGTCTTTAAAATTTAAAATTAAATTTTTTTTTTTAAAAAAAAAACAGATTTTGAAAAGTTCCCATTTGGATACGTGAATTCCATTCTGTAATCATTACTCTTATACATGGTCTGTATTCTCTTGCACAAGAAACAAGGTGCCCATTATCTAGTGAATTTGAAGATTCCACTTGCTATCCAACCAGACAACCCATTTTGAAATCCAATTTTCTACAGTGACCATAGAAATTATCATTGGGTAATCATTACGATATCCATGGAATCCGTGTGCCCAAACACGCCCGTTGAGTTTTTCTGATGGAGAATCAAAGCAATTCATCGTTCTTTGGCTGATACCATTTCAGGCGGGCCAGTACCAAGCCCGAAGAGGAGCGACATCGAGGAATATATGTAAAGCATTTCAAAAACATCCCTATGGCTGATATGGAGATAGTTCTGGTAAGTCTTTCCTCTGCATTTTTCAGTTAAAACAAGTATCCTGCAGGCTTGATCTTTTTTGGGTGCTTCATATTTGCTTTCCTTCCTGATTTGGGCCAATTCTTTCAACAGCCAGAAAAGAAAAATCCGACTCTAACCCCAAAGGACTGGCTTATATTCCTTGGTTCTGCAGTAATTGGGTTGGTCAGTCTTTCATTTCCTTTTAAATTGAATGCTTTCACTTCTTGAGAAATGTTCCAGTGAGACAGCTGCTCATTGTATTACAATGGACACTGTAAGGCCAGCCTTCAGTCAAGCTCAACCGATGGACCAGAGAGAAACCCCATGTATCACATCTTGGTAGAAGATCAATCTGATTGGAATGTAAATAGATTGCAGAAAAAGATCCCCCTGATGCAGGCAGGGTACAACATTTTTTATTTATTATTTTTTATTATTATTATTATTATTATTATTATTTTTTTTTTTTTTTGGGGGGGGGGGGGGGGGGGGTCCTGATCCAATTGCAGATCTTGACTAAGGGCCCCACATTCCTCTGTGTGCTGTAGTACAGTGAGAGGCCTTCTTATTGGATCATGCTGTGCTCCTCTTTATTCCTTTCCAGCTAAATCTAGTAGACTTCACTTGTTTACAGGTTGCACTTATCAGTTCACTGGAAAGGTCTATAGCTGATATTTGGGTCTTTATGCTCCTTATTTCTGGATTGGTCAGCTACTGTGCCAAAAATTACTTCACGTAAGTTTATGACCGGTTTATTCTAATTGTTGGATCCTTCTTGCACTTCAATCAACCATTTTGGAGACTTTGTTTGGGTTCTCAGTTGTGATCCATAATTGCTGATCTAGAATATCTCTATTTCCATTAGTATTTTCATGGCTGTTGATGTGATCTACATTTACGTTTCCTGTGATTAGGTGCTCACATTGGTTCTATTGTTCCATAACTTTGCCTAATCTTCTTGTCTCTTTCACTTGCATGCTTGCTATTCATCATTCATTTCTTTTTCTAATGATGGTGTGCTTTTGATGTGCTATGCACTTGAATTGCAAGTATTAATCTGTTCATGTGCAAATGACCAAATTGCAATCTCCTTCCCTAGCATTAATATTGAGAGACTGGACTCATACTTGCAATTGTATTGCTTTCAAGTTCGACTTGGAAGGTAGGCAATTTGACAGCTCCTCCTCATTTCTTTTTTCTTTTTAAGTTAGGGAATATGGGTTCGAACCCAAGATCTCAATGTTGAAACACACTCTATCTACCACCTAGGCATGGGTTCAAACCCACAGCTCTTCCTCAATATGAATACTAGGAAATGTCATTACAATTTGGTCATTTCCTCCTGATTTGACCATTTGCAATTCAATTCACTTGTGCATCTGGATATAACATGAGTTCATGGAATTTTCCTGATTCATTAGACACATTGACTCTTGTTTATGATAGTGTCTTTTATTTATATTTTCTTACATCATTCTCTCATTTTTTGGCACTAAAAAAGTCATGAGCTAGGTTTTTGCTCAGTGTTGAGACCCTAGTACTAGATTTTGAAAAAAGAAAAAGAAAAAAGGAACTGAATTGCAGTCACATTCCTCTACAAATCCAACCTGTAAGTGAGGTGATTGAAATTTGGAGCTGGTCCTTTTTTTTGCTTTTCTTTTATTTTCTTCTTCTTCTTTTTTTTTTAGAAGAGCAGCAGAAATTTATTAGGAAGCTGCCAAAGGTGGAAAAGAAAATAGGCAAAGCCTGCTACAACCCAATAAAGTGATACAAAATACATGAGTAAAAAATCGGGAGGCACGATAACCAATCCAGCACCTCCCTTTTAATTGAGCTAACTACCCCAGAAATTGCAGTGGAGGAATTCTTGAAGCAAGAGTTATTCATTTCTTTCCAAATTGCCCAGAGGGTCACCATTATGACTAGCCGCCCAATAGCTTTCATTTCCTTCCCAACTCCTCCCCCATGCCAAGCAAAGAGATCTTCAACGGCGTATGGCATTACCTATGGGGTTTGAAAGAGAACAAGAAGGCTAGACCACACCCCATGGGTGAAGGGGCAATGAATAAAGAGGTGGTTTGTCGATTCAACATTTTCCATGCACATCAAGCAAATGTTAGTGAGAGTCATTGATCTTCATTGCAAGTTATCAACGATGAGGTTCCTCCACGTTCCTAGAAGCTAAACAAAGGCAGCAATTTTTAACAAAGGCTCCGTAGGACCACGTGAAGCAAGGACAACCACAAAAAGTGCCCAAGGGGCTGCTAGGTCACCCTCCATCATGAGTCCCATACTTGCTAAGAAGGATCTCTCTCCAATGACTGCATTCTTCTGTGCCAAAGTGCCAGATCCATTTTCCGAGAAAGGGTCGAATTCATGGAGGATAGATCCCTGATAGTCGTGCTCCGCTTTCTGATATCAATTTTCACACCTCTTCCCAACTTAGGAGATGAAATTTGAAGTTTTTGCATTCCAGCTCCAAAGGAAGTCCCTTCTTAGCCTATCCAACCCAACCAAGACAGACTTGGGGCATTGAGAGAATGATAAGAAATAAACAGCCCCCCCCCCCCCCACAAAAAAAAAAAAAGAGAGGCAAGAAATGACTCTTCCATCAAGAGAACTTTCTTTCCACTTGTTTGATGACCATGTCCTATCGGTGCTTGGTTGGCTTGTTGATGCAAAGAGGGAGGCCAAGATATGATGAGGCGAAAGAGCCTACTTAATACAGGGGCATTTTCACACCGGGCTCGAGTGGGGTCGCCTGTGAGATGCAGTGGCACACTCGGGGTGGGCGGGGCCCACGGGGGAGGTCTCATGTTCGAGACTCCTCACTGGGGGTGATTAATGCACATTTCACACCGAGTTCGAGTGGGGTAGCCTGTGGGATGCAGGGACACACTCGAGGTGAGTGAACCGTGTGAGGCAGTACCCGTGTGATTTGGGGCCCATGAGGGGGGTTCGGCCGAGATCCTAACCCATGAGATGTGGGGCCTGGGCTATGAAATAAAGGGATTAATTCGCCATGCTCTAACAGTTCGAGCTTTTAGAGCAAGTGGTTAATTGTCCTACATTAAATTGGTATCAGAGGGGGAGGTCTCGAGTGGGGTAGCCTTAGGGCTGAACATAGAGCCGAGTCGAGTTGAGGTGGGCCAAGCTCGGCTCAACTCGTCCATGTTATACTCGAGCTTGAGCTCGAGCTCAACATTGAAGCTTGGCTTGTTTGCCAAAACTATCGAGTCAAGTTGAGTTTACCTAGAGTCGAGCTCGAGCTTGTTCATATATGTCGCAACCCGACTCAACTTAGCACCCTGCCCGACCCAACCCAACCCCCCCACCCGACCCAAACCCAAATCACAACCCGATTCAACCCAGCGCCCAACCCAACCCAACCCAGCCCCCCACCCGACCCAAACCCTAACCCAACTCAATGCACCGCGCAACCTGACCCAAACCCATCGCCTAACCCAACCCAAATGACCAAACCCCAACCCAACTCAACCTATTGCTGCCCAACTTGACCCAACCCATCGGCCATCATCGCCCAACCCGACCCAATTAATCATATTTAAAAAATACAAAAATCTACAATCAAGCAATCATATATTCATTATATTAATATAAATAAATAAAAAAACATTAATCAAAATCACCTACTTTTATGCCTTGTGGTGGCTGAATGGGCTGAGCAGGTTGCTGGGTGCAGCCGTGCGGACTACTCGAAGTCGCTAAGTCGGGATTGGGCGTGGCCGCACGGGTTGGCTTGGAGAGATCAGGACTCAAGAGTCAGGAGAATGAGAGAATGAGAGAGATAGAGAGGAGCAGAGATGGTGACCGGCAGGCTGCTAGGTGCAGCCATGCGAGCTAGGCTGCAGTGTGCTAACTGCTCAGTAGGGTAAGAGTCTAAGGGAGAGAGAGAGGGAGAGAGAATGGGTCGGGTAGAGTTTTTTAACTTTTTAACTTTTAACTTTTTTTTAAAGTTAAATTATATATATATATATATATATATATATATATATATATATATATATATATATATATATATATAAAATATTATATATATATATATTATTAATAATATATATAACATTATATTAAAATATATTACTCGAGCCGAGCCGAGCTAGAGTTCGAGCATCGAGTCAAGTTGAAATGTACCATGGTCGAACTCGGCTCGAACTCAACTCGAGCTTTAGAAAAGAAGCTTGACTCGCCCTGAGTTGAAAGAGCTTTTCGAGCTAGCTCGACTCGTGTACAATCCTGGGTAGTCTGTGGGATGCGGGGACACACTCGGGGTGTGTAATGCCCTGAAATTCGGGGGTCGAGCATAACTCAGCTCTCGAGTTTCAAAACATCACTTATGCAACATATTTGATGATAATTGTATGTTGATTGTAAGAATGCATAAAACATGAAATAGATCAAGCCAAATAGTAGACACAATTCATGGATATTAAGGAAATGCAAGCGGAAGACTTAAATACATATATTATTCAAAATAAATCCCCAAATGATGCGTGCTCTGCCCACGGCAATATACATACATCTGTGTCTCAAAATATATACATGAACTGTTCAAACTAATCCAATACATATCCCAGAAAATGATCTCCGCTGGTCAGGACAAGTCTCACATGAACCCGCCTGAGAATTGCATGTAAGAGAAAGCCTGCTCGTCCTCGTCGAAGTCTGGCTCCACCTCGCAAGCATCGTCATCTCCTACAGCTAAGTCAGAGTCTGGTTGGTGTTTAAACACCGTCCCAGAACGTGGGAGTGAGTGATCAACTCAGTGGTACTATATAGCAAAAGTTAACATATTATCAATCCAATCAAGCAGTAATGATAAGGCAGTACAATCACACAGGTCCTATATCTCTTGTTAATGCAAGGATGATATGAAGAATGATACATGCCCTCACCATAATCTCCCTCATGCGACATCGTCTAACGATTGTGGCATGAATCACTACCACTGTACTCTCACACCAACGCCAATGACACATGCAGTGCGATGTCATGAATATGATTGTCAAGTTCTTATTAGTCCTTTTCATACAACAATATCGGGAAGCTAAGACACCTCCCCTGTATTATTTTCCAACATTGATCCTTTCTAGGGTCGTCAATCCTAGGATATCTCATACGATGTTATGGTTCTAGGTCACTGCAAGGGCTGTCAGGGCTGTTGCGCGCAATCACTACACCACTCCCCCATCACCTTATCAATACAGGCCTATTTATATCCTCAAGACTGCATCAGGACTCGTCGCCCCTATGCGGTGTCAGGATAAACTCAAGGTCACTACAGAGGGCATGTCACCAATCAGTGTAGGCCGACAGCAAGAATATAGTGTCCCATACCACCATAATCTGCTCAGAGTAGGGTACCCACTAGTCACTACGAGGAGGTTTGTGGCCCCAGCGTAGGCCGACAGCTCGACCACGGTGTCCCATACCACCATGCCCGGCTCATGAGTCTTAGGGGATCTTGGTACCATGGTTACGGGAGTTTCACTGGTAAGCTCAGTGCCTTAGATTCAAACAGTAGCGACCAAACATGGTGAACAAGCATTGGTCAATCGGGTTAGTTGATAAGCTCAACTAGGCCAAGCGCACGTTGAGTTGAACGACATGGAATGCATAAGCACTCCGTGTGGCCTAACCACTGCCGAACGCCCCAAACACGACTCAGATTCGCTAAACTCATCTTGTGTGGTGAAAGCAACCTCAACCACTGTCACGCCCCAAACTCGGAAACCGAGCTCACAGAATTCCCGATCGCCGAATCCGGCGCCGACAGCCTCCGTAGAACCCCATTCTCGGCTCCTAGCTCCCATTCGCCAGGTTCCGATCCTGGGATGCTACGAGGAGGATTTTCAATGTCAGTTTGATTCGTAATAAGCATAACCAAAGGCATAACCCACAAACAACAACCAAGAACTCCATTACATTTCCACTATGATCAAAAACTCCTATGGGCCAAAAAATTATTTCAAGGGCAGCCACAAGGTCTCCACTGTTTCCTGCGTTGTGGGCCACCTAAACCTTAGAAATTGTTGAAACTTGGAGGGGGCCCACCTGAGGAGGGGACCCGCATAATGGACGGCATAGATAAGACGTATACATCATGGTGGGGCCCACGGCAGCAGCCGTGGGTGGCCGCTCGTTATCCACCCGCCAAGACGTGCAGCGCCTGCTGCACGTCAGAGAGAGGCAGGTGCCTCTGTTGCCATTTTCAATTTAAATGGAAAACCCAGTTTCTGGGGTTTTTCATGCCTGGGACCCACATCAAGCTGATCCACCCCGTCCATTGCATTCAGTGGCACGAGGCCGACCAAATGAGTCCAAAGTCCGAATTTTTTTTATGATAGAAAATGAATAAAATGAGAAAATGGATCCTTGAATGGTCGAGGTGCATTATTTGATGCTATGGCCCACCAGGTCTTCCAATCAACCCCAAACTTCTACCCAACGGTTAAAACTCTGTAAGTAAGAGGGTAGACGGCTTGGATTGTCTGGGTACAACACGGTGGGGCCTAAACAAGTGGACCACCCAAGTCCAACTTCTTTCCTTCTTTCCTTTTTCTTCTTACATTGAAACATCCAGCGTCCCAAACGCTGGACAGTTTTGATTTTTTTCTTTCTTTTGCAAATGGTGGGCCCTGATGAAGTGGGCCACCACATGATGGTTGACATGGGTTTAACTTTTAAGGTGGGCCCCGCTTGAATAAAAATAATTATATCAAGGTGGGATCCATTCAGGTGGGCCACCATCCTATAGCATAAAAAAAATAAAATAAAATAAAATAAAATAAAATAAAAGCAATAAAAGAGAGAGAGAGTCATGGAGAGTGGGACACGGCTTGTGTTGGAGGGACCCCGTCATTATGGGCCTCCCATACATGAAATCATACATCAAATGGGTCATTTTGCACATGTGACCATCAAAACTAAAGATCAACGGTGGGAATCCTTTCCCCACCAATATGGATGGTCTAGATGACCTTTCCAAATGAAAATAAACATCATGATGGGGTCCATGGAGAATGGCCCCATCATGGAATGATCATGATGATCCAAGTGGTCCATCGGCCACGAATTAGGGTCCCAAGTGAGATCCACACCATTGATCAGTGGGCCTCACTTGGTCCACCATAAAAACAAGTAAAACTACCCTATAGAGGCACCCAAGGTCCTAGGGGTTCCTTGGCACCTTAGCTTCAACTTCAATGGTTAAGATGAAGAATGGAGGGTTGAGATGGGAGATTTTGGGGTAGGAAGGTGGGCCACTTGGAGCTTAAGAGCTCTTGCAAATTCCATACGTATGGACTCTTTGGCTTTGGGATTTTTGAAATGGGAAAGAGAGAAAGAGAGAGAGTGATGTAAAGGGAGAGAGAGAGAATGATGGATGGATGGGTGAGTGATGGTTGTGTAAGAAAAGCTTGACTTTTGAGGCTTTTGTGTAAGAGAGGTATGGGAGATGAAGACTTTTGTGCCTTTTTGTGTAAGAGAGGTATGGGAGATGAAGACTTTTGTGGTTGCTTGGGAACAGAGATGGAAGTGATGTGTACTTGACATGTGATGGATTGATGGGTGATTGATTGATAGGATTGATGTGATTGATGTGACACATCGTAGAGATTCTCCTGGGTTTCGCAACGCGCGGCGTTTTCTCGCACCGAACGTTGGCCCATAACTCTTGACCAGGGTATCGCCTCGGCGCGCGAGTCGCGGTATCGGAACCGCAACGACGGCGCGGTCGCTATGGTATTGGTCGCGGGTTGAGTCGACTCGGGTTGTCAGCACATGAATCAGGGTCGCGCGTCGATATCGTTTAAGGGTCGAAGGTTGCCGGAATTCGACCGGTAAGACCGCGGAAGTGTACGGAAAGGTACGGACCAAGATACGGGTCTTACAACCACTATCTACGGAACGTTTTCCGATTACCTAGACTATAGTACAGCCCCATTCACAAACAAAGCTAATAACTAGCATATGATTCATATTCTGCATCCATGTAAGCAATCATGAAGTATAACTGGAATGTAAACAGTACATGCAGGAATTCATGCACGCATTTACCATGATTTAACTAAGTACACAATCCATGGAGGAAATCATACACTCATTTAGCATGGATATTCTAAGTCACAAGATTCATGAAGGAACTCACCCACACAAACATTATGGTTGAAATCCATATTTCAACCATCTTAGCAAACACCTTTTCTAACCATTATCTCATTTAGACATTTAAACAAACACTTAGCTTACACTATTCAACATACATCACGTATGTCGACACCTTTGCAAATTAGGACAAGTCCTGTCACCAAGGAGTTGCTGCATACATATTAGGCATATCACAACGACAATTTATCATGGCAAGCAAATTAGCAAATTCCATACGCATACGTGTATTCTAACATATACATGAAATACGATATTTATAATACAAAGTATACGTATGCGAAAGACAAAATGGATAGCATATTTGGCATGTGTAACAGCAAGCACGACATGAATAAATCATTATCTAACATTGAAAGGGTTGAAAACCATAACCTAAGCGTATATAGTCCGCACCTTACGCCGGTAAACGCGTAACGAACTCAGTTTGTTCACTCACGCTTCGTCTACGGCCCAACGGTAACTTATTACATGAAATAGGTTAGCTATTACATCACTTTAACTAATTGAAATCCTAGAACTGATTAGGGTTAGGTTTTCTTACCCAATAGTGTCTTTGAAATCACCGGAATAGTGATTCGGTAACGATGTGTAAGCACAAGGAGTAACGGGAATCGAATCCCAGGAGTAGCTCCCACTTCTCTCTCACTTTCTCTCTCTTTTTCTTCTCTTCCTTAGCTAGGGTTTCAAAATTCGTATGGTGTATGAGAGAGAGGTTATAAGGTCCTTATATAGGCTAAAAACTCACCAAATTAGACCCAGGGCCAAGGTATACTTATATTATAACCAAATCGGGTCTGTTCCGATCCAACGGAGCACTTCTGGAGGTCCTCTTATCAAATGTGGTCGGACTTAAGCTTACTAGCATCGGATCTTTAGTAAGTTAAGTTTTCAGTCCGATCAGATTTCCAGATCATCCGTGGTGGACCAATTTCAATTCAACGGTCACCGAACTTCGATCAAGGCCACAAATACTTGGACATGTAAGGGCCAACTTTCCTGATCCGAGGGTGAAATTTGGTCGAATTCTAACGGTCAAAACGCTTAAAAATAACGCGCAAGTGAAACATGCCAGATTTCATAAAAATGTATTTAATTTTCTAAATATTTTCCTTTTCTCACTCTTTTCACTCTGGACTCAGTAAAATGGTGTCAGGACATCGGTTGGGCTTGATTTTTGAAAGGATGGTCAAGTCCAACTAAGCGGTCGTAACGGTCTGAGATTATAGATATCGGACTCTCGATACGCGGTCTAGAATCAATACAAAGTTACCAAATATTCCCGGGAACAACTGGGTTTAGAGTTGGATCCTAGATTTCAGGGTATTATAGCATCATTGATTTTGCAAGTTTTAAGTCTTGCAAAACATATTTAAAGCGAACAGCACTAATTTCACAGCCAATCTAACTTAGCGCTCTTGATTTCTAAAAGAATTAATCCTAAGTGATTTATGATCGAGGTGGTACTCGAGTCTTGGTACGCAATTTTTCAAGTCGTTACAGGGTGGGCGGCCCATGTGAGGTGGTACCCATGAGATTTAGGGGCCACGAGGGGGGTTCGGCCAAGGTCCTAACCCATGAGATGTGGGGCCTGAGAAATGAGATAAAGGGATTAATTCTCCATACTCTAACAGTTCGAGCTTTTAGAGAAAATGATTAATTGTCCTGCATCACTACCTTATGTCCAAAGATTGTTGCCAGACTGGCTAAATTTAAGAAGGGGAGACTAAATCCCAGGAGCTCGCTCTTAAATATGTTGATCTTAAGACAAGAGACCACCTCAAAGGGGACTGAAGCCAACTCAGTGGTAGACGGAATACGTTTCAACACTGAGGTCATGGGTTCAAGTGCCCATGTGATGTGGATGTGTGTGTAAAAAAAAAAAAAAAAAAGGCAACACACTATTTTCTGCAGGTTCTCAACAACCACTCATTAGCTTTGTAGAAAAGGATTCTGTCATCGATGAACTAAAAATGGATGATGTGAGGACCAATGCTCGCTACCTTGAAGCCACTAATGAGGCTAGCCATGGCTCCCCTATCCAACATCTTGCTTAGGCCCTCTGCAACTATCATGAAAAGTAAAGGGGAGAGTGGGTCACCTTGCCTCAAACCTTTAGGGGACCCATTCGCGAGGATAGATAATCTCGCAGAGGAGATGAACTCATGGATCCATCTACGCCATTTGGAACCGAAGCTGAGGCGACCCAATAGGTAGCCTAATGTGTCCTTGATATGAATACTATAGAAGGTAATTATAATTTGGGAGCTTTCCTTATCCCACATGCATGTACAAGGTCTGTCATGTACGCACCATTTACATGCCAGTGTGGCACATTGGTGTTGAATCCAATCCATTCATCAGAGGGATACCACTGTTAAGATTATCTCTCCCACAAATCAGGTCGATCCACTAATTAGGTGGGCCAAAGTTTATAACAACACAAATGTACAACTAATTTTATTTTATTTAAAAAAAAAAAAAAAAAAAACTTCGCTGAAATTTTCTTACCCATTGAACTGTTTCTAACATTATGGCCCACTTGCTGATGGGCCAGATTTATTTTTTTCGAAAGAACATCTACGAGGTCAAACCTACCTGATGAATGGCTTGGATATTGCACCTGCCAGGTACCCCAGCACCTGTGATGGCATGTTCATGACCGGGCTTCTACATGTGTTATCATCGCCTGTGCATCCAAAATTTGCTCTATGGGTGTTGTTATCTTCTTATGGATTTCTGTAAGGGATCGACTAGATGCATGGCACTAGAGTCCATCGAAAGAAATCAGTTCTATGGAAAGATAATCCCTAAAAGGTTCTCTTTATTATGTTTGTGTGATAAGTTTGGATTTCCTGGGAAAGATCATGCTCGGACAACAATTTTCTAAAACTCTTCTGAAAACGAGGCACTTACACAAGGAACAATTAAAGAGGTGAATCACAGCACTAGTGCCAAC
Source organism: Magnolia kwangsiensis (assembly GCA_037074715.1). Taxonomy (NCBI): domain Eukaryota; kingdom Viridiplantae; phylum Streptophyta; class Magnoliopsida; order Magnoliales; family Magnoliaceae; genus Magnolia; species Magnolia kwangsiensis. The sequence goes on along the minus strand of CM073573.1, from coordinate 158,386,476 downwards.
TTGGCATGTGTGTGTTCTAGAAATTCATCAGTTGGGGGCTGTCCTCATATTGCCCTAGCACGCAAAAAAGAACATTCTGCCCCACTCATCAGCTCACCCATGTGTAGTTTCAATTATGTCACTAGTTTCTTTATAAAATTATCCATTTCTCTCAAAACAAGTGTGTCCCACTCCCACCTAATGAGGGTGGGATCTACCAAATGGGGTTGAACGTGAGAGTAGAAGTAGATGTTGAGGACCTGAGGTGAGACCTGTTGGGTTGAGGGTAGAAGTCTTGGAGAGAAGTGCAGCTGGAAAGGATATTTATGAAACCCAAATGGAAGGAAAAGATTTTCTATGGAACTAACATCATTGCTTTCCACAATGAAAGCAAAATCAGGCAAATTTAAGAAAAGAGATTGTTGAGTTAAAAGGCTACCCAGGGGTTGAACAGAATACCTGGTGAGAAGAGCTGCCTACATATGAGAGGATAGCTTAAAGCGCATTGAACTGTCTGCAATAACTTGTGGTTGTAGGACAGTTTCCGCCCCTTGATGGTGCACAAGTTAACAACAAAAATGCTCCCAGGAACCAGCCACACAAACAGTGTTAGCAGATTGATATTGCTTGTTCCACCAAGTCAATCCAACAGACCACAAAGACAGCTGTTTTTTTTCAAGAGAGGAGAAGACGGGAAAATAGGGAAGAGGAGATACATTTTTTTCATACCACAAACAGCTGAAAGAGGTTGCATAAATAGAGCACATCAAGATTAAATTCAAACATTAATTTTGAAATTCAGAAGGAATGAAACTGAAAATACCATTGAAAACCTTTTGTAATTTGATAGAAATGACTAAAAACATTTATAATTTTTATTTTAAAAAAACAAATGAGTAGGGGCAAGCTACTACACGACACCTCACACGTGTAAAAATGGTACCCTAGGCACACCCTCAATGCACGCATGCATTCTCTCAGGAGGGGCTCAAGCCTTTATACAACAACCTTTATGTCTAAGGTGTCTAAAGTGCTTGCCATTTCCAATGTGGGACTAAACAAACACACAAAAGCACCTTTTTGAAACCTCCCCCGCCACTTTGAAAAATTGAAAATTTTGAAACACAAAAACCCAATAGAGACTCCACAGATAAGCAAATTCCACATCCATGGACAGTGCAAAACATGAACTTTACATGGAAGCAATTTCGTAAATCAACATTCTCCAGGCATCATGACAGTTTCACATTACCAAAAATACCATTTTTATTCTCTTTTTGGGTCAGAAATTTATTGCTAGCATATGTTGAATTCCATTTGGTTTTGTTTAGATTTCAGCAGAACCTGGCAACTTACCAGAACTTTATCACACATTCAATGTACGAAAAACAGTTGGATAGTGGAAGAGGCACTCTTCTTCATTTGTGCGATGACGTGATCAATCAGGAAGTGTGTACCAAGCTTTTTTTAAAAAGTTTTACTGCTGCACTCGTATTAGCTTTTTTTTAAAATAAATAAATAAAAAAAAACTTAGAAACTTGACTCAAACTTAAGGGGCTGAGTCTGAGTCAACTCGGAACTCGATTGAATACTCTCTCTTTTTTCGAGCTTAAAAAGCTCATGACGCCATCTCGCTGTTTAAATTTTTGAAGGCCCATTCCAGAGTTACGAATGCTCAATTAAAATTTTCCAGTGCTTGTTCTTTCTGGTTTTTAGAAAGAGATTGCTACTTATATGGATTGTGGTTCGGTAGAAGTACACACCAAAACATCTCCACCTTACATGCAGTCCTCAAGGACAACTAATTTAACGGGCCATTGAGTAGATATCCCATAAAATGTTGTCAAAATCCTACGATTTACAATTCATGATTTACGATTTGAGTCGAATCTTAAGCAAAACGATTTGAATCCCTTTTCAGATGAATCCTACGATATTATGATTTAAATCCTATAATTTACAATTCAAATCCCGATTTACGAATCAAATTATACTTGTTTTCTTCTACTTTAAACTTCACTCGGCTTTGAGAATCATTTAGGAAAAAAAGAAAACTTTAGAAAAGGTAAATTATTTTATTTTATTCTTTATAAGAGGTTAAATGATATATATTCTCTTCAATATTGAATCCTAGAGCTTCTTTTTTTTTTTAATGATTTATTACTTCTTAATTGGTCGAAACGCCAAATTAATGTATGACTTATCTAGAATGTTTTTATGGATGGTTACGATCATGTTGACTTATGTATTGTGGAATGATAGTTAGAAATCCAAATATCTTTTTTCGTCAGTCGACGGAATCAAATGCTGCTTTTCAAATGCGATTCTACACTTAAGAAAGGTAACAAGAATATAAATTATTAAAAGATCCTTATATGTTTTTTAAAGAAAATTTCTTGAAAGAAAAAAAAAAAAAAGGAATGACAAGAATCATTTAATTTTTAAGTAAATCATGTCATGATGGTGTTAAAGTTTTTAATTTTTTCTGATTAATTTATATTTTTCATATTTTTAGGAAAATCATAAAAAAATCTTACGATTTGCGATTTGATATGATTCAATCCCTATTATGATTTGTGATACAATAACAATTTTGACAATATTGATATTATAGACTAAAAAATTAAAGGTCAGCATGCTATAGTATCCATCCAATGACAGCAAGATTCAAAAATATCAGATGGTCAAGATTGTCCAATCACTGCAATTTTTGGGCTATGGGCCATAACCAGATCAGGGGTCTCAGTCACCGTATACGTTCTGTGTGTATCCTAGAACCTCTGAAGTTCAATTCATTGTAGCAGTTCTCTTTTAAAGAAAATAGAAAACCAAGTTGCTACTTGACCTGAGCCCTGATCGAGCCGAGTTTATTCGTTGAGCACGCATTTGGGTTTTCAGCATCTCATAATTTAAACCTTGCAGGTCAAAGAAGTTATCATTTCATTCTATATTTTGATGACGCAGGATAAGGAGGGTAACCTTACAAGCAAAGTAAGAAATCTCAACCAATATCCACAGCATCTCTGCTCTTTCTTTTGCCCCATCTTTTACAGGAAGTCGGTACACAAGTGCGTGAAATTTTCTAAGTTTTTGCTTCTGTAATGTATTCATAGGAACTTGATCAGAAGTGTGAAAAACTCCTTAAAGATGAATTTAATGAGGAGTGCAATTTCAAAGTGGACGATGCAGTCAAGAAGCTAAGGAAGTTACGCATCGTTAATATCGTGAGTACCCGCTTTCGGATCTGTTTTCTTTCACATCATGTTCTAAGTACTCTTCTGATGATTTATTTCTTTAGGGACTCATTTACAGCCGAAAATACTAATAACAGTTACGAATATCTCGATTTGATTAAGAAAGTCAAATTGTGATAAAAAAAAAAAGCTTGAATTACAGAAGCGAAAGAGGTAGCTCTGACTGAAGAGAGTTTGTGTTTAACAACTCGTCCAAAGAGGATCATCCTCGTAGAAGTTCTTTTTTTTTTCCCTTCTTTTTATTATTGGTTAGGGTGTGTTTGGTTGCACCAAAATATCATGAAATTCAGTCATATTGGGTGCGGTGCAACCAAACACACCCTAATATATGAAGGTTATGATGATGAGAAACACTCAAGTGCTCTCAAAGCACTACAAATCACGGTGCTCCTAGTTGCATCAGTCACTTGAAACAGTCCAATTGATCAATCTCAACTGTCTATTAATTCCAGAACACATTTTATGGCTATAAAAAATCACATTGATCGGATGATCCAATCCATCACTGATTTGTCCTTATTTTAGCAGACATCCTTCCCAAGCCAGGATGGGATAGTTAGGATTGCCTAACAAAAGTGACTCTTCATAATCATGAGCAATCTATTATGAGCTTCAACAAATAGATTGATAAAATTGTTGGTTGGACCTATTTTTGTGTAACTGATCTGGATCATCCAAATTAAATGCTAATAATAATCAAATAGGTATGATTGTCAGATAAGTGCATTATTTGCATGGTAACACATAAGATATATGTTGGACGGACCCAATCCTAATGGATAGCCTAGACAAGTGTGGATTGTGCAAGTGTCCCAATGCAAGTATGCAACTAGGAGCAAGTGCTATGAGAGCACTGAGAGCATTTTTCTACGATGATAGACAGACAAATAGATAGCTGAAACTTCATTAGAAAAGGAATGGAAAGAACATCAAGGCGAGGAAGAGAATTCTATATATATAATTGATCTTGCTAATCCTTCCTTGGATAAGGTGTTGGTAATCTTGTTAGCTTCTCTACCTACAAAGCTAGATAAAATGTCTCGGGCTAAAAGCTATCTCTTGAATCGTGCCGAAGATCAAAGCTGATATCCATAGCTTGGGATTATTATCTTGATGAAAGTGGCTGTTAGTATTAATATCTATTTGCAGCATACTTATAAATTGTTATTGTTCACAGTGGCCTCCTGTGGTGCTTCATGCTCTAGACATCAACAGTTCATAAATAACCTTTGTGGGTGGACCCAAATTGCTTGTAACCACCCCCAATTAAAAAATGCCATGTGCATGTGTCAGATGTGTAGCCAGTGAAAAGCAAAGATTCCCTGCATGAATCTTTGCTCTTTTCACTGCATGCCCCATATTTGACAAGAATCTTTGCTCATGGCATGCATACATGGCACTTCTTCAATGGGCCACCTCAAAGGAAACAGGGATCTCATACAACCCCTAATCCCTAGTTACAAGCAATTCGTGTCCTTTGTGGGTAGCACACAATGGTTGTGTTGAAGAGCAGTGTTGGAATGACTGCGTTGACATGTGAGCTATGTCAGTAATCATGTATTGATGGGTTCTCTACTGTCTTATATAGCCAACAACTCAAGCATGATCTTTCATGTTGTTGGTGCTTCATTCTTACCAGTTCACTAGGCAACTGCCCCAACATGACTCTGTCTGCTCACCCTTTGGGGGCATGCGTATGATCATTGGGATCAGGGTGAATACAGAGGGACACCATATTGGCATGTGAGTGGTGTTAATGTGAGCCTCTGCAATGACAGGCTCCAAGGGCCAGGGTAAAAGAGGAAGGTTGATGCCTGGTGGGCTGCCGATCGTAATACTGTTGACAATTTACCATTTAAAAGCCAAGGAATTGCTGCCAAAAAGGCTATGGCCTGTTTGGCAGATGCTTAAAAATGAGCACATCGCATTTTAGTTAATTATAATTATGTATTAGAGTACATATTTTCTTTGGTAAGAATTAGCATAATCTTGATAACCAACAATCATGATCTCTAATACATAATTATGATTAACTAAAATGAGATGAATTTATTTTTAAGCGTCTGCTAAACAGGCTCTAAGTTGATGATGGTGATGTGACAACTTCTATTTAAGCTGTGAAAGATGTTTTTATCACAAAAGTTACTAAATACTACTTTATTAACCTTTTCTTAAAATTATACTTCTTCCCACCCTACCCATGGTTATACGTGCAGCATGCCTTTAATTTCCTTCACTTGGGCCTTCCCCATCTGATGGGCAGCCAATCGTAATAATTTTGCCAATTTACCATTTTAAAAACCAACAAATTGCTGACAGAAAGGCTATGGCCTGTTTGGTAGATACATAAAAATGAGTTCATCGCATTTTAGTTAATTGTAATTATGTATTAGAGTTCATATTTTCTTTGGTAAGAATTAGAATGATCTCAATAACCAACAATCATGATCTGTATGGGCAGTACCATGCATGTGATCCTGCTCATCTTGACTTTAGAATTGTGGCATGCCTTTTTCAAAAAGCCACATATTCTGTGTTTGTATCCATCAAAATTGACATAGCCCAAGTGGAATTCCTTAAAATATCCTGCCATTTTGAATATTTTGCACATTCGAAGTTTCAAGACAAGCTTTCTGTTGAAAAATTTTCTTCTTTTGAATTGCTTTTATTTTTGGGAAATGCTCATGTGTGCGCCCAGGGTGCACCAATGCTCTTGGTTATGCGCTGGTGTTTTTATAGGATTGCGAACAGTCAATTTTATCTATCTGAACTGTCCATTAGGTTCATCCCATTTTTCTTGAGCCGTCATGAAAAACTCATATTGATTGGAGGATGCTAACCTTCTGATCATTAGTCTCTCTTCCTATTACTGTCAGTTTGCCACACCTCTGACAGGATACGATTGTTATTGTTCATCTGACCAAAATAGTTGCTTGGAGAGTTGTCCAGGGTGGACTCCATTGAATGAACTATTCTTATTGATTATTGGACCTTTGATACAAACCATTCATTTCTGTATGGCACTAAGTAGATGGAAGATTTCCTCAGATCAGTGAAATTTTCATGGTGGCCCATGAAAATTTGGGAGCCTAATGGAAAGTTCAGATTGATTATTTGACCATCCATGTATCTAAAATCACTAGACACACTAAGAGTGTGAATCTACCCATGATCTACTTAAGTTGGCCCCTTTATTTTTACTAAGTCGTGTTTTTTTTTTCAGCATAATTTTTTTTGTTCTCATTCATTTTTCATTATTAACAATTTTCTTGTTGATTTAACATGAAAAAGAATTCATCATTGTAAAGGAATGAATTCCAACATAAAAAGCAAATCCCCACACAAACCTTTATAGCTATGGTGTGTTTGGTTGCACAGGTGAAATGAATTGCAAATATTCAGTTATAACCAACAGGAAATAACAAGAGATAATGATGTTTCCTAGAACTCTTTACGTAGAAGCCACTCTCACATTGCAGTTACATTTCTTTCAAGTCCAACTTGCAAGGTAACTGCAACTCACATTGATACCCTCGATATAAATGCCAAGGAAGGAAATTACAATTTGGTTATTTTCATTTTATTAGTATAATAATTGCAATTCGATTCAATGACACATCCAAACACACCCCTAGTGCATTGGTCATGTCATTTCTTCTCCAGCAACATGAGAAAATGGGACATCTAACCTGTATGCTAAGATTTCAGACCTCCACGGTTTGAAAGTTCAATACCATCCAATGCTTTGTTAGGATTTTCTCTTACTGAAAAGGACAAATCTTCATATTCAGCACTTTGATGGAAGAATCCAAGCCGAGAAGTTGGAGCGGGCTAATGAGATCATCGGTACCACCACAGAAGAAGTTGTGCTGAAAGCAAAAGATAGCGATGCTGCTACCAATGAGAACAAAGGTACCACCAAAGAAGAACTTGTATCAAAGAAAGAAGAGGAATGGCCCGCTGAGTGATACTATCTTTGAAGTGTTAGCCTTTCCCAATGTTTTCTTCCAAGCATTCAATAATTAAGAGTCGATCATAAGATTTAAGATTATCAAATAAAAGGATGGTTTTCTTCGGACTATCATCTCCATCTTTTTACTTTCTTTTTTTCTATTTCTTCTTCTTCTTTTTTTTGGCTAAAAAGGGGCTTCGATTTTACGGCATGCCACATGCCAACTTCTACTGGCACACCCTAGGTTTTTGTCTTACTTGGGTTTGCCACAAAACCCCTTTTCTTACCATAACTACTGCTCATGATAGGCACGGCTCTAAACCCTAAACCCTAAACCCAACCTTTATTGGGGACTCCGGCCCCTCCCAACAATTATCCAGTGTGTCTGTCAGCCCCTTTTCCTCTTTAATGACTCCCATTTTCTCTTTTGATTCTCAATCAATATTTATCCACGATTCTTTGGATTTTAATTCAATCATACCTCCTCAGTATTACCCTAGTTCCTTCAACTTACCTCCGTTTTCACAGATTTTTCATCTATTTCATCCCAGTCTCCACGCAAGATCCAATATGCCAAGTCACCTTTAAGAACCAGGCATCTAATGGAATCTCAAACACTTTTGCCTATATAGAAGTCCTTGTCCTTGGCATTTATGGCTGAATTCACTAAGTATGGGACTATTGTGAACACCATCTTCCTCCCATCGCCCCAAGCATCCTTGTGACTTCCTCTTTCTGCCCTCTCGTCCACACCTAGGAAACATCACATCACTTTACTCTGAATTTTAGGGCAAATCTTCCCCACATGTGCTTTATTCAAGCCGAGATTTCGACAATTGAGTCCCCATGCTTGCAGCTGAGCCTACCAAACTAATTCCAACTTTCAACATTGTTCTTCTCCCAAAGTTTTTTTCAACCTGACCATATTCAAGGCTTTGAGTTCTTTGATTCAAGCTGTTTGTCTTGCTGATGTCCCTATGTTATCGTCCTTCCCCTTATGGAGAACCTCCTGCGAGCCACCATACATCTTCTCTCCTCTCATTGCATTTCTTTAACAACCCCTTGTAACCATCTAGTCTGAAAGTAGCCCAAACCCCAACCCTCTCTAGAATCTCCAGTAGCCCTTTTTCCTCTTCCTTTGTCCTTCCCCCTTCTCCTCCCTCAAGAACATGGAGCTCCCTGGCTTCTTTCAATTTTGAGGCATGGACTTTTTCTTTCTGAACCACATTTTTGCTCCCACTAAACCTCCTCCCATTCACCACATATCACACTCTTAGCTTCCTTAGTTGATAATATGAACCTGACAAATGCAACAGCCATTGTCTGACCCATGATTTTGCCCCTTGCAATATGCATGATGCCCATTCCCTTAAACTATGGATTATCAAGACCATGATTTCGTCAAGAAGATTGGATACGTAAAAAGAAAACTGCCTTTGAATTAAGATCTTCAGCAGTCACAACACTCTAGCACCACGTGCAGAAATATTTTGAAACTCTAAAAAGTTGTATATTGTCAATGATCCATCAATCATCCCCTTGTTATCGGTATCCACCAATCCCCCCTTACCTTTGCATTGTATATGAAGAAAGAAAAGGTATCAAATGTCTAGAGCCCTTTAACCCATTTTCATCATAAAAGGAGTCCAAGCAACCCCAAATTGTGAAAGAATGTTTAGCACAGTGAAACTACTAATCCCGAATTCCTATCCCATCCTACATGTTTCCATGAAGTATCCATTACCAGTTTTACTTGTAGCATTGTGTCGATTGTGCAAATCCTGCAGTTGATCGGTTCCTTAAAACCCAGTTTGATCACAAATTTCTTTTCCTGTACTGGTAAAACCAGAACCAATTACAAAAGTGTTAATAAATTAAGACAATATTTTCAACCCATTTTTCCCAAATCATGCTCTGTTTTACTATGTGATGAGAATCACCTAGGCAGTTATAATCAAGACAACAATCTTCAAGATTTCCCAAGGTTTGCTAGCATTGCCCACCCTTCTTGCTCTCCCATTGCTGTCAATCACCTGAGCTTGATTGCATGGTGATCCAAACCATTCCCACTGATCAGAGATTTTTCATTGCTGGTGCAAAGGAGTTTATGAACGATTGTTCTCATTTTAATACCATTGTACGGGTAGTGGAGATTTTCTCCATGCGGACCCCAAAGAGCTGGACAAAACTATGATAATGATGGTCCATTCACGGTGGGGCCTACCAGATGAGGGTATAGATCACCACATTCAAGCACAAGGAGTGAGCGACAAGGTATTCAATAATGGTAACAGTAGCCGTAACAATCAGCCTTATGGCCATTAGGATACAGGACGTAACAGCCATCACTGTTACCGCCTGATGGTCAAAATTTCTTTCAAAGGAAGAAACTGTGTTGGCCCTATATTGGACCGTTACAGGCCGTATCAGTCCATTACGGGCCCATAATGGCCGTTACAGCTGTTATAGACCAGTTTTTTTTCAAAACAGCCATTACATAACCACTTTTAATACCATGACAAGCAATGAAAGTAAAATTCAAGATGATAGGAATCACTAAATTAATAGAACAAGTGGAACCACATGATGTATTATATGATATTATAATTATAAAATAACATTTATTCAGTGGAGCCATTCAGAGAGGAAAAACAAAGAAGTACTAACATCACATTCAAAAACTAAGTAAGGTTCTGAAAGAACTCTTCTGTGACAAGATCTCCTGAAAACCATCATCAACTACAGATTGGAGTCTTGGATTCTTTTCCTCATCTTTCTTTTCAAAACAGTACACAGGGGCTTGCCATTTCACATCCTCAAGCACTGCACCAACCTCGAATGTCATCACATGAGCAGACCTTCCTGTAACGAACGAAGAGAAGATTGAAATCCAGTGCCTACCTAGAAAAAAATTGAAACTAAACTCTAATATGAATTAGAGAAATCAGTAGCCAGATCAGAAAGGAATTCAAGATAGTACAAAGATATAATCAGGATAAGAACCATGCACAAGCAGAGTCCATGGTTCTGCAATTGAAACCATTTGTCTATTTGGCTATACTATGGACCATACCAAAGCATTTTAATGCAGGGGCATTTTCACACCGGGCTTGAGTAGGGTGGCCTGTGGGATGCAGGGGCATATTTGGGGTGGGCGGTCCATGAGAGGTGGGTGGCTCATGTTAGGCGGAACCCATGTGATGTGAGACCCATGAGGGGGTTTGGACAAGGACCTACCCCATGGGATGTGGGGCCTGGGCTATAAGATAAAAGGGATTGATTTGCCATGCTCTATCAGTTCGAGCTTTTAAAGCAAGTGGTTGGTTGTCCTACATCACGTCTACTGCATAAGCAGGTGCTAGCCACCAATATTGGACTTTTTCGCCAGTAGGGTGTGGACAATGGGTGTGTTCCTCCTCTTCTTCTTCTTCTTCTTCTTCTTTTTTCCTTTTTTAAGAAATATGTGTTTCTCCTCCTAACCATCTGTTTTCAGACAACCAATTGGAAGGTTAAGATTGTCCTATTGGGAAATAAATAGGCACATGGTCCTCCCATAGTGGGTTGCATCGTATCAATGGTATGGATCACTGAACCACGAGCCCCAATTGTACAAACTGAAAACCAAAGTAAACTGTGCATAATCCCCATTCCTCAGTCCATGATGAGAAATTCATGAAAGAAGAAAACCCAACATTGAAACTAAAAAGGCCAATGTAAGAAAAAATCTAAAGACTCCAAACAGGTAGGAAAAGAACTCCAACCATGGTATTCAATAGCGGTAACAGTGGCCATAACGCCATCGCCGTTACCATTACGATAAGGGCCATTACAGCCTTCTCCTCTTTTTCTTTTTTCTTTTTTCCTTGTTTTTTTTTAATAACCTGTATCAGCCACCTAACAGCCTTTACATAACTTTTTTGAATACCTTGACTCCTACTTAGGACCCAATTTGCGAGGTGCTTGAGCCAAGTCTTCCTCGACTCAGCAAGTCAACCAAATTTTCTTAATCTATTTAGATTACCATAAAGATCATAGTCAATATACATATCGCCGAACTTCTAATGCAATAACTAAAAAAATTGATATTGGTGGCTCACAAACAGACTACCCATCCATGGATGCTTGCTACCAAGTTTCAACACCAAAGAATCATGACATGGCTCACCAAGTCACCAATGACCAAATGAATTACTTGTGTGGACGACACATTGTCTGTCAAAAGATCAGCATGAGCACAGTTGGGCACTCAAAGCATGAATAACATTAAATGGTTCAGATAATATCCATCTTTGAAATTACAAAACCGAGGGAGAGGAAATGTAGAGATGTAGATCACGTTACATGCCTTAAGAGCGATGAGTAGAAGATATTGGTTAAGGATGATAGGATCAATGAAAGGTGGAGAAGTCATTTCCAGAACGTGATGGTGACGACCACTTTGAGAGCATGGATCGAAGGAATCATAAACTCAAATGAGGCCTCAGGCCATAGATATTTCATAGTATTAGGATATTTGAAGTAAAAGAAGCTTCCAAAAAGGTCAAGACTGGAAAAGTCTTACGACCATATGGTATACCAGTGCACAAGAGAGATAGGCTTATTTTGGTTTACCAAGTTGTTTGACAAGGTTGTAAGAACAAAGAAAATGCCAGATGAATGGAGGAAAAGTACCATGATGCCTATTTACAAGAATAAATGAGACATGCAGAGTAACACTAACAAAAAATCAGTTTGGATGTATGCCATGGAGGTCAATCGTCGAGGCTATTTTTGATGGAGTTCAGGGAAAGAAGAAAGGATCACTGTAATATCTCGGAAAAACCCATACAAAGACCCGAGTACCACCTCAGGCAGAAATCACTAAGGACCAAATCCTTAAGAAATTAGACGAAAATTAATCAAGTGTTAAACTAAATTACCAGTCGAATTAGCTTGAACAGCTTTCAATACGAACTGCAAGACTCAAAACTAGTAGAATCGCTAACGCTACATTACCTAAAAACCTAGGATCCATCTCAAAACCCAGTTGCTCTCGGGAGCATCATGAAACTCCGTATCGGACGTAGACCGCACGTTGAAAGTCCAATTATCCCAAAACTATACGGTTATGACCACCTTGTTAGACTTGACCACCATCTTGGAAATCAAGTCCTAATAGTACTCAGAAATGCACAACTTAAGCCCGAAGCGAAGTGTGTGAGAAACGCGAATATCTTTAGGAAATGAATTGAAACTTAAGCGAATTGAGTCGCTCGCTTGCAGGGCAAATCTAAGGATTCAGACCGTCAGATTCTGACCCAATTACACCCTCAGATCAGGAAAAATTTCCAACATATGTCAGTGTACTTGTGGCCCTGATCGAGTATCGGTGACCGTTGAACCGAAACAGGTCCCCCGCGGCCAATCCACTGATCCGATCGGATCAAGATCTTAACCTGACCTAGATCCAATGTCGGGGAGCTTACTCTTGACCGCATGCAGGAAAGGGGCCTCCAGATGTGCTCCGTTGGATCGAAACAGGTGACTTTTGGCTATAACCTAAGTATACCATGGCCCTGGAGTCATTTCCATCAGTTTTGGGCCTATATAAGAGCCTTAAACCCTTTCTCTCCCTTCACATACGAATTTGCAAACCCTAGGAGAGAGAAGAGAGCAAAGAGAGAAGGAAAGAGAGAGAAAGTGGGAGACTACTCCTGGGATCCTTTCCTACCATTACACATGCTTAATCACCGCTTCTGTGTCGTCATACCGGCGATTTCGATCCTGTTGTTGGGTAAGAAATCCTAACCCTAATCTGTTTTAGATATCCAAATAGAGGAAATGATGAAATAGCTAACCTATTTCATACTATAGGTTGTTATTGTGCTGTAGACAAAGACTTAGTGTTTAAACTGAGTTCATTACGAGTCTATCGGCGAAAGGTGCGGACTATAAATGTTTAGGTTATGGTTTTCAAGGCTTTCAATGTCGGTAATGATTTATAACTGACTTGATTACCATCACATATGCTTAGATACGATATTTCCCGTATATTACACATATATGTAAACCATGTTGATTTTAATGCATTCCAAGTGTTTGTTGAAATGTTTGAATGAATATGGAATTATGATTTGTGTTTGCTATAATTATTGATTGCAATTACCTGATTGTTGTATGCGTGGAAACTCCTTTGTGAAAAGATTTGCTAATATATGTGTTCTAACTAATTTATTACATGTATGTAATATGTGTAGTCTCAGTGTTTGATAAAATGCCTGAACAAGAAAATGCTTGATGTAATGTATGTAATTAGGGCGTTGAGATATGATACTCAATCACCTTATCCGTAGTTACAGTTTCTTTCATGTTACCTATCTTACTACTATGTACTTTATGGATGAAATGCCTATGTATGATAACGTGCGTATGATGTGTTTGTTAATATACTCAAATGAGATTTATATTTGAATTGGTTGCTACATGTTGTTTTCGACTATCACATATAAATGCCTGGTGTGCTTGAGTATGATTGGGACTACTGCGTAGTTCGGGCAATCGGTAATGATTCCCAAACCAGTGGTCGAGGACGTTTTGCCACACGAGACATGTTCGAAGAATCTGAGCCATACGCTGCTTGTCGACAGTGGTTAGGCCACGCGGAATGCTTACACACTCCATGTCGATTAAGTCAACGTGCGCTCGTACCAGTTGAGCTTGTCAAGTAACCCGATTGGCCCATTGTATGTTCACCATGTATGGACACTACTGCTTGAACCTAATATACCAAACTCACAAGTGAAAAGTCCATTTAACCTCGGTACCTCAATCCACTAAGACTCATGAGCCGAACATGGTGGTATGGGACACCGTGGTCAAGCTGCCGGCCTACGTTGGGGTGATGAGCCTCCCCGTAGTGTCCAATGAGCAACCCAGACTCGTGAGCCGAATACGGTGGTATGGGACACTATTCGAGCTGTTGGCCTACGATCAGATGACGAGCCCGTAGTAACCTCGATATACACTAGGTCTACGTTGAGATGACGAGCCTTTCCGTAGTAAACTAAAGTATAAACCAGGCCTGCGCTGAGGTGACGAGCCTCTCCATAGCGACCTGGAACTGCCTATCGTATGTGACTGCTAGGATTGACGACCCTAAATGGATCAATGTTTGGGTCAATGATATAAAGCGAGGTACCTTAACTTCTCAATACTGTTGTATGAAGAGGTATAATTAAGAACTAGGTTAATCACGCGCATGCACCGCATTGCATGTACCTTTGGCGTTGGAGTTGAGCACAACGGGAGTGTTGCATGCCACGATTGTGAGATGATGTCGCAGAGGGAGTGTAGGCAAGGGCATACATCATTATCGCATATCATCTTTGCATTAACAAGAGTACTTAGGACATGAGTGTTGTACTGCCTTATCATTACTGCTTGACTAAATTGATAACATGTTAACATTTGCCTTATAGCTCCACTGAGTTGATCACTCACTCCCACGTTCTGGAACAGTGCTTTAAACACCAACCAGACCCTATTGTAGTTGCAGATGATGGCGATGCTTGCGAAGTAGAGCCTGATTTTTATAATGACGAGGAGTTCTCCAATATGCAACTATCAGACGGGTCTATGTAGACCGTGTTCTGATCGACGGGGTTACAAGGATGCTGATTAGATGCCATTACACCTGTTATTTTGCATTTTGGAACACCCATGTAAATTCATTTTATCTATTTTGGGAGTATACATGTATATATTTAACCTGGTAACATGTTCACACTGGAGACTTACATCGGTTTATATATTTTATATATCTATCACGGTCTTCCACTTGCATAATTTAACCGTCTCTGGAGTATGGTTTGTTGTTTTGATATAATCTCATTCATGTTTAAGGCACTAATACAGACAACATTCACTCATCACTATTTATGTTGCATAAGTGATGTGTTGGAACTCGGGAGTTGAGCTCCTGCTCGACCCCCGATTTTCAGGGTGTTACAATCACCACCTGGGCTTTATTGCCTAAAAGAAAGAATGTTATAAGGTCCTTGAGAGAATCCGGTGAGCATTGGGAAAGTGTAAACAATGAGAACAGAGAGAAGCCAAAAGGTTTTCTACATTTGAGACAACCCAAAGGGGTTGAATATATAGAAATTACAGTCATCTATACAAGGAAAATAATAAAATCAAAATCCTCTACCTATGGAAACGAACTATACAAGGTATACAACGTATATAAGGCATATGAGCCTGTCTAACATCTCCCCTCAAACTAATGCTAGTCATCGACAAGTAAGAGTTTGTCAACTAGAAATGAGTGACGTGCAGAAGTGAGGGAGGGACTTGGTTAGAATGTCGGCAATCTGATCATGGGATGCAACATGTGGAAGAGAAATGAGCCCAGACTGAAATTTCTGGCGGATAAAGTGACAGTCAACTTCAATATGCTTCGTCCGTTCATGAAAAACCGAGTTACAGGCAATCTGAATGGCACTTAGATTATCGACATGGAGTGGAGTAGGATTCTGCAGAGAAATGCCCAAGTCGGAGAGAAGTCCACATAACCAGACAAGCTTATCATGAAAAAGCGAGTTACAGGCAATCTGAATGGCACTTAGATTATCGACATGGAGTGGAGTAGGATTCTGCAGAGGAATGCCCAAGTCGGAGAGAAGTCCACGTAACCAGACAAGCTTATTGCACACAGCGGACATCGCCCGATACTCAGCTTCAATGCTCGATTTGGAAACAATGGTCTACTTCTTACACTTCCAAAAGATGAGAGAAGTACCGAGAAAAACACAGTAGCTAGTGGTAGATCTTCGAGTGAGAGCGCAATCGGCCCAATCAGCATCCAAATAAGCACGAAGGTCCAGAGTCGTCGTGGAGGAGAAGAACAGTGATCGATTTAGAGTCCCACGTAAGTACCATAAGATGCGTAACACCACAATCATATGAAGGTCCGAGGAGCAAAAACAAACTGACTGACAGCTTGGACAGCGTAGGCAATATCAGGGCGAGTAATAGTTAAGTAAACCAGACTCCCAACTAAATGGCGGTATAAGTCGGCCTGCGCAAGGAGATCACCATCATCACGGCCATATTGAACGTTAAGTTCTAAGAGAGTCTGAACTGTCTCTGATCCGTCAATGATGCCAAGGCGAGAAGATCCTTAGTATATTTACGCTGGCTGACCAGGATCCCACGTTTAGAACGTGAAATTTCAAGCCCAAGAAAGTATGTTAGATGGCTAAGGTCTTTCATCTTGAAGAATGATTGCAGAACTTCATTTAAAGTCGAGATGCCAGTAGCATTGCTACCAATCAGAAGTAGGTTATCAACATAGACGAGAACAATGACAATTCTGCGAGCAGTGGTGTGCAAAAATAAGGATGGGTCATGACTACTTTGAGTAAAGCCAACACTTGTAACAACATCGTTAAAGCATTGGAACCATGCCTGAGGTGCCTGTTTGAGGCTATACAAGGCTTTCTTTAGGCGACATACCTTATTGTCAGGGATTAAAGAGCCAGGAGGAGGTTTCAAATATACTGTTTCTTGGAGGTCTCTATGAAAAAAAGCATTTTTCACTTCCATCTGAGCAAGTGACCAAGAGCGAACAGACGATATTGCCAGAAGAGTAAGAACAGTTTTCATTTTGGTCACGAGAGCGAATGTCTCATCATAATCAATTCCATATTCCTGCTTATATCCCTGAGCGACAAGCCGAGCCTTGTATCGATCCAATGATCCATCAAACTTGGGCTTGACGGAATAAATCCATTTGCTACCAATTAGTTGTTGGTCAGTGAGTCGAGTGATAATGTCTCACGTATGATTATCATCCAATGCCACAAGTTCTTTATTCATCTCTTCTTCCAACAATCATGAGTGGCTGCCTGAGTGTATGAAGTAGGAATAAAGACAGTATCCAAAGTAGCATTCATATAAGACACAGATCATATCAAGCAATCAGGCTCTTGATATATACGAGCGAAACGACGTATCGAGGTAAGTTCAGGATCTGTAACAGGTACAGTAGGTTCGAGTTGAGTAATAGGTGGTGGATCTGTACGTGGTCGGCATGAGTAAACCTGCAACGGACGAGGGAGAGTACTCAAGGCAAAAGGAATATCAGTAAAGGTGGTTAGACCAGGAGAGTTTGGGGCGTGCGGAGGAGGAAGAGATGAATGAAAGACAATATGTTCAAAAAAAATAACATGTCGTGAAACCCAAACACGACGAGAAACCGGATCATAACATCGAAAACCCTTCTGAGTTTCTCCAAATCCCAAGTACATACATTTAATCAATTTTGGAGATAGTTTGTTGTGCTCAAGTGAAGCCAGGTGAACATAACAGACACAATAAAAAACACGGAATGTTAAATATGCAGGAGGTAAGCTGGTGAGAACAAGTATAGAAATTTACTGTTCAGAACATTGGTTGGCATCCGGTTAATCAAGTAGACTGAATGTAACATTGCCTCCGCCCAGAAAGAGCGAGGAACACTCATAGCTGTCATCAGGGTGTTGGCAGTTTTAACAATATAACGATTTTTTCGTTCAACCACCCCGTTCTGTTATTATGTATCAGAACAGGTAGTCTGATGAATAATCCCATGACCCTGAAGAAATGTACGAAAATTTGTTGAGAGATATTCCCCCCTTGAGTCAGAGCGGAGAGTTTAAACTGGAACTCAAAATTGAGTCTCCACCATAGAGTGAAATATCTTGAATTTTTCAAAAACCTGTGACTTCGAGTGCAAAAAGTAAATCCAGGTGTGACGTGTGAAATCATCAATAAATATAACATAGTATCGTAACCCAAAGAGAGACATAATTAGTGAAGGACCCCAGACATCCGTATGCACTAGTTCAAACATAGAAGATGATTTTGTAGTACTTAGAGAAAAATGAATACACTGACTTTTTGAAAGACAACAAGATGAACAAGAATAATCCAAATCTTTTTTATTAAGAGAAACGTTCCCTAACATGCCAGAAGAAAATAACTGAATTAACCGATCAGAATGTGAATGACCCATGCGAAAGTGCCACAGTTTCCACAATTTATTTGCCAAACAAATATCTGATGAAGATGGAGAAAAGAAACAACGAGCCAGAGTAACAGATGGATCAAAGTCCAGCACGTACAGACAACCATGCCGCCTACCCATCCCAATTACCTTCCCCATTGCCAGATCCTGCACAAAACAACAGTTGGGAACAAATATGACTAAACAGTTATTGGATGTGAGTTGACCAACTGAAATTAAATTGGAGAAAAGGTTAGGGACATAAAACACATCACAAAGGGTGAACTGGCGATGGGGAGAAGGAGAGAGTCAATGATCCAACGGACTGAATGGGTAGTCTAGTGCCATCCGCAGTAGAAATAGCCTGATTTTCGGTGTAGGGATGAATGTCACGAAGATGGGATATATTACCAGTCATATGATTGGAAGCACCTGAATCGAAAAACACTGACATACCAGCCGCAGAAAGGGCCTGAACGATTTACTGGAGCATCGCAGGAGTCAAAGGTGATGAAAAACCTTCAGAAAAAATAATAGATGTAGTATCACTAACAGACGACTCAAAAGAAATAGTTGCAGTAGTAGCAAAAAGAGCATGACCAAGGCCATGACTACAACCACCACTTCCACGGCCCAAAGAAGATGCATAGGCATGTGTACGGCAATCCTGAATACCATGACCAGTCCGTCGACAATAAGCACACCATTCTTTGCATTGAGCGACGACATGACCCACCTTGTTGCAGCCGCGACAAGTCAAAGGAGTGGAACCACGGGTTGGTGTAGTGGTGGACACAGCAAGCACCATATTAGATGATTCCGGAATTGAGGAAGGAAAAGAGAGAACTTTCAGTCATTGTTCTTCAGCCAATAGATCATTAATAACCGAATTCAATGAAGGAGTAGGGCTACTGTTCAAGAGAGCAGCCCAACAATGCTCAAATTCCGGACGCAGCTTCATAAGAAACTATCGAACTTGCACACTCTCGCGCATAGTTTGGAATATCTTAAAGTCATGAGGAAATGTTGGATCCATCATAGCCATCTTTGTCCAAATTAGGGGTGCACATTTAACCGTTGGAACTGTGTAACCGGACCGGAACCGTTGGATCGATCTGGTTTGGTCCGGTTCCAAGGTGCTAACGGTCCGGCTCCGGTTCCCAAAATTTGAAAACCGTTGATTACGGATCAGTTCCGGTTTAGGGTCTTGTAGAACCAAACCGAACCGTTGATCCGAACCGTAGAACCCGTGACAGGAACTGTCAATCCGATGTATTTAAAACTAAAAAAAAAAAAAAAAATTTAAAATAAATAAATAAATAAAATCCTAAGTTGCCTAAGTCCAATATCAAAGTCAAATCTCTCTCTCTCTCTCTCTCTCTCTCTCTCTCTCTCTCTCTCTCTCTCGTTCCAATACCAGATTAAAATTTGCATGCGTGACAAAGCTAAAGCGAATGTGTGTGTGTTTGGGAAAGGAGAAGAGATGCGTTTGAATTGCAGTCCTTGTTTTGACTTCCCACTCAAAATAAAAAGACTCATTATAAAATTCAAGACAGATAAAGTCCTATGGAGGCACTTAGGAAGTGCAATCCATCTATCTGGACCGTCCATTAGGTCCATTAAGCATTTCACATGCTACCATGCAAAATTCATAGTAATTGGACCACTATAACCAATCGATCGACCAGGATGGTCAAGATTTTTCGAAGAGAACCATCCATTTGTTTGGGTCCATCATGCTAGGTAAAGTTAATGGGTGTATGTATGTCGGAGGCCGAATTCAAACTGGGGCCTCTAGTCTGTAAGACTTACATAGCAGCCGACAACACCACCGAGACATGAGGCCCAATTCAGGCCATTGAAAACAGAAGACCAACACACAAATCGATCCATTCATATGGTTGATGTGATATTTGAATGGCAGCCTACAGAAAGTGTAGACCTAATGGACAGAGTAGATGAATAGAATTGGAATCTGCAAGTGTGACGGTTCCATATGCCATATGCCAATGCCATTCAAAAAGCAATTCAACAAAATCAGCTTTTTTTAATCCAAAACTACTTTACTATGTCTTAATCAAAGAAATAAAATCACTCCCATCTCATCTCATAAGCCTCAACCCACTCAAGATTTGCAATGCTTGGTCCGATGTATTTAAAACCAAAAATCAACTAATTGGGCTGGATTTTTAAAAGCCCAGAACCGTGGATCCGATCCGAGACTAAACCGTTCTTTAAGGTCCAGTTCCGGTTTGGTTCTAAGGTGTTAACGGTCCGCTTCCGATTCCAATATTTGCAAAACCGTTAGGAACAGTTCGGTTCCAATTTCACCCCAAAACCGGACCGAACCGACCCGTGTGCACCCCTAGTCCAAATCGTGACAATTTTGGAGTAAAATTATTAAATATTGTCATCACCCTGAGTAAGGTTAACGAGATCTTGTTCTAGTCGGCATAACCGAGCCGCATTACTCTGTTGATAAATTGTTTGGAGATGCTCCCACATTGCCTTAGCAGAGCGGTGAGGTGTGAGGCCAACAACAATGGACCGATCGGACGAATCGAGAATCCAGGTAATAATCCGTCCATTTTTCATTTCCTAATCAGCTAATTTGTCGGCATTTGTGGAAGTGGGGATAGTAACAGATCCATCAATTAATCCCCACAAACCACGACCCTAGAGAAAGCTCTGAAAATGGATGGCCCATAGAGAGTAGTTCGTACCATCAAAACTACAATATGGGGCCTCTGTACGGGATGAGTCCTTATCCATAGATCTGAAGTAATGCAAACCACGCAAAGAGTCGCAGCAGAAGGAGGTTTTGGATGTACTTTGCAGCAGAAGGATCATAGCAGGTAGCAGAAGGAGATACCCAAGGGATTGCAATTTCTGGATCTGGATCTGGATCTGGCGTAATAGCAACAGCAACAGGGGTTGCTAGATCTGGATCTGGCGCAATAGCAATAGCAACAGGGGTTGCTGGATCTGGCATAATAGCAACAACAACAGGGGTTGCTGGATCTAGATCTAGTGCAACAACAACAGGGCTAAGAGCAGAGGGGCGTGCGGAAGGGTTGAGGGAGTACCAAGAGCTGTCGAACGTCGCAACACAGGTGAGCGGACGAGCGGCAAGAGCAGTTGGACGTCGCAGGGGTGGTCAGACTCAGCAGTAGGGGTAGTCGGACGCAGCAGGAATCGCAACAGGAGTGGCCGGACTGGCTGTGCGACGTTGCAAAAGCGGTCAGATCTGTCAGGAAGTGGTGTCGGTGACGAAGGGGGTGCCATATTTGAATCAGTAGGGCTCTGATACCGTATAAACAGTGAGAACAGAGAGAACCAAAAGGTTTTCTTTATTTGAGACAACTAAAAGGGGTTGAATATATAGAGATTACAGTCATCTATACAAGAAAAATAATAAAATCAGAATCATCTACCTATGAAAACGAACTATACAAGGTATACAAGGCATGTGAGCTTGTCTAATAGAAAGAAAAGAGTCTCAAGAGAATATATTAACATGGTTACGGACATGCATGTAGGAGCAATAACTAGTGTGAGGACTGCTAGTGATGAGACAAGTGAGTTTCCCATTGTAGTAGGCCTATACCAAGGGTCAGCATTTAGTCAACATCCTTTTGAATTAGTTGTGGACAAGTTAACTAGGCATTTACAAGAAGAGATTTCATGTTGTATGTTATTTACAGATGGCATAGTTTTGTTTAACAGGGCAAGGGAGAGGGTAAACGCAAAGATATAACCATGGGAGGATGCTTTGGAATCTAAAGGTTCTACAATTAACTGCACAAAAATAAAGTATATGAAATGCAATTTTCATAACACTAGTGGCCATGGATTTAAGACTCAATGACTCGGACCGACTCATTCAATCCATCTCGAGCCAAGTTGTAACCCGCCCAAGTTGAGGATGAATCAGCCTAGCTAACCTGATTCAAGAGTGGCTTGTCTGGGTGACTCATTGAATCAAACCGAATCAAGTCTAACCGAGTCCAGGTCAACTTGGACAAGTCGAACTGGACTCGTCCGAGTCTTAAATATGTTGTAGGGGCAGAAACAACGAATTAGTTAAGATTGATGGGCAAGAAGTACCCCGGAATGAAACTTCTGATATCTTAGGCCAATAAATCATGAGAATTGAGAGATTGAGAAGGATGTTGCCCATAGAATTAGAGTTGGGTGGATGAAGTGGATACATGCCTTTGGACTTTTTTTTCATTATTGCATAGCAGTCAAACTGAATGGGAGATTTCATGGGCAAGCTATAAGACCAGCTATGCATTTTTGGACAAAATGCCAGCTAGTCAAGAACGACAAGTTCATAGAATGAGCATAGCTAAATGGGGATGTTGAGATTGATGAGCGGCAAGACGAGAACGGACAAAATTATAAATGAACATATTTAAGACAACTTAGGAGTAGGCCTAATAGGTAACGGGGGGAAATGGACTCAGATGGTTTGGCCACATATATCGGAAAACTGAACTAGTTAGGACTTGGGAGTAAGTTGGTTCAACTAGTTCAGTTCTTGGTTTCCGATATACTAGTTAGGAGAAAGTTGGTTCAAGTTATTTTTTATTTTTATTTTTTTTTAAAAGTTGGTTCAAGTTGAAGGATATAAAAGGGCAAGGGAACAAGGTATTATAAAATGGTTACGTAACAACCGTTACATAACGTTGACGGTTGTAATTGTTATCCATTACGGGGCTATAACTGCCATTATAGGAAAAACAGCCCATGACGAGGCCTAAACATTTTTTTTTTTTCAAAAAAAAGAAGAAGAGGTCATACCAGTTGTTTTGGCCCATATCATAACGGTAATGGCGGTGGCTATTATAGCCATTGTTACCATTATGGAATACCTTGCAGAGGAAAGGACCAAAGGGACATGGGTGGAGGCAGTAGGAAAAAATTTGATGACCTATGGTTTAACTGAAGATATGGTCCTTCTTAGAGTAAAACGGTAAAACATGGTTTGTGTAGCTGACCTAACTAGTTGGAATAAGGCATAGATGGTGGTGGTCGTGGTGGCGGTGGTGGTGGCAGTGGTGGTTCAAATAATATCCAGACGCTAGCAGTACATTGTGACTCGTCCACCACGCATATGGCATATAGGAATACCATCGGACTGCGGAAAACACAGGCTCCATTGTTGACAAAACACAACCCACAAAACATACCGACATAACAATCTTAACCACTCATTGAATTTTTCCACCAGATTGCTTTTTAAAATCATCCATTTGGTGGCCACGAATTGAAAGGTGACAATTAGATTTTGAGCTACACTCTATCTACAATGGGCCACACAATATGCGACTATGCATAGTACATGGTAGTATGCATGTATGCACATGGTGGATGGGTTGTAGCAACCTAGTGAGATCCAACTGGCCAATTATCAATGATAGGCGTGACAACTGCCAATACCAATTTCCCACTCGATTTGGTCATGACCCAACTTTTGAGACTATCCAACATCCTACACATCTACAAAGGCCCACCAATAAGTTACAACTCAACTGAGTCATCATCCATCTCGCCAAGTATGCATCTCAGACAACTACCAATTCACTATCCATCGATGGATACCTGCTGTAGAGTTCCAACTCAGAGGACTCATGACTCAACAATAGGCTACTAGTACCAATATGCAACCAATCAACATGTACTGGGGGTGGCAATGGGTAGGATTTAGACCGTGCCCAACTCGACCCTTAAGACCTAAGGCCCGAGCCCGAGTCCTAAAAAAATTAGTCATGATCTGACACAACCTAAAAATTGACAAAATCCCTATTCCCCACTTAAATGTTCCTAATCTATCCATTGATCAAGTAGGCCACACATGTTCAAAGAAATAGACAATAAAGGAATGAAACCAATGGTCTACATCCAAGATAGATTGATTGCCTAACTGAAGATTGGAAAGGCATATTTGTACGTAGATACAGGGCTTTTCTTACAGTAAGGTGAGTGATCTATGGGTGAGATGATGATCTTGGAGTTGCCGCTAACTAATACTCTCAGTATCTATGGCTGGCTAGACACTGCAGACAATGTTGACCCGAGGGCAAAAAATAGTGATTTGGATTTGAATGACTCTTGCATATGGTATATGCTTGTAGATTCTTAGTAAGAGCTTCAGTGACAAAGAATGAAGGTTTATGCACCATTCTCCATCTGTACAATGTAGGGTCTTTACTTTGTGGGATTTCAGGATTTTTGGGATTCCAACTCTAGACTTATTGCTTGAAAGTAAATAATAATTAGAAAAAGAAAACTAAATATATGGTAGGGGGTGTATGAGGAGGGTGTAGCACAATACATATAAAGTAGTAAAAGGAATCAATTGGATTGTCCGAGTTCCGTAGAAAAGATTATCAAAGCTCTTAGATACCATACTCCATGGAATTTGGATCAGCGAATGATGGGTTTTCAAGGCTATGCAATATGGTTATGGCTTATGTTAAGGATTGGATGGATTGCTAAGATGGGTTGGATGGCTGGTATGGATTAGATGGTTGGGATGGATTGGACGATTGGGATGGCTAAGCTAGGTTTAGTTGGGTGGCTAAGGTGGTTAGGCTAGGTGGGCTAAGGGCTAGAGGCT
Source organism: Magnolia kwangsiensis (assembly GCA_037074715.1). Taxonomy (NCBI): domain Eukaryota; kingdom Viridiplantae; phylum Streptophyta; class Magnoliopsida; order Magnoliales; family Magnoliaceae; genus Magnolia; species Magnolia kwangsiensis. Next base: position 158,361,640 of record CM073573.1, on the reverse strand, counting down.
AAAGGCTGAGGACCGATGCAAAGGCTTTCTCGATCGATCAATCGATCCTTGAGACACATGGAATTCCCCGTTAGTGAAGGCCAAGAGTGGAAGGATGCCTAGATGGGCAAGTTGCCACTAGCGGAAATCCAGTGTAGGTAAGTGGGTAGGGTTTACCCGCAACTCTTCTCAGGACATTTTTCTGCATCCGGTGGAGGTAAGTGGGTAGGGGAAATTGGATTTCCGCTACCTGCCTCTGACCCGAATCCCCACGCACAGATCTGCAGTTCATTGTGGGGACACATGAATTCCTAGATGCAAAAAGGTGTCGGAAGAATTTAGATTTCCACTGCCATCCAAGTGTTATTTTGGCCTTATTTTGGGTGCTTGGATGGTTGGGATGAGGTTCTAGGTTGGTAAGTTGAGTGTGTTCTGGGTGGACCTACGGGGGCTTCTATGGACTTGGACAGGGTTCCAGGGTTTAGGGTTTCCTAAGGGGTCAGTTGGATGGTGGTAAATGGTTTAAGCGGTAAATGATTTACTAGTAAATCATTTACAACCTACCTATTTGGCTTTAAGTTGTAAATGATGTTTGGATAGCCTGTAAATGGTTTATATCCTATAATTGTGTATTCACACCTGAGATAGTTTAGAGAAGTAATTCATTAAAAAACATTCAAATGGCATATAAGAGTGGATTTTAAAGTGGATCATTGGGCTAAGCCCATCTCACTAAAGCTTAGGGTTGATCCTCACATAAAACTAAGCAATAGGTAAGCCAGAGAAGTGGCCCCACGAATTTGAATGCTCTTTTATAAGGCCGGTAGCAAGATCTACTACCGTTGGCAGAGAGAGAGAGAGAGAGAGAGAGAGAGAGAGAGAGAGAGAGAGTCTTTGGAGTTCTCAGATACAATGGAGAGAGGAAGGTGCGTATCTCCCAATCTTCAAAAAAAGAACCGTTGGAGGCTTCTTGCTGGTAAATCATTTGCTAGCAAATAAACTCCCAACTTTTTGCTAACAAATGAATAGGGGAAAAGGTAGTAAATCATTTACAATTAGTAAATGATATACTAGTAAATTATTTACAACTTGCCTCATTTACCACCATTCAAACCACCCCTAAGGGTTGTGATCCTATTCAATTACAGTGTGATTGGTCATTCCGTGCCAAGTAAGGTGCCTACACCATGGGATAAAACTCATGCGTACAAAGTCAGGTCAGGTGTGACATGAGTCACGCGTCTTGAAATCAAATTTGCTCCCCTTGGACAATGTCCTAAGTGCAATAGGTTTCCAGAGCAATTGACCTCTAGAATACAACAACTATGACTAAGTCCCAACAGTGCACTTGTTGTACGCGGGCTCAAACCACTTGCACTTTAACCCGAAAGTACTGAGTTGACTCAACAATGAACTCAGTAACCAAAACCCTTAAAACAGCAGCAACAGAGAGATTTAAAGAAGGAAGAAGAAGATTTTCATTATGTTGTAAAAGGATGGTAGAAGTCTTTATATAGACTCTGAAAAAGTGCCTTAAGCACCCTTTTGAAAAGGTTTGGTCCGTTGAGCTTAAACCCAACAGGTGCAACAAACCGACCAGACACATCTCTCAATTTCAAAACAAAAATGATCCAGGATGATGGAAACTATCTTAGGATGCATGATATGAGATCAATTACACATTAATTTCAGTAATTAACACGTAAAATCAAGCATATCCTCATTCTAGATTCAAAAATTAAAATTTATAACATGAAGATCCTAGGTTTTCACATACACGGTGTATGAAAATATAAAATAGTTCAAGAGTGGCCAGTTGGAAGTAGGGACTTCCAATCTAGCATAGGCATGTTTCACACTCAAGGGAATGACTAGTAGGTTTTATAATTAGGGTTAGGAATGAGAAATCTGAAATATGGAGAATTAGGGTTCATAGAATTGGGAATTTTGGAATTAGGATTTTTAGAAATTTAGGAAAATAAAAAGTTGAAGATCTAGGGTTTAGAAGGTTGTACTAGAAGGCAAAAGAGGAAGACAAGAGAAGAAGATAATACCTTTTGAAAAAGAGGAAGAGGAAGAATGTACCTTAGAATCCACCACCAAACAAACTTCTACCCTTCCACAATTTAATTGGAAGGGAGGTTTTTTTTATAATAAAAAAATCCTAGAAAATAATAAGAAAAATTCCTTCACACAAGAGAGCTCCACTCTTCTTCGTTTTTTTCTTCTCAATAACACCACTAGGGTTGGAACTCCCCCCCCCCCCCCCCCCGGTGCTTTTATAATAAAAAATTCAAAATTAAAATCCGGCATAATAACCACCATGTCACTCACTTAAGTAAAGTAGTTCATCATCCAAAATAAGAAAACTAAAACATATATTATCAATCTCAACCATCAAATAACTCCTAAAAATAACAAAAATCATAAAGAAAGCAAGATCAAAGTCCAAGGGGCCCAGATCTAAAAGATTCGGTGGCTTGATGGCCTGATTGACAAGATCCAATGGTCGAATCGACACGAAATAAAAATATTATGACTAAAATGATCTCCTAAGCAGCCCACATGCATCATCCCAAAGTGGAGTCTTCCTGATGCATATCCAATGCATGTAGGGTCTTCAAAATGGCCCGCGAGCCCCATCTGGAACTCGTCTCCGATACACAGAAAGTTGCGCTAATGTGAGTAGACGTCTCCGTTTCTGGTATATTTGAGTAGGTCCTTTGATGTTCCCATCAAAAAAGGCACAAGTGCAAGTACACTCCCACAAAAATAAAGTCCTATGAATACCTATACACACACCCGCACGAGTACACTCGCACCCGCAGCCACAGCCCATCCCGTCACAGTGTGCACTCGCATGCATGTGTGGTTAATGGGGCTCAAGCCCCAAGCAAAAAAGCCTACCTTAGATACAAAAAAGTTTCTTGTGCAAATCTGATGTGGGACTAAACCCACAACACAAAAGCAACTCAAAATTCAAAATTTGAAGGGAAACCAAAACATTTGAAATTCTTTTTATCGTATTTTGAAAAAAATACAACAATCCCCCATGTTTAAAAATAAAAAACCTTTCAGGTTAACACGGAATATTTGTGAAATGGTGTCGGTGTCACTATAGACTTGAACCGACATTAGAGTAAGCAAGATAGGTTTATAAGAATCAGGTGACACCATAGTCTTGAACCTGACTCCTTTTGGTGTAAATCGCTAGTACATGTCACTCCCACAACTCTTCCTCTACAAGTGATTATGTGGTTCGGCGTTTTTTTGTCATGCACCATTACCTGGATTTCCTGAGTGCTCTAGAGAATTCGCATAGATTCTCATAAGAAGTAGCCTCCACCTCCACACCTATATAAGTGAATTTCATCAAGTGTACATAGCAACTGTATACACCACCAAATATATAGCTATGTATTCATTAAAAGTTCTAAAAACTCTTCCTTCTACATTGTTGCTCGCACTGCTACACCATAGAAGGGGCTTATTTACATCAGTGCAATCGTCTACCCAATGTCTCGTTGTTTACCCATTGAACTTATCTTATGGAATCTTCACTTGTATAGTTTAGGTTACCGACACTGGCATGGCAGCTCATATATTAAACTCAACCCCATTCCCTTCGATGTATCATTAACTAATACTTTAAATAGTCCGTTGGTTAGAGGATATGCCAAATTATTTTCTAACCTCACAAAGTCAATGGATATGACTCCATCACGCAACATATGTTTCACTATATTGTGTTTAAGTCTTATATGTTTGCTCTTTCCATTGTATATTTTACTCTTTGCCTTTGTTATAGCTGCTTGACAATCACAATGAATAGATACAACCGATACATGCTTTGGCCACAGCGGTACATCAATCAAGAGATTTCTAAGCCACTCGGCTTCTGATCAAGCCTTTTCTAAAGCAACAAACTCAAATTTCATAGTTGACCAAGCAATACATGTCTGCTTCGTAGACTTCCAAGGGACTGTTCCTCCACCCAAAGTGAAGACATATCTGCTAGTGGATTATGTTTCATCTGAATCAGTGATCCAGTTAGCATTGTTATATCCTTCTAATATAGAAGGATGACCACTATAAGATAAACAATAAACCATAGGCCATAGTGCCTTTTAGGTATCTCAGAATCCTAGACAAGGCATTCCAATGCTCTTTTCAGGATTATGTGTATATCTACTTAATCTTTCTACTGCAAAAGTTGTCTACTCTAGTGCAATTTGTCATATACATGAGGCTACCAATTATCCTGAAGTATTTCAATTGAGACATACTACTACTTGTATTTTTCATAAAAGTCATATTGTAATCATAAGGTATACTAATAAGTTAACAGTAAAAAAATACAAACTTTCTCAATAGTTTCTCAACATAATGAGATTGTAATAATATAAGACTACCATCTTTTGACTACCAGACTACCATCTTTTGACTACCTCAATACCTAAGATTACACTAGCTTCTCCTAAGTCTTTCGTGCCAAACTTAAATGACAATAATTTTTTTGTCGCATTAACTAATTTAATATTAATTCACAAAATAAGCATGTCGTGAACATAAAGGCAGATAATAACACCATCATTTTCAGAAAAATTACTATATATACATCTATTTACATCATTTATTTCATCTTCTAAGTCTCCATTTAGAAAAGTCATTTTAATGTCCATTTGGTATGCCACTAACTTATATATGAAAGTTGTTATTATTAGGACCTTGATAGTTGTAATCCTAATCACAAGAAAATAGGTATCAAAATAATTTATTCCTTCTTTTGTTTAAAGCCTTTAGCTACCAACCTAGCCTTAAACTTATCAATAGTTCCATCAGATTTTGGTTTCTCCCTAAACACTCATTTACAACCTAATGGTTTGTTTCCAAGTGGTAGATCTACAAGTTCCCAAGTGTCATTGGATAGAATAGATTCCAACTTATCATTTATTGCTTCCTTCCAAAAGGTTGCATCTGGAGAGTTAATCGCTTTTGCATAAATTATAAGATCATTTCTACTAAGAATGTGAAAAAACCATCTCCTAAGTTTCTCTTTTAACTCTAGTGCTTCTTCTTGGTTCTAGTTCTTCTACAATCTTCTCGTTAATACCTTTACTGATAGATGCAGCATCCGATTCACTAACTTCCTCTATTGTTATAGACCTGTATTTCATAAGGAATATATTCTCAAAGAACTCTGCATCCCTAGATTCTATGATTGTATTAGGATCTATAATATCATCCTTAATCTTTAAAACTAGAAACTTGTAGGTTGCACTATTTTATGCATATCTTATAAATACACAGTCAATCATTTTAGAACCTAGTTTCCTTTTCTTAGTTCCGGACAATCTTACTTTGGCAAGACACCCCCACACTTTAAGATATTTATAACTAGGAACGTGGCTCTTCTAAAGTTCATATCATGTTTGTTCAAAAGACTTAGAATGAATCCTATTTAGGATATAACAAGCTGACAGAACTACTTCTCCCCCATATATTTAAGGGTAAGCCTGAACTATTTAATATAACATTCATCATCCCCTTAAGAGTTCTATTCTTACACTCTATTATTCCGTTCTGTTCTGATGTGTAGGGGGTTGTAGTTTCATGAACTATCTGACTCTTTTCATATAATTCTCTAAATTGAGAAGATTCATACGCTCCTTCTTTATCTGTTCTAAGTCTTCTAATCTCTATACTTAACTGATTTTCAACATTAGTTGTATACTTAATAAAAGCTTCTAAAGCTTCTTCTTAGTTCCTTAACAGATACACTCTAGTGAACCTAGAGTAATCATCTACAAAGGTTATGTAATAAAATTTTTCACTTCTAAACATGTGATTTTTAAAATCACCTAATTCATTGTGTATCAACTCTAATAGAACAGAGGATTGTTCTACTTGTTTAAAGGGTTTTCTAATGAATTTAGATTATACACACGTTTCACATATCGAATTCTTCATTCGAAATATTGGGTAATAAACATAACATTTTTTATCTTTTTCAAAGATGTTACATTCACATGACTTTATCTACTATGCCAGAGATCGAGTGGTTCAACAATATAAACAAAGCTGGATGTCTTCTTATTATTATCATTGGATATATTTACAATGAATAAACCATCGCTACAATACTATTTTCCCATAAAAGTTTCATTCTTAGTTATTACAAGCTTGTCTTAATCAAATACTAACTTGACACCAGCCTTATTGAGGAGCAAACTAAAAACTAAGTTTCTTCTAACGTCAGGCACATATAGGACATTATTCAACGTCAGAATCTTCCCAGAAGTAAGCTTCAGAAGTACTTTCCATTTCCTTACAACTGGAGAAGTTTGAGCATTTCCCATGAACACTTGTTCGTTATCTCCTGAAACTTGTTAGGAGGTAAACACGCTACGATCTTTGCACACATGCTGAGCTGCAACATGTCTAGTATCCACTCCAAGTTGTTTACGAGAAAGACTTCTGACACCACCACTACTAGCATGTCAGACTCGTTACCTACTTCTATAGGATTAGCTTGAAGCTTATCTTTGTTTTTCTTAAGCCTGCAAGTTTTAATGTAACGTCCAGGCTTTCCACAGTTATGGCATTTTTCATTGTTTTTTTAACTGTTTGTTTGCATTCTTCTTTTTTAGCCTGCATCCATTAGCAGAATGTCCAAGCTTTCCATAGTTGTTACATTTACCCTTTTTTCTTCTTATTGTTTTCCTTACTTGATTCCACAATATTCACCTTTAAATCTACTTCATTTGCATTTTTTTAGTCTCTATTTCTATTAACATTCTCTATCCGTATGCGAACAATTGTAGTTTCTAACAAGACACCGTTCTTTTTATGTTTCATTTTGTTCTTATATTCTTTCCATGAGAATGATAACTTTTCTATCAGCGCTCCTAATAGAAACACTTCATACAACTTAATTCCTTCTGGCGATAGTTTATGAATTAGATTTTAAAAGTCATGAATCTGATTTGTGACAGGTTTATCATCTGTCATTACATAGTGAAGGAAATTAGCGATTCCATGTTTCTCAGTGCCCGCATCTTCAAGGACATACTTCTTTTCTAAAGTAGTCCAGATGTCTTTGGCAGACTCGTAAGAAACATACACATCATACAACTCGTTAGACAAAGAGTTCATAATATAGTTTTTACAATTATTTTCATTTAAGATTTCAGTTTGATTTACTGGATCTATAATAAATAATTCAGACAATATGCATGAAACTTTAAAGGTGGTAAGCACAAACATAAGCTTCTATTTCCACCATTTAAAGTATTGTCCAGCGAACGGTTCGATTTTGGATAACTCAGTAGAAGCATTAACTATTACGGTAGACATAATCTATTTGATTCAAAATTTTGATTTCAAGATTGTTGGATTATTTGGTTGAATCAAATAAACTATGGAACAGAAAACTAAAAAGAAAATTAAAAGAATAAGGTAGAAAAACTTATAGATTTGAGTCGAGGTGTGACGTGAGTCACTTGGCTTAAATTTGAATTTGCTCCACTTGGACAGCGAACGGTTCAATTTTTGATAACTCAGTAGAAGCATTAACTGTTACGACAGCCTTAGTCTATTTAATTCAAAATTTTGATTTGAAGATTGTTGGATTATTTGGTTGAATCAAATAAACTATGGAACAGAAAACCCAAAAGAAAATTAAAAGAATAAGGTAGAAAAACTTGTAGATTTGAGTCGAGGCATAACGTGAGTCACTTGGCTTAAAATCGAATTTACTCCCCGTGGACAGCGTCCTAAGTGCAACAAGTTTTCAGAGCAATCGACCTCCAGCATACAACGATTATGACCCAGTCCCAGCGGTGCACTCACTGCACGCAACTTGCACTCTAACCCGAAAGTGCTAAGTTGACTCAACAATGAAGTCAATAACCAAAACCCTTAAAACACAGCAAGAGAGAGATTTTAAGAAGGAAGAAGAAAATTTTCGTTGGAGCAAGTGCAAGTACACTCTCGCACAAAAATAAAGTCCCGCAAGTACCCCCGCACTCATAACCACGATCCGTCGCAGCGTGCATACAGACACAGACTCAACATGGCTCAACTCGACATACACATGTGTGGTCAATGACATAGATTAGAGCTATTGGCATAGCCCCCCACCCATAGGACTAAATTCTAATCCCCCTTGAATGAGGCTCAAGCCCCAAGGTAAAAAGCCTATCTTATATATAGGAAAAGTTTCTTGGGCAAATCCGATGTGGACTAAACCCACAACACAAAAGCAACTCAAAATTAAAAATTTCGAGGAAAACTGAAACATTTGAAATTCTCTTTATTTTATTTTGAAACAAATACAACAAATCATTTACAGCCAATATATGATTTACAGCATTTACCCGTCTCATTTATAGGCAAAAAGGTCAGATTTCATTTACAAGCTCTCCATTGGAAAGATTGGCTCTCCACTTACAGGACTTAAACAATTTACAGGCTATCCAAACATAGACAATCATTTACTTGTAAATCATTTAAAGCTTAAAGCCAAACAGGACAGGATGTAAATGATTTACACCTGTAAATCATTTACAACTTAAACCATTTACAGACATCCAAACGACCCTAAAATACCACAATTCCGACCGAATGAGCAAGAACCGACTCACCGAGTCACCAAAAAACAAAAACTCGAGTTTGAAATTCGAACCTGTGTAGAAAACCCAATGCACAGGCCTCTTGGTGACCACATCTTCATAATACCAGATGAACTCAACCTTCTCCCACACATTACAAAGAAACCCGTCGACATATTCCTGTCCCAGGTAGTTGGCGCCATCGAGCCAGTTGGGCCGTAGGATCCCAACGTCGAGGTGGGCCACCCTACAAGTCTTCGAGGAGTCCAAGGTGTAGAAGAAGGAGGTGCCGTTGTTCCACTCCAGGTCATAGAGGAGGGTCCCGAGCTGGCTCTGAACGATGTTGAAATTTCGACCGTTGGGCCAGTCGTACCAGAGATCAATGATCTGGAGGGACCCACTGTAATTCATGAATAGGATGGAGTGGAACTGGTGAGGCCATGGAGTGGGTGTTGGGGCTGATGAGATTGGTGTGAGGAAGAGGAGGAAGGATGTGATGGACAGGAAGAGGAGTTGGTTGGTGATGAACGGTTTGGATGACGCGGCCATTGCTGGGGTTTGGCAGAGTGGCAGTTGAGAGTCTGAGGAGCGGATAAGATGGGATTGGAGGAACTGCTCTGAATTACAGGACGTGGTTTCGATAGTGACACTGTCGCTACTGGACGGTGCTATGTGGAACCCACCATGATCTATATGCTTTATCCACGCCGTCCATCCATTTTTTTCAGATCATTTTAGAAACCTACTTATAAAATTAGGCAGATCTAAAACTCAAGTGGACCACACCACAGGAAACAGCGATTATTGAACGTCCACCATTAAAAACTTCCTAGGGCCTACTGTAATGTTTATTTGCTATCCAACCTGTTGATTAGGCCATGCATACCTGGGTGAGTGAAAACACAAATATCAGCTTGATCCAAAACTTTTAAGACCCACGAAGTTTTTAACGGTGGTCGTTCAATTACTGGTGTTTTCCTGTGGTGTGGTCCACCTGATATTTAGATATACCTTATTTTTGTTTTCATAACTAAAATGATGATCTACATTGGATGGACAGCATCGATGAAATACATCCATCCTGATGGGGCCCACAACGTGACATCCAGCAGCCACGTCCCCAAGTAGTGCCCATCTGGCGTCCGGATAACGCGTGGTGGTAAGTCACGTGAGTCGTGAGTCTCGTGACAGGTAAGGTTGGCTGGCAATGGGCCGGGCTGTAGGCCCTGCACCGATGGCTGGTCCAGGCAAGTGATGAACGGCCTGCTCAGCCCATTGGCCCGGTCCTGTCATCAACCAGGTTGTCACTATTCTAAAAGAAATAATAGTTTTAAAGATATCTATTAAGGGTTCCAATTAGCATATATGTTTAGTTGACAGATGTACGAGATGATTTGTTTGTTGCGTGCGTGTTATCATGTAGTAGAAAAGTTCAAAAATAATAATTTTATCTAAAGAAATATTTATTTTCACTGCCACAAGTCACAACTTCTACATGCATACAGTGTTTTTTCAATGGACCATTAATTATAATTTTTATTTATAAAGTTTTGATTATTCTTATATTAAAGTTAATTTCTGCTTTAGTTTATGTATTGATAATTTCAATAAACTAAATTAAAATCATCTCATTCAAAACATTTAAAATGTGTACGACTCTTTTACGATAGGTGAATACAATCACACCACCTGTGTAATTCTCTTACCACATTTCTTTATTTCTAATACATATTGGTAAAACTAATAGCATATGTGACTATACTTAGCCTTACTTTATAAAGATTATTGTGATAGCTATAACCATTCACCATTAGTAGTTTTGTTGGATCATACCATAGAGGTGTTACTCGTATCATTTGACAATTGTATTAGTTAAGCATTCATAGGTTCCTTCAAAATCCTAAGAACATCTTTTTATGTTTCCAAATAAAACCTAAACATTTATCAATGTGACCTAAGTAAAATAATGTAAGAATTTTATAAAGTAGACCTAATTAATTAATGGTTTAGATCTAATTAATAAGGAAGGTCCACTTACATGGTACATCTAATTTCCTCATCTCCCTCGATATGCATCTAGCAAGGAGGGATGAAAGCCCTTCCTTTGCTGCACTTGCATACTAGGGAATCAAAGAACTGTAAAAAAGCACTGCATAAAAACCGCGGCACGCAAGTGCAAAGCTCCATTTGTGGAGGAATGGCCTTGAAAATGCTATAGCATGGAAAATAGACTGGCTTGCTCATCAAGTGGGCCAGGATTTTAGAAACATATGGGTGGGGGGGATGGAAGATTCAGGATTTTAGAAACATATGGGTGGGTGGGATGGAAGATTTCAACTATGTATTGTTTCATTAAAACTTTGGCCCACCTGATAGATGGTCGATCTGACTCTTCGGCACATAAAAAAAGATTTTTAAAAAATAAATAAATAAATAAACCTCTAATGTATGGAGCGCATTTGGTGGCGTGTACATGGGTAGGAATGGATGAAAAATCACAGAGATTAAGAGCTTATCCTCATCCAATTCCTTGCATTTGCTCTCAGCTCTAGATTTGCTTTTATCCACAAGCAAGTGGTTTGCATGCGATTCATTATTAGAAACTTTCTTAATGAGCTTGAAGGAATAAACTCTAACAAATGAATGGATCAAACTGTATTTTGGACGTATTTTTATGCAAATGATCTCGGCCATTCATATTAAAGACCACTAATCAAATGGTTTATATACGTTGGATCCATGTGATGCTTGCCTGGCAGCCCAATGTACATGTGTAGGACCGAATGAACAGTCTAGATCAATGGATTGGGTTGTCTAATTCCCACAATGCTATGATAGCACTGGAGTTCTTCCTACATATAACATTTATTTTTATTAATTTGTGAACCTCTTTACTCTCTCATTGTTAAGACGTTATATTTTATAAGTTGTGATTTAGTGAGTGGCCTCTTTATACGAGGATGAAGAATATTTGTAAGAGATCTGTCTATAAAATGCTCGTTAGAGATCCAAACCATTCATAAGGTGGGATCTATTAGGACTATGGCTGCCAGTGGGCTAGGCTGGCCCATCAGGCTTTTAGGGTGGGTTTAGGCTAGAGCGTCAGGTTTAAGCTTGGAATGTGTACAACATCCTATGAGCACGATATAAGTCTAGTCTAGCATAACCCATTAAGGTTTGTAAGCGCAAATTTTTAACATACGCAATATATAAAATATCCCCATTCACTACTCATGTTTCTTCTGCTCCGGCTCTTGTGCTCATGTTCACCGTAAACATTTTGGGCTAGGATTAGACTAGACTATTTCAACTCATTATAAGGTTGCCTCAAACTCAAATTTATGTTGAACAATGTGGGCCGAGCTTAGATAGAGCTTTGCCTAACCCTAACTCGGACCATTGACACTCTCAATCATGGGCATGCCACGCAGCGGTAGACTCTCAAGAGTTTCAACACCTGGTTGAGAGTTCTGTATGATCAAAATGGTCATACATATGTAGTTTTTTTAAATTATTAATGAATATATTATCAGCATTTTCATAATGTACCGTACCTAACGGACATCCATAGAAAGTTTGCCAAACTCACGGATATGACATGCCGATCACATGAGGGACCCTGTTGAATCATCGCCTACTAAAATACCCAATCGGGATATAATAGATAGGGAAATTGGATATTGCATGGCCATTATTATTTAGTAGAAAGGGTGATTATTTACCAATAGGACCATTTATTTATTGGGTCTTGGCATGGATGGCACATGTACAAGACATTCTAATTATCTAACTAATGGCCATTAAAGCAATAGTAGAAAATATAAAGATGAAATGATTAGAAGAAAATTGATGGGCAGGAATGTCCAACATGGTTAATTTTTGAAATATAAGCCATCCTTGTTGGGTCCCAATGAATGAATGGACCATATACACAATTCATCTTTCCATTTATGGGCTTGGGTTGGTTTGGGCCTGGACTCAAGTCCTTAGCTGATGGACGCGGCCTACTTATAACACTAATTCCCATTAATCACACGTGTGTCAGAGCCGACACGTGTGCGGCTTTTGTCAATATCTGCCGCGCGGTCGCCGTATTTTCTAATGCTTCCGGCTCTAGCTTCTGCCGTTCCTTTCAGACTCTCTCTCTCTCTCTCTCTCTCGGCGATTTCTCGCCCGGTAAGGTTACTTTTTGAGGAAATATTCGATTTTTTTTTCAATAAATCCTTGCATTTTTTTTTCTTCATATCCATTTGCATCTAATGCAAGATTTTAGGTATTTTTTACGCTTCCAAATTTATTTTCTGATTTCGGATTTTTCTTGTAATTTTGGTATTTCTTTTTCTTTTTATTTGCGTGGATCGAATTCTGCAATTTCTTGTTGGATTTCTAGGTTTTGTTTGAATTACATGTTATCCGATTCTCGTCCGGAATTTATTCGATTCAATTGGGACGGCCTCCGTACTGATGTGGGGCCCACTTCTAATTGATTTAGGTCGTTCGTCTTGTGGGATCAGTAGACTTGTTCTTGTTGCATGTGAAAAGTTGGCGTTTTCTTCCTAGCCATACATTTGCAGGCTGTTGTCTGGCGGTTGGGATTGTTCGATTGGGATGGGACCCGCTACATGCACTGCCTGGATCACTGAAAGGTGGGTCCACTTGCTTGGGAGGCGGTCCGAATGGAAAATCGAATGGTTAGGCAATGGGTTTCGTTTGTCGTAGAAAATGTATGGGTGGGGTGAAATCCGGTGGTTCGGATAGTCCATTTGATGTGCTGCATTATATATGGACCATGGCTCAAAAATCTTCTCCATCAACTAAATCTTAACCTTCTGATTGGTGTGCTTCAAATGGACTTTTATGTTAAATGTCGACATTTAACAAGAAAAGCTGGGACTGATCGTATGGGCATGATTTTGTGATGGGGAAGGCTTTTTCGGGTTATGGTCTGGTCTTGATAGGTCCTACTGGATGATCACATATGCTGGGTCTGCCTCAACTTAGGCATTTCGTGTTTTTTTTTTTCCCCCTTCCGTAATAACTGAATTCTGAGAATAATCTCTCTCAGAATTCTGTTCTTGTTTCCTTCCTTTTATTTTTATTTTTTAGAGTGCGTTTGGCTGCACACTTTATCATGATATTTCATGATTAATTAGTCTAATTTGGTTCAAAGTATCATGAAATTTCATGCCTTCAAAAAAAAAAAAAAAGTATCATGAAATTTTACGTTTTTGGTGCAACCAGACTCACCCTTGAGCAATTTGCATTCCTTGTCATTCATTTTTTTTTTCTAAATTCAATCCCCAAACCTAGTGGTTTTCTGTATGTAGACTTCTCTTCTCTGCATTTCTTAATTCTGCCTCTGTGTGTTTTTTTTTTTTTTTTTTTGCTTCTAATTACCTTATTGATTTGGTTTCTTGTTTCACAATCTGTTTGCATTCTCAGTGTCTTTGAACTGGCTCTGAACCACAGTTTCTTATTTCAAAGAAACTGCTAGGGGAACCCAACCTCATCATGCGTAGATCGAGATCTAACTCGAAGATCTCCCAAGATCTCAATCTAAGATTGGGACCATCTTCCCCACTGAATGGAGAGATGTTTGCTTCTAACTGTGCGAGGGTCTTCCCTGATTTGATTACTATTGAAGATGACAATGATGTAGAAATATTTTCTCAGAGGCCTTTTGTTGAGGTATATACACATAAAGTCTTACTATTGAACTTCCTAGTATAAATCATATCATAGTATTTCACAGGTTCTGTTGTCCACAGGAACTAAGGTTGTTTCCTTGTCCTAGCTTGTCAGTACCTATCCTTTTGGAAGAAGATTTAGAACTTCGGCTCGGACCCAAAGGTGTGATTTGATGCATATATGTATATTTTTTATTTCCAATAGGTGCCGTTATTTATTTCTTATATGGAAGTTCTCATGTTTGTTTGCTTTTCTTTTCCAATAGTGTGGAATATGCATTTTCAGCAACTTGAGCTTAACTTTACTGATCAGTGGGCACCAGTAGTTTTCACAATCACTGCCACAATCCAGCAGATTAGGCCATCGCAACTAACATTATTATTTCTGTAATCAGCCAGTTTAAGATTGACTGTTGGCTAGGCACTTTCTTTTTCGTTCTCTTGTTTTTTTTCTTCTTCTTTTTTTGTTTGTTTGTTAGGTAAGCTGGGCTTGAACCCAAAACCTTAATGTTGGAACACGCTGTGTTTACTGTTGAACTATGGGCTCGAACCCAAAGTGTAGTCACTTTTTAGTACTGGAGAAGTGTATTCGTCCAAGGTATCAAAACGTAGAGTTTCCGTTTACTTGGTTTTACGTGCATGATGGTTGGCATACTTCGAAGGAATTCTTTAACCCAGGCCTCTTTCTTTGAGCTATTAATAACCAACTTAAACTACAATTGAGTTTGTTCTATAGCAGAAGGGGTTGGAAACAGTAATCAAAGAAAAATAGAAAATAAGTAATTCTATCACCCGAAATGTCTAGGAATTGCCAGATTCTGACTTGGTTGGGTGCTCTAAGTAGAAGACTCATTCAACCGCAGACCAATGAATTAGGAAAATCATTTGATGCGTTTAAAGAATGAAATTGACTTTTTGTTCATATTTAGTTACAATCATCCAAATATCTGAAGTTTTTTGGCAAAGCATTGACAAGTCACATATATTGTCAGGCCACTTGTTGCCATGTCGGAATTGGGGGCACCTGCTCTTTTGCCCTATTCCACTTTTGTGTCTACTCTTTTCCACAGCAAAGGGATCAACCTGGGTCAGGTTGGCTCAGGTTGGGATCAACCTGAACCTGAAAAACAATGCTGTTGGTGATCAGAACCCAACCCTAGCCCTAGTTACAAATTACATACCGTTCTCATTAATTGAAGGCCGACCAATTTTCACATTACCCAAGCTGAACCACTCTAGACCTGACCCAAATAATGTTTTTGGGAAGGAAACTTGATCAGGACCATTGATTTTAAGATCCCACCACGAATTGACCCAAAAGCCTTCTAGATTGGGATACAGTTGGGACAGGTAATGACTTGACCAGAACCCGTGTGGAATTTAAATCAAATTATGAAAGTCATACCCGAACATAACCCCAGCTTGGTTAAGGTTGAGCCCAAGCCCACGTTGCACTGATAGCTGCCAGTGGTTTATCACTCGTTACTATTCACTTTATGCCAGTTTAACATGGCAAAGAATGTAACTTAATTGAAACTGACATGATCTAGTGTTGTTGTTTCAAAACTAAACCTTTTAGATCTCTTAGTGTCGATGATGACAAATTCCCCCTTGTTCCACCTATTCCTTTGATCTATAGTTGATAGAAATTGACACACACTTGCTTCTCATGGGGCATTCTATATCTTATTTGAGGTGAAATAGCTGAGCAACTAGGAATATTGTTGCCTTGCGTGAATACCAAATTGAATTTTCTGTGTTGCCACTTGCCATTCTTTCGCTCTTTGTTGATTGCAGGAGAAGGGGCATCTTAATCTTTATAAACTCCTTTCTGCATTTAATGCATCAATTGTTTCTCAACAGAATGTCTAAATTATGCTTCTTTCATGTTTCCTTTTCTTCTTAAGCTATGGTCATTTTTGTAACAGTTAGGGTCAATTTTGTTATACCCAAACTAACAGTAACTTTGTTGAGATCTTGACATCTCCCCTCCAAGAGGGGGCATGTGTGAGTGAGATGGGGAGGGGGCATCACTTACATGTGCTACATAGCCAGGCAATCCATTGCATGGGGCATATGTCAAGCACACCCTAGCTAACAATCATACCAGTTCATGATGGAGGTGAGTGATTTTTTTTTGGGGAAGGTAATCGAACTTTATTAAAGGAAAAGAAGATGCAATAGATACAAGCTAGATTGAGAATGGGCTAGAGATACATAAACAATAAAGAAAATGGAGATCCAATCTGAATGCAAACAACAGGAAGGAAACCATCTCTGGACTTGAGCCAAATCCTGCCTCCCATTAGCATGGCTTGACTTGAAGCCCCAAACTTGGCTAATTGATCAGCAGTTTCATATGCTTCTCGAACCACATGCATGAAGGAAACTTGTTTTCCTCTACAAAGGCGAGTGTGGATCCTTGCTCTTCTTCGTGGACTGTCAGTGCTTATTAGTTCTCAGGACAGTGTGGCGCGCATGATTGGTCAATTGGACTTAATTTTCAGACAGCGGCATGGTCACTGTAGTGCCTACTGGATGAATGAATCGGATCTCGCGCACATGTGATGTTAGCATGTGTATAGCGACTCCTCTTCACCATCTCACTTTGCAAGTACCTTTTGCAGGGCTCCCCAGATACTTGAGAGCCCTACTAACTTTTGTTGATGCTTTGATGTTCTTGGGACTATGATGATTCATACATGTGTTCAATGCATTTGTACCTGAGAAATATGCCTTCCAAACTGTGGGCTCCATTGTAATCAACACATAGAAATCACAGTGAATGTATGATTGTAAATATTGGCTAGTTGGAAGGCAGTTAAAATTCAACTAACATAAGTCCATTAATCTAAGGGTAGGACCATTTGATCTTCTTGATTTTGGGATATGATGATTAATTATAGGTCCCATTATTTTCACAATTCAGATTCAGTTATATATTATATATACCTTTCATTTTTTGATGATGAGTGACGACCTGTCATCGCTTCTTTCATGAGGGATTGACCTGTTTGCCTTCCTTGCAACATTTGGATACAATTTCATTTATGCATGGTGAAGATCTGATTGGGAATAACAAAAGCTAATTTCCACATTGCCGGCTCCAATGAGCAAATGTAATTAGTAACATTAGGAGAATCACCTTCTACCACTAAGGTCCCGAAAGAAAAGGCTGCAAATTATGTGAGGGGAAGGGGGGATCTGATAGTGAATTACCCTCTCGTCACTTCCTCTTTCATGACGGAATCAACCTTCTCGCCTCCCCTACAACATTTGGATACAATTATATTTTAAAGTGTAAAGCGAGGGCTTTCAGAAATAACAAAAAATAACTTCCACAGACCCAACTCCAATGAGAAGATGCAGTTGATAACATCACAAGAATCACCTTTGATCACTAAGGCCCTGGAAAAAAAAACCCTCATAAAAAGATAAGAGCCTCCGCTTCATTAGAATCAGCCACACCAACAAAACTCAGAGACTATAACCGCACCTTGGGAATTCCATGCTTGTTCTCCTCCAATCTCCATGCTATCGAACTTCTATTTTGGAACCTTCGAAATTACTTCGGCCAAAGATTAGAATGGATTCTCTTAGCTCGAGGATTCCTAGGTTGTGAAGTGTTTTGGAATGGAAGAGGGGATCCCTTTTTATAGCTTTCTATTGGTCTAGAATTTGGCCACGTGTTACACGTGTGTGAGTTGCGGGCGTCCTAGAACTGATTACGGTCTGATTCAAACCAAACGCCACTGACCCCTGACGTCAACACAGAGTGGCGTGTATTTGATTGGTTGGAAGACCAACCATCAATTCTATCAACTATCGAGTGCACTTATCGAGCGATTTGCGTAGGTTGGGGATATTCATCCAATGAGCTCTTTTTTGCCTTGGGAATCAAGGACTTTCGAAGGCGCAACAAATGTTTGGTCGAATGGAAACTAGAGATGGAGATGGAAAAGTGAAACTTACAACTAACATAGGATCATCGTCCTGTCTAAGAGTAGTGGGGTGCTTAACCGAGCAGTGCACTGATGAGCAAGAGATGGGCAATGCTGAAATTACATGTTACTGTCAACCCAACGTATGAGCGTAAGTGGACGGTTCCTAAGTTTACAATCTTCCTTCATATCCAGCATGCAGGCGCAGATGAAAGGGAATTACAACTATTGATTACGAATAAGTTGGTCCGAGAGCGGGGATGTATTGAACTACTCCTAGAGGCTAAGGATTCTACACTAATGTCTTAGAGGACTAGATAAACGCGCCAGAGTTTGATTTGTTTGATCACGGATTCTTGCTTTGCATTTTTCTTTGTTATTTATAGACCACCTGGCGATGTCGTGAGAGTAACCGCTGCTTACGTGGCAACATTGTATAGTGTCAGCTGTAAAGTGACGGTTGTCTTTAATTGTCCATGTTTTGCCTTCGTTGAACACATCCTTGTCATGATAGTCAGTTATCGATCGTGTCTCGATGCTGATATTGTCCTAATGGTTCATTGTCTTTATTCAAAAGTTACCTAAGCGGCACAACTCTTCGAAGACCTAGTCATTAATGAGTTGTCCTTTGTATATTTAGCGCACGTTGTGAAAATTTCATGCCTGATGGCAACCAATGTCAGATGGCATATCACTACATGATGTGCTTTGTGTGAGAGGGTGCAAGCCCCAATGTTCATCTCTATCCAAAACAAAGAAGATATTTGCTTGTAACAAAATGGTAAAGGACAAATGAAATCAAAAGATACAATTGATAAAAGTAAAGAGAAAAAAACTAGCTAAGGTGCTTGCGCAAGGTCGAAAACTTACTTTGGCACCTTTTGTACTCAGCCACCTGTACAAATGTATTTTTTAGATTACCACCAAGGGTCTGTTTCTTGGAGGTGGACCACCATGGCTTCTCCATATGTGGATTTATGAGTATTTTTGCTCTTCTCTTGTACATTCCCCCACTCCTTCTGACATTGTTTATTCTTCCTACGGTCACTGAGGTTGATCAAGAGAAAGACGGCAAGAAGGAAAAGGAATGGATTGGCCAAAGCCGAACTGCCAGGCGAAGAGATTAGGAGAATACATCTTTATGTTGTTCTTGGTGTTGTTTCCTCGGTTCACACCAGCACCATCGACTGGTAAATCCCGAGCCAAAAGCTAACTAGCCCAGATCGAATGACATTGTTGAACCATGTTTAAGTTAGATGCATCGAAATTTTTGGCAGTGAACTAGTCTGGACCGATTTTATGTTAAAAAATCGGGCAAAATGTATAGTCGAGTTGGCCAAGCTCGAGAGACATGAAAAAAATTCAAACCATCGCTAAAAGAATGCAGTTTTACAGTGGCCGAAATCCTTCATTGACCATAAAAAGAAAATTGGTTCACATTCTCAATAACCTCATCACAAAAAATATTTGGAAAGCATTCACAAAGCTAGAATGGGAGAAGTGAGAAAGGACCTCCTATTAGATAAGAACCTTTGGTCGAAAGGTCCTGAATACCTCGATAGAGATGAGCAAGAACAAAAGGGGCCAACGCCATCTTTTGGCCAACCGCGAGAGCTTCAACCAAGCCAATATATTCTTTGGTCGGTTGACCGGCTTAGACACAACATAAAAAATGACTAATCCACATCAGGAGGAAAACACAATGCTCCCGATGGGAGACATCACCTTCGAACTTGGCCTCATATTCCATGCAAGGGCCATACGATATTCACGCTTTGGAATTGTCAAAAGGAGTACTGGAGGGACCAGGGTGATATCCTGGAAAGATTTCATACCCTGTGGGTGGGAGACCCGGTAGGGTACGTACATCTAAGATGGTAGGACTCATGGGACCGCATCTAAGATGAAAAGAATTGGCTAAACGACTTAAAAAACAGGCCAACGAGAAGGGTAGGATTGGGAGCAACCTCACAAGCAAGCAGGTGAAGACACACGTCAATGCAAATTTGTTGCCATAAGGACTGGTATTTGGCCTTGACCCTCTTACACCAACGAATCCATTTTGGAGGGCTTTTGGGCCATAATATGGGGATTTTATCTAGGTGCTAGTGACTCCAATCGATGAAATCATGGTAAATTAAGAAACCTTCCCTCTCGTAGGCAGGGAAATATCAAAAGAGATCTGAATGGTCTGGAGACGAAGTAGGAGGGAAAGCCAGACATTGGAAAAGTACACAATCGGAAGTGGAATATTTGGATGAAAAAATTACCTGTGGACAAAAAGAAACTCGAAGCAGTTCCAGTAGAGGAAGAAGAGATGCAAGAGTCGAAGATGAAGCAAAGGATTTCTTAAGAGCCATGGTGATTGACAGAGCAATGAAAGATTTAGGGTTTCTAGAATCGGAATTACAAAAGAAGGGACGCGAACGACTGTATATAAGCACTTTGCATGCATTGCATTAATTGTTGAATGATGACAGGGGGGGTTTTGAGACAAAGTTGCAGCCGTTGTACTGTATCGCCTTCTTTGATTAACACGTGGTCGAAGCTTTTCAAAGGAACGCAGTGATGGAAGCGTTGTTCGTAGGTTAAACGAATAAGGGTGCTGCCATGTGGCTTGGTAATTAATGCTCAACAAATGGTTTTATGTTTCTTTCCATTCTTGACCGAATAAAGAGCAACGTGGGGGGCAATGTTTGGACAAGACCTGGCAATGCCAGATTCGATGATGCAGATACAACCACTTGTCAGGCACGAAATTAATATGATGTGTACTAATTATACGAAGAACAACTCATTAATAATCAGGTTTTCGAGGAGTCGTAGTGCTTAGGTAACATTTGGATAAGGATAAGGAATCGTTAGGGTTGTTTCAGCATCGAGACATGATCGATAATCAATTATCATGATAAGGGCGTATTCAATGAAGGCAAATCATGAACGATTAACAGCAACTACTACTTTATAGCTTGCAGTATACAATGTCGCCACTTATTTGGCAGTTACTTTCACGACGTCGCCAGGAGGTCTATAAATAGCAAAGCAAGTATCCATGATCAATCAATCAAACCCAAACAAATTAAACTCCAATGCAACATTGTTTATCCAGTCCTTTGGGACATTTATAGTCTCCAACGCTCATTCAGCATATAACCCTCAACTTCTAGGAATAGTTGAGTTCGTCCCCACTCTTACGTTGGACTGACTTATTTGTAATTGGTAGCTGTAATTCTTTCCATCTATGCCCGCGTGCCGGATCTGAAGGAAGACTGTAGACTTAGGAATCATCCACCTGCGCTCATACGTTGAGCTGAAAATAGATTATAATTTCGGCATTGCCTATCCCTTGCTCATCATCGCGCTGCTCAGTTAAGCACCTCGTTGCTCTCAGCTAGGATAGTGATCCTATGGTAGTAGTAAGTTTCACTTTTTCATATCCATCTCTAGTTTCCGTTCAACCAACATTTGTTGCACCTTCAGAGGTCCTTAATTCCCAAGGCAAAAAAGAACTCATTAGAGGAATATCCCCAACCTATACAAATCGCCTAATAAGTGTACTCGACAATTGACAGAATAGACGATTGGTCTTCCAACCAATTAAATACGCACCGCTCTATCTCGATGCTAGGGATTAGTGGCGTTCGGTTTGAATCAGACCACAATCGGTTTTGGCACGCCTACAAATCACACACGTGCAACATGTGGCCAAATTCTGACCAACAGTCTGTAGGCATCTGCTCTAATTCAGTTGTTATCCCCCGTAATGCTATGGACAAACTCTATTGAATGCTCTTGAGTCTTGGAAACATTAAAAAATGCAAACTACTCCTAGTCATGCATGCATGTTGGCAGCTACAGAAAAGTGACTGATACATGGATTCTTGTTGTCTCATCATTTCAATCTTCAAATGATTCTGCATACTATAACCGATATTGAGTTTTCTCTGTAGGATGCCAAAATGGGGTGTTTATAGTTGTTTGTGGTTATTTCGTGATTTCCCTCATCCAGAGCCCTTTGCATTGGATGATGTTTTGTGATGTTATGCCAGATGATTTTATTGAATGCTAAATAATGGCATGCCTTTCCATTTATAATCCATCTGTCGGTTTTTCCTAAACTTATTGTTGTGGCAGTAAATAGCGGGTTTGCTGGGAATCAGAGTAACACAAGAAATATATCTGATGATGGAACAGAAGACACTTCACGGACAAAGACTTGCTTCAAGGTATGCAACTGATGAATCGCATATTGAGGGGCCAGCACTGTATTTCCTCAAGTCCTCCTTTATACTTTTTAGCTTAATTTGAGATTTCTGCTGATGCTGTAAGAAATACCTTTAAGAATTGCCTCTATTTCCCTTCTGCTAACAAACCCCAGCCTGTCTTATCTTGATATTCCTCTCTTCCTGGCACCATTAATGTCAATTCTCATATAATCATCAATATTATCCATGAAAAAAGGCTATGCTTTTTAGTCATTCATTCGTATCTGCAAAAGCTTACATTCACGGAAACATGACAGAATAAGAAGTTCGAGCAATCATCAGGCAGCCACTGTTTTCTGTCAGAAGAGGTGAAACTCAGATGCACAATCTGTATGGACACTATGAAGGAGGAGACTTCCACTGTTTGTGGGCATCTCTTCTGCCACCCCTGCATTATCAGCGCCATCCAGGTCCAGAAGAAGTGCCCAACCTGTCGATGGAAGCTTACCCTCAACAGCATCCATCGCATATATCTTCCAGTGGCCACTTCATGACCCACACTTGATCTGCTGCAACACAACTGGAAGTTTGAAACGCCACGAATATACTTCCTTGCCCATTTGGCGGGGGGTGGCATTGATGGGGAAGATCACCCCCTTTTTTTTTGGCAATGGGGAAGGAAACATGTGCATGTGAGTGTGGTGGTTGAAATTCCTACCAAACAAGTGATATGGAGAGTATTCCTTTGAAAATTTTGACCAAACAAGTTTTGATACGAAGGGTCATTCTCTGAAATGCTCTACCAAACAAGTTACTGATGTGGAGGGTATGCTTTGCCAGGAGAATTTTTGGAGGAGATGAGGCTGGTGGAAGGAACTTGGGTGATTTTTAATTTTTGTACTAAACAAAATGATGTGAGTGATTTTTTAGTCGGCGTTTTTTCTTTCTTTTTTTGAATTCTTTCTTGGTTTTCTTGATCAGTAATTTGTGATTGCGAAGGCAAAAGCATCCCTTCATATGATGTTCTTATTTGGTTTTGCTACAATTTATAGCTGTTTGTCAGGTTACATCTATCATTTGCTCGTGAGTAATGTTTAATGCCTTCCTTGTCTAAGATGATATCTACAAATGAGGAATTATAGGGTTATGATCCGTCTTGTCTTTACAAGTGGGCCCATGGTATCCAGATTGCTTACAGGACATGCTGTGGATTGGGGAAGGCCCCAAATTATCTAGATTGGTGGATTCTCAGAATTTCAGGTTTAGCATCTTTCCGGATGCACAGTGTTTCTATCTTTTGACCTTCTTTCTGTTGGACGCAGATAGAAGGGATAGGATCTTCCAATATTGAATATTTCCGGGGCACTTTATCCACAACGGAGGCCATCAGGCAACAGTTTCCATGAGGGAGGTGGGATCCACACATGGGTGAGGTGCACCATCAGGACACGGAAACACCTGATACTTCTAGGACCCTACAATTTCAAAATACAAGATTTAGGTAAATTGCATTGAGCTGCTATGCTAATAACTGTTAGGTCATTCATCTCAGGGAATTGCTGTGATGCAATTAGGGTCAAGAGTATGCTAGAGCTCTCCCCACAGTACGTGTGGCATAGGGATGTATCATTTGGGACCATCAGCTAGTGGGCTCTATCATGATGGTTACTTGGCTACGGGTCAACCCAAACCTAACTGACTCCACCCAAGTTCAGATCAAGTTGGGTGGGGTTTGTGTCAGAAAACACCAACAAGATATGAATTATGGGTTGGGTTCACGTTGATCAAATTCAGGTCAGGTTGGGAACAATGACATGCATTTGGGTTTTGTCTGGTTGAGTATAGAGGACTGTGGGGTTGGGTACCTCAGGTTGGAAATTGGAATTTGGGTCAGGTCGGATTGGGCTTGGGTTAACCCCAACTTAACCCAACGTGCCTGAGGGGCACCCCTACACTTACATTACTCAGTACTGAATGTTGAATATTGACCACTGTTTATTTCCACTAGGGCTGTTAATTTGTCGGGCCTGGACCTACTACCTAGCAAATGCAGCATTTTGAAAAGGCCTGGCATAGCAGTGCAGCCCAAACGGTTAAAAATCTGGTCCCAGCAGCTCTACCTCCTGCCCTTTCAGGCTGCTGAGCAAATGGCTGGCATAAATACAATGAACTTGATATTTTGAATAATTTCTCATCCACTGCAGGGCCCTGTAGTCACAGTCCTGGTTAATAAATCAACTGGTTCCTCTCTTCTGTATCATTTTCCTTTTATCTTAAAATGCCTTCTGTCAACAGAGCTCTTCCTTGCTCATGATGCCTTCAGCCTTATGTCTATGATTGTATCAATGGCTTGCCTTCTCAATCTCTTGGCAACTTGGGCATGTTTGGATACAAGGGAAACTATAGGCAGAAATGGAAGGGAATTAGAAGGGTTTTTATTGATGTGACTTTTTGTGCTGTTTGGATAGCATAGAAAATAGTGATTTTATCATATGCAATAATTGGTCCTTCTGACAGTTTGGATTCCAAGTACAAGATGCAATGTGACCATGATAAAAGGCATGTGAGATTTCCACTTGCTTAACAAATAAGACTCTTAGGCTTGTTTGAATTGTGAGAAAACAAAAGAAGAAAAAAAGAACGACTTTCCTCATGATGGAACGTTTCATTATGCTTGGATAGCATGAGACCAAGCATAAGATGTGGATGAGCATTATCTCATAAAAATGAGACTTATCCTCTTTCCAAACAAGATCTCCAAGAATGCAATCCATGACAGTGCCAAACAAGATCTCCAAGAATGAGATCCATGACAGTGCCATAGGATCCATGGGAATCCATCATTGAATAACCATTAATCTAAATAGGCTCTTAGGAATCCATGTATACATAGTACCTTGAGAAATAATTATTATATGATTGAGATTTTCAATCCCACACCAAGAATTCCTCCAATCTGCACATGCAAATGCATAGAAAAACCCGAGGGGTCGTGCGTGCAATCACTAGAAATTGGTGTGTTTGGGAGTGTGTATTTGATTTGGTATTTGGTATGTTTAGGAGAGTATTTGATGTGAATTGGAATTCAATTCACATCAAATACACCAAAAAGCCTTTTTTGATATAACAGCAAAATTAGGTGATTTCATTTTATGTACATTATAATTATCACCAATTCAATTAGTTGGTTAATCTTTTCATTCACATTATTCTAATTATAAGCTGCCAAACATAGCTGGTGATTCCAGTTGACATGGTTTTTATGGTAATTGCCAATGTATATCAAATACACATTCCTAAATAACCTCTAAATCAGAAGGCATCTCTGATGTATTACATGCATCTCGATGACTCTTTGAGCTCTCCATTTCTATTGTGATTTTGGCATGGAGAGAATGAGCATATTAGGCAAAGATGAGGTCATCCTAGAGATTAAAATGCTTTATAAGACAACCCATTAAGATGGGTGGGCCGTTAGATTTACCCTGGTGTTTCTTGAATCAGGAAAAAACTAAAATTCCACCATAATTCAAAGTTTTTAACGAGGGCAAGTTTTTTTTTTTTTTTTTTTTTCTAATGAAAAACTGGGGATGGGGATGTGGGCGATAAGCATCTCCCAAGCAATGCCTTTGGTGGAGGCCTTGCTAGCAAACCATCATCTTGAAATCCGTGAGAGAACTAGTAACCAAATACTCTTGGGGCCACATTACGAGATGGAATTTTGCTAGGCAAGACTCCACCTAAGGCATTGCTTGGGAGTCGACCAGATTGCGTCCAAACCCCGGTCAGACATTCAGACAATAAGCTGTCCGACCAGAGCTCCTGTGGGGTCCACTGTGATGTATCTGTTTATCCAAGCCATCCATCAATGTTCTCAGATCATTTTCAAGTCATGAGCCAAAAAATTGAAGCAGATCCAA
The DNA here is from genome assembly GCA_037074715.1 of Magnolia kwangsiensis. Classification (NCBI taxonomy): domain Eukaryota; kingdom Viridiplantae; phylum Streptophyta; class Magnoliopsida; order Magnoliales; family Magnoliaceae; genus Magnolia; species Magnolia kwangsiensis. Next base: position 158,335,296 of record CM073573.1, on the reverse strand, counting down.
CGCTCGAGTGGACCACACCAAATAGTGAGCTTGGATTGCATTAAACGCAACAATCATCTCTGGTGTGGTCCAATTGAGCTTTGGATCTGCCTCATTATTGGGCTCATACATTAAAATGAACTGAGAAAATGGATGGGTAGCATGGATAAACATAAACATCATGGCCGGACGGCTTATTGTACTGGGGTTAGGACACAATCCGCTTCCACTTGGGAGATGCTTATTGACAAATCCCCTCTCAAGGACAGTAACCCAGCATGAGCCTTCTTTCAAAATGAGCAGCAGACAACCTCGCTGGAAATTATGCCATCATTTCCTGCATTTTCTGGTGGAACGGTTTGGATCAGATCCATTTTTAAAAAAAAATAAAAATTAAAAACACAAAAAAAGAAAAAAGAAAAAAGAGAGACCTTTGCTACATATCAGAGATGTAAAAATGGATGGGGCAAACTAGGTCATGTAAAAAGATGAAAAACACCATGCAGAGTCCACATTCATTACGAGACTGTCCGTCAATCACAGTTAAGATCATCCAATCAGCGAGTATTCAGGCAGCAGCCCATCTACAACGGTACCCATCATTTCACCCTGGATTAACAGACCAACTGTACCATGTATCTGTTCATTTGCGTCACCTTTCTGGGTCCATCGAGATTGGAAGTAAACCTTGGGAGCATGCAGAATCCTTATATAATTGTGTAACATCGCATCTTTCATCTCTAGAGACCTAGAGACCATGAGCCTCCACATCCCACCGTACACAGCAAATGCTAAAGGACCATTAACCTCAACATACAACCTGCCGATCAGCAGAGGACCCTATCATGGACAGGCTATCACCCAAAATTTGCACCAGTGGGACAATCCTAACCATTCAATGGTGGGCTACAAATGGAAAGTAGAAAAAAGAAAATGGACAACAGTCCCAAACTCAACAGATTAAAACTCAGAGATCAAACAGCCCTGTTTGTCCCGTGTGATTGTCCAGTTGGTGTGATTTGGATGGCAGTGATCAACCTGCATGTACAAAGTACGTTAATATCCCATCCTATCAAGGCAGTCATAACCAAAAATCAAAGAAAGAACATTCTCTAAAGAAGCACCAAACCTTTGAAGTCTCCCCTTGAGGGGTTGCCTACTGTTTTAAATATATTTCATGCCTTGAATTCTTATCTGCCTTGATATTAAGTACTGGGCTAGAGAATAAATAACCCCTAGTAACCCCAACACCTTCACAGTGATTATATCTGTGATTACTATTGACGGTAAATTAAGAGGCATGGTCAACAACAACATCGAATCCGTCTGTTTTGTGTAGTCCCACATAAAGCGGTTAAAGAGGATGTGATTGGGCAATGTGAGCATGAGGAGGGCTGCATTCTTAACTGCAAAAAACCAGCCCGGCCCGCCAATCTCAAGACCCCACCCAGAGTCACCATGCCAGACCTCCTCCCATATCCTGTAGAGGGCGGTCAAGACCAAATATCCCGAAATAGCTACCATCACTGGGAAATACCGCTGCCTGTCCCCAAACCCAGAGACAAAGTCTGTATCCTGATTGAGTAACAGCAAGATTGGGGCCAGGAAGAATATTGCACGGTTCGATCCACCAGTGAAATGGATGTTCAAGATCAGGCAGATGATGAAGCACAAGATGGTAGAGACATTCCCCACTGCGGGCATCCAGGCTCCCTCTGCCGCCAACTTCTTGACCGTGAAGGAAGGGGCGGTTGATGCCTTCCTCTGCTGCATTAGCCTCATCTTCGGTCCGAAAACGGTATTCCGGCCAGATTGGTGCATGGAGCTTCTGTCCAACGCTTTCTCATGCATCAGTGATGCCAACTCGAATTTGATCTCCAATGCAATTAGCATGAACAACGTAGCATATAGCCCCAAAAGCGACATCCTATCCCCTTCAACTGCCAATAATGTAGTGAGCTTGTCCCCTTCTTCATCTGCTCCGACACTTTTTACTCTCAACTGTCCTTCCAATAGGTAGGTGACAGGGAAGAGCGCTACCAGTAGAGCAAACACCCATGGCAAGAGCCTTGTACTTGAAGCAGAAGGGAGATGCGTGAAGACTACAAAGACAGACGCACTGACTATTGTCCCAACAAGAAGAGCATGTAGGATTGTGGCCTGAAGGAAATATTCTGCACAGATGTAAATGCCCAATGCAATCCCCACTCCAACGGCATAAAATGCCCTCAACTCAACTATGTACTTGATGGGAATGATGGAGGTGACTGCTGCTAATGTAAATAAGATTGTCATGATCAGTAGCCATGATGGCCATGTAGGCTTTGAAGCCACAAACCCATAGATTGAAATGTCATCTGTAGCAGAGAGATGAGCTGCTTTCATCATGTCCGATTGGAATGCCCATGACAATGGAATCGGTGGTTGCATAAAAATAAATAGCAGACCTGCAGCAACCACTAGCACTAGGAATCTCTTTGCCGACTGCATACGGAAAAGGAAAGGTTCTTAAAATGCAACAAATATGCACATATAGCAAAAGGGAACATAGCATCAGAGTTGAACAATATAAGAACTTCACTAGCAGTCATCTACACCAGCATATAGGCAATAAGGGGTTCTGCCAAAATTTGAGTCTATTGATAAAGGAGAAACCTAAATCAAATAGTGGCAACTGAATGTTAATAACATTGCAAAGCTAACATGCAATGAACAATTCAGGCTTATCCAATTAAAGACTGCATTTTCAGACAAACAATTGAAAGCACCAACAAGCACGGTCTTTACATGAACAGCGGCTAATGACGAGTTGCAACTTTTAGCTCAATAAGAACTAGATATCATGATAATGAGGGGGAAAAAACAAGAACCAGAATTGAGGTAATGGAGTTCCTTTTTCTTTCTTCCTTTCTTTCTTTTGAAAGTCATGTAACTTCACCAAAAGAGTTCACCTGTTATTTTAAAAACAGAGTTTCTTCTTATTGGCAATCTTCACTAACTCCATTTGTTTTTTTTTTTTTTGAAAGATAATAATTTCATTAAAAAGCCGCAACCACTATGGACAAATGTACAGACTATACAGGGAGAAACAGAACTGCCACCCCACCAGGAATTGGAACAAGATATTCAATCTTGACACCCAATCTATTACAAAGATTTTAGCCCTCTAAAAACATCTATAGCTTTCCCCTTTTTATTTTTGAAGCATCCAATCATTCCTTTCTAACCATAACGCCCACAAGCCCGCTAGCATACTCAACTTCCATAACCTTTTCCCTGTTTTCCCTATAACCCCCTCCATGCCACGATAAGAGAAAATTATCTATTGAACTAGGAAGCACCCCAAGGCACTCAAAAAAGCTTAAAGAAATGGGCCCCACACACCTCTTGTGGAAGATCAGTGAAGGAACAAGTGATTCACTGATTCTGCATCTTTGAAGCATATAGCAAACACGTTTGGAAGAATCATATTCCTCTTACAAAGGTTGTCGATTGTTAGCACCTTATTCTTCCCAACAAGCCACCCAAACACCACCACCTTCAACAGGGCACCATATCACCATACGAAGGTCATCAAAGATATCCCTTCATTTGCCACATTTTCACTTGTAACCCGATAAAAGGATTTCATTGAAAATTTACCAGATTTATCTTTTAACCATTTGAGCAAATCCATGCTTGAAGCTACCTGAGATACCTTTGCCAGCACGTCGAGAAGATATATAAATTCTTGAATTTCTTTATTGACTAGATTCCTTCTACAGAGGGGGGCCCAAATAACTTCTCTCTCCAACCCATACATCTTCCCAAAATTGAATCCACAAACTATTGCCAAGAGAGAAGGAAATCCCTTCTTTGAACTTCAGAGCCACCCCAGCAACCACTTTCCACAAACTCACTGCCCTCCCCATCATGGACATTGTATTTGCTAGCAATTACCTCTCTCCACAAACTCCCTTCTTCCGAACTAATCCTCCAAATCCATTTTCCAAGCAAGGCAATATTCATGGTGTTCAAATCCCTTATTCTTGCTCCACCTTCCACCAGAGGTTTGCATACCTCTTCCAATTCAGAAGATAACATTTATGCTATTCTTCAGCTCCACGCCACAAAAAAGTTATCTTAGCCTATCAAATATGTTCAAAACTGACTTCTAAGATCTTTAGAGAGACGGTCTGATAATGTTGCCTTTAATAACGTTAATCACCCAGCCAAGGAGAGGCAAGACTCTTCCGCCTAGGCAGCTTCCTCTCTACTCTTTTGATAACCTTGTACCAAAGGTGCTTTGCTGGTTTGCCAATTTAAAGTGGGTGACCAATATATGTTGAGATAAAAGAACCCGAGTCACACTAAAAAATCTCCACCAGTCTAGCAATTTCAACCTTCAACAGACCAGCTCCTAGAAGTTCACTCTTAAGGATGTTTACCTTTAGATGGGAGGCCACTTCGAAGCACCTCACAATTTTTATAAAGTCATCCACAGACTTTGTAAGCGTCATTAAAAAAATTAGTATTGTCGGCGAACTAGAGGTGTCATATTTGTGTTCCCATATTCACCACCCTAAACCCTCTAGTAAGAATTTGTGTTCCCATATTCACCACCCTAAACCCTCTAGTAAGACCAACCGAAACTTCTTTGTCCAACATTTTTCCAAGGGCTTCTGCAATCACCGCTAAAAGAAACAGAGAGCGCGGGTCACCTTGCCGGAGACCTTTCGATGCCTAGAAGAAGCCTTTTTTAGGACCCATTTACCAAAACAGAGAATCTGACCGATCGAATGCACTCCTAAATCCAGCTTCTCCACTTCTACCCACAACCCAATTGCCCCAACATGTAATTAAAAAATTCCCAATTGACGTGATCAAAGGCCCTCTTGATGTTCAACTCATGAGCTATGAGCATTCAATCCAAGATTTGCATGTCATTATAAAAGCACCTTGGGCTTTGGAGATGACGTTCTCTAAAGAACACTTGAAACCTGGAGGCCATGATTTTGTTAAAATCTTATACAAGCCCCCAATGACACCAATAGGCCTAAAATCTTTTTTAGTTGTCCACACCTTCACTTTTGAAATGATGTCAACAAAGGAAGCCCCCACTCCAACGACAAGCGCCCTCTTTCAAAAAAGTTTAATATGAAATTAACCAAATCACCTTTCACTACTTCTTAGAAAAAATGAAAGAAAGCCATAGGAAAGCCGTCAAAACCCAAAGCCTTCTCCCTTCCCAAAAGAATCCACTGCAACTTTAATTTCGTCATTGGAGATCTACTTCTCACAAGATTCTGCTTTTGCAACAGAGATTTGGGGAAAAAGCCAAATTATCCAACTGGGGTTGAGACCACCCCTTGCCCGATAACAAGTTCTTATAGAATTGGATGATGGAATCATAAAATTGAGATTTTTTCAACCCTCCTGTCATCCACGGCGACAATGTTGATCCTGTTATTTCTTGTTGGACCACCAGTGATGGTGTAAGAGATGCGTGTGTTCTATCTCCTTCTTAAGCCAAACAACCCCTTAAATGATACCCCCATTGAATTTCCTCCTCCTTAAGCCAGTTCATGTATTCAAGAGATAACTCGACCCTCGTAGCTTTTTCCGCCTTTGACAATACGCCCCTTCTTCATTACATCAAGAGCTTAGATGTCCCTTAGAATGCATTCAACTTCAGATTCCCTACTCCCAAGCACCATCTTCTTCCAAACATTTATTTTTCCTTTTAGGAGTTTGATTTTTTATTTTTATTTTACATAAAATAAACCTAGCATAGCCTTCCACATCACTCCCACCAATCCTTTACTAGCTAGGAAAAGCCTTCCACCTCTAGCTACATGAGTTCAAATCTAAATGATTTTGGGCCTCAATTTTTTTTCTTCAACTTTTGGAGGCAATGGTCAGATATTGGTTGCAGGAGACCAAGAATCTATCAAGGTGAGACATGATGGCCCTCTCTTGACAATTCGTCCATGTGAATTTAACTCACCCCGAGGCAGGTCCACCGGGTCATTCTTGACTACCCAATCTGAGAGGACCTTCATGATGTGAGTGATCCACCCTTTTGTGGGTGAATTTGATGATGTTGAAGTCTCCTTCCAAGCACCATGGCATCGTCCACCTATCCTGAATTGAGTTGAGCTCTACCCACAAAAGGAGTCTCAGCAATACCTGGTTCAGCCCGTAAACAATCGTGAACATCCACCTAAAACCTGACACCACCTCCCTCAGGATGACGAAAACATAGAATGATTGATCATCCACCACTCCTTCGTCACCCACATCATTGTCTCCCAAGCAACCAAAATGCTCCCTGCAGAACCAACAGTGTCCAACACCACCCAGTCTATTAACCCACCAAATCGAATCCATCACCTTTTGGTCAACTGATGGAAGTTTAGTTTCCTGCAATACGATTAACTAGGCCTTGGCTTTGCAATATAGGTCCTTGATCTAGACCATTCTTGCCCACATCCCAAACCTTTGACATTCAAGCTAAGAAGCTTCATTGGCTAACCACCTATTCCCTCTTGCCCTCTTCTCGCTCTTGGAGTTGGTTCCCACAACGTAGTTGATGGATGACTCAGAGTAACCCTCTCCGCCCCTTTGGAGACGTCAAACTGGACCTTCTTTTGACTTGTCGCTTGGGTCTTCTAGCCTCACGTTCCTCCACAAATTGGAAAAGCACGATGGAGTTTTCCTCACAATTGTCAAAGGAGATTCCCACCATCTTGCCCACATGCTCAATTGCGTCCTTAATCCCTGGCGTGCCTTGACCATCAAAGCGACCCTCCACCCTTTCTAGCTAAAGGCCCATTGGTGCTCACCAAAGGGGCAAAGCCGTTGTTCACCTCTTTGTCACAACCTCCAATCGCTTGTAGTGGAGTGACGTCCAACACCTCCGAAAGAGTCTCGTCACTACACTTAAATACTCCCCATAGGCAAGGTTGGGCATGCCTTTCCCATTTGGTTCTCCAAAGCTTGCACTTGAACCACTAAAGCCCGATCTTTAATGTCGACACCTAATGAATCTTGCGCCAAAGTTTCAACTTGCACAGAGTGCACATCCTCCGAGGCTATCGAAAGAGGTCTTCCACTGCAAGAGATTGGAGAAGACAAACCGAGATCCACCGAAAGGTGGTGGCCACACCTTCCATCGCTTTCGCTTCTCCTGCCCTCCATCGCAAACAGAACGGAGAGGTGGAGATAGCCAACTTCATCAAATAAGACAACGTCCTCTCACGTGAAATGGACACATGAGCGACACAACTGACGAACTTGCACAAGGGAAGAGGGGGGGGGGAGGTGGGAGGGGGCTGTGCAATTGAGAGCAAGGCATGAATCTATGGACCCATCCAGGCCATGTGGAAGCAACACCGCATCGACTTCTCTACCCGTCCTTTCTGCATCGAAAGCGTCTCCAAATGTGGCAAGGGGACAAATCTCCGGACCTTGTCTCCCTACTTTCACCACCAGGCTCTGAAACAGCAGAGGAGACTCCTAACATTCTTTAATAAAAGGATTTTGGTACTTTTCCCTATGATATAATATGTACTTCCATATAGCTTAAAGATTTTTGACTTGTGACTTGTCTAATAGTTTCAAAGGGAGTTGGATCAACCCCATCACAATCATACCCTCAGCCACCCTAGTCATGGGAGCTTGCATTCAACTAAATGTAGCAAATTTGTCTAAAAGTCTAACAACTCAGATGTGACAACTACACCTCACCCTGCCACATCATCAAAAAGAAAACCAGTGTTGCTTCCAACATAAGCAATAGGAAACACCACAAACTTGAAATCAGGATTGCCTAAGGCACTACAAAATCATGCAAATTGCAAGGTGAAGGATCACTAGAAGTCGATAATGAGTTTTGGTTCGATCAGCCAGAAAATATTCTTGTTGAAATAAATTATTGTTATTAACAGCTGTATACAAGAAAACCATCTTTCGCTATTCAGATAGCAACATTCAGACTCCAAAAGGCAAGCAGAAATACATGAGGCAAACACACACATTAGTAAATAATCTGGCCGTGTACAGTTCATGCCAGCCTGAAAACTGAAGCCAGCAACAACAAAACGAAGGAAGAAGATGATACAACTATCCACAAAGGAAATGGATACTGGAGATCAGGACATAAGTTCCTAGAAACACCATAGCCAAGGTTAGAGCTAAAGCTTTTTTAAAAAGTCAGGCCATTATACTCCCAAAGAGTGGAAAATGAGTACTATAACTTGCTGCACATTAACTTTTGTCAGATGGAAATTAGTTCTCAGTATCATGTTCATACAACAGCACAGCTATAGGCTTAAGAAGTTTTGCTACCTGGACATGGGAAAAGTGGAGTGCAACAATTGGTATACAAGCCACTCCCGTTGAAAGAATATAAAATCCCAAAAGCAAGCCATCAGATGGGGGTCTTCCATTCCACCACTGGAGAGCTTCAAAAATAGTTTCGCGGCAGAACCAGGCAGAGAAAGCAATCACACCAGCATGTACAATACCCTGCCAAGGCTTCATTCTAGAAGTTGCTTTTGACTTGTCCCTATATGATATCAACAAAATTCAACAAACTGAGCCAAATACTGAATGTACTATGAGTTTAGTTCCAAGCAGAGTTCAGACAGGGAACTAGAACTTTGTTAGTTAGAGCTAAAATGTCTCCGAGGAATTCAACGGCAACATCATGTCGCTTGCCTCATTCTTACCATTAATTGAATGAACAATGCAAGGAGAAACCAAATGGAAGGCGAGAAAGAAGTGAAGTTCATACTTGTAAAGAAGCAATGAAGGAGAAACAGCCAGTAGTAGAACAGCCGATGCCCATAGAACAGACTTTGATGTAATAAAAAGCATAGCTAGCTTTGAGGAATATAAACAGGTCGAAATCCAAACTGCTTTTGGTCCAATGCGCTGATCCACAACCAATCTCCTCACCAAAGCCAAACCCAGAAAAGTAGTCAAGATGACCATGTAGCTCGGATATATCACTTCATCTTCAAACCCAAAATAATGCATGCCAGTATAGTTAAAAAACAAATTTTCTATGTAGCAAAGCACCAGAGCATGGCTGATAAGACCCAGTTCAGTGATGAAACGAAGTTTCGGTGGAAGAAGGACAAAGCCTGGAACGGCCATTGCCAGGATCGCACTTGCAACTATCAGCTTACATGAGGATTTAAGAGCCATACCAGCCAACCAAATATTGAGATCCCAGAAGTTATGCATAACAAACCATGCGATCATTAAGCTTGCCAGCATGACAAAGGCAAAATATGAAGGCAGGCTCTTCCGCGTAAAGAACCGAGCTAGATAAAAGCCAGAGATTAAGGGGAGTGGAAGGAGCTGCAAAAATGATGGCCAACAACTTTAGTGTTGCTATAATCCCATGACAGTGCTGCAGATTAGCTTGCAACTCAAAATGCAGTCATTTGAAGAAGACATGATTACAATAATTATCACAACAATATCGAGACCACAAGAAAACTTCACCTTCAAGAATATGACACAACTGAATGGAAATTCATGATAGGCTATCATCTTTGCAGACCTAGTACCATGAGTATGTTCGACTCGAATTTGAAGCTTCGGATGAACTTTTTTCACAATGAACGACAGAGGATCATCAGACAAACAGAAACACAAAAAACATGCTGTAAACAACTGACCATGTCCCTGACAATGAACGAAGCAGCCAGAATAAAGGTGCAACATTTTATTACCAGAGAAAAGAACGAACAGAAACTGCGAGTACATGACTCTGGAGCCAACTGACCCAGTTTGTTCTTGTTTACCGTCATCTGCACATATCCCCTCTGACAAATAAAAAAGCCAACAGCCCAATATAAAATGACTCTGGTAACGAGCTTGCAGCATTTTATTACCAAGGAAAGAAATGGTAAATGTCAACATTGAAAAGTCATGAAATTGAACTCTTTCCAAATTTTACTACAAAAAAAGAGACAGAAAAGGGTGGGGATCTTAACTACACAAGCACATGCACAAAGATGGATCTCCCTTTTTATTATTCTTTTTTACCGTTAAGATAAGATTTTATTAAGAAAGAATATCCACCACATTACACAGCCTGGACGGTGGAAAAATCAGGGTGGTTCCCAGTCCAATCCTTCTACAATTTGCTCCAACCTGTGGGAGTGGAAAAAAGTCATGCATGCACCTCCTTTGTATGGACCTATCGGGTCCCTCCCAAAGTGATGGCATTCGCTTGGTTAGTGGGGCGAAAAAGGGTGCTAACAGTGGATGAAAAAGGGGACAATCTTCAAAAAAAATCAATGACACTACCTAATATGTGTGATGCGCGTAGAGGATGCAAAATCAATAGATCGCCTATTCATTCACCGCCCTTACACCCAAACTACAATCCTGGGCCTATTCAATGTCTCGTGGCTGATGCCAAAATCAATCGGAAACCTCCTCTTTGTTTGGCATAGCATCCGGCTAAGGAGGGGAACGCATGCTGTAGATTGGCATTATTAGCGGGTCTATAGCAGATGCTTCCGGAACTCGAAATCCCTGGCAATTGAAGCGACAAGAAAAACTAAGATCCTGGTTCTGGAATGGGCTTCCTGTGTAAAATACTAAGAAAATCGTGATAGTTCCTCTATGATGAGGGTGTAATTTTTTTGTTTCCTGTTTTAACTTTGTTCTTGGCATGCCGCCATCCAGGTGCTTCTCTTTCAATGAAAGTATAGCTTCCTTTCGAAAAAAAAAAAAAAAAGCAACCTGGCTGGACACTCCCTAGGCTAAGTCAACTTGCTCTTTCACTAGCAACTCAACTTCCCCATTACCTTCCCTAAGCAAATGTTAGTGAACAAGTGGTCGCCCTTGGCAGATCTGTCCTGTTCCCATCACCCATCTAGCTAATATCCATAGGAATTCCACAAATGAGGAAACCCAGAAAATTGCATTCAACAAACACCCTCTATCACAGCCAGAACATAACACCCTGACCTCTGCCATATGAGTACAGTTGCCAAGTGCCAACTGACCCTAGTAGACTTTGAACCTCAATGTCATTCCTAATGATGCCTCCAAGTCCTGTCATACCTAGGTTGCTACGAGAACATATGTTGAAAGATAGCTTCAGCATCCTATGTGGTGGATGAATCCAACTATCCTATTCATATAGCTCCTGTCTTCAATGATGTCTATCCTACCTCCCGTTAAATCCACCCAATGGATTGCCACAAACTGCATGAAAAGGGCCCAAGTAATGATTTTACTATTAAAGCATCTTATGACCTACTCAATCTCTTCCTCATTAAAAGAACAATCATTTCTCCCCCCATCATGTCAAACCACCTTCAATTGACAATGACTCTCAATAATTGCCTCAGTTCCACAATTATAACTATAGCTCATCATCATCTAAGCCTTATCCCCATTACTTGGGATCAGCTACATGAATCATGTTCCACCATTCCACCCTATCAAGGGCCATACCTTCGACTAGACCATAGGCCATTAAATCTTTTCTTACTACTTCCATCCATGTCCTTTTGGGCCTTCCCCTTGCCCTTTTAGAGGCTTTGGTTTGTACCAACTCACTCCTAACCGGCATAGTTCTTGGTCTCGGTTGCACATGACTGAACCAATTAAGTCTAATTCCCCCCATCTTATTACCTATCAATGCTACTCCTAAGTTCACTTGAATGCATTCAGTTCTAATTCTATCCTTGTCTTGCCACTCATCCATTTCAACTTGCATACTCATCCGATGTTGTTCCTTTAACTTACACACTCATCCTATGACCATGTTGTTCCTTAACTACCCAACATTTTGTCCCATAATGCATGGCTAGTCTTATAAAATTTCCCATTCATGTTTGAGTGGTGCACGATGATCACATAAAACTTCAAAGGCATTCTCCATTTCTTCCACCCAGCTTGGATTCTATGGGCAACATCCTTTGCAATCTCTCCACTCTCACGAATTATTGACCCAAGGTATTGAGAGTGGTCATTTTGAAAATTTTCTTGATCAGCAATCTTAACTAATTCCTCATTTTCACTCCCGTTTTTACTAATATTGCACTCCATGTACTCTGTTTTAGTCCAACTAATTTTAAATCCTTTAGAATTCAAAGCGCCCCTCCATAAATATGCTCTGTGTTTGCGCTTGTCGCCCTCGTCCCCGTCAATCAAAATTGTCATCTGCAAGCTACATACTGTGGGGTCCCTATCGTACAAATGCAGCGAAATATAGTATAATACAATTTGATGATGGGACCCATCCTAAGAATCCCCGTTTGCAATAACATCAAATATATATATAACATGGTGTGCGGAATCGGTTAAGTATCGGCCGACACGTAACGGAAACGGTGATGGCCGATACACGAATCAGGGTTGTATCGGCCGTTACTATTTTTTATATGCGTATCGGCCGATACGGGGCGTAACGGACCGTTACGGATCCATAACGGTCACCCGTAACGATCAGAAAACGGCTCCTTTTTTTTTCGTTTTAAGGACTTTTTTTGTTGTTTTTTCCAAACTTCTTGCTTCCAAACTATTTTTCACTCCTTCTAATAGTAATTTCGACCAACCTTGGCTGGGTATTTGGGACAAAAACACATTATATTACGGATTTGGTTGAATCAAAGCTCGGTGGGCCATTTTTTAGAAATTCGTCAAAAATAGGTATTTACTTTTTTTAATATGTTTTACTGTTTTAATCATGTCATATGATGTGTTAATCATAGTAGAACATGATAATGTGCATTTTACAAATTTGGGGTGCCATTTAATATTTTTTTCTATTTACGCATGAATTTTGGCTCCTTTTTTTAAAATTCGAAAAAATAATTTTTAATGGTTGTTTTGTTGTTTTAATCATGCCATATGATGTGTTAATCATAGTAGAACATGTTAATGTGCATTTTACAGATTTCGGGCGCCATTTTATTTTTTTTTTTATTTTTTTTATTTACGCATTTATTTTGGCCTTTTTTTTTTAAATTCGAAAAATCAATTTTTAATGGTTGTTTTGCTGTTTTAATGATGTCATATGATGTGTTAATCATAGTAGAACATGTTAATGTGCATTTTACATATTTGGGGTGCCATTTTATATATTTTTTATATTTTTTTCTATTTACGCATGAATTTTGGCCCCTTTTTTTTAAAATTCGAAAAATCAATTTTTAATGGTTGTTTTGGTGTTTTAATGATACCATATGATGTGTTAATCATAGTAGAACATGTTAATGTGCATTTTACATATTTGGGGTGTCATTTTACATTTTTTTTATATTTTTTTCTATTTACGCATGAATTTTGGCCCCTTTTTTTTAAAATTCGAAAAATCAATTTTTAATGGTTGTTTTGTTGTTTTAATGATACCATATGATGTGTTAATCATAGTAGAACATGTTAATGTGCATTTTACATATTTGGGGTGCCATTTTATATATTTTTTTCTATTTACGCATGAATTTTAGCCCATTTTTTTAAAATTCGAAAAATCAATTTTTAATGATTGTTTTGCTGTTTTAATGATGTCATATGATGTGTTAATCATAGTAGAACATGTTAATGTGAATTTTACAGATTTGTGGTGTCATTTTATAAAAAAAAAGTATTTTCGAATTAGTGACTTTATATTTTTACTTGCTTATATTGGACAGGTTTTGGAGCTTCTTAGGGTTTAGTTAAAACATAAAATTATCTTTATTAACATAGGTCATACACTCATACTCATATCCTAAACCTAAAGAAATGTCTGGGTCTGGCCAACAACAAGTGAGTGAGGATATTGGATGGCAACATTATGAGAGGGTTGGTGGTACTAGGCACCAAATGAAGTACAAGTATTGTGATAGACTAGTGTCTGGTGGAATTACCCGTCTCAAACAACATTTAGCACATCGAAAGGGTCAAGTTGCGCCATGTGTCAAAGTACCGAAAGAGATAATGCTTTTAATGCAAGCTACTCTGAATGAGTTGAAGGGTAAACATGCTGCTGTACAAAAAAAGAAAGATAATATTTTAGAAGCAGCTCGACAGGAGGTATTTGGTCCTGAATATATGGGCGTTCGTGATGAAGATATTATTGATTCTGACGAAGATTCAGATCGGGAATTAATTATAGCTAGGAGAGAGAGCGTGCGTCTAGCTCGTGAAGAGGAAGAACGTCGCCGCATGTTTGGCACGCATGGGTCAGTGCGTGATACAGGGGAAGGGGGGGCAATGGGAGTGGGAGTGGGACGGAGTGCAACTACTTTTGCAGGTGGGACTGAGGGTGGGGGGATAGGTTTGGTGGGTTAACGTGTATTTGGGAGCCAACGACAGACATCTTCACGTGATGCCCCTATACATTTGGATGAAGAAGTAAATGAGCCTAGGAGACCCTCTATTAATCCAATCCTGTTTAGAAAAGAATCAACTAAACAAAAAAAGATAAAACAAATGTGGAGTAGAACTTTCGTTGAAAAATTAGGTAGAGGAGCAGCAAAGTTATTTATACATGCCAACATACCTCCTAACGCAGCCAATTCTCTATATTGGCAGGTGGTAATTGATGCAGCAGCAGAAGCAGGTGAAGGAATAAAAGCTCCCACGGCTAAGGAGATTAAGGGAAAATGGATAGATGCAGAGTATGTGGATGTGAAAACATACGTGGCTACCTTTAAACCTGTATGGCAAGCCAGAGGATGCACGATCATGTGTGATGGTTGGACTGGCCCAACCAGACGTAGCATGATTAACTTCATGGTGTACTGTCACTTAGAAACTATACCACAAGTCAATTGATGCCTCAGAAGTAACAAAAGATTCTTTTTATATTATGGGCCTAATGGATAAAGTTGTGGATGAGATTGGAGAGGAGAACGTAGTGCAGATTGTGACAGATAAGAAGCATCATATAAGCTTGCAGGACATATGTTGATGGATAAGAGAAAACATTTTTTTTGGTCACCATGTGTTGCCCATTATATTGATCTTATATTGGAAGATATTGGGAAGAAGAAGAATGTTAAGGAAATAGTCGAAAGGGCAAAAGAAGTGACGACGTTTATTTACAACCATAATCAAGTAGTCGTAATAATGAGAAAGTTCACGAAAGGACGAGAGTTGTTGAGACCTGCGGCGACTAGATTCGCAACAAACTTTATAGCATTAGACAGTTTATTCCAGCATAGGGGAGAGTTGAGTGAGATGTTCACTTCCCGACAATGGCTCAACACAAAACATGGGAACAAAACATCAGGGACACCGGTCGACGTTGCGAACACCATACGGGATAACAAATATTGGAAGAAGGTCAAGGCGATCCTAAAGGTGATGGAGCCAAAAATGAGAGTACTCCATCTTGTTGAAACCGATGAAGCACCTACTATGGGCTTCCTATATGATGTCATGGATAAGGCAAAGCTTGCAATTCAATGTGATTGTAGAAGCTGGGAGACTTATTGGAAGATGATCGACAGGAGATGGACGAAACAACTCCATCACGATCTTCGTGGAGCAGGTTAATACCTAAATCCTAGGTATAGATATGTTCAATCATTTGTAGTGGATGATGAAGTTCGTGTCGAGCTAAAAATTGTGATAAAGAGATTAGAACCTGACTTAGATCTGCAAATAAAGGCGTTAAATGAATTAGATACATTTGAAAATCGCCTTGGTAGTTTTGGAAATGCTCTTGCACAGCATGCAGTATCTAGGTTGCAACCGGCCGAATGGTGGATTAATTTCGGAGAGAGTACGAAGGCTCTCCAAAAAATTGCAGTAAAAGTTTTGAGCCAGACAACATCTTCCTCTAGCTGCGAAAGGAATTGGAGTTGTTTTGCGCTCATTCATTCAAAGAATAGGAACATATTGCATACTAGAACATTAGATAGACTTGTTTTCATGCACTACAATATAAAACTAAGAATGCGACGACATCATAGAAGCATTACAGTTGCCGATGACGGAGACTACTGTCCAATAAACTTGGACAATATTTATGATGAGGATGACCCACTTCTACCTTGGTTGGAAACAAGGAAAAAGCAAATTGAAGAGGCTAGTGAAGAATTGAAAATTGATGACTCAGAAATACGCAGAGCACAACAAGAGAGTCGTGCAGATGTGTTGGACCTAGTAGGAGGGGCAGTGTCTATGCCACGTACGGAAACGGCTCAAGATCAACAAAAGAATACGAGCAGTGGTAGCGTGTCCGTGTCGGATGATGGTGACAATGACCCCCCTGCCTCTGGTGCTGGCACTTCTGATGTTGCTCAACGCCCTATTCAGCCGTCTACAGATCGTGATGCCGATGAACATCGACGAGGTGGTACACGAAGTCGGACCTACGAGTGTACCGAGTCACGATACAGCCAGTAGGAGGAGGGTACATCTAGTGGTGCACCGCGTTCGGGAGGTCCGGAACATCAGCAGGCTCATAGTCTTGGTTATTATGATAGATATTCTTATGGTCAATTGGATTATGATTATGATGGTTATACTGAGCCTGTTCCATCACATTCATGTTGGAGTAGCCCTCCCGATCAATATCCATATGATTATAGATATCCAGATCCAAATCCAAGTTACTCATCACAGCAGACGCACTCTCAATCTCAAGATTCTCAACAACCTGAGTATGGTTACCAGTATGGCTATTCGACGGGCACTGATGGATATCCTAACTCAGGGTCAGAGTCGTTACCTAGTCAGGATCAGTCATCCTCTGATTTCGTTGATCTAGTATTTCCTTCTGGCACTGGATATTATGGATATGCAACACCTACACCTATTGGACAGCCTCGGCCTGATGGTGATGGTGACGATGACGATGATGTGGAGGTCGAGCAACCACAAAAAAGTAGATTTTCATTTTGATGGTGACTTGTAATTGTGAGTATATATTTGTATTAAGGTAAGTATTTGCATTTTGCAGCAGACAGCTCACAACAGTATTATTGCAAGAAGCCATGCAATTATGCACACACTTGACACTGCCGAATTTGCATTTAAAATAGCTCCCCTGACAACCAATCAAGTAATCCTTAATCAAGTTGCAGGGGAGTATATCAAACACTACTAATTTTTTTTTTTAATATTCTTGACTTGAGGATGACAGGTCATAGACAGGAATCACAGTCACGTGCACAGGTATGTTCTAGAAATTCCTCAAAAATAATTGCAAACACACCTAATGTAAGATATTTTCATATTACATTCATTCTAATATATCTATCATTGGTAGTAGATAGTTAGAAAATTAAATATATGAATTTTGTAGTCAAATTCAGGTTATCTGGTTCATAAATTCATCAGACAGTCCGATACAACTTCTCACCAAAGAGTGGACCGTTACGCCACCATAAACATGTTCCATTTTATAAATGAATGCATATTTAGAATGCTTAGAATATTCCGGATTTAATTCATATTTTTTCATATTTTTTTGGCAAAAAAAAAAAAATTTGGGCCGTTACGCCCCCGTATCCGTATCGGTTTTGGAGGTCACCGTTACACCAACCGATACCGATACGAGACGCCTTATATATAAACGGTGGAGATCATACATGCATGTGATGTGCACAAAGGAGATGCTTGTGATGTCGATCTCCTAAACCAAGGAGTCTCCCTGTGATCTATCCCAGTACCGGAGAATCGAGACGGCCCATCGTCTAATCCTCTAGTAGGTGACAAGGAAGACATAGCATCCACACAAATGGACCACACATGAGGATAATAGTAAAGGATGGAGTAGATTTCCACTCTCACACTTTTTTCTCACGCTCACACATTCAATGGGGTGGGGACGTCCAAGGCTAGCTCTTCCTCTCCTCTGGGATAGAATCATATAAATAAAGGGGCGTTAGGATTTTAGGGGTGCATCTAGTATGGTGCTCTGCCACCACACAGACTTCGGGGTAACCTATTGTGAAGGAAGCCTGTTAATTTGCCTAATCAATGCATATACTCATGACTCAATCCCTCCACTGTCATGGTGTATCCACTAATGTTCACATCCATGAAATCAAAAGTGGATCATCAGATCTGGGCCATCGGGTTATCATCAAGTGCGTTCAAAGCAGTTTTAATAGTTAAAACAAAAACTTCGACGATCAAAAACCTTTGAAAAATTGATTAAAACATTCAGAGTGCTAGGCCTAGAGGGAAAGCCACTTGATGAGTCCCCAACTTATTCAGATCAAAGCCATAAATATGTTCCTAGGCAAACCAGTGGATCCCTTGTTGGCTCGTACAATAATCAAAGGCTCTTGATGGAAGTACCCAGCTATGTCTACATTATTGGCCCTTGCATGGACGTCGTAGAAAGAGCCAAAGCCAACCGGTCAAGATCTTGACCCTTATATGTCATTAAGTCTAGGGATCAAATCATCTTTCATGCATCATGTAGTCCCGATCTCACGATCACAATCCAAGCTAATGGACCCCCAGACTGTTGACTTGATCTCGATCTACCAATGTGAGTGACCAAAGGTCTGAACCTGGATCCTTTGTACATGGCACACTAACACTCTTTTGCGGGTAAGGGCAAGGCATAAGCCGATAACAAGTTTGCTCCCGATAGTGGAGATTGTCCATCTTGACCCAAGTCAATCTCCTCACCTAAGATGACCATGCATCTCATGAACTGATGTCCAAAAGTGTGTCCGACGCACCTGTGACGGTCATGGCCTAACAAGGTACTGAGATCCATCCACCACAACTCTCCCAGGTCAATGACTGTCATGTCCAATCTCAAGTTCCCAAGGACAACTAGAGTAATCACTCCTCAATAAACCCAATGAATAAGAGCAACACTAAATCTGTCTAAGGCATATCACATGCCCAATCTAAGACCCATGGTCACCACGATCAACGGTTGAGATCTGCCCAATCACATCCACATGGCTGGTGGATAAGGGCACAAATGGTTTTTTAGGGCACTAACTACAACACATATACCATGGGATCTCTTCATGCAAATGCAACAATGTAACTATTGATTAATGGCCAAAAATTTGGTTAGACAATTTTTATCATATTGAAATTTTTTTTTATCATTGATCAACACTATCATCATATTGATTATGCTAAAGAAGGTCCAATCATTTATCTTGATCATACATCATTTGGACTACCTTTCATTGCCCATCTCTCCCAAAGTCACTTTGATTGATAGATCCTAACCAATAAATCAATGGCAATGAAACGATTGGGCCCATATTGACTACACCTAGAGAAGCTTCAATCATTAATCTAAGCCATCATCCTAAGGTTCCCATATTGTACTACCCATTTCTCTAAAAAATCAAGTTGATTAGATAAATCTTAATCATCCAATCAATGGCTCAAAAAATGAACAACTCATACTAACTATATTATACAATCATTGAATTGGACTACAAAGTCCAATCACGTGGGGCATATGGGGCCCACCATTGCCCATTACTCCCAAGCATTATCATATAATGATCCTAGCCATCCGATCAAATGGCTAGGAAATGGATGGTCCATATTCATTATCCTATAGAAGGACTGATCAATTGACCTAAATTGTCCACTGTTATGGCCAACCTTTGATTGTCAAAACAAAAAAAAAAAAACAATTGATTGGATTGTCTTAATAATCCAATTAATGGCTCGAAAATGGATGATCCAAATTCATAATTGGAGGAAAGGTTTGATCGCTATCCATCACGGGGATTCCAAATCTCGCACATTCCACATTAGCAAATTCTGTGGTAAATGTATGGTTAGAGGAATGCTTTCTGTATCATTATTGCGTAATGAATCACACCCTTGGAACACGGATACATATCAGTTGTCGCATGGGATATATTGGTTATATTGTGTAATGTATCATTGTTATTGGGAAACATTGAGAAATTGGTAAAAATTTTCAATGAAACTTCAAGGATTGTTAAAAAGACATCAATACACAATTAGAAATCAAAACATTATAATTAAAAAATTAAAAAAAAAAAAAAAACAAGTGCACATAATAGGTTTCCTTTGTATGGGGTCCAAATTTATGCGTTGTCTAATTGAACTAATGCAAGTATATTTAAAGTCTATTCGTATAATTTATAAATGTAAGACGATATGTATGGAAACATAAGCAATGCATTAAAAAGCAATCGAAAAATCACTAGATCAGGTTACATAAATGTTTGATCTTGTGTTTGGACATATATTGCAACCGATTTGCGAGAAATTGAGAATTTTCAATTTTTCCCAATTTTCTGCAACTCAACCCATCTCCTCAAAATCTCGGAATCGAATCACCAAATCCATGATTTTTTTATGCAAAACGTGAAGAATCATACTTTTGTAACTATTTGACATTAAGTTAAAATGATTTACAATGGGAAAAAAAATGATCAGAAATATAAAAAAAAAAAATGCTCGTCGGATTGAACATGTGGGATATATCGGCACTACTTGCGTGTTTCGTATCGCACAAGTGGGATACAAAATATATTGTGGGATATGTCGGCCGAGATCGTCAATACTATAAACGTTGGGTTAGAGATGGTCTAATTGTTCACATCCAACCTACGTGTATGGTCACCTGCTGACTGGACCAGCCTGTTTTTTGGGGGCCATGCATATTCTCTAGGTGGCTCACCTGATGAGAAGTCAGATCTCACATGCCACAATGGCATGTGCACTCATAATGGACGGTTACATGAGGACCAATTGTCTTCAACCAATATATGCTGACCAACTGATGATGGGATCAGCCTATTTTTTGGGCCATGCAGATTTACTTGGCAACCACCTGATGAACAGTCCAGATCTCACATGCCACATTGCGTGCATGGAAGCAAATAGAGGATTATAAAAGGGCTATTGGTCACTATTCAGGTTGGCTCTTCTCAGGAATTTGCAGATCAGTTGGAGAAGGATCCTTTCTCCAATTGCAAGGTGTTATTGAACAAAGGTGGTACTCTTGAGTTGAGCCTATTTTAGATTACACCTCTGATGAGAATATGGAGGCTCTATAGTTCTTTTCCCCCAAAAAAGAAAATGCAGAACCTCAAGGCGTACAGGGTTTTTCAAAAACCCAAAACCATTCATAAAAAATAGACCATGCGGTCCTTAGATATTGGAATGAGGGTATCAAGTTTTCTTCTTTTGTCCCACAGGAGTGGAAGATCCCATCAAAGATTGAAAGGGCTCCACATCTTTTCAAACTCATTTTCCATTTCTATTTTGGCATATTGCACTTTTTTTGGGGGGGAAAGATGGCAGATTGCACTTCAAAGAAGTGCTCAGTGGATTACAATGAATTAGTGGAACTGTGGAGAACTGCTTCCATTTTTGCCAAGATAAGGGACCTAGTGTCAAGGCTGAACATATTGTTGGGGTCAGAACCTTAGCTAAAAACAGCAATGGTCGGTCTTGCTTTGTAGAGAGGATTTGTTATCCCTTTTGTGATTTTGAGTTCATCGTTTAGTAAAATTGATGTAGGACCGATGTATGAACTCAAATATTGTTTTTTTTTTTTTTTACACACGCACACACACTCAAGCTAGTAGAATTTCACCACCTATGGGTACTCGAACCCTCGACCTGGTGTTGAAACTCCTGAAAGCCTACCACCGGAACAAGAGCAAGGACCGAATGAACTCAAATATTGTGTGAGAACAATCAACAAAATCAACTTAATAAAAAAAACACCAAACTTGCTATCATCATCACAACTATCAAAATCCAAAGAGAAGATCGTGCATGATTCTAGCCTAGGTTAACAAGCATCATCCTACAGGGTCATTAAATAAGGAAAATTGTGATCTAATGGATATAGGGACATCCAAGTAGCATAGGGTAAAGCCTATTTCAAAGGGAAGGCCTAATACTATCTAGGGTGAAATTAAGGTTTAGGGGAAATTGGGGAAAACTTGGAATTATGGTTAATGGGATAATTGGGTAGAGGGGTTAAAGGATTTAGGTACTAAGAAAAGGGAATTAAGGTTTCGGGTGGAAGGATTGTAAGGATTTGGGCTTAATTGAAGGATGTGTAGAATTATGGTTTGGTAATTTGGGAAAATACGAAAATTAGGGATTTACAGATTTAGGTAAAGGGAGAGTAGGGTTTTGATGCAGGGATAATGGAAAACCAATGGGACAAGAGAGTGGCCATATGGCCAACCTTATGGATTCGCACATGTGGTCGTACGGTCACACGTGCGGGCTAGGTTGTGAGGGTTTGGGTCTTTAGGGTTTGGTTCATCGATAAGTGTGGAATGATAAAGGATTGGAAGAATGGGGAAGGTTTGAGATGAAGAAAATCGAAGAACTTGAAGAGTACCCCGATGGTTGATGAAGGGATGATAATGAGAGTGATAGATGGAGATCTCACACCTCTGTTGATGAAGATTACCTTTGCACCAATCCTTCTTCTAAATCACATAGAAGTCACCATTAAATTATATGAAGATGGAAGAAGAAGAAGCAAAGAGCTTCTCTCTTCTTCTTTTTTTCTCAAAAAAACTAATGAAGAGAGGTCACCCCCCACCCCCATTTTATGGCTTCAACTTTCAAAATTTACAAATTCAACCCTATCTTATAAAATTTGATGAAAATGACCAGTCTAAAGAAAAATCAACTAAAATCACTTATAAGGTATCCAAACATAAAGTAATCATAAACTAAATCCTAAAAGATGATAAAATCTAAAAATTAATGAAGATGATCCCCGATCAATGGCCCAATCATGTGATCCACGCGATCCAATGGTCTGATCATCACGTCCCTCGAATCTGACGGTCCAAACCACTCCCTAGAGCAGCCCATGTGCATATTCCTGGTATGGGGTCTTCCAAATGCTGGCACATGCACATGGGATTTTCACATGATCAAGGGTACTCACCTCACCACAAGGAAATCAATCCAGCCCACCTACTCCCCTAATACGTACACAAAGGTGTAGTGAAGTGATACCCTCATAAAAAACTGTGTACCTCTTTAAGTGCCCTAAATCCGTCTATCTCAGGTTGGATAAACTGAGGTGAGATTTCCTTTGGAACTTGCTCAATGAGAAAATAAAGGATTTTGTGAAGCTTCAAGGGTTAATTCAAAGCCATATGCCAAAGTTGGAGGAGCAAGATAGAATGGTGTGGAAGAATGATAAATTGGGATGCTTCTCAGTCCATTCCTTCTACAACATGCTTCGGCCTTTGGCGGCAGGAGAAAGGCATGCTTATAAGTCCTATGTTTGGTCCTATCAGCCCATCCAAAGTTGCGGCTTTTGCATGGTTTGTTGGGAGAAAGAGGCTAATGACATTGGACAACTTCCAAAAGAGGTCTTTCGTGCTCCCCAACGTTTGTGTGATGTGTATGGAGGATATGGAAACTGTCGACCACCTCTTCTTACGCTACCTTTTTGCTCAAAAAATGTAGAGGAGCTTCCTATGCCTAACTAGTATATCTTGGGAGATGTCGGAATCAGTCAGAGATCTCCTTTTGGAATGGCACAATATCAGGTTAGGGAAAGATAGAAGGGTTGTGCTAGAGGTTGGCTCTATTAGCAGGCCTTTGGGCTATGTGGCAAGAACGAAATGGTAGATGTTTTGGGAACTCGACTAACTCGGCAATTGAGATCTTTATTAAGGCAAAGCTCTTTTTCACAGAATAGGCCTATTTTTAAAAGGCTACAGAAGCTTGTAACTTGTCTTTTACTCTTGGGATGTAATTTAGTTTTGTTTGCGTTATAGCTTCTGCACCATCTGGGCATCTTTTCTTAATAAATTGTTTTTACTTTTCAAAAAAAAAAAAAAAAACTTTGTTATTCATTAAAATACAACACTGAATATGGCAATTAGTAGGGAAGTGCAATTGTACGATGATTTACTGATGATGATGATCGATATGGAGAAGAGGGATGAATGTTATAGGCACTATTAGCTTACCATACGACCACCCTTTGGGCCTTTGAAATGTCATCTTTCATTGTGATTTGGTAAATAAATTATGACCATTTACTCTATTTTACATTATGATATCAGAAGTTCTACCCGTTGAACTCCATATTACGATTTTGAGCATTCATGTATAAAATTTCTAGGGACTGGTGCATACATTAGCATGAAAGGACTACAGAAATTATGGAGTTGACTGTTAGCTTATTATATGACAACCCTGCGAGTCTTTGGAATGTGATTTCTCATTGTGATTCTGTGATTTATGACTATTTAGTCTATATCATATTGTGATCTGTGGAGATCTCTGAAGTTCTAGGTACTGCCACTATGAAGTATTCATGTATAAATGCTCGATTTCTTTTTTCGTTTCAACACACAGCTAGACAATCATTTCAGTTTGTTGCACTTAAGTAGACTTCCAAAATTCTTTACTTTCTTCTTTTTTAAATTTCATTCACAAACCTTTCATTATAGTCAGAAAAATTCTTTCCCAAAATTGGGAAGCAAAAACAATGATTTCAATCAGGTAAATGACTGAATTCCAAGTTTTGTTCAACCAGTTGAAACAGTGTCGTACGCACGTCCACTCAACTAAGAAAATTGCAGTTAATTCACGATGTTTGAAATACAGCCACATTTAACAGACAACTTGAAGTACAATATGTTGAAAATGAAACATCGGAGCATTATAAAGACCATTTAATCAAAGCAACCAATCAAGAAGGAAATGATAGATGGCATGCACTTACATTAAAGTCAGTAGATTGTATCGCTTAAGTACGGGCAGAGAATATCTTGATTAAATTCAAATTGAGGAAAAAAGCTATCTTGATACTTACATATATAGGGAAGCCTACAACAATTGCCCCAGCCCCACTGACCAGAACTGACAGAGCCGTGAAAGCCACTGAACTGAACCAATCATTGACCAACCCGAGTGCATAAGCCCCCACCCCAGACGCTCCACCCAGCATCGTAACCGTCACAAGAAGATAATTCAATGGTGGGGGCACATGCAAGTACCGTCCAAACGAATGGAAAACCACTCTGACCTCCAAGCAAATCACGACAACAACCAGAGCAACTGCGCCGTTCACCACCCGTATCTGATGAACCTGGTGCCCATCCCTTGTGACCCACCACAGCGCACCCCGAGTCGATGCATAGAGGACGAACAAGAATGGGAGAAAGAACAAGAGAAGGAGGTCGCACACGGACGACGCCGACGAGAAGATCACCGAGTGGTGGGACGCGATGTGGAAGGAGAGAGGCAGGAAGAGGATGTTCAGGGTGTGGACACAGCTTTCAAGCGGACCCAGGATAAAGGACTCATCCCCAGCTGCGAGATCCCGCCCACGCACCAGTTCTTGCTTGGACTTGAAGGAGGACGTGCGGGGGAGAGAGAAGAGCCAATAGGAGATGGCAGAGAAGGCGGCGAGGTGGTAGGCAGAGGCAGGGCCCAGACCAAGAGCCGAGACGGAGGCCCAGGTGAAGAGTGGTGGGACGGCGAGGGGGATGCAGGCGAAGAGGAGACGTTCTAGGGCGGGGACGATCGAGTGGTTCTCGATCTGGATGTAGCGGAACTGAAGGGAGGCCCAGACTCCAATAAGGAAATTGGTTTCAGCGCAGAGGAAGAGAGAGAGGAGGGAGAGAGGGAGAGTAGGAAAAACAGAGAGGGGATTGGAGGAGGAGAAGAAGAAGGCGAACTGGGAGGCGATGAGAGAGAACCAGACGGAGAAGAAAGAGGCGGATTTGAGGTGGAGGGAATCGAGGATGTAAGAGATCATGAGGGTGAGAGTAAGGGTCGCTGCGACGGGTGGGCCACCGAGATCAACGAGGAAGAGGGCGGCAGGGATAAGAGCAAGGGCGATCCGAGGGTTGTGGGAGAAGGAGGAAGGAGAGGAGGAGGACGACGACGCTCTAGCGTTTTTGTAGGAAGAGGATGGAGAACGGGAGAAACTAGGGTTAGGGTTAGGGTTAGGGTTTCCATTCGAGAAGGTAGGAAAGGAAGGAGCGCTGAGGGAGGAGGAGATGTAGGGACGGGAGAGATGACGAGCGAAGGACTCGTCAGACATCATCTTGGGGTTTTGGTGGGGATTGGTGGAGTAGAGGGTGGGGTTTTGAGATGGAGGGTGGAGATTGGTTCAGGAGAGGTGGGGCCCAGCTGCAGTTGGATAGATGCTGCTAATGGTCATGGTCGGACAGGAGGGTTTTAGAGATTTGCAGACGACGGAGACAGAGAGAAGACTAGAAAGAGAGTGCAGGCTTGGAGACGAGAGTAGAGAACAGAGGTGTTAGGGCGATTCGCGCGAAGAGAGATTTGAAGACGGAAACGCGCGGCACGTGCTAACTTAGGACGCGTGAAATGGATGGGTTCCATCATCGAGTGTGGTCCACTTGAAGCTTGAACATTAAGAACTCTAAAAGGTGGGCTTATTGATCAATGGTTTGGATTGTCCTAAGAGTTCGATAATGTAATTGGGTGGTGGTGTCTGGCCGTGCTAACTTAAGACTGAAATTGATGGGTTCTATCATTGAGTGTGGTCCACTTGAAGCTTGGACTTGACTGTGCCTCTCATCTGATAAGTGGTTCGAATCGCTCATGTGTGTGCTGTGAATAGCCTCTTCAGCCTCCACCGGGGCTAATGTGAAATCCACCCACCAGTTCAACAAAAATTTAGGGAGCACTTTGGATAAGGTAAATGAGGTGAATGGAAATGAATTGGGAGAAAATTAAGTCAGAGGTGCATTTAAATAAAAGGAAATATATTTAAATTTCTTGAAAGAAAAAAAATTTAAGAGTAATACATGTCAAATATCCTTTTTTGACTCTCTTACAGTTGCATCGCTAAAATTATATTAATGAGGTGATCCAAGTTATTCAAATGTTATCATAGGCTGATTGATTTTTCACTTTCATAGTCAATACAAAATTGAGTCATTATTACTCATTGCTTCTGTTTAAAATGTTTGAACGAAGATGAGTAATCCAACTTGGAAAACTGGTGTCGAAAGGGTTGTCTTAAATTCATGGCCCTATGATGATGGATGTGACATATTCACGTCGCGTATCTCTTTTACCCTAACATTTTAGGGCACGAGCTTAAAATGGAGGAAGTTTCAAGGCCCAGGTAACCCACATCACAGGAAATAATAGCCATATGGCTTGAACTATTGAAAGGATTTTATTTTTCCTTTATAAGGCCTATAAAATATTTTGTTTTTAAGGTCACACAAAAATATAGAAATGGAAAACCTACACATCAGCTTGATATAAAACCCCTAAGCCCTCAAGGAGTTGGCCTCATAAGTCTTCAATGATAGGCATCGTTGGTTTCTTTGGCCACGATTTTGACTCATGCCTTGAAATCATCTAGCATAATAGATGAATGGCATGGATAATCTATATACATTCCGGTGGACTGAAAATGAAATTTACACTGTTCACTTTTGGCACCAAAAAAGCAAGAACGTAGATATGGTGTTGGGAGCCATGTTGGAATTACCACAGTAAATAATTATTAAATTTTCCTACATATTTATCATGGAAATTAAAAAAACAAACATTACAAAACAATGGCAAGTTGCTTGTGATCTTTGTGTTTGCGTCTTATGAAAGCTTGGAATTTCCTCAATCTTAGGCAACATATATTCCAAAAGACTTATTACAATTATTATATCAAATTTCACATATGGATCCTAATTCACAATATTAAAGTTAATTTGAAATATCATATGTTCTTATAAATATATTCAAGAATTTCAATACATTGTAGTTACTTACACAGTCACACTTCCTCTGATCAAAATAAAATATTTGACTTCAGTACATTTCATTTTCGGATTACCAACTAAAGATGAGGATTCAATTTGCATTTGATTTAGGTGTAATTTTGAAATGCATTTCATTTACCTTCATTTACAAGCTTCCAATTGAGCTTTATAAAAAAATGAGATAGATCAAAATCTAAGATGTGCACACAAAAAAATGATGGGTTGACTTGAAAACAAATATCAAGTAGATTTAAGACTTTTAACTCCCCGAGAAGATTTAATGGTGGTCGTTCAATTCATAATCCCTCATGTGGTGTAGCTAACTTGAGCTTTATGCATGACTTATATATATATATATATATATATATATATATATATATATATATATATATATATATATATATATATATATAAACAGCAGAATGAACGGATGGATTTAGATATTACATGAGCATTAGGGTTAACTATGATGTTTGTGAGAAATCTACTCCTTCCATCTGTTTTAACAGATTGCATCAAAACATCAGCTAAAAAATTAGGCAAATTCAAAGCTCAAGTAGATCACACAATAAGAAACAATGAAGATTGAATGTCCATCGTGCAACATTTATGAGGCTACAAGAGTTATCATCCATTCATTTTGCTAGGTCATGTTAGAACACAAGCTCAAAATGACTAGATTTGAAACTCATTTACACAGCAAGATAGGAATATAGTAAAGATTGAGCATCCACCGTTAGAACATTCGGGCAATGGAAGTTTTGGACCAAACTAATAATTTTGTATTTTTGGTCCATCTAATGGGAGTAGCTCTATGGACCTATTTGGCCCGCTGGATTATATGGTATCAGGTGGAAATGTAATCCATTGAAGAAATCATTACATAAACAGATCCTTTTAAGAGTGGGATTTGAAATAGTATTTATACATTATAATCATCTCAGGGTAATTTTTTACTCTGGAGACCACCTTTTATCCACCTCACCTTTTTCAACCAATCCTAAACTTTCATAACTAAACTAAACCTAGAAAAACCTATTTTGGATGAAAATAACCTTAACTTTTTTACCCGCTTGTACCTTAATAAGAGGGGTATTTTCATCCGTCCATACTCTAAAAATTTAATTTGGTGCTCAAGCTCCGCGGCAGTCCAAAAAAAAAAAAAAAACCCTTAAAAGTTAAGCTTCTACAACACTAATTTTTTCATCATTCTACTATTAGAGTAGGAACAATGTACATACACCATGATCACAGCACTTTTACGTTGACTATCCAAACATGGATTGAAAATTCAATGACCTATCAAATCAACTCACAATTTCTTGCCCTAATAATGATTAAGGAAATTCAATTATCTATCCTAATGCCAGTGGACCTAGGAAGGTTTCAACAGTGAGCAGTTCCTTTGCTACGTTTCATGGACCGGTTGGATTTCTCACTAATATCACTGTGGGCCACGTAACTTCCGACCGGAGAACTTCTACCTTCGGGGGTCGCATGCAGCCCGCGTTTCTGTAACTCGCGGACGGATTAGCTATTAAAAGGAGGTTGAATAGCTCGCTAGAAGCGACGTCGCTAGGTTTTGTGGGCCCATTTAAAGGGATCATTTTAAAGCATAATCAAATGAATGGGATAGATCCAAAGCTGGAGTGGACCCACCACGGAAGACATTGAGGGGAGTTATGTTAGCTATTGGAATCTTTTAAAGGTTTACTGTTATGTTTATTTGAGATCCGACTTTTAAAGCATAATCAAATGAATGGGATAGATCCAAAGCTGGAGTGGACCCACCACGGAAGACATTGAGGGGAGTTATGTTAGCTATTGGAATCTTTTAAAGGTTTACTGTTATGTTTATTTGAGATCCGACTTGTTCATAAATTTATAAAAATATTAAAGAAGAAAAAATACAAATATGAGCTTAATTGAAAACTTTTGTAGCCTTTAAAAGCTTTTAATGGTGTGTGTAACTCTCTCCAGGGGCTCACTTGAGATTTGAATCTAATTCATTCTTTGCCTCATGCCTTAAAATGATCTCTACAAATGGATGGACGGTGTAGATACAAAACACGCATCATCGTCGGACCCACAAAACTAGGTGACGTTACTTCAGCAGGACTCTCGCTTCTCAACCTGTGAGTAGCTAATCGTCCGTAACTCGCGTGCCTGGTGCGACAATAGAGTCCGCATCTCTGCGGAAGGAGTGGGATTTATCCGCACCGTCCACCTTAGTTTAACACATGAGACAAAAATCGAAGTATACAAAAATCCAAAGTAGATCACACCGCAGGAAAAGGCAGAGATATTTGTGTCCACCGTTGAAACCTTCCTAGGGCCCAAAATGTTGCTGATTTGTCATCCAAACTATTCATAAGGTGACAAAGACATGAATTAGGAAGAAAAAAAACATATAAGCTTGATCCAAAACTTTTGTGGCCCCATGAAGTTTTCAAGGGTGGGAATTCAATTCCCACTGTTTCCTGCCCGCTTTAGCTTTGATTACGCTTCCATTTTTGGTCTCAATCCCCAAAATAATCTGTAAAGATGGGTGGACAGCTTAGATAAGACACATACATCACCATGGGCCCCACAGAGTTTACTCTGCACGCTATAGCGTGCAGGTACTCAGTACGCAATACACGTCCCTAATATGGGACGAGAATGTCCCGGTACTCTGGCAGAAGTTGAGGAATGATACACGGGCACTTGAAAACCGTACACGTCATATATAAACAACCCAAATTAAACCGTCTAAGTCATCTAAAATCTCAAAATGAACTCTGATTTATCAAAAAAAAAAAAATTTGTTAAATGGAGGCCGTTGATTGATTTCACCTTTGCCATCCATTAGTTATCCATTAATCAACCACTTAATGCAACTTGTTGATGCCAAAATCTTGTTCACCCTTGCCGAGCTCCAAGCACTCGTCTGAGGCTTATAAGCTTATATAAAATGAGGATAAATGAGACCCCAGCTAAAGCAAGGGACCCTCCGATGCCAAAGTTAGGCTAGGATTCTGGGTCTAAATAATGTAATTGAAGCCTAAGGTACAAGATCTTATGTACCTTTCCTTGTATATATGTCCTCTATTTATACATGTGGATTGGAGTGGACGTGTCCGTCAATCTTGGCACGATCTTTGCCATTCAGTGGAAATTACGCGTGCACTAATGTCAACCGTTATCCTGAAATCGTGCTCCGGATAACCCTCTACATATGCGTTACTGGAGACTCCTTCAACCACGTTCTTATCCGAGCTCATGATTGAACTACCGGTCGGAGTCAACGGGTCGGAGGTGTAATAACTTCTTCCGAGTTCCAAGTTAGTGTCAAAGCACTACAAAAGAACTTGGAATCGGGTCGGTTTAGGTGTACCACTATCAGTCAAAGGCTTTGCTCGTCGGCTTCCCTAATTTGACATTTGTCAGGTTCGGCTCAAATTTTCCCTAGGGGTGCACATCGAACCGGTAGAACCGTGGAACCGGTCCGGAACCATTGGATAGGTCCAATTTGGTTCGGTTCTAGACAGCACCGGTTTCAATTTCGGTTCCAAAATTTCGAGAATCATTGGATACGGATCGATTCTGATTTAAGGCCCTGTAGAACCGAACCGAACCGAACCATTGATCCAAACTGTGGCCCGAACCGTCGATTCAAACATCCACTTGAGCTTTGGATTGGCTTTTTTTCTTAGCTCATACCTTATGGGCTTCAGTTTCCCATTCACCCGTTCGTGCTGATGCTAACTGCTCGGCTAAAGCTGGCGCCAGGTCAACTCATCCCAAACGCCTGACGAATTCTGGTTTCTTCATATATTATTTGACATCATCTGAAGAATCAGGATATATCGCCAGATGAATTCCTGACAATATATTAGGCCAAGCACAACTTGATTGAGTCATACTGGTATTATTTTTTTGTGAGGGCCCAATGTACTCTGGGCCTCGTAGCCAGGCTCCCCTCTTCCAACAAGGATTGGAAGGGGAAATGGTTTTGGGCCTCTGGAGAATGAGAGGCGTTAGCTTTCGAGTTCGGATGTTCACGGGCTAAAGTGCCCACAAAATTTTCTAATCTAGGTATGAATCTTGAAGATCCGTATTACGTTTTGTTTCGGTGGCTCATTTTCGTTCTAACTTGTGCTTTCTGTTTGTAAACTATTCGAAAGGTCTGCCAGAGCCGTCCCCCTTCCTCCAAGCCCAAATTGCTCGAGCTCGACTGCTTAAGGAGGAGAAGCGTGTCTGACAAGACATCATTACTCCGGACAACCTCCTTCAGTCTGGATTTTGCCGACTTAAACCCTTCTCCACTGCTCTGGGCAAGTATAGTAACCTCTTATACAGTTGGTCTTTTTTTAGGTGTCTCTGAGTTGATTCTTTTTTGGTCAGGTATGGCTGAGGCTTCAGGGTCGAATAGGAAGAGGTTGTTGGTGGCACGCTCTCCTCTAAGTGTGATGATGGCTTCTAAGCTGGGTATTAAAATCACGACAAAGAAGAAGAAGAAGATTGCATCCCCTGCGGCCAAACCTACCGCAATACCTACCTCAGCCCCCGAGGCCCCTCCGGCTACTTCGACCCAACCACCTGGGATCAAGAGGGAGGTGGTCGGAGAGACAGTCAGAGCGGCTCTCTCTCAGGAAGGGGCTATCTTGGACTAGCCCATCAACATCAACATCAACCTCACTGCTGTTGATGTAGATTTTTTGGTCGTGGGCAAGACGAATGTCCTAGCAGAAAAAAGTGTCGTCCTCGAGGCTGAGCCTCAGGCCTCTGTTGCCAGCGGTGTGGGGAGGGCTGTTGATCTAATTCCTCCCTCGGGATAGGAGGTGCTTCCGCCAGGCTACCATATGTCGTTACTGAATGACTAGGAGGCTAAGCACGTGACCGAGGCATTGATTACCAACACTCTCACCTGTCTTCCCGAGTTGTTCGTAAATGACTTTGTATCGGTATACTACACAGTAAGCTTTCAACATTATTTGTTAGCTCTGATTGTCGTTTCTATTTTCATACTTTATTTTTTTCAGGCATTGTTAATGTTTGTCCAGGTCCGAGAGAGGCTGAGGGTGATGACTCAGATCGAGCGGGAGAAGGCCGAGCTTAAAGGGCTCTTGAAGGCTTCGATCGCCGAACATGAGAAGTTGAAGGGCCCGGTGGGAGAAGGCCAGCTAAGGGAGCTCATGCTTCAAGGGGAGGTGAATGGGCTTCAGTCTTGTTTAGATTCAGCTGAGTTCGAATTGGCAAGCTCGAGAGCTCTCCTCGAACGCATACAGGAAGACAATGCTCGGCTAGCGACTGAGCTCAGACAGGTCAAGTGTGACGTCGCTAAGGAGCTGGCCAAACAGCATGCTGAGCTCGAAGCTTCAGCCGCTGCACAGGTTGTTGCGGCCGTTGAGGAATTTAAAGCTTCGACAGAGAGGTTCACTAAACTGAATAAAGTCTACTACTACGCCTACAATGCTGCCTACAACGCATGCTTGGGCAATGTCAGAGAACTTTATCCAGACCTTGACCTCAATCGCCTGACTACCGACGATGCCGAGGATGCTCCTGCTGCTGAGGCTGAGAATGCTTCAGTCATCGCTAAGGCCTCTGAGGCTCAACCTCCCACCTCTGCTGCTAACCCTCCTTCTTGGAGAGAGTGGATATAATTTTTTTTAGAAACTTTTGTAGTAAAACAATGAAATCTTTATAATTTCATCTATCTTTTTGGAATGATGATTTAATTTGGTTATGTATGCATTGTTGTATTGTCTGATTGTCGAATGACGAGTTAACCTCTTTTATAAGGGGTCAACTTGTCGAAGGAATTCATTTCTGCATGTTAGAAATGGTCCCTCGCAGCGTGCTAACATGGTGAGGTAAGCATCTTGTAGATGGCCGGCTCATCATCAAGATCTTCATTCTTGAGGAGAAGCCCCCATGTAGAATAACTTTCATAAAAATGTCGTCAGAATAAACAAACCCGACCCATACATTACTTTTCCTTTACGGATAGTGGATCTTCAGGTGCTCGGCATTCCAAGAATGTGACAATGGTTGTCCTTCCAAATCCTCCAGGCGATAAGATCCTGGTTTGGCCAAGCTAACTACTCGGTAGGCTCCTTCCCAGTTCAGGCCCAGGGACCCCACTCTGGGCTCTGAAGAATTTTAAAATATGCGATGGACTAGATCTCCTAGCTGGAATTGTCTCATTCTGACTCTGGAGTTGTAGAAACAAGCAACATATTGGTGCCAAGCTGCAACTCGGAGTTTGGCGATGTCTCACAATTCCTCGAGCAAATCAAGGTTTGCCATGATCAACTCAGCGTTTTGCTCATCTTGGTAGTTTTGTACCCACGCGGTGGGAAGTCCTATCTCAATTAGGACGACAGCCTCTGAGCCATAGGATAGAAAGAAAGGAGTCTCTCCTATAGTCAACCGAGCCATGGTTCTGTACGCCTAGAGAACAAACGGAAGCTCATCGGCCCAATTGCCCTTGACTTTCTCTAGCTTCATTTGAGATGGTGCTTGATGATTTTATTCACAGCCTCCACTTGTCTGTTGGACTGATGGTGTTGAGGCGATGAGTATGCATTGATAATGCTGAGCCTTCGACACATGCCCTTAAACTTGTCATCGTCGAACTGTTTCCCATTATCGGACACGATAGTGCGCGGGATGCCGAACCGACAGATGACATTCTTTGACACGAAATCCTTTATCTTCTGCTTGGTAATCTTTGTCAAAGGCTTGGCCTCGACCCTTTTAGTGAAATAATCAACCACTACGATCGCATACTTGGGCTGCTCCTTGCCTTGCGATAGAGGCCTAATAATGTCGATCCCTCACTGGGCAAATGGTCATGGTCCGTTCATCCGAGTCAGCTCTTCTGATGGCTGCCGCGGGACGGTAGCAAATCTCTGGCACTTGTCGCATATCCGGATGAAATCCTTAGAATCTTCTTAAATTATCGACCAGAAGTACCCTTGACGAAGTATCTTATAGGCTAAAGCACGACCCATAGAGTGGTTTCCGCAAATTCCTTTGTGAATCTCTCGGATCATGTATTCCGCTTCATCTAGTCGGAGACATCTGAGGTATGGCTGGGAGTACCCTTTTTGTACAACATGTCGCCCATGATCATATATCGTGCTGCCCTGACCCTTAGACGCCGAGCTTCTAGCCAATCTTGTAGAACCGCTCCGCTCGTGAGGTATCTGAAGATAGGATCCATCTAACTTGTAGTCACTTGCATTGGGTTGATGGTTTCTTGGTCAGCTCGGTCGATGCTCGGCTTATCTAGGAACTCCATAGGGACAATCCTCGGGATATTTCCTTCAGTCGTCGAGGCTAACTTTACAAGGGCATCAACCTAAGAGTTCTCAGCCCTTGGTATCTGACTCATGATGCAATCCTTGAATTTTCTCATTATTTTCAGGTTTCGTCCAAGTAGGCTATCATCCTTGCTTCCTTTACCTTGTACTTTGCTAAAACTTGGTTCACGACGAGTTGGGAGTCGCATCAGACATCGATGAACTGGACTCCCAGGTTAATGGCCAATCTGAGCCCGGCCAACAGGGCTTCATATTTTGTCTCGTTGGTTGATGCTTTAAAGTCGAGCCTGATTACATATTGAATGGTGGTCGTGTTAGGTGCGACCAAGACAACCTCTGCTCCACCTCGCTTTGAATTGGATGACCCATCCAGGAACAAGGTCCGTCTAACAGATCTCACATTTACCCCAGTGTCCTCTAAAAGAGAAGGGGCTGAGGTGACAATAGGGCTCGTCGCTGAACTTGATGATATCTCTGAACTGATTCTTCAGCATTCGTAGTCCGTAGTAATAAAATTAGCCACAGCTTGACCCTTGATAGCAATCCTCGACAAATATTGTATATCAAATTCTCCGAGCTCGATAGCCCACTTGGTCAGACGCCCAGACACCTTAGGCTTTTGGAGCACTTGTCAGAGCGGTGAATCTGTGACGACGACGATGAGATGTGCTTGGAAATATAGGCGCAGTTTTCATGCAGAGATGACCAGACTCAAGGCTAGCTTCTCCATACTCGGATATCCCGTCTCTAGTGGGACTAGGGCCTTCTTGGTGTAGTAAACAAGGTGTTGCTTGCCCCCATCTTCTCTAATAAGAGCTGAGCTGACGGCCAAGGTAAAAACTATTAAGTAAAATAACAAGGGCTCCCCTTCTTCTGGTTTGAATAGTAACGGTGACAATCTAAAATATTGCTTCAACTGTTAAAAGGCTTGCTTACAATCCAAGGTCCACTCTGCCTTCTTATGACCCTTCAATTACTGGAAGAAGGGGAAGCACTTGTCAATGGCACTGGAGATGAATCGGTTGAGTGTTGTGACCCTCCCAGTGAGGCACTGAATTTCCTTCATAGTCCAAGATGAGCTCATATTAAGTAAAGCTATAATTTTGTCAGGATTCACTTCGATGCCTCTTTGACTAACTTGGAAGCTGAGGAATTTACTTGACCCGACACCAAAAGCACACTTGGTCGGGTTCAACTTTATACGATACTTCCAAAGAATCGAGAAAGTCTCTCTGAGGTCCGAGATGTGGTCGAATGCTCTTATGCTCTTCACGAGCATGTCGTCGACGTAGACCTCCATAGTCTAACCGATCAATTGGGCGAACATCTGATTCACCAGCTTCTGATACTTCGCACCACCATTTTTCAAGCCAAAAGGCATGACCTAATAATAATAGAGTCCTTTGTTAGTAACAAAGGTGGTCTTCTGTTTGTTTGGAGGGTACATCGCTATTTAATTGTAGCCAGAGTACGCGTCCATGAAAGTGAGGAGCTCATGCCCAGCTGTATTGTCAACCAATTGGTTGATTTAAGGGGGAGGAAAACTGTCTTTGGGGCATACTTTGTTTAGGTCGGAGTAATCTACGCAGACTCGCCATTTTTCATTAGTCTTCTTCATGAGCATTACGTTCGCGATCCAGTCCAGGTAATGAATTTCTTCAATGAAGCCAGTGTCTAGGAGTTTAGAGACCTCGTCGGTAATTATAGCGTACCTATCAGGCTCGAAAGCTCTTCTTTTTTTATTTTATTGGTTTGTTGTGAGGCCCATATCCTAGCCCATACTGTTTTGTAGGCTTCCGCGGTTCCCTCGGTCGAATATCGGTGACTAGCGATCTGTAATCGGTAGTTGTTCGTGACCCCGAGTCGTATCCCATTTTTTACAGTCGACTAGATCCGAGACTTGTACCATTGCGACCGCACTATCGTCGCGATTCCAATGTCATGTCTTGCACACTGATTCGATACTCTGGTCAGAAGATGTGGGCCCACATTCAGTTTAAGAAAAACATCGCGTGTTTGTAATTCCAAGAGAATCTCTACAACATGTCTCATCAATCAATTACTCACTCAATCAATTAATCACTCAATCAATTAATCAATCACCTCATGTCAAGTACAAGAGCAATTCCAAAGTCAACTCTCTCTCACCCTCTCTCTTACACACCCATACATCTCAAGTACACCTATCAACTTAAATCCATCACCTCTCTTACAACCACCCTTTCTCTCTCTCTTTCTCAACATAAATTTCAAGCAACTAAAGTGGTCGACGTCCAAACATTTTCAAGGAGGGAAAGTGTTGTATGTGGCCCACTTCCTATTCCAAGATCCATCATCTTAGCCCTTCAATTATCATCACCTTCTATCAAAGTAAGACACAAGGAGTTTGACGTTCCATTGGACCAAGAAGATCGAATAGTGGGTGTTTTTATAGGCCTGAATTTCATTGTTTTGATGATGGGCCAAGTGGGGCCTACCGATTGATGATATGGATCTCACTTTGGACCTTAGGTGTGGCCGATGGCCCACCTTGATTCTCATGATCATACCATGATGGGGTTATTCTCCATGGACCCCATCATGATGTTTATTTTCCTTGCATGGATAGGGTCATCTAGACCTTACATTTCGGTGGAGAAAGGATCGCTACCGTTGATTTTGATCGGTGGGCCCATATGTAATGAGACCCACTTGATGTTTGTTGTAAATCATGGAAGGGAGGGCCCATAGTGCCGGGGCCCCTCCATCGCTCAATCTCTCTCTCTCTCTCTCTCTCTCTCTCTCTCTCTCTCTTTTTCCCTTGTTGATGGCCCATGATGTGTGCAATTTATCCAAGTTGTCCACCTTCGTGGGAACCACTTGATGGACGTGTTGGATCTACACTGTCCAAGCCATGTAGGCCCTACCTTGGGGTGATGGGCAAACATAAGTATCAGATTGATCCAAATCAGGTGGGCCACGTCCATGTGGGACCCACCTTGAAAATATATTTCGTCTAGCGTCCTTAGACGCTGGACGATGTCTAGTGAAGTGTGAACAGCCGTGGGAAGTCCAGCACATCTGGACGTGCTCTATGAAAAACAAAAGTATCAACTTGATTCCAAACTTTTGGGTCGGCCGCTCATGTAGGCCCCGCCTTGATGTATAAATCTAATCCACGCCATCCATTCCGTTCCCCAAATCATTTTAGGCGTTGAACCAAAATTTGAGGCCAATCCACATATTTGGCGGGTCGTACCTTAGAAAATAGTATTTTGACTGTTAAAATCCACTGTGGCCCACTTTGATTTTTCTACACATTGAAATATGCTGAATATTGGGTTTGTTTGGTATGTCTTGAGCCATGGAATACAATGGGTGGAGTGGATCTACCTGATGCGAGCCTCGCCTACGAAAAACCTCAAAAAAATAATAAAAAAAGGAAAACAGCATGCAGCAGGCGCTGCTGCTCGTCCAGAGGACGCTGTAGCAATGTCCTGCGCTGCTACGTGGACGGTGGGTCCCAGCCATGATGTGTGTGGAACATCAACGTCGTGCATTTGATGACCCCTTTAGGGCAGCGGGCCCCCTCCAAAAATCAGCCGTACCTGGAACTCAAGTGGCCCACATGGCAAGAAACAGTGAGGGATTAAACGTCTACCATTGGAACCCTTTTTGGTTCACAGAAGTTTTGAATCATTATGAAATTTGTTTTTTCTCTTCAATCCAAGTCTGTGTGACCTTACCAAAAGATTGGATGGTAGATAAACGTTATGGTGGGCCCCAGTGGGACCCACTGATGTATGTATTGTATTCCACACCATCCAGATGGCTGGATGGTGGGCCGTATCATGATGTATGTGTTTTATTCGACCGTCCAAATGGCTAGATGGTGGGCCACACTGTGATGTATATGTTGTATCCAACTGTCTATCCATTTCATCTGGTGGGCCACACATGTGGAGCCCACCATAAGGTGTGTACTTTATCTATGCTATCCATCTATATGAACCACCATGATGCATGTGTTGCATCCAAACCGTCCAACCCTTTGGCAAGCTCGTCTTACAGCTTGAGACTAAAAATGAAACAGATCTAAGATCAGGTGGACTACATTACAGATAAACAGTGGGTTTGAACGTCCACCATTAAAACCCTTGGGCTACAAGGTTTGGACCAATATGATATTTATTTTTCCTCTAAATCCAGGTCTTTGTGACCTTATGAATAGGCTGGATGAGAAATAAAGCCTATGATGGGGCCCACTAGAATTTAACCGTGGGAATCATTATCACCACGGTTAAATATGGTACGGTCCAGTTGATCTTTTAATATAGT
Source organism: Magnolia kwangsiensis (assembly GCA_037074715.1). Classification (NCBI taxonomy): domain Eukaryota; kingdom Viridiplantae; phylum Streptophyta; class Magnoliopsida; order Magnoliales; family Magnoliaceae; genus Magnolia; species Magnolia kwangsiensis. Next base: position 158,296,013 of record CM073573.1, on the reverse strand, counting down.
TTATTTTTATATAATACTCTATATGGATCTTTAAAAATATATGAGTTGGACTCAGTCCATTTGAATTGGCCCATTCAACTTGACCCATTCGACTTGGCCCATTTGATTTGGCCTACTGATTTGGCCCATTTGATTAGGCTCGATGTGATATATGAGGCCCGTTGTTGAGGCCCACCTTGATGTGATGTATGAAGCCCGTTGTTGAGGCCCACCTTGATATATATGAGGCCCAGATGATGCGGCCCATTTGATGTATCTAAGCTCATGGGTCGAGGCCCAATGGGATGTACATAAGGTCCATTGTAATGTGTGATTGCACCATAGTTTATGCAATGATGTTTATGGCGAGCGACGCCTTGGGAGCAATGATGGTTTGATGTCCACATTGTAAGAATAATGTCAGTTAAATATCTACATTGTAACTCTCCCTAGGGTTTATTGATAGGCCCGTATTTGTTGTGTGTAGGCCATCTAAGCCCATCCTTATTGTAAGGATAGTTCATCACCATATAACATGCTTAGTATAACTCCATGACTCATGCCCATATGCATAATATATATGCTTGATATGAGTAGTGATTGATCATAGCATATGCCATTGGGCAAACTATTTATGAGATTCACTGATAGGAGTTACCCACATGAGTGCGCAGTACACGAAAGATTGTTGCATGACTGGACGGTGTAACTCATGCATTTCGCATATGTGTGACATGATCATTATACGCCCTAGCAACATCAGGGCCCTGGCCTCCACAGGCACATCGTGGATGACCAGATGAGACACCGAAAATGTTTGGTTCGAGCATCTGGGCATTTTAGATGTCCATAGGTGAAAGTCCATAAACCCCTGAGGCCAGGAGACGCCCCAACATCTAAATTGAGTGGATACATGAGCGTCGAGTGCCAAATACTAGTAGGCCGCGTCTCCCACTATGATGTGGTCAGTTGGGAGGGGATGTGGCCTTATTAATCCGAGTGAGGGAGCTATAAGTTAGGCTGAGTTTGACTAGCTCGTAAATGGGTTTGCTATCAACGAGCTGGGTAGGTATTGGCATACTACTGGTCAGGTGGATAGTGTGGTGTCTTTCACCCGCTGGGCTGTGTGGCTAGGGAGGTGACAGTGAGTGTGGAGTGTACTAAACCCCAGTGATGATCCCAGAGAGGAATCGTGCTGATATGTGGACTTATTGAGTATGAATTACATACTCATTCATTCATTCATTCACTATTCACTCAGCCTGATGGTGCGCAACTATTTATTATGTGTACCTTCTCATGGCCAGGATTTCGGTTGGGCACGCGACTAACCTAAGATCAGGAGTTTATGACATTGAGTCTGACTATCCAAATTTAGGTATGAGACTAGTTTGGATAGACATCCATTGTGATGGACCCCGTAGCCTGTGATACTACGTACTGTCATCCCGACCTTACACTCCTGCTTGGTCAATTTATTTGCATCGCATATTGCATTCACGAGCATATGACATTTTTGGTTGTTATGTTTTCTGTACTTAAATGGCTTAAACGAACTTAATAGGATTTACGTATTGCATTGTACCCTTAGCATCTGATATCTGGCTCTCTATGACTCCTCATTTACATAGCTGATCTGTATTGCGTACTCTGATATTGTATGACTCATGGACTTATCAGTATTTTCACTTACTCTGTTATCTTTGATTCATGATCTTGCCAATACTTCCGACATTGTATGATTATGGCATTGCATTGAATACTTGACACTTATCTTGCCCACGGACTTTCACCACCCTCTTAGCTTTCTATAAGCTCATGCACAATAGATGCGTGAACGTGACGTCAGGTTGTAGCAGCGTTGAGCTTGGAGCGTGCAACTATCTTTCTGGAGCTTTAATTTTTGATATATGTATTTTCCTTTTAGAACTCTATTCAGCTGTTTATATTGGTGGATATGTGATGATGATGTTGCCTTTGTGATTTGGATAAACTTGTGGTTATGCTTATTATGAGTTAAATGTATATTAAAAAATCCTCCTTGTAGGATCTCATGATCGAAATTTGGCGTATGGTTGCTAGGAGCAGAGAATGGGGTACTACGGAGGCTGTCGACACCGGATTCGGCAATCAGAAATTTTGTGAGCCCGATTTCTGAGTTTGGGGCGTGACATTTTTGCTCGAGCTCCACGTTTAGTCGGTGGACAATCACTTCAGGTGGAATGTCTAGCATGTCGTGATGAGTCCAAGCGATGACATCTCGATGTCGCTTAAGGAAGTCGAGCATCGAGGTTCGTTGGTCGTCAGACAATGACAATCCGAGCTGAACCATCTTAGTCGATTCCACTTCATCAAGAGGAAGGACTACAAGGTCTTCCACTAAAGAGCTCTCTAAAGCATCTTCCCTGGGGTTGAGCATGTTGACTGCTAGGGCCTACTTCACTGCACCCTTCCTAACTGTCACAGAGTAGCATCGTCGTGCTTCTCGTTGATCTCCTCAGAGATACCCAATTTCTCCGAGCGTAAGGAATTTCATCATTAGATGGTAGGTTGAGACTACTGCCCTCATGGAGTTAAGAGAAGGTTATCCAAGAATGACGTTGTATGCCGACGGTGTGTTGACTACTAGGAAGTGTACAACGGAGTGATCTGGTTTTGACCTTCTCCCGCAGTGACTGGGAGGGAAATGACTCCTGAGATCATTTTGTCACCTGTAAAACCGTGCAATGGAGTTCAGATGGGTTAGAGACGCAATTTGTCGATTCCCATCTTGTCAAAAGCTTCAGAGTATATGATGTTGGATGAGCTCCCGGTATCGACCAGAATTCGATACACCATTTGATTGGCTATGGTCATCGAGACCACTAACGCATCGTCATGAAGGTGTTGAATCCCTTCTGTGAACATCAAACTGCATGGATGCATCTGAGTTTCCTTACTCGGCCTTTTAGCAAGGTAGACATAATGCTTGGGGTCAGTTCTCCTAGCATGGGCCTTCCGAGCCTGGTTTGAATCCCCCCTCCTGATGGGCCCCCATATATCGTCTGAATCTCGATGGTATCATCTGCTGCTTGGCTTGAGGACTCATCCTTCTGAGGTGATTTTTGCTCTTTCACCTATTGTCGCAGATGGCCTTTGCGGATAAGGGTTTTGATCTCTTCTTTCAGGTCGACACAGTCGCTGGTGTTGTGCCCATGGTCTCGGTGGAAGCAAAAGTACTTGCGCTTGTCTCGTTAACCTGCTTCCGCCTTCATGCAGCTCAACTAATGTAGCAGCCTCTTATCTCGGATATCTAACAAGATTTGCTATGGAGATGTATCAAGGGGCGTATACGAGCTGAACTTGCTCTTTGGTCTTCTACTTGGGCTCCGGTCATGAGGAGTATTGTCGTCTAATCTCCTTTTATTTGCTTGCGATGGTGCTTCGTCCTTTCACCTCTTTTCCTTAGATGAGTGCCCCAGGCTCTGTTAGTCTTCCGTGAGTTGAAGAACTCTTCGACATTCGTGTACATCTGGGCTCGGCTTATGAGTTCTCCGAGCATAGTTGGTGGGTTCTTTCCTATTGAGAAAAGGAACCTTTCATCTTTGAGCCCACTGATTATCGCAGTCAGAGCCATTTTATCTGAGTAGTCATCGACTTACAAAGCTTCCTCGTTGAAGCGAGAGATGTAATCTTTTAATGACTCTCCACTCTTTTGCTCAAGAGTGAGCAGATGAGTCGACGGCTTACGGCTCTTCTTCCCGACAATGAATTGTGTCAGGAATGCCCTGCTGAGCTCGACGAATGTGCTAATCGACCTTGGCTTCAGCTGCCGATATCAGCTTCTCGCAAGCCCTATAAGAGTTATAGAGAACGCCTGCACATCATTGCCTCAGAGGTCGACTGGATTTGCATCCACGAGCGATAAGACTCCATATGCTCTGTTAGGTCCCCGGACACTGAATACTTAATGATGGGGGCATTCTGAACCTCGGAGGCATTGTAGTGCCCATAATGTCGCTGGTGAATGGAGGCTCAATTTTTTCTGTCATTGCTTCCACTGCGGTCGGAGTAGGAGCCTGGTGGTTCCACTGCAGGGTCTTAATTTGGTCTCGAAGCTCATCGAGCTAAGCCTCCCATGGGTCTTGTTCTCAATGACAGTTTCGCAAGGAACCTCGACCTCAGGCGCTTTTCCCTTCCTTCTCCTTTCTAGTTCGTGTCAGAGATCGGTTGGGGCTAGTGCCAAGGTCTCAGACATGTAGGTTGGAGCCCGAGTTACTACATTTTGTGCATGACCCGGTGCTTGAGTTGAGATATTTTGGGACATCCCCACCCGTGAACTCAAGAGGACGGGCTGTTCTGCCCTCCTCGAAGTGGTCTCCTCTTGAACAGGGAGTGGATGTTGTTCGGCTTAATACTGTTTCATCTGGTTAATCTCTTCAACCAATGCTTGTACTTGATTCTGCAATGTACGATACTTGCCTCCTCAGCTCCGAGTCCGTTGGGACGTTCCAGTCGGAGCTGATTCAGCATGAATAGTTGAAGATGAACGTCGCTGCCCAGTGGGTTCAAGTTCTTCCACTGCCACCGAATGTGTCTTCTTCTTTCCTTGAACCATCTTTAATTATTGTGACCTTTTGTTATGATTTCCCACAGACGGCGTCAAAATGTTGATGTCAAAATTCGTTTCACCCTTGCATAGCTTTGAGTACTCGTTCGAGCCCTGTAAACCTACACAAAATGAGGACAAAGAAGACCCTCGCTAGAGCAGGGGACCCTCCGATGCCGAAGTCAAGTTAGAATTCTGGGTCAAAATAGTGTAGTTGAAGCTTAGGGTATAGGATCTTGTGTACCTTTCCTTGTAGATAGGTCCTGTATTTATACTCGTGGATTGGAGTGGACATGTCCATCAATCTCGACATGATATCTGCCATCAAGTGGAAGCTACGTGCGCGCTAATGTCGGCTATTATCCCGAGATCGTGCTCCGGATAAACCTCTACATATGCGTTACTGGAGACTCCTTCGGCTATGTTCTCATCCGAGCTCATGATCAAACTACCAGTCAGAGTCAATGGGTCGGAGGTGTAATAGCTTCTTTCAGGTTCCAGGTCAGTGTCAAAGCTTTACAAAAGAACTTGGAATCGGGTCGGTTCGGGTGTACCGCTATTAGTCTGAGGCTTTGCTCGTCGATTTCCTTAAGTTAGCCTCTGTTGGGTTCAGCTCAGATTTTCCGTAACACATCTAATCATTAAATTTGTACTTTAACCAACAATCTAAAGTGATATATACTATTTCAACTGTTTGATTTTCATTTAATTAATGTAGATATACAATTTCTCAGTGAGTGCGTATCATCTGTGGCACTCCCTCAGAGTATAAAAGTTTTTCTTTCCAAAATTACGAGTTGAGGAATGCGCGCTTGGAATTCATATAAATCTTCAGATACAACGTGGTATTGAATTGTAACATGGAAAATCCGATCTGTGAAAATGGTGGATTATAGAGTGAAGATCATATGGAGAGGAATTGGAAATAATTCACACCTAATTGGACCAAAATAATACATTGAATTTGACCAACGGCCTTATTTTATTTCAGTGGCGTAGCTTGCCTAATTAACGGATCATTTTGGATTTAGGCATATATGAATATTCAGATTTGGTCCACCCTTTAAACAGCTTGGATGTAATGAAATATCAATACAAAATAAAATTGTTGTATGTTAAGTGCACCGTATCGGCAGAAATTGAAATTGTTTTCCTTTTCGAAGAAATCGAGATCAGGTCGGAAGCGGATTGGCTGGTGTACGTGTCGTGCGAAGGCAAGCGTTAACGCTCTTCGAGTCGAGAGTTGTATGAACGGTTGAAAGGATATCAAAGTTGCATGGTCCACAATGATGTATTTATTATATCCACACGGTTCATCCATTTTTCTGGACCATTTTAGAGCATTATCCAAAGCAGGAATCATATCAAACTATTAACCGGACCACACCACAAATAGCAGTGGTATAATGATTTTTAACGTTAAAAAATTCATAGAGCCTACCTTAACGTTTATTTTCCTTCCAATATGTTCACAAGGTAACAAAGACATGGATGAAGAGGAAAAACAAATTTCATATTGATCCAAAACTTCTTTGACCCCAAAAAGGGTTTCAATAGTCCCCCACTGCTTTTTACGGTGTGGTCCACTTGATCGTTATATCTATCTCATTTTTCATATAAAGCGTTAGGATGATCTTGCCAAATGTAAGGACAGTTTAGATATAATAAATACCTTATGATGTGACCCACAGAACTTGCTGACGTCAATACATCAGCTATATCACCGGTGTTTGGTACACCAGCTAATCCGCGGCCGTGGGCTTTGTACGCGGATTATCCACTGAACTAGCAGTCTGGCTACTGAAGTGACATCACCATATTTCGTGGCACTATGTGTTGTATCCACACCGTCCATCCATTCGGAGAGATCATTTTATGGGGTGAACTAAACAATGAGGCAGATCCAAAGCTCAAGTAGACCCTACTACAGAAAACAGTGAGGATTGAATGCCTACCGTTGAAAACTACTTTAGGCCATGGAAGTTTTCAATTAAGCTAATATTTATGTTTCCCTTATTCCATATCTTTATTAACTTATAAATAGGTTAGATCTGAAATAAATATTATGGTGGGCCCTAAGAAGATTCAACAGTGAGTCATTGTCCCCACTCTTTTATGTGGTGTGGTCCACTTGAACTTTTTATCTACATCTTTATTTGGCTTGTGCCCTAAAATGATCTCTCTAAATGAATGAATGGGGGATATAACACATACATTATGTTAAGAATGTGGTGGCGGTTCAGCTGCTAATCCGCGTGCGCTGGATGAAGATTAACTACTAAACTCGACAGTAGCGAGTATGAAGTTACGTCACCAAGGGCGCGGATTAGATACTGACAAGTTTAGGATCCAAATCGCTACTGAAGTGACGTCACCAAGCTCTGTGGGCCCCACCATCATGCATGTGTTATATTCATACCGTCTATCTCGCATGTGTTATATTCATACCTTCCATCCATTTGGAGAGATCGTTTTATGGCATGATAAAAATAATGAGATAGATCTAAAATTCAAGTGGACCCCACCAGAGAAAACAGTGGTGACAGTGACATCCACTGTTGAAAACTTCTTAGGGGCCACGGAAGTTTCCGATCAAGCTTATATTTTTATTTTCACTTCATCCATCTCTATGTTAATTTATGAATAAGTTGGATCTAAAAGATACATCATGGTGGGCCCTATAAATGTTTCAACGGTGGGTGTGATTGATCCTACGGTTTTCTATGGTGAGTCCACCTAAAATTTAGATCTACATCATTCTTTTTCTAATGACATAAAAAGATCTCTACAAATGGTTGGACGGTATGGATACAACACATGCATCATGGTGGGGTCCACAAAGCTTGGTGACGTCACTTCAGTAGCGATGTGGCTACTGACCTTGTCAGCATATAATCTGCGCCCCATCACCAAGTCCCGTGGGCCCCACCATGAAATATGTATTGTATCCACACTGTCCATACATTTAGAGAGATCATTTTAGAGCATGATGAAAAGAATCAGGCAGATACAAATGTTAAGTAGACTCCACCGTAGAAATCAGTGGGGATTGAACGTCTACCATAAAAAACTTCTTTGGGCCACTGAAGTTTTTGATCAAGCTGATATTTGTGTTTTCCCTTATTACATGTCTTTAGTAACTTATAAACGATCTCACATAAATATAATGGTAAGCCCCATAAAGATTTCAACAGTGGGTGACTGTTCCCACTATTTTTTGTAGTTAGGTCCACTTAACTTTGGATCTATCTTTTTCTTCGGACCATTACCTAGGCCTGTTTGGATTCGTGTATAGTATTGTATTGTATTGTATTTGGGTACTGTTCATGTATACATTGGATGGTTTTTAGAATATATCCAAATCAATCAGATACTAATCAATGTTTGGATAGGAAGTATTGTTTGGCATAGTATACAATAAGTTATACAGATCAATGTTTGGATAAGACGTATTATGTTTGCGTATTGTACAATCTTAATTGGGTCGGGTGGCCTGTTTGACGTATGAAACTTTCTGATTTTTAGCCCAGATGATTTTCACATTGAAATGTACTAAATGAACGATCCCGATCTTATACTGCATATGTACCAGATATCTTGTAATCGTACAAATTTCAAACTTTCATCTGCTGTGAATACAGCGCAATGAATATGAAGTATTGACAACAATAGAACCTACTGACAATACTCTACCGCGCTTTTGATTTTTTGGAAACGGTATGAAATCGTGCGCATAGGATATGACGCTTGTACGCTTTTATCCAAATGCTGAATAATAAGAATATTCGGGAATATTCAGTTATAATACAATACAACGCACTCTTATACGCGAATCCAAACAGGCCCTAAAAGAACGTAGTGACCTAAGTAGGGAAACTCGGGACGCGAATTAGTTACCGATAGGTTGGGTAGCTAGACTCGTTACTGAAGTAACGTCACCAAGTTATGTGGGTCCCACCATGATGTATGTGTTGTATCCACACCGTCCATCCATTTGGAGAGAACATTTTAGGGCATGAGCTAAAGAATGAGTCAGATTCAAAGCTCCAATGGACCCCACCGCAGAAAACAGTGGAGAAAGTGATGCCTACCATTAAAAAATTCTAAGGGCCACGAAAGTTTTTGATCAAGCTGATATTTTTGTTTTCCCTTTCTTAATGTTGTTTTTAACTTATGAATGGGTTGGATCTTAAATAAACATCACAATAGACCTTAGGAAGGTTTCAACGGTGGATGTCACTCTCTCCACTGTTTTCTGTAGTGGGGTCCACTACAACTTTGTATTTGACTCATTCTTTGACTCATGCCCTAAAAGAACGTGGGTCAGATTCAAAGCTCCAATAGACTCCACTGCTTTTTGTAGTGGGGTCCACTATAGTGGATAACTCTCATCATGTAATCCTAGCCCTATTGTAGGTAGGGGTGTGCAAAATATTTTCTCTTCTCATATAGAGTAGATCAAGAGTGACTTCTTGATTGGAAAATCAATATCGAGCGACAGTATTTATTTTTTGTGGCAATGATCATAACTACATGTAAATATAGTTTATATTTATGTTTTTTGAATTTGATCATATTTAGAAGAAAATTTATTAATTTAAATACAATTCAAGTTTTGAAAAGTTTACGCTTCGGTTGTCTTTAAAACCCTATCATTGACCACGCGAAAGATTAAGAACTCTTAGTTATCGAAGTTATAAAGTTGCTTAGCCAATATTTAATAGGAAATTTAATATGATGAGTTGAAAGAGAGAGCTCCATAGTAGCTTTAATGCGTAAAAGCAACTACCAAGATGAAAAAGAATCTAATAAAAAGTATAATTTTCAAAGAGCATGGATAAGATTCTTAACCCTCTTTATAATGGTAGGAGCATTTGTGTTAATCATGGGTTGATGTTGAGCAATAACACTAACAAATTGAAGAATATGCCAAACCCAACAAAAGAGCTTATATATTATTGGTCATTGAAAGAGTTTGTGTACAGTTGGAGTTATCCGGCTCTTATCTCACACCACTTTGATCTAATTCTAAGCCATGACAAATATAAATCAACCTCAAGGGGTCGTTTGACATCATGGATTTGGAAAGATTTGAGGAGATTTCAAATCCCCTAATATGTTTGGCACCATAAAGTAAATGGGGGTTTCAAATAGAGAGGATCTCAAATCCCTCAAAGAAGGGATTTGAAATCCAAGGTGGAAGCTTGGAATACATATAAAATTCTTCCAAGAGTTATGTGTAACATGTATGTTGCTAGGTTATTAATCTATTGGGCACATGGCCCATTGATGATGTCCCAAAACAATCAAATTATCAACTACATCACTATAATTACTATAATAGGATAATTTGTGTCATTCAAACATTGTCCATGTAAATCGATGGTTAAAAATCGTTGATTAGTCACTTGGATGTGATCTTGTGCTTGTGGCCCATCTGAGACTTGGAATTTCATCATTTTCGGGCGAAGTATATATTTCAACAGGCTTATTACAACTATTGTGTCAAACATTACATATGTACACTAATTAAAGATATTAAAGTTAATTTAGTAATTAAATTTAAATCCCTGTAAATATACTATGCATAGCTACTTTTGGATTACAAGGGATTCTAAATCCAGGTTGTCAAACACAATGGGAGGTTTCCAAATCTATGCTCTTAAATAGGCCATATGTATTCGAAATTCGAATCGAACAACACAGTTGATCCTGTGCTTTGTAGAAGCACGCTCAACGAAGATAAAATAATCACAATAACTAGATAAACTAAAATAATTAAGCAAATAAATATATAACATACCGATTTAACGTGAAAAACCCTTGTGGGAAAAAAATCATGGCACAAAGTGACATAGATCTTAACTAAAATAAAAAGCCATAGAGTTTACACCACTCATCTTCTCCGATTATAAAATCACCCGATCTCCTTTTGCAATGTGCACGTATGAAAAACCCTAACCCCTTAAGAATATTCCTTCCCAAGCCCTTACAAGTGTAGAGAACCCTCTCACCTTTTAAAACCCTTGCCCTTACAGAGAAAACACTCGCATTTTCAAACCTTAATCGTAATTAGACTTAAATACCCCGATTTTTGCAAAACCACGTAACTAAACCGAAGCCCGTTGATCAGACAGACAAACCATGCTCTACATCTAAGAAAATCCATACTCTATGGGTCAGATCGACAATATGTTAATCTGGCCGACAAAGCCCTGCTATGACTCTCAGACTGGTAGAATCCAAGGCATCCCGCATAACAATCTTCACCTTGACTTATATTCTGCTAAATTACCTTGAAGATCTCCCATACTCGCCTCTACCTTGAACGAAGACCGCTCATTACATTCTCCACCTAGAACGTAGCTTCATCCACTCCCTTATGCAAGGGTACCTAATCTCATCAATGACTAGTGAGATTGATTGAGCCCAAGTAGTGCTTGAATTTGTGGTTATTGGCTTCGTCAACATGTATATGACATTCTCGTCTGTATAAATTTTTTAAAACTAAATCTCTCCTAAAGTAATGAGTTCCTGTATCTTGTGAAACCTCACGTTAATGTGCTTGACTTTCGCATGATACATATGATTCATCACTAGATGAAAAATGCTATGATTATTGCAATGCAACCGAATCACCTCTTGCTTCAACCCGAGTTCACCAATCAAACCCTTCAAACATAATGCCTCCTTCGACAACTCCATCACAGGCATGTGTTCCACTTCGAATGTAAACAACGTTATCATAGACTATAGTGTACATCTTCAACATATCATTTCGCTTGTTAATGCGAAAACATATCCTGTAGTGGACCTCCTATTATCCAAATCTCCTACCTAATTCGAATCCACATATCCTACAACTTTTCCCGAAGCTCCATGTCCCCCGACATGATCCTAGTGTCGATCGTGCCCCTGAGATACCTGAGAATCCACTTAACAATATTCTAATCCTTCATTCCTGAATTCACCATATATCGGTTGACCATGCTAACTACCTGTGAATATCTAGCCTTATGCAAGCCATCAAATACATGAGACACCCCATTACACTCACGTACAACATCTGTGACATTTCTAAAATCTCACCATCTATGCTTGGACATGACTTGACTAACAACTTAAAGTGACTTACTCGAGGCATGCTAACTGGCTTAGCACCTTTCATGTGAAACATATCTAACACCTTTTACACATAACCATTTCGAGATAGCCACAACTATCCAGACTCTCTATCTTTGTGAATCTCCATGTTTAGGATCTTCTTCGTAGCACCCATATCATTTATATCAAACTCTTTGTTTAATCAAGGCATAAGTAAGAGTATTTCCTTCTTGTCCTTGGTAGTAATTGGCATCTTTCTTAACACCCATTTATACCCTATAGCCCCTTGACCTTTTAAAAGTTCCATTAACTCTCATGTTTGATTTCTATGTAGAGATTCTATCTCCTTCATCATAGACGACAACTACTTGTTGTCATCAATTCTAGACTTAGCCTTTTGTAAGGTGGATGGATCTCTACTCCATGTGAACAATGCGAAAGAAACCATGTCCTCAAACTCATATCAAACCGAGGATCTAATAGTTCATTTCTCCGTGTTCATAACTATATTCTCACAGGTATCATGTTGATTGTTTCGACTTGTTTGACTTGTTTCTTACTCTTGCTGAATTTCACCTTCAATAACCGACTTAACTAGCTCCGCCTACATCGATAAGCTCTTTGCATCACCATGTGTTTCTAACTTTCTTGTAGTGGCCTTGCTCGTCTTCAACATTGATACCTTATCGAAGATAACATTTTTGCTAATGACCACCTTCTGAGAAACTATATTCCAAGGCTTTTAACCCTTGACACCTTTCTTATACCTAATAAAGATGCACTTTATAGATTTGGGATCCAACTTCTTCCTTTGTCCACTTTACATGTGAACGTATGCTGAACGTCTGAAGATCCTCAATCATGAGTAATCCACATTTTTGCTTGTCCAAACTTTCTTTGCAATCTTGAAGTTCAGCGTTGTTGATGGTGATCATTTACTATATAGCATGCCATGTTAACCGTTTCTACCTAAAAGCTTTTAGGCAGTCCCGCATGCGACCGCATACTTCTCACTCTCTCCAATATAGTTCTGTTTATCCTCTCTGTCACTCCATTCTGCTGTGGGGTCCTTTGAGTTGAAAACTGCATTGTGATGCCTTATTCCTTGCATAATTCCATGAATTCCTCCTCTTTATACTCTATACCATTATTTGACCTGAGACACTAAACCTGTCTCCCAGAGTTTGTGTTTTTACTTTCATTTTTCATTTCTTGAACTTGGCAAAAACCTCAAACTTGTGCTTTAAGTAGACAAAAATCTTCATCGAGTAATTGTCTATAAAGCTCATAAAGTATTGTGCTCCTCTCGGAGACGGAACTGTCACTGTCGCCTAAACATAAGAATATATGTAATCGAGTACCCCGCTGATGGTATGTGTAGCAGCCTTGAATCTTACCCTGTACTGCTTCTTATAGATATAATACTTGCAGAAATCCACATTACATGCTTTAACTTCATTTAACCATTTTTTTTACGGAGTTCCATCATGCCCCTCTCGCTCATATGTCCTATCCACATATGCCACAAATTAGTGTTATTTATGCCAGATTCTGTGTATAAGGTGGTAGTAGCATCACCTATAACCATACTCCCAATCAACTTGTATAGATTTTCCATCTTATGTCTCTTTATTAACACTATTATACCTCTGGTGATCTTGATTATACTGCCTAATGCGGTGAATGTGCACCCGTTTGTATTTAAAACCCCTAAGAATTTCAATTTTTTCTTCAGATCTAAGACATGCCTAAAATCAAAATACTCACACTATCATAAGACTTGTAGGAATCAAACCAAGGCTTATTCAGTTATATATGATTCGAATATCCTGAATCGGGTATCCAAGTATTTGAAAGGTGATTCGTATTTAAGGAGGCTAAGAAGGGATCTCCTTTCGAGCTTTCTTTCATTATGTTACCTGATTCGCCCGTGTTCCTTTTATCCTTACTTTCTAAGTCATCCTTCCATTTCTAGTAGTATCTCTTGAAGTGCCCCTTTATGCTACAATATAAGCATTCGTCCTTAGCCCTTGATCTCGATGTAAACTTTTTTTTTTGTTAGGCCTAGATCGCTCCACGAATCTCCCACTTCCTTGACCTTCTTTTGCAACTAACCCTTTTGTCTGAGAGTCCTCATCGCTTGACTTCTTCTTCATCTTCGAAACGAGAGCCGCAATGATTTCTTTTAGCTTCATTATATTCTTCTTAAACAACAGAGAAGTGACAAGATGATCGTATAACGTGGGAAGCGATGATAAAAGTAGTATCGTTTTATCTTCATCATCGATTGTCACTTCAAGCTTTAGCAACTCGTTACATACCTTCATAAATGAGTTCGTGTGCTCTAGGAGATTGGATCATTCCTTTAGCTCGAAAAGTTATTTATTCATAAATAACTTATTAGTGAGGGACTTTGCCATGTATAAATCTTTTAGTTTCTTCCATATTTCCAAAGGTGATACCTTATTTAGAATGTTGTATTAGACAGATGGATGGTGCTCATGGCCTTCGCCCTGATTCACTCTAGTCATCATCCAACATCTTCTCTGGTTTAGTCTCTAACAATGCTTTGCTAACCCTTATGATATTAGAACATTGTTAACCTTATGCTACCTTAAACTAAAATTATTCTTTCCATCAAATTTATGGATATCGAATTTCGACCCTAATATCTTCGTTGAATCCTTGAATATCCTTAACCTAACGCTCTGATGCCACGTTGTTGGATTTAAGCGTCTCTTCTTTCACCACACTTTGATGTAACTTCAATCCACAACAAACCTGGATCAATCCTAGGTATTAGAAATTTATATTTTACACCATAGTCAATCATGCGTTTTGCAGAAGCATGCTTAGCAAAGATAGAACAATAATAATAACTAGAATAACTAAAACAATTAAGCAAGTAAATACCGAACATACTAATTTTATGAGGAAACCCCCTACGAGAAAAAATCACGGCACAAAGCGACAAATATCTTCATTATAATTAAAAGTTTTAACGTTTACACCACCTACTTTCTTCGATTACAGAATCACGCGATCTCCCCTTACAATGTGTACATAGGAAAAACCCTAGCCCCTTGAGAAAATCCATTTCTAAGTCCATAGAAGTGTAGAGAACCCCCTCACCTCGCAAAACCCATGCCCTTAGAGAGAAAACACTCATATCTTCAAACCCTAATCGCAATTGGGATTAAATACCTCAATTTCTGCAAAATCACATAACTAAATTAGAGCCCGTCGGTCGGACCGACAACCCGTTGTTGGTTGGATTGACAGACAATGCTCTGCATCTGAGAAAACCCGCAATCTATGGGTTAGATTGACAGTCTGTCAATCCAATCGACAAAGCCCTACTTTGACTCTCAAACTGGCAGAATATAAGGCATCTTGCACAATGTGTACTATGAGAAAAAAATCAAACCATATTTACTTCTATGTATGTATGACTTAACATAAACATAAAACCATACCTTAAAGATGATTGGAGATCAATTGTTGTGGTGCATTTGCTCTTTCTTCTTATAATCTTTACCACCAGCACACCTATAATTTAAACTCTATCTACCAAGGAAGTTTTCATAAAGCGTGGAACTCTGTGGGTCTTCTAAACTATTCATTTTTTTGTAGGCTTTAGGATATTGTTGCCTAACTTTTCTTCTCATAGAGGAATCTTTATGGGTCAATCCCTATTTGTTACTTCATTAGGTAATACCCGTGATATACTTTCCTAACCATTCAAGGTATTTAAAACTTTTGTAGATGTTTAATGAATTTTAAATGTTCTTTTTCATGTGTACACTACACATGGATATATGCAACTGCATTGACTCGTGCTATTATACACACCTTTTAGGCACCGCCTTTAAGGTCCACCATATCTCACAACCTTGATTAATCAATCTAAAAACAAATCAAAACTTTCATTTTTTAAAAAACAATGCACATGATGATTTCAAAATTAATTATTTAATCAAAATAAAATATTAAAAAAAAACAAGTTTAGCCAACTATATTTATCAATCATTCATATTCCTTATATAAGACTAAAGCGGTAGAGGTTTTATGTCATTAGTTGTGAATCCCATTACTCGTAGGAGACTTGATTAATTGTCAAACTCACTATGATCCACCTAAAAGGCCCACATATCGGTAAATCAGCATAATTAAATAAATTCCCACTAAAACCCTAGCGTCTCTCAAGTCTAAGTACAAGCATAGGAAGTACGAAATAACATGAGGAAGTAAAATCCAGGTTAACTCCCTGGATCGATCACATGCACCTACTTATCATGTAAGGACATTGTCTCATGGTTGAGACTCACCACACGCTCAACAATCACACTGTGCCCATGGATAAGCTTTCCTAACCTATTCACTGGCTATGATTAATAATTTAATTATTTGAAGAATTAAAAAAGTTAGGTCTCATAATGTATTTCACATTAAACTTGTTTTACTCTATTTTTTAATGATACAGAAACCTCTAAAGTCTCTCAATCAAATTCATATCAATCATATTTATTCTATGTAAATAAAACGATGAAACCTCTAAATTTATTTTACACACACACACACAGAAAAGCCCAAGTCAAGCCCAAACCCAAGCCCACGAATATGCCATTACAACCCACCCAACCCTTAAAATGATCAAATAGCTGAACATTCATAATCCATCCAGTAATCAAGTGGACCACACTTACACAAGGAAATATACATTTTAGAGGAATGAAACTAATGGATTGTACTGGCATATTCGTGGGATATAACACATGTACTTGGTAAAGTAGGGTGGATTGGGTTTGGTCGAGCTGAGTTAGGCTAAATGACTTGAACCTAAACCCCGGCTCGAGAATTCATCAGGCCACACATGCGAAACCAAGCCCGGCACATGGGCTAAGATGGTAGGTCCAAGCCTAGCTCAAAGTTGAGTTAGGTGGGCTACCAGGCCCATTCCCATCTTTACTTCAAGCAAGGGAGCTAAGTTTCCAATTCATCCAATAAATACTAGCAGTTTGATGCCAATGAGGTAATTGCACAGGATAACATTCAAATACGTTAGACTGTAGAAGCAAAACTTAGTATTGCTATAAGATTTGCGATTTGCTGTTTAATGGGTCATTCTACATCAGTGATTTTGAGTGGACAGAAGATTGCAAAACAATCAAGCTCATACAATAATGGCGGAAATATTAGGTGGTTCAAGTATGCATTTTTACTTCTAATTCTATATTTTGATGCAATGGATTACGTGAAAATCAGATTCTCCAATTACACATGATATCAGAGCAGAGTTAACTATGCATCAAGTGCGAGGTTTTCTTGATTAAATTCATGCATATTATTTTCCATCCTAGCATGTATTAAGAGCGTTGTTTTGGTCATTGAATGGTTTCCTCGACACCCTAGATCATGTTCTGGCAGCCTTATGTATATACTGACCAAGGGTGAATAGAGCTTGTGAGAAAATTTGGATTATATTGAGAGAGAAATACAACCCCCCGTGTTGTGTTTCAGCTATGGTGGACATGGAGTACGGTGGTTGATTCCTTCTCTAGCACCTATGTGATACATACATGGCTCTAGTTTCATGCCTGGGATTTATTGGATTTCATATGTAGGCCACAAATTGACGAGAAACTTGGATTGCATTCTCAGTTACTCTGTTGGGTCCACACGCGATGTATGTATCTTATCCAAGCCATCCATGCATTTTTCAGCTCATTTTAAGGCATGATGCCAAAATTTAAGTATATGTAAAGCTAAAGTGGACCACACCACAAGAAAGTGGGGATAATGATGTCCACCGTTGAAACCTTCTTAGGGCGATATTTATTTGTTATCAAACCTGTTTATTTCGTCACAAAGACATGGATGAAGGGAAAACACAAATATCATCTTGATCCAAAACTTCTGTGACTTGAGCTTTGGATATGCTTCAATTTTGGGCTCATGCTCTAAAATAACTGGAAAAACAGACCAAAGTGACTTTTTGAGAGAGATGGATAATTAGAATTGTGGCAACCATCACATGACGGAAGGTCTAAATTAGTAATAACACCATTGGTAATATGGTCAATATAGACTGCTATTTCCTTTCTTATTGATCTGAACGCTAGAATCACCTAAGTGATTTTTTAAAAGGAATGGGCCTTCAAAGGTGGGACCACATTTTGGATTTCTAGATCAATGGTTACCATTTTTAATATGATTAATATGGACCACCCCATTTAAGTAAGCATTGATTGACGGTTAGTATCATTTGAGCGGATGAGCAATCAAGGATAGGAACTACACGATCGATGTCATAGATTAATGATCAGAACATTTGTAGCATGATCTCTATGGGCTGCCAAATTCCCTAAGCATTGATTGGAAGAACATGATCATTCAACCAAAGTGATTTTCCAAGAGGGATGGACAATCAAAGGTGTGGCCCACATGATGGATGTTCTAGATATTAAGGCAACATTTGAGGAATCCTTGGTGGGTATTAGAATGAAGCTCTGTGCCCACTTTTTGGGTATTTCAATGATCGGTGGAAATTTAAATTGCCAGGATTTTCACTGATTACAACACCCAGGCATCTAAATTCCACCAATTCAAACCACCCCAAATAGGGACCGGATCGTATGGATGACTGAGATAAGCGAAATGGATCTAAGGAGCCCAAATGCAACTACATGCACTGAAAGGTTTCCCCTACACTCAGCCCACTGGATCACTACACTAAGGGCCTGTTTGGATTCGCATATAGTATTGTATTGTATTGTATTTGGGAACTATTCATGTATACATTGGACGCTTTTCAGAATACATCCAAATGACCATGCCATTATTCAATGTTTGGATAGGACGTATTGTTCAGTAAGTATACAATTTCTTGTACTATGCAATGTTTGGATATGACGTATTAAACCTACGTATTGTACCGTACTTCAACATCTATATGTTCACTCCCCAAGTGCAGGGTTGTGATGTAGTAATAACTCGGTAAGACCGAGGTCGAATCCCAAGGGACTGAAACTTGTACGTTATCTAAAACTAACCAGAACTAGAACTAGATTAAGATGAAATCTAAACTGAATGTAATTTAAGAAATAATGGTGAAATAATTATCTAAACTTGAGAGAAATCAGGAGAAGGGAACTAGGGATTCAGAGGATCCACTTGTAGAGATCAGGGAGAATTTATGCTTGCATCAAAAATCATGAAAATTACTGAACTGGCGTTGATCTAGTTTTCAAAGAGATGAAAGGTGTATGAATTAGAATGGATTCCATCACCAAACCATGCCCACAGACTATGTTAAACAACAGAATTAAACTAATTACCAACCAATCATATGTATGAAGGTTAGGAAGGGTACCGTCATCCGACCATGCCCAGGAGACTATGGTGAACAACAGGGCTTCCTGACATCATAAACATTAAAGAGAACGGAAATATTCAAAGCCATTGCAGACCCATTGTAATTTCAGTCACAACAGACCATTAAAAACCTAAAACATTCCCATATTAATTAACTAAAATCAACGTCAATTCATGAATTAAAATTAAAATAAAATCAAATCTCCCATCTCACTACAAGCTTCACCTCCTAGCCCTAGCTAGGAGGATTTAGCCTGCCATGGATGGGCTCAATCCAAATAAATAAAGAGAAAAAGAAAAGGAAAAGAAAAGGGAAAGAAAAAACCAAGCTCCTCTCTCTCTCCTCTGCCCACGTTGAAACCCAAGCTCGAGCCCTCTGTTCTTCCTCCCAAGACCTTGAATGAATGCTCCCCACGTCCAAAAACCTCTTTTTATAGCTGCTGGAAGGCTGGAGTCAGTGACAGAGTTGTAGCAGGACACGGAGTGCAATTTTCGCAGCCAAGTTTGGTACCATGAAACACGCCACTTTCCTCGCTCAAATTCCAAAGAAACACCGTCCTTTAGTACTTTCTTGGGTCCTCTACATGATAGACGGTTCAGATCTGCCATATGATCAAAGATGGTGGCCCAAAACCGCCTGAAAAAATCGATTTTCGCGGATGTGCGAAACCTTTCGCACCATTTCGCTGTTGTGGTCGGTGGGCCCCACAGAAGCATTTTCTGGAAAATCCACCCCGTCCATTGGATTCAGAACGAAATTTCAGTCAAGAATGGGTGGTTTTGAACGTCCATTGACGTGTCCCAGAGAAGAAATCACAAAAGAATCAGTTTTGAACGTTACCGAGCAGCCCTTTTGTGGCCTCTGTATCTCACACGTGTGCACGCATGGGTGAAAAGTGACAACATGGTTTTGTAGTGCTCGAAGCCCTCTACACGGTGGACGGATCAGATTGAGCTTATGGGTCACGTGTGGGGCCCACATCTGATCGCAAAAACGGCCAGCGGCCGTGCGTCCGCTGCACGCGAAAGCGGAAGTTTCTTCCGCTGTGATGATCGATGGGGTCCACTGAGCTTTAATTTGAAAAATCTACACCGTCCATTAGCTTCAGGACGAAAAACCGTTCAGATATGCTTCGTTTTGGATCAGTTTCGGTGTGGCCCATGTGAATCTTCATTCCGCCGTCCATCTTCTTTTCAACGGCTAGGATCTTGCAATCGCCTGCATGGAACCAAAAGGACAGCTAGGCGTTAGTGTTGGCCGTCTCGTGGACCGAATGAGCGGTCCTCATGATTCTTTTGAACGATGCATGAGGCCCACTAAGCAGAACCGATGGTCGGTTTGCGGACGCTGAAGAAGGAAATTTCCTTCTTCGAGTCTGGTCGGTCAAAGGTCGGTTTGACCCTGGTGGAAGTTCAGTGCACAGCCGGTGCAATTGTGTATTATGCACACACTATTTGGATAGGGTCCACTGCACTGTTCTTGAGACATCCAATCCGTCCATCCCTTTTCTCATATGATTTTAACGGTTGAGACCAAAATTAAGGTACATCCAGTTATCTGGCGGGCCTGAAATCGGCGATTTATAGGCTGATCTGTCCGTTGGCCCACTTCTGTAGGGATTCAGGAGCTGAAATTTGAGGTGTACGGTTCATTTGTGGTCCTTAGGTGATGTATGAAATTCAGAGCCGATCGGATGGTGGGAACTCTGCAATCTTGCATTCTGGACCAATTTTGGGCCATTTGAACGTCAGTTTCTCGATTTTCTCGGGTTTCTGACGTGTAAATCTGTCGATCCTGCTCCCCTTGGGTCCGTCCCTTGCCTTGGTGATCATCAGAGCGTTAAATCCAAGCTTTTAGCATTATTTTCTAATTTAAGCTCCTAAATTCAACCTGCAGCATAAACACGATTAAATCGGCCTTTAAACAGTATCTTATACGTAAATTCAGGAAATAACCGGGGTCTAATATGCAATATTTGACCCTCAACACAACCCCCAACCAGCATTTTGCTAGTCCCGAGCAAAATATGCGAAAAATAAGTTGAGAATTACAGAATAATTTCCTATGAAATCGAGTGAGATTTTGAACAAAATACGAGAAATTTAATATTCATGAATGTTAGAAATTGTTTTCTCCTGAGCTCAAGCGCACGGTAGACTTCATAATCAAGTGTAAAGTATTAATCCATAAATTAGAAAAATTTTAAACATTGAGATCCATGGATGTATAGTGTAATCTCAGCTAATCACATTAAGATTGAATTTGTTATTTCAGGATCTCATTGGTAACCAGCAAGAGAATTCATGATAACCAAACTTGCTTCATAAATTTCATATTTTGATCTTTTCAACTTTTTATTTTTCCATTAATAGTCATGCCAAAAAGAGGAATCAAATCCTTACCAATAGGGAGCAAACCTATAGCAAAAGACCAATTACCTATTTTTTTTTTTTTTTTTTTTTTTTTTTTTTTTTTGAATGTTTAACCTTGGGGAATCAAACCTTCACCTGTAGGGAGCAAACCCATGGTGAAGATTAATTGCCCAACCTATTCAATTTTTATACCATGATGGCAAGATATTTCAGGCTGGTTCCTTTCGTGCTTAGTGATTACCAAATTAATCCTTCGATATGGAACTGAAATCTTAATGTGTCAGCAAGACGTGTCCTGAAATCATGATTCAATCAATGTTTACAACTTCTAATCATGGATTAATAATTCACTTAACTATGAAATCTAACAGATACGGAATCCAAGAGTCATAAATCCACCATTATGTACCTTGAAAATCTAAATTAGGGATATCTGTCAAAATCACTGCGAATTCATAAAAATTTTCAGAAAAATTCAAAATTTTTTTCACAATTGTTGCTCAAGACCAAGAAAATACTGATTAGGTTACCTAATTTCCCACCCCCAACCTAAAATCTACATTGTCCTCAATGTAAAAGATATGAGCATGCAATGCACCTGGGACAACGAAAGTAAATGAGAAGTGATGAGAAGATAGTACCTGAATAACGAATCAAGAGAGTTTCCAATAGATCACGGCATGGAAGCTTGTCAGCATGAGAGAGAAAGCAGAACAAAAATAACAAAAATAAAATCCTACCTATACCACTTTCGCAGGTGCTCTCGATTGCATTTAGCGTATGCAACAAGCCTTTAAACCCCTAGGTTACCCCTAGTGGACGAGTTGTAGTCTCGTGAGGGTTTGCAGTAATGTTACCCACAAACATTGAACTAACTAACCTATGAAAGCGATAAACCTACCTATACCTCCATCAGACTAGGAGATCAGTCCTGGTAAACAGGAGCAATCAGAGGCATGGACATGTCCTCTGAATCAAATGTCTCAACAAATGGCTTTAATCGATGTCCATTTACTTTAAACTCCTTGCCATTGTCGGGATCTCTTATCTCGACGGCCCCATGAGGATAAGCAGTAACAACAATGTAAGGGCCGGTCCAACGAGATCGAAGCTTACCCGGAAAGAGATGTAGTCGAGAGTCATACAAGAGGACTTTCTAACCTAGCGTGAATGATTTCCGTAGAATATGTTGATCATGAAACGCCTTCATCCTGTCCTTGTAAATTCTCGAGTTTTCGTACGCATCGTTCCGGATTTCTTCAAGTTCATTTAACTGAAGTTTGCGTAGCGAGCCAGCGTTGTCCAGATTGAAATTCAGATTTTTGATCGCCCAGTATGCTTTATGTTCCAATTCCACCGGCAAGTGACAGGCTTTCCCATAGACAAGTCTAAAGGGAGATGTTCCAATAGGAGTTTTGAAAGCAGTACGGTACGCCCATAACGCATCGGTCAATCGGATTGACCAGTCCTTACGATCAGGGTTAACCGTTTTCTCTAGGATATGTTTGATCTCCCTATTGGAAATCTCAGCTTGTCCACTTGTCTGTGGATGGTATGGGGTGCTCACCTTATGAGAGATACCGTATTTCTTCATTAAGCTCTCAAATGGTCTATTGCAGAAGTGTGAGCCCCCGTCACTAATGATGGCTCGAGGTGTTCCGAACCGCGACAGGATATTTTCTTTCAAAAATTTAATGACCGTGCAATGGTCATTTTTGCGGCACGGAATTGCTTCGACCCATTTAGTGACATAGTCTACGGCGAGCAAAATATACAGATATCCAAATGATTGGGGGAATGGTCCCATGAAATCAATGCCCCAACAATCAAATGCTTCTATAATAAGGATGGGATTCAAGGGCATCATATTTCGACGGGACAATGCTCCCAATTTCTGACAACGCTCACAAGCCTTGCAAAACTCATGAGTGTCCCTGAACATAGTGGGCCAGTAGAAGCCACACTGTAAAATCTTGGCCGTGGTCTTTTTAGCAGAAAAGTGACCACCACAGGCTTGTGAGTGACAGAAGGAGATGACACTCTGATGTTCATCGTCTGATACGCATCTCCTTAAGATTTGGTCTGGGCAATATTTAAACAAATATGGATCGTCCCAGAAAAAGTTACGCACCTTGGTAAAGAATTTCTTCTTATCTTGTGACGTCCAGTGTGTCGGTATGGCACCTGTAGCAAGATAATTAGCAATATCAGCGAACCAAGGTGAATGGGAGACTCTAAACAGTTGTTCATCAGGGAACATGTCATTAATATGGGTCGCCTCAAGGGAATCAGAGGTATTAAGGCGAGAAAGATGATCGGCCACTACGTTCTCTACTCCCTTTTTATCTTTAATTTTCAAATCAAATTCTTGGAGTAGAAGGATCCATCGTATTAGGCGAGGCTTAGAATCATTCTTAGAAAGAAGATACTTAAGTGCCGCGTGATCTGTGTAAATGATGATCTTGGATCCGATCAGGTAGGACCTAAATTTGTCCAAAGCGAACACTACGGCTAAGAGTTCCTTTTCCGTAGTCGAGTAGTTCACTTGGGCAGGATTTAGAGTCCTACTTGCGTAGTGAATAACGTAAGGCCGCTTATCTTTTCTCTGGCCTAGAACCGCTCCAAGAGCATAATCAGAGGCGTCGCACATAAGTTCAAAAGGAAGACTCCAGTCAGGTGGCTGCATGATAGGTGCAGTGGTTAGCATGCCCTTAAGCTTAGTGAAAGCTTCTTGGCACTGCTCAGTCCACTCGTATGGTGTATCCTTTTGAAGAGGATTACATAAAGGACGAGAGAGGAGACTAAAATCCTTTATGAATCGTCTGTAAAAGCCTGCGTGTCCTAAGAAGGATCGCACATCTCTGATGTTCTTGGGTGGAAGTAGGTTAGAGATAAGATCGATTTTTGCCTTATCTACCTCGATTCCTTTGGACGAGATGATATGCCCAAGGACAATTCCCTTTTGAACCATAAAATGGCACTTCTCCCAGTTAAGTACCAAATTTTTTTCTTCACATCTTTTCAGCACACATTTAAGACTTGCTAAGCATTCGCTGAAAGATGAACCAAAAACAGAGAAATCGTCCATGAAGACCTCTAGATATTTCCCCACCATGTCAGAAAAGATACTCGTCATGCATCGCTGAAAGGTGGCAGGGGCATTACATAGCCCGAATGGCATCCTTCTATAAGCAAAGGTGCCATAGGGACATGTAAATGTGGTCTTTTCCTGATCTTCAGGGGCGATTTCAATCTGATTATAATCTGAATACCCGTCAAGGAAACAATAATAGGAATGACCAGCTAGCCTTTCTAGGATTTGATCAATGAAGGGTAAAGGAAAGTGGTCTTTCCTTGTGACGGTATTCAGCTTTCTGTAGTCAATGCACATTCTCCAACCAATAGTAACTCTGGTCGGCACGAGTTCATTATTGGCATTGGCTACGATGGTGATCCCGGACTTCTTAGGAACTACCTGAGTTGGACTCACCCATTGACTATCGGATATGGGGTAAATGATCCCCACTTCCAATAGTTTGAGAACCTCGGCCTTAACCACTTCCTTCATGTTTGGATTTAGTCTACGTTGTGATTGCCGAACAGCCTTTGCATTGTCCTCAAGATATATACGGTGAGTACAAATCGATGGGTTAATTCCCTTGAGGTCCGCTATCGTCCATCCAAGAGCTCCCTTATGCTCAATGAGAGTAGATATCAGCATACTCTCCTGTTCTTTTTCCAGGTGGGCAGAGATCACCACCGGGTATGTCTCATCTTGACCTAAATAGACATATTTTAAATCAGAGGGCAAAGGTTTTAGGTCAAGCTTCGGTGGCTTGAGGTTAGACGGTAGAGGCACTACATAAGTTTGGGACAATTCTTCAATGTGTGGCCTCCACCGGTTAACTTCAAGTACCGGTGCAGTATCAAGCATGGCACACGTCTCCCTAATTATATCATCATCAAGATCATGGGAGTGGGCCAGGCACGTCTCTAGAGGATCAGAGGATAAGGTGAGAGATGTTCTATCTTCCACAAAAGAATCAATCATGTTAACATCGTGGAAATCGTCATCATCCTCTGAGTTGCTGCCGTTATTGAAAAAGATATTCGATTCCAATGTCAAATTTCCAAAGGACATAGTCATGACACCATTCCTGCAATTGATAATTGCATTTGAAGTGGACAGGAATGGGCGACCAAGAATGACGGGAATCTGAGTGCTCGTGTCATTGATGGGTTCGGTGTCCAAGATGATAAAATCAACAGGGTAGTAGAATCTATCCACCTGGACCAACACATCCTCGATGATCCCTCTTGGTATACGAACAGAACGATCAGCAAGTTGTAGTGTGGTTCGAGTGGGTTTTAATTCACCCAACCCTAACTGTTGGTATACCGAATAGGGAATTAGATTGACGCTCGCTCCTAAGTCAAGAAGTGCGTGATCAATTCGATAGTTCCCGATTACACATGATATGGTTGGGCAACCGGGATCTTTGAATTTTTGCGGCACATCTTGTTTTAGGACGGCACTCACTTTCTCAGTCAAGGAGATTTTCTTTTGAACACTTTTCCGTCGTTTGGTAGTACATAAGTCCTTTAGAAATTTAGCATATAAAGGAATCTGTTTTACAACATCAAGCAGAGGAATATTGACTTTTACTTGTTTCAACACCTCTAGGATATCCTGAGAGTTAGATAGACGTTTTGGTTCAACCAACCGTTGGGGAAACGGAGCAACTGGCTTCTCTAGAGGTTCCGGTTCAAATTTTTGTGGGGCACCACTAGATCCATCATTGTTGTCCTCTTCTGGTTCTTGAGGCTTTTCGGGCCTAACCGGAAGGGTTTTATCAATAACCTCCCCACTCCTAAGAGTGGTGATGGATTTAGCATGCCCCATTTGATTTGAAGAGCTGGGATCACTATCTCCATAATGCGGTTTAGGATTGGGAAGAGGTTGAGCTGGGAAGCTCCCCTTGTTTCCAATCGTATTTTCAGCCTTAAGTTCAAGTATTGCTTTCGTAAGGTCTTGAAAGGCTTGCATCATACCCTGATTGAAAAGCTCTTGCTTTTGAAAATGTTTTAGAACCAAATCCTCTTGAGGTTTCTCTTGAGTTGGATTTTGGTTTAAGAAACCTTGAGGTGTAGCCGTTGGTCCATTCCTCCAACTGAAATTTGGATGATTTTTCTAACCAGGGTTGTACGTATTAGAGGGTGGTCCATTGAAAGGTCTTTGATAGTTATTTACGGCATTAGATTGTTCATTCAATACTTCTCGAAAGGCAGGTATTGAAGGACAATTTTCAGTAGTATGAATGTTGCAATCACAGATGCCGCAAATACTTTCATTAACCTTTTCCTTCCTTCCTTCCATGGCCTCAAATTTTCTGGTGAGATTGGCCACCTTAGCATTTAGATCATTATCCTCTTTCAGGAGATATATTCCTCCTTTTTCCCTTGAATGAGTCGGCCTAGACGTAGTGTTCGTCCTTGGGTAATAGTCCCATGATTGTGTTTTTTCAGCGAGACTATCGAGGTAATCCCATACCTCGTCGACATTTTTATTTATGAATTCTCCGTTACACATTGTCTCGACCATTTGGCGCATGGAAGATGTTAGCCCATCATAGAAAAAATTTGTAATGCGCCATATTTCAAAGCCATGTTGTGGGCATGCATTGACTAGATCCTTGAACCTTTCCCAACATTGGAAGAATGTTTCATCTTCCTTTTGGGCAAAGTTCATGATTGCTCTCCTGAGGGTAATTGTCTTATGATGTGGGAAAAATTTCTTTATAAATTCCCTCTGCATATCATTCCATGTGCCAATGGATCTAGGACGCAGTGAATGTAACCACGTCTTGGCTTTTTCTTTCAAGGAAAATGGAAAGAGTTTCAGCCTAATAGTATCCTCAGATACATTAGGAAAGTATAAGGTGCCTATGATTTCATCGAACTCTTTCAGATGCAAGTATGGTTCTTCAGACTCAAGCCCATGGAACTTAGGAAGGAGTTGGATAACCCCTGGCTTGATGTCCATATGTCCTGTATTCTCAGGAAAAATCATGCATGAGGGCGTACTCACCCCCGCCGGTTGTAAATAATCTCGTAAAGTACGAGGCGGGGGTGCCTGATGCACCTCATTCTCATCATGTACTTCCTCAACCCCTGGTTGGGGTAGTGCTTGAGGTTGATTTTCAGCCATAACGTCCTCTAACTCAGGAGAATTCAAGTGGTGTCTAGTCCTGCGATGGACAGTCAACCCCTCAACTAATCCTCCTTCAGTCCCGAGACGTCGAGTGTTGTCGCGTGCCCACTGGGGCATAAAACACACTCAGCCCTCAATTTCTAACTTAAACCTAAGAGAGGAAGAAGAAATCTAGAAAATAAAAGGGAAAGATGGAAAGAAGTTACCAAATTTGGAGTCCTAGGTTAAGAATCTGCAAAACAAAACAAAATAAGTTAGTTTCTAAGAATAGAAAGTCCTAATTAAGAGTAAACTAATTTCTAGAAAAAAAAGAAGAAATTCTAAAGAAAGAGAAATTAGAAAGAGCTTACTAAATTAGAAGTTTCCTACAAAACAGAAAAAAAATTAGGTTAGTTCTAAAAATCAGATAGAATGAAGAATAGTAAGTTTCTAACGTTAGGAAAAATTTCTAACAAGGAAAATAACTACTTCTAAACCTAGAATTAAAAATTCTAAAGAAAATCTAATCTTAAACTAATCCCAAAACTAATTAATTTCAGAAAAATGTAGCCGACAGTCCCCGGCAACGGCGCCAAAAACTTGTTCACTCCCCAAGTGCAGGGTTGTGATGTAGTAATAACTCGGTAAGACCGAGGTCGAATCCCAAGGGACTGAAACTTGTACGTTATCTAAAACTAACCAGAACTAGAACTAGATTAAGATGAAATCTAAACTGAATGTAATTTAAGAAATAATGGTGAAATAATTATCTAAACTTGAGAGAAATCAGGAGAAGGGAACTAGGGATTCAGAGGATCCACTTGTAGAGATCAGGGAGAATTTATGCTTGCATCAAAAATCATGAAAATTACTGAACTGGCGTTGATCTAGTTTTCAAAGAGATGAAAGGTGTATGAATTAGAATGGATTCCATCACCAAACCATGCCCACAGACTATGTTAAACAACAGAATTAAACTAATTACCAACCAATCATATGTATGAAGGTTAGGAAGGGTACCGTCATCCGACCATGCCCAGGAGACTATGGTGAACAACAGGGCTTCCTGACATCATAAACATTAAAGAGAACGGAAATATTCAAAGCCATTGCAGACCCATTGTAATTTCAGTCACAACAGACCATTAAAAACCTAAAACATTCCCATATTAATTAACTAAAATCAACGTCAATTCATGAATTAAAATTAAAATAAAATCAAATCTCCCATCTCACTACAAGCTTCACCTCCTAGCCCTAGCTAGGAGGATTTAGCCTGCCATGGATGGGCTCAATCCAAATAAATAAAGAGAAAAAGAAAAGGAAAAGAAAAGGAAAAGAAAAAACCAAGCTCCTCTCTCTCTCCTCTGCCCACGTTGAAACCCAAGCTCGAGCCCTCTGTTCTTCCTCCCAAGACCTTGAATGAATGCTCCCCACGTCCAAAAACCTCTTTTTATAGCTGCTGGAAGGCTGGAGTCAGTGACAGAGTTGTAGCAGGACACGGAGTGCAATTTTCGCAGCCAAGTTTGGTACCATGAAACACGCCACTTTCCTCGCTCAAATTCCAAAGAAACACCGTCCCTTAGTACTTTCTTGGGTCCTCTACATGATAGACGGTTCAGATCTGCCATATGATCAAAGATGGTGGCCCAAAACTGCCTGAAAAAATCGATTTTCGCGGATGTGCGAAACCTTTCGCACCATTTCGCTGTTGTGGTCGGTGGGCCCCACAGAAGCATTTTCTGGAAAATCCACCCCGTCCATTGGATTCAGAACGAAATTTCAGTCAAGAATGGGTGGTTTTGAACGTCCATTGACGTGTCCCAGAGAAGAAATCACAAAAGAATCAGTTTTGAACGTTACCGAGCAGCCCTTTTGTGGCCTCTGTATCTCACACGTGTGCACGCATGGGTGAAAAGTGACAACATGATTTTGTAGTGCTCGAAGCCCTCTACACGGTGGACGGATCAGATTGAGCTTATGGGTCACGTGTGGGGCCCACATCTGATCGCAAAAACGGCCAGCGGCCGTGCGTCCGCTGCACGCGAAAGCGGAAGTTTCTTCCGCTGTGATGATCGATGGGGTCCACTGAGCTTTAATTTGAAAAATCTACACCGTCCATTAGCTTCAGGATGAAAAACCGTTCAGATATGCTTCGTTTTGGATCAGTTTCGGTGTGGCCCATGTGAATCTTCATTCCGCCGTCCATCTTCCTTTCAACGGCTAGGATCTTGCAATCGCCTGCACGGAACCAAAAGGACAGCTAGGCGTTAGTGTTGGCCGTCTCGTGGACCGAATGAGCGGTCCTCATGATTCTTTTGAACGATGCATGAGGCCCACTAAGCAGAACCGATGGTCGGTTTGCGGACGCTGAAGAAGGAAATTTCCTTCTTCGAGTCTGGTCGGTCAAAGGTCGGTTTGACCCTGGTGGAAGTTCAGTGCACAGCCGGTGCAATTGTGTATTATGCACACACTATTTGGATAGGGTCCACTGCACTGTTCTTGAGACATCCAATCCGTCCATCCCTTTTCTCATATGATTTTAACGGTTGAGACCAAAATTGAGGTACATCCAGTTATCTGGCGGGCCTGAAATCGGCGATTTATAGGCTGATCTGTCCGTTGGCCCACTTCTGTAGGGATTCAGGAGCTGAAATTTGAGGTGTACGGTTCATTTGTGGTCCTTAGGTGATGTATGAAATTCAGAGCCGATCGGATGGTGGGAACTCTGCAATCTTGCATTCTGGACCAATTTTGGGCCATTTGAACGTCAGTTTCTCGATTTTCTCGGGTTTCTGACGTGTAAATCTGTCGATCCTGCTCCCCTTGGGTCCGTCCCTTGCCTTGGTGATCATCAGAGCGTTAAATCCAAGCTTTTAGCATTATTTTCTAATTTAAGCTCCTAAATTCAACCTGCAGCATAAACACGATTAAATCGGCCTTTAAACAGTATCTTATACGTAAATTCAGGAAATAACCGGGGTCTAATATGCAATATTTGACCCTCAACACTATACAGAACGAATTTTTTTTTTTTTTAATTTCAATGTCTATTTGGAAGAGTTGGTGCCCTTCATCAGTTGATATCATTAATCCCAGACGTCCAACATGATTACGTACATTGTGTAACCCTATCCAACCATCCATATGGTTCACGTTAATGAGGCCCACTTGCCGATATTGAGTGTGACAAAATCAAGCAACCGATGGAAGGCTCTGATTTACAAAGTAATATGATAGTGAGGCCCACTTTGTTTGAAAAACAGGGGCCAGTTGTGGACAACAAAAGAAGTGGATTGAAACAATCAAAATCTAAGGGTCTAAAAAGTTAAAAAAAAATACCCAACGAGGTATGGGTGAATGGTCTTCACCGTAGGTTTTCTCCCTATAGATGAGGGTTCGATTCCCCTCCTTGGCTTTACCTAATACACATGGTTGTAGGTGATTGCGTGTATTCGTAGGGATTAATCTCACTTCAAAAAGAGGTGGGAACAACTGTGTCTTCAAAAAAAAAAAAAAAAAGTTAAAAAAAATGGGGCCAGAGAATTCAAAACCCCTCTCACCTTTACTAGACTGCATCTTCTCCTCTTCTTATTCTTCAGTCGCTGGAAATTGCAGCAGACGAGAAATTACGGAGAATTTTGCCTTCTCGTGATCAATTGAAGACTGAGATTTGTTTTCCGCGACGAACTGAGATCAGAGATGTTGCAAGTGAGAAACATGGAGAGTGAGAGAGACGTCGTTGATGGAAGTAACACAGCAACAGTAGTGCAGCAGGAACTGTGAAATTATACGAAAGTGGCCGCATTTTGCAATATTGCACGCGTGTTTTACGTTTTGAAAAGTGGGGCCTATTAATTGATAATCCATACCATTCATCAAATTTTTCATACCTTGGATGGAGTTTATAAAAAAAAAGAAACTTTATAGATTCAAATACTCTTTCTAATTGTGGGCCACAACAATGGTCACCAATCAACTAAAGAAAGGCCCTAAAAATGATATTTTAAGGTTCCAATCTTGGAATTTTTTCGTATATTCTTCATTCAAGGTCATAATCGACAAAATAATGGTCTGGATTACTTTATTATGGGGCCCACATGTTTGAATTGAATAACCGCGTATGCTTGCAAGAATGCGGGCGTGTACTGGATAATTCGAAACACAGGCTTCCTTGTGTGTTCCTTTAGCTAGTGTAGGATATTGGCCTATTACAGTGCATTGAAGAGAGCGTGTGCATGGCAGCAGCGTCTAATGACAATGCTCTACCGCCATTTCAAAATTTTGGTTTTTGAAAGTATCTGCGCGCATTGGATTCTTAGCATTTCAATTCCAAACCAAACAACGTACGCGTCAAATCAAGACTATTAAAACCATACAACACCTGCTAATACACGAATCCAAACAGGCCCTAAGCTAAAACACCCATCTATCCATCATTCAGTCCACACAACTTCAACTGAAAAACCTGCCAAACAGGAATATGTTTATTATGAATGCATGTAGCATGTCCAGAGGATGAGGAAAATGTGAATCACCTGTTCATTCATTGTGCAGTTACCTACTTTGTTTTCATACAGTTTTTGGGTTTCTTTGGTATCAGATGGCCGAATGCGAGGCTCGATTGTAGACCTATTTGACGCATGAAATTCTGATGCTCAAGGAAACAAGGAAGCGGATTGTAGGACGGATTTCCCCGTTTGTAGTGATTTGATCAATTTGGAAAGAGCACAACAACACGGTTCTTTTTAAAACAGGTCCAAGTGGAAAGAAGCAATGTTTCCAAAGGTTAGTTTTTTCCTACCTTTCCAAAAAAATCAATTTAAAACAGTTCTTAATTTCAGATTGAATCTCAAACCCATGTGCTGCCCGGACTCAAGAGTCGTGCCAACATGGTTTGATAAGTTGGAGCTGTCAAGCGGAGTACATGAAAGAGGAATTATACGATCCTCGACCTGAGGAAATGAAGGTATTCGGTTTGTGAGGGCCCACGGTATGGGTGATCCAGACCATTGGCCTTATGGAATGTGCCACAAATCTTTCCAAGATCGGAAGATCCCATCCACCAATTGAGGCCCTTCAACCGAACGCAAACCATTTCTGTTTTCTCTTCACAATCGTCCATGTGAGATTAGACCCGCAGTTTGAATCACTGAATCCCATGCCCCACTTGCACAAAACCACAAACCTGGGCACACTGCATATCCTTGGGTCGAGGATCAGACAATTCGTCACACAAGCACAATACAACAGTTCTAGAAAACAAGAAATCTTAACAATGGATGTAATAGCTTATGGATTCAATGAACAGAACTAAGTATGTATTTTGAATTCACACCAACACCCAGTCTCTTAAATGATATTTAACAATAAAATCATGGTAAACAAATACAACACCATTTCACAGATGCTTATGATAAAAAGAAATTAATAAAAAATAAAAAATACTGCAGCTGTTATTTTATACACTTAATGAGCAGCTGAACTCCAATCTACAATATGAAAACCGCACACAAGGGTCCCACAAGCAAGCTCTATGGGCTCTTTCCGTCATCTTGATGTTGTAAATAGCTGGCTCCCAAGCTTCACGGTAGGAGTGCCCTCACCCATGACCGTCGTCAAGCTCATTTCCCTTTCTAGTATGTGGTCGAGCTCTGTCACCACATTATTCATGTTGGGGCGTCTCTCGCTCGACGGGTTCATGCATTGGGCTGTCAGGTGTATAAAATCTTTGATGCCTTCGGCTGTGAAATTCTCACTCAATCTAGGATCGATAATGGCAGCAATGTTGCTCACGTCCTGATATCTTTGTGCCTTTGCAATAGGAGCCATCACAAAAACAGGTTTTTAATCAGTTAACGGCATTTCAAAAATCTGAGCCAGCACACCACAAGTGGTAACATGTGCAAATCCAGCAAGTGTGTGGGCATCCAAGCTGTGAATCAGGTTGGCCCAGCCAAAAAAATCTGGCTGGTTGCAGCACATGAAAAGAAAAAAAAAAGTGGGTGGTTTTTAAAAAAAAATCACAAATGGTCCACATCAACAGCACACATGTGGCCCACCTGACAAAATTGACCTTTCAGATTTTGTGACCAGGTCATCTACATGGTGGGGATCTATTTGCAGCAGTGGTCTGATGTCCACACATGAGGTCGGCACATGTAAAAGCAAGTATGGGCTTGGATGCCATTTCCATGGCCATCCAACAGTGGTGGCCCACCTTATGAAATTGACCCGTCAAAATTTTAGCGAGGTCATCTAAATGGTGGGGTCTGTCTGAAGCAGGGCTCAGATGCCAATGCATGTGAGGTTGCTACATGGGGAGGTGAATGTGGGCTTGGATGCTATTTCCATGGCCATCTAAACAGTGCAGGCCCACCTTATGAAATTAACCAGTCAGATTTTTGGTCAGGTCATCTACATGCTGGGGTGTGTCCGAAGCAGGGCTTGGATGTCCACACATATGAGGTTGGCACATGTAGGCTGTGGGCTTGGATGCTATTTCCATGGCCATCCAAACAGCAGGTCGTGGTGTCTAGTAGAATGTCTGAGCCATGCATACAAATAGTTTTCCATCTCTTTGAAATTGAAGGTCATAGTGTAATTCATAAATATGATGTCAATTACAGCAATGATGATGATTTTGATGTTTGGGCCTAAAGCATAGGAGTTCGGATCCTCTGCTTGCCACAAGTAGGGATTTCCTGCTTGTTGCAATGTGATTGGGCCACATCATCACTGCCTCCATTTAATGGAGCAGTGCTGACAACGTCAGTAATGACATGGACCAATCACATTGCAACAAGCAGGAAATCTGTGCGGCAAGCAAAGGATCCGGATTCAAAGCATAGATAACCATGTATCATTGTTTCACATTTGGCTATGAAATTCAATCAACACCATTGTTGTAAACAGAGTTTCAAATAGCGCTCGTGGCGTAGAGGTAGCATACACTACGTAGTGTGGCTGTAGCGCTACGTAGCATCCTAAATAGTGTAAATCCCCTGTAGCGTACACTACAGGTGTCGTAGCACGTTATAGCTACGTAGCACGTAGTGTAAGCTACAATGTATTTTTTTACTATTTTATTTTTTAATTATTTTTTTAATGTTTTCTTTGTGGCTAATGTTGAAGAATGTGACACTTGTACTATACTTGATACTTTTAACCTATGGGATTTTTATTTCTTTTCATAATTGTGACTTGTGGTTTCAATCGGACATTATTAATTAAAGTGGTTTGCTTAGAAAGTTGTTGATGTGACAAGTATTTGATTTGGCTTATATATGTGGATTGGTTTTTGATAAATGATAACTAATAACTTGTTTAAACATACTT
This sequence comes from Magnolia kwangsiensis, assembly GCA_037074715.1. Classification (NCBI taxonomy): domain Eukaryota; kingdom Viridiplantae; phylum Streptophyta; class Magnoliopsida; order Magnoliales; family Magnoliaceae; genus Magnolia; species Magnolia kwangsiensis. The sequence goes on along the minus strand of CM073573.1, from coordinate 158,261,067 downwards.
ATAATTGATAAAATGAATCATCTTTTAGGCATATATATATATATATATATATATATATATATATATATATATATATATATATATATATATATATTTTATCATCTTTTAGGCATATATATATATATATATATATATATATATATATATATATATATATATATATATATATATATATATATATATATATCCCTTTTTCACACTATTTATTATATTTGTCCTATTTTTAAATTAAAAAAATAGAAGTATCATGTAGCTTATGTTACTCGCTACGTATTTACATTACACGTTATAGAGGACTGAGCGCTACGCATCATGCTACCGCTATTTAAAACACTGGTTCTAAAACACTGTAACTCGACTTGGCTAGATTTCAAGTCAAGTCACTCGACTGTGAAGCAAGTTTAGCTAAAAACATAAGAACTGGGTTTCACACCCAAGACCTCAAGGAGGAGGAGCAACAACTCTAACCAACAAGCCAAGCATCATATGTTTGCATATCCTACCATTATTTTTATGTTTTCTCCATTTATAACTATTTAAAATATTTACGAATAATATTACTTTAACTATTAAATCTCAAGTCAAGTAAAGACCCGTCTGAGTCTTTGAGTCACCCTAACCGGCTAGACACCGAGTCGAGTTTTGAGTTTTCGAACCATGATCAACACATGTCATGTGCATCATTTACTGATCCCAGAACAATTCATGTGATAGAATATAATTATACCACTCACATATAAAAACCATTCCAAAAGAAGATGTTTCTCCCTTTATCAAAATAAAAGGACAATCTAAATTTCAAGCAGATGAAGCTGAAGTAGTCAGGAAGTAAGAAAAAGAAAACCAACAAATGAAGTAGGAGAGTCAGGCTCAAGTTGATCAAACCAGGTGTTGAAACTGTTTTAACCACAACCAAAGGTTAGAGTGTTCAAATTGTGTGATATGTTAAGTTCATGATTTGGATGCACAAGTAAATTTAGATGTGATCACTCAGTTTTAATTAAAAGGAATGACAAAAAACAAATGGGGTTCCCTAACATTCATAATGAGGATGTATCCCTCAAATTGCATTTGCATTTCTTCCATGTTCAACTTGAAAGTACCATTCAAAGGAAAGAAAGAAAGAAAACAACAACAACAACAACAACAACTTGAAGTAATGTAATTGCAGTTTGGAGCCCAGATCCTCAATATGAGTGAGAAGGAAACTATGGTTTGTTATTTCCACTTCCATTAAATTCAATAATGCATCCAAACACACCTAAATTTGTTTGATGAAATTAAATTAGTTTTACATATCCATCATATCTTGCAATCCAAATAAAAGCACCTACTGATTGTTTGAAAACTGGGCAACACTTGTACAAGTTGACTTAGCCAAAAAAGAGGGCCCATTCATGCTATGGAAGTCCTATAGAAACTCAGCTGAGTTTTGCATTGACTCAGCCGATCCACCAAGCTGCGAAAGCTCAGATTATGTCAATCCCATATAAAAATTGCTAAAATCAAGAACAATCCTCGGTGCAGGTGAACAAGTTCCATTTCTTTCTTTCTTTCTTCTTAAGTAATGTTTGTACTATTCCCCTTTACTTTCAATTTTTATCTATTAAATTCTTAATTGGAGCTTTTACACCTATTTATTTCCAAATCAAAATCTTCTATGCTTCTCCTTCTTTCCAAGTCAGAACATTCTCTTTCTTTATGAGCCCACTTCTTATTCTCACACTATTCAAAGCTAGATCCTAATAAGAATTCAGATCCAACACAAACCCTTCTGCAAAGGTATTTATGTAAAATCTACACACATGAATGGTTAAATTTTATTTCTCAATGTGTTGTTTGTTAATTCCTTTTTACATTGATTTTTGGTGTATGTTCGTCCGAAGAATTGATGGTCATGTTCTTGCACTTGTATTTTCAGCATGAATACACGCGCAAGGAATTTTGTTGAAGCCTGCACTTGCCCCCCATATATAAGAGAATCTTCTAGCCACTGGCTAAGGGACCCACACAGTGGCCACCTTTCCCATGTTAAAAGCAAAGGGCTATGCTTCTACACCCTTGACAGACATGGGAAGTTGTCCTTGATCTAGAAGCGTACTCCTAGAGTTAGATCTGAACCATTTGTCAAGTCAGCCCCTGACGTTTGGGTTCTGATGGTTAAAAATCACAAGCTAGATGATCCTAATCTTCCAACCAAAGGACATTTTCTTGTTGAATGCGAACTTTTTTTTCTTTTTTCTTTCAGTAGTGTCAGTTGGTACTTGGTAGCCTTCGATGAGATATATTCGCCCAATCAGTATGACTTTTGCACTATGGACACTCCACAGTAGGGCCCATGTGACAGATAGTTCGAATCTCATCCATGTGTTCATATGTAGGGCTCAATGGATGAAAGGTTTGGATCCATACATGTGCGATGCATGAATGGTTACTAGATAACTACGATAATATTGACAGCACCAGATCAACAGCAGCAAACAATATATTGTTGAGTTCTGCTAAGACCACAGGCACCTAAACGTGCAGATATGTGTTGCAATCCTGCATACATGTGGGGCACCCTAGCCATGCATCGGGTGGACCACATTGTGAAGATGAACTAGTCCGAAAATCAGGCCAGCCCACATGAGCAAGGCAAGGTGATTGTGTACATGAAATGTGGACTGCAGGCAAAATTCTTTTTAACGTCCATTCCTTTCTGATAAGGTGGCCCGATTTTAGGTCAAGTAATTATAGGTCCCACCTGACTGACAGTCACGATGCACTGCACACATCATCAGGTGTATTCGTGTGCATGTGGGGTTAGCAAAACTCTTATTGTCTTAATGGAGTGTTCCAAATGGCATGCAAATCAACATGGTATAAAAAAATATTGAATACCCATTCAACCAAGCGCTGATCAGATTCTGAAATTTGTGATCTAGCTTCCCGCCCACTTACTAGCTCCAAAAGGAACACCCCAAAACTATATACATCACTCTTCTCGGAGAATCTTCCGTACTCTCTGACCCTGCACAAGTAAATGAGAGGGAAATAAATAACAGACTGTATTGCCACTTGTGGTAAGAGAATTTTTTTTTTTCTTTCAGTAGTAGAAGATTCCATATGAGCTGTACATTTCAACTATCTGCTGCCATCATGAAAGGAACTCACTTAGGTCCACCATCAGTTTAGAAATGCAGCTAAGTCAAGCCTCAATCATTGAGTTGGACTCGGCAAGGTGAGGAACCAGTTGATTCCTTGTCAAGACTCTTCGATCATTGCCTGGGTTTTGAGTCAATCAACTTGCATGAAGTATTACATTGTAATGTTGTATTTACAGTATAAATATGATAGTCTATGAAATTTCTTTGATCAAGCATATGTTTTACATATACCTTTCAAAAAAAAAAAAAAAAACATAACATATATGATTATGCAATACAATGCTATCTAAATAAAGATATTTAGTAGATAAATAAGATTACACATGTAGAAAGGGTATAGGCATGCTACTATTGACGACCTCCGTAAATGAAATATGGTAAAGGATGATCCTACTTATTAGGTGATCCTAAAACTGTTGCCATCATATGGGTGGTTTAAAAGAAAATGGATAGTTTTCCAACTTCAACCGCCAATACCAAATGGGTTAGATTGTCAGATCAATGTGACTTTTCAGCTACGCTCCATTAACAATGAGGTGGACAATTTGGCCATCCAAATTGATGTACACATTCATTATTAATTGTAAAGAAGATGCCACCCCCATTTAAAAACTGATGGAAAATGCACATTGTAGTCTAAACCATAAGGGACAGTTTGCATGCCACCCAAAAATCAATCACTCATTTTCTTGTTGACATGAACTGTAGCTGTGGACGGTTCGTGTAGAGATAAAGGGAGTGGTCTATTCTATTGGCTGGCTATGAGAAGTACCTCAAGGAAGAGGGAGACGACTGTGAGATTCTTCCATGGAATAGCCTTGGCAAGGGTCCGTATCAACACCATTTCTTCCCTGGACGTGGATGGATTTTGCCTTGAGAAGAAAGATCAGGTGTGTTCGGCGATAGTGGGTTATAATCAGAAGCTCCTTTCCAAAGAGTATTGCTCTCACCCGAGGCCGGATCTCCATTTTGACAGCATCTTGAAAGAGTAAGTTGAGTGGTTGGAGAGTTCTATTTAAGAATCTGAAGTCAAAGAAGCCCTGGACAGTTTGTGCAGAGATAAAGTTCCCGCTCCCAACAGATTTCCCCCTGGTGTTCTTCCAAGTTTTTTGGAATTTGATGAAAGTAGATATAATGGACTTCATTATGGAATTTTTGGAAAAGGTTGATCAACTCCAGAGTTGGGAGCCTCGTTCATTACTCTTATCCCCAAGCTAGAAGGGGTGGAGGGATTGAAAGACGTCAAAGCAATCAGTCTCCTAGGGAGCCCGTATAAAATATTGGCTAAAGTGCTTGCCTCGAGATTCTTAGAGGTTTTTGGGAATATTATCTCTCCGAATCAGGGGGGCTTTGTGGGTGGAAGGAAAATTCTGGATTCCGCTCTTGTTGCACACAAGTGGATAGACTCTCGATTCAAGGAGAGGAAATTTGGTATCAATTGCAAGCTTGATGTTGAGAAGGACTATGATCATGTCTACTGGGATTTTTTGGACTACATGCTGGGTAGGTTGGGATGCACAGAAAAGTGGAGAAAGTGGATTCAGGTCTGTGTAAGTTCTGCCACCTTCTTGGTACTCACGAACAAAAATCAAGCATGATTTGGTGGATTATGACTAGATATAAATATAACAAAAAGAAGATGGAAAAATGAAAAAGAAGTGATGGCTTACCCCTTCAGATATTTTCCAAAATGGTCTACTCCACTTTGATGTTTGTTGAATCCCACTGGAATCTTGTGTTTTGATCCTTAAAATAGGCTAGATATAGTTTAAAATTAATTTTTAAGCTTCCTTCATGTTAAAATGAAGAAAAGATGTTGAAAAGAGATGAAATTTCAAAATAGGAATAGTCCCAAACAAAAATCATGCATGATTTGGTGGGATTATGACTATGTATAAATATAACAAAAGGAAGATGGAAAATTGAAAAAGAAGTGATGGTTTACCCCTTTAGATATTTTCCAAAATGGTCTACTCCACTTCGATGTTTGTTGAATCCCATTGGAATCTTGTGTTTTGATCCTTAAAATAGGCTAGATATAGTTTAAAATTATTTTTTAAGCTTCCATCATAGTTAAAATGAAGAAAAGATGTTGAAAAGAGAGAATTTCAAAATGTGAGTACTCGCGAACAAAAATCATGCATGATTTGGTGGATTATGACTATATATAAATATAACAAAAGGAAGATGGAAAAATGAAAAAAAAAAGTGATGGTTTACCTCTTCAGATATTTTCCAAAATGGTCTACTCCGCTTCGATGTTCATTGAATCCCACTGGAATCTTGTGTTTTAATCCTCAAAATAGGCTAGATATAGTTTAAAATTATTTTTTAAGTTTCCTTAATAGTTAAAATGAAGAAAGACGTTGAAAAGAGAGAAAATTTCAAAATGGGGTTGTAACAGCCGTAACAATGCCATAAAGGTGCCAATAAAGGGTATATTAGCATGCATGACCGATATGGGCCGATATTTCATATGGACCAGTTCACCCCCATCAGATAACGACAACAATCGATGTAGTTAAATAACATCCGATACGGCTGTAATGTAACCATTGTTGAAAACCATGGTTTAAACTTGTGCAGGATATGGTAAGAAAGACACCTTTCGAGCTGACTTTCACACACACACAACACCCCCCCCCCAAACAAAAAAAAAAAAAAAAAATGAGAAAAAGAAAAAGAAAAGCAATATACTGCTTTTCCAGATATCAAACATGTTAAATGTAAATGGTCTGCCATCAGCATGTGGGGCCCTTTGGGCTGTTGGTCTTTCAATATGTATATTTGGATTGTGTTTTAGGCCAATAGTTATATCCCTCTTTAAGTCACCTAAGCAAGAGGGGTATTTTTGTAATTTTCATCACATTAGTGAAAACCCTAATAATAATAATAATAAAAGATGTGGGGATGTGTGGAGGCTCCTATCTTGGAGCCCTCCAACACCTCTCTCTATTTTCTCTTTCTTCTTCTTACTTCTCTATCTATTCTTCTTCTATTCGTTTTGCAAATCTACATGGTACCATAGCGCATCAAAGTGTGATTTGGACCCAAATCTTCTCCATTCAACTCTCTAATTTCCACATCAAGTATTGCATGCCCCTAAAAACCCTAGTGGGTTGATCGAACCTCAAGAAAAAGCTCTCTCTCTCTCTCTCTCTCTCTTCTACACAATGTTTTCTGCATTCTTTGCGAGTAAATGCAACTGCTCGCAAAGGGCACGTAGGAGCCTAGTCCAGAAGATGAAGGCTTGCTGATTTTCCATAAAGGTGACATTAAAGTGGTTTTCCTCTGTTATTTTTTGTTGAAAGGCCTGCTTTTTTGGTAGTCTATGCTATTCATGACATAGCTTTGAAATGCATGGTTAATGATTGCATGAATCCTAGATAATGAAGGGTTGGAAACTCATATTTGTTATTGTTGTGGAGTGTAGTTGTATCTAAATTTGATCACAGATCAACATTTTTCCATGTAAGTTGGAGAAATTTGTTATTAAGGTGGTTATGAAACCAAAAGGTGTGGTAATTGATCCCTCATCATGGGGAGGAATTCCTAGTTCTTAATTCAATGCTTCAATAACATTCATGAAATTAAATAGAAAAAATTACTTACTCAGAGCTAACTCTATTGAGGACTTCAGGCATTTCATTTAGCCTGAGTGAAGGATCAACTCTTCACGGAACCCAAGCTAGAGGGATCAACTCTTCACTGATCCTAAATATCGACAGTGGATGTGTGATGATACCCAAATTTGATATTGGTTGTGGAATGGCATGTAACCTAAAGTTAGATCTGACTTAGTTCGTGAATACAGTGAAGGACATGTGGGTGAAAAAAATGTACTCCCCTGAATGGAACATCTCTTGAGTGTATCAGTTATATAAGGAAATGTTCTCTTTTCAGAAACAAGATAAATCTCTTGGTGAATATGTTGTCAAACTGACCGCCATGTGGGAAGAATTCTCAATCTATCATTCCATTACTTGAGAATTAACTCTCACGAATAAGCAGATGAAAGATATGAAAGTTGTGAAATTGGTCTTCTAAAAGAATATCAGTCTACTAAAGATCAAATTTTGGGTGGCACATCAATCCCTTCAATTGCAGAGGTGTATGCAAGACTTCAAAGAGTCTCGATTGGGAATGAATCTAACAATGATCATGTTACTAGTTCTAATAAGCCCACCTTGTCTGCTACTTCTAGTTACACTAGAATGCGTAGAGGTCATGGTGGATGGATTAGTCACGGTGGCAGAGGTGGTAGGATGTAGAGGTGGTCAGAGTGATATAGAAGATTGTGTATGTATTATTGTGGCCTAACGAATCATTCTGCGGACTTTTGCCAAGATCTCTATGGGAGGCCTCCGAGGGTCAATCAAGCTCCTATGGTTGATGATGTTTCTATTAATGGTAGACCCACTACTTATATATCACCGACGGTGGTGGTGATCAGATTAATGTCACATTATCACGGGACGATTGTGTGATTCCTCTCTTCAAGTGGCTCTATGTCCAACAATGTGACTTCCTCTTCTACAACCACGTTAGCCCATTTAGGTAAGTTGGGTCTTCTGTCATATCACTCTTTCCTAGGTTAATTAATTCTGGAGCGTCTGATAATTTGATAATCATAGTTCTTTTTCCTCATATGACCTTATTTTATCTAATATGTCTGTTACGTTAGCTGATGGCACTTTATCTAACATTGTTGGACTTAGTAATGCTTCGTCTATTATGCTTGGGTTCTTATCATCTGTCTTGTATACTCCCAAATTTTTTTTTAGTCTTTTACCTATTAGTAAACTAACAAAACCTCTTAATTGTTTTGTCACACTTTCTTTCCTTCTCACTCAATTTTTTCAGGATCTCAAGATAGGCAAGAAATATTTGTGGAGGTTGTGAAAGGAATTGTATGTACTATTTGGAGAGAACCAGTAGGTGTTGCCATGCTTCTTGATCCTACGATTTAGTGGTATTGTTGCTTGGGCCATCCCTCTCTCTAGAAGCTACTTACTCTCATTCCATCTCTTCCTAAGGTGTTAAGCACGAAACGTGCCAGCTAGGTAAACATCAAGTCCACTTTCATTTTAGTGTTGATGATAGTATTGATGTCCCTTTAGATTAGTTCATTGTGATGTGTGGAGATCAACTCGAGTTCCCAGTTTGTTAGGTTTTAAGTATTTTGTTCTTTTTATTAATGATTATTCTGGAATAACTTGGTTATATCTTATAAAATGTTGGTCAAAAGTATTTCCTGTTTCAAAACTTTTATAGTGACATAAAAATTCAATTTAGTATAAATGTGTATGTTTAGATCGGATTATGCTTTGAAATTTCTCATGATTTTCAATCATATTTATAAAGCTAGGGCATCGTTCATTAGACCTCTTGTGCTTATACACCCCAACAAAATGGGGTGGCCGAGCGTGAGAATAGGCATCTTGTGGAAGTTGCTCGTGCCTTACTATTGGAAATGAATGTTCCATGGCCTTTTTGGGGGTAATGCAGTCCTTACTGCATGTAACTTGTGAAACAAAATGCCATCTTCTATGTTGGAGAAAAAATACATTTCTCCTTATTGTTTCCTGACCAGCCGATATTTGTTGTGCCTTCCAGGTGTTTGGTGTACCTGCTTTGTTCATCTATTTGACCCCAATCAAGATAGTAGCACCACGTTCCGTTAAATACATTTTTCTAAGGTTTTTTATTTTTATTTTTTTATTTTTTTAACCATTGTAATTTGTTGGAAATAAATCATGATTATTTACGCATGTATTTCCAGCAGCCGTCCCGATGTGAATGGTGACAGGTAGCGTGTTTGCAAAGCTTCGTTTACATTCGTACGATTTTAGCATGTAAAACTGTGGGGCCCACCGTGATGTTGAGTCTTATCCATGCCATCCATCTGTTCCGCCAGCTCATTTTAGGGCTTCTGCCCAACATGAGGCAGATCCAAAGCTTAAGTGGACCACACCACAGGAAATAGTAGAAAATAAAGTTCTAACATTGCAAATTTCTTAGGGGCCAATTTTTAGATCAAGCTAATAGTTGTGTTTTCCATTCATCTATGTCTGTGTGACCTTATGAACAAGTTGGATGAGAAACAAACATCATTGTAGGCCCAACGAAGGAGTCGGCTTTCAATGGTGCACTCATGGGGACCACTTTCTCCTGTGGTAAGGTCTACTTGAGCTTTGGATATGCCTTATTTTTGAGCTCATACCCTAAAATGAACTAGCAGAACAAATAGACGGCATGAATAAGTCGCATACATCATGTGGGACCCATATATTTTAATCACAACTAGATGACACCATGCCCTGTCCGAATTCATTGCAATGAATTCCGTTTTTTGAGGTGTAATTGCACACCTCCTTTCCTCTTTTCCAAATGACTTTTGCCAATCATTATTACGCTTTTACACATATTTACAAAAAAACAAACACTCCCTAAGTTACTTGTGCACTCAAAAAGGTTATTGATGTTATTGTCCTTCACTTGAAAAAAAAAACAATTTTTAATGGTTGACGTAACCTTCTTTGAGAATGTTCCTTTCTATGTCAAACATTTTGTGACAGCTGATGTAACCTTCTTTGAGAATGTTCTTTTATATGTTAGATATTTTGTGACAGCTGATGTAACCTTCTTTAAGAATGTTCCTTTCTATGTTAGAGATTTTGTGACAACTGATATAACCTTCTATGAGAATGCTCCTTTCTATGTTAGATCTGAATAGGTTGCAAAAGTCACTCCTGTAGAAGTTTCTTTACCAAATATATTTCCGTTAGAGCCTGTTAGTGAGTTGCCACTTCATAGGGATTTCATGCAGACATATTATGGCAAAAAGGAGAAAGGAAAAAGAAGTACAAACTGTTTACTCTCTCTATCGTCAACTACTGAACTGATTGAGGTTCCAAATTCTTCCGTGTCTACTGAAGTTGTCACTGATCTACCCATTGCTATTCATAAAAGTAAACGTTCCTGTGTTCAATATCCTATTTCCAACTTTTTTACATTTAATCACTTATCCAACAATTATCAAAAGTTTGCTCTTGCTTTCTATTCTTACGATACTCGAGGATGCATTGTTGGATGAAAACTATAAAAGGCTATGGATGAGAAGATGAATGCCAAGTATTCCAACTGTACATGGCTGTTAATTGATCTTCCATCAGGTAAGATTCTAATTATATGTAGATAGGTTTACAAAGTTTCAACCAGATGAATCAATTGATCGTTACAAGGCCAGGTAGGTAGCCAAGGGCGACACTCAAATTTATGGAGTTAATTATTTGGATGCCTTTTCTCCGGTGGCCATACTCAATTTCAATATGGGTTGGTATCTCTGTAGTTGTCAATCACGACTGGTCCCTCTTTCAACTACACATGAAGGATGATGCTTTTCTACATGGAGAATTACAAGAAAAGTCTATATGAGGCAACCTCCTGCGTATGTTGCTCAGGGAGAGTCCTCCAAGGTGTGCAAATTAAATAAGCCTATCTATGGACTGAAACAATCACCAAAAGCCTAATTTGAAAAATTCAGTAGTATGGCGATATCGTATGGAATGAAGAAGAGTAAAGTAGATCATTTAGTTTTTTCGCGGCATACTTCATCAAGTTATATTGTGCTTGACAATTGACATAGTAATTATAAGTGATGGTTTAGAAGAAATTGAAAAACTAAAGTCATATCTTCACTCCTAGTTCCAAATTAGAGTAGATCATTCAGTTTTTTCGTAGCATACTTCATTTAGTTATATTGTGCTTGTGGTATATGTGGATGACATAGTAGTTACAAGTGATGATTTGGAAAGAATAGAGAAACTAAAGTCATATCTTCACTCCTAATTCCGAATTAAAGATAATGGTTTCCTCTGATATTTTTTGAGCAATGTGGAGTTGAGATCTAAAGTTGGGATAAATTTGTATGAAAGGAATATGTTTGTGATTTGTTGAAAGAGACAGATATACTAGATGCCAACCCAACAAATACACCAATGGACCCTCATCTCAAGATTGATCTTGATGAAGGAGAGTTGCTTACAGATCTGAATATGTACAAAAGATTTATTGGCAAATTATCTAACTATCACCAAGCTTGATATTGCCTTCTCTATTAGTGTGGTGAGTATATGCAAGCTTCCGGAGCTATACATTTAGCTGCAATTATGAGGATTCTAGATACTTGAAGTATACTCTTGGGAAAGGTATCCTGTATGGATCTCATGGACATCTCAAAGCAGTTGGTTCTTCAGATACGGATTATGTGAGTTCAAGACATGATAGGCGGTCAACTACAGGCTACTGCACTCTTCTTGGTGGTAATGTGGCTTCTTAGAAAGACAAGAAGCAAAATATTGTTGCGCGGTCCTTTTTTTTTTTTGAAAGATATTGTTGCGCGGTCCAATGTGGAAGTGGAATATAGATCCATGGCACATACAACTTGTGAACTTGCCTTGTTGAAATCACTTCCTGGAAGAATTGGAGTTTATGGTTCAAACTCCAATGCGTTTACACTGCAACAACCAAGCTGCTATGCGTATCACCAACAATCCAATGTTCCATAAGAGGACAAAGCATATGGAGGTTGACTGTTACTTCATTCGGAATAAGATCTCTCAGAAGGAAATTGCCACTCAATATATTTCGTCCCATGATCATATTGCAAATTTATTCACCAAAGCTATTGGGATTTGGGAAGTATCAATTTGGAAGGCTTATATCCAAGTTGGACATGCACGATATCTATGCTTTAGTTTGAGGGGGAGAGTAAATGGTCGAACGAGTAAGCCATTTTGGCTTTCAATATGTATGTTCAGATTGTCTTTTAGGCCCACAGTTATATCCCTCTTTAAGTCACTTAAGCAAAGGGATATTTTTGTAATTTCCAACACATAAGTGAAAACCCTATAAAAATAAGATGTGGGGACATGTGGAGGTTCCTCTGTTATAGCCATCCCACTCCTCTCTCTATTCTCTCTTTCTTCTTATTTTCTTCTCTATATATATAAAATAGAGTGTAACCCATAATATTATAAAATCAAATATACATTTTAAAAAAACGTTGATGGATGTTCCACATAATGCATATGGTATAGTGTGTAAAAGCATACTCAGTAGAATAGGACCATAGCTGTTATAGTTTATTACTTCTCGTCTTAGTTTCTCTTACCTAGAATTTTTGTGGCAGCTGACAGGGTGAAATGACCAACACACAAGTAAAACTCAAAAGGATTGCCGATTGAATATTGGCTCTTGAGTCAATAGGATTGTTCAAACCTAGAATTTACGCAACATATTGGACAAGAAGAGTGCTACGATGGTGAATGGGCTTCATGTAATTCCATAAAGTGCACATTCAAAATCTCAATTCTACACATGGCACTTGCGCCAGGTGATCAGGAGCGTTAATTTGGTGGGTCAACACATGGATGGGCCATGGGCGAAAAACCAACACGACTCGACTATGGTTGCCATCAGACCAGTGGCTAAAACAGGAACGATTAGCTCAAAAACAAGAGCAGCGGTCTACACTCAAGGGGTGAAACTCACAACAACTAGACGTCAGAGTAATCACTAAAATTTTTTAGCTTATGGCCCATCCATGTTGAGGCCCAATAAATCAAAAGTCCAAATCGCCTTACATGTTTGGCATGCGCATGGCAGGGATGGCTCTTTGTAGAGATTTGATGAAGTGTGCTTGGGATGGCATTTGTCAATTGGAAGATAGAGTAGCATGAGACTTATTCTTTCGTCATTTTGGAATGGAGCTCTTGGAACATAAGCATTACTCTGGATCAAGGAAAGCGTTATCAGCCATCATTTGAGAAGATGGACCTGCTGCCTCAATTCTGCTAAGTAAATTTCTAAGCCCGGCATCAGCAACCTTAGCTATGAAGTTTTCATCCACAAGGAGGACATTTGTTGTCGTGAAGTCCTTATGTATTAAAGGAGGAGTCAGACCATGTAGGTAAGCCAAACCTGCATATAAGAGAAGGAACAGGAAAATTGTGATATTGGCAACTTTGTAGAATTCAGAAATAAGGAATAAGAGATTGTAGAATTCAAACTCTTTCAAGTGAAGAATTATGGAGTCCTCAGGGACCAACTCGTATAGGTGGGACCCATGGTTTGTTGACCCATACCATTGATACGGTGGGCCCTACCATGACTGGGAGATGGCCCAAAAGAATCCCCAATTGGAAGATCCTAACCCTTCGATCAGTAGCCTACAAATAGATCATTAAGGAAAAATACAGGAACAGGCCGCAAAAGAGGACCGAGGTTTGGATGTCTAGAACCTTCAAATCCAAAACACTTTTGGGGCACCATTAATTCACAGTGGCGTCCATTACATCAGCAGACTGGATCAAATAACCAACAACCACACTTGTATGGAATAGGAGAATCAGGACATTATTTGTGTTGCTGTTAAAAAAAAGGGATACTGTTCGCATCCTGATGTATTGGGACCCAAAGTCCTTTCAAGTAAGTTCAGGAAAAAGGAAATAGAACTGTGTGGGGAAAACCTTTAAGACCCATTACACATCTTCTACAAGGATTATTGGACCCATTATAGATCTTCACACATTCATCTTACTAAAGAAAAACCAATACCAGGAAAGTCACCAATGCTCACTGATTTTGCAGATGATCACCTTTAGCTGCTCCTAGAGCTATTGAAAGCCTATGTTTGAATTCTAGCTTTTCACTGGAGGGCTGGCTTGCACCTAGAAAAGGAAAAGAGACCAAAAAAAAAAAAAAAAAAAAAAAACAAGAAAAACTCTGTAACTATGTGCTTACAGCTTCAAATTCAATTTAATAAAATATGGAGAAATTATAGGATCCCGATGCATCGTGAACACTAAACAGTGTCCTAATGCGCTGGTCCATGCAAGCAGGAAGCATCGTTCAGTGAACCAGACCATCGATCTGACGTGCACTTGTGGAGTGGGGCACCCCAAAGTCTCCTAGAGTGGAAGATCCCAACCCTTTGATAACTGGCAAAAATACTCGGTCAAGGAAACATTACAGCAACGGTGTATAAAAGAGAGCCAGGTATCGGACGGTTAGGATATTCTGAAAGATTTTTGGGGCAGACTCATCTATGTACAGCCCATCAGATGGTTTTGAAACATGGACAGTGCTTTCATTGAACCATGGACTGCACCCCCAAAGCCTCCCAGATTGGAAGATCTTAACCCTTCGATAACTGACTAAAATAGATGGTTAAGGAAACATTACTGCAACGGTCCAGAAAAGAGGGCCAAATATCGGATGGTTAGGATCTGAAAGATTTTTGGGGCATACCCATCCATGTGGGGCCAATCTGATGAACCATGAACCACGCTTTCAGATGTCTTGATGCACCAGAATGCTTTTGTTCCTCAGTAAGATGATTATAGGTGGATGGACAATTACCATATAAGTGACTTGAAACGCTGCCACCGGGTATATATTCATAAACAAGCATTTGTTGATCGCTTTCTTGGCAGTAACCCAGAAGATTCACAACATTGTGATGCCGAATAGATGACAGGTAATGAACCTGATAGGAAATTTGGATTTGATCATTCATATTTCCAGCAAGCACACATTCTCAAATATAATATTTACAGTAGAACTGCTTCCAAGAAATTGGGTTAGTTTGCCATGCGAATGGTGACTCACCCAGACAAGGCATACGCCAATCCAGACCTTCCATATCACGGGCTCCATGTGGATGGACTATGTCCCAAAGATCTCAGTGAGAGAGGCAATCTTAACCATTAGCCATTGAATTTGGACCATTGATCAATTTCTTTTTAACAGTCCATTTGATGGCCGTGAAGTGGATGGCTAGGATTGTCTAATAAGTGTGACCATCTAAGAAATTGCAGAGACTAGACATGGTACACATGAGGATTGGCTCATGCTGCAAGTCATCAGACTGGTGTGTGTGTGCAAGGGATGCAGCAACCTCTGGTTTTACCAGAACAAATTGGCGCACCGAGTGAAATTAATGAGTGTTTTCTACTACAACAGTTCTACAAAAAGGTTCTATTACCTGTTCGATAAATTCCTGACTAGGTGGACCATACCGCTTTTTAATAGCCACGATCATCCCATCATGAAGCAAACCCTTGTACACTTCTCCAAATTTTCCTTGCCCAATCAAATTGATATCACTGAAATTCTTTGTAGCCAGTCCCAATTCTTCCAGCGCAAAAGGTGTCGCTTCTCGTGAGTCAGATGGAAGAGGAACACGCCCCCTCTGAGACGATTCTGCACCGACACTTCGTCTTGCTGGAAATTCACAAACACACAAAAGCATTTAATCTCCCAGGAAGGCAAGTCTTATCAATTCAAAAAGACCAGAAATGTCAGAATTGTTACCTGGAAGAGATGGATCTGAAGAGCCATTTTCCGAAGTTCTTGAAACACTCCTGTTATGCAATAAGCAAAACCATACTAATAAAACTACTATCCCAACAAGTACGACAACTCCTACAGCGCCTCCAATTAATGCTGCAAGAGGAGGCCTTGACATCTGGTACGGACCCCGCCTTCAGTGACAGACAACGAGAGTACGGCAATATATATTCCTAAACATTGAACCTGAAATATAAAGCAATAAGTAATTAAGTCCTATGATTTCTAACATGAAATGATATAATATAACTACAACATGGCAATGTTAGGGAGAATGAACGAGGTTCATCTCTTCTGCTCAAGGTTGCATTTGGATGCACTACGAATTGCACTGTAAACATTCAGTTCAATCAAAGAGCAAATTACCAAGTTATAGGGACATTTCCTAGCATTCATAGAGAGGAAGCAGTGTGACAAATATCGCCGAGAATTCCAAAATCACGTGATATTTCCATGAAAAGTTAACGAGCTGATATTATCACGATAATATCGTGATATTTTTGAAATATCAGTGGTTTTCAATTTTGGTAATTATATATATATTTTTTAAAGTAACGAGATTAAATTAAAAGCGCAAAAGAAAAACAGAAGGGGCTGCTGAGATAGCAGAAAAACAAAAAGAAACAACACTAACTCGCTAGAAAGTGTAAATCAACGCCAACCAGGGAAGGCACATTCAAAGCCCATTCGAATACCAACTTCTTAGCTTTTGATCCAACTTGGAGAGCAGAAGCGTGAATGTTGTTAAAGCATCTATCGTTTCGCTCCATCCAGACAGCCCACCAAATGGTGATAAGGGCCATTTTCCAAACCGTAGATTTTTTTTTTCCATCTTGAAACCGTGCCAATACGCAAGGAGAGAGGGAGCTGTATAAGGGGTACAACCAACAGCATTGAATCGAGAAATAAAGTCCTGACGGATGTGGGCAATGAGCTGGCAGCCAGAGAAGTGATCAACTGTTTCCGCACTGCTCATACAACAAAGACAGATGTTGGGGAGTTGTAAACCCTTTTTCATGAGATTATCCACAGTAAGGATCCGATTTCTGGACGCCAACCAGGTGAAACATATATATTTAGGAGGAATGGGATATTTCCAGAGGAAGTGGGAAGGATGCGAGGTCGCATAGTGGAAATGAGTGAGCTTGGAGTAGAGGGACCGAACAGTGAAGGTGGAGGATTTATCCAAAGGCCATAAGAGCTTGTCAGCTTCAGAAGTGCACGGGTGCACCCTGGATAGGAGGGAAAGGAGGTTAGCATACTCGGTGACCTCGCAGTCACGCAGGTTTCTGTACCCCAATTTGTACCAGCCTCTGTTGTTGAGTAGAAGCAATCAACCGGACGATTGTGCTGAACTGCCAGCCTGTAAATAGCAGGGAAAGAGTCCTGTAAGCAATTGTCCCCAATCCAGTGATCCTCCCAGCAACGGATCGACGACCCATTCCCCAACTGAAACATGATGTTGTCAGATATTCCCTTTTTATGATGCAGAATGCCTCTCCAAATAGAGGATGCTCTGTATGCTGTGGAGTCTTTAGTCCACCAGCCACCTGGAGAAGAGCCATATTTTGCCTTTAACAATGATGTTCCATAGCGCTTCTGGCTCGGAACCAAGTCTCCACGTCCATTTCCCCAGGAGAGCCTGATTCACGGTTTTCAGATTTAAGACGCCCGCACCGCCGCTTCTGAAATGACTACAAACTTCTTTCCAGTCCATGAGATGGAGTTTTTTCTGATTATCCTTGCCACACCAAAAGAAGTCCCTCCTTAGATTGTCGATTCTGCGCCTAACCACAGCAGGGCAATTGAGAAGGGAAAAGAAGTATGTCGGGATATTCGACATGGCGGCCTTGATCAGCATTAACCTTCCCCCCATAGATAGGTATCTGCACTTCCAACTCGCAAGCATCATCTGAAATTTTTCTATCACCTCATCCCACATGGAGATCGGCGGAGGGCCAATGGACAGCGGCAGCCCCACAAAAGAAGTCGGCAGGGAGGATGTAGAGCATCCCATATTGTGAGCATAGGAAGAAAGATCAGAGTCTGCAACATTTATCCCATAAACTTTAGACTTGGCCATGTTGACACGTAGCCCAGACACCGCCTCGAAGCATCTGAAAGTGTTATGCAGATTAGAGATGGCGTCGGGATCAGCAACGCACATAATGAGCATGTCATCTGCGAATTGAATATGCGTGATTGGAGCTTCAAGACCAGGCATGGCAATGCCGGAAAACAATCCAGCGTTCTGCCCCACAATCAGCATCTGGGAGAGCGCTTCCACAACTGTGAGAAATAAGAGAGGAGACAAGGGGTCGCCTTGGCGAATGCCCTGTGAGCTGGAAAAGAAACCTTTCGGGGTGCCATTGAGGAGGACAGAGAAATGAGGAGAACCGACACAAGCCTTCATCCAAGATCGCCATTTCGCTCCAAAGCCCATGCGACTAAGCATATAGAGGAGAAAGTTCCAATCAACATGATCATAAGCCTTTTCAATGTCAAGCTTGCAAAAGACGGCTTTAGTACCAGCCTTATGACAGAAATGTAGAATTTCATTAGCAATTAGGGCCCCGTCCACTATCTGACGGCCTTTGATGAAGGCGTTTTGATGTTTAGAAATGATCCTGTCCATAACCGAAGCCATCCGATTTGAAAGGATTTTAGCCAGAATTTTGTAGGGCGCCCCGATAAGACTGATAGGTCTGAAATCCGAAAAGGAGTTTGCTCCGTGAGATTTAGGGATAAGGGCGATGAATGAGGCACTGATGCCTTTAGAAAGTCTACCCCTTTCGTGGAACTCATGGATGAAATCCATAATATCCAGCTGAACAGTCTCCCAAAAAGATTTGAAAAAACACAAGGGAAATCCATTAGGCCCAGGAGACTTATCTCCATCCAAATCATCAATAGCCAGTTTGACCTCCTCAGTCGAAAAAGCCGTTTCAAGAAGATCGGCTTCGGAAGGAGGAAGCGACCGGAATTGAATACCGTCCAGAGTAGGCCTAATCCAGCCTTCAGAAGAAAGAAGGGAACGAAAGTGAGAAACTGCAGCGTCTTCGATATCCGATTTATCCTCAATTTGTCTCCCATTCACCGAAATAGAATGAATATTTTTCGCCCGAGCTCGCATACTGGCAATAGCGTGAAAGAATTTAGTGTTCTTATCACCTTCTGCGATCCATTTAAACCTCGATTTTGCTTTCCAAGATATTTCGCCTTCGAGAGCCCTGGAAGAAATGGATTGGATGACAGCAATGCGATGGGAGAGGACCTCAGTAGGGATATCACTGATGTCTAGCCGAGAGTCAATCTGTTGGAGTTCGGCCAACAGAGCTTCAGTTTCTTCTTCTCTCTTCTTAAGATCAGTCTTCCTCCAATCTTTCAATTTGTCTTTCAACATTCGGAGCTTACATAAGAGTCTATGGCCGGCGAAGCCGACAGTAGAGAAAGAAGTCCACCAATCGACAATCATCTGATGGAAACCAGCAATATGGAGCCAAGCTGGATTGAATTTGAAAGGCTTGGGACCCCAGTCATCATTGATTTCCGAGAGAAGAATGGGGCAGTGATCCAAGGTAGTTCGAGGAAGGGCGAGCTGAGTCAAAGAAGAGAAGTGATTGAGCCAGTCAGCGGAAATGAGAAACCTATCAAGCCTGGATTGGATTTGAGCTCTACGACCATTGGACCAGGTGAAGTTCGCGCCTGAAAGGGGAATATCAACCAACTCCTGATCTTGGATCCAATCAAAAAAAGAATACATGGTGATGCTGGATCTCCTAGAGCGAGAGTGCTCCTGAGGAAAACGGATGACATTAAAATCGCCTGCAAAACAGCAAGGCCCTGAAAAGGATTGCCTAATGGCAGTCAGTTCATTCCAAAAGGAGGGCCTGAGAGAATCATCGTTAGGACCATATACTCCAATTACAATGCCACAAAAAGAAGAGGACTTATCTTGGAGAATGATAGCCTTAGAAAAAGACCCAGCCATTGAAAGTTGGAGGTCCCACTTGGATGCTTTCCACGCAATGAGAATACCTCCCGAGGAACTAGAAGCACCCCGCGACACGAAATGGGCCATCCTGAGCCCATATCGAGTTGAGAAGGCGCCGAGAGAAATTCGGAACTTTCGTTTCCTGAAGACAAATGACGTCCAGGTTTTTCCTAAAGATAGAACACTTGATTAGGCTCCTCTTTTGTTTGGAGCCTAAACCCCTCACATTCCAAGAGAGAAGCTTCATTTAGGAACCAATATGCCCTGGGGAACCTTTCTTCCGCGCCTGGATGTAGAAACGACAGCACCTGCAGGAGAATCATGGAGACGAAGGAGTTCCATGTTGCCTGTTGAGCGCGAAACTTGCTTGACAGGGGTTTTCAGCGGAGGAAGAGGGCGACCTCTGTCGTCGATGAATTGGAAGAGGTCGAGATAATCTTCTTCTCTGTTACCGAAGGAGAGGCCCAGCGATCGTCCGACATTCCCCACCGCGTCTCTGATCCATTTCTTTTCATGAATTTTCTTATACCGTTCTCCTTTACTGATCCCATCCGACGACGCCAAGGGATGAGGGTCGGGGGAATGAGGGTTAGGGATAGAGCAAATCTGAAGAGGGACTGCCGATAGGATTTCTGGAGCGTCGTCCTCTTGAAAAAGAGTGAGAGGACCAAAAACAGCCCCTTCGAGGCAGGAAGATCTGATAGGGGAAGAAGGTAAGGATGAAAGAGATCGAGAATCAAATGAGGGGTTAGTTGAGGAAGCATGAGGGGAACTTAGAGAAGAGAAATCTGTCCCAAGGGGGCGAGGGGGGATAAGGATAGGCGCCAAGTCGGGTCTCTGTGATGGGAGAGAAGAAAAGCAAGGACTGGAAGGGTCAGGTTCGGATGACTTCCGAGAGCCCCTTTTGGGCGGGGAAAGATGAAAATGTGACTGAGAAAGATAGGGATCCACTACAATGGACCCGAAATCATTTGGGTCTGAAGATCCGACGGTTGGCTTGGAGGGCACGTGACACGAGAGAGATTTTCAACGGTCGACAAGGGCTTTAGATTGTTGAGGCACAGTGCCACATGGCTGCAACTGGGGCCCCTGATGGCTGGAATGGACCGCATCACGAAATGGCTGAGAACACTCCAAGACACGTAGAGAAGAGTAGGTGGGCTCGATACTCGTGGCACCGTCATTGGGAAGCTCGTCAGCGGAAATGGAAGCCTGGAGAAGCGAAACGTCGCCACTTGTCGCTTGAAAAGGCGGGACACTACCTTTTTGAGTTTTAGCAGGCGTCGATGAGACGTGACTCGCATCCGATGGTCTGTTGGAGGATGCAAAGCGTACTCCTTCCTGCGACGATGGTTGCATGTGATTCAATGGCTGACATAGCAGTTCCTTGGCCTTCCACACATCCCCCCATCTAGGGAATGGAGATGTCGGCGAGTCTTTTTGGACGGGAAGCAATATGAGACGGTTGTCGATCTTTACAGAGATATGTTCCAGGAGAGGGGTGGCTTTCCTCCTACGCACCCGAGCACGAACGACTCCCAACTTCGTCCCAAGGTGAGTCTTCAGGTCGAGTTCCAGAAGGAAACCAACCTTCGAAGCTGCTTTAATAAGAAATTCGTCGTACCAGCATTCGAGAGGGACGTCCCAGATGAGAATCCATATGTTCTCTTTTCCAAAGGAGGAGTATTCTTCGCATGGCAAGATTTTCAGAATCGGACCTCCCATGAGCAGCCGATCAGCCATGGAGGAAGCGTCTGGTATAGAAACCGGCCATATTTTAACCCATAAGACATTCTACCCCAACGGCTTAAATGCCGATAAGCCTATGTGTATCCCAGTACACTGGAAGACCCATTCTTTGACCTTCAGGATGGTGGCACCATCCACAGTTAAGAGCACCACCGACTTTGCTAGGTCAACAGTCTGCTTGGCAAAGAGGTCCTGATCAACGATAATGGATTCGGCAGCTTGATCTTCAATGCGATTCTCGAAGGTGCCTTTCCTGAATTCATCCGACTCAACAGAGGCCGAGGAAGGCCCCTTTAGATCATGAATAAGAGCTTCCTTGAAAGAAATTTCCTTAAGAGAAGGAGTGGATCACATAGAAGACTTTGGAATCGGCCTTGGGATGAGGTTGCAGGGGCACACGCTGAGAAGAGTGCGACAATGACTGTGAGGCGATTAGAATCTCAGGGCCATACCTAGCCACCACCCTGGCCAGCTCTACTTCATTACCCATGCGAACAAGAGAAAAACCCCGATATGCCCCTGTCTCCTTGTCCCTGGGCATGACCACTTCCATCACTGCTCCCGCTCGTCCGAATACCCTTTCCAAGTTAAGGGGGAACCATCCATGAGGGTATCCATGAACAAATAATGTCGGATAGGAAGCATATTTTGAAAGACCATCAACCGCCGGCCAGGAGACCCTATTTCTTGGACGAACTATCTTCCATTCGGACCCATTAGCGATATCATTCTGGTCATTGTTTTTACCCTTACCCTTTGAATCATTGTGAGCAGAGCAGGAAACAGCCATTACAGACATGGGTGATCAAGAACAGGAACCAGCCATGACGATCAAGAACAGGAAACGTCAACAGGAACCAGCCATACATCTGCTCTATAGACCAGCCATGGGTGATCAAGAACAGGAAACGTCAACAGGAACCAGCCATACATCTGCTCTATAGACCAGCCATGGGTGATCAAGAACAGGAAACAGCCATTGTGACTGGGCACTTTGGACGCATGATTATGGGAGCCTTCATGGACAGGCCTTAGGGAAGGGAGGATTGCAGAATCTTGTAATTCAATTTTGGTAATTTTATCACATAATATCTCAAATTTAACACGAAAATTATTTAGAATTTTAACTAACTCATAAATAATTATACATTTAAAATTTTAAAAATATTTATTAATTTAATTTATAATAAATATTTTTATTTTTTTCATTTTTAGTGAGATTTTCCCAATAACATCCCGAGAAAAACCTCATCTTTTGAAAATCTCCCACGAAATTACTTTGTCGAGAAATTCCCAAGACCAAGAATTGTCACTATGCAAGGAAGTCGCCCCCAATACTGCAGTTACATTCATTTCAAGTCCAATTTGAAAGTGACTTTATTGCAATTTGCACTTTAATCCCCTGATACGAATACTAAGAGAGTTGCTGTTTCATGAGGTCAAACGGTCATTATGCATGACCCATTTTTTTACACCTTTTAAACTTTTTGTTGCACGCTTTTGGCCTTGAAAATATTGGATATTTTCAAAGGGAAAAAAAAAATTTGCTTGCAAGAACAGGTAATAGGTAAAGTTGGCCTACAACTGGTTGCATCTGATCAGTTCTCATTTCATACATCAACTTAATTAAACTAATAATCGCAATTCAATTCAACAAGGCATCCAAACGCAGCTGATGATAATAGAGCTGTAATCTGTCTACGTTGAAGCAATTATTACATGACCAACCAATATCTTCCTAATAGAGTAAAAATCTTCTTCTTTTTTTTTTTTTTTGTTTCAACTATGGTGAAACTAAGTTTTTGTTGGAGATCATGCAGTAGATTGACATGAGCATTTTCATAATGGGTGCATTTGGTTGCACTGAATTTCACGACATTCAGTGCAACCAAATGCACCTTCAATAACAACCAGACTGGAACTGAACATTTCAGGAAAAGTCTTAAAACTTCTATTCCAATGTGCTAAAGTATACCTCCCACAACTAATAACATCCAGTTATTCTCATAGGGCTTCAATTTCTCATTAAAGTAAAACATAGCAAGAGTAGAATCATTTCAAAGTTCGAGCAAAATCAAATTATCATCGGAAACAAAATCTCCACTTTCTACAAACCATTAATAGGCTTGGAGAAACCTCTCTCTCTCTCTCTCTCTCTCTCTCTCTCTCTCTCAAATTATCATCAGAAACAAAATCTCCACTTTCTACAAACCATTAATAGGCTTGGAGAAACCTCTGTGTGTGTGTGTGTGTGTGTGTATAAACCAGAAATGCTGAAAGCGGACACAGAAAAGATCCTAAATTAGTAAACATGTTCTAAAATGCATAATTCTAGCAGCTAAAATATGGTTTTTTAATCAGGATATCATTATTTCAATGAAATCTAACTCTAACTACATTGATGTCTTGATACGCTAGAAAGGGTATTGACAGTGAGTACATTTCTATGATTTTCTGATTGATATTGAATTTTGAAATATAAATTGAGAAGCAATTCAGCATTTGCTAACCCTAAATCTAAGACTGTGATTAAAACCAAGTAGAATCTACAACCAATAACAATAATAACAGAAAGAAAAGAAAAGTTGAAACTTGAATTGCATCAATGCTCTTCGAGTTCAAGACGAGAATAGATCTTATACCTGCAATATTTTCCCATGTAAAGATCTCACCACAATCTTTAAAAACCTTTGATTCGTTCACCAATCATCAATCGATTCTACCACGCTTTCTGCACTCTACATTCTCAAAATCAAAATCCACCCATACTCCCATTGTGAATCCTCCTCAGATCGAAACAAGCTTCCCACCAATCAGAGCCCCAAGAAATACCCAGATGAAGAAACAGATCACAGCATGAAAAACAAATCCTCTCAATTACAATCTCTCAACTTCTCAAATGCTCAAAGATCACTGCTCAGTCATAAGAAAACTTCTCTGCATTGCCCATTCATCATCAATCCAACTAAAACCAATTCAATCGCCCACTCGCACGAATCATCAAAATAGATATTCGACCTGCATTCCAATCTCACCGGATCCAAACAAACATCCCCCCAATTGCAAAACCAAGAAACACCGAAATGCAAAACTCCACTCAGTGCCCAAAAACAGTCCTGCCTGATCCCCAACTGCACCCAATTCCCCAACTCCACTGACTGCTTCTTGACTCCTACGCTCTAACCAACCAAACACACTGTATTTCCAATAATCTAATAAAAAAATCACTTCTTTATGTGGAAATTCGAATACCGACAATGCCGACAGAGACCCCACGCCAAAAATTACCAGAACGATTGAAATCCTACCATTCTACCAACCTACCAATTCAAATCAATAGAAAAATGGAAAAACAAAAAACAAAACAACCATGCTCATCTTTTGATGTTTGGAGAAAAACCCATGTAAGAAAAACTGAAATGGAAGAAAAAGCAAGAGTAGAGAGAGAGAGAGAGAGAGAGAAATGGGATTTTCTTTGTATTTGTTGGCTGGATAGCAATGTGAAGGGGTAGCTGTCTGATGCCGCAACTTGGAGGGGTTTTGGGTTTTTATCCTTGTTCTCTTTTTCACCTTTTATATATCGAAAAAAATTTAATTTGCTCTTGCGGAGGATGGTAATCATACGTATGCACTTAGAAACTGTGTATGTAGAATATACTAGAATCAAAATAAACCGTCCATATTGTGGGACATACTTTAGATGCGTAATATATCAATGGATATGATGAAATAATTTTTTCATTTTCCGATTCATGGACATGTGATGGACGGTCTAGATGAAAAAAAATTAATTGTTCAAAGTTAATAAAGAAGTGTCAATTATGACCTATCTACAGTGGTTTTCTCATGGTTTGGACGGTTTAGTTGAGTTAGATACATGATACGTGTATAATTTGCTAGTGCACGAGTATGAAAAATGGTTGTCTGCCAGAGTATCAAAATAACTCACATTTATATCTGTACACTCCACGGCACGTGTGCATGTCTTCCAGGCCGTTTATCGGGTGGAATCTTATGTGTAAATGCCCTGGCGTAAATCCAGGCCTGTCAATACAACAGGAAGACCGTGTACGTACCAAAAGAACGGTGGTACACCTATGGTTAATCATAGTCGTCCATTTCTATCTCATATTCTGGTCAACCTTATAAGTCAATCAAGCTATTTTTTATGCAAGGTTATATACGTGTGAGGTACCACATGATACACGGGTCAGACTTTCTTCATAGATGCTAGATTCTCACTCATGATCGCGTGTGGAGTGAGGTCCGTGTGTGTCTATCTCTAATTTTCAGTGTGAAATTTACGACTGTACGACTCATTTATGGCCCATTTAGGAGATTAAGCTCACCTCATTTTCCCTTGCGAGAATACGCTCCAGCTGTACGGACGTCTGGCCCCCCCCTGCTTTTTCCTTCAAGCGGATCGGCCGCTGCTCGACGACGAGCGCTGAGACTCCTCGAACTCGAGCTGTACGAACGGCTCAAAAGATATCAAAGTTACATGGGCCTACAGTTACGTATTTATTATATCCACAACGTTCATCCATATTTCGAGATCATTTTGAACCGTTATCCAAAAAAAAATCGTATACAAAAATCAACTGGACCACGCCCCAAAACAAATTTAGTAATGATCTAAAACTTCCGTGACCCCTGAAAGGGTTCTAACGGTAGACGTTCAATCCTTCACTGCCTTTTACAGTGTGGTCCACTTGATACCTAAATCTGTCTTATTTTTCTTCTCAAGACTTATAACGAGTTAACCAAATAAATGGACGGTTTGATATTCACTCCCCAAGTGCAAGGTTGTGATGTAGTAATAACTCGGTAAGATTGAGGTCGAATTCCAAGAGACTGAAACTTGTACGCTATCTAAAACTAATTAGAACTATAATTACGCTAAGATGAAATCTAAACTAAATGTAATTTGAGGAATAATGGTGAAAATATTAATCTAAAATTTATAAAAATCAGAGGAAAGGAAACTAGCGATTCAGAGGATCCACTTGTAGAGATCATGGAGATCTTATGCCTGCATCAAAAATCATGGAATTTAAATTGAACTGTCATTGATCTAGTTTTTAAGAGATGAAAGGTACATGAATTAGAATGGATTCCGTCACCAAACCATGCCCAGGAGACTATGACAAACAACAGAATTAAACTAATTATCAACCAATCAGTATGCCATGAAGGTTAGGAAGGGTATCAACATCCAACCATACCCAGGAGACAATGGTGAACAACAGGGCTTCCTGACGTCATAAACATAAAAGGGAAAAAGAAATATTCAAAGCATCGCAGACCCACTGTAATTTCAATTACAACAGACCATTAAAGACTAAAAATATTTCCATACTAATCAAATTAATATCAACTTCAATTCATACATTAAGATTAAATTAAAATCATAGAATCTCTCATCTTACTACAAGCTTCACTTCTTAGCCATAGCTAAAAGGATTTAGCCCGTCATGGATGGACTAATCATCTTAAAGAGAAATAAAATAAAATAAAAAGAAAAAGAAAAAGGAAAAAAAACAAATTCTACTTTTCTGCACGTGAACTCTCCCAAGCCGTGGAATTCCTCTCTCTCTCTCTCTCTCTCTCTCTCTCTCTCTCTCTCTCTCTCTCTCTCTCTCTCTCTTCCTTCTTTTATAGCAGTAGAGGTCAGTGGATAGGCCGGTGGAATGGAGTCGGTGGCCTCTTTTACACATAGCAGAAGTCGGTGCGGAATTTCTCTTTACGCAGGCGTGCGTAAGAAAACAATGAAAATTTCTTACGTTTGGAGAAGAATTGCGGTGCGGAATCAATTCATTTATTGATTCTGACATTTTGGCTAGGGTCACGGCCTCCCTATGAACATTTTGGGCGGTACAGATCGCCAGTCCGATCACCTCCATGATCGCATAACGACCACGAAATCGGACGGCGATCGGATCTGCATTGCGTAAGGTCATATGCAAGTGGATGCACTGACCTCTCTGGGACCCACTTGTAGTGAATTTTTCGTGGATCAAGGCCGTTCATTGGCCTCGTAGGGCTGATTTAGGCCATTGTTTAAATTTTGAGTTGGATCTAAGTTCTTGGCAGGCCACAGTTCTGATCAACGTTCATCGGCTCCTCCTTCTTTACCATGCTCGTTCTTGTGCATGGTTTCACGAAAATGTTAAGGGTTTGATCGAAATCTTCTCCTGGGCGCAGTGGACGGTTCGGATTGCTCGCCTGGATTGTGATGGTGGGCCCACAATGTCTCAGCAGACGTTCGTTCGCACAAAGAGTTTCCGCAAACTCTGTTTTATGCTGATGAATGGTGGGGCCCATGATAAAAACCGACCACGAAATCCAATCCGACCATTGGCTTTCTGTTAAAAAATAAGTCAGAATTGACATGGTAAAGATTGGTTTCGATGTGGCCCACAGACATTTTTTCTCTCCCGTCCGACTTGCATTTAAATCCCCATATACTTAGTGTTCGGGAAAATTATACCACCAATCAAGTAATGGTTGTTTTGGCCCCTTGAATTCAATGAACGGATTGGATTATCAAAATAAATGATGAGGGTGGCCCACCAGAAGTCGAACGCAGCCCCCTGTTGCGAAAATCTGAATTTTCGAATTCAATCAGGTCAGCGACTGCTGACCGCGTTCATAAGTTCAGTGCACCTCTCATGCACGTGTACCCCATGTACATGCAATGTACATGCGGGGTCCAACGTGATGTTCGTGAGAAATCCGCTCTATTCATCTGCTTTGACACCTCGTTTTAAGTGTTGAGACCAAGATTTAAGCATATTTAAAGATCAGGTGAGCCCCAATTTGACGATTTGTGGCTGATCTATCCATTGGATCACTTCCAGAGGGATCCAATGGCTGAAAATTGACTTGTACGGTTAATTTCTTGTCCTCAGGCAATGTATAAAGTTTTGAGCCAAACTGATGGTGGAAATCCCGTGATCTTGCATTCTACACCAATTTCGGGCCATTTGAAGGTGAACGGCTGGAATTTCTCTGATCTCCGGTGTGTCAATCCTCGATCTTGGTTCCATGGAGTCTCGTACAATGCCTTGGTGTCTTCAGAGCGTCCAATCCATGCTTTTAATACCTTTTTACAGTTCATGCTCGTAAAATCACCTTGCAAAATAAACACGATAAAACGGGCCATTAAATAGTATCATGCTCGTAAATCTAGGAAATAAATGGAGTCTGATATGCAATATTTGACCCTCAACATTTAGATATAACACATACCTCATAAAAGAACGCACAAGGGATTACAACAAGGAAAAAAAAAAGAAGAAGCCTGGAATCTATATCCGTATCCATAACTGCAACCCATGCTTTTTGAATATGTCCTTTACTATGTATTGAATGTCTTTCGATTAATCGAAAAAGGTCCAGAACTGTCCAACGACTTTGCATAAAAAAATCCTGTAATTTTTGATACATATTGAAGTGTACTCGATATTATTGAAGATATGGCTACGGATTATAGCCGTAGTATAATCGCAGCTCGTTAAAGTCCATGCAATTTTTTTTAATTTTTAATATTTTAATTTTTATTTTTTACATGGAGAACTTTATTCTACCTACAATTTTCTCTAATACATATTTATATAAATATGTATATATAAGCATATAAAATTTTTTTCTCTCTTTTTTCATTTCTTTCTTTATTCATTTAACAAGAATATCTTCTAAACCAAAATTAGTTACTTGATGTACCTTATATGATTTTTGGGGTAGGAGAAGCTACTTTAGCCAACTAACCTAGTTATTTTCCAAGATTCCATCAGGTCGATGGTCAAAAATCCATTTCATATTCACTTTGCGGTCAATTTCAATCAGTTCGCAGTCAATTTCGTTCATTTCATTTACTTCATGGTCATTTTCATGCATATCACGGTCATTCTCACCTATTCCGTGTTGATTCACGGTCCTTTCGGCGCATTTCGCGGTCAATTCCCTTCACTTCACGGTCATTTGCATGCATTTCACGGTCAATTCGTTTCAATTCATGATCACTTTCATTCATTTCACGGTCATCCGAAACAATTATGTGTTGATTCACGGTCATTTCGAGGCATTTCGCGGTCAATTCCCTTCACTTCACGGTCATTTACATGCATTTCACGGTCAATTCGCTTCAATTCATGATCACTTTCATGCATTTCACGGTCATCCGAAACAATTTCGTGTTTATTCACGGTCATTTCGAAGCATTTCGCGGTCAATTCCCTTCACTTCACGGTCATTTCGCTTCAATTCATGATCACTTTAATGCATTTCACGGTCATCCGAAACAATTCCATGTTGATTCACGGTCATTTCGAGGCATTTTGTGGTCAATTCCCTTCACTTCACGGTCAATTCGCTTCAATTCATGATCACTTTAATGCATTTCACGTTCATCCGAAACAATTTCATGTTGATTCACGGTCATTTCGAGGCATTTCGCGGTCAATTCCCTTCACTTCACGGTCATTTGCATGCATTTCACCGTCAATTCGCTTCAATTCATGATCACTTTCATGCATTTCACGGTCATCCGAAACAATTTTGTGTTTATTCACGGTCATTTCGAAGCATTTTGCGGTCAATTCCCTTCACTTCACGGTCATTTGCATGCATTTCACGGTCAATTCGCTTCAATTCATGATCACTTTCATGCATTTCACGGTCATCCGAAACAATTCCGTGTTGATTCACGGTCATTTCGAGGCATTTCGCGGTCAATTCCCTTCACTTCACGGTCAATTCGCTTCAATTCATGATCACGTTAATGCATTTCACGGTCATCCGAAACAATTCCATGTTGATTCACGGTCATTTCGAGGCATTTCGCGATCAATTCCCTTCACTTCACTGTCATTTGCATGCATTTCACGGTCAATTCACTTCAATTCATGATCACTTTCATGCATTTCACGGTCATCCGAAACAATTCCGTGTTGATTCACGGTCATTTCGAAACATTTCGCGGTCAATTCCCTTCACTTCACGGTCATTTGCATGCATTTCACGGTCAATTCGCTCCAATTCATGATCACTTTCATGCATTTCATGGTCATCCGAAACAATTCCGTGTTAATTCACGGTCATTTCGAAGCATTTCGCGGTCAATTCCCTTCACTTCACGATCATTTGCATGCATTTCACGGTCAATTCGCTTCAATTCATGATCACTTTCATGCATTTCACGGTCATCTGAAAACAATTCCGTGTTGATTCACGGTCATTTTGAGGCATTTCGCGGTCAATTCCCTTCACTTCACGGTCATTTGCATTCATTTCACGGTAATGGTGTCGTTACAAGTTATCAACGCTGGGTATATCTAAATCTATAATTTCTAGATATTGATATCTTATCTTGCCAAACATGGACAGGCATATGTACCAGTCAATCACTCCAACAGTCACTGGTACCTGATGGTCATCCACCCTCGAGACCAAGAAATCATTATACTTGACAGTTTATACTCGAAGACAGTCAGTTGATACAGGCAACATATATATCTGATGAAGGAGGCCTGGCCTATATTATTTTATGGCACTGGAGATAGGGCTGCGCTAGAAGGAAATGCTTGGACGGTCAGAGAAGATACCTCTATACCAAAGCAAACGAACGGATATGACTGTGACATTTTTGTCATGAAATATATCGACATTTTGTGCAGCGATCAAATTTTCAATGGGAGAGACTTGCAGCAACTCACTTCCAGCATTAGGGACTCGATAGCCTATGATTGCTTGAGTGACCTCAAAATATGATATATTTGTCTTAGGCATGAGAGGAATCGGAAAATTTTGTGAAGTATTGTAAATTGTTATAAATGATGTAATGTAAAACATTCATGGTGAAATGATATAAATGATATATTGTATATTTTGTCAAATTTCTGAAGGCAATGATGTATTTGTAATATTGATTTCATTATGAATAGTGAAGACAACATTTTGCATTAAATGATATCTTCTCTTCATTGTCATTTCGACGCATATCAGCAGTGCATTAAGTGACAACAATGCTAAAAATATTCCTCGGCATATGTATCCCTGTTTCTGCAAATGGTGGCTGAGTCAGTGCCTAGAAACTGGATAAAAAATATTTTATCCACTACACAGCTATTAAAAGCACATGCGATCAAATTTTAATGCTAGGTGTGTAAGCGGCCAAACTGTCATTCCAACATTAGCCATAGCGATGAGATCAAAGTGTGGGTTTAACGTAATGAGACATGAAAACCTTGTCATATTTACACTTCAGCTCAACCAATTTGCCGTCGTTGAATAATGTAAGATGATTGAATGGGCATGAGCAATAATACTTACAAGGAAATCCAACTAACCACATGCTACAAAAAAGGAAACTCCATAGATAGATTCTTTGCACATGAACTTAATAGATTAACCCAAAAGTTGATGCATGTGGTGTGGTGGCTAGTAAGCTGTTCATCAACAATCTGTTACATGTAGGAAATGCATTTGTGAGGACAACTAGCTACAATCGCTTCATTTCACCACCATTTCCATGCATATCACGGTCATTCCTGCCTTTTCCGTGTTTATTTACGGTGATTTCGACGCATTTCGTGGTCCCGTGTCTTCACTTCACGGTCAGTTTTGTGCATTTCGCGATCCAATCGCTTCACTTCACCACCATTTCCATGCATATCACGGTCATTCCCACCTTTTTCGTGTTGATTCACGGTGATTTCGACGCATTTCGCGGTCCCGCGTCTTCATTTCACGGTCAGTTCCGCGCATTTCGCGGTCCAATCGCTTCACTTGACCACCATTTCCATGTATATCAGGGTCATCCCGCCTTTTCCATGTTGATTCACGGTGATTTCGACGCATTTCGCAGTCTCGTGTCCTCACTTCACGGTCAGTTCTGCGCATTTCGTGGTCCAATCGCTTCACTTCACCACCATTTCCATGCATATCACGGTCATTCCCGCCTTTTCCTTGTTGATTTATGGTGATTTTCACGCATTTCGCGGTCCCGCATCTTCACTTCACGGTCAGTTCCGCGCATTTCGCGGTCCAATCGCTTCACTTCACCACCATTTCCATGCATATCAGGGTCATTCGCGCCTTTTCCGTGTTGATTCACGGTCATTTCGACGCATTTTGCGGGCACGCGTCTTCACTTCACGGTTAGTTCTGCATATTTCGCGGTCCAATCGCTTCACTTCACCCCCATTTCCATGCATATCACATCATTCCCGCCTTTTTCCAGAGTTCCCGCCAATTGTATTAAGTTGTGTTAAATGAGATTGCATTACTAATCACACTTTGAAATACGGAATGGCATTAGTAATCCCACTTTGAATTCCACACACTGCAACCCCACCAAATAGGCCTTTCCATCCAATCTATTCACAAAGACCCGTATGAATGTGAAAACATGATTTAGATAATGATCCAAAACTTCAGTTACCCCTAAAACGGATTGAAGGGTACATGATGTCTGACGGAAAGAAAAATAAGCATGTCTGACGGAAAGAAAAATATTCTAACTAGGCAAAAGTCCTACTGTCTTTCAGTACAGGGGATTAGGTCTAAGCAACTTAAAAACAACTACTTAAAGCAAACTATTAGTCATCAGTAGGTCAAGCGGCTACTCGTCCGACTCGGGCGAAAGCGGAGGTGCCTCTTCCCCCTTGCTAGAGCAGATCAGGGCCTTTATGGCCCGGTACATCTTCTGGTTCCATTTCTCTTATTCTGCATGGTGCCTCGCTTGAGTTTCCTCTATCCTGGTCAATCTGGCTTCAAGCGCATCCCAACGCTCACGCTAGTCTAGAGAGGTAGGCGCCCCACCGTCTTCATCCTTGTCACCCTCGCTGCCTCCATTGTCTTCACCGCCTTCCTCTTCCCATTCATCGGCATCCTCATACGCTTCAATGTAAGCCTGCCTCTGTTTGGGTCCGACACCCATAGAGTTCAGCACCCTATCCCTTAGGATTTTTGTGGGTACGGGGTTCTCGTCCAATCCACCTAGCCCATACTGTTCGGCTATAAAGCAGGCTAGGTGGCCAAAAGGGAGGGCTACGTCCTTCTGTATCGCCTTTGCGGCCTTCACAATCTGGTAGAACACTATGCTAGGAGCGCATACATTTGCTC
Organism: Magnolia kwangsiensis; assembly: GCA_037074715.1. Classification (NCBI taxonomy): domain Eukaryota; kingdom Viridiplantae; phylum Streptophyta; class Magnoliopsida; order Magnoliales; family Magnoliaceae; genus Magnolia; species Magnolia kwangsiensis. The sequence continues at coordinate 158,227,635 of CM073573.1, read as the reverse complement.
CTTTACCCACCTGATACAAGAACTCCACCATATAGCAAGAGTACTCGGTGCGGTTCTTCAAGCTCGGGTATATATTGTGGGTAGCAATACGGTGGAGTACCCGATATTCGGCGCGCATAAAGGTTGCATACAAGCGGGCATCCTGAGTCCATTGGGCAGCTTGGCCACATAAGAGGCGAGTCTGCACGTTGCGTGCCTCGCTTGATTCGAGATTTGCTTCATCAATTTGTACTTCCCCCAACGACACTCCCAGCAGCTCAGCAAAGTCTTCTACTCCCAGGTGGATCTCCTTACCGTGTACTATGATATCGAGTCCAAGGGGCTCGAATTGAGGATTCCTAATTCGAGTGTAGAACATCCTAATGTGCCCCACATCGCCCTGCTTGGTTGCAAGGAATATGGGATCCCAATCCTTCTCCATAAGACAGTTGAGTAGAGAGTTACTACCTAGTAGATGTTCCTCCACGGAGACCTCGAAGGCAACTTGGCGCACGCGAAAGTTCTCCAAATCTTCAACGAGTGCTTCATCTATTTGGGAATCATTTCGCCTCTTGGATCGGACCTCCGAGCTTGCTTTACCCTTTGGGTTGGCTTTCTTCTTACTACGTCGCTTTTGGCTCGGCCCCGTTTCCTTGGAAGCCGGTCTCTTCTTGCCCATAAGGGAAAGGACCATCGGGATAGTGAAGAATGAGACAATGGTGGCTAAAAATGCCATCTTCCTCGGTTGAAGGGGAATGAGTCTTTAGAATATGGGTCTGTTAAATGGGTTATGGACTATGAGGATTTGAGAATGGAACTTGAAAGGAGTTTGAGAATAGGGTCTTGAGGAGGGTGGAACTTGTGTTGTGGAGCATGAGAAGAGTGAAGAATGAGAAAGTGATTAAGGGTTAGGAAGATGGTTTGGAAAAATGAGTGTTGAAATGGGTTTGGGGATGGATCTTGGAAATGTATTTTGAAATGGGTTTGGTGTGAAGGAATGAGAGTTAGGAGATGGGGTTTTGAGAAGGGTGTTTGGAGTTGAAAAGGTAGTGAGGGGGTCTATGGAATGGGGTAGAACGGGTATTTCGTGAATTTTGAATGAATGAATTTTGAGATGGATTTTATGAGTAATGGACTTGGAGAATGGGAAGTGATATGTGGGTTTGAAGAAATGAGTAAGAAGGGTTTTGAGATGGTTTTGGGAAGTGAAATTTGGAAATGGAGAAGAAGAGAGTGGAAGGAGTGGGGTTTGATGTGGGTGGTTGAGAATAGAAAAAGAAAAGGAGAGGAAGATGTGAAGAAGAAGTGTGTTGAAGAAGATCTAAGATGGGAGAGTAAGAGAGAAGGGAAATGAGTGTTTGGGTCTTGGAGGGGGTTTAGAAGGAAAGGAAATGAAATGGAAGATGGGTTGTTGGAAGAAAGAGAGTGAAATGGGAGATGGGTTGTTGAGAGGAAGGAAGTGAAATGGAAGATGGAATGTGGAGAGAAGGAATATTGATAGAAGGAAGAAGAGGTTGTTGGAGAATGAGGGCTTGAGCTCTTGTTGGGAGAGGATGGAGCTTCCTCCCTTAAGAAAAGTTGTTTGCAATAGAAGAGAGGGAGAGAAATGGGGCATTCCTTAGGATATAAGGCAATGGGGCCCACCCAATTTCAAAAATCTCCAAATGGGGCAGCAAAAGGGGGTCCGACGGGGTGACCACGCCGCCCTCTGGGGCGTCAGCGGGGCGACCACGCCGTAGTGGCAGGGTGGGCACGCCACATGGCGGGGCAAGCATGCCAGGAGGGCGGGGCCAATGCGGTCCCCTGAACCACTGGAGGGGAGGGCACGCTACATAGCGGGGTGACCACCCGGGGGGGGGGGGGGGGGGGGGGGGGTGGTCTGCTTGTCGGGCGTCGGTGCGACCCCCCGAGACATGCCATATATGATTTTGGGGTAGCAGAAGCTTATTTATGCAATGGGCCCATCCGTTCTATGAGATTCTTCCTGGTTAGAGGCCGAAATCCTATTTTCCTCCTATTCCACTAATTTCAGTAAAATCTCGTTCGTCGCTAAGTCTCTATCCCTGAATGGGCCGGGACTATCGAATTTGGCCCAAAACTAACTCATTCGCACATGTATGTTGGCTCCGACCTTCAAATTCTTTGATTTTTGGCTCATCTCAATCAACGAGTTGAGGTTCTGTACGGCTCCCAGACCCTTTCCTTAGCGTTGTTGCTTCCAATTTCGCTGTCGACAAAATGAATTCTGCATAATTCCAGCTACAATGGCGGTGATCGACTATTGGATGAACCAAAAATGATATTCCTCTCTTCATGAACCAAGAAACAAATATGCTTATTCAACAATCTATATGTGAATTGAATTGTTGTAAATAAAATGTTCAATTCTTCTATTTGAATTAGAAAGTGTCAAATGTCCCCAAAACAGATAAATTGTAACCCAATTTTATTTCAGGATATTGAATTAACAACATTGATAGAAACTCCCCATAAATATCCTTATTAATGTCAAAACATTTTCTGAATGCTCCTTTTCCCAACACCCACCCTATCAAGAGGCTCCCCAACCATTCTCTGGATGATTTGTGCTGAACAGAATGAGACATACTTTGCTAACAATCATTAATGTCCTAAGATAAGAAACTATTCTATATTTTCAGAAGCCTATATGTTACAATATCCAATTCAGCTCTTCAGAGATTATCGTCGAATATGAGAAGAGGCACTTGAAATGACATGTAATGTCTCAGGCATTTCATCGAATATATGGACTACAATACATTATTTGTAATGGTCTCTCAGAGATAAATCATTTGAATAAAACAATTCGACAACAACTTTTGAAGAGTAAATCGTGGCCCATGATCCTTACCTACACCCTCAGTGGTCGATATTCGGTAACCTAGAGTTAATAGCATAAGCAAATCCTAACGAAACAGCCCCTTCACTAATCAAGTAAATATCCAAGCACAAGACCAGCATATTATCTTAGCAAGCAAGTTGTCTCAACCAATGAAAATCCATTAAAGTGCCTTGTTGATCATTTGGGGAGTTTGGATTCTTACCTTGGATCAGAGGTAGCTTCTACGGTGATAAGGTCTCCATTTCTGACAATGCACCCACAAACACTCCTTCCTACACTTTCTCTATCTAATCTCTCATCTATCGCTCTCTCATTTTTTCTGGAATTGTTGTAAGAGTGAGTGGGAGAGGGAGAGAGAGGTTAAAGGGTTTTATACCCTAGTTTTAGGTGAGTTGGCCCTAGGTTCCGCTGATTCATCCAAATGGCCGTATGAGACCCATTTCCGGTCACCGTTTTTAGATCAAGGGTCAGATCTGGCCGCCCTGCTGTAGGGACATGTCTTCACTATTCAATTTATAAAGTTAGATGAAATCAGACAACCGAAATGCCCCAATTCACTGTCCTAATTGGCAGGGTCATTTGATTAAAAAGCACGAAAATTTATTTCAAGGCTAGGGTGATTTGCAATATACAAGTGTTGAATGGATGACGCGATTAATTCATTTTCAGGTGTCGTCCGAATTTGTCATCCACGATGTACCATAAGCCCCGTGAGCCCCATGACCTCCCATTCCCGCAGATTTTTTTTCTTCATTGGGTGATGCACAGCCCGAAAAGACAGTCACATGCATGGAAATGGGGGTGAAGGGAAACGATTGGACCGTGAAATGCGCGGACCTGACCTTGAAGTGAAGACATGTGACCGCGAAATGGGTCGAAATCACCATGAATCAACACGAAAAAGGCGAGAATGACCATGATATGCATGGAAATAGGGGTGAAGTGAAGCGATTGGACTGCGAAATGCGTGGAACTGATCGTGAAGTGAAGACACGTGACCGCAAAATGCGTCAAAATCACCGTGAATCAACACGGAATATGCGGGACTGACCGTGATATACATGGAAATGACCGTGAAGTGAGGCGATTGGATCGCGACATGCGCGGAACTGACCATGAAGTGAAGGGTCATGACCGCAAAATGCGTCGAAATCACTGTTAATCAACACGGAAAAGGTGGGAATGACCGTGATATGCATTGAAATGACCATGAAGTGAGGCGATTGGATCGTGAAATGCGCGGAACTAATCGTGAAGTGAAGAGTCGTGACCGCAAAATGCGTTGAAATCACCGTGAATAAACACGGAAAAGGCGAGAATGACCGTGATATACATGGAAATGGGGGTGAAGTGAAGCGATTGGACCGCAAAATATGTGGAACTGACCGTGAAATGAAGACACGTGACCGCGAAATGCGTCAAAATGACCATGAATCAACACGAAAAAGGCAGAAATGACCGTGATATGCATGAAAATGGTGGTGAAGTGAAGCGATTGGACCGCGAAATACATGAAATTGACCGTGAAGTGAAGACGTGTGACCGCGAAATGCGTTAAAATCACCGTGAATCAACACGAAAAAGACGGGAATGACCGTGATATGCATGGAAATAGGGGTGAAGTGAAGCGATTGGACCGCGAAATATGTGGAACTGACCGTGAAGTGAAGACGCGTGACCGCGAAATGCATCGAAATGACCGTGAATCAATACGAAAAAGGCGAGAATGACCGTGATATGCTTGGAAATGGTGGTGAAGTGAAGCATTGGACCGCGAAATGCGTGGAACTGACAGGGATATGAAGACGTGGGACCGCGAAATGCGTTGAAATCACCGTGAATCAACACGAAAAAGGCAGGAATGACCGTGATATGCATGGAAATGAGGGTGAAGTGAAGCGATTGGACTGCGAAATATGCGGAACTGACCGTGAAGTGAAGACGCGTGATCGCAAAATGCATCGAAATCACCATGAATCAATACGAAAAAGGTGGGAATGACCGTGATATGCATGAAAATGGAGGTGAAGTGAGGCGATTGGACCGTGAATTGTGCGGAACTGACCGTGAAATTTGATCGCATGTGGTTTTAATTGCCCTCTATTTGCCTATTTGGTGGGGTTAAAGTGTGTCGAATTCACGATCATTTTCATGTCATTTGGATTGAACATGGATGAAGTAACTGTCTTTCATCGAGATTCTAGTGGGCCACACATAAGGCCAAACTCTTGGCCAAGAGGTCTAAGAGACTATATACTCTTATCTAAAAAACCATATGAATATCCAATATGAACACGATAGATGTATGACTCAAAATTAAGTATGCCTGCTGGGTAAATTTTTCTTATTTGATCTTATCATGCATTTGTAAGTGACCTTTGAAAAAGAATAAAAAAATCATGCACATGTATGTGTTATCTGACTCTCATTGCATTTCTGCTTTACAACATACTGAATTGTAGCTAGTTGTCCTTACAAATGCAGTTCCTACATGTAACAGATTGTTGATGAACAACTTACTAGCCACCACACCACATGCATCAACTTTTGGGTTAATCTATTAAGTTCATGTGCAAAAAATCTATCTATGGAGTTTTCTTTTTTGTAGCATGTGGTTAGTTGGATTTCCTTGTAAGTATTATTGCTCATGCCCATTCAATCATCTTACATTATTCAATGACGACAGGTTGATTGAGCTAAAGTGCAAATATGACAAGGTTTTCGTGTCTCATTACGTTAAACCCACACTTTGATCTCATCGTTATGGCTAATGTTGGAATGACAGTTTGGCGGCTTACACACCTAGCATTAAAATTTGATCGCATGTGCTTTTGATAGCTGTGTAGTGGATAAAATATTTTCTATCCAGTTTCTGGGCACTGACTCAGCCACCATTTGCAGAAATGGGGACACATATGCCGGGGAATATTTTTAGCATTGCTGTCACTTAATGCACTGCTGATATGCGTCGAAATGACAATGAAGAGAAGATATCATTTAATGCAAAATATTATCTTCACTATTCATAATAAAATCAATATTACAAATACATTATTTCCTTTAGAAATTTGACAAAATATACAACACATCATTTACATCATTTCACCATGAATATTTTACAGTACATCATTTACAACAATTTACAACACTTCACAAAATTTTCCGATTCCTTTCATGCCTAAGACAAATTTATCATATTTTGAGGTCACTCAGGCAATCATAGGCTATCGAGTCCCCAATGCTGGAAGTGAGTTGCTGCAAGTCTCTCCCATTAAAAATTTGATCGCTGCACAAAATGTCGATATATTTCATGACAAAAATGCCACAGTTATATCCATTCGTTTGCTTTGGTATAGAGGTATCTTCTCTGATTGTCCAAGCATTTACTTCCAGCGCAGCCCTATCTCCAGTGGCGTAAAATAATATAGGCAAGGCCTCCTTCATCAGATCTATATGTTGCCTGTATCGACTGACTGTCTTTAAGTATAAACTGTCAAGTATAATGATTTCTCGGTCTCGAGGGTGGATGACCATCAGGTACCAGTGACTGTTAGAGTGATTGACTGGTACATATGCTTGTCCATGTTTGACAAGATAAGATATCAATATCCAGAAATTATAGATTTGGGTATACCCAGCGTTGATAACTTATAACGATACCATTACCTCTTCATGTTGCCACATGGCCTTCTGCCCATTATGAGGCTTAACAATGCTGATCAGAGAGAGTTTTCCTAGCCCTTCAAATAATAAACACGATTCATCACTGCCAACATCCCGATACATTCGCAATGTTGACATTTGCATACCGATACATGACTATTACAAACAACATAGTAAATTAGAACATATATCATATAATGAAAAAGCATAATAACCATCATCCAAATCATACAGTTACCAGGAAAAATGTGGGACAGAACTTGCAGTCCTTTGTATATAATACAGGAAATGATCGGTGTCTTCTCTCCAAGAAATCGACGTACTTGTCGATAGCCTAATCAATAAAGAAGAAAAATTAACCTATACTATATTATATACAAATTCTAAATAAAACTATGTATGTATGTGTGTGATTTACTTACTACGCTGTCAACCTAAGCATTCTTCTCTCAAATGGTCTTGAACTAAGGAAATTCAGCTGACTCTTTGTTTGCGTTGGCTCAGCTTTCCAATTCATGGAATTCGTCCTGCGATATTACCCTAAGTGGATCGATCTTGGCCTGAAGGGGTATCAGAGAAGTCAGAAATTCTCTCTGTTTCTCATCGGTGGCAGCGTTGCTTGGAGTGGTATGCACGACAGAGATGGAAGTGAATGGAGAACACTTGTAGACAGACGGCTTCAGCACCCTCTTAGGTCTCCCCATATGTAGTGGAATGGAATGCAGTGATTTCTCACACATATCAACGCCCAACGCATCCTCATCCTCCTTCTCAAACTCTTCCTTCTGATTCTCTAAGTCCTCCTACCAAAACCAAATCTTCTTTGAACGAAATGCCTCCATCTACTTCTTCAACTCCGCTTTACCCTCCTCCAACTCTTCCCTCTCCTTCTTCAATTCTTCCTTCTCCCTCAACATCATTTCCCTCTCCTTCTTCAAAACCTCCCTCTCATTCAACTCCTCCTTCTCTAACCTCAAAGCTTCTTTCAGTTTCAACATTAGTTCAACCTCCTTGAGTACTACTTCTCTCTCCCTCTCAATCGATTCTTCTCTCTCTTTTAGTGTGCATTCGAGAAGCTTCAACTCTTCCCTCTCCCTCTCCAACTGAAGCCTCTGCGCCTCCAGGTCCTCCCTAACCTCCCTCGACTCCCCAGTGAGTTGCAATCCCGCTCCCTCTCCCTCTCCCTCACCAGTACTGTCTTCCTCTCCCCCTTCTTCTCCCTCTCCACCCTCTTCTCCCTCTCCCTGTCCCGATTTCTCCTCCATATCTTCATCACCTTCATCTTTAGTGCCCTACAGAATGAAGCAATGTATGTATTAGTTATATAACATTTCAAATTAAATATAAAATATCAACATAAAAGAAGACGTTTCTGACATCTTACATCAAATATATCACGGGTCAAACGAATGACTTCTGTCTCCAACTCCTTTATGGTAGGCTCTAAGTTAACAATGATCTCAGCCTGCAAGAGAACATCTTCATTTTCATGCTACAGAAACACACACGCACACACACACAGACGCGCACACAAATATATATCGTTAAATGAGTGACCACTAAGCTTCATAGAAATTGACTTACATCATTACTCTCTATAATTTCCTGAATCTTCTTATACCTCAAAACCTTCCATCCCCGATATTGTATGAATCGGGGATATAGGTCGGGAACGTATGAAATTATACACTGTTGGAGAGCTGGCAGTCTCTTAACGGCCCATATCTGTTACAATGAAATAACAAGGTGATGTTAAATAAATATAGTTTGCTATAAAGTAAGAATTAAAATAGACAAGGAAAGAATCCTTACCTGTAGGGAAAATATGCAACCGGTGATATTGTAATTAGGCCCCTGGGATGCCATGAAGGCACTCTCGATCCCTTCCTTCATCGTTTGGAAGGCTAAACTACCCCAAGGGTAGATATTAAAGTCTTCCAACGAGTCGACAAGGTCAATAAACTCTTTACAACATTTAATATTCGTGTCGGTACCCCTAACAAACCACTCTACACATAATATTAGGGCTAACTTCACGACATCTTCATGCTTATTGCCATCAGCTATCCTATTGAACACCTCTTGTACATGTTTCTTTAGGATCGAATATTCATGGAAGTATTTTTCTCTTAATGACTTCTTCGAATGATGGATATTGGGTATATAGAGGTCACCAGTATTCAGCCCTGTTATTAGGGTGAAGTCCATTTCGATAAATTTTATATAGTTCCCTTGTAAATTGAATATAAGGTTGCCTATATATCTGTTAATAAGTGCGTGAAAAATGCCTCCTATAAACCTAAATGGTGGAATGTGTAATAAAAATGAGAATGAAGTCTGCCTAAATATAATTAATCTATCGTTATTCTTCTCTAACTCACTCTTCACACTATCAAACCACCATGTCAAAGAACATCTGCATGAGATGGTGGGTACTGATTGGCCGCATCCCTTCTGCAAGAGTTTGTCATTTGCAAGGATGAATTGAAAATTAAATCAACGATAACATTCAGTTTTTAACGACACATAATATGAAACTTGACTTATTGTGGTGAAAATTCATAAAGTATGGTGTAAGTCTGCCAAGTTAGCGGTCAATTTTTGCCGAATTCCAAATGAAAGTACAAGACTTATTAGTGAATTTTCACAAGTTTTGGGTCACTTTTACTCATTTATCATTATATTTCATATAGTTCTTCGTAAATTCATACCAAGGTTGTCAATCTAAAAAATGTCAATATCAAGCAGTCATCGGCCATTTTGAAGTATTCCATATCAAATGGTCAACTCATAGGTCACATTCAACAACTTCACAGCCAATTTCACTAAGATATGAGTCAATTTTCATAGTTCTCTTTTGCATTTTGGCCGAGAACGTCGTGAATTTGACCATGCGTGGATTTGTCTAAGGACTGTAATTGACCGTTAGGTGAAGGGGATTGACCGTGAAATGCATGGAATTGTCCATGAGGTGAAGGAAATTGTCTGTGAAATGAGTGGAATTGAACGTGGTGTGAAGGGTATTGTCCATGAAAAGCATGCAATTGACCATGAGGTGAGGTGAATTGATAGTGAAATGCATGGAAATGACCGTGAAGTGAAGCGAATTGACGGTGAATTGAATTGACCGTGAAGTGAAGGGAATTGACCATAAATGAACATGCAATGATTGTAAACGACCGTGAGATGAAGGAAATTAACCGTGAAATGACGGGAAAAGGCCAGAATTAAGTCGGTTCACGGTCAATTTAACTCAGTTCACAATCATTTTAGCTCAGTTCATGGTCATTTTAGCGCACTTCATGATCATTTTAGCTCAGTTCACGATCATTTTACCTTGGTTTACAGTCATTTTAGCTCATGAATCAATAACTCAGTGGGTCCTCGATCTGTTAACTCAGTCGGTGCTTAGTCGCTTTCATGGTCATTGATTAGTTTCACATCTAATTTCATTCTTTCTTTACACAACTCTCAATGTGGACCATTTGAGTCCTGATTTCGCTCGTTTATCGGGACATACCATACCATTAAGCATTTTAAAAAAATGAAAATGGATTAGGGAGCGTGCACATATATAGTATAATATACAGTAGGGTCCACCCAAAGAAAGCTTAATATTTTTAAAAAATGAAAATGGAATGTGGACCGGGCGCATATATAGTATAATATACAGTGGGGTCGACAAAACGAAAGCAGGGATTTCAATATTACCTGCCATTCGAGGCTTCTTAGCTGGGGGGACCATTTTTCGTCCTATCTACGGATAAAAAAAAGTTGAAAAGGACGTCTGTGAGGTGTGTATTCTTGACCAGATAAAGGGATAAGAAGAAAGCGGTAAAAGAAGGGTTTTACAGCTACAGTGGACAGTTACAGAAGTAGAAGTGATCAGAAATTGATAATCTACGGATAGGATGAAGGATCTGCGAGAGGAAAGAAAAAAAAGTAAAAAATTGAACATTTTTCGGTGGAGATGCGGCTAGCAGCGTCAGTAGAATGCAATTGAAAAAGGAGGGACATTTTTGGCCTTTGGAAAGGCATCCTTACGGCTGGGGCGTATTCTCACAGGGGGAAATAAGGTGGGCTTTGATTTCTAAATGGGCAAAATATGGGTCGTACAGTCGTAAATTTCTCAATTTTCAATGGAAATGCGGCGGAAATTCGCGTGAGGATAGATTTAACAGATGTATCAGTTCACGTGTCAACATAGAAGATTCGTACGGTATCTGTGCCAATCATTAGTGTGGTCGATCAGGAACATTGGCTGACTCATTACTGAGTATAATCCGTTCATTTACGATCCAATATATACGTGAGCACAAAATGGACGGTTATAAAGAAAATCATCAATATCTACACTCATGTAATGGCCCACCTGATGAGTGATACAAAATTCATTTCCAAGGAAGGTATAGTCAAGTCAGCTCCACCGAGTACGAACAGCAGACATCTAACAGGTGCCCCGCGATTTACCACTTCAATTTCCACTCGCGCGTGTCTTCTTGGAATTTTCGAGTTCCATTTATGTGGAAGCGGATTAGCTACTGACATGTTGAGTAACGAGACTCACTACTCATGTGACGTCAACAAGTTCTGTGGACCCCACCATGATGTATACTCTGTATCCACACCGTCCATTCATTAGGAAATATCGTTTTAGGGCATGAGAAAAAGAATAAGTCAGATCCAAATCTACAATGGATCCCACCACCATAAATAGTAGAGAGAGTGGCGCTCACCATTAAAAAATTCTAAAGGCCACAAATGTTTAAGATCAAGTTGATATTTATGTTTTCTTTTATTTCATGTCTGAGTTAACTTACGAACAGGTTGGATCTCAAATAGACATCATGATGGACCTTAGGAAGGTTTCAACGGTGGGAATCACTCTCCCCACTGTTTTCTGTGGTGGGGTCCACTCCAGCTTTGGATCTATTTCATTTTTTGGATCATGACTTAAAATGATCTATCCAAATGCATGGACGGTGTAGATACAACACACACATCATAGTGGGCCCACGGAACTTGGTGACGTCACTTCAGTTATGAGTCTCACTGCTCATTGATCCACGTCGGATCGAAGAAATTTATGACTGTGGACCCCACCTTTTATCCAGTGTTTTTAATGAAACAATACAAATTTAACATACGCACTTAGACCTCTTCGTACAGACATGGAATTTGAGGTTAAAAATATCCTTGTCTTCCTTTGGCTAGTGTGCAGAGACGAGCGCCGATGGACGGTCCGGCGATGAGAACTCAGGTGAGGCCCGCTGTGATATTTGTGAGAAATCCTCTCCATTTAAGTTCATTCATAGGGTCACAAAGACTTAGATGAAGAGGAAAAACAAATTTCACAATGATTCAAAACTTCTGTAACCCCTAAAAGGGTTTCAATGGTAGACGTTCAATTCCTAACTATCTTATTTTTCGTCTTAAGCTTTAATATGAGCCCACAAAATAGATCGATGGTTTGGATATAACACAGACCTCATGATGGGACCCACAAAAGCAATACAGCAAAAAAACAACAGACTGGGTGGCACTGCCATCGGTAGTCTAACAGATTTTTTATTTTTTATTTTATAATACAGGGAGAAATTTTTCTCTAATACTTAATTATGTAAATATATATATATATATAAGTATATAAAACTATTTTTCTATCTTTTAATTCATTTCTTTGTCTATTTATTTAACAAGCATATCTCCTAAACTAGAATGATTTACTTAACGTACCATATATGATGTTGGGGTAGGAGAAGCTAATTTAGCAAACCAACCTAGTTATTTTTTAAGATTCCATCGGGTCGATGGTTGAAAATCTATTTCATTCACTTTGTGGTCAATTTCAATCATTTTGCGGTCAAACTGAAAATTCAGCCGGGAAAATATGAAATTGAGCGGGGCAAACTAGAAATTCAGCGGGACAAACATGAAATTGAGCAAGATAAACTAGAAATTCAATGGGACAAACATGAAATTTAGCGGCGCAAACATAAAATTGAGCAGAACAAACTAAAAATTGAGCGGGGCAAACATGAAATTGAGCAGGGCAAACTAGAAATTGAGCGAGGCAAACATGAAATTCAATATAAAAACATCCCTAAGTGCTTTGATTAATGCAGGAATGGTATGTATAAATGATGCATGCCCTCGCCTACACTCCCTCTGCGATCTTCATCTAACGGTCGCGCATGTCAGTCACTTCCTCAGTGCTCTCTACTCAACGCTAAATAGCATATGCAGTGCGGTGCATGAGCGTGATTATCAAATTCTTATTATTCTTTTTTATACAACAGGATTGAGAAACTAAGGTACCTCCCTTATATCAATACCTAAACAATGATCCATTCTAGGGTCGTCAGTCCTAGTAAATCTCATACGAAGTTGCGGTTCTAGGTCACTGCAAAGGGCTCGTCACCTGATCAGTGTAAGCCTATTTTATACTCTAGTTGCTGCGAAAAAGCTCGCTGCCTCATCGCAGTCTCAGAGTATGCTCGAGGTCACTACAAAGGGCTCGTCACCTGATCAGTGTAAGCCGACAGCTCGAATACAGTGTCTCGTACCACCCTATTCGGTTCACGATTTTAGGTTGCTCATTGGTCACTACGGGTGGCCTCGTCACCCTGACGTAGGCCGACAGCTCAAATACGGTGTCCCATACCACTATGTTCGGCTCATGAGTCTTAGCAGATCGAGGTACCAAGGTTAGCGGGGTTTTCACTGGTGAGTTTAGTACCTTAGATTCAAGTAGTAGAGTCCATACATGGTGAACATACATTGGGTCAATCGGGTTAGTTGACAAAATTGACTGGTACGAGCCTATGTCGAGCCGATCGACATGGAACGCACAAGCAACTCCATGTGGCCTAACCACTGCCGACAAGCAGCGTACGACTCGGATTCATCGGGCATGTCGTTGTGGTCAAACAGTTCAACTACCAATCACAGACATTTACCAATTGCCTGAACTACATCGTACCCCCAAACACATCCAATTCCAATAAGTATTCATATGAAATAGTCAAAGAAGTAATAAACACATAATTCCAATCCTACAACTATTTGAGCATGTTATGAAATACAATATACTCAGGAATTCACACATGTGCATTTCATAAGTAAAGCAGACAATATGATATAGGTTACATGGAGAGATTTATACACATAGAAGGTAGTTGAGAATTTTTATCTCAACACCCATATAAAGTACCCGATGCCAAGTACTTGCTCATTCAGACACTTTTACGAACACTTCGACTACACTTTTTAACATACACGGCGTATGTTGGCCATAACATGTATTGTGGCAAATCCTTTTGTCAAGGAGTTGTTACACATACAACTAGTATAAACACACGGCAATTAATCATGGCAAACACACTTTCAAATTCCATACATATACGATCTTTTCTACAAATACATGGATTACACTAAACTCAACATAGTTCATATATATTTGAAACGCGAAACAAACATCGCATTTGGCATATGAAATAGCACCCACGTTAGTAACAAATCATTAACTGACATTGAAAGCCTTGAAAATCATAACCTATATATTTATAGTCTGTACCTTACACCAGTAAATGCGTAACGAATTTGTTTTAAACACTTAGTCTTTGTCAATGGTAGATTGACAACCTATAGCATGAATTAGGTTAGCTATTTCATAACTTACACTATCTGAAATCCTAAAACAGATTAGGGTTAAGTTTTCTTACCCAAGTATGTTGTCAGAAACGTCGGATTTGTGATAAAGATAGGGTGGCCACCATTTTAACCCTTTGGATTTAGGTAAATGGATTTCTAGTGCACAATGTTAGAATGGATGTGTATGGATAGTTATAGACAAGCAGTGTATCTAATAATTCTTCGTGTTCTATTCAAAGCGGTGTGGCTGTCATCCGGCTACCTACCCTACCTCCGCCTGGACTAAGGGTGCACATTTAACCGGTAGAACTGTGGAACCGGATCAGAACCGACCAAACGGTCTGGTTTGGTCCGGTTCTAGAGTGCACCGGTTTTGGTTCCGGTTTCAAAAATCAAAGAACCGGTCACATCGGTTCGGTTCTTGGTTTGGGGGTATGTAGAACTGAACCGAACAGTGAACCGATCCGTAGAACCAAACCGTGGATCCGATCCGTAGAACCGAACTTGGAATCGAACTTGAAACCGAACGAAGAATGCTTTGATTATTTCCATATTTGACTCATGATTTATGGTTTATAATGCATCATTTAATTCTTTTCATAAATATATTTTTACACACCTTATACAATATCTAAACCATTCATCAAATGGACCACAACATGGATGAACATGGGCTAGATAATAAAATTAAACATGCAATTGGGTTGGATTATAAAAAGCCCAGAACCATGGAACCGATCCGGAACCGAACCGGTTTTAACGGTTTGGTTCCGGTTCGGTTTTAGGTTGCCAACGGTTCGATTCTGGTTTCGAATATCATAGAACCGTTAGGAACGGTTCGGTTCCAGTTTTACCCCAGAACCGGACCAAACCGAACCGTGTGCACCCCTAGCCCGGACGGTAATCCATCCGAGCAGGGCTCTGTGGGGCCCACTATAATATAAGCGTTTTATCCACACCGTTAATCACTTTTCTCATATCATTGAAAGGTAACATTAAAAAAATGAAGTAAATACACAGATCCTGTGGACCACATAAAGGAAACTACAGTGATAATGACACCCACCGTTGAAACCTTTCTAAGGGCCACGGTGATATTTTTTTACCACCCAACCTATTAATAAGGTCATGCAGACTTGATGAAGTGAAAACACAAATTTCATCTTGATCCGACACTTCTCCAGCTCCAAAGAATTTTTTAATGGTGGACGTTGGATGCCCACTTTGTGATCCACTTAATTAGGAAACTACCTTGATTTTTGGTTTATGCTTTAAAATAATCATATAAAAATGATTAACGGTGTGGATAAAATACTCACATCACAGTGGGCCCCACAGAGCCCTGCCCGGACGGATTACCGTCCGGGCGGGGGTAGGACGCAATCCGGGTCCCCTACCATCCAAGCTGTAGTGACGTTGCTCCAACCCGAAAATGGAAAAAATAAATAAAAACGGCTATTTTTCTCTTTTCTCGTTGCCTACTTAAGTACTCACAATCTTCAAACGCCGAAAGGAAACGCATCGCATATGACAAGTTATTATATATATTTTTTATCCGAGACGTTAAAACTATTGTTTATATAATACAAGGTACTATGAAGAAAATAAATGCATCTTTTGAGAAAGTCTACATAACATATATATATATATATATATATATATATATATATATATATATATATATATATATATATATATATATATATAATGTAAACCGTCCATTTTTTAATATGTTTGTGGCGGACAAGGTGAAATGGTCGGACAGATTTTGGGTGTAATTAACATTTATCAAGTGAAATATTCTTAGAACATCGAGGATCCTACACATGTATGCCACGTAGGCAACCTAGGTGCAATTTGTCTGTAGCGCTTGAAGATGGCGCATACGGAATTAGAATCGTTCAATTAAATTGTAATGGAGGCATGCTCCAGTGCACTCGAGTAAGTAGGCTTTTCTGTATGTCGACTCTAACTTTGTAAGATCCCAACCGTTCATCGGCAGACTTTAGTATGTTGGTATCTTTGCTAAACTACCGAAATGATTTGTTAATTAGGTGGGTAACATGTAATTAATAGTTTGATTATTATAAATTGAACGACGGTCCAAATTCGAGATAAGTGTGACCCATGTGATGATGGTTATACATTATTCATGAGAGAAATAACCTACAAGTGTGATCTGCTTAATGAGCGGCTTGGATCTTGTAAAATCCTACCACGATGCCAAAAAGGATGAATCTGGTGAGTAGCGATCTCCAACATAGATGTGATGGCCAAAAAAATACAGATAGTGGGATTATATTAGCCACTGCATTAGTTGTGTAATAATGGATGGAAAGCTTCAGCAACAAAATATCATATGGTCCAGTTGCAGTGATTTTTGGGAAAGAGATTATCCACATGGTTTCCATAGGATCAACGGTCTTGATCAACTAGGATGAGTGCCATGCTCTTTAAAGAAATGTCAGATCCAAAACACTCATCAGATGAGTTCCACTATACAGATTCGCAGCCCAAAACTTAGGTAAATCTTTTCATACACCATGTAGTGGTGGAGATCATGGGTACATGCCCCACTTTAGACCTGATTACCGGTCCAATCATTTTTCATATATATATATATATATATATATATATATATATATATATATATATATATTTCATTTTCTAAACTAATAGTATCCAAATTACTTGTGTAATTATGTCACTTGATTCGTAATAATAACACTAAAAATATAATTTATCACATATTATGCACTGAACAATGGTATCATGACATTGAATAATGAGATTTCAAATCTAATGGTGTCGATCTTATGAAAGAAGAGAAGTTTCATGGAAACAACTTTGATGATTGGTATGCTTCTATTAGAAATGTATTAAACCAAGAGAAAGTGTTACAGTCGTTAAAACCTATTAAAAAAAATAAAGATAGATAATAAGAATATTCTCACAAGTAGGTTGGAGATTACATAAGAAAAATATATAGAAGAAGAAAAATAAAACTGCTAAAAAACATGGGATGCCATGATCCAATGATACATTAAATCTTGTATGTTAAATTTAGAATAATGCAAATGAAGTTTGATGCATACCTAATGCCAATTGGATGCTTTATTAAGGACCACATAAGAAAATGTAACAATTAATGACAAAAATTTGTGAAATGTTGGCTATGTTCTAACTGAGAATTAAAAAATTATAGTTATGTTTTATTTTTTGTCAGACTCTTACCTTGAAACATAATGACACAAGCAAAACATTCAAGTAACTCATCATCACGAACTTGAATCGGAGGTTATTTAATCCTAAAATAGTGTGATTTGTGCCATGGAAAGTTAGAAGAAACTATGAACAAGATAAAAGTATGGGAGAACACGCATATATAATACACCATCAATCAATCTAATCCACCTATTCTTTTATGTTTTCATCTATATCGACACTGTTATTGACAACAACTGCCTTGATCCAACCACATCCACCTCAAAATTAACCATATTCAAATTTACATCAACCTACACGATCTCTACAACCACCATAGCCTTGTGACATATACGTTGACCTTATACAACCAGAGAAAGATAATAAGAAAATGTCAAGAGAATAGGGTGTTAGTTCTTGCTTTGTATAGTGGGTATGATTATTGAGATAAGACTTGCCTTGAGTGTAAAATAGTAACTTTTTTTTTTCAAAAATCGATTAATTGCGTTTATATGGAAGTTTTGATGGCTAGTGTAAATTTTAATGACTGGATTGTGAATTCTGGGCAACAAGGCATGTGACGAAAGACTGAAAATTTTATGAATTTTCAGACTATTTTAATCAGAAGTCACAAATTTTACAGGGAGAACAATACATCAGAAGACACGAACGAAAATGGTACATATTGCCTTGAAATAAATATGACACTCATTACTGCTTAAAGATGCTATATTTCTTCCCAAAATGAGAAGAAATCTAATATCTATTATAGTCTAGTTACAGAGAACTTTGTTATAAGATTTTATAAAGACGAAGTTTCACTTGAGAAAGATAATATAATATTTGCTTTGAGTGAATCTTTAAGTCACATTTTAAAGATATATATTGTAACTTATTTTTCATCAATATTAAGCAACTCGTTTATTGTTAGTATAACACATATTGGTGTTATGTATGAATAAATTAAGTGGCATGCTGGACTGAGACAAATAGAAAAGAATTGATTAAGTGGCATGCTGGACTGGGATATATATGAAGGGATCAATTAAGTGGCATGTTAGATTGGACATACTGTAATGTTCCGAATTTCAGGGGTCGAGTAGAAACTCGGCTGTGTACCACGTGTACCCTAATGGGCTCCAGATTCCAATACCTTTTGGGTTTATTCATAAGCAATAGGGAGTTAAGCAAACCATAAGCGTGAGAATATCATAGAATGTAAATACGAGCCGCTAAACATGTAAGATATCCAAAATATAATGCCAAGAAAATTCAAACTGGGGACTAGTCTCACCCAGATAAATATCCCAAATTAACTGGGGCCCTGGCCCATGTCCCGCGATCATCCAATCATAAACTAGAAGAAACCGCTGAAAGTTTGATAGTACGCTCGCTCATTCTCATCGTCCATGCCCGCATCCTCCAGCGCATCCAGCTATATCGACCCTGCATCTATAACAGGTTCTCGTTGGTGTTTTGAAACACTATTCCAGAGTGGGAGTGAGTAGCTAACTCAGTGGTACCATTAGTAATAGGCTACACAAATTATCATATATAGAATAAATTTAGTGAACAACATACATCATAAAATCCTAAGTACTGTTGATTAATACAATGCATGACTTAATGATATGATGCATGCCCCTCACCACTAACACTCCCTAAGCGACGACATCTAACGATTGCAATGACAAACACTCCCTCAGTTGCGACCTCGACTGTCGAATCACCACAATAGATAATGCAATGTCATGTAACATATTAGCTTAGTTGATTAATTAGATTCATTCACCCAACGGATTAGAAAAATCGGAATACCCTTAGCGAAAGTATTGCCCTAATCCAATCGCGCGACACAAAGGTCGTGGTCATATGACTCTCGCAATCCTTAGCCCTCGTGGGTTCGTTAATCCCATGATTCTTAAGCTCAGATGAAAAACAGTTAGGACTTTAATGTCCTATTCACGGTCACTACGGGGAGGTCGTCACCCCAGCATAAGCCGACAGCACGAGCATAGTGTCCCATACCACCGTTCTTGGCTCACGAGTCTAGGTGCTCATTGGTCACTACGGGGAGACTCGTCACCCTAGCGTAGGCCGACAACAAGGGCATAGTGTCCCATACCACCATCCTCGGCTCATGAGTCTTGTGGGCCGTAAATCATAATTAATAGTGGGCGTAGAGGTCTTAGGGTACTTCGAGTTCATACAGGCGTGTTCAAACAAGGTTAACATATAAGGATGACCGATTTGAGAGCTAATGTACCCAGACAAGCTGAACCATAAACTGATTGGCCTGAGTACGTGTCTCGTGTAGTCCAACTACGACCGACAACTTATAGTTTAACTAGTCAGGCTAGATTTACTTGTGGGCTGATCCAACAGAAGGTCGCCCAAGTGATTCCAGTTAATCGGCCAATCCATAAGGGACATATGCACTGATAGACATCATGTATCATCAAATTTAGGGATATATCTGTAACATCCCGAAAATTGGGGGTCGAGCATAAACTCCACTCCCAAGTTCCAGAACATCACTTATGCAACATAAATGCTTATGATTGAATGTTGTCTATGTTAGTGTATTAAACATGAGTAAGATTAGACCAAACCAACATATCATACTCCAGAGACAGTTAAGTTTCTCAAGCGGAAGACTGTGATAAATATATAAAATGTATAATTGATTGTAAGTCTCCAGAGTGTGAACATGTTACTAGGTTAACTAAATACATGTATACTCCAAGAATGGAAAGAAAAGAATATACATGTGTGTTTAAATAAAAGACAAAATACCAAGTGTATTGACATCTAATCAGTAACCCTGTAACCCCGTCGATCAGAACCTGCATATAGGAGGAATCCTCCTCATCATCATTAAGTCCGGCTCTGCTTCGCAAGCATCGCCATCATCTGAAACTAAAATAGGGACTGGTTGGTGTGGCCAACACCGTCCCGTAACGTGGGAGTGAGTGATCAACTCAGTGGAAGCTATATACAGCAAAGGTTAACATGTTATCAATCCAATCAAGTAGTAATGATAAGACAGTACAATCAAACAGGTCCTAGATACTCTTGTTAATGCAAGAATGATATGAAGAATGATGCATGCCCTCACCACAATCCCCTCTGCGACATCATCGAACGATCGTGGCATGACTCACTTCCTCAGTGCTCTATCATCAACGCCGTTAGTACATGCAATGTGGTGTTATGAATATGCTTACCAAGTTCTTATTAGTCCTTTTCATATAGCAGGATTGAGAAGCTAAGATACCTCCCTTGTATCATTACCCAAACGGTAATCTATTCTCAGGTCGTCAGTCCGAGATAATCTCATACGATATTATGGTTCTAGGTCATTGCAAGGGCTGCCAGGGCTGTTGCACGCAATTGTTGCTCCTCTCCCCCATCACCTTATCAATACAGGTCTAGCTATATCCCACATACTGCAACAAGACTCATCGCCCTTATGCACTATCAGGATATACTTGAGGTCACTACAAAGGGCTCGTCACCAATCAATGTAGTCCGACAGGAAGAATATAGTGTCCCATACCACCATAATCTGCTCACGAGTATAGGTGCTCACTGGTCACTATAAAGGGCTCGTCACCAATCAGAGTAGGCCGACAATACGAATATAGTGTCCCATACCACCATAATCGGCTCATGAGTCTTAGCGGATCGAGATACCAAGGTTAGAGGAACTTTTCATTGGTAAGTTTGGTACCTTAGGTTCAAGCAGTAGTGACCAAACATGGTGAACAAACAAAGGTCAATCGGGTTAGTTGATAAGCTCAACCAGGCTAAGCGTACGTTGAATTGAACGACATGGAATGCATAAGCACTCCGTGTGACCTAACCACTGCTGAACATCCCAAGCACGACTCAGATTCGTTAAACTCATCCTACGTGGCGAACAACCTCAACGACCATTTGGAGTATGCTTACCGATTACCTGGATTGTAGCACAGCCCCGATCACATACAAATTCCATAACAGGCATATGAGGCATATCCTACTATCATGTGGACATTCATGAAGTATAACTTAAATGTAAATACAGTACATGGAAGAAATCGTATACACCTTTAACATGATTTATCTAAGTTAACAAGTCATGGAGGAAATCATATGCACAGTTAATACAAATAATCTAAGTTACACAATGCATGGAGGAAATCATATACTCAAGTATTGTGATTGAGATTCATATCTCAACAACCTTAGCAATCACATTTTTACTAACTACTAACTCATTCAGACACTTTTACATACACTTAGTCTACACATTTCATCATACATATTGTGTATTCATTAGCATACGTATTAGGGCAAATCCTTTCGTCAAAGGGTTATCGCCTATACAATAATTATATATCCATGACAGTTAGTCATGGCGAGCACGAAAGTGAATTCCATAGTCATTCAATCATTTTTACAGACACCTAGAATACATACATTATCATACATGTATATGTTGATTATACTTGCATTAAGCTAAATTCTTTCACTAGGGAGTTGCCCCATATACCACTTGCATCTACCCACGACGGATAATCGTGGCGTGCATGAATCCGGGTTCCGTATTCATTTACACATTTTCCCAAACACGTGGGCTACACCCTTTAACGTAGAAAGCGTATTTTGCCCATTGCGTGATTTAGGGAAAGTCTTATCGCTAAGGAGTTGTCACACATGTAACAAGCATATGTTCATGGCAAATAATCATGTTAAGAACAAATCCAAATTCTATACGTATACGGTATTTTCTACAAATACGAGGAATACAGTAGATTTAACATAATTAACGTATAACTGAAAAATGAAACAGACAACACTTTATACATGTGAAATAACATCTTAAGCAAGAATAAATCATTACTTAACATTGAAAGTCTTGAAAACCATAACCTAAACATATATAGTCCGCACCTTAAACCAGAAAATGCGTATTCGATATGATTCAGACGATGTGTCTTCGTCAACGGTAGATAGACAACCTAAGGCATGAAATAGATTAACTATAACATCATTGAAACTATTCTAGGCTTCAAAACAGGTTAGGATTAGGATTTCTTTCCTAAGAACGGAGTTGGAATAGCCAGAATAGCGATGCAGAAGGATGGATGAGGCATGCAAAGAGACTGGAAGGAATCCCTGGAAGAAAACTCTAACTTCTCCCTCACTTTCTCTCTTTTTTCTCTCTTTTGATTTTGGCTAGGGTTTGAAATTTGTATGGGATTTGTGAGAGAGGGTTTAAGCCTTTTTTATAAGCCCAAAAGTGATGAAAATAGACTTGGGGCCAAGGTATACTTAGGTTATGTCCAAATCAAGTCTGTTCCGATCCAACGGAGCATTTCTGGAGGTCCTGTTACTAAATGCGGTCGGACTTAAGCTCTCTAATATCAGATCTAGTCAAGCTAAGTTTTCAGTCCGGTCGGGTTTCCAGATCGACCGTGGCGGACCAGTTTCAGTTCAACGGTTACGGGAGCTTGATTAGAGCTACAAGTACTATGACATGTAAGGGCCACCTATCCTGATCCCAGGGTGAATTTGGGTTGAATTCTAACGGTCAGAACGCTTAAAAATAACGCGCAAGTGAACCATTCCATATTTCATAAAATATAATTAATTTTCTAAAAATCTTCATTTTCCTACCCTCTTTTCTCCGGGTTCAATAAAATGGTCTCAGGACATCGTTTGGGCTTAATTTTCTAGGTAATTGTCAAGTCCAACTAGGCGGTCGTAATGGTTTAAATTCATAAATATCAGACTCTCGATGTGCGGTCAAGAACCGATACGAAGTTACAAAGAATTTTCGAGAGCAACTGGGTTTAGAGTTGGATCCCATATTTCAGGGTAACGTAGCGTTAACAATTATAGAGGTTTTGGGTCTTACAAATCGTATTTAAAGTGGTTGGTGCTAATTTTGTAAGAAATCTAGTGTAGCGCTGACTAATTCACGTTAAATTTCTAAAGAATTAGGTTCTAAATAATTTCTCTGGCTTTGGACTCAGGTTTTGAGAAGTTACCAAGGTGCTATGGTTGACCCATTGTCTAAGGACGCCTAACTCCAGGTTGGTAAAAATCTAGGGTGTTACAATATCACACATGATAGGCATAATTTCAGCAAGTTAAGTACCTAGACAACAAAAACTAAACTCTACTAAATTTATAAGGGTCATTTTCATCACGTTCCAACCATTTAACAAGATGGACATCCATACACTCATTCACAGCAATTCAATTTCACATACGTCAGCATGAATCATACAAATCAGTCATGTAGTGGGAATTATATGCAATTAATTCAGCAATTTAGCAATTTGTCGACATTCATTCTTGCAATGCCTAGCACAAATGACATGCAACAAGATTCAACAACAAATCAACAACACTCGAGCAAATTGAAGGCTTACACCCTAATTAGACATACAAATCAACAATCCACACATTTAGGGATGTTCGGGCCTAAACCCCATCCCTCATTTTTTGAAAATCCTAGACTTATAGTCCTAATCATGCATTCCAGAAGAAATTCCAGCAACATGCAATAGCAATGTACTACACACATTCACTAAATCTATGCTAGGCATGATAATTGGCCACCTAAAGGTAATGGTCTGCACCTATTATCATTTAAGGGTCCTTGGATTTGCTCTAGCGTCGACGGGTCCACAAATTTAACGTGTCGAAACCCCGCGTCATATGAATTCCACTATAAGGTGCATGCATGTAATTTATAGCTAGGGAGAGATGGATGGGAGTCCATATTTTTACCTTGGACTGAATGTGGCTTGTTCCTATGATGATCAAGTAGAAATTTCCGACAATGTAGAGATGATTGTGCAGGGAATTCCAGTCCCTAAGCACAACATGCCCCCACACACCACTTTCTCTCTCTCTCTCTCTCTCTCTCTCTCTCTCTCTCTCTCTCTCTCTCTCTCCTCTCTCATTTCTCAGCTGCTAGAAATAGTTGTTGAAATGAGGGAGAGAGGGCTGAAATGGGTTATATACCCTGGAATTAAATCAGATGGCCCCGGGGTTCTGTTAAGTGCTTTAAATAGCCTTGTGGGACCCATATGTGGCTGTTAGGGCTACCCTAATGCCCTCTGGCCCATCTAATTCAAGGGATGAGTGCCCCGTGGTCCGATGAAGGGTTATGCAAAGTTTGATGGTAAACGGATGTGGAGTTTTGTCGCAATGGTCCAATTTTTGATCAACGGTTACTGTTTCTCGATCGGGGTTAGATTTGGCGGACGAGTGCCGGAAAACATCTTCAACTTATTGTGCAAATTTGGGTGGAATCTGATGGCTGAGATGTCCTAATTTATTATCTTAAGTGGTGGGGCCATTTGTTTTAAAATTTAGACTTTTGGCCAATGCTTGGGAGAGTTACATTTTACAAGTGCTGACTGGATGGTGCAAATTGTTTGTTTCTAGGCGTCGTTTGAGTCTATTTCCCGTGATGGACCATAAGTCCAGTGAGACAGACATTACTCTATAATTTTGAAACTAGCGGCCTACTAATGAGCGGTCTAGAGCTTGTTTGGGTAATCGGAGCACTTCTATAATAAATTGGGTAGAGAGATTTCTTGGGCGCAATGGTTGAGGCATGAATTAACTAAGTTCATGGTATGACCTATTTGAAATTATTGAAAATGGTGATTTGGTCACGATAACTCTAAACCATCAGTTTTAGGATAAAAGAGCAACTGGATTGATTTGGTTTATTAATTAAGGTTCAACCCATAGTTGGCTCGGGTATGGGTAGATTTCTAATTAAGTTACGGTCATTTAGTTAGTCGATGGTAGTGTCATACCCCAAACTTAGAAACCGGGCTCACAGAATTCCTGATCGCTAAATCCGGTACCAACAACCTCCGTAGTACTCCATTCTCGGCTCCCAGCGCCCATACGCTAGATTCTGATCCTGGGATCCTATAAGGAGGATTTTTTAACGTACATTTATCTCGTAAGAAGTATAACCACAAGTTTACCCAAATCATGAAGGCGACATCATCATCACATATCCACTAATATAAACAGTTGAATACAGTGCTGAAAGAAAAATATACATATATCAAAAATCAAAGCTCTAGAAGACTGCTGCACGTCCAAGCTCGATGTTGTTGTGGCCTAACGCCACTTGCACACATCTATCATACATAAGCTTATAGAAAGCTTAGAGGGTGGTGTAAGTGTGTGCGCAAGGTAAGTGTCAAGTATGCAATATCAGAGCAATGCGAAAACATGCTGATAAGTTCATAAATACTATCAGCCTTATTCAGGCTATGTGATGCAAAAACATAATAAGCCAATATCATATACTGAGGAAGCAATGTAGATCAACTATACAATGTGAAGACATAGTAAGCCAAATATCATATACTGAGGATGCAATGTAATATGCAAATCATGACGAGTCCACAAATATCATTAACCTCATTTAGGCCATATAAATGCAGAAATATAGCAATCCAAAATGCTATATGCCGTGGATGTAATGCAATATGCGGTGTGAATGAAATGACCATGTTGGAGTGTAAAGTCGGGATGATAATACATAGTATCGCAAGCTATGGGGTCCATCACAAGGGACTTCTATCCAAACCAGTCTCATACTTAAATTTAGATAGATAGACTCAATGTGGTAAACTCCTGATCTCGGGTTGGTTGCGCTCCCTAATGGAAATCCTGACCATTACGAAGGTACACATAACAATTAGTTGCGCACTACTAGCCCGAGTGGATAGTGAATGAATAAATGAAATGCTGAGTATGCAATTCCTGCTCAGTAAGTCCACATATCAATACTGTATATCTATGAGATTATCACCGGGATCTAGTACACTCTACACAAATCGCCACCCATTGGACCCGCAACTATGCAAGTGGAATAGACCTTATTATCCGCATAACCAGTAGTTAGACAATATTTACCTGACACGTCGATAACGGACCTATTTACGAGCTGATCAAACTCAACCTAGCTATGCCCTTTACCATCGGGCGGGTAAGGTCACACCCGATTCCAACCAACCAGATACAGTGGGAGATGAGGCCTATTGGTATTCGGCACTCGGACGCTCATGTATCCACTCGGTCTAGACGTTGAAGCGTCTCCTGACCATGGGGATCTAGGGACTTTCATTCAGGGACATCTATAGCATCTCATGTAGAAAAAGATTTTTGGTGTTCCATCTGGGCATCCACGATATGCCTGTGAAGGCTACGACCTTGATATCGGTAGGGCGTACAGTAGTCATATCCCAAAATGTGAAATGCATGAGTCACACAGTCCAATCATGCATCAATTCTGTGCATACCGTGCGCTCATGTGGGATGACTCTGCCTATCAGGGAGTTCCATAAATAACCTGCCCTATGACAAATGTAATGGTTAACTACATCTCATGACAAATATGCAGATGATGCGTATAGGCATGTATCATGATGTTATGCTATCACATACTCATAATTGGTATCCATAACTGACATCGATAATCGACCTAACAAAGGGCCTAAGGGAAGGTCATAATGTGGATATTTAACTATCATTGTCCATCAATGTGGACATTTAACTAACATTTCTCCCAAGGAGTGGTCTACATAGAGCTTAACATATAGTGGGCCCATGACCTCACATAAGGGCCCAATACACATCCTATTGGGCCATATCACGTGGGCCTCAAATAAATCATAATGGGCCACATCACATGAGCCTAATACATATCACAGTGGGCCTCATACAAGGACCTCATATACATCACATTGGGCCATACTCATGGGCCTTATATAGATCACATTGGGCCTCGTACTTGGGCCTCATATACATCAAATGGGCCACAACAATGGGCCTCAAACACATGACAATGGGCCACAACCCATGGGCCTTAAACGCATCACAATGGGCCATAACCCATGGGCCTCAAACACATCACAATAGGCCTAATATCTGAGCCTCAAATACATCATAATGGGCCTATATACATCAAGTGGGTCGCATCTAGAGCTGGGCATCAGTCTGGATCGAATCAGATTAGGTCCAACTCGATCCAATTCAAAATCCCAGTGGCTTGACTCGAACTCGATCCGATCCGAGATCAGATCCGGGTCATCTAATTCGGACCGATCTGATGTATAGTTGGCCTGACCTGAATCGAGTCTGACTCGGTCTGAAAAACTGAGTCAGATCAAGTTGGGTACGATTCGGATCGTATGAATTTAATCAAATTGTTTCATGTGGTGTTGTCTATTTCAATCTTTAATATGCCGCCTTTTTATGTTCAATGCCTAAAATAATATGTCAAAATGGATGGACGACTTAGATAAAATATATACATCAAGGTGGGCCCCACATGGCTCTGAAAGAACTTTCAATCTACCATATACACGTTTTTATTAAACTTTTGATGTGCAGTGCACAAAATTGCAGTTACTTGCCTTTCACTCAAGCATAACCTACACAGAGTGAATTCTTAATCCACGTTAGCGAGTTCCGTAGGTTTGATCATAGGATATGTGTTATATCCAAATCGTTCATCCATTTAGCAAGCTCGTCTTAAGGCTTGAGATGAAAAATAAGATAGATCTAACTATCAAGTGGACCACATGAATTGTTTAACAATGAAAACCATTCTCTGCTGCTATTTGTGGTGTGGTCAAGATGATCTTTGGATATTATTCATTTTTTGAATAATGTTCCATAATGATCTCTAAAAATATATGAACAGTGTAGATATAATAAATACATCACTATGGGGCCCATATAACTTTGATCTCCTTTGAACCGTTCGTACAACTCGGAGCTCGAGGAGGCTAGACGCCAGTACAACTGTACTGGAAATGGATTGGCTACTCCCGTTGCCACTAGCCGTTAGTGTTCTGTGGGCCCCACCATGATGTATGTGTTTCATCCATGCCCTCCATCTATTTTTATAGATCATTTTATGTTATGAGAAAAAAATGAGGTATATTGAAATCTCAAGTGGACCACATTATAGGAAACAATGTTGAATGAACGTTGACCATTAAAACATTTTGTAGGCCATAAAATTTTTTGATCAAGCTGATATTTATTATTTCCCTTCATCTGGGTCCTTATGACCTAATCAACAGATTAGATGTCAGATAAACAGTACAGTGGGCCTTAGGAGGATTATAATGGTGGATATCCAATCATTATTGTTTTCTTGTGGTGTGGTCCACCTAAGATTTATACCACTATCATTTTTTTATATAAAGCCCTAAAATGATCAATAAAATGGATGAACGGAATGGATGAAACACATATCATGGTGGGGGCCACAGAGCACCAACCACTAGCCACAAGGCTGGTGTTAGGGGGAGTAGCCAATCCATTTGCTAGTACTCTCTTCGCACACGACATATACCTACAATAGCTATAGCTGGTGTGTGGTACACCAGCAAATCCGGTATTGAGTAAACTCTGTTGGGCCCACCGTGAAAATGCATGTGGTTCATCCGTTCCGGATCGGGTAGGATCGGATCGATCCGGGTAGGTATGGATCTGAACTCGACCCGAAACGCTTTCGGATCTAGACTGCCCTACTTGATCCGCACTAATCCAGGCCGTCGGATTGGTTGGATCGGGTCAGATTTGGTCGGATCAGGTTGGATCCACTGGATTAGGTCAGGATTGCCCAACTTTAGCCGCATCGCATGGGCTGCACCAATGGGCCCACCGACCTAGCTGGTCCATCTACACCGTTCATCTATTTTAGAGCATTTTCCAAAAATGAATCATATCTAAAGATCATCTGGACCATACCATAATGGCAGCGGAGATGATGATTTAAAGATCATCTGGACCACACCATAACGTTGATTTTCCATCCAAACTGTTCATACGGTCATAAATACCTGAATTAGGAGGAAACAAATTTCACATTGATCCAAAACTCCTGTGACCCCAAAAGGGTTTCAATGGTAGACGTTTAATCCCCATGGTTTTTGTAGTGTGGTCCACTTGATAAATAGATCTGTTTTATTTTTAATCTCAAGCCTTAAGATGAGCTCACCATTCAGATGGACAGTTTGGATGTAAGACATACATCAAGGTGGGTCCCACAACAGCTGGACAGAGGGACGGTGTGGATCAAATCCAAACATCACGGCTGGCCCCATAGCAAACACATATATCGTGGTGCATCCCATAGCTACATCGTCGAGATGGACGATGTGGGGACAGGATACATACAGCAAGGTGGGTCCCACCCCCACACGTGCCACACGTGTGCGGTGGGCCCATGTCTAAAATAGTTGGACGGTGTATATAAAACACACACCTCATGTGGGGTCCCACTGTTCTGGGCAAATAGACGGTGTGGATATAAAATAGATACATCAGGTGGGTCCCGCCTACCCACATGTGTCACATGTGTGGGGTGGGCCCACACGTCAAACAGATGGAAGGTGTGTATAAAACACATACATCATGGCAGTGGGGTCCACATCCCCAAACGGACGGACGGTGTTAGATATAACATATACCTCATGATCAGACCCTCTGATCTGCTGACATGGGACCACCAGCAAATGGACAGTCAGATATAATACATACCTTATGATCAGGCCCATAGAACTTGCAGACGCAATACAACATATGTATAGCTGATGGACGGTGTGGTAAAACACTTGCATCACAGCTGGCAAACCACCGTCCAACAATCTGGACGGTGGAGATATGATAAATAAATCATGGTGGGTCCACAAGCGTGGCCCACCAACTGGAGGGCCAGCTGATGTACGTGTTTTCCCTGCATACAATCTAGCAACATCTGCTACTGGACGTCCATGGCTAGACGGTCGGGATGCAATACATCCATCATGGTAGCCCCCACATGTCTAGCTACTGGACTGTGTGGATCTAATCCATTCATTAGGGTGGGCCGCAACATGGAGAGAGAGAGAGAGAGAGAGAGAGAGAGAGAGAGAGAGGTGATGGAGAGACCTCGCCACATGGGCCCTCCTATGATCACAATAGTGTAATGCCCTGAAAATTGGGGGTCGAGCAGAAGCCCAACTCCCGAGTTCTAACGCATCACTTATGCAACATGGATGATGATGATTAAATGTTGTCCGCATCAGTGCCTTAAACATAAATGAGATTAAGCCAAAACAACATATCATACTCCAGAGACAGTTAAATTACGCAAGCGGAAGTCTGTGATAGATATATTTAAAACATATAAGATGTGGTGCTTCTCCAGAGTACAATCATGGTCCAGGTCATATAATTACAAGTATCGTTTCAAAAAGGAACATGAATATCAGAATGTGTAAGTCCCACTACATCACGAAGTCCCATAGCCCCGACGATCAGGCGCAGCCCACATGAACCCGCCAGAGTACTGAATGTAGGAGAACTCCTCGTCGTCGCAGAAGTCGGGTTCAACCTTATATGCCACTGCATCATTTACAGCTAAGATAGAGTCTGGTTGATGTTTTAAAACACCGTCCCAGAGTGGGAGTGAGTGATCAATTTAGTGAAATTATAAGGCAAAGGTTAACATGTTATTAATTCAGTCAAGTAGTAATGATAAAGTAGTACAATAAACATGTCATAGATGCTCTTATTAATGCAAGAGTGATATGCGATAATGATGCATGCCCTCGCTTGCACTCCCTTAGTGTCTTCATCTTACGGCACACATGACAACCACCTGAAAGTGCTCTTCCTCTCCAAAGTACATAAATGCGGTGCATGCTCATGTTAGCCAATACTAAATTAGATTTATTCATACAACAGTTTTGAGAAGCTTATGTACCTCCCTTGTATCATTTTCTAAATAATGATCCATTCTAGGGTCTTTAGTATTAGCTAGTCTCATGCAATGTTATGGTTTCAGGTTACTACAAAGAGGCTTATCACCATCAGAGGAGGCCTGCTAATACTCTGGTTGCTACAAAAAGGGTCGTCACCTTAGCACAGACTTAGAGTATGCTCGAGGTCATTACGAATGACTCGTCACCTAATCGTAGGCCGACGGCTCGAATACAGTATCCCATACCACCGTATTCGGCTCACGAGCCTGAGTTGCTCTTTGGGCACTACGGGGAGGCTCGTCGCTCCAGCATAGGTCGACAGCATGACCACGGTGTCCCATACCATCATGTCCGACTCATGAGTCTTAACGGATCGAGGTACCAAGGTTAAACGGAATTTTCACTGGTAAGTTGGTACCTTAGATTCAAGCAGTTGCGTCCACACATGGTAAACACACAATAGGTGAATTAGGTTACTTGACAAGCTCGATTGGTACGAGCGTATGTTGAATTGATCAACATAGAGCGCATAAGCACTCCGTGTGGCCTAACCATTGTCAGCAAACTTCGTACGACTCAGATTCCTCGAACACATCTGTTGTGGCAAAGTTAACTCAGCCACTCATTCGGGAACTGTTACCGATAGCCTCGACTAAGTAGTAGTCCCAAACACATGTAAATATAACAGGATAACACATGTGGTAGGCATATCAAAGTTAAAAAATTAATTTAAGCAATGTAACCAATTGAACATTTCATAAAATACAAGGTAAACATAATTTTCACAAATGCATTTCATGCTAAATCACACAAATTTAATATAAGTTACATGAAGGGATATATACACATAGATAAGGTAGTTGAGAATCTCACCTCAACACCTATATAACATACACTTTACTAAATATTTACTCATCCAGACATTTTCACAAACACTTAGACTACACACATCAACATACATGACGTATGTTGATCACAACATGTATTAGGAAAAATCCTTTCACTAAGGAGTTGTCACGAATTCAACACACATATATCCACAAAGGATAATCATGGCGAGCAGGGATTCAAATTTCATACTCATTTAATCATTTCCACAAACACTTAGACTACACATTTCAACCTACACGATACAACTCAGTTATAAGCTATATTAGGAAAAATCCTTTCATAAGGAGTTGTCACATATTCAACAATCACACGTTCATGATGAATAATCATGGCAAGCGCAAAACCAAATTCCCGACATATCTAGTCATTTCAACCTACACATGGAATCGCCTATATTCAACATAGTTCATATATAACCGTAAAGTGAGGAAAAGAACGTATCTAACATGTGAAACGACAACCCAGTCAGTTATAAATCATTAACCGACATTGAAAGCCTTAAAAACCATAACCTATACGTTTATAGTCCACACCTTTCACCGGTAAACTCATAATGAATTCAGTTTGAACACTCCACCTTCGTTATGGCACAACGACAACCTATAGTATGAAATAGGTTTGTTATTTCATCACATACACTATCTGAATCCCTAAAATAGATTAAGATTAGGATTTCTTATCCGAAAACGGAAGCGATACGGTAATGATAGCTAAACACGTGGAACGACGAGATTGAATCCCCATAACAAACCCTAATTCTACCTCTCACTTTCCCTCTATTTTCTTTTCTTTCTTCTCTTTTCTCTCTCTAGGGATTAGAAATTCATATGTGAAGGGAGAGAGAGGGTTTAAGGTCCTTATATAGGCCCAAAATTGACCTTAATAGCCTCACGGCCATGATATACTTAGGTTATAGCCAAAACCTGATTGTTTCAGCTCAACGGAGCTGTTCCGGAGACCCCGACTTAAGCTCCCTGATATTGGATCTAGGTCAGGCTAAGTTTTTGGTTCGATTGAGTTTGGGGATCGATCGTGGAGGACCTGTTTCAGTTCAACAGTCACCGGTAGTCAATCAGGGCCACAAGTACACTGCCATGTGTTAAAAATTTTCCTTGATCTAAGGGTGTAATTGGGTCAGGTTCTGACGGTCTAAATCCTTAGATTTAGCCTACAAGTGAACGACTCAATTCACTTAAGTTTCAGTTCATTTCCTAAAGATATTCGCGTTTCTCACACACTTCACTCCGGGCTTAAGTTGTGCGCTTCTGGACACCTTTAGGACTTGATTTCTGATATGGTTGTCAAGTCTAGCAAGGTAGTCATAACTATATAGTTTCGTGAAAATTATACTTTCGACGTGCGGTCCAGGTTCGATATGGAGTTTCATGATGCTCCCGAGAGCAACTGGGTTTAGAGATAGATTCTAGATTTTAAGGTAATGTAGCGTTAACGATTCTACAAGTTTTGGATCTTGCAGATTATATTTAAAGTGATTAGTGCTAATTTAATAGGTAATCTAGTTTAACACTTAGCTAATTCTCTCTAATTTCAAAAGGATTTGGTCCTATTTGATTTCTATTTTAGGTGGAACCTGGGTCTTTGTATGAATTTTTCTAAGATGTTACAAATACATATATCGAATTGGGTCTGAAATAAGATCCATACCATCAATCGGTAGGCCCCACTTGGTCCATCATCAAAACATAAACCTAAGCCTATAAAACACCCACCGATTTCGCTCCTTCTTGGCTTCTTAGACTCCTAAAATCCTTGGCTTTTCCTTTGATGAAAGTTAATGAAGGTTGGATGGTTAGGATGAGAGATTCAATGGTAGGGAGTGGGCCACACCTAGCTTTTCTCTTTGGGAAGCTTGGACGTTTTCTCTCTTGGGAATTGCTTGGAATGGAGTGGGAAAAATGAGAGAGAGAGAAGTTGTGTGTATGACATGGGAAGCATGAGTCTCATTGACTTTTGGGATGAGATGAATAGGCTAAGCATGAGTTACTTTGACTAGTTGGTGGGAGAGGTATGGGTGAGATGGGATGTGTACTTGACTTGATTGATGTGAAAGGTGGTAGAGATTCTCTCGAAATTCGTAACGTGCGACATTTTCTTTGAGATGAACGTGGCCCCACAACTTCTGGCCTCGGTATCGCATCAATGCACGAGATACAATGTTGGAACCGCGGCGATGGCGCGGTCGCTAGAGTACAAGTCTCGGGTCGAGCCAGCTTAGATATATAGGATGTGATTGAGTGTAACATCCCGAATTTTTCACTGTTTTGAATTTTCAAAAATTCTTAATTTTTTTTATTAATTAACTTATAACATCACTTAATGACCATTAATACTCAATATTAGTTTATACAGGGGTGGTACCAGTAAAGAACTGCACAAGTTCGAATAATCAACCGTAGGAAGTCAATGAATCCGCCTGATCGCTTGAACATTAGGTGTAGCCCCATAATTTACTCACATAGGACCCAAATCTAACTGACACATCGTTAACTAATCAAGACAAGCATAACTATATTAAAGATCTAACCAAAGCTAAGTCAGATAAGGCCCGGATCTTAATAAAAGACCAAATTAACCCTTGTAACGTCCCGTCCAACCATTACAGTGTCCTTGGGCGTCCACGTAGGATTTACCGTAAGACCATTCGTTTAAGCCACTCAAGGTGGGGTATTACAAGTTAATTAACCTAGGATTAACACATTAGAATAAACCAGACAGGTCATGATAGGGATTAGTGCAGGCCACCAAGCTAGATGACCGTTTACACTTAGCATCAGCCCGTATGGGCTATACCGCGGCGCAGAAAGGTCAAAAAATTATAAAAATATAGGAAAACCTATATCTCACTGGGCTTGTGGTCCATCGCGGACCACGAACTCATTGGGTGCCCAAAAGTTAGTTGTTCGAGCCGTTCCATCAGCACTCAACAACTCACCCAAGGCCATAGTTAGAATCTGGCACTGATAAATGAAATTAAGACTCTGGACTTTTCAGCCGTCGAATTTCTTCAAAATTTATGGTGAAGGTCTAATGTAGTGTCCTACACCCGTCCACAAAATATGGAACCCGATAATGACATGGTAACCATTGATCGCAAATCAAACCCGTACGATCAAACCAAATATCCGATCGTCCCCAAAATTTACATGGCCCTTCATCGGGCCATGGTCCACCTATCCTATAAGTTTCATGGCCAGGGGACCACTAGAACCTCTCCAATCACTGGAATAGAACCCACAGGGCCACTTAAGGATCAGGACCATATGGTCAAACCTCACATCCGCTTATCCGTTTGATCTCAAGTTTTGCATGGCCCTTCGTCGGGCCATGAAGCACATATCTTATAGTGTATATCGATATGTACACCCCATAGCGGCCCCTAAATCTTAGAAAGACCCTCCCATAGGTCTAGTATAGTAAAAACTTAGCCCTTAGGGCCATTTACACCAATTTTGACATTATAAAAAGGCCTTCTTTTGGGCACCCCTTTCCCTATATGATTTTTGCCCTAGGGAAAGAAAGAAAGAAAAAAAAAAGAGGGAGAAAGAGAGAAAGAGAAAGAGAGGAAGAAAGAGTGAAAGAGAGAGTGAAGGAGAGCTAAGGTGGACCTTGGATCGAGGTGGGGCCCAAGGAGAGCAACCCCCACAACTTCCTACCTCTCCTCCAAGAAGAAACTCTCATTCAAGGCCGTTCTTTCGTCCCGTTGAGTATCTAGGTAAGATCCATCACCTATTTTCCTTGAAACTCTTATGATGAGGGGGATTTACATAGAAACCTAATCTCCAAATGTTGCTTTAGGGATTCCGGCTGATCAACCCTCGAAATCCACATCTCTTAGGTTATTTTTAAGCCTCCAACAAATTTGAAGGTGCGGACTATTGTTCTTAGGTGGCCTAGCACTAATTTGACTATGAGTTTAATGATTTTGATTGCTTGGATGTAATAATTGGAGAACTAGAGAAACCCTAGGGATTGTATGATTGTTGAAATTCATATGGGAATGCATATTAGTTCTCGTTGGATGTTGATTTTGCCTTTCACATGATTTGATATATGGTGGATTATATGGTCATGTCTATTTGATTTTTTTTCATACATTGTTGCTTCATAGTATGTATGATCGCCTTACTCTTGAGCATGTGATTTCTTGAGATGGAGGAAGTGCTTAACTTCCTTATACACACATACACACACACCTCCTATGCACTTGTTTCATGATATGGTTGGCCTTGCATGTTATGAGAATTGAAGTTGTATGTTGAGATGCATGAGAATATGGAATTGCTTAGGCTAGATGATACTTGATAGACGGCATGGTATGAATCATTATTCGTACCCTTGGGTCGGTCAGGAACATGAGGAGAGCGAAAGTGGTCCCGTTGGTAGAACCACTTCGAGAGTAAACCTATGAATTTGGGCGGGTGTGTTCGGATGGCTGTAGTTCGACTACATGGGTCTCTTGTGCCCGATGTCACTCGTCTCACGCTCGTCTGACTCTTGCGGTTTAGTTTACTGTCTGAGCAACTTTGATTGTTAACCCTGATTGCTCATATATGTTTGGAACCTAAACCACCCTGTAACCGTTGTAGCCCATCAATAACCTACTCAAAACTGGTCCACAGCCTCGTAAGCCGGGCATGGTGGAATGGGACACTGTAACTGAGCTGTCGGCCTACGATGGGGTGCAGCGCCTCCCCGTAGTAACCACGAGTGATCCCTTTCTCTCGGCACTCTTCATGTGCTTGAAGTCAGGGATGAGGAACCTGACGGGATCATGGACCGCGAGGTCTTGGCCTCACGCATTAGGAGGTCTTGGCCTCGCAACCCGTTTAGGGCATTGATATATGGGGTGTATCAGATTCCCTAACCTACTGGATGAATGGACTTAACTAATACCTTAGCTAATACGATCGCATTACATCGCATTAGTTAGGGTGGTGACTCGAAAGTCGAGGTCTCATTGAGGGAGTGCTGTCATATGCGATCGTTAGATGGAGTCGATCGAGGGAGTGTTGTGGCGAGGGCATGCATCATATCATTCTGCATGCATGCATTTTAAATAAGAGTTGCTAGGTATTATTGATTATCTGATTTTCATTAAGTTCATATTATAATTAATGCTTGTTAAAACTTAAGACTAATAACACCCATTGAGTTGATCACTCACTCTCACTTTGGGACGGTATTTTAAAATACCAACCAGACTCTTCAGTAATTGCAGGTGACGTAGGGTGCGAGGGCACTGGTGACACGAGCCTCGAGGAGGAGGACGAG
Source organism: Magnolia kwangsiensis (assembly GCA_037074715.1). Lineage (NCBI taxonomy): Eukaryota > Viridiplantae > Streptophyta > Magnoliopsida > Magnoliales > Magnoliaceae > Magnolia > Magnolia kwangsiensis. The sequence goes on along the minus strand of CM073573.1, from coordinate 158,190,294 downwards.
TTCTCGTACTTCCAGTTAATGAGCGGTTCTCCATCAGCTTAGGAGACTGGATTCTGGAGCGTTGAGTCGTGGGCTCAACGCACCATTCTTTTGGATATATGATTCTCTTTGTAATTTTTGTTGGGCAACGCCTTGGGCGACCCCTTTATATTCTTTTAGACTTGTACATATATATATCTCTTTCACTTCAGTAGACTAGTTGTGGTTGCATTTCATGCTCTAAGTAATTCCAAGCTACGCGTTTAAACTTGATTAATCTTAAAACTATAAAATTGATGATAAGTAACACTCGGGAACTCGGGAGTCGAGCGTATTTCTGTCTTCATGACTGATCTATTTCCTAGCCACTTCCCCACCCAACATTGGTACCAAAATCTAACATTGAGTGTCTATGACTAGAAAGTATAATTGTGGACAACACAATATTCAGATGAGGATGTGTATTTGGAATCACAGTCTATTTATTTTTATTTGGAGCAATATCACCTATATGTGATGAAGCACATTAGATGAATGGATTGGGTGGCAGATAAAGACCATGTTAGGCAGATAAAGACCATGTTAGGCCTCGTATACAACTACCAGTAGATGTTCTTTTCCAACTATTCCATGAGATGACCCATTTGAGTTTTAGATGACCATATTCTAGTTTAATGGTTGCCTTTGGAAGAAAGAAAAGAAGTAGAAAGGATTATAGTAATGGATTTTTTTTTTTTATGGGTTTTGAGAAGGTGGTTTGAAGATGAGGAAGAGGAGATGAGGAGTTGAAGAGGATTGAGGAGTGTATGTTGGAAATGAGTTTGGGTTGATTATGAGAAGGAGGGCTGGGGGTGTTGTTGGAGGGGAGGTATTTGAAAAGGGATTTGATGTTGAGTTGGTGAATGGGGTTTGAGGATGAGTTTTATGAGTGAAAGAGTGAGAGTGATGGAGTGGGATTAAGAATGAGTGTTGAGATGGGATAGGTCTTGTAAAGGAGAAGAAGATGGGTTTGAAGTAGATCTAGAATGAGAGAGTGAGAGAGGAGGAAGATGTGTGTTGGGGTTCTGAAAAGGGTTTAGAAGGAATTGAATGTAGTGAAAATAGAGGGAATGAGTTCTAAGCATTCCTAAATAGTAAGAAAAGTGGACCCCACACATGTACGTGTTGCAAAAAGGGAGGAGGACCAAGTTTTTTTTTGTATGATTACAAAATATCTCTATTTCTTATAAGGTTTCTCATACCTTTGGTAATTGAATTATTTTTAAATTTTTTATAATGTTTTATCATTGAGTTTAAAGTCCTACCACAAAATTTCATATCATTTGGACTTGTAGATAAATTATTAAAATTATAGAAGTAACTACCGTCCAAAACTAATGATTTTTGGACAGCTGTCAATTCACTCCAAATCTAACTATATTATAATTATATATATTTTTTAATTTTATTTTTATATGAAACTAGACTTGTTAAGCTTCAATCTGGCTTTTGAATCACCTAAATCGGAGTTATAACGAAAGAGATATGAATTTTTGAAGTTGACTCAAAATTGTAGGAATTTCTGGCACCGCAGGCGCTACGGCGCCGGGCCCCTGGACTGTGGGCGCTGGCGGCGCCCGCTCGGGCGTTGTGGCGCCGGGTCCTTGGAGGGTCACCTTGCGATGACCATATCTCATAAAATGGGATGAGTTATTCGATGTGCCATATATGAATTTGGGGTAGGAGAATCTGATCTACGTAATGGATCTAGTTATTTTATAAGATTCCTCCTAGTTAGGGTCCAAAATCTATTTTTTTCTATAGTTTCACTATTTCTGGTGAATTTTCATTTACCCTCAAGTCTTTATCCCAGAATGGGTCAGAACTATCAAATTTGTCCTAAGACAATGATTTCAAACATCTAATCCTTTAATTCCGGTTCTACATTTCATCTATTTTTAGTAAAATTTTATTTCCCCCTACCTGATTATCCTCGAATGGGTTGGAACTATCATGTTCGACCCGGTATTATCTCATTTGGACTTGGACGATGATTTCGACCGTCCAACCTTTCGATTTTTGGCTCGTTCCTAATAATGTAATGGGGAAGTTCAAGAATAGGTGATGACAGGTGAATATCTTAGGGAGATATGTTGTGTAAGCCCCGTATCCTAGACCGTACCATTATATAGACTTCCGCGGTCTTACCGGTCAAATTTCGGCAACCTTCGACCCTTAACCAATATTTACGTGCGATCCTGATTTGTATGTTGTCAACCCGTATCGACTTAACTCAAGACCTTTACCATAGCGACCACGCCATCGCTGCGGTTCCGATGCCGCGACTTGCGCCCCGAGGCGATACCCTGGTCAAGAGATGTGGGCCAACGTTCGGTGCGAAGAAAACGCCGCGCGTTGCGAAGCCCAAGAGAATCTCTACGAGGTGTCACATCAATCCCATCAATCCATCAATCCATCACATGTTAAGTACATGTCAAGTACACATCACCTTTCACCCATTCCCAAGCAACTACAAAAGTCAAGAGTCTCTTACAAGCCCATACCTCTCTTACACCAAAAGCCCTCAAAGTCAAAAAGTTCTTACACCACTCATGCTTTTCTTACACAAATGACCACAAAAGTCAAGATTTTCTTACACCCATCACTCACCACATCCATCACCCATCTCTCTCTCCCTTTACAACTCTCTCTCTCTTTCTCATTTTCAAACTCAAAAAAATCTAAGGAGAGAAATCCCATACGTATGAGAATTCTCCAAGCCTCTCCCTCTCTTTCAAAACTTCAAGTGTGGCCCACTTTCCTACCCCATGATCTCCCATCCTAACCATTCATTCCCCATCTCCTCCATTGGAATCAAAGCTAAGGTGCTAAGGAACTCATAGTAGCAAGAAGATCGAAAGGTGGGTGCTCCTCTAGATGTAAAAAATTCGATTTCTATAGCCTAGATATTTTCTTTCTTTCATGAGGGAAGTGTAGGACCCACCAATCAATGGTGGAGATCCCACACAATCCCATGGTTGTGGCCTAATGACCTACCTTATGCATGCATGATCCATGCATGGGGCCTTTCTCTATGGCCCCCATCATGGTAGTTTTATTTCATATCATATTATGTTTGGGTCATCTAAACCTTATAACCATGGTGGGGATGACATCCTCACCATGCATTTTAATTATAGGCCATGCATGTGTAAGATCCATATTATAAATGTAAATCTAGGTATGATGTGTGGGTGTGATTGATCTTGGGAGGGCTCAATAGTGGCGGAGCCCTTTTCCCTATGACCGGATTGTCCTTATATCTCTCTTTTTCTTCATTTTATTTTCTTATGTGTGTGGCCTATTAATGTATTTCCCTTTTTATTTAACTTATATAATAAATTTTATCTAAGTATATGTTGCTGTCCAGAATTTTTTGGACAGTTTATGGTTATTTTTTTTGGACCAGATTTTGGGACTGTTTGGGGGACTATTCATACCTATTAAATATACTTTTCTGAAAGGTGGGGATATCATCTTGATACCCCCCAAATTTCATCCCCAACTGACCTTCATTGGGGTCCCAAAGGTGTGGTTCAAGTGAGGTGGACAGTCTGAATTTTCTGCACTGTTCAAGCAACATTCCACCATGGACAGTTAGATTTTTAAAATTTATTAAAATACCTATGGGTGTTTAAAAATTATAAAAATTTTCAGGGGCTGGCCTACTTATGGTAGGACCCACCTACAAAATTTTGGGGCTAATGGACGCCTGTACACACAATGGTGATGGAGGGACCGACCCATTATAATATGGTGTCCAGATCAGTCCGATTTTCAGGACAGATTGATTTATGTAAATGAATTAAAATATTTACAAATGTCTAAAAATTCTGAAATTTTTTAAGATGTGGTCCACTTATGTTAGAACCCACCTACCAAATTTTAAGGCCAATGGACCCCTGTATACACCGTGGTGAGGGCCGGACTGGCCCACCACGTTGGGACGTCTAGGTCTGTCCGATTTTTCTAAACAGTCTGTTTTGTTTAAATTAATTAAAATACTTAGAGATATCTAAAAATTATAAAATTTTGTGGGGGTGTGGTCCACCTATGGAAGTATCACTCTATGAAATTTCAGCCCCAAGTGACTCCGTTTGGGTATCTAAAAGAATGGGCCAAGATGGTTGGACTCCCAGATTTTTTCTGCTGTGCAGTCCAGCAATATGCCTTGATATAAAAAACCATAATTCAAAAATATTTCCTCTGATGGTGGGCCACCTTTTTGGGTTTTCCCTCATTGTATGCATGATGAGGGACCTTGGCCCTTAATTTTCAGAGTTTTAGAGGCCTGGGACCCACTCCAATGGAGTGCCCAAATTTAGGACAGCAACATGTTATAATTATGCTGGACTTGGACTGAAAATTTGAGGAGTGGGGCCCACTATATTATTAAGATCTTAGAGGAAATGATTTATACCTTTAGTTCCTTAAATATTGGGCTTAATGAATGCACTTTTGAGGCCCACCACAGTTGAATTTAATTGGGTCCATGAATGTAGCTAGTTGTTGAACTATTTAAGGCCCATAGAGTGGACCCATTTGATGTGTTCCAAGGCCCATGGGATTAGGCCCATTTGATGTAATTTAAGGCCCATAGAGTGGACCCATTTGATGTGTTCCAAGGTTCATGGCATTGGACCCATTTGATGTATTTTAAAGCCCATGGGATTAGACCCATTTGATATGTATAAGGCCCATGGGTTGAGAACCATTTGATGCAATTTAAGGCCCACGGGTTATGACCCATTACAATGCACATAAGGCCCATTGGTGCGGCCCATTGATGTGGCCCATTTGATGAGTAAAAGACCCATATGACATGGCCCATTTGATGTATTTAAGGTCCAAGTGTACCTAAGGTCCATTGCAATGTGTGATCCTAACCTGGTTTACGTAATGTTATTCACTACGGGCTACACCTTGGGAGCAATGTTGGTTTGACATCCACATTGCGAGTATAATGTTGGTTAAATGTCTGCATTGCAACTCTCCCTAGGGCCCATTGGTAGGCCCGTACTTGTTGTATGCAAGCCGTCTAGGCCAGCTGTGTTATAACGATAGGGCATTACTTTATAACATGCTTAGCATAACTCCATGACGCACAACCCATTTGTATCGGTCCATTTGATCAGCCTGCTCGTATCGGCCATTTGATTGATTTAGCCCATATGATTGATTAGGCCCATATTGATATATTTGTGGCCTGTTACTAAGGCCATATATGAGGCCCGTTGTTGAGGCTCACCTTGATGTGTATGAGGCCCGTTGTTGAGGCCCACCTTGATGTGTATGAGGCCCGTTGTTGAGGCCCACCTTGATGTGTATAAGGCCCGTTGTTGAGGCCCACCTTGATGTGTATGAGGCCCATTGTTGAGGCCCACCTTGATGTGTATGAGGTCCGTTGTTGAGGCCCACCTTGATGTGTATGAGGCCCGTTGTTGAGGCCCACCTTGATGTGTGTGAGGCCCGTTATTGAGGCCCACCTTGATTTGTATGAGGCCCGTTGGCCCACCTTGATGTGTATAAGGCCCATTGTTGAGGCCCACCTTGATGTGTATGAGGCCTGTTGTTGAGGCCCACCTTGATGTGTATGAGGCCCGTTGTTGAGGCCCACCTTGATGTGTATGAGGCCCGTTGTTGAGGCCCACCTTAAATATATATGAGGCCCATGTTGCAAGGCCCATTGTGATGTATGCAAGGCCCATGGGGCATGGCCCATTGCAATGTATGTAAGGCCCAATTGGTGCGGCCTATTCGATATATTTATGGGGTCCATGTCATTAGGCCCATCCTGTTGTATTGGTGACCCGTCCATTGAGGCTCACCCGTGGTATATATTTGAGGCCCATGTGTAGGGCCCACCTATTGTGTATTTAAAGCCCATGGGTAGTGGCCATAGTGATGTATATTAGGCCTATGTGATGTAACCCATACTGATGTGTATTAGACCCAGGTATGTGACTCACCTGCGAAGTATATTTGAGGCCCATTGTGATATATCTGAGGCCCATGGGTGCGACCCATCCAGATGTATTTAAGGCCTATGGGCAAGGCCCATTGTGATATGTGTTAGGCCCATAACCAGGGCCCACCTGTTTCGTATATTTGGCCCTTCTTTGAGGCCATGTGCCCATTATATATTTGATTCTATGTGAGCCATTCCTTGGGGGCAATGTTGGTTAAAAGTCCACATTGTCGATGCCGGTTATTGATACCGTTTATGAGTATGTGACATCATAACATCATGATACATGCCCATTTGCATCATCTACATGTTTGTTATGAGATGTGATTGACCATTGCATATGTCATTGGGCAGGATGATGTGAGACTCCCTGATAGGTGGAGATTATCTCACATGAGCGCATGACATGCGCAGAATTGATGCATGATTGGATTGTATGACTCATGCATCTTGCATTGTATTGTGATTACTATACGCCCTAGTGACATCAGGGTCGTAGCCTCCACGGGCATATCGTGGATGGCCAGATGGGACACCAAAAATCTGTTCGATCATCGGGCCGCCATAGATGGCCCTAGGTGAAAATCTCTAAACACCCTCTTGGTTTCAGAGGATGCTCCAACGTCTAGACCGAGTGGGTAGATGAACGTTGAGTGCCGATTACCAGATGGATGCGCTCTCCACTGTGTTGTGGTCGGTTGGAAGGGGGTGCGGCCTTACCCGCCCAAAGGAATAGGCATGGCTAGGCTAAGTTTGACCAGCTCAAGGAATGGGTCCGCTATCGGTGAGCCGGGTAGGTATTGGCAGACTACTGATAGGCGGATAGTGAGGTCTTTTCCACTTACCCAGTTGTGCGCTTGATTGGGGCGGCAGGTGGTGTGAAGTGTAATAGACCCCGGTGATTTTCTTAGAGAGGAACCATACTGATATGAGGATTGACATGATATTATGACACCCTGTCACTGTTGTGCATGTGGGCGGGCGCACATGGGCAGACGCTGATGTGGGCGGGGCTGAGGCCTGGACGAGCTACCACACTGGGCGAGCTACCAGCGGTTGGCAGGCTACTGTGCTGACATGCTACTGAGTAGGAGTTGCATACTCATTCATTCATCCATTCACTATCCACTCGGGCTGGTGGTGCGTAACTAATTGTTGTGTATCTTCGTTATGCTAAAGATTTCGGTTGGGCGCTCGACTAACCTGAAATCAGGAGTTTACCACGTTGAGTCAGACTATCCAAATTTAGGTATGAGACTGGTTTGGATAGAGGTTCCTTGTGGTGGACCCCGTAGCCTGCGATACTACGTACTATCATCTTGACATCACACTCCAGCATGGTCATTCCATTAGCACCATATACTGCATATTCCATTACATCTTCGGCGTGTGGCATTGTGTGTTGTTATGTTTCTGTATTCCTGTGACTTAGATGAGAGTGATGATATTTGTTAGCTCTTTCGAATTGTGTATTACATTATATCCTTGTCATTCGACATTTGATTATCTATGACTCATCATTTGCATAGCTGTCCTATATTGCGTATTCTGATATTGATTAACTTATGGACTTGTTCATACTTCTGCTTATTCTGTTATCGCATGATTATAATCTTGTCAGTATTTCTGTTTACGCTGATAATTCCTACTCTTATTAGTGTTTCTGCTTATTCAGTCATTGTATGGTTTATGGATTAATAGCTTTTCCGTATTGTATGATTATGATATTGTATTGAATACTTGGCACTTATCTCGTGCACACACACCACCTTCTAAGCTTACTATAAGCTTATGCACGATAGATGCGTGCAGGTGATGTTAGGTTGCAGCAGCATTGAGCTTGGAGCGTGCAGCTGTTTTATGGAGCTTTGATTTTGACATATATATTTCCCTTTCAGCATTGTATTCAAATGATTATATTAGTGGATATGTGATGATGATGTTACCTTTATAATTTGGGTAAACTTGTGGTTATGCTTATTACTAGTTAAATGTACCAAAAAAAATCCTCCTTGTAGAATCTCAGAATCGAAAATCTGGCATATGAATGCTAGGAGCCGAGAATGGGGTACTACGGAGGCTATCGGCACCGGATTCGGCAATCGGAATTCCTGTGAATTCGATTTCCGGGCTTGGGGCGTGACATGTTGGAAAGAGGAATTTTGACTTAGGCCGGTTGGGCTAGTGGCATTTATTTATACTAAATGGGATTGCAATGCTAATCCCAACTCAAGATTGGGAATGACATATCTAGAATGAGTGTGGGATGAGATTTAAAATGTATTTCATAGGCTTTGCAAAATGAGCCTCGTGTTGGAGGGCGTAATATGGGATTTCCAAATCCTATGTTGATGAATTTCCAAGTGTAATTTAAAAGAAAATCACAAAATTTACCTTTAATTAAATACGTTTTAAATAGGGTATTGTAAAACATGGGATACACTCGTTCCAGGGACGATATCTTACACGTGTTTATCGTTACTCTCACAGTTCCATTTACCCTAACCTCACCTATTTTAGTTGGTCAAACAGTCCCATAGGGATTAGGTGGACTAGAATAACTAAATTTCCTAGCTAGTCAAATCGATTCTTGCTTTCAAGTACCCAAATTCTTGTCCGGGAATGGGAAGAGGCACAGTAAGACTCTCGGATCTCCTTCTTTAGCGTTACTACTCCCTCTCACTATAGAACCACCTTGGAAGTCTTACCTTCCGCCTAAGAGCGTCAACTTAGGGACTGAGCTGATTCCTAGGATTTTTATGTTTTCTATTGCGTTTTCTCTCAAGTCAGCGAATGCGTTATGGCGAGTTCATAATCCACAGCCCAATTAATTCCAAACCAGCTCTGATACCATCTGTGAAGCCCCGAAAAATTGGGGGTCGTACATACGCTCGACTCTTGTCACGCCCCAAACCCGAAAATCGGATTCACAGGAATCCCGATTGCCGAATCCGGTGCCGACAGCCTCCGTAGTGCTCCATTCTCGGCTCCTGGTAATCAAATGCCAGATTCCGATCCTGGGATCCTACAAGGAGAATTTTCAGAATGAATTTTTTTTTTAATGAAGCATAACCACAAGCATAACCAAGTCTCAAAACAACATCACAACATATCCAATATATCAAAAATTTTAAGTACAATGCAGAAAGAGAAATACAAGGTGATCAAAAGTCTCTAAAAGGTCCTGATACGAGCTCCTGTCTCAGCGCTGCTGCTGTCCAATGCTACCTGCACGCAACTATCGTACATAAGCTTACAAAAGCTTAGAGGGTGGTGTAAGTGTGTGCGTAAGGCAAACGCCAAGTATACAGTATCAGAACAATGCAGAAGTATGTGGTAAGTCCATAAAATCAACCATGCCAAAGCTATGCGATGAGATATGAATGTCATCGGCCACACCGATACAATGCAAGGCCTATATAGCCAAATGTCATATGCTAAATGCAATCCAAGCAAGTCGGTACTCCTCGAGTACATATATCAGTACAGTTCCTCTTTGGATATCACCGGGGTCTAATACACTTCGCAGTGACTGCCACCTCCCTAGCTGCACAGTCAAGCAAGCGGAAAAGACCTCACTATCCTCCTGACCAGTAGTATGCCAATACCTACTCGGCTCGTCGATAGCGGACTCATTTGTGAGCTAGTCAAACTCAGCCTAGCTTATAGCCCCCTCACTCAGGCGGATAAGGCCCCCCCTCACTCAGGCGGATAAGGCCATACCCCCTTCCAACCGACCACGACACAGTGGGAGACGCGGCCTACTGGTATTCGGCACTCGGGCGCTCGTGTATCCACTCGGTCTAGATGTTGGAGCATCTCCTGGTACCAAAAAGGTTCTGGGACTCTCACCCAAGGACATCCTAAGTGCCCACAGTGCTAGAATAAGTATTTCTGGTATCCAATATGGTCCTCCACGATATACCTGTGGAGCCACGACCCTGATGTCGCTAGGGCGTGCAGTGATCAAGTCACACGTATGCGAGATGCATGAATCACACTGTCAAAACATGCAGCAATCCAGTGCGTACTGCGCGATCATGTGGGGCACTCAGTCACATAACGAGTCCCGTAAATGGTCTGCCCAATGGCGTATGCTATGATCAGTCACTACTCATATCAAGCATACATATGATGCGTATGGGCATGAATCATGAGATTATACTAAGCATGTTATAAGGCAATGAATAGCAACGGGTATGGACCTATCAATGGGCCCTAAGGAGAGTTACAATGTAGACATTTAACCAACATTGTACATACAATGTGGACGTCAAACCAACATTGTTTCCTAGGCATGACTTGCCATAAATATCATTTCACGAACCATGAGAAACGTACATTGCAATGGACCCTAAGGACATCCGTTGGGCCTCGATCCCTGGGCCTTAGATATATCAAATGGGTCGTATTACATGGGCCTCACATTCATCAAATGGGTTGCATTAATGGGCCTCACCAATGAGCCTTATGTACATTGCAATGGTCCATGATCCATGGGCCTTGAAACACATCAAAGTGGGCCTCACAACTTGGGCCTTAACTATATCAGATGGACCTACACTCATGAGTTTTAAACGTACTAAATGGGCCACTCCATTTGTGCCCCATGTACATCAAATGGGCTTAATCCCATGAGCTTTATATGTATCAAATGGGCTTAATCCCATGAGCTTTATATGTATCAAATGGGCTTAGTCCCATGGGCCTTATATATGTAAAATGGGCCTAATCCCATGGGTCTTGTATATATCAGATGGGTCACACCAATTGGCCCCATATATATCAAATGGGCCACACCCAACTATAAATGGTGATGATGACTTCCACCATTAAAATTCTTAAGGCCCACCGTAACATGTGTTTTCCATCCAACCTACTCATACATTAACATAGTGATAGATGAAGGGAAATAAATATCATCTTAATAGTGAACTACTATGGCCCTTAGAATTTTGAACGGTGGACGTCATTGTCCACTACTTAAGTGGTGGGGTCCGCTTGAACTATGTACCTAACTAATTCTTTAGCCCATGCCGCCAAAATGAGCTTTCAAAGGGGCTGGATGGCTTGGATGCATCCCATGCATCATGGTGGACCCAGATGGACAGTGTACGTCATGGTGGGGGAGTCCACATAACAGGTTGGATGGTATGGAGGCAGCACATGCATCAGTGATGGGGTCCACTAACCATCTAGATGGTTGGACGACTTTGATAAAACACACATAAAAGGGGCCCCACCGTCTAGGGATGTGGACGGTGCGGATGAAACACACGTACCATGGTGGGGTCCCACTGACCGTCTGCTGGACGACGTGGAAATACAAACATCAACGTGGTCTCCACCGTCCGTACGGACGGTGGAGACAAAATACACATATCAGTGTGGGTCCCATGTGGGGCCCACCATAATGTTTACATGACATCCGACCCGTCCATTAGGTCACGCAGACCTGAATGAAGGGTAAAAATAAATTTCAGCTTGATCCAGAACTCTAGTGGGCCTAAAAGAAGATTTCAATGGTAGAGTTCATTTCACACTGTTTCTTATGGTGGGGGCCACCTAAGCTTTGGATGTGTCTCATTTTTGGGGAGGGCCCACCTCAGAGGGTGGGCCACCTTATGGACGGCGTGGATACAAAATATACATCATGTGGGGCCCACGGCAGGAGCCGTGGGCTGCCTGGCGTCCGCCCGCCAGTAGGCCGCAGGCACTGCCTGCTTCGCTGACAACAGCAGCTGTTGCTGCTGTTGTTCTTTTATTTATTTTTTTTTTTTGTAAAATCATTTTTTTTTGAGGTTTTTCTGGGATAGGCACTTTAGAAAAATCCAATCCATCCATTAGACTCCATGGCCCATAACCCATCAATTGAGACTAATATAGGCCATTTTTCAGCGTGTAGGAAGAGTTTTGGTAGAGTTCAATGGTAATGATATCATTTTTAAAACTATGGCCCACCAAATACTCAAAAAATTCTCATTTTTCGGCTCAACGCCTAAAATGAGTTGGGGAAGAGGATGTATGGCTTGGATTAGAAACATACATCAAGGTGGGTCCTGTACAAGTGGCCCACTCCAATGGCCTTCATTTTTTATATATATATTTTTTCTTCTAGTGACGTCCAGCGCCTGGATGTCTTTTCCCTTTTTTTTTTTTTTTTTTTTTTTTTGTTTTGGGCTGTATCAAATACATTCAAGGTGGGCCCTGATTAGGTAGGCCACCCCAAATGGATGTACGTTTAAGATGGGCCCCACCCATGGACGGTTTGGAAAAAAATACGTATTTCATGGTGGGGCTCATTCAAGTGGGCCACATGGCCTCATCAACATAAATAAAAAAAAGGAGAGAGAGAGTAAAGAAGTGGGACACGCGTGATGGAGGGACCCCGGCACTATGGGTCCTCCGTTTCAACCATCCAATCATACATCAATGGGTCCTATTGCATATGGGACCATCCAAATAAAAGATCAACGGTGGAGATCCCACTCCACTAGAAATGGACGGTCTAGATGACCTCTTTAATACAAGGAAAGTAAACATCATGATGGGGTCCATGGAGAATGGCCCCATCATGGAATGATCTTGATGATCAAGATGAGCCCTTGGCCACATCTTAGGGTCCCAAGTGAGATCCACACCATTGATCGGTGGGCCTCACTTAACCCATCGTAAAAACAAGTAAACTACTCTATCAAAGCACTCACCACTTGATCTTCTTGGTCCGTCGGGATGCCGGTCTCCTAGAGCTTCACTTTGATGGTGGAGATGGGAAATGGATGGCTAGGATGATGGGATTTGGAGATGGGAAGTGGGCCACCAAAATGCACATTTTTCTCTCATGGAAGGCCTTGGACGTGGGAGGCTCTTGCTTGGTTAGAATTGTGATGAGAAATGAGAGAGAGAGGTGTGATGTAATGAGAGATGGAGTGATGTGAAGGGGTGATGGTTGATGGATGTGAGTGATGGGTGAGGTGATGTGTTAGTTGACTTGGGTGGTTGCTTGACTTGTGGAGAAAGGAAGCATGAGTGCTTGTACTTGACATAAAGTGATTGATGGGTGAATTGATTGATGGGATTGATTTGACATTTTGTAGAGATTCTCTTGGAATTTGCAACGCGCGGTGTTTTTTCTCGAACAGAACGCGGGTTCGCATCTCATCGTCTGGGTATCGAATCGGTGCGTGAGTTGCGGCGTTGGAACCGCAGCGACGGTGCGGTCGCAATGATACAAGTCTTAGATTAAGCCGACTCAAATGAATAGGATACGACTTACGGTCGTGCGCAACGTCAACTACAGGTTACGGATTGCCGAAATTTGACGAGAAGGATCGCGGGAAGCCACAGAACAATACGGATTATGATACGGGTCTTACAGCTGTGACAGAAGTTGGTATCAGAGTATGAACGAGTTCTCGAGTGTCACTTATTATCAATTTTATGGTTTTAAGATTAATCAAGTTTAAACGCGCAGCTTGGAATTACTTAGAGCATGAAATGCAACCACAACTAGTCTACTAAAGTGAAAGAGATATATATATATGTACAAGTCTAAAAGAATATAAAGGGGTCGCCTAAGGCATTGCCCAACAAAAATCACAAAAAAATCATATATCCAAAAGAATGGTGCGCTGAGCCCACGACTCAACGATCCAGAATCTAGTCTCTTAAGCTGATGGAGAACCGCTCATCAACTGAAAGTAGGAGAACTCATCCTCCTCCTCGAGGCTCGTGTCACTAGTGCCCTCGCACCCTACGTCACCTGCAATTACTGAAGAGTCTGGTTGGTATTTTAAAACAGCGTCCCAGAGTGGGAGTGAGTGATCAACTCAGTGGGTGCTATTAGTCTTAAGTTTTAACAAGCATCAATTATAATATGAACTTAATAAAAAATAGATAATCAATAATATTTAGCAACTCTTATTTAAAATGTATGCATGCAGAATGATATGATGCATGCCCTCGCCATAACACTTCCTCAAGCGACTCCATCTAACGATCGCATAGGACAACACTCCCTCAGTGTAACCTCAACTTCCGAGTCGTCACCCTAACTAATGCGATGCAATGCGATCGTGTTAGCTAAGGTATTAGTTAAGTCCATTCATCTAGCAGGTTGAAAAATCTAATACACCCCACGTATCAATGCCCTAAATAGATTGCGAGGCCAAAATCTCCCAATGCATGAGGCCAAGATCTTGCGGTCCGTGATCCCGTCGGGTTTCTCATCCCCGACTTCAAGCACATGAGGAGTGCAGAGAGAAAGGAATCGCTCGCGGTCACTACGTGGAGGCGCGGCACCCCAGTGTAGGCCGACAGCTCGGACAGTGTCCCATTCCACCATGCCAGGCTCATGAGGCTGTGGACCAGTTTCGAGTAGGTTATTGATAGGCTACAATGGTTGTAGGGTGGTTCAGGTTTCAAACATATGTGAGAAATCATGGTTAACAATTAAGGTTGGTCAGACAGTAGACTAAACCGCAAGAGTCAGACGAGCGTGAGACGAGTGACATTAGGCACAAGAGACTCATGTAGTCGAACTACAGCCACCCGAACACACCCGCCCAAATCCATAGGTTTACTCTCGAGGCGGTTCTACCAACGGGACCACCTTCACTCTCCTCATGTTCCTGACCGACCCAAGGGTACGAATAATGATTCATAGCATGCCGTCTACCAAGTATCATCTAGCCTAAGCAATTCCATATTCTCATGCATCTCAACATACAACTTCAATTCTCATAACAAGCAAGGCCAACTATATCATGAAATAAGTGCATGTGAGGTGTGTGTGTGTGTGTGTGTGTGTGTGTGTGTGTGTGTGTGTGTGTGTGTGTGTGTGTGTGTGTGTGTGTGAGGAAGTTAAGCACTTCCTCCATCTCAAGAAATCACATGCTCAAGAGTAAGGCGATCATACATACTACGAAGCAACAATGTATGAAAAAAAAATTAAATAGACATGAGCATATAATCCATCATATATCAAATCATGTGAAAGGCAAAATCAACATCTAATGAGAACCAATATGCATTCCCATACGAATTTCAACAATCATACAATCCCTAGGGTTTCTCTAGTTCTCCAATCATAACATCCAAGCAATCAAAATCATTAAACTCATAGTAAAATTGGTGCTAGGCTACCTAAGAACAATAGCCCGCACCTTCGGATTCGTTGGAGGCTTGAAAACAACCTAAGAGATGTGGATTTCAGGGGTTGATCGGCCGGAATCCCTAAAGTAATATTTAAAGGTTAGGTTTTCATGTAAATCCCCCTCATCATAAGGGTTTCAAGGAAAATAGGTGATAGATCTTACCTAGATGCTCAACGGGATGAAAGAACGGCTTTGAATGAGGGTTTCTTCTTGAAGGAGAGGTAGGAAGTTGTGGGGGTTGCTCTCCTTGGGCCTCACCTCGATCCAAGGTCCACCTTAACTCTCCTTCACTCTCTTTCACTCTTTCTTCCTCTCTCTCTCTCTCTCTCTCTCTCTCTCTCTCTCTCTCTCTTTTTCTTTTTTTTTCCTAGGTAAAAAATCGTATGGGGAGAGAGGTGCCCAAAAGAAGGCCTTTTTATAATGTCAAAAATGGTGTAAACGGCCCTAAGGGCTAAGTTTTTACTATACTAGACCTATGAGAGGGTCTTTCTAATATCTAGGGCCCACTATGGGGTGTACATATCGATATACATCATAGGATATGTGCTCCATAGCCCGATGAAGGGCCATGCAAAACTTGGTATCAAACGGATAAGCGGATGTGGGGTTTGACTATATGGTCCCGATCCTTAAGTGGCCCTGTGGGGTCTATTCTAGTGATTGGAGAGGTTCTGATGGTCTCCTAGCCATGAAACTTATAGGATAGGTGGACCATGGCCCGATGAAGGGGCATGTAAATTTTAGGGATGATCAGATATTTGGTTTGATTGTACGGGTCCAATTTGTGATCAATGGTTACCGTGCCATGATCGGGTTTCAGATTTTGTGGACGGGTGTAGGACACTACATTAGACCTTCACCATAAATTTTGAAGAAATTCGACGACTGAAAATTTTAGAGTCTTAGTTTTATTTACCAGTGCCAGATTCTAACGATGGCCTTAGGTGTGTTGTTGAGTGCTGATGGAACGGCTCGAACAACTAACTTCTGGGTGCCCAATGAGTTCGTGGTCCTCGATGGACCACAAGCCTAGTGAGATATAGGTTTTCCTATATTTTTATAATTTTTCGACCTTTCTACGCATCGGAATAGCCCGTACGGGCTGATGCTAAGTGTAAACGGTCATTTGACTTGGTGGCCTGCACTAGGCCCTATCATGACCTGTCTGGTTTATTCTAATGGGTTAATCTTAGGTTAATTAACTTGTAGTATCCCACCTTGAGTGGCTTAAACGAATGGTCCTACGGCAAATCCTACGTGGACGCCCGAGGACACTGTGCTGGTTGGACGGGACGTTACAAGGGTTGATTTGGTTTATTATTAAGATCCGGGCCTCATCTGACTCGGTTTTGGTTAGATCTTTAATTTAGTTATGCTTGTCTTGATTAGTTAACGACGGGTCAGTTAAATTTGGGTCCTATATGAGTAAATTATGGGGCTACACCTGATGTTCAAGCGATTAGGCGGATTCGTTGACTTCCTACGGTTGATTAATCGGACTTGTACGGTTCTTTACTGGTACCACCCCTGTATAAACTAATATTGAGTGCTAATGGTCATTAAGTGATGTTATAAGTTAATTAATAAAAAAAATTTAAGGATTTTTGGAAATCCAAAACAGTAAAAAATTCGGGATGTTACATTTAGGGTAGCGCGCAAACACTAATTATAGGTCGCGGGTTGCCGAAATTCGATAGGGAGGATCGCGGAAGTCTATGGAACAGTACAGACTAGGATACGAGCCTTACAGGTAGGTTAGATTTGGGCCCTATGTAAACAGATCATGGGATGAACTCGATGTTTAAGTGATTGGTTGGATTCATTGGTCGTCTACGGTCGATCAATCCTATTTGAATGGTTTTTATCGGTACCGGCTATATATAAGCCCATCTTGAGTGTCAAGTGTTAGTAAGTGATGACATGACTAGTTAAAATTTTTTTTTTAAAGAATTTTTGGTAATTTAAAATAGAAAAAATTTGGGGTGTTACACATACAGGAAGTGATCCTCTTGTGAATTTTGCCCTCATATGAATATTGTATGTTAAGAAATGTAACTAGGAATCCATTTCCAAAGGTAGTAAGTTTTTTTTTTTTCCAAAGGTAGTAAGATTGATTACTCGCAGTATAATACAATATATCTGATACCCTAAAACTTAAGTCACTTAGAAGTTTTAAAATTTGTATATGAAATGTGAAAAATCAATTGGATAAAATGATCAAAATATTGAGGACAGACATAAGTGGAGAATATATATCATATTGTAAGCATGCTAACATTTCATCATTCTTATATCCCTCAACAAAATGGTGTGGCTTAAATGAGAAATAAAACTTTGTTTTATGGTTAAATTTATGATGGAACATGCATAGTTACTAGTTACTTTCATAGAAGAAATATTGTTTACAAATATTTATGTATTAAATAGAGTGTCATTAAAATTAGTTCTTATAACATTGTATGAACTATAGACTATTAGGAGACTATCATTGGAAGATTTACATGCGGGAGATTTATTGGGCTATGTATTGATTCATACTCTAAATAGAAGAAAACTAGATAAAGAACATTTGAGTGTACATTTATTTAGTGTCCCATCAATTCTTAAGGCAATGTGTTCATATACGAAAATCATTGTTAATGTATTGAAATTGAATTCCGAAATGTGACGCTTGTGAAAGATAGGTATTTCAACAGAAATAAGTCAAGGATAGAGATAAAACTCTATGAAATGTCGGGAGTAATTAAAAAAGTAGGAGCAATAATTAAAATAAGATAATTATGATATTTTTATGATTTTTGGAAACAATTGGAGTACTCTTATGACAAAGACTGGTTCACTTGCATACTTTCTTAGGCAGTCAATTGCAATGTGCAGGGAATTCTTCAACCTGACATGTGGGATGCGATTCCATCTGATCATTGGAATTGGAACGCCCTAAGAGAAATGATCTCTAAGAATGGAGTGAGGAACTCACTTCTTGTAGCTCTTATACCCACTGCCTCAACGAGCTAGATTCTTGGCAACAACGAGTGCTTTGAGCCATATACCTCAAATATCTACAGTTGCAGGGTTCTAAGGTTTGTTTCCTTTTCCGTCAACAGTATCGCCTTTTCCTTTCAAAGAGCATTCATGTAAGGTTAGCCATCTAATGTTTCTTCATCTTACAGTGGTGAGTTTTTTGTCGTGAATAAGTACCTACTTCATGACTTGACTGAGATGGGTCATTGGTCTCCTGCTCTCAAGAACAAGATAATATATGAGAATGGTTCAGTTCTCAGTATCCCTGAAATTCCAGATGACCTGAAAGCTATTTACAAGGATATAGTACTTCTCTATAGTCTGTGTTGGAAAATGTTGCATTTATTTCATTTGCATGAAAGAGTAATATTTCAATATGATAATATCAAGACTGTGCGGGAGATCAAGCAAAAGACATTGGTTGACATGGCTACTGATTGTGGGTGTTATATTGATCAAAGTTAGAGCCTGAATATCCACATGGACAGCCCAATTTTGAAAAACTCACTTGCACTTCCATGCTTGGTCTAAGGTACAACTTACAAGACCTTTCTACCTACAGTATAATGTTATTGCAAATTTTGAAATAAGATATTCACCTTTTGGCTTTACTAGCAAATTCTGTAGATGGGATGTGGTTTGTCAGATTCTTTCTTGGATATGTAGCGCCTGAAAACCAGAATGTATTATCTGCGAACCCGTGTAGCGGCAGATGCAATCAAATTTACTGTGGATGCCGCCATGCTCAAGGTTGAAGTTGTTCACCTTTTCTTCTTTTAGGGTGTTTGGGTGTCCAGAGTATGTGTGCTAATTGTACTGATTTCAAATGTGAAACTAAGTCTGCTTATTTGAGATAAAACCTGAAGCAAGCAGATTATTAATTTTGGGCAGAATAGGTTGAAAAGTGGAAGCACTCTTAACACAATTTTTTTGCTTTTTGTGCTGCACCTAGTCTATCTTGAGTATACTTCCACATGCACACAACTGTTTCAGTTACTCTTGTTTTTTTTTCTTGCTAATATTGTTGGGTTTTTGGATACCAAAACTGGAAAAGACTAAGCCAATATGTAGATGTATTCCTGGAGTCAGGTTCAGGGTCATGCAAAAAACAGCCTTGCATGTAGATGTATCCTCCTATACAGTTACATAATGCATCCTTTTGGGGACTATACCATTTTAACAGCCACCATGTTGTTTTTCAAAACCATGGTCTGTTATCTTATGGATATTTTATATTTATGATCCGAACAACTAGTTTTGATTAATGTACTTTAGTCTCTAGTCTGTTATCTCATATCTGAGATATGGCTTGATGACTCTTTGCTCTCTTCAGACCTTTACCATCAGTGATCAATAGAACAACAATTAATAAAATCCATATTTACCTCTAACTCTCACTGAATTTGCTGGTTTTTAGGTCAGTGGTATTTATGTTTTTTCAAAATATATAAGTTTGACAACAAACGCTGTTCGTTATTTTTTCAAGTCAACTATGCATATAAATTTTATTTTGTAATACATATTTGTAGGGATACCTTTGGCATAGATCAGAATTTGTCCCCTTTTTTTCCACAGCAGAGAGAAGCAAGTACAAGAAATAAAGAGAGCAGAGACGCATCTAAATGGGATATGGATGTGCAGATGGTGGCATGGGAGAGCTCGAGCTATGGATCACACATGCATCTAAGAACAATCTTCATGGTCGGAAGAAGCCTCTTGTTGCTGATGTGGATTTAGATGTCATTGGATGGAGCAAGGCATGTGAAAATTTTTGCAAGGCTTTCTATGATATCCAGAGCTTCTGTATCTCTCTTTTGTTTCTTTTTTTTTTTTTTTTTTTTTTAAAGCATATATCCTATCCAAATATTTAGAATTTGGATGATATATTTGGTTTTGATTTCTTCCTTTTCTATTGTGTAGACTTCCTTCTCAAATAGGTTAGTTGTTCACAATAGAAAAGGAAGAAGCTAAATATATCAACCAAATTTAATTAATTTTTAATTTTATAAAAAAATTAATGAGAATCGCCGACGGCCAAAACCGTCAGCCGTCGCCCTTAGCCGTTGGAAACGACGACGGTTTTAACTGTCGAAAACGCCGATGATTGACTATTGCCCTGTCAGAAACGCTGATGGTTTTAATCCGTTGGTGAGCAACGCCGACACACCCTTTACCGACGGACCTTGCGACTGTTAAAAGTTTGGGGAAGCTCATTGCCGACGGTTTTTAGCCGTCGGCGTTGTCCTATTTTTTGTGTCCTGTTTTCCAAAGCTACGACAAAGTTTACAGAGTAGAATTTTTAAGAGGCATTTTGAAATATAACATGAATCATATATATATATATGGTTGTAGTAGATGAAAATGAGCCTGATTTGTATAGTTGTGTTGACATCCCTAAAATTGAAAGACTTGCTATAATGAATGAAGAAATGAACTTGATGAATAAAAATCATATTTAAGAATTAGTCAATTTTCTGACTAGTTATAAGTAACTATAACTACCTAAGTGTTTAAAATTAAAAAGAAGACAGTTTATTCGATAACTATAAAGTTCATTTAATAACAAATGATTTTACATACGTAGAAAGCTTTAATTATGAAAAAAAAATCTTTATCACTTGTTGCCAAGTATATGTCAATTCACATGATTTAACTATTATGGCATACCATGACTTAGAATTATATTAGATGAATGTAAAAAACTGCACTTTTAAACGGAAATTTAGAAGAAGATGCCTATATGGAGCAATTTGTTGATTATAAAATTATGCAAGTAGGATCTGTAAGTTCTTGAAGTCAATCAATGAAATAATCATCGAGACAGTAACACATGAAGTTTTAGAATACCATCACTTTCTTTAGATTTAATATGCATGAAGAAGACTATTCCATATGTGCGAAGCGATTTAGAAAGTACTTACTAATATTGTCATTGTACGTTGGCGATATTTATTAGTATGTTTTAATATATAACTTTTTCTCTTAACTAATGAATAACTTTTATCAAATTTTATAATGAAGGATATTCATGAAATAAACTTTTATCTTAGGAGTGGAAACTTAAATATCATTATAAGAAAATTTTTAAATTGTTACAAACATCTTATATTAAGAAGATA
Source organism: Magnolia kwangsiensis (assembly GCA_037074715.1). Lineage (NCBI taxonomy): Eukaryota > Viridiplantae > Streptophyta > Magnoliopsida > Magnoliales > Magnoliaceae > Magnolia > Magnolia kwangsiensis. The sequence goes on along the minus strand of CM073573.1, from coordinate 158,169,013 downwards.
CTTGAGGGATTTAAAATGCAAAATTTATGGGCAATTGAAACTTTAATTAATAAAATACTATAAATTGAGTAGAAGTATGCGTCTTAAATTATATTTTAAGAGGTAATTTATGTATTTTGTGTGATCTACGTATACCGAAGGTGAACACTCATCGTTTACCGCATGGACTACCAGGGTATCTAATCTTGTTCGCCCTCCATGCTTTTGCACCCCAGCAAGATAACCATAATCGATTTCTCTCCCACGACTATCCCTCGGCGTCGCAGTGGTCAATGCGTCAATGTGATGGATGCGTAGTGCATGTGAGATTTGGATAATAGCATCTGTAATGGTGTGGCTTGTGCTTGGCTCTTATTCCTACCCAATGAATCAACCATAGAGCTCTAGGTCAACCAGTCACCAGTGACATTCGAGCGCATGAAAGGTTTATACTGGTCGCTCCAGTTATGCCAATATGATAGTTAGTCTCATGCATGAGATGTTATGCACTAAGCTCAATATAAACCATGTCAAGCACATTAGCAAAAATTTAAGGGAGATTTTTAAACCCACACACACGTATAAGACAGCTTATCAGCATGGCACAAGAGTGTAAGATTAAATGTATTCATCGAGTGGGGCTTAGCACATTGAATTCTCTTTTTTAAGAATTAAGCCCATCCACTAATTAAGTAAATCAAAATGCATGGTTACAAGAAAGTGGTCAATGTTTTCTAAATTGTAAACTTGTATCTAACTAACATTGTAGACCATAAGATAAGTAAATTATCATGATTTTTTTTTAATTTTTTTATAAAGTAGGACATCCATGCAATGAGATAAATTACATGAAGAGCTTAGATCTTGCACTTATGTTGTTATGTGTAGTTGCACGTAAATGGATTATGGGGTGTACAACTATGCACTCAACAAACCTTAACTATTAAATTAGAGGTTGACTTCCATGTGAAGGCTATCGAAGCTGTCATGTGAAGTGTCTTTGAAAATGGGCTTTATATCAATAATATTACATTTATCTTTTTTATTATTTGAGATTTTTCTCTCTTTATGGATTCAATGGCTAAGTTTGAGAAGAAAATAACTATCTTCTCTCTTTTATCCATGTATATGCAATGTTATTTAGTATCAAAGCAAGATATTTGCTTGGGTCATGGTGTTCAATAATGGATTAGGTTGAAACAATATTTTGGATAGTGCTTCGAGAAATCAGGTAGTGACAAATGTGATGTTTCAAGCTAACTTATGATTAATGTAAGAGATAATGGCATCAATTAAATAATTGATTAAGGCCATCAATCTCAAACATATTCTTAGCAACAAACAACCCATTGACCGTTGAAGAGGCTCATGGTTAGTCAATTTTTGGGCAAATTGTTTATGAACTATCATATGTTGAAGAAGAAGAGTAAACTTATGTAGATCGATGAATGCATTTTAAAAAATTCACCAACAAAGAAAAAGATTGGCCTTATGCAGATGGAGTGCCTCTTGATGAATCTAGCATCGAATTACTCGATGAATCCACTATAGATGATTTGATGGATTCATAATTTGATGTAGAGCGGGTCGTGGACACTTTCATGTCCAAGATGGGTCAAGGAAGGCTCGATCAGAGGCAGAAGTCATCATGATCGTCAGAACTGTAAAACATGCATACCTCGCAAATCGGAATGAGTTACTCGAAGTACCATATATGATTTTGGAGTAGGACCAGCTACTTTAGTCAACCAACTTGGCAATGTTGGGTTGCCCATGTTGAATTTGTGAGATTCCATCATATCGTCGGTCGAATTCGATGTTTAGTTCCATTTTTACTATAAATAGTAAGTTTTTGTTTGATTATAACTCTTCATCCGTTAGGCTTTAGGAGTTGTGTCCAACATGAAAAGTGCTTAGAATAATTAGGAGAATAACATGGTTAAGCCACATAGGACACTATAAAAGTAAATTTACTATTTATAGTAAGTTACGAATTTTAGAAAGTTTTAGTTATAGTTTGTTTCTGATTTCTCTCTTATTGCTTGGTATCCCTATTTAAAGGGTTGTGAACTCATTTATTTGAATCAATCAATCAAATTACGAATTTCTTTAGAATTTATTTTTATTATTTTTTCCTCATGGATTCGAGAAGTCTCTTTGAGAAGTCCAGAGAAATTGTGGATTCGAAGTAGTTATCCTTGAGGAAGACGGTGATCGACCACATCATGTTCATTGCTGCATCAATTGGTATCAGAGCGAGGACTCCTCTCGGGCCGATGACAAATAACGAAGGTATGAACAAAAATCCTGTGGACAGTGATCCAGGGATTCGTTATCTTTCGGAAAGAATGAAAGCTTTCCACCGGGAGAGTCAGTTGACTCTGCAAAGGCTATAGACAACCCTAAACCATATTGCGAATGCGTTAATTCCGTCCCGAGCTCAAAGTGATGCTCAAACACTCATGGTCGTTGTACGACACAACTCCAATTTCTACAAAGCACCATCAGAAGATGGTAAATCGCAGACTACTACTTTGATTGTGAGGAAGCCGTTATACATGCTAAAGGTAGAAATAGAATTAAAGCGAGACAACATCTTTCGAAAGAAGTGCACTGTAAGCCAAAAATTCTGTAATGTGATCATCAATGTCAGGAGCGGTGAGAATCTCATGTAAAAAATAATGGTGAAAAAGCTACAACTGAAAATAGAAAAGTATCCATCTCCGTACACGATTGGTTGGATTAAGGAGGTTAAAAAAACAGAGGTAACCGAGCAATGCACTGTCTCATTTTCAATTGGTAAAAATTATAAGGATCAAGTACTTTGTAACGTAGTCGACATGAAAGTTTGTGACATGTTACTTTGTCGATTATGACAAAATAATATTGATGCTATTACTAAGCAAAGAGGTCAGGATAACATATTTAAATTTACTAAAAATGGTAGAAAGATTGAAATCCTCTCTATGAGAACGGAGAACCAACTCAAGACTTCTAAAGTTGAGGAACAATCTGAGGAAATAAGAGATATATATGCATTAGTTGAAAAGAAAATATATGGAGCTTGTGAATATTTCAAAGAATTTGAAACTAGTGTTGGAGTTCAAGGCGATTGTGCTTAATGAACTCCTTGATAAATTACCTCCTATATGAGATATACAAAACCACATTGATCTTGACACAAGAATAAGTCTGCCTAATTACCCACATTATCAGAAGGAATGTGAGATCTTGAAGGAAAAAGTGAAGGAACTGATCCATGCCAGCCAAGTCGAGGAGAGCATGAGTACATGTATTGTGTCAACTCAAGAGCATAATGCCAAGTACAAGAAAAGGGCCAATAAACATCGACATCAAAAGTTATCTTAGAATCAAGAAGCAAGTCCCTTGAGTAACTCGATGACGAGTTTTTTTCCAAGCGGAGGGGTCTGATGTAGAACGTGTCATCGATACATTCCTAATATGGTTGGACCAAAAGAAGGTGAAGTGTAAATTGATCATAACTATTGATCTGGGTATCGTTACGACACACCAGACCGAGTATCATGAACCGAAGCAGCATGAAAACTCGAGGACGAGTTCTTTTGAAGTAGAGGGGACTGATGTAGAGTGGGTCGCAAACACTTTCATATCCAAGATGGATCAAGGAAGGCTCGATTAGAGGTAGAAGTCATCAAGACCGTCAGAACCTTACAACATGAATATCTCACAAATCAGAATGAGTTACTCGACGTACCATATATGATTTTTGGGTAGGACGAGCTACTTTAGTCAACCAACTCGGCATAGTCGGGTTGCCCACACTGAATTTGTGAGATTACATCATATCGATGGCCGAATTCCATGTTTAGTTCCGTTTTGACTATAAATAGTACGTTTTAGTATGATTATAACTCTTCATTCGTTGAGCTTTAGGAGTTGCATCCAACATGAAAAGTGCTTAGAATTATTAGGGAAATAACATGGTTAAGCCATATAGGACATTTACTATAAAAGTAAATTTACTATTTATAGTAAATTATGAATTTTAGGGAGTTTTAGTTATAGTTTGTTTATAATTTCTCTCCTCTTGTTTGGTATCCCTATTTAAAGGGTTGTGAACTCATTTATTTGAATCAATCAATCAAATTACGATTTTTTTTATTTTATTATTATTATTTTTTGTCATGGATTCAAGAAGTGTCTGTGAGGAGTCCAGAGAAGCTTCGTGGATTCGAAGTAGTTATTCTTGAGAAAGATGGTGATCAACTTCATCACGTTCATCCCTGCATCATAATTGAACTAGAGAAAGTTTCAATTATTTTAGAAGATGAGGTGATAATGGCTAATAGAAACAATTGATTAATTAAATGATGCATATGACTCGGTGGCTAAGGAAATGGGTACTTTCATGATCATACCATTAGGCTCTAAGTAGATCGTTACCTTTCTACCTTCACAGCGGTGATCAAAATGTATAAATCAACAATTGATAATGATAACAACAACAACATGGCCATTTAATATTAATTTAGAGCGGCTAATTATAAATCCATTGTTAGAAACGAGGGTGAAATCAAGACTTTAAAATAAATGTTTAAAAGAATAAATAGAATGTGGGGTTTTAATTTCAAAAGTTCTATCAGAAGTATAAATTTCCAATCTGATGTAGGCTTTCACCATCACTAAAGATAAAGAAAACATGTTACAAATGCAGGTTATTGCAATAGATTATTACCAATATAAATTTAGGGACACGTTTAATTTTATAAGTGGAGGGTTTGATGTAGGACAAAGTCAAGGACAATTACATGAAATACGAGGATAGAAGGAAATAATGTCATGGATTAGAAAGTTTGATCCAAAAGTTTAATGTGCAATAAAGCTTTCAATGACTATAACTCTGCAACTATTTATAATATATCTTTAGAAAACTATCAATGAACTATTTATACCAAGAAATGTCAGAGGTTATTGGCTCTTAAATGATTTTCCAAAAGAAGCTAATTTAGGGTGAATTTTGAATTTAAAAAAAAATATTATATTTTACTAATTTTAGCAACTTGCAATTTTTCCTAATTTTACAGTATTTTACGGTTTAGAGAGTCTTGAAATAGATAAAAATACTTATTTAAGTAATGTGCAAGAATTTAAGTTAATTTAGAAGTTATTTATTATTTTAAAAAACTTTACTATTTAAAAATGTTATGAATTTAAAGTTTAGGGTTTGCAAGGGGTTAATGCTTCGAAAAAAAAAAAAACTATTTATCAATAATATTACTTTCATTTCTCTCTCTCTTTTAAGGGTGTTTAAAATTTTAATTCATTGTGCAAATACTTAGAAAAATATAATATTTATTTACTTTTATAATTCCAGGCACCATTCCCAATGTGACATCAACAATCCATACTCTGTCAAACCTGAGGCAGAACAAAAAATATTATGGGCCCCGACATGATGTGTATATATGGCACATTCCTTCCACGAGCTCATTTTAGTGCATGAGCCGAAAAATGAGATAGCACCAAAAATGAGGCAGATTTATAACTCAAGTGGACACCGCATTGGAGGAACATAATGGGATTTGCACACCTCCAGTTGAAAACTTTTTGTGCACCCTAAATTTTTTGGATGAAGTTAGATATTTATATTTTCCCTGTATCAATGACCTTGTGAACTGGTCATGTAATAAGCAAACATTATGATGTGGATGTCTTTTAAATCACTAGTGTGGTCCACTTGAGCTTCATATCTACCTCATTTTTTGGCACGTGCCTTAAAATTTTCTTATAAAATAGATGGACGGCATGGATAAGTCACAAATATCATGATGGGGCCACGTAGAAAATAGTAGCAACTGTATTTATGGGAATTTTGAAAAATAAAACACTCCCTTAAAGATTTCTCTCCACGTGGACTTGGGCCATGCTGAGAAGAAGACAGTAATGTCTTCTCTTCTATCCACACTTACATCTTTTGCATCCTAAACCATCCAAATTGGACTAGGAATTTAGACGGTCTGGATTGAATTTTATGACTTCCACGTGTACAGCCACAATGGATGGTGGTGATATTAGCTTTTCTAAGTGAACTAAAGCTGGCTTTACACATTTCCGTACTCTCAATTCTCATTGGCCATCATGCCAGGCAATACCCAAGCTGCTTATCTTGTAGGCCCAAAAGTGAGACTGGCTCGATCATTAGGTGGGCCGCACATGTACAAAAATGGATGGCTGGAAAGATAAACCATCAGTCTGTATTTACTATGTGTGTGGCCAACCGGATAAATGGATCGCACTGATCTTTGGTCCAGACCATGTTCGTAGTGGGCCGAACCTGATGAATGTCCCAGATCTCGCACCAATGCAAAACATCTGGCAGGTGGGACCACCCATTGTAAAAATGATCTGGCAAAATATTCAGTCCATTCAACCAACAGGTGGGCCACACTTGTAAAAAATAAATGGATGGTCTAAGGAAAGCCGCGTTCGACGTAGGAAAACAACGGATGATGTAAGTTTTCTAACATGCTTGGCCCACGTGTTGAAATTTAGTTTTTGAAATATTTAAATTTTGAAAATTTTATTTTGCTTTTAAAATGATTTTGAAAATTTTCAAATAGAAAAGTGCGATCTTTGCTTTTATCTATATAGGAAATGGGAAAAGAAATCTTGTAGTTTATATACGTAGGTGTGTGTGGTATTCTTAAGTTTTGGAGATTCAGATGATTAGGTGGCACACGAGCTTGGGCATAGGCGTAGACAGTATGGCTGTAGTGGTGTTAGTTGGTGCTCTTTAAAATCAATCATGAGACCAATGGCCTTTTTCCTTTCTCCTGGACGGTTGCATCCTTTATGGGCTAAAACCAATGGGCCCACACCCGAGCCTAGCCACCCACCATTTTGGGCTATCTTTACGGTTCATTCGGTGGGCCATGCATGAGATATACGAAAAATGCCCTTGAAACCCCAAATGATCCGGGCTGATTGGCTCTTAAACATAGATTGAGCCTGGCCCAACCAATAAACGGCCTTAAATTCAGGGCCTAGTGTTCTAAAAACCCGGCAGGCCAATATATTGGGTTGGGCTGCAAGCCCATTGTTCAGAAACTCGACTCATTGTCTAGCCATGTCGAGTTGGCTTGAGCCACTGCAGCTGCGTTGGGCCGGGCAAGTCATTAAGGGGGCGTTTGGCGCATGGCATTAGATGGGATTAGGTGGGAGGGTATTGAATTTGGTCCGTGCCAATTCCACTCAATGTTTGGGAAGAATAGAAAAGTTTGGAATTATATTAGATGGAATTGCATTGGTCCCATGCCAATTTCACTCAATGTTAGCAAGTTGTGTAGGTCTCAGCATGATGTGTGGGCAACATCCACACCGTCCACCCATTTTTCGAGATCATTTTAGAGCATGGGCCAAAAAATCAGGTAGATCTAAAGCTCAAGTGGACCCCACCATAGAAAGTAACGGGGATTGAATACTTACCGTTGAAAACTTCTTTTGGGCCACATAAGTTTTGGATCTGCCTCATTTTTAGGCCCATTCCATAAAATGAGGTTACAAAACAGATAAACAGTTTGGATATAACACATGCCTTATTCTCAATAATTTGAAATGAAGGTAGGTATATCCATTCAATATACTACCGCATTACAAACATAGCATGGAATTAAGCTTGCCGGTGACAGGAGGCAATCCCTGTCATATGTAATATTTACGTTTTTTTTAATCCCATCCCACCTAATCTTTCCCAATACCATGTGCCAAACACCCCCTAAGGTGAGTGGACGAATTTCCCGAGTCAAGCTTACGAATTTGCTATTGACTCGGCTAGAAATCACTGTGTTTTAAAACTATGTTTGAGGCAGGCCCAGTTCTTGAACTGGGCTTAAAATAGAGCCCATTAGGTAACGTGGCCAGGTTTCATATGTGGCAGTGGCACGATTCTATTGATGTAGGGACTCGGATTCGGTAGCGGCTGGAAAAGCTATGTGGGCCCCACCGTGATGTATCCATGCTGTTCATTCACGCTGAGAGCTCAAATTAGGTAAGAGGCCAAAAAATGAGACAGATCCAAAGCTCGTGGACCACAACACACGAACAGTGGGGATTGAATTCTCACCGTTGAAGCAGTACTAGTGCTCACCGTGATGTTTATATTCCATCCATTCTATTCATAAGGCCACACAGACCTTGATGAAGAGAGAACATAAAAATCAGCTTGATCCAAAACTTCTGTGGCCCACAAGAAGTTTTCAACGGTGGGAATTCAATCCCCACTGTTTCTGTGGTGTGGTCCACTTGAGATTTGGATCTGCTTCATTTTTGGGATGACACACTAAAATGATCTGGAAAAAATGTATGGACAGTGTGGATAAAACACATACATCGTGAGGGAGCCCTAATTCCGGATATGACCCATGTTTCGCTGATGTATTCAAAATCAGTAGTTCAAGTAGATATGTTAATGGGCCGATCCTGGGCTCCTTAGGGTCAACCAGATTTTAATATGTAAAATCCACACCGTCTATCAGGTTCTATTCTGGGTACATTAAAAAATTTCAGCTAGATCCGCTACTCAGATGGGCCACATCACATGGAACAAAGGGGATAGGATGCCATCTATAGGTTTGTGTGTGGGGCCACCATGGCGTGTTATCTTTCATCAAACCTGTTGGTGTGACCCATATCAGGATTATCTTCTATGTGTACGGTCCAAAAATGGATATTACCTTCTTTTCCTTTTATTATTATTATTTTATTTTTTTTTGGTTTACACACGCACACACACTCACAAAGGATATTACCTGATGAACGGAGTGGATTTTACAAATACAGCATGGTCGGCCACAGAGCTCGGGTGTTTAGTGGGCTGCGTAAAACAGGTGTTGTAGACATGCACCCACCATAAACATTGAGCAGTGCTATGGCTACTCTTGCCACAAGTGCCAATTTGGCACATGCATACATGATCCGGACCATTAGTCAGGTGAGGTACCCCATGATCATGCCTTGGCCCAAAAATTAAGAATTTTCATTCATCAGGTGGGCCAAAGAGGCATGAGAAAACGGACGGTTGGAGAAAAAAAGGTCCATGTTCTCATATTTGAATAATGAATACCCACGGAGCCCGCTCTGAGTCTTGGGTGGTGGGACTTACCAATGGATACATTGCGAATAAAACTCTCAAATCTCAAGGGCGAGAAGTGTTTTAGAGTTTTGTAATTTTCCCCGATGAGAATGTGGGCCCTTCCATCATGGCTCCGGAGACGTCACTTTCCCATTGATTTCTGACCTTCAGTTTGTTATTATCTCAATCTCTTTATTGCTCAGCAAGGTGGGGCCCAGAGCAAGTAGAAGCCTCACCACCGTCCAAAATCTTGGTCAAGATGGGGATCTGTATCTTGTCTTTTTCCCAAGAATTTTTACACAATAAGTCCAAAACACGTGTGCATGGCCTTCATTGCTCCTAACTGATGGCCCATCTTGACAATCATACCCTTAGATTTGCGTGCAACGTACACACCATCATTTTTCGCACGGTCCCACTTCATACATGGCATGTATTTACCTTGATCCGAACCGTCCAAATTTTAGGACACTTTGCCAATGGGGCATAAAATCCAAAGTTTTCATCCAAGGAATGATCCCGACTCTCTGTCCAGCGCACATAATTGATAAATAGATGCAGTAAATCAGTGCACTAACAGTCACCTGAATGGATCATAATTTTGGCAGCTGAGAGGACTTCAAACCTAGTCTCCAATTTATTTGTCTTGACAAAACAGACACTAACAATTTAATCAATCCTTGAGTCAAAGAGACTCTGACAAGTCCGTGCATTCTACTCACATACACACGTGTATTCAATTAATACCCTCAATCACACGAGTAGTCAGGATTGATTGAATTGAGTGCAATAGAGATCAAAACATATTTAAAAAGAAATATAAGTAGATAGATTTATGAGGTCCATACATCATCCCAACGTCGTGGCCTTTGGTACCATCATAATGGACCCACTAACGGTGGAAAGGGAAGGCATAGACAGAGTTTTGATGCAAATGGTACATCCCGAGCATTAGCGCATAAACGTCAACCCTCTAAAGAGAATGTGAGAATCAAAGGGTTTAATAGTTTCATCAAATATAACGGTAATGTAACGGAAATAACACTAATGTTTATATATATATATATATATATATTACTATGCGATCCGTCCCCTGTGGTCAAGCTGCGTGGGCCCCACTGTGATGCGTTTTAAACATCTACTTCATCAGTCAGATGAGCCTTTCTACTGTAGACCTAGGTCTCAAAAATCAAGTCAATCTGTGACTTGTGTGGGCCACACCACATACAGAAGTGGAGAGGGGCCGTGCAACCATTAAAACATTCATGATCATTTTTGGGGCCGAAAAAAGGTGTGTTTTGCAAATCCAGCCCATCCATTATGTGTCTACCACTAGGATGAGGGGTAATACCAAGTTTTAGAAGCATTCAAAACCTTAGGTACGCCCTACCAAGTGTTTTTATATGTTTTAGACATGTCTTCACATGATTTTAGATGGTATGGCCCACCTAAGTTCCATATACGGTTAATTTTTGGGATCTCTCATAATTTAAAGGGGACCCATCAAATGAACGGTGTTGATTTTCGATATATATAATGGTGAAGCGTACACAATTAAACCTCATTGAAAGTTCCCATGAGCACCACCAGATAAAACCCTTTCCATATATATATATATATATATATATATATATATATATATATATATATATATGTGGGACTATTTAAAACCTGTAGTCATGCATATCTTATTTTGTTAGCATTCTCGCTAGGCCTAGCCTGATAAGCTAGGTCTGCCGTATTAGGGCTAGGGCTGGTTAGGGTAGGACTAGGACTAGGGTGACCATAATTTAAAGGGACCTTGACCAAAGCCTAGCCCTGCCAGATGCTGCCTTTACAAGGGTGCGAATAGGATCTTTTCCCTGCCAGTTGCCACCCTTACAAGGGTGTCAATAGAGTCTTTTCCATTAGTGTGCTTGCACCTAAAACTTAAGAAAATGTTAATTTTGTACAATACACTTGACGGATGAAATCTCTCGAAACAATATGTCATGTGCACATGATGAGAAGTGCTTCTGATGCCCCAAATGATAATAATTGATATAGCAGTAGCCATTGATAAATGGATTGATGGTATGGTCCATCACCGGATGTAGCCTGAGGTGGTGGTTAAGGCCACGTATCTCTATAAATGCAGGCGACAGGCCCAAGGGCTCGTGCGCAATGCATCCGGTTCGCGACCAGGCCAACCCAAAACAAAAAGTCCTCGTTGTCTGCAATGGGTTGCTCTCAATGTCTCTGGGAAATGGCCCGCCTCTCTCCTCTATTCATGCCCATAGTCGTGGCTACAAGCTAGCCTTTGGTTTCCCAATCTCTTCATCCAACCACACAACATTTCCCTTTTTGAGTCTTAGAACTTATCAGAGAGAGTGGGACGTGCATGCCTACAAAATCGTAGCCGTTCATTGCATGGACTACCATGAAAACTTCATCCTATAAGCTAACAATATATAAACCACTTGATCATTGGACTAAAACATGGGCGGTCTAGATCATTTACACAAGATAGGTCCGCTCAAGAATTTGATCAATCTCTTGTAAGGATTAATCTTGGGTTGCTTATGATGCTAAAGAAATACTTTATTATAAGGCAATCGTAACCATCCAATCTATGGCTAAAGAAAATAAAGCCACATTATTAGTGATGGATTATATCATCTGATTAGTGTAATTTTTTCATGGTAGCTCATGAAATGTTTTCTGAGTTTAATGGACAGTTCAGATTGGTCAGTTGGACTGTCCAAGTGAACCAATGCAACTAAGAGCAATAAAAAAAGAAAAAAAATATCCTCTACTTCTTACTAGAAAACTAAGGGTAGGCAGGTGCAGCACATGGTTTCACCCCACCATGATGGTTAGGTACCACCAAAAAGTTCAGTCCAACATGCAACCTTCAGGTGATCCACACCATAGGAATGAAAAAAGAAGGAGATTGGATTGATCACGTTTTTAGGTTCCATGTCATCATGAAAAGGGCAATCTTTTGCGATGCTCTGGATGTCATACACGTATCACATAGACCCCACAGTTTGAAGTGGGGATTTTCGCTGTTGTACATTGTTTTCTATGATGTGACTATGGAAACACTTTACCCAAAAATTATAATCCTCTTGAAAGAGTTTAATTTTTCAACAATCTTTTCTATTAGCATTCTTAGCGACAACCTAATAAATAAATTGGCATGATTTTTGAGTTAGGTGCAAGTCATGATGAGACATCTTTTAAATGTGGCGAACCACACCAAGTAATGTGCCCTAAGATAAAGGGCATACAAAAAATGAGGCCATTTCATAAATCAGGCAAGCCAATAAAGTAGCGGGCGTGTGGATAAAGAGAATTTGATCACTGTCTTCCTCACCAAGAATAACCCTTCAAGCTATCAAGAGAATTTTTTAAAAACAAGAGAAAGAAAACTTAATGTTATTAATAAAAAGTGCATACAATATATCTAATGTGTTTATATAAGCAAAAGAAATCCTAGACTTTAGTTTTACATGAACCAACGAACTTTTTCAAAATAGCAAAAATTACAAAATAAATTAATAAATAAATGTTTAATCTTACTAAAATCATTAAACAACTCTTAGATGACTGAAACAAAAATAGTAGATTACAATCTAATTCTTAACATCTTTAAAATAATTAAAAGAAAACTTACCAATGGTAAGTTTTGACCTAAAAAAGAAATTTATGAAGTCTTTTAGGGACTGTTTGAATGCCTTTAAGTTGGGTAAGTGGGAAGTCACTTACAGGTGGTGTTTGGGGGAGAAAAATTGCCTGTAAATAACTTACAACCTGTAAGTCACTTACGGGCAAATCTACTAAAAAACTGCAGGGCAAGGGGGGTGGAAAGTCACTTATAGGCTCAATGGTCATATTTTTAAAAAGAGAGGAAGAGGGAGAAACGCACCAACCCATCAACCACCATTATAGCCATGAAGCTCCAGCCAATGAAGAGGAAGTAGCAGCCATTGAAGGAACTCCAGCAAGCCTTGCAGCAGTTCAGCCAATCCACATCCTACAACACTATTACCGTAGCAAAGCTTCATTATTATCGCACCAATAACCGCCATTTACAACACCAACAACCACCATTGATAAACTTCTATAAAAAGGGGATTGTAGGTTTCGTCTCTCCATCCCAAGCTCTCTCTCTCTCCCCCTCTCTGCAATTTCTCTCCCCCTCCCTCTCTGCAATCTCTTTCCGTCTCTGCAATCTCTCGCTGGAAACCTCACCGTAGACGGTAAGGTTTCATCCACCCTTTTTTTTTTTTCCTTTGAAAATGGGAGTGGTTTGACGTCTTTTTTTCCCCCATTGAAAACGGGGAGTGGTTTAACGTTACTAAATAACGCACGCTGGCACACCTGCGCACGTGTGCATTTTTTCACACCTGTTATGAACCTCTAATTGGAATAGACCATGTGATGCAACATCCCATGAAAGCGTTTAGGGAACAATTTGCCCCCTGATTTAAAACTCTGGTGGGCCATAGAAAAGAGAGATGTAAATCAAGGTAGGAAAATGTTTTCTTTTTTCATGGCCCATCAATATTTTAGATCGAAGTATAAGTTAGTTAATGTGGGTTTCATGGGGTTCTGCATAACGTGGACCGTTCGGATTTTGGACTGAAATCACGTATTATGAGTTCTCAAAAAGTTCTAAAAAGAACTCTTGCCAAATGGTGCACGGCTGAGTATTATGCTAAGTAATGCGTAAACTCTGTGGGATCCACCATGATATAAGTATTTGATCCACATTGTCCATCCATTTCAATACTTAATATTAGACGAAGAAATAGATGGACGGATTGGATAAACCAGTCCTAATTTGGGATTGCATTGAAACTGGTCCTAAACATCACTGTATCTCTTGGCTTCTTCCTTTTCTTTTTGCATTATTTTTTAGTTTCTGTTCTTATGAATTGGAACATCAGTTGTTGCTGGAACATCAGTTGTTGCAGTTCTCTAACTGGAACATCTTGTTTTCTTAGTTTTTCATTAGTTGCTGTTCGCAAGTTCCTATTTTCTTGATTTCTGGTTTCTGTTCATGGTTTCTCAGGCTTCCTTGAATTTTTATTATTTTCATTATGCGCATTGGTTTCTGTTTACAACTTCTCTTGTTTCTTGATTTCTTGCATTGGGCTTCTGTTGGTGTGTTTTCTTCTTTTCTAGATTTATTACATTAGTTCTGATCATATTGGATTTCTTTACTAGCTTTTTTTCTTCGGCTCCTGGTATGGGTTCTCTTGTACACAAGATTTTCTTTTGCCCTGTAAATCTTCAGGGTCTTGAAACCATTTCATAGCCGATTGGATAAATCATGTGCCGATTGAATATTTTTGCTTACATCTCATTAAACCAGTCCAAATGTGGGATTGCATTGAAACTGATCCTAAACATCAATGGAAGTTGGGCTGTCAATGGGACAATTACCTATACTCGGGGTTGTTGTTGGATGGATTTGATTGCACATACACATGCATCTGGTCTTATCAACTGGAACATCAGTTGTTGGTTTAGAAGGTTGGAAGTTGGGCTGTCAATGGGACAGTTACCTGTACTTGGGGTTGTTGTTGGATGGATTTAATTGCACATACACATGCATCTGGTCTTATGAATTGGACCGCCATGGTTTCTCTTTCAGGTCAGCTTCGTGGTGGGGCCTACTGTTTTCATGTTCCTGATTCCTTACAGTAAGTGACATGCTTCTTATAGAAAAGGTGGTCTATCACAAGTTGTGGTACAGCCATAGCAAGCATTTTCACTTCCAACTATTGTACCGAGAGCTCCTCAGTGGTTTACTTACTCCTACAAGGAGAAAGGAATTTGAGAGTTTGAATAAAATAAAATCCAAATTGCCCTTCAACAGAATTGGACTTTGAAGAAAAACTGCCCTTCAGTCCATGCTTGGTGGACATGTGTGGTCTGCCTGATGAGGAGGCTAGTTTCATTCCTTGGCCAGGCCAAATTTTATGTGAGCCACTCGCCCTGATGTATAGGCTAGATCTTGGTCTTGTGTTTCACTTTGGCCCACATGGTACTAACAGAATTGGACTTTGAAGAAAAACTATCCTACAGTCCACACTTATCAGATGTGTGTGGTCTGCCTAATGAGCAGGCTGGCTTCATTCCTTGGCCAGGCCAAATACCATGTGAGGCCACTTGCCCTGGTGTATAGGCCAAATACACTATAGATTGCATTTTGATGGTCTGTTGGCAAATTGCGTTAGGGTTTTGCTGTTTCCCCACAAAATGGTGTTTTGGGAGTGTTTGGCATGGTTTAAAATGACTACTGTTATGTAGTGCATCGCTCTGCCTAATAGTTTTTTGTCTCTCTAATCCATACCAGTTCTAGATTGGATTGATGTGTCTTGCTTCATAGATTTTAAACTTTGCTATCTGGGTCTGGAAGGACACCATTTGGGAGCAGAGTCCATTCTTTTCTACTCCAATTCAACAGTTTCTTGCATTAATGACTGGTAGTTAACGCTACAGTCAATATGTGGTGGAAAAGCATCTGCTCCATTCTGTTACAAATTGCGAGAACACACAAAAATTTCATACCTTTTGAAATTTTATGGTTTTGGATGATAGCTTCTTTGTATGATGATGGAAAGTCACTAGGTTTTTCTTCTATTACATGAATTACAGCTTTTGATATTCAGTTTTTGATGCATCCAGCCCACTAATGAAGCATGTGACCACATATGCTACCAGATTAAAATATGTGGCCCAGATAGGCATGCATTTTTCCACCAAAATTTATAGAAAGTTCTGTTTCCCCTTGGATTTTGGTATCAATTGACTTACATGTTGACTTCTGTTCACTTTCTCTTTCCAATTTAATGACCTATTTCTAATGTGGAACCGGACCAGAACCAACATGAACCCAACTGTAGTATCTTTGTATGGCTCTTTGTGACCTTGCCAATCGGTTGTTTTAATCTTCATCTTATCTTACTATATATTTATTCTTTGATTTTTAGATCTATTTACGAAATAGATTCGGATTCTGAGATGGATTTTCATATGATGTCTACAATGACCACTGCTTGTGCATTAATGACCATTTGACTTGATAAAAATAATATGTTAGAAGAATCACAAGAACATCAACGAAATTGGACGGGCGCACAGGCTGCGAATGCGATTATTAATGGACCGGAGCTAACATGCTTCAATTACATTCGTATGCACAAAGATGTTTTCTTTAGCCTTCGTGATATGATATAAGAAAAGAGTAACCTGCGAGGCACATTTGGCGTATCACTGAAAGAAGAGTTAGTAATTTTTCTTTATATAATTAGCCATAATATTAAGAACCGTGTCATGCAACATCATTTTAACCATTCTGGAGAAACAATTAGTCGTCACTTTAACAGAATACTTAATGCAGTTGTACTTTTACAACGCGATATTATAAAACTACCTAGAAATGGTGTACCACCCGAAATAATGAATAGTACGAGATTTTTCCCGTACTTTAAGGATTGTGTTGGAGCCATAGACTGCTCACATATTCCAGCGATGATCAGTGTAAAAGAGCAAGCTAAGTGGTGTAATCGAAAGAGATTTATTTTTCAAAATGTGTTAGCAAGCTGCTCTTTTGATTTAACATTTCAATATGTACTAGCGGGGTGGGAGGGATCGGCATCAGATTCACGAGTACTGGTAGATGCTCTTAACCGACAACACATTGATTGTCTCAGCAGGTACTGATCTAAGTAGGCATATAGATATATATTTATTTATTAATAAGCAGATTACATTTACATGACTTTTAAGGTGTGTTTTTTTTTTTAAAAGGCAAATATTGCTTAGTAGATGCTGGTTTTGCGAATACGCCGGGTTTTTTAGCACCATTCAGTGGCGTTCTGTATCATCTAAAAGAATTTAGGTAAGGTTGTCAACCTAGGACAAAGGAAGAGTTGTTTAATCTTCATCATTCCTTATTGCGGAATGTTATAGAACGCGCTTTTGGAGTATTGAAAGCAAAATTTCCTATATTGAAGATTGCTTAAGGCTATCCTTTAAATACACAAGTCAATATAGTCGCTGCATGTTGTATCCTAAATAATCATATTATCAATGAAAAACGTGATCAAGAGCTTGATTTTGAAAATAACAATGATATCGGTGATGGTGAAGATGAAAGTGAGATGCATGAAGATGAAGGTAATGAGAGTAGTGAAGAGGAGAATGAATGCGACTTCCAAAATGAATCTGCGGCTGCTAGGAGGAAAAAACAAGGATGGAGGGAATTTCGACTTGGACTTGCATCAACTATGTGGGAATCATGTAAGTCAGAACAGAACATTAATTATATATATATATATATATATATATATATATATATATATATATATATATATATATATATATATATATATATATATATATATATATATATAGAATGTGGATGCTGATAGAAAGATTATTGCAATTTATAATATTTCTACATCTATTTGCAATTTATATAGTATTTCTATATCTTATGTGGCTTTACACGTTTGTAATGTTTAAATGTACAATGTTTTAAGGTATGTCACGAAATGTGAAGGTAAGCAGCAGTGGCCGAAAGACACAAATTAACTGGACATTATACATGGATGAATGTATGACAAATGTCTTAGTTGAGGAAGTATCGCTGGGAAAAAAATTTGACAATGCTTTTTGAGAAGCTAGTATGAATAAAGTAGCAAAAATTGTGATGGAGACATTTTCTGTGCAAGTGGATGGTGAAAAGTGCAAGAATCGGTTACGAACGCTTAAAAAGAAATATAACTTGGCAAAGCTTGTACTTAGCAAAAGTAGCTTCGGTTGGGACGAAGAAAGGAAATGTGTTACCGCTGAAGCAGACGTTTGGGATGAATTCATCAAGGTAAAGTTCATTTAAAACTTGAAGTCATTCATATACAGTGAAAACTAACTAAATTCCATTTGTTTTACAGGCAAAACCTGAAGCTATTCATATCAGAAACAAGCCATTCCCACTGCTAACTCAGTTTGATATTGTATGTGGGGACGATTCTGCTACCGGGAACGCAGCACGAACCACATCCGATCTTGAGGAAGAAGTCCTCCATTCATCTCATTACATGGATGACATCCCATTGTCCTCATACCCCTCTGGATCGTATACACCATTTGCACCACCCGATGATGTATATTCCGACGGAACACAAGGTCAATATCAATATGGCGAAGGAAGCGGTTAAAGGGATGTGAGAAACTCTGCTCCAAGGCCATTAAAGAAGAAGAAGAATGCTTCTATTGCATCAACTGTTATTGAAAAGTTTGAACGCATGCAGGAAACAATGGATGAATATATTTCATTCAAAACTAAAACAGCAGGAAGACTATGGGATGAGTTGGAGAATATGACAACCATTGATTCTGACATGATGTATAGGGACTACACATTCCTTGTGGAAAGACCGCATTTTGCTTCTACGTTCCTAGATCATGTAAGTCTTATTCAAAAGAATGAATGATTGGAGAGGATGATTCCCTAGTAAAAAATTTTAAATGTCATTTCTATAATTAAAGAAGACATTGGTAATGTAATTTAATTATTAGATTTTCTATTAATGTTTTTAAGTTTATTCTCAATGCTTAAATTGAGTTATTACTCCATATTATAGATATTTTGAATTCATGAGCCCACTTTTATAACCCACTTGATGATTTGTTTAGCTTAATAATTATCTCAAATATTCATCTTGATGGGCTTAACAAAATAAAATTTTTGATCCTATGTTTTTTTTTATATGATTATAACATTTTAGAACGATTCTCCAATCCAAACTCTGCTCGATGTAAATATACAACTTTCTACCTGTAAGTAACTTACAGGCTATCCAAACAGAAAAACTAACTTACCTTTAAGTGACTTACAACTTACATCCAAACAAATTACCTGTAAGTAACTTTCACCTATAAGTGACTTACAGGTAAGTCACTTACAACTTAAAAGAACTTACAGGCATCCAAACAGGCCCTTAAGAATTTATAAACCTTAGGTGATTAGCTAAGGCGTAAAACTAATTGATAGCTTTCCAACAGCATATTATATACGAAAAACAGATAACTGATTGAAAAGTTATAACCATTGAAAGTTATGATGTATGTTTAAACTGTTTGCCCAATTAAAGTTCTTTCAGCTCAAATTTCTTCTATCTTAAACTTTCATGAAGTCATCCTCTATCTATCCTACATTTGCTAACCAATTGAATATATAGGCTTTAGGCATGTTTTTGTTTTTTATTTTTTATTTTTTATTTTTTATTTTTTCATTATTTATTTATTTATTTTTTGTTTTTTGTTTTTTGTTTTTGTTTTCTTTTTCTTTCTTTCTTTGCGGACGTCTGTTAGATCGGGTTGAGCTTTTGGCTTCAGAGCAAACTTGAGGTGGCAAACATGATGGATGGAGCATATCTCATGCAAACATCATGGTGAGCACCGTGATGTTTATATCTCCTTTTGTAACTTACCTATTTGATTGTATTGGATCAATGCTCTCTCTATATAATCACACGTGTTTGCACCCGCGCACGGAAAGAGACTCACAAAATTTGAGTAGTTCTAAACATGATGTTTTATGTTTATAAGTAGTGTTTTCTCATTAATTAATCATAAATAAAGAAGTCAAGCTCACACGGCAAGAGATTGTGTACGGGAGAGAGACACACGTGAGATCATTGCACCATAAACATGAGATTTTTCATTACTTAGTAATGCAATTCTCATTAATTAAACTCTCGAATTAATAAGATGAGTTAATGTGGTGATGGATTATGTGTAGAGAGGGACCCACTTGAGGTTTAAGTCATGTTCTTCATTAAATATGCTTCTAATTCAAGAATACAGAAAGAGAGAGATGAAAGATTTATGAACAAATATATGAATTGAATATTTCAATCTTTTGATTATTTAAAGGTTATGATGACCATTCAAAGCAAAAATACTAAATAAACACAGGGTTGACAATTCAATTGAGAGCTTTTGTTTGTTGATTTTTCCATTATATAAACAATTTGGATCATTATTCTAAGGCTAAAGTCGTGATTCGTGATATTGCTACACGTCCAAATGTATTGGAGCAAACCCCTAAAAACCATTACACCTAGGCATAGGGTTGTCCATGGGTACTTGGATTGTACTTACTCTATAACCTGACCCAGTTTTAATAGCTCCAGGTTCCATTAGTTGGACCTTTAAAAAAAATTGGGTTAGGTTTGGGTCTCACCTTTTAAACCCAGTTAAAGATGAGCTCTTGTTGAGTTTGGACAAGTCAAGTCGAGTTAGGTCTAGTTTGGTCCAAGTTGGCTCACTTAGTTTTAATAGTAAATCTTTATATATTTAATATATATTGATTCTTTTGCGAAGAGAAACGAGGTTTCATACGTGTAAGATAGCCTCTTTGTTTGGGACACTTGCGCCCAATCTTATCCATCCATTAGGTGGGCTCAACTAGGTAAATCCTCTTATTTGTCCCAAAAACAACTTGAAACTTAGATCAACAGGTGCCCAAGCCCCATCTTGATCCAGGTCCAGGTCTTCAAGAACTCAACCTGTGCCCGAAAGGACCTGGACCCGAACTGGTTAACTCGGGTGAGGAACCTTATGACCCAACTTGAACCTGACCCATCAACAGTCCTACCTGGGCTGGGCTTTAAAGATCCATTCAATTGGGTTAGAATCATAGTTCAAAAGCTCAAAACTCGGACTGGACTCATCTGGGTCGAGTCAAAGATGAAGACTCAACCAAGGCCGAGTCACACCAAGTTGAGGGAGACTCAAGTGAGTTGTAGGCTGAGTCTTGTAAAAACCAAGTTTACATGGCGACTCATCCCAGAATGTAGCCGAGTCAAGTTGACTCAGCTGAATCCAGAGTCGAGTCACCCAGTTTTTTAACAAACTGCACCAACATATCTCATACTTTCAGTGACCGAGAGCCATGTCAGTGGATATTTCATAAGATCCACCCCGTCCATCAGGTATGCTATCTCATGTTCACCATTTCACCCAAAAATCATGATGATCCAACATTCATTGGGCCACACCATAGGAAAAAGTTCGGTTGGGATGCCCAATGTTAATTGTTTAGGGTCCACCGTGGTGTTTATAAGCCATCCAATCCATTCATCTCATTTTCTTACCAGGAAAAATTAATTACCCATAAAATCACAGTATTCTAACACTCAGGTGGGCCACACCACATGGATTTAAAAGTTTTAGGTATAATTTTTCTAGGGTGGCCCATCTGACCGTTGAATCAACCGTATTTTTTGGATCAAGGCCACTCGTCGTACATGCATATGTAATCGTTCAAGTCCCAAAACTTTCCGAAGACGTGGCATCACAGTCACCATTTGATAGATGTACTCATATATCTATTGGGCCGAATTTATATATGTACACGGCTTGATTTATTGAAAAAGAATTTCCACACGCATAGATATAGTAACGACATGAAATTTATTTTTGCAATTTATTTTTTTGGATCAAGGCCACTCGTCGTACATGCATATGTAATCGTTCAAGTCCCAAAACTTTCCGAAGACGTGGCATCACAGTCACCATTTGATAGATGTCCTCATATATCTATTGGGCCGAATTTATATATGTACACGGCTTGATTTATTGAAAAAGAATTTCCACACGCATAGATATAGTAACGACATGCAATTTATTTTTTAAAACTAATATGCATTAATTATCATTATCATTGCCCAGGCCTAAGTGATGGACCACTTAGCTTGACCACTGAGCCTAGCCCGAGTCCAATTGGTCATGGTGCAAAAACCCAAATGGGCTTGATATATATATATATATATATATATATATATATATATAAGTCCAACCTTGCCCAAGTCAACTCGGATGAGGCGCGACCGGATGGGCTGAGGCATCTGTGCTTAAAACCAATTGATGACGGGTCGGCCCCAAAAACCGAAATAGCCTTCACACCGTTGTACATTCGAGGAGGTCGAGCATGTTAAAAGAGATGGTATAGTTCAAAAACTCGGTGGGTTCACTCAAAACTCAGTGGAGAAGACTCAATGAGATTTTGAGCCGAGTCTCTTGAAAACTCGCTAGAGAGCCTGTGTTGATCAAGACTCGAAAAGACTTGTCAAGTCTACTCGAAAACCCAGTCAACCCATTTCAACTTGACTCGACTGAGTCATTCACCCAATCAACTCAAAAATATTATTTGCTTTATAGGGTATTTAAATTTGAACAATAATCTCTATGGAAGTGTGATAACATCTCTACCATTTCTATTGAATATTTTAGTCTTTAGAGGCTTCTATGAAAATTAAAGATTTTCTCAATTTCCTAAGTAATTTGGATTTGATTATTAAAATATTGAGTTGAGTCACTTGGTTGAGTATTTGAGTTGACTCGACCCAACTAGATATTGAGCCAAATCGAGTTCTTGAATTTTTTAACTATGTTCAATGGGTTTAGGGCATCTAGGCCTGTTTCCCATTGGTGTCCATCTGAGAACAAAAACCCTAATAGACTATACACATACTTTAGGAGGACAAGCATGGTTAGTCGGCAACTCAGATCGACTCGTCCAGTTCAAGTCAAGTCCAGACTTGCAGGAGTTGGGGTGAATTGGTCTAAATCAGCTAGGTTAGGCTAAATTGTCTAGGTTATTTATTGTCTCAGGTTGGATCAGCTCAATTGAGTTCGAGTTGATTCGGGTGAGTTGCATGGGACCATGGACAAGTTCAAGGATTTGAATAGTATGATATGATAAAAAAAAATATTATCATTCTTTTTTTAGTGTTAATGTGTATGGATGTGTATGGTACTCAAACTACCTTATGTTTTTTGTCAATACATCGAGAGGAGATGTACCAAAACCCTAATTCTCTACATGGTATCAAAGCTTAAAGTTTATCACACACACACACACTCTCTCATTCTCTCAAAGCCTACTAATATATATATATATATATATATATATATATATATATATATATATATATATATATGGAAAAGGTACAATGCGCTCGAGCTCATGGCTCCGTCCCATGCGGTCGAGCTGTATGGGCCCCATCGTGATGCCTTTCGAACATCTACCCTATCAGTCAGATGTGCCATTCCACCGTGGACCTAGGTCTCAAAATCCAAGTCAATCCGTGACTTGTGTGGGCCACACCACATACAGAAGTGGAGAGGGGCCGTGCAACCATTAAAACATTCATAATCATTTTTGGGGCCCACAAAAGATGTGGTTTGCAAATCTAGCCCATCCATTATGTGTCTCCCACTTGTATGAGGGTTCAGACCAAGTTTCAATAACATTAAAAACTTAGGTGGGCCCCACCAAGTGCTTTTATATGTTTTAACGGTGTCTTTACATGATTTTAGATGGTATGGCCCACCTGAGTTCCATATACGGCTGCTTTTGGGATATCCCATTATTTAAAGGAGAACCATCAAATGCACGGTGTTGATGGTCGACATGCATTGCGGTGGGGCCCACACAGCTCGACCTCGTGAGCTCAAGCGCATAATACCTTTTCCCATATATATATATATATATAT
This sequence comes from Magnolia kwangsiensis, assembly GCA_037074715.1. Classification (NCBI taxonomy): domain Eukaryota; kingdom Viridiplantae; phylum Streptophyta; class Magnoliopsida; order Magnoliales; family Magnoliaceae; genus Magnolia; species Magnolia kwangsiensis. The sequence continues at coordinate 158,145,357 of CM073573.1, read as the reverse complement.
ATATATATATATATATATATATATATATATATATATATATATATATATATATATAGTAATATGATATCATTGAAGAGTAAGAAATTGGTTTGCTATTGCTCATTCATCCAAAGAAGTAGAATATCCATCCAATGCCATGGTATTATGAGGTTCTTGGGCTTTGTTTGCTCCATCAAATCTTGTTTTCTCCATTACATCTTCTATATATTCCACTCTATTAAGATTACTAAGCTTCTATCCATGTAATAACCAACCCTTTCTCTCATGAATGTACAAAACATAATGAGCTAGACTTTCATTTCATTTACAAGTTGGTAGCTAGGGTTAGCCGTAAGTCTTACTTGACGTGCAAGAATCAACTAGATCTGTGTTTGGTATGATTAATAGTTTGAGAGAGTATTGGTAGTGTTAGCATGTGAGTGTGAATGAATGTGTATAATACTCAAACTACCTTACCTTTTTGCCAATAAATAGAGGAGTTTTTTACCACTGTGAACTCACCTTTTACCCAATGGCTTTTGTAAATGCTCCCAAACTTTACTACTAAGATTAAATCGATTATGTATGGATACACCATTTGAAGATGAAAATACCTTTGTTTTATGAGATATACTAAAAAATATCCTTGTATTCACAGTGGCACCATGGAACTTTGTCTTGTCCACGGTGGCATCGTCCAATACCAAAAGAAGGGCCAAAGGCCGTAGCTAAATACCTATCACTACGGATTATAATCGTAGCCATTGCTTCATTAAATTGGTAGCTATTAGTTCTATAGCTATGGATTTAAACCCTACCAACTGCTTCTGTAGCAAAAACTACAACTATATATAATTGCACGAGCCTAATATGAAATTTAACGAGCCTAACATGCCTAACATGAAATTTAACGATCCTAACATGAAATTAAACGAGCCTAACATGCTTAACATGAAATTTAACGATCCTAACATGAAATTAAACGAGCCTAAATAAATCTCAGAGGAAATTGAGGGAGACAAACATGAAATTCAATAAACCTCAAAGGAGATTGAGCGAGGAAAACATGAAATTCAGCGAGACTAACATAAAATTCAATGAGCCTCAAAGGAAATTGAGTGAGGCAAATATGAAATTTAACGATGCTAACATGAAATTCAACAAACCTCAAAGGAAATCTCAGAGAAAATTGAGCGAGATAAACATGAAATTCAATAAACCTCAAAGAAAATTGAGCGAAGCAAACATGAAATTCAGCGAGGCTAACATAAAATTCAATGAGCCTCAAAGAAAATTGAGTGAGGCAAATATAAAATTTAGCGAGGCTAACATGAAATTCAATGAGCTTTAAAGGATACATTACTTGATTTCGTAATAATCTTCTATCCAATCTATATTATTGTTTGTCTTGTCTTGTAGGAAATATGGCTGTAACTTGGGTTCAATTTGATACAAACCCTACTAAGCCAACATTAGTCTGGGTTGAGTTGTGTAGTCATTATGCTCGGTTAGGGTTGAAACTCAATGAGCCTCATAGGAAATTGAGTGACGCAAACTGGTAATTAAGAGAGGCTAACATGAAATTGAGCTAAGCAAATAGGAAATTCAGTGAGGAAAACATGAAATTCGGCGAGGCAAACTGAAAATTTGAACGAGACTAACATGAAATTGAACGAGGCAAATTAGAAATCAAGCGAGGCAAACAATAAAATTGAGTGAGGCTCGGAGGAAATTGAGCGAGACAAATAGAAAATTGAGTGAGTCAAACTGAAAATTGAGCAAGACAAATATGAAATCGAGTGAGGCAAACTAGAAATTAAGAGAGACAAATTGAAAATTAAGCAAAGCTCAGAAGAAATTAAGGGAGGGAAATTGAAAATTGGGCGAGACTAATATGAAATTGAGCGAGGCAAACAAAAAATTGAGGAAGGCAAATAGGAAATTGAGCAATGCAAACTGAAAATTGAGTGAGACAAACATGAAATTGAGCGAGGTAAACTGAAAATTGAGCGAGGCAAATATGAAATTGAGCGAGGCAAATAGGAAATTGAGCAAGACAAGTTGAAAATTGAGTGAGACAAATATGAAATTCAGTGAGGCAAATTGAAAATTCAGTAAGACAAACTGAAAATTAAGCGAGGCTAACATGAAATTGAGTGAAACAAATTAAAAATTCAGTGAGGAAAACTGAAAATTGAGTGAAGCAAACAAGAAAATGAGCAAGGCAAATTGGAAATTGAATTTTATGTTTGCCTCGCTGAATTTTATGTTCGCCTCATTGAATTTTATGTTTGGCTCGCTTAATTTCTTTTGAGCCTCGTTGAATTTCATTTTTGCCTCGCTCAATTTCTTTTGAAGGTCGTAAAATTTCATATTTGTCTCACTCAATTTCCTTTAAAGCTCATTAAATTTCATATTAGGCTTGCTTAATTTCCTTTGAGGCTCGTTGAATTTCATGTTAAGCTCGCTCAATTGTCCATAGTTGTACGTACCTTTCGCGATAGAAGAAATAGTTACGGTTTAGATCCATAGCCATAGAACTGATGACCACAAATCTTAAGAAGCCACGGCTACCCTAGTAATGGCTACAATTTACATCTGTAGGCTACGAATGAAGTAATGACTACGGTTATAATAGCCACGGCCTTTAACCTTTTTCCTGGTATTGAACGGTGGCACCGTGATATCTGTAGGTCACTATGAACACCGTAGATATCACAATGCCACCATGAATGAAAGAGTATTTTAATATATAAATAGTGTATCCGTATATAATGATTTAGTTTTGAAAGGTAAAGTTGGGAGCGTTTAGAAAAGCCACTGTGTAAAAAGTAGTTTTTATGGTGGTAAAAAGCTCTAAATAGAGAGGAGAGGGATTCAAAAACCCTAGCCTCAGTTTTTCTAACCCTAGTATCTACATAGTTAATCATAAATGGGATTCCCAACTCAGTTAAGTTCAAGAAACATTAATAGGCAGTAAAAAAAAAAAAAAAAAAAACCAACAATCCAAGCAAATGACAAAAAGTGGATGCCAGACAACCCATCCATGGTGTGATACGCATCACATCAATGGTCTAGATCACCAAAATGTGGGCCCCACATGATCTGGCAATGTACATCAAGACACTTCCCGCATCCTAAAAAGCGTGAAATCTGGCCCGACACAGCTCATAAAATTTTCAGGCCACTCATTTAAGAATTAGTACATTTACCATACCCTTCTTTATACCATACCCTTCTTTACTATTCTGATCAGGCCACAAATGATATGGGGCCACATAAGTCAGCTTTCCCTCCTGACCTAGGAGATGTCCCTTTCTTGTTATCTTTTTGCTCTTTTCCTGCCGTTAAGAACACATCAATGAATTAGTGGACGACTTATCAACTTCAATGTAAAAGGACAAAAATGCACATGGATGGAAATGTTCAGAAAATCTTCAATGTTTACTTTCACATACAATGTTTTTATTTTGCATTGGTATATCATTTGAACTAAGCATCCGATCCGTTGAAAAGGTGGGCCGTCAATGAAGATAACCAGAGGTGAAAATTGAAACAATTATCTCATCATCTGCGCCACACACATGAGTTGAGTAAGATCATCGGTTGTCCATTGATTTCAACAGTACTATAGACAGCCTGATCATTGGACCATCCTATTTTTTAACCCAGATAATCTTTATGATATGGTCCACCTTTTTGACCGGTCAGATTTAACTAAATGAGACAGTTTCGGGAGAAAGAAATCGCTGTACGTGAAAGTTAACAAACGAATGTTTTTACAGGAACGTCCCCCATTTTTCTATAAGCTATCAAGTCCAACGACTTGGACCATATTTCACAGTCCACCCGGTGAATAACTTCGGCATATCATGTACATGCGAGGTCCAATTCGAATATTAATTGGTTCTCGACAGCTTAAGATTATCATGTGAAAAAAATAGCTATTTCTTCACAATTACATACTGTAAAATATCAATGTCTATAAATAGTTTTCTGTGGTGTTCCCACTGGATAAGTATGGGGCTGAGTTTCATAGGATATCATCTTCCTGATGACAAAAAACTATTGGAAGGATTGGATTTTATACTGATCTGATAGGTTAGCATTTACTTATTAGGTGGACCGTAAGTTGTGGTCCAACCGGTTGGACTTGAGATCGTTTCATCTACGAAACGCTAAAATTACATTACATGTGAGATAAGGCACCCACCAGATGGACCCTACAGTACTGACGTCGGTGCTGGAAAGGGAAGGCATCATAATGGACCCACTGACGGTGGAAGGGGAAGGCATAAACAGAGTTTTGATGCAAATGGTACATCCCGAGAATGTGAGAATCAAAGGGTTTAATAGTTTCATCAAATATAACGGTAATGTAACGGAAATAACACTAATGTTTATATATATATATATATATATATATATATATATATATATATATATATATATATATATATATATATATATATATTTTACTATGCGCTCGAGCTCACGGATCCGTCCCCTGTGGTCGAGCTGCGTGGGCCCCACCGTGATGCGTTTTAAACATCTACTGCATCAGTCAGATGAGCCATTCTACCGTGGACCTAGGTCTCAAAAATCAAGTCAATCTGTGACTTTTGTGGGCCACACCACATACAGAAGTGGAGAGGGGCCGTGCAACCATTAAAACATTCATGATCATTTTTGGGACCAAAAAAAGGTGTGTTTTGCAAATCCAGCCAATCCAATATGTGTCTACCACTAGGATGAGGGGTAATACTAAGTTTCAGAAGCATTCAAAACCTTAGGTGCGCCCCACCAAGTGCTTTTATATGTTTTAGACATGTCTTCACATGATTTTAGATGGTACAGCCCACCTAAGTTTCATATACGGTTAATTTTTGGGATCTCTCATAATTTAAAGGGGACCCATCAAATGCATGGTGTTGATTTTCGACATATATAATGGTGAAGCCTACACAGTTGAACCTCATTGAAAGTTCCCACGAGCACCACCAGATAAAACCTTTTCCATATATATATATATATATATATATATATATATATGTGTGTGTGTGTGTGGGGGGGACTATTTAAAACCCGTAGTCATACGTATCTTATTTTGTTAGCATTCTAGCTAGGCCTAGCCTGATACGCTAAGTCTGCCGGATTAGGGCCAGGGCTGGCTAGGGTAGGACTAGGACCAGGGTGACCATAATTTAAAGGGACCTTGACCAAAGCCTAGCCCTGCCAGTTGCTGCCTTTACAAGGGTGCGAATAGGATCTTTTCCCTGCCAGTTGCCACCCTTACAAGGGTGCTAATAGAATCTTTTTCATCGGTGTGCTTGCACCTAAAACTTAGGAAAATGTTAATTTCGTAGAATATACTTGACGGATGAGATCTCTCAAAACAATATGTCATGTGCACATGATGAGAAGTGCTTTTGATGCCCCAAATAATAATAATTGATATCGTAGTAGCCATTGATAAATGGATTAATGGTATGGTCCATCACCGGATGTAGCCTGAGGTGGTGGTTAAGGCCACATATCTCTATAAATGCAGGCGACAGGTCCAAGGGCTCGTGCGCAATGCATGCGGTTCGTGACCAGACCAACCCAAAACAAGAAGTCCTCATTGTCTGCAATGGGTTGCTCTCAATGTCTCTGGGAAATGGCCCACCTCTCTCCTCTATTCATGCCCATAGTCGTGGCTACAAGCTAGCCTTTCGTTTCCCAATCTCTTCATCCAACCACACAACATTTCCCTTTTTGAGTCTTAGAACTTATCAGAGAGAGTGGGACGTGCATGCCTACAAAATCGTAGCCGTTCATTGCATGGACTACCATGAAAACTTCATCCTATAAGCTAACAATATATAAACCACTTGATCATTGGACTAAAACATGGGCGGTCTAGATCATTTACACAAGATAGGTCCGCTCAAGAATTTGATTAATCTCTTGTAAGGATTAATCTTGGGTTGCTTATGATGCTAAAGAAACACTGTATTATAAGGCAATCGTAACCATCCAATCTATGGCTAAAGAAAATAAAGCCACATTATTAGTGATGGATTATATCATCTGATCAGTGTAATTTTTTCATGGTGGCTCATGAAATGTTTTCTGAGTTTAATGGACAGTTCAGATTGGTCAATTGGACTGTCCAAGTGAACCAATGCAACTAAGAGCAATAAAAAAAGAAAAGAAATATCCTCTACTTCTTACTAGAAAACTAAGGGTAGGCAGGTGCAGCACATGGTTTCACCCCACCATGATGGTTAGATGCCACCAAAAAGTTCAGCCCAATATGCAACCTTCAGGTGATCCACACCATAGGAATGAAAAAAGAAGGAGATTGGATTGATCACGTTTTTAGGTGCCATGTCATCATGAAAAGGGCATCTTTTGTGATGCTCTGGATGCCATACACGTATCACATAGACCCCACAGTTTGAAATGGGGATTTTCGCTGTTGTACATTGTTTTCTATGATGTGACTATGGAAACACTTTACCCAAAAATTATAATCCTCTTGAAAGAGTTTCATTTTTCAGCAATCTTTTCTATTAGCATTCTTAGCGACCACCTAATAAATATATTTGCATGATTTTTGAGTTAGGTGCAAGTCATGATGAGACATCTTTTAAATGTGGCGAACCACACCAAGTAATGTGCCCCAAGATGAAGGATATACAAAAAATGAGGCCATTTCATAAATCAGGCAAGCCAATAATGTAGCGGGCGTGTGGATAAAGAGAATTTGATCACTGTCTTCTTCACCAGAATAACCCTTCAAGCTATCAAGAGAATTTTTTAAAAACAAGAGAAAGAAAACTTAATGTTATTAATAAAAAGTGCATAAAATATATCTAATGTGTTTATATAAGCAAAAGAAATCCTGGACTTTAGTTTTACTTGAACCAACAAACTTTTTCAAAATAGCAAAAATTACAAAATAAATTAATAAATAAATGTTTAATCTTACTAAAATCATTAAACAACTCTTAGATGACTGAAACAAAAATAGTAGATTACAATCTAATTCTTAACATCTTTAAAATAATTAAAAGAAAACTTACTAATGGTAAGTTTTGACCTAAAAAAGAAATTTATGAAGTCTTTTAGGGCCTGTTTGGATGCCTTTAAGTTGGGTAAGTGGGAAGTCACTTATAGGGAAGTCACTTACAGGTGGTGTTTGGGGGAGAAAAATCGCCTGTAAGTAACTTACAACCTGTAAGTCACTTATAGGCAAATCTACCAAAAAACTGCAGGGCGATGGGGGTGAGAAGTCACTTCCCTGTAAGTCACTTACAGGCTCAACGGTCATATTTTTAAAAAGAGAGGAAGAGGGATAAACGCACCAACCCACCAACCACCATTATAGCCATGAAGCTCCAACCAATGAAGAGGAAGTAGCAGCCATTGAAGGAACTCATGCAAGCCTTGCAGCAGTTTAGCCATTCCACATCCTACAACACTATTACCGCAGCAAAGCTTCATTATTATCGCACCAACAACTGCCATTTACAACACCAACAACCACCATTGATAAGCTTCTATAAAAAGGGGATTGCAGGTTTTGTTTCTCCATCCCAAGCTCTCTCTCTCTCCCTCTCTGCAATCTCTCTCCCCCTCTCTCTCTGCAATCTCTCTCCGTCTCTGCAATCTCTCGCTGGTAACCTCGCCGTAGACGGTAAGGTTTCATTCACCCTTTTTTTTTTCCCTTTGAAAACGGGAGTGATTTGACGTCTTTTTTTCCCCTTTGAAAACGAGGAGTGGTTTAACGTTACTAAATAACGCACGCTGGCACACCTGCGCACGTGTGCATTTTTTCACACTTGTTATGGACCTTTAATCCGAACAGACCATGTGATGCAACATCCCATGAAAATGTTTAGGGACCAATTTGCGCCCTGATTTAAAACTCTGGTGGGCCATAGAAAAGAGAGATGCAAATCAATGTAGGAAAATATTTTCTTTTTTCATGGCCCATCAATATTTTAGATCAAAGTATAAGTTAGTTAATGTGGGTTTCATGGCGTTCTGCATAACGTGGACCGTTCGGATTTTGGACTCAAATCACGTATTATGAGTTCTCAAAAAGTTCTCAAAAGAACTTTTGCCAAATGGTGCACGGCTGAGTATTATGCTGAGTAATGCGTACACTCTGTGGGATCCACCATGATATAAGTATTTGATCCACACAGTCCATCCATTTCAATACTTAACTTTAGACGAAGAAATAGATGGACGGATTGGATAAACCAGTCCTAATTTGGGATTGCATTGAAACTGGTCCTAAACATCACTGTATCTCTTGGTTTCTTCCTTTTCTTTTTGCATTATTTTTTAGTTTCTGTTCTTATGAATTGGAACATCAGTTGTTGCTGGAACATCAGTTGTTGCAGTTCTCCAACTGAAACATCTTTTTTTCTTAGTTTTTCATTAGTTGCTGTTCGCAGGTTCCTATTTTCTTGATTTTTGGTTTTTGTTCATGGTTTCTCAGGCTTCCTTGAATTTTTATTATTTTCATTATGTGCATTGGTTTCTGTTTACAACTTCTCTTGTTTCTTGATTTTTTGCATTGGGCTTCTGTTGGTGTGTTTTCTTCTTTTCTAGATTTATTACATTAGTTCTGATCATATTGGATTTCTTTACTAGCTTTTTTTCTTCGGCTCCTGGTATGGGTTCTCCTGTCCACAAGATTTTCTTTTGCCCTGTAAATCTTCAGGGTCTTGAAATCATTTCATAGCCGATTGGATAAATCATGTGCTGATTGAATATTTTTGCTTACATCTCATTAAACTAGTCCAAATTTGGGATTGCATTGAAACTGATCCTAAACATCAATGGAAGTTGGGCTGTCAATGGGACAGTTACCTGTACTCGGGGTTGTTGCTGGATGGATTTGATTGCACATACACATGCATCTAGTCTTATCAATTGGAACATCAGTTGTTGCTTTAGAAGGTTGGAAGTTGGGCTGTCAATGGGATAGTTACCTGTACTTGGGGTTGTTGCTGGATGGATTTGATTGCACATACACATGCATCTGGTCTTATGAATTGGACCGCCATGGTTTCTCTTTCAGGTCAGCTCCGTGGTGGGGCCTACTGTTTTCATGTTCCTGATTCCTTACAGTAAGTGACATGCTTCTTACAGAAAAGGTGGTCTATCACGAGTTGTGGTACAGCCATAGCAAGCATTTTCACTTCCAACTATTGTACCAAGAGCTCTTCAGTGGTTTACTTACTCCCACAAGGAGAAAGGAATTTGAGAGTTTGAATAAAATAAAATCCAAATTGCCCTTCAACAGAATTGGACTTTGAAGAAAAATTGCCCTTCAGTCCATGCTTGGTGGACATGTGTGGTCTGCCTGATGAGGAGGCTAGCTTCATTCCTTGGCCAGGCCAAATTTTATGTGAGCCACTCGCCCTGATGTATAGGCTAGATCTTGGTCGTGTTTCACTTCGACCCACATGGTACTAACAGAATTGGACTTTGAAGAAAAACTGTCCTACAGTCCACGCTTATCAGATGTGTGTGGTCTGCCTGATGAGCAGGCTGGCTTCATTCCTTGGCCAGGCCAAATACCATGTGAGGCCACTCGCCCTGGTGTATAGCCCAAATACATTATAGATTGCATTTTGATGGTCTGCTGGCAAATTGCGTCAGGGTTTTGCTATTTCCCCACAAAATGGTGTTTTGGGAGTGTTTGGCATGGTTTAAAATGACTACTATTATGTAGTGCATCGCTCTGCCTAATAGTTTTTTGTCTCTCCAATCCATACCAGTTTTGGATTGGATTGATGTGTCTTGCTTCATAGATTTTAAACTTTGCTGTTTGGGTTTGGAAGGACACCATTTGGGAGCAGAGTCCATTCTTTTCTACTCTAATTCAACAATTTCCTGCAGTAATGACTGGTAGTTAACGCTACAATCAATATGTGGTGGAAAAGCAACTGCTCCGCTCTGTTACAAATTGCGAGAACACAAAAAAAAAAATTCATACCTTTCGAAATTTTATGGTTTTGGATGATAACTTCTTTGTATGATGATGGAAAGTCACTAGGTTTTTCTTCTATTACATGAATTACAGCTTTTGATATTCAGTTTTTGATGCATCCAGCCCACTAATGAAGCATGTGACCACATATGCTACTAGATTAAAATATGTGGCCCAGATAGGCATGCATTTTTCCACCAAAATTTAAAGAAAGTTCTGTTTCCCCTTGGATTTTGGTATCAATTGACTTACTTGCTGACTTCTGTTCACTTTCTCTTTCCAATCTAATGACCTATTTCCAATGTGGAACCGGACGAGAACCAACATGAACCCAACTGTAGTATCTTTGTATGGCTCTTTGTGACCTTGCCAATTAGTTGTTTCAATTTTTATCTTATCTTACTATATATTTATTATTTAATTTTTAGATCTATTTGCGAAATGGATTCGGATTCTGAGATGGATTTTTATATGATGTCTACAATGACCACTGCTTGTGCATTAATGACCATTTGGCTTGATAAAAATAATATGTTAGAAGAATCACAAGAACATCAACGAAATTGGACAGACGCACAGGCTGCGAATGCTATTATTAATGGACCGGGGCCAACATGCTTCAATTACATTCGTATGCACAAAGATGCTTTCTTTAGCCTTCGTGATATGATACAAGAAAAGAGTAACCTGCGAGGCACATTTGGCGTATCACTGGAAGAAGAATTAGTAATTTTTCTTCATATAATTAGCCATAATATTAAGAACCGTGTCATGCAACATCATTTTAACCATTTTGGGGAAACAATTAGTCATCACTTTAACAGAATGCTTAATGCAATTGTACTTTTACAACGCGATATTATAAAACTACCTAGAAATGGTGTACCACCCGAAATAATGAATAGTATGAGATTTTTCCCACACTTTAAGGATTGTGTTGGAGCCATAAACTGCTCACATATTTTACCGATGATCAGTGTAAAAGAGCAAGCCAAGTGGTGTAATCGAAATGGATTTATTTCTCAAAATGTGTTAGCAAGCTGCTCTTTTAATTTAACATTTCAATATGTACTAGCGGGGTGGGAGGGATCGGCATCAGATTCAGGAATACTGGCAGATGCTCTTAACCGACAACACAAATTGATTGTCTCAGCAGGTACTGATCTAAGTAGACATATAAATATATATTTATTTATTAATAAGTAGATTACATTTACATGACTTTTAAGGTGTGTTTTTTTTTTAAAGGCAAATATTACTTAGTAGATGCTGGTGCACCGGGTTTTTTAGCACCATTCCGTGGCGTTCTGTATCATCTAAAAGAATTTAGGTAAGGTTGTCAACATAGGACAAAGGAAGAGTTGTTTAATCTTCGTCATTCCTCATTGCGGAATGCTATAGAACGCACTTTTGGAGTATTGAAGGCACGATTTCCTATATTGAAGATTGCTTCAGGCTATCCTTTAAATACACAAGTCATAGTCGCTGCATGTTGTATCCTACATAATCATATTATCAATGAAAAACGTGATCAAGAGCTTGATTTTGAAAATAACAATGATATCGGTGATGGTGAAGATGAAAGTGAGAAGCATGAAGATGAAGGTAATGAGAGTAGTGATGAGGAAAATGAATGCGACTTCCGAAATGAATCTGCAGCTGCTAGGAGGGAAAGACAAAGATGGAAGGAATTTCGACTTAGACTTACATCAGCTATGTAGGAATCATATAAATCAGAACAGAACATCAATTAGTTATATATATATATATATATATATATATATATATATATATATATATTTAGAATGTGGATGCTGATAGAAAGATTATTGCAATTTATAATATTTCTACATCTATTTGCAATTTATATAGTATTTTTATATCTTATGTGGCTTTACATGTTTGTAATGTTTAAATGTACAATGTTTTAAGATATGTCACGAAATGTGAAGGCAAACAGCAGTGGCCGAAAAATACAAATTAACTGGACATCATACATGGATGAATGTATGACAAATGGCTTAGTTGAGGAAGTATCGCTGAAAAAAAAATTTGATAACGCTTTTCGAGAAGCTAGTATGAATAAAGTAGCAAAAATTGTGATGGAGACATTTTCTACGCAAGTGGATAGAGAAAAGTGCAGGAATCGATTACGAACGCTTAAAAAGAAATATAACTTGGCAAAGCTTGCACTTAGCAAAAGTGACTTCGGTTGGGACGAAGAAAGGAAATGTGTTACCGCTGAACCAGACGTTTGGGATGAATTCATCAAGGTAAAGTTCATTCAAAACTTGAAGTCATTCATATACAGTGAAAACTAACTAAATTCCATTTGTTTTACAGGAAAAACCTGAAGCTATTCATATCAGAAATAAGCCATTCCTACTGCTAACTCAGTTTGATATTGTATGTGGGGATGATTCTGCTACCGGGAACGCAGCACGAACCACATCCGATCTTGAGGAAGAAGTCTTCCATTCATCTCATTACATGGATGACATCCCATTGTCCTCATACCCCTCTGGATCATATACATCATTTGCACCACCCGATGATGTATATTCCGACGGAACACAAGGTCAATCTCAATATGGTGAAGGAAGCAATCAAAGGGATGTGAGAAACTCTGCTCCAAGGCGATTAAAGAAGAAGAAGAATGGCTTTATTGCATCAACTGTTATTGAAAAGTTCGAACGCATGCAGGAAACAATGGATGAATATATTTCATTCAAAACTAAAACAGCAGGAAGACTATGGGATGAGTTGGAGAATATGACAACCATTGATTCTGACATGATGTATAGGGCCTACACATTCCTTGCGGAAAGACCGCATTTTTCTTCTACGTTCTTAGATCATGTAAGTCCTATTCAAAAGAATGAATGGTTGGAGAGGATGATTCCCTAGTAAAAAATTTTAAATGTCATTTCTATAGTTAAAAAAGACATTGGTAATGTAATTTAATTATTAGATTTTCTATTAATGTTTTTAAGTTTATTCTCAATGCTTAAATTGAGTTATTACTCCATATTATAGATATTTTGAATTCACGGGCCCACTTTTATAGTCCACTTGATGATTTGTTTAGCTTAATAATTATCTCAAATATTCATCTTGATGGGCTTAATAAAATAACATTTTTGATTTTATATTTTTTTTATATGATTATAATATTTTAGAACGATTCCCCAATCCAAGCTCTGCTCGATGTGAATATACAGCTTTTTACCTGTAAGTAACTTACAGGCTATCCAAACAGAAAAACCAACTTACCTATAAGTGACTTACAGCTTACATCCAAACAGGTTACCTGTAAGTAACTTTCACCTGTAAGTGACTTACAGGTAAGTCACTTACAACTTAAAAGAACTTATAGGCATCCAAACAGGCCCTTAAGAATTTATAAACCTTAGGTGATTAGCTAAGGCGCGAAACTAATTGATAGCTTTCCACCCGTATATTATATATGGAAAACAGATAACTGATTAAAAAGTTATAACCATTGAAAGTTATGATGTATGTTTAAACTGTTTGCCCAATTAAAGTTCTTTCAGCTCAAATTTCTTCTATCTTGGACTTTCATGAAGTCATCCTCTATCTATCCTACATCTGCTAACCAATTGAATATAGAGGCTTTAGGCATGTTTTTGTTTTTTGTTTTTTGTTTTTTATTTTTTATTTTTTATTTTTTATTTTTTGTTTTTGTTTTCTTTTTCTTTCTTTCTTTGCGGACGTCTGTTAGATCGGGTTGAACTTTTGGCTTCAGAGCAAACTTGAGGTGGCAAACATGATGGATGGAACATATCTCATGCAAACATCTTGGTGAGCACCATGATGTTTATATCTCTATTGTAATTGTATTGGATCAATGCTCTCTCTATATAATCACACGTGTTTGCACCCGCGCACGGAAAGAGACTCATAAAATTTGCGTAGTTCTAAACATGATGTTTTATGTTTATAAGTAGTGTTTTGTGTTTTCTCATTAATTAATCATAAATAAAGAAGTCAAGCTCACACGACAAGAGATTGTGTACGGGAGAGAGACACGTGAGATCATTGCACCATAAACATGAGATTTTTCATTACTTAGTAATGCAATTCTCATTAATTAAACTCTCGAATTAATAAGATGAGTTAATGTGGTGATGGATTATGTGTATAGAGGGACCCACTTGAGGTTTAAGTCATGTTCTTCATTAAATATGCTTTTAATTCAAGAATACAGAAAGAGAGAGATGAAAGATTTGTGAACAAATATATGAATTGAATATTTCAATCTTTTGATTATTTAAAGGTTATGATGACCATTCATATTCAAAGCAAAAAAACTAAATAAACACAGGGTTGACAATTCAGTTGAGAGCTTTTGTTTGTTGATTTTTCGATTGTATAAACAATTTGGATCATTATTCTAAGGCTAAAGTCGTGATTCGTGATATTGCTACACATCCAAATGTATTGGAGCAAACCCCTAAAAACCATTACACCTAGGCATAGGGTTGTCCATGGGTACTTGGATTGTACTTACTCTATAACCTGACCCAGTTTTAATAGCTCCAGGTTCCATTAGTTGGACCTTTAAAAAAAATTGGGTCAGGTTTGGGTCTCACCTTTTAAACCCAGTTAAAGATGAGCTCTTGTTGAGTTTGGGCAAGTCAAGTCGAGTTAGGTCTAGTTTGCTCTAAGTTGGCTCACTTAGTTTTAATAGTAAATCTTTATATATTTCATATATATTGATTCTTTTGTGAAGAGAAACGAGGTTTCATACGTGTAAGATAGCCTCTTTGTTTGGGACACTTGCGCCCAATCTTATCCATCCATTAGGTGGGCTCAACTAGGTAAAATCCTCTTATTTGTCCCAAAAACAACTCGAAACTTAGATCAATAGGTGCCCAAGCCCAATCTTGATCCAGGTCCAGGTCTTCAAGAACTCAAACTGTGCCCGAAAGGACCTGGACCCGAACTGGTTAACTCGGGTGAGGAACCTTATGACCCAACTTGAACCTGACCCATCAACAGCCCTACCTGGGCTGGGCGTTAAAGATCCATTCAATTGGGTTAGAATCATAGTTCAAAAGCTCAAAACTCGGACTGGACTCATCTGGGTCGAGTTAAAGATGAAGACTCAACCAAGGCCGAGTCACACCAAGTTGAGGGAGACTCAAGTGAGTTGTAAGCTAAGTCTTGTAAAAACCAAGTTTACATGGCGACTCATCCCAGAATGTAGCCGAGTCAAGTTGACTCAGTTGAATCCGGAGTCGAGTCACCCAGTTTTTTAACAAACTGCACCAGCATATCTCAAACTTTCAGTGACCGAGAGCCATGTCAGTGGATATTTCATAAGATCCACCCCGTCCATCAGGTATGCTATCTCATGTTTACCATTTCACCCAAAAATCATGATGATCCAACATTCATCTGGGCCACACCATAGGAAAAAGTTCGGTTGGGATGCCCAATGTTAATTGTTTAGGGTCCACTGTGGTGTTTATAAGCCATCCAATCCATTCATCTCATTTTCTTACCAGGAAAAAATAATTACCCATAAAATCACAGTATTCTAAAACTCAGGTGGGCCATACCACCATTGTACATTCGAGAAAGGCGAGCATGTTAAAAGAGATGGTATAGTTCAAAAACTCGGTGGGTTCACTCAAAACTCAGTGGAGAAGACTCAATGAGATTTTGAGCCGAGTCTCTTGAAAACTCGCTAGAGAGCCTGTGTTGATCAAGATTCGAAAAGACTTGTCGAGTCTACTCGAAAACCCAGTCAACTCATTTCAACTTGACTCGACTGAGTCATTCACCCAATCAACTCAAAAATATTATTTCCTTTATAGGGTATTTAAATTTGAACAATAATCTTTATGGAAGTGTGATAACATCTCTACCATTTCTATTGAATATTTTAGTCTTTAGAGGCTTCTATGAAAATTAAAGATTTTCTCAATTTCCTAAGTAATTTGGATTTGATTATTAAAATATTGAGTTGAGTCACTTGGTTGAGTATTTGAGTTGACTCGACCCAACTAGATATTGAGCCAAATCGAGTTCTTGAATTTTTTAACTATGTCCAAAGGGTTTAGGGCATCCAGGCCTGTTTCCCATTGGTGTCCATCTGAGAACAAAAACCCTAATAGACTTTACACATACTTTGGGAGGACAAGCATGGTTAGTCGGCAACTCAGATCGACTCGTCCAGTTCAAGTCAAGTCCAGACTTGCAGGAGTTGGGGTGAATTGGTCTAAATCAGCTAGGTTAGGCTAAATTTTCTAGGTTATTCATTGTCTCAGGTTGGATCAGCTCAATTGAGTTCGAGTTGATTCGGGTGAGTTGCATGGGACCATGGACAAGTTCAAGGATTTGAATAGTATGATATGATAAATAAAAATATTATCATTCTTTTTTTAGTGTTAATGTGTATGGATGTGTATGGTACTCAAACTACCTTATGTTTTTTGTCAATACATTGAGAGGAGATGGACCAAAACCCTAATTCTCTACATGGTATCAAAGCTTAAAGTTTCTCACGCACACACTCTCTCATTCTCTCAAAGCCTACTAATTTCTGCATATATATATATATATATATATATATATATATATATATATATATATATATATATATATATATATAGGGAAAAGGTACAATGCGCTCGAGCTCATGGCTCTGTCCCATGCGGTCGAGCTGTATGGGCCCCACCGTCATGCCTTTCGAACATCTACCCCATCAGTCAGATGTGCCATTCCACCGTAGACCTAGGTCTCAAAATCCAAGTCAATCCGTGACTTGTGTGGGCCACACCACATACAGAAGTGGAGAGGGGCCGTGCAACCATTAAAACATTCATAATCATTTTTGGGGCCCACAAAAGATGTGGTTTGCAAATCCAACCCATCCATTATGTGTCTCCCACATGTATGAGGGTTCAGACCAAGTTTCAGTAGCATTAAAAACTCAGGTGGGCCCCACCAAGTGCTTTTATATGTTTTAACGGTGTCTTCACATGATTTTAGATGGTATGGCCCACCTGAGTTCCGTATACGGCTGATTTTTGGGATATCCCATTATTTAAAGGGGAACCATCAAATGCACGGTGTTGATGGTCGACATGCATCACGGTGGGGCCCACACAGCTCGACCTCGTGAGCTCGAGCGCTGGTACCTTTATATATATATATATATATATATATATATATATATATATATATATATATATATATATATATGATATCATTGAAGAGTAAGAAATTGGTTTGCTATTGCTCATTCATCCAAAGAAGTAGAATATCCATCCAATGCCATGGTATTATGAGGTTCTTTGGCTTTGTTTGCTCCATCAAATCTTGTTTTCTCCATTACATCTTCTATATATTCCACTCTATTAAGATTACTAAGCTTCTATCCATGTAATAACAAACCCTTTCTCTCATGAATGTACAAAACATAATGAGCTAGACTTTCATTTCATTTACAAGTTGGTAGCTAGGGTTAGCCGTAAGTCTTACTTGACGTGCAAGAATCAACTAGATCTGTGTTTGGTATGATTAATAGTTTGAGAGAGTATTGCTAGTGTTAGCATGTGAGTGTGAATGAATGTGTATAATACTCAAACTACCTTACCTTTTTGCTAATAAATAGACGAGTTTTTTACCACCGTAAACACACCTTTTACCCAATGGCTTTTGTAAACGCTCCCAAACTTTACTTCTAAGATTAAATCGATTATGTATGGATACACCATTTGAAGATGAAAATACCTTTGTTTTATGAGATATACTAAAAAATATCCTTGTATTCACAGTGGCACCATGGAACTTTGTCTTGTCCACGGTGGCATCGTCCAATACCAGAAGAAGGCAAAAGGCCATGGCTAAATACCTATCACTACGGATTATAACCGTAGTCATTGCTTCATTAAATTGGTAGCTATTAGTTGTATAGCTACAGATTTAAACCCTACCAATTGCTTCTGTAGCAAAAATTACAACTATGCATAATTGCACGAGCCTAATATGAAATTTAACGAGCCTAAATGCCTAACATGAAATTTAACGATCCTAACATGAAATTAAACGAGCCTAACAAGAAATTCAATGAATCTCAGAGGAAATTGAGCGAGACAAACATGAAATTCAACAAACCTCAAAGGAAATTGAGCGAGGCAAACATGAAATTCAGCGAGGCTAACATAAAATTCAATGAGCCTCAAAGCAAATTGAGTGAGACAAATATGAAATTTAGCGAGGCTAACATGAAATTCAACAAACCTCAAAGGAAATCTCAGAGGAAATTGAGTGAGACAAACATGAAATTCAACAAACCTCAAAGGAAATTGAGCGAGACAAACATGAAATTCAGCGAGGCTAACATAAAATTCAATGAGCCTTAAAGGAAATTGAGTGAGGCAAATATAAAATTTAGCGAGGCTAATATGAAATTCAATAAGCTTTAAAAGATACATTACTTGATTTCGTAATAATCTTCTATCCAATCTATATTATTGTTTGTCTTGTCTTGTAGGAAATATGGCTGTAACTTGGGTTCAGTTTGATCCGAACCCTACTAAGCCAACATTAGTCTGGGTTAAGTTGTGTAGTCATTATGCTCGGTTAGGGTTGAAACTCAATGAGCCTCTTAGGAAATTGAGTGATGCAAATTGGTAACTAAGAGAGGCTAACATGAAATTGAACTAGGTAAATTGAAAATTCAGTGAGGAAAACATGAAATTCGGCGAGGCAAACTGAAAATTTGAACGAGACTAACATGAAATTGAACGAGGCAAACTAGAAATCAAGCGAGGCAAACAACAAAATTGAGTGAGACAAATAAGAAATTGAGTGAGGCAAACTGAAAATTGAGCAAGACAAATATGAAATCGATTGAGGCAAACTAGAAATTAAGCGAGACAAACTGAAAATTAAGCAAAGCTCAGAAGAAATTAAGGGAGGCAAATTGAAAATTGAGCGAGATTAATATGAAATTGAGCGAGGCAAACAAGAAATTGAGGAAGGCAAAGAGGAAATTGAGCAATGCAAACTGAAAATTGAGCGAGACAAACATGAAATTGAGCGAGGTAAACTGAAAAGTGAGCGAGTCAAATATGAAATTGAGCGTGGCAAATAGGAAATTAAGTGAGACAAACATGAAATTCAGTGAGGCAAATTGAAAATTCAACAAGACAAACTAGAAATTAAGCGAGGCTAACATGAAATTGAGCGAAACAAATTGAAAATTCAGTGAGGAAAATTGAAAATTGAGTGAAGCAAATAAGAAAATGAGCAAGGCAAATTGGAAATTGAATTTTATGTTTGCCTCGCTGAATTTCATGTTCACCTCATTAAATTTCATGTTTGGCTCGCTTAATTTCTTTTGAGCCTCGTTGAATTTCATTTTTGCCTCGCTCAATTTCTTTTGAGGCTCGTAAAATTTCATATTTGTCTCACTCAATTTCCTTTAAAGCTTATTAAATTTCATGTTAGGCTCGTTGAATTTCTTTCGAGGCTCGCTCAATTATCCATAGTTGTACGTACCTTTCGCGATAGAAGAAATAGTTATGGTTTAGATCCATAGCCATAAAACTGATGACCACAAATCTTAGGAAGCCACGACTACCCTAGTAATAGCTACAGTTTAGATCTGTAGGCTACGAATGAAGCAATGACTACGGTTATAATAGCCACGGCTTTTAACCTTTTTCCTGGTAGTGGATGGTGGCACCGTGATATCTGTAGGTTACAATGCCACCATGAATGAAAGAGTATTTTAATCTATAAATAGTGTATTCGTATATAATGATTTAGTTTTGAAAAGTAAAGTTGAGAGCATTTAGAAAAGCCACTGTATAAAAAGTAGTTTTTATGGCGGTAAAAAGCTCTAAATAGAGAGGAGAGGGATTCAAAAACCCTAGCCTCAGTTTTTCTAACCCTAGTATCTAAATAGTTAATCATAAATGGGATTCCCAACTCAGTTAAGTTCAAGAAACATTAATAGGCAGTAAAAAAAAAAAAAAACCAACAATCCAAGAAAATGACAAAAAGTGGATGCCAGACAACCCATCCATGGTGTGATATGCATCACATCAATGGTCTAGATCACCAAAATGTGGGCCCCACATGATCTGGCAATGTACATCAAGAAACTTCCCACATCCTAAAAAGCGTGAAATCTGGCCCGACACAGCTCATAAAATTTTCAGGTCACTCATTTAAGAATTAGCACATTTACCATACCCTTCTTTATACCATACCCTTCTTTACTATTCTGATCAGGCCACAAATGATATGGGCCCACATAAGTCCGCTTTCCCTCCTGACCTAGGAGATGTCCCTTTCTTGTTATCTTTTTGCTCTTTTCCTGCCGTTAAGAACACATCAATGAATTAGTGGACGACTTATCAACTTCCATGTAAAAGGACAAAAATGCACATGGATGGAAATGTTCAGAAAATCTTCAATGTGTACTTTCACATACAATGTTTTTATTTTGCATTGGTATGTCATTTTAACTAAGCATCCGATCCGTTGAAAAGGTGGACCGTCAATGAAGATAACCAGAGGTGAAAAATTGGAACAATTATCTCATCCGCTGCGCCACACACATAAGTTGAGTAAGATCATCGGTTGTCCATTGATTTCAACAGTACTAGAGACAGCCTGATCATTGGACCATCCTATTTTTTAACCTAGATAATCTTTATGATGTGGTCCACCTTTTTGACCGGTCAGATTTAACTAAATGAGACAGTTTCGGGAGAAAGAAATCGTTGTACGTGAAAGTTAACAAACGAATGTTGTTACAGGAACGTCCCCCATATTTCTATAAGCTATCAAGTCCAACGACTTGGACCATATTTCACGGTCCACCCGGTGAATAACTTCGGCATATCATGTACATGCGAGATCCAATTCGAATATTAATTGGTTCTCGACAGCATAAGATTATCATGTGAAAAAAATAGCTATTTCTTCACAATTACATACTGTAAAATATCAATGTCTATAAATAGTTTTCTGTGGTGTTCCCACTGGATAAGTATGGGGCTGAGTTTCATAGGATATCATCTTCCTGATGACAAAAAACTATTGGAAGGATTGGATTTTATACTGATCTGATAGGTTAGCATTTACTTATTAGGTGGACCGTAAGTTGTGGTCCAACCGGTTGGACTTGAGATCGTTTCATCTACGAAACGCTAAAATTACATTACATGTGAGATAAGGCACCCACCAGATGGACGCTTCGGTACTGACGTCGGTGCTGGAAAAGCTCTGTGGGCCCACCATGATGTATGTCTTTTATCCACGCCGTCCATCCATTTTCTATCTTATTTAAGGGCATAAGCCCAAAAACCGAGATGGATCCAAATCTCAGGTGGACCACACCACAGGAAACAGTTGTGAGTGATCGCCCACCATTAACAAGTCCTTGGGGGCACAAAAGTTTTGGATCAAGCTGATATTTTCCATCCACTGTAAGTTTTTATTTGCTATCCAACCTGTTGATTAGGTCACACAACAGGGAAAACACAAATATCAGCTTGCTCCAAAACTTTTGTGCCACCAAGGACTTGTTAATGGTGGGCGTTCAATCACCACTGTTTCCAGTGGTGTGGTCCACCTGATTTTTAGATCCGTCTAAATTTTTATCTCATTTCTTAGAAAAATAAATGGACTGTGTGGATAAAACATTTCTTAGAAAAATAAATAGACAGTGTGGATAAAACATACACGTCATGGTAGAGCCCACAGATAATGCACCATCTGCATTGATATAGCTACCGTCGCCGCAAGTGGCAACGTGTCTCATGAACGCATGATCCAGCCCATTCGTCAGGTGGGGCCGCTCACTAACTTACCTGAGTCCAAAAATCAGGACAGTACGTGCATTAGGAAATGGACAGTTAGAAAAAAAAAGGCTTACATTTATGTTAAAATACAATAGGATACATGCTGGCTCACTCTGGATGTTGGATGGCGTGGGCCCCATCAGACGAATGGTCCAGACCTCCCCCACGTGGACCCCTGAGAAAACGCTCAAATTCAAAGGTGATAAGTGATTTGAAGCTTGTAATTTTTGTGTGGCTCAGACTATAATGTGGGCCAGCGCATGGGCCATTCCATGTCCTGGGATATGTCACTTTCTCATTACGTGCTCACCTTTGGCTTGTCATTATCACAATCTCTTTCATGCTCAGCAAGGTGGGACCCACGAATAGTAGAAGCCAGACAACCGTCCAAAAATCTCAGCCAACTCAGGGATATCTATCTTGTCATTTTCTCAAATATTTCTCTAAGATAAGTCCATGACACGTGCGCATGTCCTTCACTGTTCCTAACTACGAGGTCTCAAGTACAACCGTTCCTAGGACGATCTCTACTCATGCACACTGCCACTTTCACACATGGGACACACAGCCTAATCCAATCCGTCTAAATCCTGGCCCATTTTGAATGGGGCATAATACAAAAGTTCTGCTGAACAGACGATCGTGATCTTGCAAAACGTAGCCAAGGTCAAGTGCAAGTCATTTCATTGGAGGGCTAGGATGGGGTCGTTTGGCCAATGGTAGATAATGGTAATTTGAATCAACCCAAGAAATGAAATGCAGCAAAAGGATTCAAATGTCTGAAACGATTGGATTTTCAAAACTCATAAAATTCTTGTTTGTATCAAAAGTATATAATGTAGTTAAGAGTTGTACACGAACTGAGTCGAGCTTTACTCGGGCTTGAACTCAGGCTCGATTTGATCACCAACTCAAGCCAGGTCGAGCCAAATTCAAACTTGTCCGATATTTTTTCAAATATATACGTGCATTTCTAATTTCTCATCAAATGTTCTCAAATATATACGTGCATTTCCAATTTCTCATCAAATGTAAAATATTAATAACATTTTATATGTGTTTCATTAAATACTCTGCAAGTAGCTTCAAAGTCAAGAGAGGAGGGCAGCTCTCTCTCTATATATATATTATTGATTTATTTCTTATTTATTTCTTTCTCACCACCAGTTATTTCCACTGATAATATTTCCACTGATAATGTATGCATACGAAATGGCTTGAGTCATTTAATCCAACACTCGCGGACCGTCATCAGTATCAAAGTAAACGAGTCACTGAGCTGATTTAATCCAGTCAATTTGAGTTGAAATCCAGCTGAGTCGATTCTTGAAAATTTTTCAAACTCTAAAAACCAACTCGGACGGAATCCAATTCCGAGTCGAGGCGAGCAAGCTAACCGAGCTAACTTAACTTGTGTACAGCTCTAATTGCAGTGGCCTTATTATAATTATTATATCAAAAATCAGTATGCTAATGTGAGATATTAAATTAATTTATTTAATGCATTCCAATTGCACATCCAAATACAAGTTTTGAATTCCAATATACTCTAAATACTGGCATCCAAACATAAATGACGATTTCAATTCTCAACGATGCCATTTACCTGTGAATTGGATGGTCTGGATCAAGTCAAATGTATGCCGTTTGTAAAGTGGCCTCATGCATGTGCATGGACCTTCATGCTTTCGCGAAGCATTGATGTTTTCGCCCTTCTCTATTAAGTATAAGCGTGATGAACGGTCATCGTATTATCCAAGATAAATCAAGGCACATGCAAGATCCAGACCTTTCATCTGTGAGGCTCTATGGTGGATGTGACATGCCCCAAAAATCTTATCATTGGACGGTCCTAGTCAATGCCGGTGGACTCTCTAGGAGCTGGACGGTTAGGAAAAAGTCCAACTGATGGTTTATGTTCAATGGGACAAAAACGCTCCGATCATGGAGATGATCATCTGACTTGTGTCAGTTTTGTCATGTGGCCTATTAACAGCAGCCCACAGTAGATGAACAGTCCAGATCTTATACATAAGTCACACGTGTACGGAGAATGAATGCTTGATTATTAGCTTAGATATCAGTCCCATCAAAACTTGCGTGTTTTGTTATATATGCCTAATTT
Source organism: Magnolia kwangsiensis (assembly GCA_037074715.1). Classification (NCBI taxonomy): domain Eukaryota; kingdom Viridiplantae; phylum Streptophyta; class Magnoliopsida; order Magnoliales; family Magnoliaceae; genus Magnolia; species Magnolia kwangsiensis. Next base: position 158,121,404 of record CM073573.1, on the reverse strand, counting down.
CCGTCCAATGGAACTTGGACGGTCATTATGCTTGCACCAACTCTCAGTACGCACAATGTACAATACAACCGTTTTCATAAAGGTAAAATCTTTGATACTCTGTAGAGGGTGATGGCTGATACCCATGTACAAAAGTAATGAAATTTACCGTCCAAAAGGTGAGCCCCACTTTACATGGACTATAAATCGAATGTTACATTTATTTAATTACTTAACAGTTATTGGACGGTTGGGATGAAAAGTATCCAACTGTCTAAATTCACCAAACAAGTGACCACGAATCTGACTTTTTGTAGAATGACCAAATCTGCAATGGGTCCGACAATTTGGACAGTTTGAGTTAATGCATGCCACTTGTACAATTTCTAAATGCCTGCGTATCAGCCAGCAAAGTCCATCAGAGTATCCAACAGGTTCCTCCCGCGAAAAAAGAGCGGACACTTAGAAAAGGATGCTCCAATGTTTTCATAGCACTGTATGTCACAGTTCTGCTAGTTGGATTGGGACACTTACACAGTCATCTTCATTGATCCAGACTGTTCATTAGGTCCAACATGATATGTACCATGTTAAGTTTACACGATTTGACCAGTACCGACCATTTCATCAACGGCCTTTAATATGGACGGCTAAGATAATTAACACAAAAATAAGCCAAATAGACAATTTAATCCATCTATTTGTCAGGGAAATTTGTGGATTGCTTATGATTCTAAATAATCACTTTTTTTAGGCAGTCAAAACCAACCCATCTACGGTTTGGAAAACGGACGACTACAGTAAAAAGGGGCTAATCATGGATGGATTGGATAATCTGACCAGTGCTACTTTTACTTAATATACTATGAAAAGTATTATGAGCTTAATGGACGGTTCAGATTGATCGATTGTACTATCCAAATGAACTAATACAACTTAGAGTGCTCAACTTAAGTCCAATCGATCTCCCAGTTGTACCGACGGAATATTCAAAAGAGGAATGGACGGACGAGATCTCTCTAAAAGATAATCCAAGCCCGACAAGAAAGAGGAAATTGCGTACAAATGCCAACTAATAATTGATATCATGTGACCAGTCACGATTGGATGGGGATGGCCCACTACCTGATGTGGCCTGAGGTGGTAGTTAAGGCCACATGTTCTCAATAAATGCCATGAGACAGGCCAAGGGCTCGTGCGCAATGCATGCATTTTGTGACCAGACAAACCCAAAACAACAGTTCTCATTGTCCCCATGGCTTGTTCTATACGTCGCTGGGCCATGGTCCACCTAGTCCTTGAATCATGCTAACAGTCGTGGCTACATTCTAGCCTTTGGCTTCCCATCTCTCCATGCACCGGTAGATTGCATGCTTTCTTGAGGGGGCACCCATTAGAGGTGCCCTCTCACCTTCACTGTGCCAAACATATGAGAGCATGCAAGATCAGGACCGCTCATCACGTGGGTCTCACCTTGTATATTCTGCCACCCAAGACACATGCCAGCTCGATCATCAGATGGGCCATGCATGCACCTTGAATACATGCCGTCGGTCAAAAATTTTCGCGCTTGGCTAGTTTTTCATACACACATGGCACACGTGATGACGGGATGGTCCGATTCTTAGTTCTCATAAGATGAACGGCCTAGATCTCACATCGGCACACGTTTGTGCATGTGTTGGAGTAGATTTGGATACATACTCTCGAGAAAAACCATCTCATTTCTCTTACATACAGCTAGATGTATAAATGCCAATTACTGGCTTCTTATAATAAAATAACTCATCCTAACTTTCTAGGGTTGCATGACATTAAGGGTTGTCTATCATATAAAAAGCAAGTTACTTGTACTACCAACTAACATGTTTTGGACATACAGAGAACCATGACAATGGCACTTCTCTCTTTTCTTTTCATGACTAGACGAGTCTACCTCAGGAATAATAGCTAAGTTGGTGTTCATGACATATGTATAAGGTCCAAAGGGTGTTTTGTTCTCTTTCATTTGTTCTAAGATACCATTCTGTATTTTAGTGATTTGTTTTAGGACGCTAATATTGGCATTAACGTTGGTTGATTTGCACACACCCATTGGTGTAAGTTGGTGTAAGTTGTAAGAGTATGCATTAGGGTGTTGGTCAACCCTAGAACTAACATGAGTTATGGTTGGGTTATTAGGGTCCCCCAGTCGAGCTAGGGTTGGAAAACTCAAGCCAGGTTGCAAATTAGGGTTGGCTTCGAGTTGAGAATATTAGTGTCATGAAAAAACACTTGAGGTCAATTGGCTTTAGGTCGAGAAAATTGGGGTTGTTATTGTTGTTAGAACAGATGCCTTCAATTTGTATTTTTTTGGCATGCTCGGCTGGTCGAGGAGGTAGCTCGACCAGTCAAGGGTTTACTTGAATAGTCGAGGCCCGCTTAACTTGAAGTCCAGTTAGCAAGCAGTATTTTTTGGTGTCCAAGCCGCTCGACCGGTCGAAGGGGTTCTTCTACCAGTTGAGGCCCTGACTCAACTAGTCAAGGGTCACGCAGCCCACGTACAGACTGCATAAATTTGATATGGTTTCCAAATTTTTTCAAACTAAGTGCATAAGTGGAGTTTCCTAAATTATAAATCGGGGTCCTTAGGACTATTCTAAAGTATTATAAGGATTTCTAAAAATTTTCTAAGGGTTCTTAAAAGGATTTTTAGGGTTTTTAAAAGGTGTAGCAAGGATGAGATTCAATCGGGTAAGTCATCTCTCTTGTAATTTCTATTTTATAGTGATTTTTGTCACTTTATGTCGTAGTTTTTTTTCGCAAGGGTTTTCCACGTTAAATCTTTGTATTCTCTTATGATTGCTTGTTGCTCTTGAATTGCTATCCTAGATCTAGATCTGTGTGATTCCGCAGCACAAATTCTTAACAAGTAGTATCAGAGCTATTGTTGGGGCACAAATTTGAATATGTAGGATTAGTAATAATGGAAAACGTCAAGTTTGATATTGAGAAGTACTTAGAAAAAAATAATTTTAAGTTATGGAAGGTAAAAATGATTAGCTTATTAACCAAACAAGGCGAGATTAAAGCTTTTGAAAAGCGAAAATCTACCATGAAAGAAAAACCTTGATAGTAATGCTTTAGCCTCTATCCGTTTATGTCTTACGGATGAGGTTTTCTAAATGTTTTAAGGGAAAAAACTGTGGCTAGTTTGTGGACGAAGTTAGAGAACATTTATACTAAGAAGTCCTTTGAAAATCGCCTACACTTGAAGCTACAGTGTTATACTTTCAAGATGTCAGAGGGTGAAGATCTAGAGGCCCACATAAGCAACTTTATTAAATTGATGTGTAAATTGCTGGATATGGAGGAAGTAGTCAAAGATGAGGAACAAGCATGTATATTGTTAAATTCTCTTCTTGCATCGTATGAGTCTTTCAGGGACACGATGTGCACCGCAAATAAAATTCTAAGTGTCGACATCGTTATCTCAGACCTTCAAGGGAAGGCTATGAGAAAACTAAACGGTGACATGGGGGCATCTTTCGATTAGAGTTGTACAAGAGTCGAGCCGAACCAAGTATTGCCCAGCTCATGCTCGGCTCGCACTGCCTAAATCCTACTCGTACTCGGCTCTGCTCGGGCATCGAGCATGGAGTCCCTGCTCGTGCTCTACTCGTCTGAGTACGAGCAGAAATCGAGCCGAGTTGAGTACAAGTTTTTCAGTCGAGTTCGAGTCTGAATTCGAATTTGAGCATTAATATTAACAATTTCTATATTAACATATTAACAAATTCTATATTAACATATATTAGCTATATTAACATATATTAGTTATATTAATATATATTAATAATTTCTGACATATATTAGCAATATATGATATCAATTTCTGACATATATTAACAATTTATACAAAATAATAATAAAAAATCAACACCACAATATTTCAAATAATAATAATAAATCAATTTTTGACATATATTAACAATTTATACAAAAAAATAAATAAATCAACACCACGCATTACCAAGCGAGCTGTGGTAGGAACGACCGACACCATGCGTGCAGGGCAGGGATGACTGATGAGCGGCAGGGACGAGCTGCGGCACCGGACAGGGGCACCAGGCAGGCCGCAGGGACGAGCGACACGGACTAGCATCGCTGAACAGGGGAGTGAGACAGAGAGAGGGAAGAAGAGGGATGGGCCGGACGGTGGACAGCACTGGACAGGAGAATGAGAGGGGGGGGGGGAGAGAGAGAGAGAGAGAGAGAGAGAGAGAGAGAGAGAGAGAGAGAGAGAGAGAGAGAGAATGAGTTTTTTCGAACGGGCGCTGGGAGAGAAGGAAAGGGGTTTTTTTAAACGAGCGGGCTGCTGAAAACGACTGGAAGAAATAAAGGCGTGGGGTTTTTTTTTGGGTGGGTATAAATACCCTCGAGTACGAGTCGAGTACCGAGTCGAGCACACGAGTCGAGTATTGCTAAGCTCGTACTCTACTCGAAATCAAAACGAGTATAAAAAATCAGCTTGTGCTTGGCTCAAACTCATAACGAGTCGAGTGAGTAACAGAGCTTACTCTGCTTGTGTACAACTCTACTTTCAGTGCACTGATTACGAGGGGCAGAGATTCTGAGGGAGGTACAAGATCTTCAAGTCCTAGATCCAAATCCAAAGGCAAGGGCAAAGGAAAATTAAAGTGTTAGAACTGGACACATGAAGAAGGATTGTAGAAATTCTAAAGGAAATAAAGAAAATTCAATGACTTCTTCTAAGGACGCCAATGTTATCACATCTGATGAAGAATCTAGCGATGGTGAACGTTTTGTCTATTTCCATGATAGGTCACTTACACGACAATTATAAAGACGAGTAGATTCTTAACACAGAAGCATCTTATCACATGACTCCTCATCGAAGTTGGTTTTCCAGTTGTAAGGAATGTGATGGTATACAGGTTTGTATAGGCAATGACAATGCCTGTAATGTTGTGGTTATTGGTACGGTGAGCATCAAGATGTTTGATGGGATAGAGCGTACCCTGACTGATGTCAAGCACGTTCCTGATATGAAAAAGAGTCTGATTTCTCTTATTGAACTCGAGCCTATAGGGTGTAAGTTCACTAGTATTGATGGTGTCCTTAAAGTTTCAAAAGGGGTACTCGTAATTATGAGAGTACAAAGGTACGAAAACCTTTACAGGTTGATCAGAAGCACTCCAGCAGGTGGAGCGGCAACATTTATTACAGACTCCACGTCTCTACATATGTGGCATGCTCGTCTGGGCCATATGAGCCAGTGCGGCATGAAGGTACTCTCTGATCGATGTTTGATTCCAGCTTTTAAAAATTATAATTTAAATATATGCGAACATTGTATATATGGTAAACAATCTAGATTGTCTTTTAAATCTTGAAAATATATATGTAAGGGAGTGCTTGATTATGTACACTCTGACGTATGGGGGCTATCGCTAGAGTTTTCATTGGAGGATCATTAGGGTTTGTTTCATTTATTTACGACTACTCTAAGAAAGTTTGGATTTACTTCATAAAACATAAATCTGAAGTTTTCACCATATTCAAACAATGGAAGACAATGGTAGAAAATTAGTTAGGGCGAAAAATAAAGGTTTTAAATACTGACAATAATGGAGAATTTACTTACACTAAGTTTAATGATTATTGTAAGGATGAAGGGATCATCAGACACAACACGGTGCGCCACACGCCTGAGAAAAATGGTGTGGCTGAGCGAATGAATCAGACTCTCCTAGAGTGGGCCAGATGCATGTTAAGTAATGTTGTGTTGGGCAAAGACCTATTGATAGAGGCCATTAACACGGCTTGTTATTTGGTGAACCGGTATCCTTTAACGAAAATTGAATGTAAAATCCTAGAAGAAGTATAGAGTGGTCAAAAAATTGACTACTCAGATTTACGCACATTTGGTTATGAGGCTTACTAGCATGTACCGTCAATTGAGAGAGATAAGCTAGACTATAGAGTTAATAAGTATATCTTTGTTAGCTATGACATTGGTGTGAAAGGTTACAGGTTATTCGACAAGGTCACACGTAAGGTCATCACTAGCCGTGACGTCAGATTCGATGAAAACTCTTTATTCCGCAATAATGATCAAGAGGAGCATGAGGAACTAGAAAGGTTGATCGTAGACGTCTAGATTAACTCAGATAATATTATACAGAGACAAATGCGTAAACAGAGGTACAGGATTAGGTGGAGCAGCCACCAATGAGAAGGAACCCACCGCATCATTATAGATTACAGGCAGGATACATAAACGATTCTAATATTGCATATGCCTTCATTACAGATGAGGGGGACCCATCTACTATTTAGGAGGCTCTTAATGAGCCTGATGCAGAAAAGTGAAAGGTAGCTATGGACGATGAGATGGACTCGTTGCACAAAAATCACACATGGGAGCTGGTGGAGCTTCTAGTGGGCTGAAAAGTGATAGGATGTAAGTAGTTATTCAAAAGGAAATAAAATAAATACAAAGCAAGGTTGGTAGCGAAGGGTTATGCTCAGAGAGAAGGAATTGACTTCACAGAGATATTCACGCCGGTGGTTAAGCAAGTGTTTATCAGATTCGTGTTGGCATGGTTGCCCAATATGATCTCAAGCTGGAACAGATGGATGTGAAAACTGCATTCCTTCATGGGGAGCTGGAATAGTAGATCTACATGAAGCAACTACAGGGCTACAAAGTTAAAGGGGTAGAGAAAAAGATTTGTAAGTTAATGAGGTCGTTGTACGGCGTGAAACAGTCGCTTAGACAATAGTATAAAAAATTTAATTTTTTCATGTTGAGTCAGAAATTTGAATACGATCATTGTGTCTATTATAAGGCACTGAGTTATGAAAAATTTATCATCCTAGTATTGTATGTTGATAATATGTTGATCGCTTATCATGATCTGTCTGAAATCAACATACTGAAGACTCAGTTATCAAGGACATTCGTGATGAAAGATCTGGGGCTGCAAAGAGGGTTCTCGATATAGATATTTCTAAAGATAAGAAGAAAAGTAGGTTTTGGTTATCACAGGCAGAATACCTTGAAAAGGTGTTGATAAAGTATGAGATGGACCAAGCAAAGTTGGTGAGCGTCCTCCACGCGGCTCACTTAAAGCTTTCCTCAGAATAATGTCCTAAATCAAAAGAGAAAAAGTAGGTTTGTCTCATGTGCCTTATTTGAATGCAGTTGACAGTTTAATGTATGTCATGGTCTGTACGAGACTAGATATTTCACAGGCAGTCAACGTTGTGAGTAGATACATGTCAAACTCCGGCAAGTAATATTGGGAAGCGGTGAAATTGTTACTTCGATACATTTAAGGTATAAAAGACTACGTCTTAACTTTTGAGAAGACTGAGACAAAGTTGGTAGGGTATGTGAATTCCAACTATGCAGGTAATATGGATTCCAGAAAATCTACTTCAAGATACTCGTTTATACTAGCGAGTTGAGCAATCAGTGGGATGTCGAAGCTTCAGTCCGTGGTATCTCTTTCCACGACCAAAGAAGAATATATGAAAGTGACAGAACCGTTTAAAGAAGGTGTTTAGCTCAGAGGCATGATAAATCAGTTGAGACTTTAGTAGGAGGCCGTTAACTGTGATACCGAGAGCGCTATCAATTTGCCTAAAATTTTTATTTATCACTCATGTACTAAACACATTGATGTTCATCACCACTTTATTTGACAGGTGCTTAAGGAAGGAGGAGTAACATTGGAGAAGATTCACACAAGTATAAATCCAGCAGATATGCTCACCAAGGTCGTTCCTACAGAGAAGTTAAAGTTTTGTGTAACTTTTCTAAGCTTGTCGATGACATAAAAGAGGACGGAGTGTGCACGATAAGTGTTGATTAAAGCTATAATGCAATGCAGAAATAAGAGAAGAGGTCAAGAAGCTATACGGTTAAAGATTGAAGACATGGTGGAGATTATTATCAGAATAGATGCCTTCAATCTGTATTTTTTTAGGATGCTTGACCAATCGAGGGTCCACTCAACTAGTCGAGGCCCGCTTGACTCGAAGTCCAGCAAGCAGTATTTTTTGATGTCCGGGTCGAAAGGATCCTTCGACCAGTCAAGGCTCTGGCTCAACTAGTCAAGGGTTACATAGCCCACACATGGATCCGTAAATTTGATGCAGTTTTAGGAATTTTTTAAACTAGGTGCATAAGTAGAGTTTCCTAAACTATAAATAGGGGTCCCTAGGGATATTCTAAAGTATTCTAAAGCTTTCTAAAATTTTTTCAAGAGTTTCTAAAAGGATTTTTAAAGTTTCTTATTGAGGGTCAAATATTGCATATTAGACCCCAGTTATTGGCTGACTTTACATATATGATAATGCTTAACGTCTTATTTTAATCGTGTTTTTGTTACAAGGTAAATTTAGGAGCGTGGAGTGAAAAAGGGTACTAAAAGCATGAAATTAACGCTCATAAATCACCAAGGCAAGGGACGGACCCTAGGGGACCGAGATCGAAGAATGTACATGCCAAAGATCCAAGAAAATCAAGAAATTGACGTTAAGGGAACTAGAAAATCTTTTAGAATCCAAGATCACATGCTTCCCGCCATCCATTCAGCTCGAAACTTTATATCTAGCTTGAAGACCCTAAATTAATGGTACATGTCGAATTTTAGCCATTAGATCCTTGTGGAAGTGGCCCAATGGATAGATCAACTGCTAAATCCCTTATTTGGGGCCCATCTGATATCTAGATATGCTTCAATTTTGGTCTCAACCCCTTAAATAAGGTGGCAAAACAGATGGATGGAGAGGATTTATCATATACATCTTAGTGGACCCCACCTGGGATCGTGCGAGTGCACAGTACGATGCACTCCCACATCGCATCGAACAGTTAGCCCGGTTAAAGCCAGGTTGACCCATGTTCTTTGGCAGAGATGTCCATCAGACGGACGTCTTCCACTAGTTGCACGTTGTAGCCTACCATTGGGGCCCATATGCTTGATCTGAACCGTCCACTCGATCTAAGACGTGGGGATGGCCCCAGCTATGTTGAGTTTTTGACTCCTTGCGTACGTACACACGTAAATTGTCAGAAAATGCAAGATGAACGGTGAGAAGATTCGATACAATGGACGGCACAAAATTCGACCAAAATCACTCCTTTCCAATCAAAATTTGGCTAGGAATCCAATGAATGGGGTGAATTTCTTCGAAAACATCACCATGAGGCCCACCGAACACGTCAGTGCAATAAATTTCGCAGGCTATGCATGTCCATGAAAATTGGCCGTTGTGGGCCATTCTGTGATCTCAATTATGGTCGGATCGATGATTCAGATTGTCCACAAGCTCCAAAAGGGGATCTTTACCCTAACCGTGGAGAAAAATCTGATTCTTTGATACTCCTTTGTGCGAAAATAAGATCCCAACGCAAGACGCCTTGCGTTTTCTACTGTGTACACAGCTGGCTGCGAAAACTCCCACCGACCTACGTTCCTGCTATAAAAGAGAGGGAGAGAAGGACGTGAGAGATCATCCAGGGTAGCCATGGAGGCTTGGACAAAGAGGAAGAGAGAGAGAGCATGGACAGCTTCACTATCTGAAATAGTTTTCTTCCTTTCTTCTTATTTTTTTCCTTACTTTTTAAGAGTTTTTAGATGATCATGTCCTTGATTAGCTAAACCTCTTAGCTAGGGCTAAGAGGTGAAGCTTGTAGTGTGATGAGTTTGGTTCTATATCTTTGATTCATGCTTTACTGAACTGACCTTGATTATAGTTTGATTATGAGGAATATTCATAGTTTTTAATGGTTTATTGTGACTTAAATTATAATGGATCTACGATAGCTTTGGGTATGTTCTTTGCATTATAGGGATTTTGAACATGGGAGCCATGTTGTTCGCCATCGTCTCATGGGCATGGTTGGATGACGGAACCCTTCCTAATGTTTATAAATTCCTTAGATTGGATGTGGATTGGTTAAAGTTCTGTTGTTTGCTTTGTCTTATTGGCATGATTTTGTGATGGAATCAATTATAATTCTCATACCTCTCATCTCTTGAAAACTGGATCAAAGGATGTTCAGATTGGTTTTTAATGAAATATCTTCTAACTGGATGAAGATAGGACTTTGATTCTAGTTGTGTTCATGAATCAAGCGTAGATCTTCCTGATGTCTACAAGTGAATCCTAGGAACTTTAGTTTCTCACCTTTGAATTTCACAAGCTTTAGTTTAATATTTCACCATCATTGTAACACCCCACACTTTTCGGTACTCGAGTATTACCGTATAACCAAAAACTTAAACTCGACATACACAGGATGGGGAGTCTGGTCAATATTAAAGCCATCCATCAGGGACTCCAGGAGCCAGAACACACCCTGTAATAGTCAAGAAGGTGAGGCCATCCAAACACTCTAAATTTAAGCCCTTATGTCAATGGATATTGCTGCAACACCCTTGTCACCAACACTTGAGAACTGTTTGGTGACAGACTAGGCTTTCATCGTAATCAGTACCATATATTAACCATTGAAAACAAGTATCAGGCCCACCCGACCAACAGATAGCATCTCATGGGCCAATAATGGCCCAAGGGAGTGTGTAACGGCCCACCTAGGGCTTACCATCAAACCAAAATGGGCCAGGGTCCCCGTGTAGTGTTCCCCAATGAAAATGAATGAAGTAGATTACGGTAATAACATTACAATAGGCCCCTACACAATGCATGTGCACTGAGAGTGCTTGTGCACGAGGTGCACTAAAACCATTGGCTCGGTTAAACTAGCTTTGACCGAGCATCTCTCAAGCTTCCTTCCCGCCTTCCTCTCTGTTTAAAAACCGATTGTGTTCAAGCTCCTAGTTGGCCCACCATGGCCACTTCCGAGCCATCCGAACAGTCCAAACTCATCATGGGGCCCACACGATCAAAACCGTATGGCGATTTGGCCTCGTGTAATGGGACAAGAAAGATTATCTGGGAACGTCAGGATCCATTGTACGACCGAGAATCGAGGAGGTAGGCCCATCTGTGGCCACATGGGTGGGTCAAGATCACAAGGACCGAACGATCCCACCCATCCCATTGCGAGAAGGGCGCTTTGTCCTTTACCAAAAACTGCCCAACAGGGCTTATGTGAAGAGATGAGAGAGAGAACTGCCCTTCCTCTTTGGGAAGGACAGATCTCAGCCGTCCGTGGTAAGGACGATCTCAGCCGTTCCTCTCCCTCTCTCTCCCTCTATATAGGACACTGCAGTCATGGGATTCACACCAAGAAAGGGAGAACGTAGAAAGGGAAGAGAAGGCGTGAAGTAGGGAGAACGTAGAAAGGGAAGAGAAGGCATGAAGTAGGGAAATCGATCCCCTGTTTTAACGTATAGGTAAGGGAGGCAGCAACTGCCCCAAGAGAAATGTCTCTTCTTTTGATCTTTTGGTCTTCTTTTTCTTCCTTCTTGTAGCGTCATGTAATACCTACCTGGACCGAAACCAAGCCAAGCCATGGCTGAGTTCAGTTCGGCCACAGTGACGACAGGTCGAACCAAACAATGACCTGCTTCAGACCACAGTTCGGAACTCAGTTGAGCCCTGTTTATGAGCCCTCTATTGGATCGAGGTTGAGCCAATCAATGGCTCTATTTCAAACAAGAGAAATTGACCTAACCACAGCACCCGTTTCGGCCAAGACCTGGCCAAACAATGGCCATGCGTCAGGCCACAGATAGGGTAGAACGGGAGCATTGTTTGGAACTAAAAACGGGCCATGCATCTAGCCGAATGGTAGCTTTGTCTCAGACCAACAGCCAAGATAAAACAATGGTTGTATAAGGACTCAAAACATACTAAAATTAGGCCCTTCATCAGGCTCTGTTCTAAGCTGAGACAATGGCCAAACAACGGCCCTGCATGAAGGGGACCTAGCTCGAAAACAACGGTAGGAACTTGGGTCAAAACCATGCCAATCCATGGTTGGAAAGGTGACCTAGAACTAGACTGAAGATGGACCTTGATGCCGCTTGAAGCATGCATCAGTCGGCCTTGCTGAAGACAATGCATGAGGTTTCAACATGGGCCCAAAGAAAATTCCAGGTGGGCCCTACCCTAGGCCGTAATAGAGGTAGTTGCTGGACCATGCCTTGCACAGTTGGTGGGCCACATCCAATCTCAGTGGGCCACAACACAGATCTCAGCCAGCCTAGCCCTTTGAAAGTAGTGTAATGGGCCCAACTCCTTGGAAACATGCAGTGATCCCAGCTCTTTTGAAACACGGCTGTGGGCTAAAACTAGCCCACATTCAGGGATGAAAGAAGCCATGTCTTGGGCTGAGAAAAGCCCTCCATGGGACCCTCAATCAGGCCTAAAAACAGCCTGAGATCAGGCCATGATCTGAGTTATGAGCAGGCCAAAAATCAGACCTTACATCGGGCCCAGAACTGGGTTGAAATCATCCCAAAGATAACCCACACTCTGGGGTGGAGAAATCACCATCTGGTGGGCCTCACCATAAGGTGTAGTGGGCCGATCCCACTTGGGTTTAGATTGGACCCAATAACTGGGCTGCCCTGATATGACAAAAGTCTGGTGGGCCTGGTCTCTCTAATGTTGGCCTAAATAATAATCTTGTACATGGGGCCCTTCAAACCTACACTAAACTCATTTTAAGCATTACCATAATTATCATTATTAGGAATTTTACTATTAGAAATATATGGCCTTTAGTAAATTATCTATACTGATGTTAGTTATTACATATAAAAATTATTATTATTAAATATTAATGTTTTATTCCATCATTATTAAATATTATCCTTAAGGGTAGAACATATTATGTATTTTCATCAAAAAGATTAATAGTGTCACGTTAACTAATATTGGGTATATTATTAATATTAATGGTTTGTTTGAAATCATTAGTATCAATCCTTCTTATATTATCATTAATAAATGTTCTGTTATCATTACCTAGGGGTTATTAGTCCTTAGATAAGGACAATACATTCAAATATGAACTTATGAACCCTCACTATTAATATTGATGGATTAATACTCGTATTATGAATATTATTCGACTCATGGTATAATAATAATAATAATAATAATAACAACAGCAACAACAACAACGATATTTTTAATAATTTATTATTTAAATCCTAAAATCTAAGTATGGGACTAGACTCTAGAATGAAACCTTAATTCTACATCAACGACCCTAAGTAACCCAAACCCTATGACAATACTTTGAATACAAATGGTGAAGTTAATCTAATAGTATAATTTCATAACTTATGTTAGGATCTAAGTCTAAGGGCGCAGGCACTTAGCGACATTAGAAGGCGATTCGAAGTATAAGGTGATGATTCTTCCCCTTGAGCTTTCTATCTTCTCATTAGCTTAAGTTATCGTTTTTATTTAAATTTATAATTGATATCTCCCTTTATAATCACATGTGTTAACTAGTAAAAATTGAATTGCTGTATTACATGCTTTATGATTATCCTGTGTAATTGTTTATGCTTGTAGATTTCTTTTTGTGGATTGCTTATGGAATTTAAACCGGTACATTAGTGAAAAATTCCCACATATGAATATACACCCATACTTGGGATGTAACTTAGTTAGTTGTAATTGTAATGGACCTTCGACTTAGTGGTTATTGAGTGGTGCCATAGATGGATCATTGATGTGGGCCTACCATCCAGGGTTGTTGTGTCTAATGGTTTTCAAGGATGGTCTTTTATCGCATGGTTCTGATACTCGCCTATGTGGCCTACTTTGATATCGCCCTATGTGACTTTGTTCTAGTATTTTTCATATATGGGTTAAATATTTTATACGGTACAACCATGCGATGGTAAGCCCCATATACTGTAATATGATTAGCCACTAGTCAATGGGTTTCTATTAAACATCCTGAGGTGGTAGTCTCATGAGTCGGGAATGGTGGTAATGAGACCTATGCCCAAGCTGTCGGCCTACACCGGGCCATGCGCTCCCCGTAGTGACCATGAGCTTATTTAAATTGGTTGGTTGTAATTGGATTAATAACAGATTGGCTAATTATGCATACATGACACAAACCAACATCGATTGCTATCGTACATGATGCACGTATTGTTCCGTCTGGATGATGTATCCTGGGTTAAATAGTTGCATGGGTGATGCATGTATTGTTCCGTCTGGATGATGTGTCCCAGGTTTAATAATTGCATGGGTGATGTACGTATTGTTTCGACTGGATGTGTCCCGGGTTCAATGAAGAGTCCACTGTTCGCACAGATGAGCATCTTCGGGGCGTGATTGCATACTTTATGCATCCATACATCTAATAAGACGTCATACACTCTGTTTTAGTTGTCTGAATGTTTTATACTATTTCTTACCTAATACGACAGTATGTAATCTTGAAAAAAATTCACACTGAGTTGGCCACTCATTCATCAAATATATATAACCGTACAAGTAGTACAGGTGGCCCTAATGACATTCACATTCCTATTGGTGAGGAGCAAGCTATGGTTGATAATGGTGCATGATTATATTTGTTAAGGGCTGCTATAAGATTTCACAGCTAAAGATTGTTGCAAATTTATTTGGTTTCACATGTAATGTTATTTTATTTTGTATTCGTAAGAATGGAGACATTGGTTTGTATAAGTCATTATGAGAACTCTCTTATATACTCTAAATGTAATTGTAATTTTTCTTTATGCTGATTTGTTCACTCTACGCTTATCTGCTTACTCTGATAAAAGAAAAATATTATATCTGACCATCCTTTAAGGTTAACACTCGGGTTTTTGGGATACGGGTCATATACTTGGGTCTTGAAAAGTTGGGGCATTACAATTATCCTCTTAAAAATCATTTGGTTTAGATTACATTTTCGTCTAGTTTTAGTTCTAGTTACTTTCATATTACGTACAAGGTTCGGTCTCTATGGATTCGACCTTGGTCTTACTGAGATTATAACCATATCACAACCCTATACTTGGAGTGTGAACATTTCTAAAGGGTGTAGCAAGGGTGAGATTTAAGATTGTTTGAATTGGGTAAGTCCTCTCTCTTAAAATTTCTATTTCATAGTGGATTTTATCTCTTTGTGCCATGATTTTTTCCCGCAAGGGTTTTCCATGTTAAATCTTTATATTCTCTTGTGATTGCTTGTTGCTCTTGGATTGTTATCCTATATCTAAATCTATATGATTCCACAACACAAATCCCCAACAGTTAGTATTTAGGAAAAAAAAACTCGTTTAAGATCAATGCTAGCAAAGCAAAATAATGAAAGAAAAAAGTTAAACCCAAACTCAAATGGTAAAGGGTAAATAAGAGGCAAGTGATGGTAATTTAGGTGGTTTGACAATATATGCCTTGGTGCATGAAGATGACTAAGAACATCACCCACTTTTTGTATATGTGTTCCCTTATATACATAACAAATGCTATAAAGAAAACTTGCTTAGAGCCTACAAAACAAGGCTTAACCATACAAACATACAAATAAGACATGAGAGACAATTTTTTTTATATAATTTATAGGAAACTATCCTCTGTGTTATACACTCACACAACCAGTGTCATCACATTCTTCTACTTGAAAACTAGTTTCTCTAATATTTTGAAAATTACTCCTAGTGATAGCTGTCCAAATGACATCAATAACGAGGCTACAATAATACTAAGAGAAGTTGTGTTGTCGTTAATTTGAATGCTTTGTAATAAGATTGGTTTATCTTTTGCTACATCATGAACAAAATGATATTGTAGGTCAATGTGCTTGATCTTTTGCTACATCATGGATAAAATGATATTGTGCATTAATGTGTTTGATCCATGTATAAAAAAACTAATTTTTTAACTATGTGCTTTTTATTTGAATTTTAATCTTTTTTATTAATTTCCTTAACTAATATCTTCATTACATAGATGTGTATTGACATGTACTCTACTTAATGAAGCAATCATTACTATAGTTATAAAAATACGCATAATGATCTGCCTCACATCTTTCAAACTTACAATGAAGGAATTAAATAACTTGTACCAATATACTATTTTAAATTGTAAAGTGATATGTTTAGGTGACAAACTAAATTCTTCTTTTTTCCTTCAAATAAAGCCTTCGGGTTAAATCTTTTAAATTTTTCATCAAGATTTTCATGTAAAAATGTCATGTCATTTTTATATCTAATTGTTTAAGCTTCAAGTCAAGCATCGTTGCCATACTCAATATATATAGTATGAAAAGTACTTAACCAAATAACCGACAATTTTTTTTTTTATTGAAGTTAATGCTTGATTTTTAAACATATCATTTTATTACAAACTGGATCTTAATTTTATCTTTTAATATTTCTGTTAATGTCTTCTTTAGCTTATAAATTCATTTGTAACCAGTTACTTTGTCCTTTGGATAATTCAACCAATTTTCAAATCTTACTTTTATGCAGAACTTCCATCTCTCCATTTATAGATGCTCTCTAGTGATTAGTATCCACAAATTTACATGCCTCTCTCTATAGATAAGGATGACGTTTTTCTATCGGCCTTGATCACTTTGAGTTTTAAGACTCATATTTTTTCACACTCCAAACTCTGAAACCGAGCTCACAGAATTCTCAATCGTCGAATCTGGCACCGACAGCCTCCTTAGTATCCCATTCTGGGCTCCCAGCGCCCATACGTCAGATTCCAATCCTATGATCCTATAAGGAAGATTTTCAGTGTAATTTTTTTATAAATGAGCATAACCACAAGTGTACCTAAATCATAGGAGCAACATCATCATCACATATCCACTAATATAAACAGTCGACTACAATGCTGAAAGTAAATACATGAATATAATAAAATCTCCATAAAACTCGGCCTCCATGCTCCTGACTCAATGTTACTGCAACCTAACAACATCTGCATGCAACGATTGTGCCTAAGCTTATAAGAAGCTTAGAGGGTGGTGTATGTGTGTGCAATATATGTGCCAAGCATATAAATATCAGAGTAAGCGGAAATAGTGGCAAGTCCATAAATACCATTAACTTTATCTAAGTTATGCGATGTGAAGACATAATAAGGAAATGTCATATACTGAGAAAGCAATGTAAATCGACCACACAATGAAGAGATATAGTAAGTCAAATGTCATATCTAGGCCATACAATGCAAAGTCATAGTAAACCTAATGTCATAAGCTAAGGGTGCAATGAAATATGCAAATGTAAAATAAATGATAAAGATAGAGTGTGTAATCGGGATGATAGCATGTGGTATCGCAAGCTATGAGGTTCATCACAAGGGACTTGTATACAAACCAATCTCATACCTAAATTTGGATAATTAGACTCAACGTGGCTCCTGATCTCAAGTTGGTCGCGTACCCAACTGAAATCATGGTCATTGCGAAAGTGCACATAATGATCTAGTTACTCACCATCAGCCAAAGTGGATAGTGAATTAATGAATAAATAAATGAGTCAAATAATAAGTACGTAATCCCATACTTAGTACGTCCACATGTAGTATGGCTCATCTCTAGGATATCACCGGGGTCTAGTACACTCCACAATAGCTGCCGCCTCCCTAACCGCACAACCAGCGAGTGAAAAAGACCTCACATCTACCTAGCCAGTAGTCTTCCAATACTTACCCTGCTCGTCTATAGTAGACCCATTTATGAGCTGGTCATATTCAGCCTAACTTATAGCCCACTCACTTAGACGGATAAGGTCACACTCCCTCCCAACTGACTATGACATAGTGAGAGATGTCTCCTACTAATATTTGGCACTCGGGCGTTAATGTATCCACTCGGTCTAAACGTTGGAGTATCTTCCGGTATCAAGAGGATTCTGGGACTCTCACCCAAGGACATCCTATGTGCCCATCGTGTTAGAACTAAATATTTTTGATATCCCATCTAATCATTCATGATGAACCTGTGGAGGTCACAGCCCTGATATTGTTAGGGCACCAAGTGATCATGTCACACAAATGCGAGATGCATGAGTCATAACATCCAGTCATGCATCAAACATACGCGTACCATGCAATCATGTGGGGTAACTCCATCTCTTAAGGAGTCTCCTAAATAACTCAGCCCAATGGCAATGCTCTGATCAACCATTCCTCACAATAGGCATATAAATGATACGTAGGGACATGTAACATGATGTAATAAAGTACACATGCATGATTATGTGATAAGTTAGACAACAATAATCCACAATTAACCTTCATCGGCATGTCACATACCCAAATTATAAACTAAAAAACATGCTCCTTCTACAACTATAAGAGTCCATGCTGCATGTCCTATGTTATACTACATTAGTTTTCCAAGGCACTTATATATCATATATTCCAAGACAGGTTCCACTGGAAGGACGACATATCTTGTGCATACATCGAGATACGCTTTATATGGTGGATATACCAAACCTGATACTACATATTCTCCCATCTACAGCAGGGGGGAGGGATGGTGATGTACTAATGTCAAAGATAAGTCTCACACTCGTCCTAAGAAGGTAAATGGACAGTGTGGATGATATACACATAACACGTGGTCTTAACAATTGATATAAGGTAAAATACATCTCACGGGGCGATGCAAGTAGGTATACATTGAGTTAAGTTAAGAGGATGAGTTTAAGTACAACAAGTGGGCTTCCTCACCCTCTCTATCATGTAATAACTAGGCTTTCCTATGAGGTCGGACACGTACACAAGGTGAGTGATAAGTTTTGGATAATTCTACAAGGTATGGTGGAAAGCACCATCATCAATGGGGACCCAATGGTTTGGGGTAGCTCGACAAGGGAAGACGGGTATCACTAACATCAATAAGGGCCCAACGGTTTGGGATAGCTCGACAAGGGAACATGGGTATCGCTAACATCAATGGGGCCCAATGATTTGGGATAGCCCAATAAGGGAAGACGGGTTGAAAATTGGATATAACAGTGGGGCCTACAGGGTATGGTTTTCAACGATTGGACTTTTAATCACCATTATTCCTGTGTAACAACACCAGCCCATCTTCTTCATAGAGGTGGGTCCCACGTGGGGCCCACCATAACGTTTATTTTTCATCCAATCTGATCATAAGGTCACAAAGACCTGAATTAAGACGAAAAACAAATTTCATATTGATCTAAAACTTTTGTGACCCAAAAAGGGTTTCAATGGTAGATTTTCAATCTCTTGCTGCTTTTTGTAGTGTAGACCGCTTGAGTTCTGTGTACGGCTGATTTTTGGGGTATCCTAATACAATAGAGGGGACCCATCAAATGCACGGTGTAGATGTCTGACATACATCACGGTGGGACCTGTGGTGGGGCTCATAGTCCCTACCTTGATTTCAAGCAGCAGGACGCTACTTGCTGCAGCGTCTTCCGGACATTGGCACCAGCAGCGTCTGCATATATATATATATATATATATATATATATATATATATATATATATATATATATATATATATATATATATATATTGTTTGTTTATGATTTTTCATAGGTGGGGCCCACATCGGAGATCCACTCCATTGGTTGGGTTCTTCAAATCGTGATGAGTCTAGCAAACCCCATATTCAATATGTTTTGACGCATAAAAACATCACAACGGCCCCCAACAGTTTATTACTATTAAAACATTCTATTTGATGATGTGGCCTACCAGTGATTTGGATTGGCTTCATTTTTCAGCTCAACTCCTAAAATGAGTTGGGAAGTTGGATGAATGGTAAGGATCAGACACATACATTTAGTGAGCTCCCATACTCCTTCCTACTAAAAGGATGCTAGGACATTACCTGCTGCAACGTTCACTAGACGCTGGCTGTAGTGTCCACCAGATGGGTGGCCTCCTCGTTACACATCACCAGCACTCATGCTGTAGTGTGATTTCACCACCCATGTGGGCCCACTTGATGGACGGCATGGATGGTCCACTGGATGGACAGCGTGGGTAAAATATATACCACAAGGTAGAGAATGAGTGGTGCTACAAAGTCTTCTTCACATAGGGCTAGGGATCGGAGAGGGCACCGAAGTTGTGCTCCTTCCCATGGTTGAACCCCATCCAGAAGGAGAGGTAGATCCTAGAGGAGGAAGCCCAGGTCTTTGGATTTTTCACTGGAGCCTTCAGCCTATTTGTGGGGAATCTCCCCTTCGATTGCTTTTAAGACGATATTACTGGGATTTTCTCCAAGTATGGGAAGGTTTTGGAGGTCTATGTTCCTTTTTTCCCCAATTCTTCTCACTTAAGGGGATACGCCTTTGTTCGATTCCATTACGAGGTGGACACGAGGGCGGCGATGAGTGTCCTGGATGGTCAGAAGATAGATGGTGGAGAGACTATGGTGAGGATTGCTAAGCCCAAGTGAGCGTTTTGAAAAATCCCTGATCCCCCTGCCCCAAATCCCCTTCGGCCTTCACAATTTTTCTCTTATGCGGTGGCAGTCAGGGCGATGCCTCCTCTCTCTACTCCTAAACCCTACGACGACACCCTTACAGTAGCAGATCCAGCGGCGGTGGCTATCAAGCTACAAGAATTGTAACTGGTTGTTGTGGGAATAGCAGAAAATAATGACACATCCATTCTGCAACTTATTGCGGCTATCAGGGATTCTCCCTTCGTAGCATCGGCTATTGATGTGGTCAGGCTTTCAAAGGATCAATTCCTTATAGTTCTCAAATCTAAGGCAGGGTTGGTTGACTTCAAGAGGGATATTGATCTGCATTGGAGGATGGGGTTACTGGAAGTGATTCCCTAGACACTCGAAGCTGTGCCAGAAGGTGAAGGCACTTAGATCCGCATTTATGAAATCCCAGCACATGCGTGGCTAGAATCAGTTATCCTGGACTTAGGCAACTATTTTAGCAAGGCTACCCAAATCGACACAGGAATTAGGTTCGGAATTTTTCAGGTATATGCCAAGGTTAAAGTCCAACTTCGGCCGAATGTTGATATGTCCAAGGTTCTTGAGCTAGAGGTCGTGGGTCACATCTTCCAAATCTCTGTTGAGATAGAGAAGACTTCATCTATTGGTAAGACCCCCACCCAACTTGAGGAATCCACTAAGGAAAGGGATGAGAAGAATTTCTGCAACAATCATCAGGATAAGTGCCTGGTAAATGTTTGTCAATATGTTGCTAAGGAGGTAACGACCATCCCGGTGGTTTCACCACACTCCATTCTTTTACCAAATGAGGACAAGCCCCTATAAGATTGTGTTAATGACCCTGTTGTTTACTCTTACCCCCTTTGATGGCCTTAGAAGAGCCCATTACTCGCCATTCGATCAGCCCGTCAGTGCATAAGGGGAGATTCTCTCCTATCCAGAATGAAAGGACAACTACATACGGAGGCCTAACCATTTCTGAAATTACCCCATCTCAGTCTCCCATTGGAACTAGACAAGGGGCTGGTGGGGGAGGGCATTCTACTGATGAGGAGGGCAGGGCCCTGATTAATAATCAAGCATTGCCAGCTTAACTGATCCCCTGATTGAGGAGGGCAGGGCCCTTTCTAACTCCTAACCTCAACCTATGGGAAGGGAAATTTCTCCCCGCTAGCAAATGGGAGACCTTCCACGAGCTCTACCCAGTAGCGACCCTGATGATATCTCCCAAACCACTTCAAGACAGGATTCAGAAATTCATATGCTCCAGCCTTAGGATAACAGGCGGGAGAGAGTGATAGATGGGAGGTCTATCTGGAATCTAAGGATTTTCATATCAGAAGGGAATTCTCCTTGCACAACTCCTGAGAGGGTTAAGGAGGTGGACAACTGCATTATTTTAAACAGATTGCAGGAAGACTGGAGCATGACTATGGAGGACAGCAGGACCCCACCTGATACAGGGCAAGGTCTGTCGCAAGGATCTTCAGGCAATCTGGAGCTGCAGTTCGACTTATCCCCTTACTTCTTAAAGGGTGCCCAAACCACACCTAGGGGAAATGTAGAGCAGGAGCTCATATCGCCACATACTGCGGGGCTGGAAAGTTACTCAGTTGGATTAACAAAGGTGGAGGATCAGATCCAGAATCTAGATACAGAGCGGTCACCTGGGAATTCTAGGGAGCGGGACAAGCATCAGAAGAACAGCAGCCAGCGGCATGTAACACCCCAAAAATCGGAGGTCGGGTAGAAACCCAACTCCCGAGTTCCAAAACATCACTTATGCAACATAGATGATGATAAATGCATGTTGTCTGTAGTATGACATTAAACAAGATTGAGACTAAGCCAAAACAACATATCATACTCCAGAGATAGTTAAATTAGCAAGCGGAAGACTGATAAATACATAAAATATATAATTGATTGTAAGTCTCCAGAGTGTGAACATGTTATCAAGTTAATTAAATACATGTATACTCCAAAAATGGAAAGAAAATAATATACATGAGTGCTCCAAAAATATAAAATGACAAGTGTCAAGGCGTCTAATCAACCTCCCTGTAATCCCGTCGATCGAAACACGGAGGAGAAGTCCTCCTCATCATCATACAAGTCCAGCTCCGCTCCACAAGCAGTGCCAGCATCTGAAACTAAAATAGGGACTGGTGGGTGTCTGGAAACACCGTCCCGTAACGTGGGAGTGAGTGATCAACTCAGTGGAATAATAGAGTAAAAATTAGCATGTTATCAAATCAATCACGCGTTAATAGTAAAGCAAACAATCAAACATTCCTATATACTATTGTTAATGCATGCATGAAATGACATGATGGATGCCCTCACCGACATTCTCCCTCATGCGGCACCATCTGTGTCTGCTGCATGCTTTCTTCCCGCCGTGCTCCACATCTTCCAGGCACATGCAATGCGATATGAATAATGATTACCGAGTTGTTATTAGTCCTTTTTATAAAGTAGGATTGGAAAATTAGGGTACCTTGCTTATATCAATCCCAACACAGATCCTATCTAGGGTCGTCACTCCTAGTAATCTCATACGATGTTATATTTGAAGGTCGCTGCAAGGGCTGTCAGGGTTGTTGCTCGCACTCGTTGCACCACTCCCCCATCACCTTATCAAAACAGGCCTACTTGTACTCTTATCGCTACGGAAGAGTCGTCTCTTTCCGTAGACTCAGAATATGCTCGAGGTCACTACAAAGGGCTGTCAGGGCTGTTACTCGCACTCGTTGCACCGCTCCCCCATTACCTTATCAGTGTAGGCCGACAACAAGAATATAGTGTCCCATACCACCATAATCTACTCACGAGTCTGGGTGCTCAGTGGTCACTACGGGAAGGTTTGTGGCCCCAGTGTAGGCCGACAGCTCGACCACGGTGTCCCATACCACCATGCTCGGCTCATGAGTCTTTATGGATCAAGGTACCATGGTTAACAGGATTTTCAATGGTAAGTTCAGTACCCTAGGTTCAAGCAGTTATGACTCATATAGGGTAAACATATAATGGTCAGTCGAGTTACTTGATGAGTCCGACTAGCGCGAGCGCACGTTGAACCAACCGACATGAAGTGTATAAGCACTTCGTGTGGCCTAACCACTGTTGATGACTCTAGTACGACTCGGGTTCGTCATACATATCCTTTGTGACGAATAGAATCTAACCACGAATTCTAAACTAGTACCAACTGCCTGGACTAAAGTATAGCCCCAAACACTTGCAATCTAAATCAGAAATCATATGAGAGAGACAGAATTGAAATACAAGAAATACCAGCATGTTATCGGCATGTTATAACATACATCATAAGCAGTTAAGCATACACGAGTATTTCACACATAAGGTAATCAATTCAAATAAAAGCATGGAGGAATTCATGAACATCATCAAATTAGTTGAGAATCCAATCTCAACGCTAATCTATAACACCATTTACTCAATACTTAATAATACATAGATTTATATAAACACTTAGTCTACACAACTCCAACGTACCTAACGTATGTTGATTTCAACATATAATATGACAAATCCTTATATCAAGGAGATGTCTAATACACGACAGTCATGTTCTTACATTCAATATATATGGCAGGCATAAATCACATTGATTTAGGCATTTCAACAAACACTTATTCTACACACATTAGTTCACGTAGCATATATCGGCCAATATGTGCGTTAGGGTGAATCTCTTCGCCAAACAGATCATACACGCATTTCTAATATCATAATACGACAAATAGCCATGGTAATTATTTCAGTAAAATACAGACGTATACCGTATTTTCTATAAATGCCTATAATACCCTAAATCTCATATTTACCATACATTTATGAAATAGAAAACGGACAACATGTTGTACATGTCAAACGGCGTTGCCGTCGATAATCTACTATTAAACGACATTGAAAGCTTTGAAATCAGTCAATCTAAGCATCTAAAATCCTCACCTTTTGCCCTAGACGTGTATCGTTTCAAACGGAACGTATACGTTGAATCGAAAGAATTCTAAAACAACTAGTAGTTAGGGTTTTTCTTACCTAGGAGTGCGTTGGAATCACTGGGAAAGTAATTGGAGTGCAGTGCTTTGACATGTGCAAAAGCTGCAGCAAGTGGCGGGAATTCTCTCCCACTACTCTCTCACAATCTCTCGCTTTATCTCTCTTTCAATCTAGGATTTCTAGTAAATTCAAATGAGAGAGGTATGTGAGGGTTTAAGGCCCTTATATAGCCTAAATTCTAACCTAAATAGACTTGTGAACAAAGTATACTTAAGTTATAACCAAATCGGGGTTGTTCCGATCCAAAAGAGCATTTCGAGAGGTCCCCTGGTCGAACGCAATCGGATTTAAGCTCATGGTTACTGGATGTTGCTCACACCCAGTTTTCAGTCCGGCAGAGTTCATAGATCGCATGTGGCGGTCCAGTTTCAGTTCAGCGGTTATCGTACCTAAATCAGGTCTATAAGTCTCATGATATGAAAGAGAAATTTTTCCTGATCCGAGGGTGTAATTTGGCTGAATTCTGACGGTCAGAACGCTTAATAATAATGCGCTAAGTCACGTACCAGATTTGGATTAAAATTTTTAAATCTAACCCTTTTCTCACTCTCTTCACTCTAGGCTCAATGAAATAGCCTCTGAACATCGGTTGAGCTTGATTTTTGAAATGATTGTCAAGTCCAGCTAAGCGGTCAAAACAGTCTAAGATTGTAGGTATCGGACTTTCGACGCGCGGTCTAGATCCAATACAAAGCTTCAGAGAGTTTCTGAGAGCAAACGGGTTTAGAGTTTGATCTTAGATTTCAGGGTATTGTAGTGTCATTGGTTCTACAAGTTTTGGATCTTGCAGAACGTATTTAAAGTGATCAGAGACAATTTCACAGCTAATCTAGCGTAGCGCTAGCTAATTCTCGTTAAATTCTAAAGAATTTGGTTCTACATGATTTCTTTGGCTTTGGAATTGGGTTCTGAGAGGTTACTAAGGTGTTATGGTTGGCCCATTGCCTAAGGACGTCTAATCCCAGGTTGGCAAAAAACTGAGGTGTTACACGACATCTCATCAGTAAGATTAGAGCAAAATGGAGGAATAGAAAGAGCTACAAAAATAAGGGTAATGCAGACACAGGGGATTGGTATGGTAGATTGAGGAGACTCAAGCGAAGGGTTGTGAACACGGGGTGTGTAACTGATGGATAACATCCTTGTGTGGAACACCCGTGGAGTGGGGAATGCCCCCATAATTAGAACAATTTCAAGAATCATTAGGGAGCATAATCCTTGGATCGTGGCCATCCTCGAACCCATGCTTAG
Organism: Magnolia kwangsiensis; assembly: GCA_037074715.1. Lineage (NCBI taxonomy): Eukaryota > Viridiplantae > Streptophyta > Magnoliopsida > Magnoliales > Magnoliaceae > Magnolia > Magnolia kwangsiensis. The sequence goes on along the minus strand of CM073573.1, from coordinate 158,095,687 downwards.
TAATGATAGGAGGGTTTAGATTGGCCTCAAACTGGGTTTCCACTCGTCCTACTCTAACGTTGAGGCAGGAGAAAAGGTTTGAGTTTTTTTTTTTCAAAACCTCCCTCATCATTTCAGTTTTTGGGATCTCTAATTAAATGCTTTCATTGCTGATTTCCAGTCCCAATATTCGGTGTCCTATCAGGCTTTCCATTATATATGCTAGTTGTAACAGGTTCAGGAGAAGGACTTCATGGCAGGACATGGCCTCCATCTCCAGCGTCACCATGGACCCATGGGCCATTTGCAGGGACTTCAACACAGGTTGCAGTGTTTTGGAGAGAAGGGGTAGAAGAAATCTAGATCTTCTTAGCTCCAGAGAATTTGTTGATGCCATCAATGCTGCTGCTCTGTAGGATGGGGGATTCGCTGGTAGTCGTTTTACATGGAGTAACAACCAACAGGGTGCTGCTAGAGTCTGAGCGAGACTCGATAGGGCTCTTATAAATGTTTACTGGGTAACCTTCTTCCAGCGGTTTCGAGTTTGTCACCTTCATAGAGCAAGCTCTGACCATGCTCCTCTTCTTCTATCCTTTCCTAGGGATCCCTTGGGTAAGGTCATACCGTTTCATTTCTAGAGAATGTGGACGCTTCATGAAACTTTCTTGCTGGTAATACACAAAGCTTGGGATGGGCAAGCTGCCATCAACCCCATTATAAATGTCTAGTTCAAAATGAAAAAGGTTAAACAAATTCTGCAGCTTTGGAACAAGGAATCCTTTAGTAATATTCACAAGCGGGTTAAAGTTGCGGAGCTCACTCTTAAACTAACCGAGCAACAAATGTAAAACTCTCCTGATGAGGACCTCCACAGACAGCTTTTAGAGGATAAAGCTCACCTTTCACGCAGCCTCCCTGGAACGAACTAAGAGAACAGAAATCACAGCCATCAAATCTGCCCAAGGAGCGCTCATTTCTGATCCCAATCTGATCAAGCTGGGAGTGATGGCTTTCTTTGAAGCTGCCTTCACCTCTAAGGGGCGCTCCTCTCATGAGGGCCTAATCCATCTCATCCTTGACTGTGTTTCATCTATCGACAATCAAAGCCTGATGATCAGCCCGTCCATGCAAGAGGTTCAAAGTGTTGTTTCATCCATATCCTCGGATGGGCCCCCCGGCCCTGATGGATTTTCGGGGAGTTTATTTAAGGTATGCTAGAGCATCATGGGGAAGACCTTAATAAAGCAGTGGTTCACCTCTTCCAAGGAGGGAGCATTCCAAGAGCTTTCACCTCTTCCCTTATTTGTCTAATTCTTAAAATTACCAACCCTGTCTCCTTTTCTGATTTTCGACCCATTAGCCTGTGTAATTGCATATACAAGATCATGGCGAAGATCATCGCCTCTAGGCTGAATCTACTGTTCCCCTCGCTCATTTTCCCGGAGTAAGCGGCTTTTGTGCATTGTCCTTGCCCAAGAGATGTTCAGGGATATCAATAGGAAGACCTGAGGGGGTAATGTGGTTCTGAAGCTAGATTTAGAGAAAGCATATGATCGATTGGAGGGGAGCTTCCTTAAGCAAGTTCTTAAAAAGTTTAACTTCTATGACCCTTGGATTGAGATGGTTGAAAAATGTTGGGCAAACTGCTGGTTCTCGGTCCTAGTTAATGGGAAGGTGACTCCTAAGTCTTTTCATATTGGTGGCTGAGGTTCTCAGCCGAGGTTTCAAAGTGTTGATTTCCAGAGGGGCTTGTAAGCCTTTTCAAACTCAAGCATGGTTGCCCGGTTATGTCCCATTTACTATTTGTAGATGACACTCTTTTGTTCCTAAATGACGGTTTAACTTCCTTGGGAGCTATGAAGGTGTTCCTTGAAGAATTTTAGTCAATCTCAGGCCAGCAGGTAAACCTGGGTAAAAGCTCCTTCCTGGCTTCTGGTAGTTTCACAGCAGCTAGAATTAGGAGGATGAAAAATTGTTTGGGCATTAAGATTGCTTCCTCTAATCTTACTTATCTGGGTGTCCCCATTTCTAGAGGCAGGGTCAACCGGCTGATCTTTCGGCCCTTGGTTAGCAAAATTGAAGCTCGAATTAGCAGATGGATGACCAGATTCTTGTCCCACGCTAGGAGGGCCATCCTCATTCATCATTTTTTGTGTAGCATCCCCGTTCATACGTTAACTGCCTCTAACGTTCTAGCCAGTATCCTTGACTCGCTTCAAAGGAGCATTTCTTCCTTCTTCTGGGGATGGGCCGACGGGTTTAAAAAGATGCATTGGGTTAATTAGAAGAGGATTGCTATTCCTAAGACAGAAGGTGGGTAAGGGATTCTCCTGCTTAAGGATATCATGAAGACGTTCTGGATCAAGCTTGCTTGGGCCGTCCGATTTGGAGCAGAGAACAGTCGGTGGGTGGATTTGATGAAGGCCAAACATCAAAGAGACCTGGTCCCTTAACCCTTGGTCTAGCCACGGCCTCTGCTTGTTCTCCGATGTGGAAATCTGTCAGGGAATGCCTCCCCCTGGTTGATTGGATTACGCAGTGCAAGATCGAGTAGGGTAATGGTAGTCTTTGGCGGGAAAACTAGTCCAATCTTGGCCCACTCCATCTTCTATAGTCTAACCCCATCCCCGAGAGGCTGTGAGGTATGCAAGTTAGGGAATTTCTGGGCCCTTATGGCCCCCTCCCTTCGTCAGCCTCTCTTCTCCCTCAAGAGGTAATTGACCACATTTTCCAAGGCGGTTTTTGCATGTTAGAGCTCCCCGACTCGCACATCTGGCCCTTGGATCTGTCAGGTTCTTTCTCTATCAGGTCCACTTGGGGTGTGATCCACCCCTCTAGGCCTGGAAGGGCTGGACCCGTTGGGTTGACATTCAATGATGCCTCTAAAAATCTCTTGCTTGTGTAGAGAGTCCTCTTAGATGTTGTCCCTTTGGACTCCAGAGTGCAAGACAAAGGAGTTCCTTTGATCTCCAAATGCGTTTGTTGTTCTCCGTCTGCCTCTACCGCCTCTTCGACGGAATCTCTAAACCACCTGTTCATTTATAGCACTCTTGCTAAAGCTGTATGGAATCGATCACTTTGGAGCCATGCTCGACATTTCAATTGGGGCCAACCCCATAGTGGAAACAAGGTTCTATGCGTGGTGGAGTGCCTACACGGCTTCGGGCAAGACGTCGATTGTGCAGGACCTTCTTCCCCTGTTCATCATATGGGAAACTTGGAAGGTAAGGAACAATACAAAATTTGAGGGAAAGGCGGCCCTCCCTTCAGATGTTATTTGCAGAGTTGTTGGTTGGCTAAAATCAATCAGCCGGGCATATTCAACTTGGCCCTATCATTCATTTGCTGAATGTAAGGTGATAAAATCTTTGGGTATTGTCCTTCTTTCCCCATTTAAGAAGGCCCCAGTTTTGGTTAAATGGATCCACCATATGGGGGATTATTTCAAGCTCAATGTCGATGGGTCTCGTAGGGGAAACTCATGCAGATCAGGGGGTGGAGGTATTTGCAGAGGGTGGAAGGTAAATTTCAGTTCACTTTTGTTATCGGGTACGACGTCAGCTCTAACAACATTACTGAACTTAAAGCCATTTGGGAGGGTTTGATGTTGTGTTGGCAGAAGGGTATTTTCAAGGTTCAGGTTGAATCGGACTCAATGCTCATTGTGGACCTGCTGAATAGTAACAGCCATGCATGTGCGAGGTGGAGCTACTGGCTGGAACGCATTCACACTTTATGTAGGGGTGCCCATATCTCTTTCTCCCACATTTTCAGGGAAGCGAATGCTACGGCGGATGGCCTGGCTAAACTAGTGAGTTCCACTTAGGCCCATTGGGTTTTCTCTATAGTCATTGATCTCCCTCGCCCCATGCGGGGTTCAATCCTCCTTGATAAAACTGGACTCGGGTCCATCCGTCAGGCATAGTCATGGGGAATGGAGGAGTAAGTAGTGATCTGCTTTTGGTGTTTCCTTTTCTTTGTGCATCACTTTCTTTGTTTAGTGGCCCGAATCCTTTTTATTGGGGCCTACCTCTTTGGTTGTAAATCCGGTTTTGTCTATAATATATCGATGGGATAATCCCATCTTTTCCTCTTAAAAAAAAAATATACCACAAGGTGGGCCATCATACAAGGGAAAGAGAGAGAGAGAGAGAGAGAGAGAGAGAGAGAGAGAGAGAGAGAGAGAGAGAGAGAGAGAGAATCGTGTGGTGGAGAGGAAGGGCTCCGTCACTATGAGCCCTCCCTAGGTGGGCCATGTAATTACAATACATACATCAAGTGGGTCCCAATACATATGGGCTCATTGATCAAAATCAACGACGGAGATCCCTTTTCCATGAGAGGGGTAGGAAGTGGGCCACACTTGGCTCTCCTCTCCTTGAAAATGGCTTGGAAAGTTGCTGTTCACACCCCAAGTATATGGTTGTGATATAGTAATAAACTCGGTAAGACTGAGGTCGATTCCCAAGAGACTGAAACTTGTATGTAGTTTGAAAATAAGTAGAACTAGAACTAGAACTAGACTAAGATGAAATCTAAATCGAATGAAATTGAGGGAATAATGGTAAAATATTAATCTAAAACTTAAGGAATTCAAAGGTAGGAAATATGGGATTCAGAGGATCCACTTGTAGAGATCAGAGAGATCTTATGCTTGATTCAAGAACTCAACTAGACTCAGAGTCCCATCTTCATCAAGTTGGAAGATATATCAAGAAAATAAAATTTGAACTTCTTTTGATCTAGTTTTCAAAAGATAAGACCAATGCAAATTAGAATGAATTTCATCACAAAACCATGCCCATGAGATAAAGTAAACAACAGAATTAAACTAATCTACAGCTAACTAGAGAGGTGTATGAATATTAGGAAGAGTTCCGTCATCCAACTATATCCAAGGGGCGATGGTGAACAACAGGGCTTCTTAATTTCATAATCAAAATAATGAAAAAGAATACTCAAAGTTATCACAAATCTATTGTAATTTGAGTCACAACAAACCATTAAAAACTAAAGGCGTTCCTTATAATCAAACTAGAATCAATATCAGTTCAGTCTAAACATAAATCAAAGCCATAGAAAACCCCCCATCACGGCACAAGCTTCACCTCCTAACCCTAGCTAAGAGGCTTAGCCTGACATAGTCATGCTAAAAACTCTTAAAAGAAAAGAAATAAATAACGAAGAAGAAAAGGAAGAAGAAAAACTTCAGATGAAAAAGCCGGCCCACGTCCTCGCCTCCATGGCGACCCAGATGGTGCTGCACGTCCCATAGATTGAATGTCCCTCTCTCTCTCTCTCTGTCACGCCCCAAACTCGAAAACCGGGCTCACAAAATTTTCGATCACCGAATCCGGCGCCGACAGCCTCCGTAGAACCCCATTATCGGCTCCTAGCTCCCATTTTTCAGGTTCTGATCCTGGGATGCTACGAAGAGGATTTTCAACGTCAGTTTATTTCGTAATAAGCATAACCAAAGGCATAACCCACAAACAACAACCAAGAACTCCATTACATTTTCACTATGATCAAAAACTTTACAAGTACAATGAGCATAAAGGGAAATACAATGGTAAAGAATAAAAACTCTAAAATAATCTGCAACGTGCTCCTGCCTCAACGCTGCTGCGCCCCAACGTCACCTGCACGCAACGGTCGTGCATAAGCTTATAGAAAGCTTAGAGGGTGGTGAAAGTGTGTGCGTAAGGTAGTAATATGATCATACAATATCAGAGTGATGCGGAATATGCAGATGGATCCATAATATCATGAGCCGTACCAAGGCTATACGACGCAAGACATAAATGGTATGGCCATCCCAAGGCCATGCAATGTGTAAGGCAACTCAAGCATACAGATCCTCATCTATGTCCACACATCAATACAACTCAAATATGGGATATCATCAGGGTCTAGTACACTCTAAACCAGATTGCCGCCACATCGCACGCAATAAGATAAGTGGAAGAGACCTCACTATCCGTCTGCCAATATCGGGCGCGACTCGTCGATAGCGGACCCATTTCTCGAGCTGGTCAAACTCAGCCTAGCATTGCCCCCTACTCTCGGGCGGGTAAGGCCGCACCCCCTTCCAACCGACCACAACACAGTGGAGAGCGCGACCGTCTGGTAATCGGTACTCAATGCTCATTTACCCACTCGGTCTAGATGTTGGAGCAACATCTTGGTACCATAAGGGTTTAAGGACTTTCACTCAGGGATATCTATAGCACCCCATGTAGAACGAGATTTCTGATATCCAATCCTATCAACTATGATCTGTCTGTGGAGACTACGGCCCCCATGTCGCTAGGGCGTACAGTAATCATATCACACGATGCGAAATGCATAAATCACGCTATCCAGTCATGCGACAAATCCTGCACACATTGTGTGCTCATGTAGGGCAACACCGCCTATTCGGGAGCCCATAAACAACCTGCTCGAAGGCATATGCTATGATCAGTCACCTCTCATATCAAACATACATATGATGCGTATGATCATGAGTCATGGAACTATACTAAACATGGTATAATGAAATGGACTATCCTTACAATGCTGAGGGGCCTGGACGGCCTATACACAATAAGTACGGGCCTAATAATGGGCCCTAAGGAGAGTCATAATGTGGACATCCAACCAGCATTACACTCACAATGTGGACGTCAAACCAACATTGCTCCCATGGCACGATCGTCGTGAACATCGTTACATACTCTGTGTTGGGGTCACGCATTGCAATGGACCTTAGGTACATTCCATTGGGCCTTAAATATATCAAATGGGCCACATTCAATGGACCTTATATGCATCAAGTGGGCCTTACGTTTATCAAATGGGCCGCATTACTGGGCTTCACCAATGGGCCATAGGTACATTGCAATGGATCACAATCCAGGAGGGGCCTCAGAGTATATCAATATGGGCCTAATCACATGGGCCCGATGCATATCAGATGGACCTAAACTCATAGGCCTTATTTAAGTCAGATGGGCCTAAACCCATAGGCCTTAATACATCAAATGAGCCTGATCCCATGGGCTTTAAAATACATCAAATGGGCCTAATCCCATGGGCCTTGGAACACATCAAATGGGTCCAATCCCATGGGCCTTGGGATATATCAAATGGGCCTAGTCCCATAGACCTTAAATAAATCAAATGGGCCTAACTCCTAGGCTTTAAATAAATCAAATAGGCCTAAGCCATAGGCCTTTTACAATCAAATGGGCCTAACCCCTAGGCTTTAAATAAATCAAATGGGCCTAACCCATAGGCCTTTACAAATCAAATGGGCCTAACCCCTAGGCTTTAAATAAATCAAATGGGCCTAACCCATAGGCCTTTGCAAATCAAATGGGCCTAACCCATACATAGGTGGCCCACCCAAACTTTAACTCATGCCTTAAATGATATTTCCAAATGGGTGGACGGTCTGGATGCATCTCATGCATCATGGCGGGGTCCACTGAGTTTGGACAGTGCACAGCATCATCGTGAGCCCCAGCACCACCGTCCAGCGGACGGATTAAATACAAACATCATGGTGAACTTCCACCGTCCGCTTGGACGGTGGATATAAAGCACATACATCATTGTGGTTCCCATGTGGGGCCCACACTAATATTTGAATGCCATCCAAACTGTTCGTAAGGTCACTCGGACCTGGATGAAGGGTAAATACAAATTCCAACTTGATCTGAAACTTCTGTGGGCCCAAAAAGAATTTCGAGGGCAGCCACTAAATCCCCCACTATTTCCTAGGTTGTGGGCCACTTAAGCTTTGGATCGAGCTAAAATTTGGAGGGGGCCCACCTGAGGAGGGGACCCACCTCATGAACGGCGTGGATCAAACATATACATCATGGTGGGGCCCACGGCAGCAGCCGTGGGACTGGACGCCTGCCCGCTCCAAACGCTGCATGCTGCTGCGTGCAGCAGCGTCGCTGACAGAGAGAGAGAGAGAGAGAGAGCAGAGGCTCTGCCTCTTTCAAAAATCGGGGAAAACTCGTTTTCCGGTGGTTTTTCGCACGTGGAGCCCGCTTCACAAAAATTCACCTCGTCCATTGCGTTCAGTGGCTCGCAACAGCCGAAATGAGTCTGAAGTTTGAGATTTTTGGGTGTGAGGATACACCAAGATGGGTCCTACTAGCTTTGAATGGTAAGGAATACAATTTCATATGATATGGCCCACCTGATTAACAGATCAACCTCATTTTTCGGCTCAACGCCTAAAATGAGTTGGAAAAAGGGATGAACGGCATGGATTTGAACAAATACATCAAGGTGGGCTATAAGGACAGCCCTTCCCTTTTCTTTCTCTTTTTTCTTCTTTTTTTTTTTTTTTTTTTTTTTTTACTTAGGCAGGGACGTCCAGCGTCTCAGACGCTGGACGGTTGGGTCTTTTTTTTTAAAAAAAAACATTGTGGTGGGCCTTATTTAGGTGGGCCACCACTGATGGATGGTGTGGGTGCAACATATAAGGTGGACCCCACTTAAAGTAAGCTTTGGACAAAAATAAATACTTCAAGGTGGGGTCCATTCAAGTGGGCCACACAAACACAAACAATGACATAAAATAAAATAAAAAGAAATGAGAAGGGAGAGAGAGATGGAAAGTGGGACACGCTTGTGATGGAGGGACCCCGACATTATGAGCCCTCCCTTACAATGAATCATACATCAAGTGGGCCCTAAAGTATGTGGGACCATCGAAATCTAAAAGCAACGGTGGAGATCCTTTCCCCACCAACATGGACAGTCTAGATGACCTTCCTATTGTAATAAAATAAACATCATAATGAGGTCTATGGAGAATGGCCCCATCATGGATGATCATGATGATCGAAGTGGTCCATCGGCCACAACTTAGGGTCCCAAGTGAGATCCAAACCATTGATCGGTTGGCCTCACTTGGCCCATCTCAAAAACATGAAAAACTAGTATGATCAAGCATCCACCGTTCGATCTTCTTGCTCCTATGGGCTCCTTAGCTCCTTAGCTTGGATTTCAATGGAGGAGATGGGGAATGGAAGGTTAGGATGGGGAGATCATGGGGTAGGGAAGGTGGGCCACACTTAAAATTTTACGAGTGCTTGGAGAGCTCTCATACGTATGGAGCTTGGGATATTTTTGAGTTTGAAATGAGAAAGAGAAAGAGAGAGTTGTAAAGGGAGAGAGAGAGAGAGAGAGAGAGAGAGAGAGAGAGAGAGAGAGAGAGAGAGAGAGAGAGTGATGGATGGATGAAGTGATGGATGTGGTGGTGATGGGTGTGTAAGACCTTTTTTGACTTTTGAGGCCTTTTGTGTAAGAGAGGTATGGGCTTGGAAGACTTTTGTGGCTTGCTTGGGAAAGGGTGAAAGTGATGTGTACTTGACATGTGATGGCTTGATGGATTGATTGATTGATGGGATTGATGTGACACATCGTAGAGATTCCCTTGGATTTCGCAACGCGCAGCGTTTTCTTCGCACCGAACGTCTGCCTACAGCTCTTGACCAGGGTATCGCCTCGGCGTGCGAGTCGCAGCATTGGAACCGCAGCGACGGCGCGGTTGCTAGGGTACATGTCTCGGGTTGAGTCGACTCAGGTTGACAGCATACGAATCAGGGTCGTACGTAAGCATCGGTTAAGGGTCAAAGGTTGTCAAAATTTAACCGGTAAGACAGCGGAAGTCTACGGGTCGGTACGATCTAAGATACGGGTCTCACACTCTCCCTCTCCCCTTTTCTAGACACCAGGAGGTGTTGAAATCGGTGCTTGTGCGTAGCCAAAGGCGGTGGAGAGCTCTTTACGCAACCAGCGTGGGTAAGAACACAAAACAGTTTGTGTTTGAATGAGTTTTGGGATGGCTGACCGTCCCAAACTCCCGTTTTAGCTCCTTGGTTGGGGTAAAGACCCACTTATGATGATTTTGGATGGTTTGGATAAAAAATTAGACCGTGATCAAGATCACGGAATGCCCCACAATTCTAAGATTTCACAGATGTGCATATCCTGCGAAATTTATTACGCTGATGTGTTCGGTGGGCTCTACAGTGATGTTTTCTGATAAATCTATCTTGTTCATTGGATTCCTAACAAAAACCAGTCGGAAAGGAGTGGTTTTGGTCGAGTTTTGGTGCAGTCCAATGTATCAACCCAACTTGTCGTCCATCTTGCGTTTTCTTACAATCCACGTGTGTACATTTGTATGAGGCTAAAAGTCCACCTAGGCGCTGTTCATCCCCCCCCCCCCCCCCCCCCCCAATGGACACAATGGAGGTCCAGATCGCTAATATGGGTGATGAGTGGGGCCCACTATCAAAACCCATCTGACCAACGTCTGTTCGCTGGACATTGGTGCGAGGAGATGGCAGGTCAAATACGTTTGACCAGACCAGTTAGTCCGGTGCGGCGCAGACGCGTGTACATATGGTACACGCTCTACACGTGTGGGGTCCACTGTGATGTACATGTGGAATCCATTCTATCCATCCGCTTTATCATATCATTTAAGGGGTTAAGATAAAATTTGAAGCACATCCAAATATTAGGCGGGCCCTAAATCGAGAATTTATGGGCTGATCTGACCATTGGGCCACTTTCATAATGATCTAATAGCTGAAATTTGATTTGTATGGTTAATTTATGGTCCTCAGGCCATATATAAAGTTTTAAGCCGAACGGATGGTGAGAACCTATAAGCTCGCATTCTGGATGATTTTCAGGCCTCTTTAATGTGAACGGCTGGATTTGTTCAGATTTCTAGTGTTTAAATCCTTTGATTTTGGTCCCCTGGGGTCCGTCTCTTGCCTTGGTGACTTTAGAGCATTAAATTCATGCTTTTAGCACCCTTTTGCAGTCCAAGCTCCTAAATTCAGCTCGCAGCACAAACACGATTAAAATAAGGCATTTAAACAGTATTATGTTTGTAAAAGGGTCTAATATGCAATATTTAACCCTCAATAGTTGCTTCTCTTAGTTCTTGGGGAATGGGTGGAGAATTAGAGAGAGAGAGGGTGGTTGTAAGAGAGAAGTGATGGGTGAGTGATGGATGTACTTGACTTGAGAGTTAACTTAGGTGGGTTTCTTGTCTTGGGGAGAAATAAAGCATGGGCTAGGGATGAGATGTGTACTTGACTTGACTTTATTGATTTATGTGATGGATTGTAGAGATTCTCTCAGGATTTACAAATGCACGGCGTTTCTTCTAGATAAATGCGAGCCCACATCTCCTGGCTTGGGCATCGCATCGGTGCGCTAGACACGACATTAGAACCATGACTGCGGTACGATCATAATTATCACGCTCCAAACTCAAAAACTGGGCTCACGAAATTTTCGATCGTCGAATCTGACGCCAACAGCCTCCGTAGAACTTCATTCTCGGCTCCTATCTCCCATTCGCCAGGTTCCAATCCTGGGATGCTACGAGGAGGATTTTCAACGTCAGTTTGATTCATAATAAGCATAACCAAAGGCATAGCCCACAAACAACAACCAAGAATTTCATTACATTTCCACTATGATAAAAAACTTTACAAGTACAATGAGCATGAAGGAAAAATACAATGGTAAAGAACAAAAACTCCAAAATGATCTTCAAAGTGCTCCTGCCTCAACGCCGCTGTGCCCCAACGTCACCTACACGCAACGGTCGTGCATAAGCTTATAGAAAGCTTAGAGGGTGGTGAAAGTGTGTGTGCAAAGTAGTAATATGAACATACAATATCAAAGTGATGCGGAATATACTGATGGATCTATGAATACCGTTAGCCTACCAAGGCTCTGCGATGCAAAGCATGAATGTTGTCGGCCATACCAGGGTTATGCGATGCAAGATGCAAGTCAAGCATACAATCCTCATATAAGTCCACATATCAATACAACTCAAATCTCGGATATCAACGGGGTCTAATACACTCTAAACCAGATTACCACCTCATCGCGCGCAATAAGGTAAGTGGAAGAGACCTCACTATCCGTCTGCCAATATCGGGCTCGACTCGTCGATAGCGGACCCATTCCTCGAGCTGGTCAGACTCAGCCTAGCATTACCCCTACACTCGGGCGGGTAAGGTCTCACCCCCTTTCAACCGACCACGACACAGTGGAGAGCACAGCCATCTGGTAATTGACACTCAACGCTCATCTACCCACTCGGTCTAGACGTTGGAGCAACCTCTTGGTACCATAAGGGTTTAGAGACTTTCATCCAGGGATATCTATAGCACCCCATGTAGAATGAGATTTTCGATATCCAATCCTACCAACCACGATCTGTCTGTGGAGGCTACGGTCCCGATGTCATTAAGGCGTACAACAACCATGTCACACAATGCGAAATGCATGAATCACACTATCCAATCATGCAGCAAATCCTGCGCGTATCACACGCTCATGCAGGGCAACATCGCCTAATCGGGGTCCCATAAACAATCTGCCCGAAGGCATACGCTATGATTAGTCACTTCTCATATCAAGCATACATATGATGCGTATGATCATGAGTCATGAAACTATACTAAACATGTTATAATGAGATGAACTATCCTTATAATGCAGATGGGCCCGGATGGCCTATACACAATAAGTACGGGCCTAATAATGAGTCCTAAGGAGAGTCGTAATGTGGACATCCAACCAGCATTACACTCGCAATGTAGACGTCAAACCAACATTGCTCCCAAGGCACGATCATCGTAAACATCGTTACATAATCTGTGTTGGGATCACACATTACAATGGACCTTAGGTACATCCCATTGGGCCTTAAATGCATCCAATGGGCCATTTTATATGGGCCTTTTATTCGTCAAATCGGCCACATAAATGGACCACACCAATGGGCCTTACGTGCATTGCAATGGGTCATAACCCGTGGGCCTTAGATTGTATCAAATAGGCCTAATCTTATGGGTCTTATATGTAACAAATGGGCCACACCAATTGGGCCCCATATGTACATCAAATGGGCCTCAACCCATAGGCCCTAGTACATCTCAAAGGGCCTTAACCCATGGGCCCCTAAATCATCAAATGGGCCTAATCCCATGGGCCTTAGAATACATCAAATGGTCTGATTCCATGGACCTTAGAATACATTAAATGGGCCTCAACCCATGGGCCTTACATCCACATCAAAGTGGGCCCCAATGAACTACTACAACTACATTAAGATGGGCCTCAAAACAAGCCAAGGTGGGGTTCACTTGGACTATGATTTGGCTCATCTAAGCCTCAATTTATGATCTTTTAAAATGGATAGATGGTTTGAATTTAGCACATGTATCACGGTGGGGGGTCCACATGAGCTAACGATCTAACTCATTCTTTAGCTCATGTGTGAGCTTTTAAAATGGGTGGATGCATCATGGTGGGTCCACAAAAGCCCACCATCAGGTATATTACATAATATAATATATATGTATAGAGTATATACAATAATATATATATATATATATATATATATATATATATATATATATATATATATATACACACACACACACATACATACATATATATATATATATATATGTATGTATGTGTGTGTGTGTGTATATATATATATATATATATATATATATATTCACACATGCACAACCCCACATGTACCCACACGCACCCACACGTACACACACACCCAGTGGGCTCCACCGTCCACTGGACGGTGGAAATGAAACACATATATCACGGTGGGTACCACCGTCCGCCTGGACGGTGGATGTAGAACACATACATCACTGTGGGTCTCATGTGGGGCCCACCATAGCATATATTTTCCATCCAACCTGTTGACAAGGTCACACGGACCTGAATGAAAGGAAAACACAAATTTCATCTTGATCCAAAACTTTTGTGGCCCACCAAAAGAGTTTCAATGGCAAAGGTTCAATCCCACTGTTTCGTGTGGTGTGGGCCACCTGAGTTTTGAATTTAGTTGAAACTTGGAGGGGGCCTGCTTCAGAGACGGGCCCGCCATATGAACGACGTGGATAAGACATATACAAAATGGTGGGGCCCACGGCAGGGGCTGTGGGACGCTGCCATCTACCCGCTCCAAGCACGCTGCAGCATGCTGCTGCAGTTGTCAGGGGCAGCAGGCGCTGCCCCCTTATGTGTATTTAAATTTTTTTTTAAAGCATTAATCCTGTGATTTTTCACAGGTAGGGCCCACCATCAGAAAATCCAACCCGTCCATTACGTTCTGCGGCTCAAGGCCGTCCCAATGAGTTTAATATCCGATGTTTTTTCGACGAATAAAAATGCCAGGGTGTCTTTCAATGGTTGAATCTACTATTTTACAGGCTATGGCCCGCCTGAAGATCGGATGGACCTCGTTTTTCAGCTCAACGCCTCAAATGAGCTTGGGAACGGAATAGACGGCGTGGATTGAATACATTCATCAAGGTGGGGCCTATGCGAGTGGACCACCCCAAAGGCTTGGAATCAAGCTAGTATTTGTGTTTTATCCAGCCCACGTCCAGCGTCCCTAGACGCTGGACGTTTCACATAACTACATTGGAGGTGGGCCCTACTTATGGTGGGCCACCTCATGGGGGATAATGCAGGTACAATACATTTAAGGTGGGCCCACTTAAGGATAGCTTGGATAAAGTAAATACTTCATGGTGGGGTCCATTCAAGTGGGCCACATGGCCAAATCATCAAACAAAAATATATATAAAAAAAAAAGAAAAGAAGAGAGAGAGAGAGAGAGAGAGAGAGAGAGAGATAGATAGAGAGTGGGATACGATTATGATGGAGGGTCCCCGGCACTATGGGCCCTCCCTTCCATGATCTACAACATAAATCATTGCATATGGGCCCACCTAATCAAGAATCAATGGTGGAGATCCATTCTCCACGAAAATAAACGGTCTAGATGACCTTATTTACAAGCTAGGAAAGGTAAACATCATGATGATCAAAGTGAGTGATCGGCCACAACTTAGGGTTCCAAATGAGATCCAAACCATTAATCGGTTGGCCTCACTCGGCCCATCTTAAAAACATGAAAAAAATACTATTATCTAGCACCCACCGTTCGATCTTCTTGCTCCTAGGGGTTCCTAAGCACCTTAGCTTTGATTTCAATGGATGGGATGAGGTTTGGATGGTTGAGATGGGAGATGAAGGAGTAGGAAAGGTGGGCCTCACTTGGAGTTTGAAAGACTTGGAGAATTCTCATACGTGGGATTTTTTTGTTGCTTGAGAAAACGAGATGAGAAATGAGAAAGAGAGAGAGAGTTGTAAGGAGATGTGAGGTGATGGGGTGATGGAGTGATGGATGGGAGAGAGATGGGTGTGTAAGGCTTTGTTGACTTTGGTGGCCTTTTGTGTAAGAAAGGCATGGGCTTGTAAGACCTTTTTGACTTTTGTGGTTGCTTGGGTATGGGTGAAAGGTGATGTGTACTTGACATGTACTTGACATGTGATGTGATGAGATTGATTGATGGGATTGATGTGACACCTCATAGAGATTTTCTTGAATTTCACAACACGTGACGTTTTCCTCCCACCGAACGCTGACCCATCTCTCCTGACCAGGGCATCACCTCGGCGCGCGAGTCACGGTATCAGAACCGCAGTGACGGCGCGGTCGCTATGGTAATGGTCTTAGGTTGAGTCGACTCGGGTTGACGGCATACGAATCCGGGTCATGCACAAATATCGATTAAGGGTCGAAAGTTGTCGAAATTTGATCGGTAAGACCGCGAAAGTCTACGGAACGGTACGGACTAAGATACGGGTCTTACAATAATAGTATAAGTCTTGGGTTGAGTTGACTCAGATATACAAGATGTGACTTAGGGTCACGTACAAATATTGCCTACAGGTCACGGGTTGTCAGAATTCGATGGGAAGGATCGCGGGTGTCTAAGGAACAGTACGGTCTAGAATACGGGCCTTACATATTTTATTTGTATTCTTTTCATCAGCTTCATCTTCTATGATTGTAACACCCCGTATTTCAGGGATTGATTATAATTCGATTCTCCATATTTTGGGTGTCACTTTTCGTAGGGGTACACGCTTTGCAAAAGCGTGTTTCATTCATACAGTTACTTGATTATCATAACCATTCATAAGAGTTAATCTAAGTGGTGTGTATCATCATGATTATAAGTGTAAATGAATAAAATCTAAAATGTACAACCATATAACATCATGTCACAGAGTCTACCCCAACTGGGGACTCAATATACATATCCAAAAGAATTGTAAAATATATGACCCTACTCAAAATAACAAAAAATAAGGTCTCCAAAGCTTGGATGCGCTGAGATACAACTGGTCAACCATATAATAGAAATATGAGAACTCCTCATCGAGGTACACGTACTCCTCTACGTAGGCATCCTCCTCTTGGGTACCTGCATCGATGAGTTCATCTGATTGGTGTTTTTAAAACACTATCCCAAGTGGGAGTGAGTGATTAACTCATTTCTATTATTATCTAAAGTTAATTCATATGTTATTAAACATATGCGAGCATACAATGATAGCAACACAAAACAAACAATTCCTATGATTAGTTCTTTAAATGCATGAATGACATGAAATGTAAATGCATGGCCCGAGATCAACCACGATAGTAACTTTCAACATCAACGCTACTGCTAGTGAGGATGTCAACATATACGCAATGATTAGCTTGCAACATAACCCCACAATGTGATGGTATGCATGATTAGCCAGGTATTTATTATTTTCATGTCAAACAGTCGGTTGGTGAAGCTGGGATACCACCATCGTCGGGTTTTTATTCGAATCGTGTGGCTCATTGCGATAATAGGTGACTTCTCACTAATCATTTTGATAGTAGGGCTCGTTGTCTAAAGACATTCACAATTAAGGCAAAGGTCGTTACCTAAGTTCTAAATGTGGCAAATGCACACTATTCAATTCATTGAAAACATGGTATGATTGTGGCATTCATCGGTGTACAGTGGTCACTACGGGGAGGCTTATCACCTAATATTTTACCAACATAGAGGGATTGTCACCTAATATTTTACTAATGTGATAGGCATATCACCTAGCATAGGCTGACAACTAAGACACGATGTCCCATACTATCATACCTGACCCTCAAGTCTTGTCAGATCGTAACGCACTAATAATTATGAAACCTCATTCATTGGTGATAGGGTATCCCATATTCTTTAATGTATCATACAATCACTACACATAAAGGCGATGGAGCCAGACATTAGACTAATTTGATTGACCAAGGGAAACCCTAGACAAACTAGCATTAAGTGCAAAGCATCCCATATAGTTTTGACTACTTCCGATCACCCATGTTCCACCGAGGTTAGCCACATTAGCCGGGAATGGCCAACTATGATGGTCATCCCTTGCTCCAACGATTGCTAAGGCTTAATCTCAGTCCTTAATAGTTTAATTCATATAAAGTACATAGATAATGATGTAACATTATACTAGTATCAACAAGTATATCAAGCTTAGATCAATATAAAGCAATACGTGCTAAGGCACGTTAATATGAATTCGCACGTGACCATAGCAAATTTACAACACAAGTGTATGAAACACGCCCAAAACAAGATATACACTAAACACTATTTGGTGTCAAGGATTATCATCATAAATCGTACACAAACTCCAATGAGAAAAAATAAATTATAACAAGTATGCATTTCATTATATATGTTAACTACTTATACTATCAATAACATAATTACCAGGATAAAGCATTTAAAGCTATATTAACATATAAATTTCTACTAAATCAAAGAGGAATCATGGTCCATCACCCTCAAGGGTTGATAAAAAGAAACTTAAGAGAATAAGCCACATCTTAGGAGGATTTCTACCAATTTATGGCACTTCTAGGGTTAGTGTTTACAGAAAACCACCGGTACCTATTCAGATGGCAGCGTTATTATGAGATTCATAAGATTTATCCTAAGAATCCTTAGATTAGGAAGTGTAACTCAATCCTTACGATAATCGACAAAAGGCTTTGACAGAGGATTTGAAAGTTGATAGGGCTTCAATTGAAGGGAAGAAGGTAAGATACTGCACCACCTTCTTAATCCACCACCTTTTCTCTCTCTCTCTCTCTCTCTCTCTCTCTCTCTCTCTCTCTCTCTTCTTTTTCTTCTTCTTCTTCTCCTCTTCTTTTTTCTCTCCTAAGACATGAAATTCATATGGGAGCAAATTGTTGCCCTAAAATTCCCTTTTATAGCAATAGAAATAGTGCAAACGGCCTTAGTGGCCAAGGATTTGGTATACTAACCCTATGGGAGGTTAATTCCCACTTTAAGGGCCGATAGGAAGGTGCATGGGTGGATCTAAGCCATTAAATAAGTGACTTTAGTAGGGATCTACATAAGGGTGCGATCGCTTCGACATTTGTATGCGTAAATCAATGGTTGAGATCCTATTTCAGTTCAACAATCATCGATGGTTGATTAGGGTCATAATTATATAGATACGTACAAGTTATTATCCTAAATTGGTGTCCTAAGTTTGATCGTGATCTAATGGTCCGAAAGCCACAACTTGGGGGCAAGAGTGAAAGAGGACATTTAACTTAAGGGCCTGTTTGATTTTTGGGCTCAATTGTAATTACCATGTAAAGGGTAATAATTATTTACCTAAGTAATTACCACATATTTTACAGTGCAAATGTGTCAACTTATTTTTTTAACATTTAAATCGAGAAATTTACAAAATCAATGTGGGGCCCATCATGATGTATGTGACTTATCCACACTGCTCATTTGTTATGCCAACTGAATTTAATGCATGAACAAAAACAAATGAGGCAGATCCAAAGCTCAAGTGGACCACACCATAAGAAACAACGGGAATCAAACGCCTACCATTAAAAACTTCTTAATGCCCTTAAAAGTTTTGGATCAAGCTGATATTTGTGTTTTCCCCTTATCCATGTATGTGTGACCCTATTAACGAGTTAGACGATGAAAAAACCTTAATGTGGGCCCAGTGAAGGAAATAACTTTCAACAGTGGATGAATTAAGGCCACCTTTTCTTTTTGTTTAGGCCATTTGAGTATTGGATTTGCCTCATTTTTCGGCTCATGCCCCAAAATGTTCTAATAAAATAAATGGATAGTGCAGATAAATCATATACATTACGGTGGGGTCCACAAATTTAAGTCAACACTTTTGTATTGATTTTAGATGTGAAATTATTCTCACATATTCAATACTAAGATTTATATGTATTATGGAAAATCAAATAGACCCTAAGTTCATGTGAATCATTATGGGTAGTGCTCCAAGCACTCGGCTTACGAGTTCAAGTTGAGCAATTCTACATGCAATCTCAGCTCAAGATTTACGATAGACATCAAGCCCGACGAGATGAATGTCTTCCTATAGTTTCGAGTTTAGTAGATCACGAACAAGCGATTTAGAGCTAGTTCGGGTATTAGGGGTATTTCTAGAATGAGTTAAACTACAAAACTACTCGTTGATGATAATTAGTATTTGTATTAGCTAGGTTCACAATGACACCCATTTGCGATTAGCGAAAATGAGTATTGGCTCTTAATCTCCCTAAGTCCACTAGTCTTGGGGTAATTAGGGCATTCTGTTGAGACCGTAGAGTCTTCTAATAGTACTACTTGTGGACGTACTTGGGTTTAGTACAAAATTTTACAGGATGTTACAATGATGTCATTTCTCATGTTGCGTAATTGCCTATGCTAGATTGTAGCAGAGCAGCATGCGAACCACAAGAGCAATGACAACTGATATAATCCACCATCAACTCTCCTTTCGTAAATATCAACACCCCTATTACAATATTTAATCAATTATTTAAAAAAATTTAAGCCGTCTTCGTCAAACTTTTTCAATGATATGAGACTCTTCCATTGATCCAGTAAATGACACACACCTGAAACTACACGTGTGGTATTGTTAAACATAGTGGTTTTGACATCTCCAGTACCTATAATGTTATAAGTGTTATCATCACCAATATAAATTATGTTGCAATCACATAAAAAATATGTATAAAAACAATTCCTATTTGCTATCATAAAAAGAAAATTGCATGAATCTAAAATCCATTGATGGTTTAAGTTCTTTTGTGAAGCCACAAACGACAACGTTTCTCTATCCTTAATGAATTACTTGTCTCATATGGTTTTTCTTAAGAACCTTTTGATATGATCCTTAATCATGCAAGTTAGGCTTGAAATTTTCATAATTTTTTTCTAAGTTTACAATTCTTGTACAAGTAATTAACCATTCTTTTTGCAATTCCAAACTTTTCTATTTTGTATTATTTTGACTTGGATCATATCTAATCTTTCATGCCGGTACCTCTCTCAGTAGATCTTTCTTTAACCACCATGACATTACTGGAAGATTCCTCATATCCTTTTGTACGAAACTCATTGGTAAGTATCACAGATACAATTGACTCCATATTGAAATCTAAATTACTACTGAGATTCATAAGCACACCATCCTATGAATCTAGAATAAAGTAAAATAGAAGTGTATTATTATTATTATTATTATTATCATCATCATCATCATCTTTTCTCTCATCACCTGTAATTAATATACTAGTTAGGATATTAAACTTATTCAAGTATTCTTGAAAATAGGACTTTGTTAGAATTTTCGGAACGTAATGGAAAATAAATGGTTTTTAAAATTAAATTTAGATTTTATAATTTTATGCATCCTTATTCAAATATCTTCAGATTTTTAGAAAAGAAAATTTATATCCTATGACTAAAATTATCTGATTGATGTCATTGATGAACCATTGGTTTTTCGATGTTGTTCCTTCAACTAGAAGGTGTTTCTCTGACCTATATTAAATAAATGATAGGATGAGGGTCACATGTCAACCCTTGGAGTAAGGCTAAGGAAAACACAAGTGTCATTCACATTAATGGATCTCATATGTGTGGAGCATGTTATGGATGGAAAGAGATATTCAAATCTCTCTCTCTCTCTCTCTCTCTCTCTCTCTCTCTCTCTCTCAATTTTTTTCTCCATTTTTTGCACTCTTGGTAGGTGACGCCTAATGGGGAATGTGTAAGGCTATCTCTTTCTTTAGTCTATAACGCATACTGGGATACGATCTATATATAATGAAGAATTAATATTTCAAGAATTAATACATCGATTGTATTACTTTTCCACTTTACAGTCTTTCATATGCTCTACTATATTAGAAGTTTGTGACACACCTTGTCCCATTTATCTAAATTGATCAAATCCTTTCATTGTCATGGCCATCTACCATTGAACCAATGCCCATACAAATTAAGTGGTGGGCAACACAATATCTAAATAATCTTATTATCATTAAGAGTAATCAAAATTATTTTAATGGTTAAAGAAAAATATAACGATTAAAAATATTTGTAAAACCTTTTAAATTTTTTAAGTCATAGAATTAAGTGAAAAAACTATTTGATGAACTAATTCTAATATTTAAGTTATAAATAAGTTCTTAAAAAAATCAGTGAATCACTTATTGAACTTTACAACAATAATGTATAGAGGAATAAAGAGTCACAATGGTCATCTCATGAAAGTTCATAGAGTTCTCTAATGGTAATAATTTTCATTGTTTATCATGCATAGTCCAACCATGGTACATGGCTATACTACCCAAATTAATCTAATCATTTCATTATTATGGCCATTCATCATTGAACCAATAATCACATAGATCAAGTGGTGTAATACACCAAATGATATATAGTATAAGATCATTATGAAGTGGAATCAAAATTATTTTAACGATTAAAAGTAAAGTTTAATGGTTGAAAATATTTGTAAAATCTTTTAAAATCTTTTGAATGCCATGCCCATAGAAAAAGAGACTTGATGAACATTTGATTTGTAAGATCTAAGCCAACTTCTTAAGTAATTGGTAAATCCCTTGTTGGCCCATATGAATTTCAACAAAAATTGATAGATGCACTCTTCTACGCTTACTTTTGTTAGCTATATGATGACCTCATAAAGTAAGCTAAAGAACACATAATTAAGATCTTAATTCTTCACACATACTCTGGTCTAAGAATTTATTGAAATTTTATATATTCTCAAGTTGATCTTAGTCTAGGCATGATAAGACTCCTTATTTAGAGACCTGACCTCAATCCACTAATATTGTAAGTGCCCAATAGATCTAATTAACCGAAGAACCTCTACTCATGGCACACTCATACTCATATGTGGGGTAGAGTAAAGCCACATTAATTCATCGTTGTGCCTGTGGTCAGAGACCTTCCATCATTGTCATTAATCCACTCCCACCAGATGACCAAATGCAAGGTAATAACCACATATGTGTCTTTTAACTTACTATGTGGTCATGGAATAATATGGTATTGAGATCCATAGCACCCCATAACTTTCTTTTGTTCAGTGACTGTTGTTTCCACTCTCAAGTTCGTAAAGACAACTAGATGAATCCCTCTCTTTTGATCTATGTTTATGTACATTTAGGATACTTTTACGTATTAACTATGACATAATCATATGTCCATCATGATCCATGGTCATGATCATTAATATCACTGGATATCATCCATGTTAAATAGAAAAGATTTACTTTGTTTTTCAGAGTATAACTCTAAGTCTCTAACAGATCCTTCTTTCATCTTTAAGTTATATAGCTACTATCGGAGAAAAGACTTGTTTGAGATTAATATATATTTGTATAGTTTCCGCAATTAATCCAACAAATATTTAGTATGATTGATAACACACAATATTGAACAAAATCAAATCATCCAGTGTAAGAAGAAGTCCGCCATGATAACTAGTTTTTTTTTTTCGTTTCTTTCTTCTTAAAAAACCCCATCTTTCATCTTTATGACCTTCTTTTCTTTATCTTGGATTACAATTGCATAGTATTCCTTAATGAATACTATTTGTTTTTTCTAATTTTTACAATGCGTAATTGGATCCAACAAACTTTGACACTACAAATTTGGTAGAATTTGATCCAGTCATTTAAAACAATATTGCAACACGAACACTACTACTAATATTTTACTAAAAGGCTTCTCAATTTTTGGCTTTAAAACTACTTATTGTAGAAGAACACCTATCCATAATCCATGCAAGCAAAGAAAAACTACAAAAAGTTAAAAAAAAAAAAAAAAAAGCCAAGTTAAAACTCAAAATGTAAAAGGAAAATAAGAGATAAGAGGCATAAAGATTTATGTGGTTCACTAATATGCCTATATTATAGAGCTTTAATCTTCATTAAAATAAGATAAATAAAGAGCACAAATCTTATTTATTTCTCACACTCTTCCACCATATGCAAAATATCTCACCAAGGAAGACTACTAGAAAAATCACCTCTCTACATGTGTCCCCTTAAAGAGACATCACCCTCCATAGAGAAAACTTTCTTAAAGTCTAAGAAATTAGGTGTAATCATTCAAATGTATACATAAGATATGAGAGATGTTTGCTTTTTAAGAAGCGCTTATACATCTTATTCACATACAACCACCACTGTAAAAACTACGTCAAGTTGGAATAATTACATGTATTTGGGTCTAGTCGGGTGCGTTGGGTCATGTTAAGTTTTAGTTGGTTTACGGTCGAGTATAAAGGAATTGGTTGGGTTTGGGTATTTTGGGTTGGGAATTAAGTTAGATTGGGTTATGAATTGGGTCCTCTTGGGTTTGGGCTCAAGTTGACCCTAAACCCGGCTGAACTCGCCCAACTTACACCCCTAGTAGTTGCATGTGTATATGTTTTAACATGAGGGATGATACTTTTAGATAATTCTATCTTTCACATAGAGAGGTCTTTATACATAATGTACATTTATTAAACCCTAATGAAAGAAAATAAACTTTCTCAAATCCACCAAAAAATTCAAGGAATAAAATCAGGTTTTTAACGAGTTTTTTTGACCACTGATTGAGTCACTTTCCTCATCAGATCGGTAACCACACAAATGTCTTACTCTATCCATTAACTTGCATATTCTATAATGAATTTGCTTTCACCAACATATTTTCTATTTTGAAAATCAAAGAGTAGAGTAGGGTTTTTTTACAATGGTTATAGATGAAATTTTTGTTGGAGAAACGACTATGTGGAAGCACCTTAATCTGGATTGAAACAAATAAGGGAACACAAAAAAAAATAATTCAAGCAACCACACAGAAAACACATGATTTTTTACGTGAAAAATCATTGTGGGAAAAAAGGTATGGCACAAAGTGATGAACAATCTATTATCCAGAGAAGATTACAGGAATGGAGAGAACTTACATTAAAAAAATAATCCTAGCTCTCTCCTTTTGGAGGCTTTCAAAATACCAAAAACCAACCCCAAATCATAACTCTCTCAATCCAAACATAACTAACCCTAAAAGTCAATCTTTCAAGAGGAAAATGTCAAAAATGCCCTCATAAGGGCCCAGTGACACTTGTGCCTTGTTAGCATGTAAAACATGGGTCATATAAGCTCATAAAAGTGAATAAACCTATAATGATTTTGAGGTCACAATTTTAACAATTTTCATGCAACTAGTTGCATATGGGCTACTCATGGTGTGTGAATGACATCTAACCTATCTAGCATCGTTGCCCGACCATCAAAATGGGAAACTCTAAAATAAGGTTGATCTAATCATCATGTGTGTAATGTTATATAAAAAGAATGAACAACCACCCAAGAAACCTTTAAATTCACACAATTGTCTAAATTGTTTATAGATTTTTTGATAGGTAAGCTAGGGTGATCAAATCAGAGACCTCAATGTCCAAACAAATTCTATCTACTAAATGAGCATCAGGCTCGAACCTTTGTTGGTCCACTTGATTATTCGGTCAGCTTGATAAGGCGGAGTGTGTTAAAATATTTGGTTGAATTAAATAGACTATTAAAAATCGAGAACCAAAAAAGAAAATAAAACTTGAGAAAGATGACTTTATTGAATTGATTCGAGACGTGACGTGAGTCACTCGACTTGAAATTGAATTTATTTCCCTTGGACAGTGTCCTAAGTGCAATAAGTTTCTAGAGCAATCGACCTCCAAGATACAATGACTATGATCCGATCCCAACGGTGAACTCATTGTACGCGAGCTCAAACCACTTACAGTTTAATCCAAAAGTACTGAGTTGACTCAGCAAAATTCTTAAACCAAAACTAGAAGAACAAAGAGAGTTTTTAGAAGATGAGAATAAAATCAATTTTTTTTTCATACTTTGAAACTGGAACGGAAGTCCTTTTATAGACTCCGAAGTGGTGCATTAAGCATCCTTTTAAAACGGTTAGGTCTGTTGGGTTTAAACCCAACAAGTGTGACTAACTGAATAGACGCATCTCTCTGGTTTAAAATGAAAAGGCACAAGTGCAAGTACACTCTCGTAAATAAAGTCCCGCAACTACACATCTCTCTAGTTTAAAATGAAAAGGCGCACGCACGTGTAGTCAATAACATAAATTAGAGCTATTAGCATATCCCCTTATAGGATCAAATTCACATGCCCCTTGAATGGGGCTCAAGCCCCAATGCAAAAGGCTTATCTTATATATAAGATATTTTTCTTTGTTAAATCCAATGTGGGACAAAACCCACAACTCAAAAGCACCAGAAATTTTAAATGTGGAAGAAAATTGAAGTATTTAAAATTTTATTTTAATATTAATTTTAAAATAAAATACAACAATCCCCTACATGTTTCAAAATAAAAGTCTTTCGGCTTAAAGCGTAATAGTTGTGCAATAGTGTTAGCATCACCATAAACTTGAACCTACATTAGAGTAAGCAAGACAGGTCTATAGGAATTAGGTGACACCATAGTCTTGAACCTGAATTTTTTTAGCGTAAATTGCAAGTACATGCTACTCACACAACTCTTCCTCTACAAGTGATTCTGCAATTCGGTGCTTTTTTATCATACACCATTACCTTAATTTCATGATTTCTCTAGAGAATTCACTTAGATTCTTATAGGAAGTGGCCTCCACTTCCATACCCATATAGGTGAATTCCATCAAGTGTATGCAGTAACTATATACACTACCAAATATATGACAATGAATTCATTCAGAGTTCTAAAAAACTCATCCTTCTACATTTTTACTCGCACTATACACCATAAAAGGGGCTCATATATCTCAGTACAATTGTCTAACTCATACTTTGTTGTTTACCTATTGAACCTATCTCATGGGATCTCCATTTATATAGGTTGAGGTGTCAACACCGGCAGCTCATATATTATGCTTAGCTTTATTCCCTTTGATGTATCATTGACTAATCTTTTAGATAATCTTTTGGTTAGAAGATCTGTCAGATTCTTTTCTGACCTCACAAAGTCAATAGATATGACTCCATCACGCAACATGTGTTTCACTATATTTTGTCTGAGTATAATATGTATATTTTTTTCATTATATATTTTACTATTTACTTTTACTATAGCTGTTTGACAATCTCAATAAATAGATACGACCGATACAGGCTTTGACCACAATGGTATATCAGCTAAGAGATTTTTAAGCTACTCGGCTTCTAATCCAACATTTTCTAAGACAATAAACTTGGATTCCATAGTTGACCGAGCGATACATGTCTGCTTGGTGGACTTTCAAGAGACTGCTCTTCCACCCAAAGTGAAGATATCCATCAGTGAATTTTGTCTCATCTGAATTAGTGATCTAGTTAGCATCACTGTATACTTTTAATACAACAGGATAACCATTATAATATAAACCATAGGCTATACTGCCATTTATATATCTCAAAATCCTAGACAAAACATTCCAATGCTCTTTTTAAGGGTTACGTGTATATCTACTTAGCTTTCCTACTGCAAAAGTTATGTCTGGTTTAATGTAGTTTGTTAGATACATGAGGTTACCAATTATTCTGAAATACTCTAATTGAGATATACTATTACCTGTATTTTTCATGAAAGTCACACTGTAATTATAAGGTATACTGACAGGTAAATAGTCAAAATAGTTAAACTTTTTTAGTAGTTTATTAATGTAATGAGATTGTGATAATACAATAACAGCATCTTTCCTAGTTATTTCAATATTTAAGATTAAAGTAGTCTTTCCTAAGCCTTTCATGTCAAATTTAGATGACAAGAATTTTTTTAATCTTAATAATTAATTTAATATTAGTTCCAAAAATAAGAATGTCATCAACATAAAGGCATATAATAATATAATCATTTAAAAAATTTTTTTATATACACATCTATCTACATCATTTATATGATAACCATTTGATTTTAAAACATCATCAAATTTTTTATGCTACTGTTTAAGCATCTGTTTTAGACCATATATTGATTTAATTAGTTTACATATTTTATTTTCTTTACTCGATGTATATCTTATGACTCTTAGGTTGCTCTATATATGTATTTCTTCTTCTAAATCTCCATTTAAGAAAGCCGTCTTAACGTTCATCTTGTGTACCACTAGTTTATATATGAAAGGTATTGTTATTAAGACCCTGATAATTATAATTCTAGTTACAGAGGAATAGATATGAAAATAATTTATTCTTTCTTTTTATTTAAAGCCTTTTACTACTATCGTAGCCTTAAATTTATCAATAGTTCTATCAGGTTTTAGTTTCTTTCTAAACACTCATTTACAATCTATTGATTTGTTTCCAGGTGATAAGTTTACAAGTTTTCAAGTGTTATTAGATATAATAGATTCTAACTCATCATTTATTGTTTCCTTTCAAAAGATTGTATTTGAAGAGTTAATCACTTCTGTATAAGTTATAAGATCATCTTCCACTAAGAAGGTGAAAAACCATCTCCTAGGTTAGTTTCTCTTCTAATTATAGTAATTTTTCTTTATTGTATCTCCTCTACTGCCTCATCGTAAGCACTTCTACTAGTACAAGTGATATCTGATCTATTAACTTCATCTATTCCTATAGATTTAGATTTCATAGAGAATATGTTCTCAAAAAACTCTGCATCCCTAGCTTTTATAATTATATTAATAAGATATAAAATATTATCCTTAGTCTTTATAACTAGAAACATATAGGCTATACACTTTTGTACGTACCCTATAAATACATAGTCGGTCGTTTTAGGGCCTAACTTTCTTTTCTTAGTTTTAAGCAATCCTACTTTAGCAAGACACCCTTACACTTTAATACATTTATAACTAGGAACATGGTTCTTCCAAAGTTCATAAGGAGTTTGTTCAAAAGATTTAGAAGAAATCCTATTTAGGATATAACAAACAGATAAAATTTCTTCTCCCTATTGATGGTCAAATATTGCATATTAGACCCAAATCATTACTTTGATTTTATGAACATAATACGGTTTAACGACCCATTTTAATCGTCTTTATGATGCAAGGTGAATTGAGGAGCTTGAACTTAAAAATGGTACTAAAATCATGGATTAAACGCTCTAAAATCACCAAGGGACGAACCCTAGGGGACCGAGATTGAAGAAAATACACGTCAGAGATTTGAGAAAATTGAGAAATTGAAGCTCAAGAGGCCTGAAAGTCGTCCAAAATATAAGATCATAGGGTTTTCACCATCCGTTCGGCTCGAAACTTTATATATGGCTCAAGGACCATAAATTAACCGTACACGTCAAATTTCAGTCGTTGGATCCCTCTGAAAGTGGCCCAACAGGCAGATCAGCTCATAAAATGCTGATCAGGGGCCCACCTGATACTTGGATATGCTTCAACTTTGGGATCAACTCTTTAATTGGTAAGATAAAGCGAATGGACGGTGTAGATTTCTCCATTGACAGTTCGATAGACCTCACCTATGAAGAAGGTGCATACCTTGCAACCACTACTAGTTGTACCGAGTCAACAACATCAGTCAGCGCACGCTGATTGACTCTTGCTCAAACACAACAAAGAGTTTTCTCTCTATTTCTCAATGGACGGATCACGTCCGTCTTCACAGAGGTTGTGGGCCACCATCATGACCCGAGAAGATGTTCCGAGTCGTCCATCTTGTAGAAGAGTTCGGACTGGTCAAAACCATGTTGCGCACGTGCGCCCAAGCATGCACATGTGCTTGCTACAACGGTCATAAGAGGACCCAATTTGTTGTGTTCAATCCATCACAACAGGTTTAACTTTGAGGGCCACACCGAACTCGGATCAATAACATACCATATTGGACCGAAATTTCGATGTCAATCCAATAGACGGAGTGGATTTCCTCACCATCAACGAATGTGAACCCCACCATCAGCCAGCGTAAGTTGCCGTGCGTACAAATGCTCTGTTTACATAATCTGGAGAGATCCGATCTTTTGGGGTGTTTAACAACCATAGACGTGACCGGATGCACAATCCAGACCGTTCAGAAGATCTAGCGGAGGGGCCATGACGCCAACCATGAAGTCAGACTCTAAGGATAGACCATCCACCATACCGAAACTCAGGCCGAACGCAAGTGATTTGCGATTTTCATTGTGTAACGTGTGTACATGTTACACACGATTTCTTTCAAACAGCAAGGTCGGTTCTCCATCGACAACTCTCCATCGTCTTCTAGACTTATAAAAGAAAGAGAAGAGAGAGAATAGAGGGAGCAGCTGGGACCGTTTGCACAAGAGAGAAAGATAGTTAGAGTTTTTCTTTCCCTTATCTTAATTTCTGTTTTGTTATGTTTAAGAGATTTTAGTTAAATCATGTTGGTGATTGGCTAAACCTCTTAGCTAGGGCTAAGAAGTGAAGCTTGTGGCGTGATTGAGATGTTTTCTTTGTTTTGATTCATGCTCGTTTGAACTCTCTTGAATTTTAATTTGATCATGAAGGAATATTTTTAGTTTTTAATGGTTTGTTGTGACTCAAATTACAATAAATATACGATAGCTTGAGATATCTTCTTTTCATGTATTGAGACTGTGAAATTAGGTAATCCCATTGTTCACCATCGTCTCATGGGCATGGTTGGGTGATGGAATCCTTCCTAATTTTTACAATTCTTTTATAATTGGTTGTGGGTTTGGTAAATTATTTTTGTTTGCCATAGTCTCTTGGGTATGGTTAGGTGATGGGATCACTTCCAAATCTTCATCACTCTTATATATTAATGATTAGATCTATGAGAAGTTTAGAGATCTGACAAATCTCTTTCCACAAATTGGATAGGATAGGACTATGATTCCAGTCGTGTCCTTGAATCAATGCAAGGTAGCTTTTCAATTGCTACAAGTGGATCCTTGACACCCTAGTTCCCACCTTTATTTTTATTAGTTTTTAATTAATCTATTCACAATTATTCCCTTCCTTTTACCTGATTTAGATTTCATCTTATCCTAGTTCTAGTTCGAGTTATTTTCAAATTACGTACAAGGTTCAGTCCCTGTGGATTCGACCTCGGTCTTACCAAGATTATTACTACACCATAATCCTATACTTGGGGTATGAATACTCCCCACATATTTGAGGGTAAGCCTGAACTGTTTAACATAGCATTCATCATCTCCTTTAGAGTTTTATTCTTACGTTCTGTTATTTTATTCTATTATGGTGTATAAGGAACTGTAGCTTCGTAAACTATTCCATTCTTTTCACATAATTCTCTAAATTGAGAAGATTTATATTTATTTCCATTATCCGTTTTAAGTCTTTTAATTTTTATATTTAACTGATTTTAACTTTAATTTTATATTTAGAAAAAATATCTAAAGATTCATCTTTGTTCCTTAACAGATAGACTCTAATGAACTTAGATTAGTTATCTACAAAAGTTATGTAATATTTTTTACCACCTCTAGGCATGTAATTTTTAAAATCACTTAGATCAATATGGATCGACTCTAATAGAATAGAAGATTGTTCTATTCGTTTAAAGGGTCGTTTTATAATGAATTTTGATTCTACACATGTTTCACATTTATCAAATTCTTCATTTGATATATTAGGTAATAAATCTAATCTTTTCATTTTCTTTAAGGACACTACATTCACATGATCTAATCTACTATACCACAGATATAAGGGTTTAATGATATAAATATAATTGGATAGCTTCTTATTATTATCATTGGATACATTTACAATGAATAAACCATCACTATAGTATCCCTTACCAACAAAAGTTCCATTCTTAGTCATTGTAAGTTTATCTGAATCAAATACTAACTTGACACCAGCTTTATTGAGGAGCGAGCCAAAGAGCAAATTTTTTCTAATGTCAGGCACATGTAGGACATCATTCATCATTAGGGTATTTCTAGAAGTGAGTTTCAGAAGTATTTTCCCTTTTCCTACAACTGGAGATGTTCTAGCGTTACTCATGAACACCTGTTTATCATCTCCTAATACATAGTAGGAGGTACACATACTACGATCCTTACACACGTGCAAAGTTACACCAGTGTCTAGCACCCACTTTAAGTTGTTTATAAGAAAGACTTCTGACACCACAACTACAACCATGTCAGACTCATTACCTATTTCTATAATATTAGCCTGCGGCTTATCTTTGTTTTCTTAAGCCTGCAGATTTTAATGTGATGCCTAGGTTTTTCATAGTTGTAGCAAATTTTTTTTCTTAAATTAATTATTTGCATTCTTTTTTTTAGCATACATTCATTTGCATAATGTCCAGGTTTGCCATAGTTAAGACATTTGTCATTTTTCTTATTATTTTTCCAACTTGATTTCACAAGATTCGCATTTGAATCTATCTCATTTCCATTTTCTTTTTGGTTCCTGTTTCTATTAGCCTCCTCTATTTGTATGTGTACGATAATATTTTTCAATGAAACACCATTCTTTTTATGTTTTATTTTATTCTTATACTCTTTTCACGATGACGGTAGTTTTTCTATTAGCTCTCCTGACAGAAACGCTTCATCCAACTTAATTCCTTATGATGATAGTTCATGTACTAGATTTTGAAAATCATGAAGATGATTTATGACAGGTTCATCATCTGTCATTTCAAAATGAAGAAAATTAGTGATTGCATGTTTCTTAGCGCCTCCACTTCTAAAATGTACTTCTTTTCTAAAGCAGTACATGTCTTTAATAGACTTGTAAAAAACATGCACATCAAATAATTCGTTGGATAAAGAGTTTATAATATAATTTTTACAATTATTTTCATTTACTACTTTGATTTGAATTGCTAGATCTATAGTAAATGATTTAGACAGAATGTATAAAACTTTAAGGGTGGTCAGTGTGAATATCAATTTCTGTTTCCACAGTTTAAAGCATTGCCCAGTGAACGGTTCGATTTTGGCTAACTCGGCAAAAATATTTACTGTTATGATAACCATGGTGTATTTAATTCAACAAATTCAATTTCAAGATTGTTAGAATATTTGGTTGAATTAAATAGACTATTAAAAATCAAGAACCAAAAAAGAAAATAAAACTTGAGAAAATGACTTTATTGAATTGAGTCGAGGTATGACATGAGTCACTCGACTTGAAACCCCTTGGACAGCATCCCAAGTGTAACAGGTTTCCAGAGTAATCGACCTCTAAGATACAACGACTATGACCCGATCATAGCGGTACACTTACTATACGTGAGCTCGAACCACTTATAGTTTAATCCGAAAGTACTGAGTTGACTCAGCAATAAACTCAGCAAAATTCTTAAAGCAGAACTAGAAGAATAGAGAGAATTTTTAGAAGATGAGAATAAAATTGATTTTTTTGTACTTTAAAACTGGAACAGAAGTCCTTTTATAGACTCCGAAGTGGTGCATTAAGCACCCTTTTAAAAAGGTTAGGTCCATTGGGTTTAAACCCAACAGGTGCGACTAATCGAATAACAAACATCTCTCTGGTTTAAAACGAAAAGGCGAGTACACTCGCAAATAAAGTCCCGCGAGTACCCATACACACACACCCACACGAGCCCGCACCCGCGCTCACATCCAACTTCTATCATCGCGTCGCACATGTGTACACGGACTTGGACTCGGACTTGGCTCAGCGCACGCATGCGCGTGGTAAAAAACATAGATTAGAGCTATTGCCCTCTCTCCCAATGACCAAAATCACATGCCCCCTGAATGAGGCTCAAGCCTCAAGGCAAAAAATCTATTTTATATATAAGATGTTTTCCTTTGTTAAATCCGATGTATGACAAAACCCATAATTCAAAGGCACCAAAAATTTCAAATGTGGAGGGAAACCGAAATATTTGAAATTTCATTTTAATATTAATTTTGTAACAAAATACAAGAGAGTGATGTTGTCGGACGACCGTATGACATACATACGCCACACACATCTAGTTATACAACATTTTTGAAGAACCAACCTCTCAAATGATAGAACTGGGGGTGTATGCAAATTAATCAGGATGGTGGTGATATAACTGTTACAAAATATCATTATAGTTAAAAAATGGTTACGTGGGGGCCAATATTTCATAATGCAATGGTTGTAAATGAGAAAAATGAGCTCCTTTTTTTCTTTTTTCTTTTTTTTGGAGAAACATGGAAAAATTGGTTTTTATTTATCAAAATGCAATAGAGAGTGATCATTGTTGCGCAGCACGCCAACAACGCAGTGGGCCGAGATCCAATCTCAGGCCTCACCCACAAACGATAAACGGAAAGAAATATAAACTAGAAACAGATCAAAGCAATCCAAACAAACCACAAGATAAGATATACATGGAAAAATCCCAAACTAGGGTAAAAAACCACGGATGCAAACTTCCACTATGAAGAAACAAAGATTACAAGGAAAAATACTAACCTCTCCCTTGGAAGAATATAGAAAACCCTTAGCCCACACCTTTAGAAATATTTTTCAATATTCCTCATCTCATGCATACCCTAGAAAAACCCTAGGAACCCCTATTTATAGTTTAGACAACTTCCCTTCCGCATCCCGGTTGCGAAAGGACTCAAATTCGCAGTTTCGCAGAACAAACTGAGTAACCTACGACCGGTCCTGGCTCCTCTACGACCGGTCCTACGCCCCTACGACCAGTCCTAGGCCCCGGGAAAAAAACAGCACAACTCGCTAGACTTTGAGTCGTACCAGGGCTCGAACCTACGACCGGTCGAGCGCCTCCCACGATCGGTCGAACACGCCCCACGACCGGTCATAGACGTCCTACGACCAATCAAAGGCGGCCCAATTTTGGCTCCACATTCTCAACAATCTCCCACTTGGAGAAACATTGCCATAAACCTTAGTCTTCTTCATCCGGAGTGCACTACCTCCCCGTCTTCAAACATGAAGACCAATCAAAGCTGAACAGAGCTTCATCTTCTCCCTTGTGACCACTTTGGTCAACATATCTGCAGGATTCTCACTTGTATGAATCTTCTCCAGAATAATCGATCCATCTTTCAGTAATGAATGTATGAAGTGATATCTGATGGCAACATGCTTGGTCCTTGAATGAAAGGCTGAATTCTTAGCCAAGTGTATTGCACTCTGACTGTCACTATACAGCTTGCAATCTACTTGCTTCTTAACCAACTCTTCCATAAAACCTTGCATCCACACCATCTTCTTGCATGCTTCTGTAGCCGCAACATATTCTGCTTTTGTCGTACTGATAGATACTATCTTCTATAACTGAGAGACCCAACTGACTGCAGCACTGCCGAGAGTAAAGACATAACCTATAGTGCTTCTTCTGCTGTCGATATCTCCTGTCAAATCTGAATCCACGTAGCCTTGCAGCTTGATTTTCGATCCACCATAACACAACCCTACATCCTTAGTACCCACAAGGTATCTGAGGATTCACTTCACAGCTTCCCAATGTTCCTTCCCGGGGTTGTTCATGAACCTGCTAACAACTCCCACTGCTTGAGCAATGTCTGGCCTCTTGCTCACCATAACATACATGAGACTCCCAATCGCTGATGCATATGGGACTTTGGCCATGTAGTCTCGTTCCTCCTGCGTCTTTGCACCTTGCTCCTTAGATAACTTGAAGTGGTTGGCTAATAGAGTGCTAACCGGCTTAACACCTCACATATTGAATCAATCAAGTACCTTGGCTATGTACTCTACCTGTGACAAAACCAGTTTCTTATTTTCCCTTTCACGCTTTATCCTCATGCCTAGGATTTTTTTTGCAGCTCCTAAATCCTTCATGGAAAATTCTCTAGACAGTTGTCTTTTGAGATCTGAGATATCCTTCATGCTTGAACCGGCCACAAGCATATCATCAACATACAGAAGAAGAATAATGTACGATGTATCAAACTTCTTCAAGTAACAACAGTGGTCTGCATGACATCTCCTAAAACCGTTTTCTGACATGAAACTATTAAACTTCTTGTACCACTGCCTCAGGGCCTGCTTCAGGCCATATAGACTTTTCTTCAGTTTGCACACCTTGTTCTCATTACCTGGTGTCATGTATCCTGTCAGCTGATGCATATATATTTCTTCTTCAAGATCCCCATAAAGAAAGGCTGTCTTAACATCTAGCTGCTCTAGATGTAAGTTCTCTGTAGCCACTATACTCAAGACCATGCGAATCGTAGACATTTTCACTACCGGTGAAAATATTTCGGTGAAATCGATACCTGCTTTCTGTTGAAAACCTTTTACAACCAGTCTCGCCTTGTACCGTTTCGACCCATCATACTCATCCTTCAGTCTGTAAACCCACTTGTTATGAAGAGCTTTCTTACCCTTAGATAAAGTGACTAGCTCCCATGTACGATTAGACTCAAGAGAGCCCATCTCCTCATCCATGGCTTGCTCCCACTTAACCCGTGTATCTGACTGTAATGCCTCTTCAAAACATTTTGGCTCATCATTATCTGTCAGCAGTAGATAATGTAAGGAGGGTGAGTATCGGACCGTGGGTCTCCTCTCCCGAGTAGACCTTCTCACAACCGGTGTCTGTGGCTCTGCCTCATGATGCTCCTGTGCATGATCATCCTGTGGCGCTGTAACACCCATGTTCGGTAACTCTTCCAACTCTACGAATTCTTTTTTTCTTCCAACTCTACGAATTCTTTTTTCTCGCCCTTATTTTCCTGCACACTATCCTTATGCATCACTTTTTCGTTGAAGACTACGTCCTTGCTTCTGATGATTTTTCTATTTTCTGCATCCCAAAACCTGTAGCCAAAATCATCCTGCCCATAGCCTATAAACGTGCACCTCCTGAACTTCGCATCCAGCTTGTTTCTGTGCTCTGCATCAATGTGAACATATGAAGTGCAACCGAACACTCTGAGATGTGTAAGGTTCACTTCTTTCCCAGTCCACGTTTCTTCTGGTAGCCCACCATCCAATGGTGCTGAGGGACTTCTATTGATAAGATATACGGCAGTATTTACAGCATCTGCCCAAAAGGTCTTGGACAACCCTGCATGTAACCTCATGCTCCTGTCGCGCTCAAGGATGGTCCTGTTAATGCGTTCAACCACACTATTCTACTGTGGTATCCCTGGAATCATTTTCTGATGTTTGATTCCACTTGCTGCACAATACTTCTCAAACCTCTTATCATAATATTCTCCCCCATTATCAGATCTGAGACACTTTACTGTTTTACCTGTCTCGTTTTTTACCATAACTTTTCACTTCTTAAACGCATCAAATACATCAGATTTATGCTTTAAACAATAAACCCACAGTTTTTTACTAGCATCATCAATAAAGGAAACAAAATAACGTAAGCCACCAAGGGATGATACCTGTGCCGGTCCCCACACGTCAGTGTGTACAAGCTCCAATAGATGTGTCTTTGGAGCGCGTCCTATCTTATGAAGCTTACCCTCTTCTGCTTGCCATATATGCAGTCCTCGCAGAATTCCAAGTTAAGAGACTTCAGCCCTGGTAGCTTCCCTTTTGACAACAACACTTTCATCCCTTTCTCACTCATGTCCCAACCTCTGATGCCATAACTGCCCATTCACTCCAGTTGATGCGACTGAGAGTGAACCATACGATCCTGAAGTCACGTACAAGGTGCCTTCCTTTTTGCCTCAAGATACCACCAAGGCACCTTTTGTGATCTTCAAGGAATCACTGGTAAATGTCGTCACATAACCAGTATCGGCCAACTACCCCACTGAGATCAGATTCCTTCTCAAACTCGTTACATGTCTGACATCCTTCAGTTTTAAAACCGTTCCGTCTTTCTGATTGACCTGAACGTCCCCCTTTCCAACAATATTGCACGGCTCATCATCACCCAGGTAGACTCTCCCAAAGTCACCTGACACATAATCATGCAAAACTTCCTTACATGAAGTGGCATGAAACGAAGCACCCGAGTCTATAAGTCATGACTCATTCCTTGTATTAAGAGACAATATCAACGCCTCTGTGTCGCTCTCCTCAGACAGATTCACTGAATCCTTCCCGCCTTGAGAGTTTCCTTCTTGTTTCTTGAGTGCCCTGCAATCACGTTTCATGTGCCCCTTCTTGCCGTAATGCCAACACCCGTCTTTATCTTTTGGTTCCTTAGACTTCTTCCTTGACTTAGAACGCCCGTGTTTATTACCTCCTCTGTTTTGCAATCTTCCTCTTCCTTTAACGTTTAGAGCATTCCCTAAATCCCCTGAAACTCCTGATGCCTTCCTTCTAGATTCTTCACTGAGAATTAGACCAGCCACATCATCAAATTTCAGCTTTGTCGACCTTGAAGAATTGCTCACAGCAATCACCAAACCATCCCAACTGTCTGGCAGACTGGATAAGATCAATAGCGCCCTAACCTCATCGTCAAAAACGATACCAACGGATTCCAACTGGCTCGTGATTGTATTGAACTCGTTTAGATGTTCAGCCACGCTCCCACCATCTGACATCTTCATGTTGAATAGCTGTTTCATAAGATGAACCTTGTTGGATGCTGAGGGTTTTTCATACATGGTGTCTAGGGCTTCCATTAATTCTTTTGTCATTTTCATTTTAGATATGTTGAAGGCGACGCTCTTAGATAAAGAGAGTCGGATCGTTCCTAAAGCCTTCCTATCCAGTAAAAACCATTCATCATCTGTCATCTTTTCTGGTTTCTTCTCTTTTCCTTTTATATGAATGTAGAGGTCCTTCTGATACAGATAATCTTCCATCTCCATCTTCCAGAAGGCAAAGTTTGAACCATCAAACTTCTCAATTCTAGTTTTTCCATCTTCCGCCATCGCTCCCAATAGAACTAAACCAATAACTCTGATACCAGTTGTTGCGCAGCACGCCAACAACGCAGTGGGCCGAGATCCAATCTCAAGCCTCACCCACAAATGATAAACGGAAGGAAATATAAACTAGAAACAGATCAAAGCAATCCAAACAAACCACAAGACAAGATATACGTGGAAAAACTCCAAACTAGGGTAAAAAATCACGGATGCAAACTTCCACTATGAAGAAACAAAGATTACAAGGCAAAATACTAACCTCTCCCTTAGAAGAATATAGAAAACCCTTAGCCCACACCTTTAGAAATATTTTTCAATATTCCTCATCTCATGCATACCCTAGAAAATCCTAGGAACCCCTATTTATAGTTTAGGCAACTTCCCTTCAACATTCCGGTTGCGAAAGGACTCAAATCCGCAGTTTCGCGGAACAAACTGCGTAACCTACGACCGGTCCTGGCTCCGCTACGACTGGTCCTAGGCCTCTACGACCAGTCCTAGGTCCCGGAAAAAAAACAGCACAACTCGCTGGACTTTGAGTCGTGCCAGGGCTCGAATCCACGACCAGTCAAGCGCCTCCTCCCCCATGACCGGTCGTAGACGTCCTATGACCGGTCGAAGGCGGCCCAATTGTAGCTCCACATTCTCAACAACCATAAGTTAGGATTTCCATTACAATGGGTATTATGATGTGTTTTAAACCTTAACTGAAGTAAAATATGAAGATCCGAGGTTTAATAAAAATATAACACTTAAACTCTCATTATTTCTTCAATAATCATTTGGGCTTGGATGTAAGTATTGTATTTATTTACTTATTAAGATATATCAAGAATGCCCTTCAAAAATAATTAAAATTTTAAAAAAAAACCTCCTTAATTTGATAAATATCATTAAATTCAGATTGTTTAGATCTAATACTTCCATAGACAGTTTTGATCTCCATATCCACATTTCTTCTGTTACGCTAGTCCAAGTCCCACATTGATAAGAAAGGTTCACATGTTATGTTTCAAGTCTAAAGGACTTATCATTATTCATATGAACATATTTTCATGCTCTTGACATGACTTGGGATCTCTATGAATGATTAACTTGTACAACATTTCAAGAAAATACATATTAGCAATGATGAGCTTAATGCAGTAGGATTTGTATTGTTATGCTAAGTTTAGCTGAACTTAGGTGTGGGACGTGTACATAAAGGTATCATGGATGTGACATGAGACTTACATCACCACAGGAAACCAAAATAAGACTAATAATATCAAATTTTCAATATTAAGTGGAAGACTGCTTTTGAGATTAGATGGGTTTTATTGTTTAATTATTATTTTTTTAGCGGTGCTTTAGTGCTCTTAGAGTACTGTAATTTGTAGTGCTACTAGTTATATTTAGGCGATTAGATGGTCCAATTCATTAATCTAGACTGTTCATTATGTCCGGTACACATTTTATGCGCAACCATTTAAACATCACATTGTTTTGACAAATATTAACCATTGGATGGACTTTATTATAGACGGTCAAGATTGTTCACAAAAATATAGGTTCGATCTACAATTTTATGCGTCTATCTGTTAGGGCCAATCATGGATTGCTTATGATTCCAAAGAATAACTTTTGTTAGGCAATCATAGCCAACCCATCCATGACTTAGAAAAGGGACGGTTAATAGAAACCATACTATCAGTGTTATTTTTTTCTATGGTAGCTCATGAAATGTGTTATGGACTTAACAGACGGTTCAGATCGATCGATTGAACCATCAAAGTATACCAATTCAACTAGGAGCACTATAACTTACAGTAGTCCGAGACCACAAGAGCATTTCTCACTATTTTATTCATCTGTGAGCTGGACTCCTCAAATTTGTCCTGCATGACTCATCCTCTGACACGTGTCACTTATGTATTGGTAACCACACCATGTAATTTGTGGATGGACCATATATGTAAAATTATAATGATCAAGCAATCACATCGATCCAAAAGATGGCTATGAAATGAATGGTTAGAAGTAAAATAATTAGCGGTCCAAATTCAAAGGGACATATCAGATACTTAATATTACTTTCAGCCGCAATTTTTGGGCCATGGTCTATCTAAAGCTGGGTCAACAAATTGGACGTCTAGATTATCATGCCACAATGGGATGTGGACGTTTGAAAAGTCAGCATCATAATTAAAAAGAAATGAAACTAAGGTTGTTTTGATTATGTCACCGAAAGATGAGCTTAGGTGGCCTAAAATGGCCAAACATAGACAGGAAAGTAGGAGGACTCAGATGTTGTCCCTTGAATAGGAAATATGAATTGACAGAAATCACAACGGTCATGTTTTACTTTTTACGGCTACCCTTTAAAGAGGGAGTGGGTTGTGTCCTACCACGGGATGGATGGATTTGGTACATGCAAGGGGTCTCTGTGGCCAACATTGATCTATGGAGTTTATCAACACCGTTCATCTAGTTTTTTAGATTATTTCAACACAAGAGATTAAAATTGAGACAGATCCAAGGGTCAAATGGACCACACCACTGGAAGCTGCAGTGACAATGATGGTCACCGTTGAAGAAATTACAGGGCCCACCGTGACGTTTATTTACCATCCAAACCGTTCGTAATGTCACACAAACTTGGATGAAGGGAAAACACAAATGTAAGATTGATATAAAACTTTTGTGGCCCATAAGTTTTTAATGGTGTTCGTTCAATCCCCACTGTGTGGTCCAGTTGAGCCTTTGATCTATTTAATTTTTGGACTCACGTCCTAAAATGATCTGAAAAAATAGATGAACGGCGTGGATAAAACCTATGTAACACAGTGGGCCCCAAGGAGCCGCTGTCAAGTCCAAGTTGGGGCAAGAGGCGCTGTGACCCATCATCTGCTTTTCCAGCACAAGTCATGAGACAAAAATTTAAGCATATCCAGAGCTAAGTACACCGCGCCAAAGGAAAAGGTGACATCCACCGTTGAAAACTTTTTAAAGCCCACTGGGATGATGTTTTTCTTATACTCTACTGTGATGATTATTTGTCATCCAACTTATTCACAAGATCAAACGGACATGAGTAAGGGAAAAAAAAAAAA
The DNA here is from genome assembly GCA_037074715.1 of Magnolia kwangsiensis. Lineage (NCBI taxonomy): Eukaryota > Viridiplantae > Streptophyta > Magnoliopsida > Magnoliales > Magnoliaceae > Magnolia > Magnolia kwangsiensis. Next base: position 158,054,530 of record CM073573.1, on the reverse strand, counting down.
ACATATATCAGTTTGATCCAAAACTTCTGTGGTCCTCGAGAAGTTTTCAACGGGATTTGTTAAATACTGACTGTTTCCTGTAGTGTGGTCAGCTTGATCCTTGGATATGCTTCAATTTTAGGATAATACCCTAAAGTGAACTGGAAAAATAGATGAATGGCATGGATGAAACATATATATATCATGGTGGCCCATGGAAAACGGTTACCATGGATATTGGTGGTGTTAAGATCACCACTCAATCCATTTCGGTTTAGGATTTTTCCTGGAGATTTTTGGTACATGGGTCGTTTACTGTGGGCCCATAATATCAACGGCTTGGATCACTGATCAATGGGCTGCACTAGTACCAACTGAAAACTCGAATAGAGAGCTCACCAAGGGTAGTCGGATGTATGTAAACTGATCATGTAGCCCCACTCTCCCATTAACGGGCGGGGATTGGGTACTGCACGTCCTGTCAGGTGCTCTGTGGGGCCCACTGATATATGAGTTTTATCCACACTGTCCATCCATTTTGAAAAATCGTTTTTTGTGATGAGCCAAAAAATGAGGCAGAGAAAATGCTCAAGTGGACCACACCACAAGAAACTGTGGGGATTGAATTCCTACCGTTTAAAAACTCTTGGAGGCCTTGGGAGGTTTTGGATCAAGCTTATATCAGTGTTTTACCTTCATTCAGGTCCATGCTACCTTAGAAATAGGTTGGATGGCAAATAAACATAGCCCTAGGCTTTAGAAAGGTTTCAACGTGAAAGTCATTGCCACCACTGCTTCCTGTGGAGTGGTCCACTCGAACCTCGGATCCGGCTCCTTTCGACACATGAACTAAAATAATCTTTTAATGGATGCACAGCTTGGATAGAACGCATACATTATGAAGATTTCTTGACCATGCCAATTCATTCATGAGTGGGCTGCACCTGAAGGTTGAGATGAACCATTGGCTTTCCTTTGATTTTGATGGTGTGGCCTGTTTGGCGAGTGGATTAGCTTAATTTTTTCTTGGACAATTTTGAAAGTGGGGCTTTGTTGGAGTTAACCACTTGTCTCTTATGCCATTTTAATTTAATTTCAAGCCTACAATAAATTTGGGTCAACTCTAGATATTAGAAATTTGAATTTAATACTATCATTAATCTATATGCTTTACATAAGCACATTTAATGAAAATAGAATGATTAAAATAATTGAAATAAGCAAAATGATCAAGCAAACATATACAAAACATAATGATTTTATGTAAAAAATGCTTGCAGAATAAAATCATGACGAAAATTTTTATTATAATCAAAAGCTTTAGAATTTACACCACTCATCTTACTTAATTAAAGCATCATTTGATTTCTCATTGTGATGCATACCTAAGAAAATTTTAGCACTTTGTAAAAATTTATTTCCAAGTCTTTACATGTATAGAGAACCTCCTTACCCCGCAAAACATTTACTCCTTGGAAAGAAAATACCTGCGTTACCAAATCTTACTTACAATTAAGCTTAAATACTTTAATTTTTACAAAATTGTGAAACTAAATTATAATTATTGGGCGAACCGACAAAACATTTGCTCTTTTGCCGTCTCTTAACTAAAAATCTCCATGTTGTGGGTCAGACAGACAATATCGTATTGATTACTCATGTAAGAATTCAAGACATGTGCACAACAATCCTCATCATATAAATGGGTCAGATGTTTGCAGAATTCAAGGCATCCGCGCAACAATCTCCACAATTTAAATGGGTAGTATGTAATTCAGACATCGGTGATTAACCCTTTACCTCAAAAGTAAGAATCTATGGAATAAGTAAGCTTTCACATGCATTGCTTTCTTTCTCGTTAAATTGTCATTTGTGCGTAACATCCTAGCCGTGCAAAAGGTGGGACGCACCATAAGATCACCTGGGTGAAAAATAGAACTTATCCACTTGTGGGCCAGACCTGCAACATTGAATCAGATGATCCAATATCCATTGATTTCGAAAGTGTTGCCCACTTGATGAATCGATCACCTTGATTTTCAGCCTAATTGATCTTTACGGTAGCCCACGTTTTGTACGGCTGGGATGTTCCACACAAATTGCAAATTAGTTGGAAAGAAAGCTCGTTAGGCCCAACGCACATTCATGGGCAACCAAGTAAACATTACGCTGATTCGACAAATATAAACCATTGATCAATGGCCTTTAAGACGGACGGCCAAGATCATTTACACAAAGCAAGTTCAATCAACAATCTGATCCTTCCATTTGTAACGAATAAGCAATGGATTGCTTATGACTCTTAAGAACCATTTCTTTTAGGCTAACATAACCATCCCATCCATGGCTTGGAAAGGGATGGCTACATAAACAAAGGTCAAATCAAGGATGTATTGGACCATCCTATAAGTGCAATTTTTTCTTGGTACCCAATAAAAAATATTTTGGAATTAATGGACCGTCCAATCAAAATGATACAATTAGGAGCACTATAATTTAGAGTTCTCCAAGAGCACTGGACTATTTCTCTTTCAAATTACACAGATGGAAAGAAACAAAATCTTTCATATTCATCAGAATTCAGAGTACATAACCAAAACAGATAGAGAGAGAGAGAGAGAGAGAGAGAGAGAGAGAGCTTTTACAATTTGAAAATCCAAACACCCCACCACCCCAACAAGCCCATACGTAAAAATCCTTCAAAAATAAACAAACCATGCAAAACCATCCATCCATGCACGTACATCTAACAACCATCTATCATATAAGGGTCCCACACTGGTGCTTTCCTACTAAAAAACCTCCTCACCACTCTCATTTCCAAAATCTCCAATGCCCCCTTTGATTTGATGCACCTTGGCGTCTTATACTGATTAACAGACGATCCCTGGGACACACAATAATCCATCAATGCATCGAACGTTCCATGTTTAACGACCCGAATCTCCAACGGCCCGATCGAATGATCATGGGTCCTTAATCTCCTGTAAACCGAGTCTAACGATTCTTCTATCGTTTCGCAACATTTTTCCATTATCGTAGAATCAAGCTCCGATTGATTGCTCCCCCCTCGCATCTTCAGCTCCCAGAACAGCACGTAATGGCCCGGTATTGATGAAGTGTCTGCATAGCTTGTGTACTCAGTCATCAGGCAATTGAGCGGCTCCAAGAGGGTTTTTGCACTGGTGACCGCACCTAGGAGATCCTCTTCATTGGTCTTATCAGCGTCGATGCTTAGGATGACGTTGCGACGGTGCACGAACTTGAATTGCGGTGCCTTGTTGTGGAAACCAGTCACCATGAGAATGTCCCCAACTCTGTATCTATAGAGGCCTGAAACAGCAGAAAAACAGAGGATTATCACATGTTCTATTCAGTGAAGGGTGGACCACTACATTTCAATGGTTAGATCTAATTATCAAAGATGATTAAAAACACTTTGTTCTTGTTTTAGATGCATTTTTTGGGCTTGATTCTATTCACTGATAGGTACAAGTAAATTATGTGAATTGGGTAAGATGATATAAGTGAATGAATGAATCTAGGCCATTCATCAAGTGGGATGACAATGCAAGAAACAGTTCTATAATCATGTGGATGGCCCACGAACAAAACAGACAACTTTGTTCTTGTTTTAGATTCATTTTTTGGGTTTGATTCTATTCACTGATAGGTACAAGTAATTTATGTGAATTGGGTAAGATAATATAAGTGCATGAATGAATCTAGGCCATTCATTAGGTGGGGTGACAATGGTAGAAACAGTTCTAAAATCTTGTGGATGGCCCACAAACAAAACAGACAGCTGAACTGAGTTTTCATTCATTTACATCTAAATAGCGGAGTTGGTCAATGACTCTACAGAGCAGTTATTACCAAAATTGGTTGATAGGTATGTCTCCTGATGAGCCCCAGTCCAACTAGTCCGATGGTTTGGGGATCTAAACCGTTGGTCTGATGGACCCCACTGTGGATGGGGGATGGCCAGAAAGTTTCCCTTATTTGGGTATTTATACGTCTTCTCGTCAATGGCATAAAAATAGATCATCAAGAAAAGAATATGGCAGAGATCCGAAAGATTTTTCTGGGTATTGCCAATAAGATTACTTTCCATTAGACCAACGGTCCGGATCACCAATATGGGCCCCATTTGCTTGGAGCGAGAATACTAGGATTCACTGCAGTACATGCTTCCATGCATAGGATGGTGAAAGTCATTTTTTGGGTGTTCAAAGAAGAGAGATGCTCCAGTGCTCTCAGATCAATATAAATTATAATGCTCTCAGTTGCATCGACGGTGGATTGGGTCAGATATCAATCCACTAGGAAAAAAAAAAAAAGTAGATAAGTTTGCAGATCAGATTCCGATTGCCGGCCATTTATCTAGTGGTGTAGTTTCAGATGAACTGGGTCCAAAAATCTATGGGTACTCACAAACAAACAGACAGTTGTGGGTCAGATTCGAGTGACTGTTCCTGTGATGGCAATGTGGGTCAGATTTCGTTGATTCAAGGTGAATATAGAGTAATATGTAAATCGATTCGAATTTGGGAGCGGGTGATCAGATTCAATGATTGAATTTTCAAGTTTCAATGGCAATGCAAATGACAGATGTGGAATGAAATTTTCACCTGTGAAAGTTGTGACGATGAGCTCGTAATAGTGACCGATCTTCACATCGACCAGGTCCACCACTTCCTCCCATTGCTGTAGCTTATGCTGTGGATGGTCTGGTTTCAATCCACTGGAATCCGAGATGCCATTGCATAAGCTATGTTGGTTTTTCGTGACAGGGAGGAATTCAAAGTAGGCCATGTTTGGGAGCAACGTGTAACATACTTCGGACGGTTTGCTCAACGGCTTGAGATTGATCCCAAAATAACACTCCGACGATGCATACATGGTGGACACAAGTGGCAGTCCCCCACCATAGAAATCAAGGGTGGGGATGTACTGGGCCATGGACCCTGTGACTATAACCTCGACGTACTTTGTTCTGCGCCACAGCCTCTTGATGATCCCTTCCCATGATCTTTTACTGCATTCAGACTCGATTGCATCTGCCAACTTAGGATTAGGCTGTTTGAGGATGTCGGCAACGGCCGTCCGGCAACTTGGGTCTGTAATCCAATCACTGACATGGCCCTCTCTTATGTTAGAGCAGAGCTCTTTCCAGTGATCCTCCAAGAACTTGATGGCCCGAAGAAAGGCGGACGCAAAAACGGCACCCACACGGAGGACTTCGTCTCGCTGGATCAATCCACACAGCAATTGGCAATACATGCTTTGCTTGCTGTCTGAGCACAGGATAGTCTCGTCGGGGCTAGTGTAGATGTTGAACTTGTTGAATGGACGGTTTCGGAAGTTGCTGCTCTTGTAGTAGCTCGTTAGGACCGGCCGCGCCATTAGGCCAGAAGGAGTGCTGATTTCTGGCTTGATAAATAGGAGATACATTCCTTTCCCTTGATCCAGGCCATCGACATATCTAAAACAGAACGAAAAAATGAGAGAGAGAGAGAGAGAGAGAGAGAGAGAGAGAGAGAGAGAGAGCAGAACGAAAAAATGAGAGAAAAAATCCAAGTACTGTTACATTCATCAGGTGAAGAAAGAAGATTTCTCACCGGTTCATCACAGGTACTAAAAGATCATATAAGAAAGTCTTTCGATTCAAATCCTCTGCAGTCGATGGCATCATCTTCGGTTGCCCACCTGATGTCCCGGAGCTACAAGAAATAGCAAAATATTGGATTGAAATCGCAATAAAAAAAAATGGTATGTGTATCAAACACTTCTCATTTTTGGTTACCTTGTGAGGAGTTCTGAAATGGGTTCGGCCGAAATGATCCGAGACGGCCCGCCGTTGGCTATTTGCTCGATGTAAGGCTTGATATCTTCATAATTCACAATGGGTACTTTCAATTTGAAGAGATCCTTATCTGTGCAACCCCCAAGGAAGGCACGAAGATAGTCAGTGTCGGAATTTCTCGTTAAGATTTCCTCCAAAACCTGTTCTTGGACTTGGTTTGCGTTCGAAGTAAGATCATCAATCAGCTTCATAGTTCCTTCTCCGTCGATAGGATCGCAATTCAGCAGCATTTTTTATTGAAGAAGAGCGGGAAATGATCCGATATGAAAGGAAATTTGCAATGCTTGAAGTATTTACAATGATTTACATTATAAAGAGGCTCGTGACAGATGGTGGAGATTGTCTGATTGCTGGTGGGCCATCTTTTCCTGTTAAGATGGTCAAAAAACAGCGTCATCTATTAAAGCAGAACAGAAGGCATAATCAGAGGACAAAAGGAGAGCTTCAGAGAAGCACCACCAACTAACTGCCTGTTGTTTGGTCTCTCTCTCTCTCTCTCTCTCAATCTCATTTAGCTGCTGATAAAAGAAGGGATGGAGAATGCTTAAATAACTGCTTTTGAAGGGGATTTGGGGAATTGATGTATTTGCAACAAAATTACAGGAAATGTGGGGGGTGTTGATGGCTGTGTGGTCCCCACAACACATGGACATGTCTGGAAGGCTGTGATTGGATGCAACTATTGTGGGGCAAACTCTACATGGGGTGATGAAGGTGCTTCAATTTTCCCCAACAGGAAACTCCAACACTCAAAGTAATGCATGATATAACAACAGCGCTCGCCAATATTGCCGCATCTCCACCGTTCATCAGGTGGGGCCCGCCGTGTATATGCTGTGGCCCAAAAATTGGGCTGGTCCAGTTACCGGGTGTGCTGATGTGAGACCGATGGTTTACAAGGACCAGCATGATTTTCAGGCCATGGCACATAAACAGTGGATCCCAACTGATAAGTTTGGATTTTGGAATGCATTTTTTATATTTCCATATTATGCTATTGTTGGGTTCATTGATCGGCGGTCGCCGGAATATAATCCCAGGCAAATGATATGAAGTCTAATGGTCCAAAATAATCCAATTTAATGTCTAAGATCCATTTACAGTTCCAACCATGCATGTGAGATGATCATATTGGAGCCTGTTCTATTCTTATTTTTGTAAATAGAGAAGAGGGAAAGGGCAAAACCTAACATTATTTTCTTTAGGCGAACTGCTCAAATGGGCCACCAGCAATCATGCTTTGTTTTAATTAATGGTGGTTTGCTACTTTTAGCAGAGGTTTTGTGTGTACACATGGAAAATGTGCATGAGAGGGCTGTAAGCTACAACACCATGACCTCACTAATTGTAGCTGTCCCATTTTTCAGCTAAAATTAGGCTTGAAAACAAAAGGGGAGTGTTTGGCTGTAATCCAAATACAATTCCATGGTGACAAGAAGCTGTCTGAAATGGATTTGGAAATTTCCATCACAAGTCATGCATTGTTTAAAAAAAAATTAAAAAATTAAAAAGAGCTGATTTTTTTTAATAATTGATTTCAAGTTTCAAATAAAAAACCTGAATTCATATACTGAGTGAATGTGTATACAGGAAAAACTATCTAACCCAATTTTATTTTTTTAAAAAAAATGTACAAGGGGAAATACATGAGAGCACCAATTACAGGATGAGAGCTCTTTGACCCAATTTTAAGGACTTGTAAATACAGTGGAATTCAAATCACAATTACACTGGAATTTAAGTAATTTGGAATCTTCTGTTGTGTTTGACAATCTATAATTGAAATCTTATAGAATCCAAAAATTGTATTTGACAACTTGGAGTTGTGTTGTTCAAAGGTTGGTGAAAATGACGCGTTCAATCCCTCTTTAACAAGTTGAAGAGGACTTGCATTGGGCAATGGCGGGCTATGATGGGTTTTTTCTTTTTGTTTTTATCAAGGTTAGGGTCGAGATCTGTTGCGCAGCACGCCAACAACACAGTGAGCCTAAAACCAATGTCAAGCCTCACCCACAAATGATAAACAAGAATAAATATAAACTAGAAACAGATCAAAGTAATCAAAACAAACCATAAGACAAGATATACGTGGAAAAACTCCAAATTAGGGTAAAAAACCATGGATGCAAACTTCCACTATGAAGAAGAACGAAGATTACAAGGCAAAATACTAACTTCTCACTTGGAAGTACAAAGAAAATTCCTTTCCCACACCTTAGAAATATTTTCTATTGCTTTTCAATTCATAGAAAAAACTCTAAGAACACCTCTATATAGTTTAGGAAACTTCCTTTTCGCACCCTTGCAAAAGGCGACACCAAAATCCACAGTCCGCATCGGATTCGAAAACGAATCTGCGTAACTATGACTGGTCGTGCAGCCTGCACGACCGGTCAAGCAAGTCCCACGACTGGTCGTGAATGGGTCATGACCGGTCGAGCACCTCGGGATCAAAAAACGATGCTCGCTGGACTTTGAGTTGAATTGGTCCATGACCGGTCGAACGGGCCCCTACGACCGGTTGAAAACGGCCCCAGATGTGGCTTCACATCTCAACAATCTCCCACTTGGATACACATCACTATAAACCTTTGTCTTCTTCATCCGGAGTGCACCACCTCCCTGCCTTCAAGCTTGAAGATCAATCAAAGCTAAACAGAGCTTCAGCTTTTCCTTTGTAACCGCTTTGGTCATCATATCCGCAAGATTTTCATTTGTATGAATCTTCTCTAGAGCAATCGATCCATCTTCCAGTAACGAATGTATGAAGTGATATCTGATGGCAATATGCTTAGTTCTTAAATAAAAGACTGAATTCTTAGCCAAGTGTATTGCACTCTAACTGTCATTGTACAGCTTGCAATCTGTTTACTTCTTACCTAACTCTTCCATGAAACCTTGCATCCACACCATCTCCTTGCACGCTTCTGTAGCTACAACATATTCTGCTTCCATCGTTCTGATAGATACTATCTTTTGTAACTGAGAGACCCAACTGACTGCAGCACTACCCAGAGTAAACACATAACCTGTAGTGTTTCTTCTACTATCGATATCTCCTGCCAAATCTGAATCCATATAACCTTGTAGCTTAATTTTCGATCCACTATAGCACAGCCTTACATCCTTAGTACCTACCAGGTATCTGAGGATCCACTTCATAGCTTCCCAATGTTCCTTCCCGGGGTTGTCATCAACCTGCTAACAACTCCCACTGCTTGAGCAATGTCTAACCCCGTGCTCACCATAGCATACATGAGACTCCTAATGGCTGACGCGTATGGGACTTTAGCCATATAGTCTCATTCCTCCTGCATCTTTGTCCCTTGCTCCTTAGATAGCTTGAAGTGGCTGTCTAATGGAGTACTAATCGGCTTAGCACCCCCCATATTGAATTGATCAAGTACCTTGGCTATGTACTTTTCCTGTGACAATACCAATTTCTTGATTTTCCTGTCACGCTTTATCATCATGCCTAGGATTTGTTTTGCAGCTCTTAAATCCTTTATGGCAAATTCTCTAGATAGTTGTCTTTTGAGATTTGAGATGTCCTTCATGCTTGAACCAGCCACAAGCATATCATCAACGTACAGAAGAAGGATGATGTACGACGTATCAAACTTCTCCAAATAACAACAATGGTCTGCATGACATCTCCTAAAACCGTTTCCCATCATAAAACTGTCGAACTTCTTATACTACTGCCTCGGGGCCTGCTTCAGGCCATATAGACTCTTCTTCAGTCTGCATACTTTGTTCTCTTTTTCTGGTGTCACGTATCCTGTCAGCTAATACATGTATATTTCTTCTTCAAGTTCCCCATGAAGAAAGGTTGTCTTAACATCTAGCTACTCTAGATATAAGTCCTCTGTAGCTACTATACTCAAGACCATATGAATCGTAGACATTTTCACCACAGGTGAAAATATTTCAGTGAAATCGATACCTGCCTTTTGTTGAAACCCTTTCACAACTAATCTAGCCTTGTACCGTTTCGAACCATCATGCTCCTTCAGTCTATAAACCCACTTGTTATGAAGAGCTTTCTTACCCTTAGGTAGAGTGATTAGTTCCCATGTACGATTAGACTCAAGAGAGTCCATCTCCTCATCCATGTCCTGCTCCCACTTAACCCGTGTATCTGACTGTAACGCCTCTTCAAAACACTTTGACTCACCATTATCTGTCAGCAGTAGATAATGTAAAGAGGGTGAGTATCGGACCGTTGGTCTCCTCTCCCAAGTAAACCTCCTCACAACCGGTGTATGCGGCTCTGCCTCATAATGTTTATGTGCATGATCATCCTGTGGCGTTGTAACACCCATGTTCGGTAACTCTTCCAACTCTACAAATTCCTTTTTCTTAGTCTTATTTTCTTTCACACTGTCCTTATGCATCACTTTTTCATTGAAGACTACGTCCTTACTTCTGATGATTTTTCTGTTTTCTGCATCCCAAAACATGTAGCCAAAATCATGCTACCAGTAACCTTTAAACATGTACCTCCTGAATTTTGAATCCAGCTTGTTTCTGTGCTATGCATTAATGTGAACATATGAAGTGCAACCGAACACTCTGAGATGTGCAAGGTTCACTTCTTTCGTAGTCCACGTTTCTTCCGGTATCCCATCATCCAATGGTGCTGAGGGACTTCTATTGATAAGATATATGGTAGTATTCACAGCATCTCCCCAAAAGGTCATGGGCAACCTTGCATGTAACCTCATGCTCCTGACGCGCTCAAGGATGGTCCTGTTAATGTGCTCAGCTACATCATTTTGTTGCGGTGTCCATGGAATCATTTTTCTGATGTTTGATTTCACTTGCTGCACAATACTCCTCAAACCTCTTATCACAATACTCTCCCTCATTATTAGATCTGAGACACTTCACTGTTTTACCTGTCTCGTTTTCTACTATAACTTTCCACTTCTTAAACACATCAAATACATCGAATTTATGCTTTAAGAAGTAAACCCATAATTTTCTACTAGCATCATCAATAAAAGAAAAAAAATAACGTAAGTCACCAAGAGATAATACCTATGCTGGTCCCCACACATTAGTGTGTACAAGCTCCAACAGATGCGTCTTTGGAGCGCGTCCTGTTTTCTTGAAGCTTACCTTCTTCTGCTTCCCATATACGCAGTCCTCACAGAATTTCAAGTCAATAGACTTCAGCCCTGGTAACTTCCCTTATGACAATAGTACTTTCATTCCTTTCTCACTCATATTTTCCAACCTCTGATGTCATAACTGCCCATTCACTCCAGTTGATGCGACTGAGAGTGAATTATACAATCATGAAATCATGTATAAAGTACCTTCCTTTTTGCCTCGAGATATTACCAATGCACATTTTGTGATCTTCTAGGAATCATTGGTAAATGTTGTCACATAACCGGTATCGGCCAACTACCCCACTAGGATCAGATTCTTTCTCAAATTTGGTACATGTCTGACATCCTTCAATTTTAAAACCGTTCCGTCTTTCTGATTGACCTGAACATCTCCCTTTCCAACGATACTGCATGGCTCATCATCATCTAGGTAAACTCTCTCGAAGTCACCTAACACATAATCACGTAAAACTTCCTTACACGAAGTGGCATGAAACGAAACACCCGAGTCTATAATCCAAGACTCATTCCTTGCATCAAGAAACAAGATCAACGCGTCTGTGTCACTCTCCTCAGATAGATTCACTAAATCTTTTCCGCCTTGAGAGCTTTCATCTTGTTTCTTAAGTGCCCTGCAATCACGTTTCATGTGTCCCTTCTTGTCGCAATGCGAACACCCGTCTTTGTCTTTCGGTCCCTTGGACTTTTTCCTTGACTTAGAACACCCGTGTTTATTGCCTCCTTTGTTCAGCGATCTTCCTCTTCCTTCAATGTTTATAGCATTCCCTGAATCCCCTGAAACTCTTGATGCCTTCTTTCTAGATTCTTTGCTGAGAATTAGACCGGCCACATTATCAAATTTCAGCTTTGTCAACCTTAAAGAATTGCTCACAGCAATCACCAAATCATTCCAACTGTCTGACAGACTGGATAAGATCAATAGTGCCCTGACCTCATCCTCAAAAACAATGTCAACGGATTCCAACTAGCTCGTGACTGTATTGAACTCGTTTAGATGTTCAGCCACGCTCCCACCATCTGACATCTTCATGTTGAATAGCTATTTCATAAGATAAACCTTATTGGACGCTGAGGGTTTTTCATATATGGTGGCTAAGGCTTCCATTAATTTTTTTGTCATTTTCATCTTAGATATGTTAAAGGCGACGCTCTTAGACAAAGAGAGTCAGATCGTTCCTAAAGCCTTCCTATCTAGTAAAAATCGTTCATCAACTGTCATCTTTTCTGGTTTCTTCTCTTTTTCTCCTAGAGAAATATAGAGGTCCTTCTGATACAAATAATCCTCCATCTGCATCTTCCAAAAGGTAAAATTTAAATCATCAAACTTCTCAATTCTAGTTTTTTCTTTTTTCCGCCATCGCTTCCAATAGAACTAAACTAATAGCTTTAATATCAGTTGTTGCACAGCACGCCAACAACGCAGTGAGCATAGATCCAATCACAGGCCTCACCCACAAACGATAAACATGAATAAATATAAACTAGAAACAGATCAAAGCAATCAAAATAAATCACAAGATAAGATATACGTGAAAAAATCCCAAACTATGGTAAAAAAACCACGGATGCAAACTTCCACTATGAAGAAGAACGAAGATTACAAGACAAAATACTAACCTCTCCCTTGAAAGTATAGAGAAAATTTCTTGCCCATACCTTAGAAATATTTCTCATTGTTTTTCAATTCATAGAAAAAATCCTAGGAACACTTATATATAGTTTAGGCAACTTCTTTTTCACGCCCTTGCGAAAGGCGACACCAAAATCCGCAGTTCGCATCGGATTTGGAAACGAATCTACGTAACTACGACTGGTCGTGCAGCCTGCATGACCGGTCGAGCGGATCCTACGACTGGTCGTGAATGAGTCATGACCGGGCGAGCACCTCGGGACCAAAAAACGATGCTCGCTGAACTTTGAGTAGAAGCGGTCCACGACCGGTCGAGCGGGCCCCTACGACCGGTCGAAGACGGCCCCAGATGTGGATCCACATCTCAATAGAGATCAAGTCGCTGGACCTAATCAACAAAAAATTGGGTCATTGAAAATTAGATTGGGGAAGGTGCAGATATGGCTATGAGAGAGAGGGAATACATTGAGGGCTTGCAACGGTCGAATGGAAAGGCGTTGGAGAGGAATCGAGAGGATTTGGTATCCAACTCTCGACTCCCAGATGCATTTGCAAAGTCACCCAAAAATTAGGATTTGGATCACACTGAAATCCAAATACACCATTTATGAGCTCCCAAACACACCTCTCTCAAATCCCTCTGATTCTATGCTACCAAACGACCCCTAAGAAAACACTAAATACAAGAGGAAATATGGAAAAACACCAACAATAAGAATACATGCATCAATAATGGGTTCCTAGTAGTGGGGCCCAGAGACCCAAAGATCCAGTTACATCAACATAGAGAAGCAGAGAGACAAACATGAGATTTTTTTTTTTTTTACTTACTAATTAGAGAGAAGCTGAGTTCATGCACCAAAACAATTTGTATAGAAAAAGTTTCATATGAGAATTAAGTATCTGAAACGTGAGATTTTTCATTAGTTATGATTTTCTCATTAATTGAACTCTCAAATCAATAACCTGAGTTCATACGCCGAGACACTGTGTATAGAGAGACCCACATGAGATTTTTCATTACTAAGTATTTTTCTCATTAATTGAACTCTTAAATCTGCAACCCAAGTTCAGACAGGGAGATGTCGTGCAAATGTATATAGAGAGGGAGACCTACATGAGAATTGAGTAGTTGAAACATGAGATTCTATCGTTAATTGAACTCTTAGAGATTTATTTTATTTTTACACACTCAGGCCGGTTGAATTTCACCACCTATGGATACTCAAACCCTTGACCGGGTGTTGAAACTCCTGAGAGTCTACCAACGAAGCAAGACTAAGGATCCATCTCTCAGAGTTCACACACCAAGATATTGTGTGTGTGAGAGAGCGTGTGTGTGTGTACTGCCCGTGTTGATTAAACACTCAAAAAAAATCAAAAACTCAAAAAATAAAAATCAATTGCCTAATTTTTTTTTTTCATTACTAAGTGCATTTTTTCCTCATTTGATCGGACTCCCAAATCAATAACATGAGCTAATACAAAGGGAGAATGAGATATAGAGAGATCCATTTGAGATTTTAGTATCAGATATCATTTACTATTTTTTCATTAATTAAATTCTCTAATCAAGAACTTGACTACATAGGGGAAGAGATCTTTGAATGTGTTCGACTACTGTTGCGTAGTTAAAATAAGCTATCTAATCAAGCAAATTGCATTATTCATGAGTAAATTGGTGAGATATTTTCAAAACCTGACATTTTCGTCATTAAAATAAACTATCTAATCAAACATTTCGAGTATACAAACCATCTGGTTGAATCCTACTCATAACTGGAGTCTGCACTAGGAATTTCCAAATAGAATCCTATGTGCATTTGCTGTGACTCTTTGATTCAATGAAGCTCATCCACCACACTTGTACACGTACGTAGATCCAACCGTTGAAATTGTGGACCTTAATTTTGATGGAGCATCTGAAATTCACAGCAACGAGACCCCAAAAATGGAGACGATGGGTCCAAATTTAATAGGTGAAACCAAATGGCGAAGTTCATTAGGTGGGTTCTATCCGTCCAAAATGGGCCTGTAATTTGAACGGTTTGGATTGCATCTGGCCCCACTAATTAATTACAATCTCTAATCAAAGTCTGGTCTGGGTTCAATTATCGGCCCACTTTTTATCTAACTGGGCCCGTCCCGTCCAAAAGTATTGATTTTGTTAGGCCTACGGCTGGCCCATTGTGGGGCCCACAGGAATAATTAGGGCTGGGCATGGGACGACTGTCCGACTCGTTCTAACCTGGCTTGATCCAAACCAACTAAACTTAGTCCAATCCGAACTCAAACCGGGTGAACTTCGGGTTACCCAGTAACTTGACTCAACTTGACCTGAAATTCAACTTGGTACTGACTCGACTCTCTCTCTCTCTCTTATATATATATATATATATATATATATATATATATATATATATATATATATATATAACTCAGATTAAATGTTTTATGGAGAGGCTGCAGTTCTTGTAAGTGCAGCTAAGTTTTGAGTTGTGATTTTGCCTGTGGATACTCAATGCATCTGACCCGACTCAGTGTCCACTCGACCCAACTTGGTACTTGTGACTGGGACGGACTCGGTCTGGATTAGTTCAGGCCAAACCCGAACTCGGAT
Organism: Magnolia kwangsiensis; assembly: GCA_037074715.1. Classification (NCBI taxonomy): domain Eukaryota; kingdom Viridiplantae; phylum Streptophyta; class Magnoliopsida; order Magnoliales; family Magnoliaceae; genus Magnolia; species Magnolia kwangsiensis. The sequence continues at coordinate 158,039,294 of CM073573.1, read as the reverse complement.
CGGGTCAAGCATACTGACTCAGTACCAAGTTGGGTCGAGTTCGAATTAGGTTTATTTCAAAACCACTCGAGTCGGGTCAGCCTAACTCGGTCCAACTCGACTCCATGCCCAACACTAGGAATAATTCAATCCATAAAACCAGATCTTCTAATCTGATCAATTTCAGGAGAACTAAACATGGGTGTCATAGATCATGTGTGTCCCCAAGGACCCAATTCTTGGATAATCAAAATCATCAGAAAAATGGCAGAGATCAAATTGACGGACACAATCACTTGCGGGAATTCTGCCTCAAAAAAGAATCCTGTTTAGAAAATTATTAGACATGAAATGAAGGACTATAATCATGTGTGCATTTTGGGGCCTACCCAGTCTTCCACAAGCAGTTTCCGTAAAAGGAATACAACATAGGTAGTGCTATTTTTAGCATATTATAATGCAATTCCTTTTAACTTCAACCCCACAACACATCATCACCTCCTACTGTAATTGAAGTATCTAAAGACCCCATCTACCAACAGATTTGATTGACTGCCACTGCACACATTGCATCCGCACAGCACAATCGCAACCGTCCAAATCATGTACCCCACTCTAGATGGGGCACAGGAAAAAAAATCAGATTGTGACGAACTTTTGGTGAATTTGGACCGTTGATTGATTTTCATTTCAACCATCCAATTTTTAGCCACCAATAAGATAGTATATAATGAACATTTAGTGCTATTCCTGATTTGATGACCCATCTACAGTGGGCCACACCATTTGAACTGTCTGGGTGGAGTACTTATGCTTTGTGTAGAATGGATGGGAACCAGTGTATGGATGTTTATAGTCTGCTAGCGTATCTTACGCTGCCAATGGTGTGTCCGGAATCATCTACACCATCTCACCTGCAGTTGCGACTTTCACTCCTATCATGTGAAAATTCTATTGTTAACTGTACATCCAAAGGATAGACTCAAAACTCAGGTGGGCCACACCCTGGGAACATTGTAAAATCAATCCTACTACTATAAGTTTTTGGATCAGGCTGACTTGTTAGAGTATGTTCATTTCAGTGAAAATGCATTTTTTGAAGGGGTCAGATGCAATATATAAGATCGTGGTAGGTGTCAGGCATAAACCTTTGGTGCTGCTGGTTGGCATTTTTTTTCTCATTATTTCTTGTGTTGTAGCTCACTCAAGGGTGACTTTTGAGGTTAGAGCATACACACCTATCATATTCAAAACACAGTAAAGCTATGGAGCTCATGTGTTTTTCTTTTTACAAAATAAACTTTGGACATTTGCTCGTCAAAATTCACGGGCTGTTTTTAGCATGGATTGGAGACTTGGATTTTTAGTCCTCAGTTTTAAACGTAAGATTTTAAATTTTGGCAGTCTGAATTTTTAAAATTTTAAAATTTAGATATTTTATTTGACCTTGTAGACTTTGATTTTTGAAATTTTTAAAATTATTTTATGTATATTCACGAAGTGATCAAAGTAATGAGTTAAATTGTTTCAAATATTTTACATGATATGACCTATAAGGTGTAAGAAAATCATATATTGAGTTCATTGGAAGATATCATTAGCCTTTATTTATTTAAAGACAATTTCAAACATTAAGTGGTTAGAAAACATGTCCTATGATTTCGTAAGTGAAAAAAAACCTTATATTTCTTTTTAAATGATTGTTGGTTATTCGTTGTGTGGTGCATATGATGATTATATCTATTTGATTTTTATAACATTTCATTATTATAATTCAAACATAGTAAAAATATCTAATGATGTAAATGAATATGCATATCTTAAAAGAGGAAAAAAATATGACACCATGAGTTGAAGAGGATTGAAAACCTTCAATTTCGCGACTTAGCTTTTCTACTACTTTTTCTGGATTTTAAAAAGGACCCTTTTTTTCCGAATTAGAATTCTAGTTGGAATTGAAGTCCAAAATTTTTAGTACCAAGCAGCTCCCTATTTTTGAATCATGAATTTCAATTCCAAACTGTCCAAAAGAACTCAGATTTTCGGAGGGTGCCATAGTTGAATATTTTCCATCTAAACCGTCCATTAATATAATTATTAGTCTATCATCCATCTAAATATGGGCCCACCAGTTGAATGGTTTACTTTGGTTATATGTAAGCCACGTTAATAAAATCCCTGAGTTGCATGGGCGCGGTAAACCAACGGACGGTGCAGAGCTTTCCTCATTTCTCTCCACATTCACCCTAACCCTCAACCAATTTACAGTGTGCGTGGAAGATCGGAGCCGTTCAAATTATGAGCCCACCATGTAGCTCACAAGGGAAAAAAAATAATCACGCAACCCACTTTAAAAAGATAGCCACACATGAATGTTGAATGTGGACAGTTTTCCAGTTTCTTTAAGCTGCACATTGTTTTTAAATAGTGACGGCCACCTAGTTATTTACTTGATCTGCATGATCTTTATGATGGCCACACTCATGATGGGTACGACCTTTTGAACGGTTTGGATGTCAGCTACATTATAGTGGTATTGCACATGTGTTGTGATGTAGAGCGGGTCGCGGACAATTTCATGGCCAAGATGGATCAGAAAAGGCACGGTCGGCGACAGAAGTGATCCGAACCATCGGACCTTAGATCGGGCGTATCTCACAATCCGGAATGAGTTATCCGACGTAAAATATATGATTTTGAGGTAGAACGAGCTATTTTAGCCAACCAACCCTGCTACGCCGGGTTGCGCAGCCCAGATTTGTGAGAAACCCCCTGATCGACGGTCGTTTCCTCGTTTTAATTTTGTTTTTACTATAAATAGTAAGTTTTAGTTTGAGTATAACTTTTCATCCGTTGGGCTTTAAGAGTTGTGTCCAACATGAAAAGTGCTTAGGATGATTAGGAGAACGGTTTGGTGAAGCCAAATAGGACACTTACTATTTTTTGGACGAAAACCTTGCGCACTAGTAGACATCATGACCGTCTATAAATAGTAAGTTTACTATTTATAGTAAGTTGCGAATTCTACGAGTTTTAGTTGTAGTTTGAGTCTGATTTCTTTCTTATTGCTTGGCTCCCTTATTTAAAGGGTTGTGAACTCGATTTTAGGAATTCATTAATCAATTTCGAATTTATTAGAAATTATTCTTATTTTCTACTTTCTTTTCTCGTGGATTCGAGAAGTCTCTGTGAGGAGTCTAGAGAAGTTCCGTGGATTCGGAATATTTATCATCTTGAGGAAGACAGTGCTCGACCTCACGTCCTCCCCTGCGTCAGTTTGGTATCAGAGACAGGTTTCTCCTGGGATCGATGGCTTCTAACGACGGGTCGGGCAACAATCCCATGGGCGGTGCCCCAGGGAATTTACCTTTAACGGCGGCAGTTTTCGAAGCAACCATGCAAGAGAATCGACAAGCCATGCAAGGGCTGCAGGCTTCTATGGACCGCATAGCGAATCTCTTGGCAGAAATCCTAGGATAACTCCGTGTTCCTGGTGGTAATCTTCTGTCACGCCCCAAACTCGAAAACTGGGCTCACAAAATTTTCGATCGCCGAATTCGGCGCCGACAGCCTCCGTAGAACCCCATTCTCGGTCCTAACTCCCATTCGCCAGGTTCCGATCCTGGGATGCTACGAGGAGGATTTTAAATATCAGTTTGATTCGTAATAAGCATAACCAAAGGCATAACCCACAAACAACAACCAAGCACTCCATTACATTTCCACTATGATAAAAAAACTCTACAAGTACAATGAGTATAAAGGAAAATACAATGGTAAAGAATAAAAACTCCAAAATGCTCAGCAACGTGTTCTTGCCTCAGCACTGTTGCGATCCAACGTCACCTACACGCAACGGTCGTGCATAAGCTTAAAGAAAGCTTAGAGGGTGGTGAAAGTGTGTACGCAAGGTAGTAATATGAACATGCAATGTCAGAGTAAAGCGGAATATGCAGATGGATCTATAATATCATGAGTCGTACCAAGGCTTATGCGATGCAAGACATGAATGGTATCGGCCATCCCAAGGCCATGTGATGTACAATGCAACTCAAGCATACAGATCCTCATCTATGTCCATACATCAATACAGCTCAAATATAGGATATCACCGGGGTCTAATACACTCTAAACCAGATTGCCGCCACATCGCGCGCAATAAAGTAAGTGGAAGAGACCACACTATCCGCCTGCCAATATCGGGTGCGACTCGTCGATAGCGGACCCATTCCTCGAGATGGTCAGACTCAGCCTATGATTGCCCCCTACACTCGGGCGGGTAAGGCCACACCCCCTTCCAACCGACCACGACACAGTGGAGATCGTAACCGTCTAGTAATCGGCACTCAACGCTCATCTACTCACTCGGTCTAGACGTTGGAGCACCCACTCGGTCTAGACGTTGGAGCAACCTCTTGGTACCATAAGGGTTTAGGGACTTTCACCCAGGGATATCAATAACACCCCATGTAGAACAAGATTTTCAGTATCCAATCCTGCCAACCACGATGCATCTGTGGAGGCTACGACCCTGATGTAGCTAGGGCGTAATAATAACCATGTCACACAAATACGAAATGCATGATTCACGCTATCCAGTCATGCATCAAATCCTGCGCATATCGTGCGCTCATGTAGGGCAACACCGCCTAACCGGGAGCCCATAAATAACCTGCTCGAAGGCAAATGCTATGATCAGAAAATTCTCACGTCAAGCATACATATGATGCGTATGATCATGGGTCATGAAACTATACTAAACATGTAAATGAGTGATAAACCATTCTTACGAAGCAGATGGGCCTAGACGGCCGAAACACAGCAAGTACGGCCCAATAATGGGCCCTAAGGAGAGTCGTAATGTGGACATCCAACCAGCATTACACTCGCAATGTGGACGTCAAACCAACATTGCTTCCCAGGCACGATCTTCTTAAACATCATTACATAATCGGTGTTGGGGTTACACATTGCAATGGACTTTAGGTTCATTCCATTGGGCTTTTCATATATATATCAAATGGGTCATATCCTATGGGCCTTTTATTCATCAGATGGGCCACATAAATGGGCCACAACAATGGGTCTTATGTGCATTGCAATGGGTCAAAAACCCGTGGGCCTTGGATTACATCAAATGAGCTTAGTCTCATGAGTCTAGTATGTGACCAATGGGCCACACCAATTGGGCCCCACATGTAGATCAAGTGGGTCTCAACCCATAGACCTAACATGAGTTCAATGGGCCTAAACCCCTACGCCTTAATCAAATAAAATGGGCCTAACTCATGGATCTCAAATAAACCCAATGGAGCTAATTCCATGGACCCCTTTTATCATCAAATGGGTTTAGTCCCATGGGCCTTACAATATATCAAATGGGTCCACTTCCATGGGTTTTAAGAATGCAACAAATGGGTCCAATTTCATGGGCCTTGAAGTATATCAAATGGGCCTAGTCCCATGGACTTGAAACATATCAAGTGGGCCTAAACCCATAGGCATAAAATATCGAGTGAGCCTAAACCCATAGGCTTTACATATCAAGTGGGCCCAAGTTCATAGGCCTTAAATGAATCAAATGGGCCTAGCCCATAAGCATTTCATAAATCAAATGGGCCTAGCCCATGGACCTTTCGTAATTCAAATGGGCCTAGCCCATAGGTGAGTGGCCCACCCAACCAAAAGCTCATGCTTTAAAATGAACCCACCAAGTGGATGGACGGTCTGGATGCATTACAAGCATCATGGTGGGTCCCACTGTCCAGTGGACAGTGCGGATAAAGCATATACATCACAAGGGCCCCACCGTCCGCTAGACGGTGGAGGCAATGCATACAGGAGGTGGGGCGTCACCGTGGTGGGTGCCACCGTCCGCTGGACGGTGGACTAAGAAAAGCATCATGGTGGGTCCCATGTGGGGAAAACATAAATATTTATTTGACATCCAACCCATTCACAAGATCACTCGGGCCTGTTTGAGGGGAAAACATAAATTTCAGCTTGATCCAATACTTCTGTGGGCCCGAAAAACCCTTCAATGGTAGAATTCGATTCACACTGTTTCACGTGGTGTGGGCCACCTGAGTTTTGGATCTGTCTCATTTTTAGAGGGGGCCCACCTGAGGAGGGGACCCACCTCGTGAACAGGTCGGATGACAAACAAACATCAAGGTGGGGCCCACGGCTGGAGCCGTGGGTCCCTAGCTGGATGCCCTCCCGCCGCCTGCACAGCTGCACGCAGCAGCGTGCAGCGCTGCCCGTGGCAGGAGCAGAGGCTCTGCCTCTTTCAAAATCCAGGAAAAACCCATTTTTCTGCGGTTTTTCACACTTGGAGCCCGCTAAAATGAAATCCGCTCCGGCCATTGCGTTCAGTGGCTCGACGCCGTCCAAATGAGTCTAAAGTTCGAATTGTTTTGATGCTTGGACAGTAAAATAAAACAAGATAACGATTTTGAATGGTAAGGGTGTAACTTTCTAATGCCATGGCCTACTAGACCTTCTAACCAGCCCCATCACTTGGCTCAATGCCTAAAACGGGATGGGTAAGAGGATGGACGGCTTGGATCGAGAATAAACATCAAGGTGGAGCCTAAACAAGTGGGCCACCCCAAAAGTACCATTTCCTCTTTTCTTTTCTTTTTTTTTACAAGTAGGGACGTCCAGCGTCCCAGACGCTGGACGTTCAGTCTTCTCATTGCATTATGGTGGGCCCTGCTGAAGTGGGCCACCACTAAAGGACGATGTAGATACAATATTTCAGGTGGGCTCCACTTGAAGAACACTTGGACACAATGCCAAAAGGTGAGGTCCATTCAAGTGGGCCACACAATCCCATTGCATAGAAATAAAATAAAATAAAATAAAACAAAGAGAGAGAGACATGGAGAGTGGGACACGCTTTGTGATGGAGGGACCCCGACATTATGGGCCCTCCCTTGCAATAAATCATACAACAAGTGGGTCATTTAACATAAGGGACCATCAAAACTTAAAATCAACGGTGGGGATCCTTTCCCCACCAATATGGATGATCTAGATGACCTTTCTAAATGAAATAAACATCATGATGGGGTCCATGGAGAATGGCCCCATCATGGAATGATCATGATGATCCAAGTGGTCCATCGGCCACAACTTAGGGTCCCAAGTGAGATCCACACTATTGATCGGTGGGCCTCACTTGGCACATCATAAAAAAAATAAGAAAAACTATAATGATCTAGCACCCACCGTCCGATCTTCTTGCTCCTAGGGGTCCCTTGGCACCTTGGCTTCAACTTCAATGGATGAGATGAAGAATGGAAGGTTGAGATGGGAGATGATGGGGTAGGAAGGTGGGCCACTTGGAGCTTAGGAGTTCTTGCAAAATTCCATACATGGGATCCCTTTGGCTTTGGGATTTTTGAAATGAGAAAGAGAGAAAGAGAGAGAGAGTTGTAAAGGGAGAGAGAGAGAGTGATGGATGGATGTGGTGAGTGATGGTTCTGTAAGAAAAGATTGACTTTTGAGGCTTTTGTGTAAGAGAGGTATGGGTGGTGAAGACTTTTGTGGCTTTTTGTGTAAAAGAGGTATGGTTTTGGGAGACTTTTGTGGTTGCTTGGGAAAATAGAATAAAGTGATGTGTACTTGACATGTGATGGCTTGATGGATTGATTGATTGATGGGATTGATGTGATTGATGTGACACATCGTAGAGATTCTCTTGAGTTTCGCAACGCGCGGCGTTTTCTCGCACTGAACGTTGGCCCATATCTCTTGACCAGGGTATCGCCTCGGCGCGCGAGTCGCGGCATCGAAACTTCAAAGACGGCGCGGTCGCTATGGTATTGGTATCGGGTTGAGTCAACTCGAGTTGTCGGCATATGAATCAGGGTCGCGCGTCGATATCGGTTAAGGGTCAAAGGTTACCAGAATTCGACCGGTAAGACCACGGAAGTCTACGGAAAGGTACGGACCAAGATACGGGTCTCACATCTTCCACCGCCAATTGTTGAAACTCGCAATCGCCCTGATCGCAGGATAGTACCAGCGATGCATCCACGGGTCATTCCTGATGAAGGGGGCTTCAGTGAGGAGGAAATCGATGACATAATCTTTCAACACCCCAGACAAGGCGACGATCGAGTAGATCGGACAGATCGAGAATTCAAGATGCGGGTTGATATTTCTAACTTCAATGGCCAACTACACATTAAGGATTTTCCCGATTGGCTTTCTGAAGTTGAGCGATTTTTTGACTATATGGATATCCCTGAAGCAAAGAAGGTCAAGCTTGTGGCCTACAAGTTGAAAGGAGAAGCTTCAGCTTGGTGGGAACAACTGCAACTCGCACGAACTAGACAGATAAAAGCACCAATCCGCACATGGCAGCGGATGAAGCAGCTATTACGTGCCCGATTCTCCCTAGCGATTATGATCAGGTATTATTTCAACAATACCAAAATTGTTGACAGGGTAGTCGGTCGATGAGAGAATACGCAGAAAAATTTTACCGTCTGGCGACGCGTAACGATTTAGTCGAGACTGAATCGCAGCAAGTCGCCCGATTCAACGGTGGACTGCGTATGGAGATCCAGGATCGGGTCCAGATGCAGCCCGTCTGGACGATGAATGATGCGATCAAGTTGGCTACTCGGGCAGAAGCACAACTTGAACGTTCTACCACACGGCCCTATTCTACCGCAAGGATCACTACGGCGGGTCCACCCCAGGGAGCTCCACAGGCTAAGGGGAAGGAACTCGTAAGAGCACGCACTCAACCTCCTACGTCTGAGAGCCGAAATCAGGGAAGCGGACAAGCTAGGCCCCAAAGGGGCATATCGACTGCTGATGGTCCAAGTAGAATTCCGAACCCTTACGCTCGACCCCGGCCTGACAACTGTTATCGTTGTGGCCAACCAGGCCACCTATCAAATACTTGTCCCCAGCGAAAGGTGGCGAACCTCACCATCAATGATGGTAGTGCTGATAACGCCAATGAAGATCCAGATGATGAAGAGCAGGAGCATACCACCGAGGATGAGGTAGATGAATCAAGTTGGGTTCAACAATATCGTGGCGAATCACTCGTCGTGAGGCGGCTCTTATATGCGCCAAGAAAAGAAGTGCATCCACAGAGGCATAACATCTTCCGCACTAGGTGTACGGTGAATTGAAAGGTTTGTGACGTGATTATTGATAGTGGCAGCAGCGAGAATATCATCTCCAAGGTCATGGTGGAGAAATTATAATTGAAAACAGAGCGGCATTCCTCTCCATATACAATCGGTTGGATCAAGAAGGTCAGTGAAACAAAGGTAACTGAACGGTGCACCATATCCTTTTTAATTGGTCAACATTATAAGGATGAAGTAGTATGCGATGTGGTTGACATGTAAGCTTGTCACATACTACTCGGTCGACCCTAGCAATCTGACCATGATGCCACTCATAAAGGGCGAGATAACATATATATCTTCTTCAAGGATGGCCGGAAGACCATATTGGCCCTTATGGATCCAGAGGGACCACCTGAAACTTCTAAAGTGGAGGGTCATTTTCTCTTAATCATACGGGACTTCATGGAAGAATCCAAAGAAACAGGACAGGCTTATACATTAATTGTAAAAGGGAAAGAACTCGAGCCTACCATCATCCCTAAAAGACTAAAACCCTTGCTACATGAATTTAAAGAAATCTGGCCCGATGACCTTCCCGATGGGTTACCTCCCATGTGAGATATCCAACACCATATCGACTTTATCCTCTGGTCCAGTCTACCCAATCGGCCTCATTACCGAATGAGTCCGAATGAGTGCGAGATTCTTCAAGGCAAGTGGAAGAGTTGATCCGTAAGGGTCTTATTCGAGAAAGCATGAGTCCATGTGCTGTACCAGCTCTATTAACTCCAAAGAAAGATGGGAGTTGGCGCATGTGTGTCGACAGCCGAGCCATCAATAAAATCACCATAAAGTACAGGTTTCCTATACCCCGATTGGACGATATGCTGGACATGTTAGAGAGTGCCAAAATATTTTCTAAATTGGATCTAAGGAGTGACTATCATCAGATTCGAATACGACCGGGTGATGAGTGGAAAACGGCCTTTAAGACCAAGGAAGGATTGTATGAATGGATGGTCATGCCCTTCGGTCTTTCGAATGCGCCTAGCACGTTCATGAGATTGATGAACCAAGTTCTGAAACCTTTTATTGCACGATTCGTTGTGGTTTATTTCGATGATATTTTGATATACAGTCAAGACGAAACTACCCATATGGAACACCTCAAGAAGGTCCTTCAGGTGCTTACTGAAAATAAACTGTATCTCAATTTAAAGAAGTGTAACTTCATGACTAATAGCCTATTGTTTCTGGATTTTGTCGTAACGTCCACGAGCATTCGACTGGATGAGGAAAAGGTGAAGGCAATCAGATAATGGCCAGTTCCCACAAATATTTTCGAAGTGCGAAGTTTTCATGGACTGACGACATTCTATCGTCGGTTCATGAGAAATTTCAGTACTATTGTGTCACCAATCACAGATTGCATGAAGAAAGGGCAGTTTCAGTGGACTGACGAAGCCGACAAGAGCTTTACCGAAATCAAATGCAGATTATCTACGACCCCGGTTCTTGTACTTCCCAACTTCGACAAACTATTTGAAGTCGAATGTGATGCCTCATATGTCAGAATTGGGGGAGTTTTGTCTCAAGAAGGTAGGCCGGTAGCCTTCTACAGTGAGAAACTTAGCGATGCACTCAAGAAGTGGTTTACATACGAGATCGAGTTATACGCGGTGGTTCAGGCACTGCGACATTGGCGACATTATTTGATTCAAAGGAAATTCATACTTTACACGGACCATCAAGCTCTCAAATTTATTAATAGTCAAGCTAACATTAACCGTATGCATGCTAGATGGATCTCGTTTTTACAGGAATTCACGTTCGTGCTAAAACATAAGTCAGGACAACAGAACAAGGTATTCGATGCGTTGAGTCGCCGTGCAAATTTGTTAGTAACTATGAGCAATGAAGTCATCGGGTTCGAGTGCCTCAAAGACATATATGCCGATGACGACGACTTCAGGGACGCATGGGTTAGATGCCAAGAAGGTCACTCCGGCGACTTACATATGCAAGACGGGTTCCTTTTCAAGAGAAATCGATTGTGCATGCCGAACAGTTCGCGAAGGGAGCAGATAATCCAAGAGCTATATGGAGGTGGCCTCAGTGGACACCTTGGGCGAGACAAGACGCGAGCTCTTGTGGAAGAACGGTATTACTCGCCGCAGTTGGTACATGATGTGGGAAGGGCAGTCCAACGTTGTTATATTTGTCAAACCTCCAAGGGACAATCTCATAATACGGGCCTCTATACTCCGTTGCCCGTGCCTGATGGCCCTTGGGAGGATTTATCTATGGACTTCGTACTTGGTCTCCCACGAACACAACGTGGCATGGATTCGGTGTTCGTGGTAGTAGATCGTTTCTCTAAGATGACGCACTTTATTTCATGCAAGAAAACTCTCGATGCAACACACGTGGCGAATCTATTCTTCAGAGAAATTGTGCGGCTACACGGAGTTCTTAAGACTATTACTTCTGACCATGACACGAAGTTCATAAGCCACTTTTGGCGAACTTTGTGGACTCGATTCGATACACGGCTTCAGTTCAGCAGCGCCTACCACCCACAGACTGACGGTCAAATTGAGGTTGTGAATCGCACTTTGGAAGACCTCCTTCGATGTATTTCAGGAGAGAAACCGAAGCAGTGAGATTTGGCCTTGTCTCAAGCGGAGTTTGCATTCAACAACATGGTGAACCGCTCAACAGGAAAATCTCCGTTCCAGGTTATTTACGGATGAGTACCTCGCCACACACTAGACTTGGTCCCTCTGCCTAAGCTCCCAGGCATGAGAATTGCAGCAGAACATATGGCAAATAGGATCATGGGTATTCATGCGGAGGTGCAGACTAAGCTACATGCCTCGAACGAAAAGTATAAGGAACAAGCGGACAAGCATCGTCGACAAAAGGTGTTCGAGGTGGGCGACCAAGTAATGGTCTATCTGCGAAAAGAAAGATTTCCGACCGGGACGTACAACAAGCTGAAGAATAAGAAGATTGGACCGGTACCGATCATCCGAAAGATTAATAACAATACTTATGTTGTTGATCTTCCAGATGACATGGCGATCTCACGGACTTTCAACGTTGCGAACCTGGCCGAGTATCATGAACCAGCGCACGAGGAGAACTCGAGGAAGAGTTCTTTTCAGGTGGAGGGGACTGATGTAGAGCAGGTCGCGGACAATTTCATGGCCAAGATGGATCAGAAAAGGCACGGTCGGCGACAGAAGTGATCCGGACCATCGGACCTTAGATCGGGCGTATCTCACAATCCAGAATGAGTTATCCGACATAAAATATATGATTTTGGGGTAGAACGAGCTACTTTAGCCAACTAACCCCTCTACGCTGGGTTGCGCAGCCTGGATTTGTGAGAAACCTCCTGATCGACGGTCGTTTTCTCGTTTTAATTTTATTTTTACTATAAATAGTAAGTTTTAGTTTGAGTATAACTTTTCATCCGTTAGGCTTTAGGAGTTGTGTCCAACATGAAAAGTGCTTAGGATAATTAGGAGAACGGTTTGGTGAAGCCAAATAGGACACTTACTATTTTTGGCCGAAAACCTTGCACACTAGTAGACATCATGACCGTCTATAAATAGTAAGTTTAGTATTTATAGTAAGTTGCGAATTCTAGGAGTTTTAGTTGTAGTTTGAGTCTGATTTCTTTCTTATTGCTTGGTTCCCTTATTTAAAGGGTTGTGAACTCGATTTTAGGAATTCATTAATCAATTTTGAATTTATTAGAAATTATTCTTATTTTCTACTTTCTTTCCTCGTGGATTTGAGAAGTCTCTGTGAGGAGTCCAGAGAAGTTCCGTGGATTCGGAATATTTATCATCTTGAGGAAGACGGTGCTCGACCTCACGTCCTCCCCTGTGTCATGCTGTGTGTAGAGGTGCATGCGGAGAGGTTGCGTGTTTAGAGCTTTGCAAACATGGAAAATGGTCCCACAGTCTCACACAGACTCTGCAAGTGAACCTTTGCCAAAGTGACACGTGTAAGACACCTGAGCCGTAGCTTATAGCTTAAAAGTTTTCAAAAAGACTCCTACCTCAGTCACAGAGAATCAAAATTAATTCCAAATGGCTTTTGACTTATTTGGATGTAGCTCTATACTCCTTGGTTAGACTATGAAGTTCAGTAACAACTCAAACACACACATCTTTGAGTTGAGTTTGACCTGGTTCAAAAGGTAAGGGCCCACTCTAAAAATCGGGCCTAATCACTCATAACGTGGGCCATAATGGACACCCATTGGGATTATTCAATGTACATGTGAGACCCACCCAATGAGAAATTCAGCCTTATATCCATGCCAGGTTACAGTCATGGTGGGGCCCACCTTTTGATGGATAGTTCTCGTGGATCAGATATCTTAGGCATTTGAGATGTGGGGTGTGAAGGAGAGGAGCTGGGGATGGAATTTTTCCACAAAAACACCTGCTACTTTTTGTTGATTTTTCAAAAAACTAGCTACTTTAAAAGTTATTCAAAATCAATGCTTAACTTTTTGAACTACTGTAAAGTAAAAAACAATTCAACTTTGATTGACTGAGAGTTAACTAAAAGGAACATTAGTAGCTGATAAAGATGCTTTTGACTTCGATTTTGACATAATGAACCATTTTCACCTTATGCGCCCATTTTGCGATTGATAACATGGCCCACCATGATGTTTCTATGACATCCACAACGTCTATTCATTTCAGCTGCATGTACAACGAAAAAAAGAAAGAGAGGTAGATTCAAAACTGAAGTGGGCCAAGAAAACATAGTAGGTATTGGATGCGCACCATTGAAAGATTTTGAGGCTTAGAGAAGTTTTGGATTAGCATGATCTTTGTGTCCTCCCTAAATCATAGTGTGAATAAGTAAATGAACAGTTTGATTTTATGGTAAGTGAGTTAGATAGCTGGTTTAGCTAACTCATTAACTATGGTTTTTTTGGTAATTTACAAAATCCAATATTCAATATGTATGGTTTTTTTTAATGGTATGTGATTTCTTAATTAATTGCCTAAAAGTTAGGGCTTATTTACAATTACTTTTAAAGTAGGTTGCTAAAGTAACTCGTTCTATTTCAAAATTATATATTTTACGTCCGATAACTCATTCTGAATTACGATATACACCCAATTTAAAGTCTAATAGTCCGGATCACTTCTATCATTAACCAAGCCTTTTTCTAATCTATCTTGGCTATGAAACTATCCACAACCTGCTCTACATCAATATTGGATTCGACTCTACTCAGGTGGGAAGACACGTGTCATGTTGCTCACAGGTGCGAGACTCTAACCGTGCATCTCATGGGTCCCTCCATGTACACACATTGCCCCAAAACTCAGGTGTGTCCACTCAAAAGGTGGGCTACAATATTAGAAATGAATAGATTTCAAAGAAAAGATTGGTCAATTTTTTCGGCTCTTAGTTTTCTTTTTTTAATCTTCCACTTGTCGTGTGAACTGTGGCCCACTTAACCTATGAATCATTGTAACTTTTTTTACTCGCATCGAGACTAGAGAGTATGTGTGAAGGACAGCTATTATATCAGCACCTTATTTCTCTCTTCATTCATAGTCTGATCTTGCTGCGTAAGATGAGGGCCCTTTCAGCCCAACCAAGGCCAAGCCCAGGTTTCAAGGGATCAAGTACTGCCTTGGCTGTCCGTGTTCGTTCCATTCTAGAGAATAGTCTACTTTTTTTCTCCATTATTCGAGCCCTATCTTGCGTTGAAAGCAAACGAGCCTTTCGTCAAACATCCATTGCTCGAGCATAACTTACCTTTGCTTAGAAGGTTGCATGGAATATACATGCTAAAAGATTTGTATAGATTAGTATGTTACCTGCGGAATAATGTTCTACGCACATGCATCATATGTCTAAATATTGTTATTTAAGTAATGCATCATAATGATATTTATGTTAAAACTATCTTAAGTTTTTCAGATGTTCTACTACCTTATGTCTTAAGTGCCTGGTAAAAACAGTAGATTACAATATAGATAGTATTAAATGTGATGGGTGATGCACAAATATATGCACGGTATTTTATTTTATTTTTTAAAAAGTTCAAAATAAACAATTTAATTTAGTTTGATCATGAATTAACAATTAAGCTTATAAGATTATTTGATTGGTAGATATTTATTTAATGGTTTGTTAAGAGACACATAGAAGTAACTCTAAGTTAGAATCAAACAATAAGAGATTAAATAAATCAAGCACAAAAAGGATATAATGTTTTACGTAGAAAATTTATCAAAAAAAAATAAAAATAAATAAATAAATCACGACACAAAAAAAATGAATTCATGATGGTAAACAATTTTACAAGAGATAAAAGAACTTACCGTTCTAAAAATAAACTTTGAAAACCATACAAAAACACTATTTTTAATCTCTCTTTATTCACAAAAGCTCTAAGCACGTTTCCAAGACCTTAATCTCTAATTACAAATCTTTAAATAAAATTAAAAATTGAATTAGATATAATAAAAAAAACCCACAATTATGCAAAACTACATAAGTCAATCAATGGGATCTTGGATAAGATCGGTTGTCATCGATGACTTATTGATAGGATTGAAGCCATCCTCGATCAAACCAATTAAACAGAAAAAAAAAAAAAAAAAAAAAAAAAAAAAAAAAAAAAAAAAAACCTCTCCCACAAGCAAAGATCAAAAATTTAAAATTTTATCGATGGGATCGAGTGGATTGTTAAAGAGACGCTGCTTCTCTCACTGGGATGGACTGTTAGATAAATTAAAAACCTGACAACATGGGTAAATATGCAATGGTCCTATTTTAAAAATTGAGTGTGAGGATAGGAGTGTTCCACGAATTTGATTTTCGGACACCGGAAGAGAGAGAGAACCGTATACTCCATTTAATTCAAATTCATACATGCCTTTTAAGTTTTGAGTGCTTGCGCATCAGCGTCATAAGCAACCGTAGTATTATATACTACCCTCTAAGATATTTTATACGTTCTCCCAAAACGAAATGGTGGGAAACAATGGACGTACGAAATTTCCATGCCAACCAGGCGTACTGAAGTCGTGCTAATCCACAAATAATGTGCAAGGGAACAGTCAATGACCGCTCTCCAAAAGGATTATCTGACCAGTATGATCATTTTCCTTTTTATCATTGTCCAATCAAATTATTCATTAGAGCCTCCGAGAATCCATGGTGGTGCCCACTATATGGATGGTCCAGACCGAAGATTGGCTCTTTTGGTCTATCAAACATACATGAAACCCCTTCTTTTGCAGACTCATTCATCCGATGTTTTGGATTAGAGCTGGGCATTGAGTCGAGTTGGACTAAGTTAGAGCTGGCCCGACTTGATCTGGTTTTAAAATAGGCCTAGCCCGTATTTGACCTAACTTAATATCGAGTCCAGTATGCCTGACCCGATCTGAGTTCAGGTCTAGCCTGGACTAATCCAAACCAAGTTCAACCCACTTACAAGTACCAAGTCGGGTCGAGTTGGCACTGTGTCGGGTCGGGTGCAACGTCACGAGTTGAAATCACAACTCAAAATCTAGATTCACTTGTTAAAATTGTAGCTTCTCCATAAGCTATACAGCATCTTAAATCTAAACATCGCATCTGATTTTTTTTATTTATTTTTAATATATATGTATGAGTCAAGTTTCGAATTGAGTCAAGTTAGTACCGAGTCGGATTTCGAGTCGAGTTATTAGGTGACTTGAACTCGATTCGGTTTGAGTTAAGATTGGACAAAGGGCTCACTCACTTGGCTCAGATGGAGTCAGATCTACCAAGTCGAGTCATCCTGTGCCCAGCTCTAGTTCAGACAATTCATATGTTTGTTAACATATTTTCAAAAAGGAGATAGGGGCAAATGTGTCAAATCAACATATTTCAGACAATTCTTATGTTTGTTAACAAACAAATTATTTCAAATTCAGTACTTAATTTTAAGACTTCAGCCATAATTACCAAACAAGTTTTTTTACTTCAGATTTCAAATTCATGTTTCAGATTTCAGATTCAGGCTTTAGACTTCAGATTTAACAAACGGGGCCTTAGTGGATAGTCTAAACAGAAGAAAACCCAACTATCCAATAGGTTAGGATGATGTACTGACTTGATTTAGTGGACAGTCCCGTAATGTGTCCACTATATGGATGGTCCAGACTGAAGATTGGCTCTTTTGGTCTATTAAACATACATGAAACCACTTGTTTTATAAACTCATTCATCCAATGTTTTGGATTAGAGCTAGAGGTGGGCATGTTGGACCCGATCGGTGGATCCGACCCAACTCAGTACCGTTCTAAACAGAATCGAGGACCTAGATCGGCCTGATCGAGTCTGTCCATCCAGATCCGATCGTTTTTCGGATTAGGTTCGGATAGTGATATATCCGGACAGAACCGATCTGAAAATCTGGACCGAAAGGGTCCGACCCGACCCGACCCAACCCGGGATGTAAATATCCCTTTATTTTACAAAATATCCTTGTATCTTTGGCTTTTCGTTTGGCGCTAAAAAAAACCCGCCCAATATACACTTGAGCCCCTAACTCTCTCTCTATCTCTCTTTATATCTGTCTCTCCCTTTCTGTTGAAGATGAAGGCGAGTAGAAGACTAGTTAGATATGTAGTAGATCAAATACCTCTTTCTGTCGTTGGATTTTGGAGATTTCTCTATTAGAGAGATATACACTGAGATATGGTGGATTGTGGAAGGAAGAGAGAGAGAAAGAGACTGGTCGCAGACATTGATGGAAGAAGGTCAACATACCGCTGTTTACAGGCGTCGTCTTAACAGCCAGACCCATAGACGGAAGCGGATTGGCTAGTGTAACATTAGCAAGTTTTGTGGCTCTAATCATGAGGTATGTGTTATATCCAAACCCTCCATCCATTTGGCCATATCATATTAAGAGTTAGGACAAAAATAAAACAGATCTAACCATTAAGTGGACCACACTACAGAAAGAAGTGGGGTATTGAACGTCTACCATTAAAACCCTTTTTGGGTTCACAGAAGTTTTGGATCAACATGAAATTTATTTTTCCACTTCATTTAGGTCTTTGTGACCTTAAGAATGGATCAGATTGGATGAAAAATAAACATTATCGTGGCCCTACAAATTGTTTAATGGTGAAAATCATCATTTCCATTGCAATTTATGTGTGGTCCATCGCTGCAATTTATGGTGTGGTCCAAATGATCTTTGGATCTAATTCATTTTTTTGGATAATGCTCTAAAATGATCTCTAAAACTAGATGAACGGTATAGATTTGATAAATACATCACTGTGGAGCCATGTAACTTTGATCTCCTTTGGACCGTTCATACAACTCGGAGCTCAAGGAGCGTTAGTGCTCGTCTTCGAGCGACACGTACCTAGAGCAAGTACGTATAGCTGGCGTGAGCTATATAGCCTATATTAGGTGGTACTTCTTGGAGCGCACTGAGTTACTACGCTCTTATCGCACTGAGTAAACTCAGTTGGGCCCATCGCGAATGCATGTAGTCCATCCATGCCGTCCATTTGTTTTGCCAGATCATTTTATGGGTTCAACCCGAAATTGATACATATACAAAGCTCAAGTGGACCATACCACTGGAAAAGGTGGAAGTATTGATTTCAACCGTTGAAAATTTTCTAAGGCCCTCAATGATGTTTATTTGTCATCCAACCTGTTCATAAGATCAGAAAGACATGGATGAAGGGAAAACACAAATATCAGCTTGATCTAAACCCTCTGTTGTCACCAAGAATTTTTCAACGGTAGATGTTCAATTCACACTATTTCCGATGGTGTAGTCCATTTGAGGTTTGGATATACTCCATTTTTGGGATAATGCCCTAAAATTATGTTTCAAAAAAGATGGACGGGGTGGATACAATGCATGAATGCCACTGGGGCCCACGGAGTTTACTCAGTACGCAATCCACTACCCTTCATAAAAAGCTTCTTCAAGAAGTTGATTTTGCAGTGAGATATTTTATCTATTGAGTAAACTATGTGGGGCCACTCAGTACGCAATCCACTACCCTTCATACAAAGCTTCTTCAAGAAGCTGATTTCGTAGTGAGATATTTTATCCATTAAGTAAACTATGTGGGGCCCATCTTAAAATTTTTTTGGTTTATCCACACCGTCCATCAGTTTTTTTAGATCATTTGAGGGATTGATGCTAAATTTTAAGTATATCTAATAATCAAGTAGATCTCACCATAAGAAACAGTGAGAATAATGATTTCAACACTGTTGGCAAAAATGGATAATCCCAACCTTCTCCAACCCAATCCGACTCGATTTTCCTGACCGAGTCAGACTCGGATCGGTCTAAGTCGGCAGGGTTTAGGATCGGATTGGGTTAGAAGACCTGGACTCGGTCCCGAATCTGACCGAGTTCGGGTCAGGCCATGCAGAACTCGAACCTGGTTGAGTTGGGCCCAATCCGATTTGACTCAGTCCGATGCCCAACTCTAATTAGAGCTAGGCATCGAGTCGAGTTGGACTGAGTTAGAGCTAAACCAACTTGATCCGGTTTTGAAATAGGCCTGACCCGTACTTGACCTTACTCAATATCGAGTCCAGTATGCTTGACCCGATCTGAGTCTGGGTCTGGCCTGGACTAATCCGAACCAAGTCCGACCCACTTACAAGTACCAAGACGGGTCAAGTTGGCACTGTGTCGGGTTGGGTGCAACGTCACGAGTTGAAATCACAGCTCAAAATCTAGATTCACTTGTTAAAATTGTAGCCTCTCCATAAGCTACACAGCATCTTAAATCTAAATATCGTATCTGGATTATATATATATAGAGAGAGGAACGCTCAGCTGCGCACCGGTTCACACGTCATTACGTGCGAACTTTTCTATCAATCGTAGGATAAGGTAGACGGTTTAGATGAATGCGTTCTTAGCGCGAGCCTAAAAAAATGAGTTTCCTTCTCTTGCATGCCGCTTCATCACCTCTCTGAAGGATGCGGCGAAAGTCTTTTCACATAAAATTCTTTCGCTGGGATGCTAGGTGGGTCCCACCAAGATGTTAATGATAAATCCACACCATCCATACATTTTTAAAAATAATTTTATGATATGAACCCAAAACTGGGGTAGACCAAATTCTCAAGTGGGCCACATAGTGTTGATTGAACTCTCACCAAATTTTTTGATTAAGCTGATATTTGCTTTTTTTCCATCATCCAGGTCTACATGACCTAATCTATAGGTTGGATGTCAAATAAGTATCACGGTGAGACCTAAAAAATATTTAACGGTGAGAATCATTATCACCGCTGCTTCCTGTGGTGTGGTCCACTTGAGATTTAGATCTGCCTCAGTTTTGGGTTTATGCCCTGAAATGATAAGGAAAAATGGATGGACGAGGTAGATTTCTGAAAAACATCATGGATGGCCCCACCTAGATTTTCAACGAAATGTACAAATTCCTAGCGAAATTAGGGGGTAGATTTGATTTAACGTGAAAGCCTTTTCGCAAGAAGTCCCTGCGCAAGGATGCTGGGTGGGGCCCACCACCATGTTTTTGGGAAATATACTCCGTTCATCCATTTGTCAAGCTCATTTTAGGAAAATTGACCAAAAATGAGGTGGATCCAAAACTAAAGTGGGTCACACAAGAGAAAAAATTGGAGAAAGAAATACCTACCGTTGAAACCTTCCTGGGCTCCACCTTGATATTTATATGCCATCAAAACCGTTTATAAGGTCATTAACGCAGGGATGAAGTGAAAATATAAAAAATTTATCCTGAAAAAAAGCTTTTATGATCATAAAAATGTTTCAACGGTTCTCACTGAAACCCTACTGTTTCCTCTCTTGTGGCCCAGTCGAGTCTTGGATCCACCTCATTTTTTGTCGCTTATCCTAAAATTATATTGCAAAATGGATGAACGGAATATATTTTCCAAAAAATATGTAATGGTGAAACTAATGGACAAAGTTGATTTCTCACGGACGTTGCGTTGGATGAAGCTTCCGCCAACATGACCTTTTTTGCTCGTGGAGGAACAGGCAATTTGTGTCCACATACTCCCTGACGAAGTTAATGTCACCAAATTTTGTGGGCCACACCATGATGTATGTTTTGTATCTACACCGCCCATCCAATTGGGGAGATCGTATTAGGGCATGATCCAAAGAATGAGTCAAATCCCAATATCTAGTGGACCCCACCATAGAAAATAGCGGAGAGAGTGACACCTACCATTAAAAAGTTCTGAGGGCCACGAAAGCTCTCGATCAAGATAATATTTGTGTTTTCCCTTCTTTCATGCCTAGATTAACACATGAATAGATTGGATCTCAAATAAAAATTATGTTGGACCTTTTGAAGTTTTCAACAGTGGCCGTCACTCTCACCATTGTTTTCTATGGTGGGGTCCAGCCCAGCCTTGGATCTACCTCATTCTTTGGACTATATCCTAAAATGATCTCTCCAAATGCATGGATGGTGGGGATACAACACATCATGTGGGGCACACAGAAATTGGTGACGTCACTCCAGTCGTCTCTGGCTCCTCAACCTGCGCCAGAATCCCAGTTGTCACGGATTTCATGCGAAAGCCTTGGGCAGGAAGTTCCTGAGCAAGGATGCTGGGTGGGGCCCACTACCATATTTTTGGAAAATATATTCCGTTCATCCATTTTGCAAGCTAATTTTAGGATAGGCGGCAAAAAATGAGGTGGATCCAAGACTTGATTAGGCCACACGAGAGGAAACAGTAGGGTTTCAGTGAGAACCGTTGAAACATTTTTATGATCATAAAAGCTTTTTTTCAGGATAAATTTTCTATATTTTCACTTCATCCTTGTGTTAATGACCTTATAAACGGTTTTAATGGCATATAAACATCAAGGTGGAGCCCAGGAAGGTTTCAACGGTAGTTATTTCTTTCTCCAATTTTTCCTCTCGTGTGACCCACTTTAGTTTTGGATCCATCTCATTTTTGGTCAATTTTCCTAAAATGAGCTTGACAAACGGATGAACGGAGTATATTTCCCAAAAACATGGTGGTGGGGCCCACCCAGCATCCTTACGCAGGGACTTCCTGCGAAAGGCTTTCACATGAAATCAAACCTGCCCCCTAATTATGCTAGCAATTTGCACATTTGGTTGAAAATCTAGGCAGGGCCAACCATGATGTTTTTGAGAAATCTACCCCGTCCATCCATTTTTCCTTATCATTTCAGTGCATAAACCCAAAACTGAGGCAGATCTAAATCTCAAGTGGACCACACCACAGGAAGCAGCGGTGATAATGATTCTCACCGTTAAATATTTTTTTAGGGCCCACCGTGATATTTATTTGACATCCAACCTGTAGATTAGGTCATACAAACCTGGATGATGGAAAATAAATAAATATCAGCTTGATCAAAAAATTTGGTAGTCCTAGGAAGTTTTTATTGGTGAGAGTTCAATCAACACTGTGTGGCCCACTTGAGAATTTGATCTACCTCAATTTTGGGTTCATATCATAAAATTATTTTTAAAAATATATGGATGGTGTAGATTTATCATTAACATCTTGGTTGGACCCCACCCAGCATCCTAGCAAAAGAATTTTATGTGAAAAGGCTTTCGCCGCATCCTTCGGATAGGTGGTGAAGAGGCATGTGAGAGAAGGAAATTCGCTTTTTTAAGCTCGCGCTAAGAGCGCCTTCATCCAAACCGTCTACCTTATCTTACGGTTGATAGGGAAGGTTCACACGTAATGACGTGCAAACCGGTGCGTAGCTGATCGTTCCTCTCTCTCTCTCTCTCTCTCTCTCTCTCTCTCTCTCTCTCTCTCTCTATATATATATATATATATATATATATATATATATATATATATTGAGTCAAGTCAGTACCGAATCGGATTTCGAGTCAAGTTATTAGGCAACTTGAATTCGGCTGGGTTTGAGTTAAGATTGGACAAAGGGCCCACCCACTTGGCTCGGATCGAGTCAAATCTACCGAGTTGAGTCATCCCGTGCAGTTCAGTACAATGGCTATTGAAGACTGGATTGGACTGGATCAACGGTGGAGATAAATGCTGGAGCATCCATGTTACAGTATATGTGAGTTGCAGCTGATATTTCCCGCCGTCTCAATACTATTTTGAGAGATGCTCCAGTGTCCTCGGAACACTAAGTTATAGTGCTCCTAGTTGCATTGGTTCACTTGGACAGTCTAATCAATGGATTTGAACTGTCTAGTTACTTCACATATTTTATGGACCATAATGCCAAGATGGCATTGATCAGATGATCCAATCCATCTTTAATCTGGCCTTATTTTTTCTATCTACCCCTTTTCCAAGCCAGGGATGAGATGGGATGATTGCTTAAGAAAAGTGATTCTTTGATATCATAACCCTAAAGTGATCCTCCAAATGGATGGATCAAAATGTTGATTGGAGGTAAAATCTTAACCGTCCATGTTAAAGTCCAATGATCAAATGGCTAGTACTTGTGGGATTGATGCGATGATTGCAAGGTAGCCAAGGAAATATGCATTATATGTAACAAACGGTCTGGATCATTGTATCTGACTGTAAATGCCAACTCGATTAGGAGCACTTATAGTGCCATGAGAGCATTGGATTTGGAGCGTTTCCCTTCTTGCCGGGACCTGGATTGCCTCGTGATCTCTTCAACGGGCCCCCATGATGTATATGTTTTATCCACACCGGCCATCCATTTTGCTAGCTAATTTTAGTGTATAAATTAGAAATGAGACAAACCCAAAAGCTCAAGCGGATTATATGGTAGGAAAAAGTGGGGATTTAACTCCTACTAATGAAGACTTCTTAAGGACACATAAGGTTTTATGGTAGGCCCTAGAAAGGTTTTAATGGCAGATCAAGGTATGTGTGACCCTATGAACAAGTTGGATTAGCTTGGATGGCAAATAAAATTTATGGTGGGGCCTAGAAAAGTTTTAACGGTGGTGTCGTTATCCTATTACTCATGCAGTGTGTCTCACTTGGCTGCGGATCAGATAATGACAATGTCAGTAGCCAAATCACTACTGAAGTGATGTCACCAAGCTCTGTGAACCCCACCATGATGCATGTGTTGCATTCACATTATCCATACATTATGGCATTATAAAAAGAATGAGATAGATCTAAAGATTAAGTGAACCCTACCATAGAAAATAGTTAGGACAGTGACAATCACCACTCAAAACTTCTTAGGGGCCATAGTAGTTTCCGGTCAGGCTGATATTTTTGTTTTAACTTTATATTTCTCCATGTTAACATACGAATAGGTTGGATCTCAAAAATACATCACAATGAGCCTTATAAATGTTTCAACAGTGGGCGTGACTGGTTCCACAATTTTCTATGAATAAAACTGTCTAATAAATGTTTGAACAGCATAGATACAACACATGCATCATGGTGGGTATGTATTTTGTTAACGTTAGCCATTTCACTACTTTATTTATTTTTATTTTCTTGGATAGCTTGTTAGTACACACACTCCATGTTAGCCACTCCACTTGGGATCAATACCAAGACCTTAAGGGCCTGTTTGGCCAGGCAGATACCACGGTATTAGGAGGGATAGGATCGGGGATATCCTTGGATAGGCATGACGAGCTAAACATTCCTGATGAACTTGTCACGGGATATAAGCCATCCCATGGATCTTGAGACAATCCACTGACATCACCATTGTTACTTTAAAATTGATCTCATTCCTTGGTTGAATGGATTGGAAGTTAAAATCCTGAGATATATGGGGCATGCCAAACAGACCAAGTGAACTTATCCCGGGATATAAGTAATCCCATGGATCTTAGGACAATCCACTGACACCACCATCATTACCTTAAAATTGATCTCATCCCTCCTAATACCATGGGATCTGCCCGGTCAAACAGGCCCAAGCAGATCCCACGGTATTAGGAGGAATAGGATCGGCAATATCCTTGGATAGGCATGACGAGCCAAACAGATCCGTTGAACTTGTCCCGGGATTTAAGCCATCCCATGGATCTTGAGACAATCCACTGACATCACCATCATTACCTTAAAAGTGATCCTATCCCTTGGTTGAATGGATTGGAAGGTAAAATCCCACGACATGCAGGGCCTGCCAAACATTTGTAGCATTTAAAATTTTCTCTCATTTAAAATTATTTAAAAAAATAAATCTCGAAAACTTATCCCAAGATTAAATTATTTAAAATGAACTTATCCCGAGATATAAGCAATCCCATGGATCTTAAGACAATCCACTGATCTGGGTGAGCTTTGAATCCGTCTCATTTAAAATTATTTTAAAAAAAAAAAAATCATTTATCCCCAAAATTGAGCTGGCAAAACGGATGTACAATAAATACACGTACGTTACGTTAAGGTGTCCCGCTGATGGGCCACCAGAGATATCAACCGTTGAAATTATGGGACCCCTCATAGATGGACCATAATTGAAAAAAAAAAAAATCACATTGATTAAATTTACTCAATAAACGATGGTAGACATTTAGTGGACAGTCTAAACCGAAGAAAACCCAACTATCCAAGAGGTTAGGATGATGAACCGACCTGATTTTGTAGACAGTCCCGTAATTTGAGCTATTTAATTCGAATTTATCTAAGCCACTCATAGAATTTATTAGTGCCTGCGTATTAACGATCCCACTCCCTAGGGTATCAATAACTTCCCGCGAAGAAAAGGACAAGTGGCTTCTCCAAAATACCGCGATCAGATGGTAAACGCATTATCTCGCTATATATCGCGATAAAAAATCAAAATATCGTGATGGTGCAGTATCTGGTGGGGCCCATGCAACAGAAGGCAGATAAGCCGCTTAGAAGGTTGTAACTAATCAAGTAAAAGTCAAAGGCGTGTGAGGGGCTGAATTGCTTTCATTAAATTAAAAAAGAAAAATAATTATAAAAAAGTACAGTGCTTATGGTTGCATCAGGACAGTTCAACACTCCAACAGGTCGATCCGAACCGTCCATTGAGTTGAGAACATATTTCATTGAATACCATTTAAAAATTAGCAAAATAATATGATCCTATCCATCCAAAGTTTGGCCTTAATTTTACTGCCTTCCGTATTTGAACCCACGGTTGGAACAGTTAGGATTATGTAAAAAATAAATCTGTACTTTTATGATCAATCAATTGTGGCACCCAACGAATAGATGGATCAGATTGTTGATTGGACATATGTTTACGTAAATGATCATGGCCGTCCATTCAAAGGCTAAAAATTAGATGGTTAATATTTTTGAATCAGTGTGATTTTTTCTTGAGAGACCACTTAACATGTGTTTGAGATAATGGACAGTTCAGATCAATCGAATGGAATGTTTTAGGGTTTTGATGAAACCAGGAACACTGTAACTTGCAGTGGAGTGAGAGCACCAGATCAGCTCTCAAATGAATGCGATGCGTACCGCTGATACAACAAAGAAAGCGGGATTTGCTGGATTTGCTGTTGCAGGTTTTCTGATTAAAAAACAAAAAGGGTAGGGTGTCTTTTCGAGGGGACAGGGACACAGACCCTACACTTCGGAGGTCCTCTATTTTAGGTGGGGCCCACAGTGAACTTTCCACCCCCATCAGGTGGGGCCACTGGGAACTTTGCCCCCCAGGCCAAAGATGTTAAGGGCAGTCCACGCTTCTGTTGAGTCAATGGTGGTATGAGATGAATGGATGGATATGAGAAGGTGACTGACTGACTATGTTCCACATGCATATATGTTACACATGCTGGTTAGTGATCTGGTTTTTTTGGGTCCACCTTATGAATGGCCCGGATCATACACGTGGCCTAGTTAAGGAGTCAATCAACCTAAATTCCCCACCTGGTGAATGGCTTGGATCTTAGACTCTTTTTCTCTCTCACAAGAGTTACTCATGTGGGGGATTTTGACCTGCGGAATCACACAAATCTAGATATGGGATAGCAATTCAATGGCACCAAGCATACAAGAGAACACATATGTAACATTCCAGATTTTTCACTGTTTTGGATTTTCAAAAATTTTTAATTTTATTTTTATAAATTAACTTATAATATCACTTAATGACCATTAGCATTCAATATTAATTTATATAGGGGTGATACCAGTAAAGAACCGTACAAGTCCAATTAATCAACCGTAGGAAGTCAACGAATCCGCCTGATCGCTTGAACATCAGGTGTAGCCCCATAATCTACTCACATAGGACCCAAATCTAACTGACCCGTCGTCAACTAATCAAGACAAGCATAACTAAATTAAAGATCTAACTAAAGCCGAGTCAGATGAGGCCCGGATCTTAACTAATAAATCAAATCAACCCTTGTAACATCCCGTCCAACCAGCACAGTATCTTGGGTCGTCCACGTATAATTTGCCGCAGGACCATTTGTTTAAGTCACTCGTGGTGGGATACCACAAGTTAATTAACCTAGAATTAGCTCATTAGAGTAGACCAGACAGGTCATGATGCGGCCTAGTGCGAGCCGCCAAGGCAGATAACCGTTTACATTTAGCATCAGCCTGTACGGGCTATACCGCGGCACAGAAAAGTCGAAAAATTATAAAAATTTAAGGAAACATATATCTCACTGGGCTTGTAGTCCATTGCGGACCGCAGACTCATTAGACACTTAAAATCTAAGTATTCAAGCCGTTACTATAGCACATGTCAACCCACTCAAGGCCAAAGTCGAAATCTGGCATGGGATAATGAAACTAAGACTCTAGATTTTTCAGTCGTCGGATTTCTTCAAAATTTATAGTGAAGGTCTAATGTAGTATCCTATACCCGTTCACAAAATCTGGAACCCGATCGTGGCGCGATGACTGTTGATCGCAAATCGGACCCGTACGAGCAAACCTCATATCCGATCATCCCCAAAATTTACATGGCCCTTTATCGGGCCATGGTCCACTTATCCTATAAGTTTCATGGCCAGGGGACCACCAAAACCTCTCCAATCACTGGAATAGACCTTATAGGGCCACTTAAGGATTGAGACCATATGGTCAAACCCCACATTCGCTTATCCGTTTGATCTCAAGTTTTGCATGGCCCTTTATCAGGCCATGGAGTACCTATCCTACAGTGTATATCGATATGTACACCCCGTAGTGGGCCCTACATCTTAGAAAGACCCTTCCATAGGTCTAGTATGGTAAAAACTTAGCCCTTAGGGCCATTTACACCAATTTTGACATTATAAAAAGGCCTTCTCTTGGGCACCCTTCTCCCCATACGATTTTTGCCCTAGGAAAAGAAAGAAATAAAGAAAAAGAGTGTAAGCCCCATATCCTAAACCGTACCGTTCCCTAGACTTCCGCGGTCTTATCGGTCGAATTCCGGCAACCTTCGACCCTTAACCAATATTTGCGTGCGACCCTGATTTGTATGCCGTCAATCCATATCGACTCAACCCAAGACATTTACCATAGCGACTGCGCCGTCGCTGCGGTTCCGATGCCGTAACTTGCGCGCTGAGACGATACCCTGGTCAAGAGATGTGGGCCAACGTTCGGTGTGAAGAAAACGCCACGCCGCGCGTTGCAAAACCTAAGAGAATCTCTACGAGGTGTCACAACAATCTCATCAATCCATCAATCCATCAATCCATCACATGTCAAGTACATATTAAGTACACATCACCTTTCACCCATTCCCAAGCAACTACAAAAGTCAAGAATCTCTTACAAGCTCATACCTCTCTTACACCAAAAGCCCTCAAAGTCAAAAAGTTCTTACACCACCCATGCTTTTCTTACACAAATGGCCACAAAAGTCAAGATTTTCTTACACCCATCACTCACCACATCCATCACCCATCTCTCTCTCCCTTTACAACTCTCTCTCTCTCTCTCTTTCTCATTTTCAAACTCAAAAAAATCTAAGGAGAGAAATCCCATACGTATGAGAATTCTCCAAGCCTCTCCCTCTCTTTCAAAACTTCAAGTATGAGCCACTTTCCTACCCCATGATCTCCCATCCTAACCATTTATTCTCCATCTCCTCCATTGGAATCAAAGCTAAGGTGCTAAGGAACTCATAGGAGCAAGAAGATCGAACGGTGGGTGCTCCTCTAGATGTAAAAAAATATGATTTCTATAGCCTAGATGTTTTATTTCTTTCATGAGGGAAGTGTAGGACCCACCAATCAATGGTGGAGATCCCACACAATCTCATATTTGTGGCCTAATGGCCTACCTTATGCATGCATGATCCATGCATGGGGCCTTTCTCTATGGGCCCCATTATGGTAGTTTTATTTCATATCATATTATGTTTGGGTCATCTAGACCTTATAACTATGGTGGGGATGGCATCCTCACCATGCATTTTAATTATAGTCCATGCATGTGCAAGATCCATGTTGTAAATGTAGATATAGGTATGATGTGCGGGTGTGATTGATCTTGGAAGAGCTCAATAGTGGCAGAGCCCCTTTCCCTATGGTCGGATTGTCCTTCTATCTCTCTTTTTCCTCATTTTATTTCTTGATGTGTGTGGCCCATTAATGTATTTCCCTTTTTATTTAACTTATATAATAAATTTTATCTAAGTACATGTTGCTGTCCAGAAATTTCTGGACAGTTTCTGGTTGTTTTTGGACTAGATTTTGGGACTGTTTGGAGGACTATTCATACATATTAAATATACTTTTCTGAAAGGTGAGGATCTCATCTTTATGTCCCCCAAATTTCAGCCCCAACTGACCTTCATTGGGGTCCCAAAGGTGTGGTCCAAGTGAGGTGGACAGTCTGGATTTTATGCACTGTTCCAGCAACATTCCACCATGGACAGTTGGATTTTTTAAATTTATTAAAATACTTATGGGTGTTTAAAAATCATAAAAATTTTCAGGGGGGCGACCTACTTATGGTAGGACCCACCTACAAAATTTTGGGGCCAATGGACGCCTGTACACACCACGGTAATGGCGGGATCGGACCATTATAATATGGTGTCCAGATCAGTCCGATTTTCAGGACAGATTAATTTATGTAAATGAATTAAAATATTTAAAGATGTTCAAAATTTTAAAATTTTTTAGGAGTGTGGTCCACTTATGTTAGAACCCATATACCAAATTTCAGGGCCAATGGACCCCTGTATACACCGTGGTGAGGGCCGGACTGGCCCACCACGTTGGGACGTCCAGGTCTGTCCGATTTTTTCTGGACAATCTGTTTTGTTTAAATTAATTAAAATACATAGAGATATATAAAAATTATGAAATTTTACGGGGGTGTGACCCACCTATAGAAGTATCATTCTGTAAAATTTCAGCCTCAAGTGACCTCGTTTGGGTATCCAAAAGAATGGGCCAAGATAGTTGGACTCGCAGATTTTTTCTGCTGTGCAGTCAAGCAATATGCCTTGATAAAAAAACCATAATTCAAAAATATTTCTTCTGATGGTGGGCCACCTTTTTTGGTTTCCTCTCATTGTATGCATGATGAGGGACCTTGGCCCTCAATTTTCAGAGTTTTAGAGGCCTTGGACCCACTCCAATGGAGTGCCCAAATTTAGGACAGCAACATGTTATAATTATGCTGGCCTTGGGCTGAAATTTTGAGGAGTAGGGTCCACCATATTATAAAGATCTTAGAGGAAATGATTTATACCTTTAGTTCCTTAAATGTTGGGCTTAATGAATGCACTTTTGAGGCCCACCAAAGTTAAATTTAATTGGGTCCATGAATGTAGCTAGTTGTTGAACTATTTAAACCCATAGAGTGGACCCATTTGATGTAATTTAAGGCTCATAGAGTGGACCCATTTGATGTGTTCCAAGGTCCATGGGATTGGACTCATTTGATGTATTTTAAAGCCCATGGGATTAGGCCCATTTGATATGATGCAATCTAAGGCCCACGGGTTATGACCCATTGCAATGCACATAAGGCCCATTGGTGCGGCCCATTGATGTGGCCCATTTGATAAGTAAAAGGCCCATATGACATGGCCCATTTGATGTATTTAAGGCCCAATGGGGTGTACCTAAGGTCCATTGCAATGTGTGATCCCAACCTTACGTAATGTTATTCACTACGGGCTACACCTTGGGAGCAATGTTGGTTTGACGTCCACATTGCGAGTATAATGTTGGTTAAATGTCCGCATTGTGACTCTCCCTAGGGCCCATTGGTAGGCCCGTACTTGTTGTATGCAAGCCGTCTAGGCCAGCTGCGTTGTAAGGATAGGGCATTACTTTATAACATGCTTAATATAACTCCATGACGCACAGCCCATTTATATCGGTCCATTTGATCGACCTGCTCGTATCGGCCATTCGATTAATTTAGCCCATATGATTGATTAGGCCCATCTTGATATATTTGTGACCTGTTGCTAAGGCCATATATGAGGCCCGTTGTTAAGGCCCACCTTGATGTGTATGAGGCCTGTTGTTGAGGCCCACCTTGAAGTGTATGAGGCCTGATGTTGAGGCCCACCTTGATGTGTATGAGGCCCGTTGTTGAGGCCCACCTTGATGTGTATGAGGCCCGTTGTTGAGGCCCACCTTGATGTATATGAGGCCCGTTGTTGAGGCCCACATTAAATATATATGAGGCCCATGTTGCAAGGCCCATTGTGATGTATGCAAGGCCCATGGGTCATGGCCCATTGCAATGTATGTAAGGCCCAATTGGTGTGGCCTATTCGATATATTTATGGAGTCCATGTCATTAGGCCCATTCTGTTGTATTGGTGACCCATCCATTGAGGCTCACCCGTTGTATATATTTGAGGCCCATGTGTAGGGCCCACCTATTGTGTATTTAAAGCCCATGGGTTGTGGCCATAGTGATGTATATTAGGCCTATGTGATGTAGCCTATACTGATATGTATTAGACCCAGGTATGTGACTCACCTGCGAAGTATATTTGAGGCCCATGGGTGCGACCCATCCAGATGTATTTGAGGCCTATGGGCAAGGCACATTGTGATATGTGTTAGACCCATGACCAGGGCCCACCTGTTTCGTATATTTGGCCCTTGTGTGAGGCCATGTGCCCATTATATATTTGATTCTATGTGGGCCATTTCTTGGGGGCAATGTTGGTTAAAAGTCCACATTGTCGACGCCGGTTATTGATACCGTTTATGAGTATGTGACATCATAACATCATGATACATGCTCATTCGCATCATCTGTATGTTTGTTATGAGATGTGATTGACCATTGCATATGTCATTGAGCAGGATGATGTGAGACTCCCTGATAGGTGAAGATTATCTCACATGAGCGCATGACATGCGCAGGATTGATGCATGATTGGATTGTATAACTCATGCATCTTGCATTGTGTTGTGATTACTGTACGCCCTAGTGACATCAGGGTCGTAGCCTCCACAGGCATATCGTGGATGGCCAGATGGGATACCGAAAATCTGTTCGAGCATCGGGCCGCCATAGATGGCCCTGGGTGAAAATCCCTAAACACCCTCTTGGTTCCAGAGGATACTCCAACGTCTAGACCGAGTGGGTAGATGAGCGTTGAGTGCCGATTACCAGATGGCTGCACTCTCCACTGTGTCATGGTCGGTTGGAAGGGAGTGCAGCCTTACCCGCCCGAGGGAGTAGGCATGGCTAGGCTGAGTTTGACCAGCTCGATGAATGAGTCCGTTATCGGTGAGCCGGGTAGGTATTGACAGACTACTGACAGACGGATAGTGAGATCTTTTTCACTTATCCAGTTGTGCGCTTGATTGGGGCGGCAGGTGGTGTGAAGTGTAATAGACCCCGGTGATTTCTCCAGAGAAGAACCGTACTGATATGAGAACTGACATGATATTATGACACCCCGTCAATGTTGTGCATGTGGGCGGGCGCACATGGGCGGACGTTGATGTAGGCGGGTGCGATGTGGGCGGGGCTGAGGCCTGTGCGAGCTACCACACTGGGTGAGCTACCAGCGGTTGGCAGGCTACTATGCTGACAGGCTACTGAGTAGGAGTTGCATACTCATTCATTTATCTATTCACTATCCACTCGGGCTGGTGGTGCGCAACTAATTTGTGTATCTTCGTTATGGCAAGGATTTCGGTTGGGCGCGAGACTAACCTGAGATCAGGAGTTTACCACGTTGAGTCAGACTATCCAAATTTAGGTATGAGACTGGTTTGGATAGAGGTTCCTTGTGGTGGACCCCGTAGCCTGCGATACTACATACTATCATCCCGACATCACACTCCAGCATGGTCATTCCATTAGCACCATATACTACATATTCCATTACATCTTCGGCGTGTGGCATTATGACTTGTTATGTTTCTGTATTTCGCGACTTAGATAAAAGTGATGATATTTGTTAGATCTTTCGAATTTTATATTACATTATATCTTTGTCATTCGACATTTGATTATTTATGACTCATCATTTGCATAGCTATCCTATATTGCGTATTCTGATATTGATTAACTTATGGACTTGTTCATACTTTCGCTTATTCTGTTATCGCATGATTATAATCTTGTCAGTATTTCTGTTTATGCTGATAATTCCTGCTCTTATCAATGTTTCTGCTTATTCAGTCATTGTATGGTTTATGGATTAATAGCTTTCTGATATTGTATGATTATGATATTGTATTGAATACTTGGCACTTATCTCGTGCACACACTTACACCACCTTCTAAGCTTTCTATAAGCTTATACACGATAGATGCGTGCAGGTGATGTTAGATTACAGCAGCATTGAGCTTGGAGCGTGCAGCTGTTTTCTGGAGCTTTGATTTTGACATATATATTTCCCTTTCAGCATTGTATTCAAATGATTATATTAGTAGATATGTGATGATGATGTTGCCTTTATGATTTAGGTAAACGTGTGATTATGCTTATTACTAGTTAAATGTATAAAAAAAATCCTCCTTATAGGATCCTAGGATTGAAAATCTGGCATATGAATGCTAGGAGCCGAGAATGGGGTACTACGGAGGCTGTCGGCACCGGATTCGACGATCGGGATTCCTGTGAATTCGATTTTCGAGTTTGTGGCGTGACAAAGAGAGAGAAAGAGAGAAAGAGAAAGAGAGGAAGAAAAAGTGAAAGAGAGAGTGAAGGAGAGCTAAGGTGGACCTTGAATCGAGGTGGGGCCCAAGGAGAGCAACCCCCACAACTTCTACCTCTCCTCTAAAAAGAAACCCTCATTCAAGGCCGTTCTTTTGTCCCGTTGAGCATCTAGGTAAGATCCATCACTGATTTTCCTTGAAACCCCTATGATGAGGGGGATTTACATGGAAACCTAACCTGCAAATGTTGCTTTATGGATTCCGGCCGATCGACTCCTGAAATTCACATCTCTTAGGTCGTTTCCAAGCCTCCAACGAATCCGAAGGTGCGGACTATTGTTCTTAGGTGGCCTAGCACCAATTTTACTACGAGTTTAATGATTTTGATTGCTTGGATGTTATGATTGGAGAACTAGAGAAACCCTAGAGATTGTATGATTGTTGAAATTCGTGAGAATGCATGTTGGTTCTCATTGGATGTTGATTTTATCTTTCACATGATTTGATATACGGTGGATTATATGCTCATGCCCATTTGAATTTTTTTCATACATTGTTGTTTCATAGTATGCATGATCGCCTTACTCTTGAGCATGTGATTTCTTGAGATGGAGGAAGTGCTTAACTTCCTCATACACACACACACACACACACACACCTCACATACACTTGTTTCATGACATGGTTGGTCTTGCTTATTATGAGAATTGAAATTGTATGTTGGGATGCATGAGAATATGGAATTGCTTAGGCTAGATGATACTTGGTAGACGACATGCTACGAATCATTATTCATACCCTTGGGTCGGTCAGGAACATGAGGAGAGCAAAAGTGGTTCCGTCGGTAGGACTGCCTCGAGGCTAACCCATAAATTTGGGCGAGCACGTGTGGGCGGCAGTAGTTAGACTACATGGGTTGCTTACACCCGATGCCGATCAGTCACGTACTTGCCTAGATTCGTGCGGCCTAGCCTATTGTCTAACCGACTCTGTTTGTTAACCCTGTATGCTCACATATGTATGGAACCTGAACCACCCTACAACCATTGTAGCCTATTAATAACTCACTTAAAATTGGTCCACAGCCTCGTGAGCAGGGCATGGTGGAATGAGACACTGTGTCTGAGCTGTCGGCCTACGTTGGGGTGTCGCGTCTCCCCGTAGTGACCGAGAGTGATCCCTTTCTCTTGGCACTCCTCATGTGCTTGAAGTCGGGGATGAGAAACCCGACGGGATCATGAATGGTGAGGTCTTGGCCTCACGCATTAGGGGATCTTGGCCTCGCAACTGGCTTAGGGTATTGATACGTGGGGTGCATCATATTCCCCAATCTGCTGGATGAATGGACTTAATTAATAACTCTGCTAACACGATCGCATTGCATCGTATTAGTTAGGATGGCGACTCAGAAGTCGAGGTCACTCTGAGGGAGTGCTGACATACGTGATCGTTAGATGGAGTCGCTTGAGGGAGCGTTGTGGCGAGGGCATGCATCATATCATTCAGCATGCATGTATATTAATAAGATTAATCAAGTGTTTGAGATTGTCTGCTTTTCATTAAATTCGTATTATAATTGATGCCTACTATAACTTGAGACTAATAGCACCTATTGAGTTGATCACTTACTCCCACTCTGGGACGGTATTTTAAAACACTACCCAGACTCTTCAGTAGCTGCAGGTTGTGCTGAGCTCGACAAACCATGCGGCGTGAGCTTAAGCGAGGAGGACGAGTTCTCCTACTTCCAGTTGATGGGCGGTTCTCCATCTGCTTAAGAGACTGGATTCTGGGGTGTTGAGTCGGGGGCTTAGCACATCATTCTTTTGGACATATGATTCTCTTGTGATTTCTGTTGGGCAACGCCTTGGGCGACCCTTTTATATTCATTTGGACTTGTATATGTACATCCCTTTTATTCCAGTAGACTAGTTATGGTTATTTTTCATGCTCCAAGTAATTCCAAGTTGCACAATTAAACTTGATTAATCATAAAATTATAAAAATTGATGATAAGTGACACTCGGGAACTCGAGAATCGAGTGTATGCATGACCCCCGATTTTCAAGGCGTTATAGCAGAGAACACCCAGAATTTAACGTGAAAAACCCTTGCGGGAAAAAATCACGGCACAAAGCGACAGATTTTCACTGTGAAAACAGAAATTATAAAGAGAAAGGACTTACCCGATTCGACCCAGTTGCGAAAGGACTCAAAATCCGCAATCCGCACAAAATCGCGTAACGAATCTGCATAACCTACGACCGGTCGAGTGGACTGCACGACCGGTCGAGCGTCACCCACGACCGGTCGAGCACCTCGGACCACAAAACTTTATGCTCGCTGGACTTTGAGTCGAGCAGGCTACGACTAGTCGAGCCACTCCCATGACCGGTCGAAGGTACCCACGACCGGTCGTACACGTTCAAATTTAAGACATCCGTAACAATCTCCACTATGTCTTCAATCTTGAACTGTATAGCTTCTTGACCTCTTCTCTTATTTCCGTATCACATCATAGTATCTTATGCACACTCCGTCCTTCTTTTACATCAACACCAAGCCCAGAGAAGTTACATATAACTTGAACTTTTCTACAGGAACAATCTTATTGATCATGTCTGCCGGATCTAAATCCACATGCCCAACCATCTTTACTCATGTCTTCTCAAAAGAAAAGACGTAGTCTTCTTACTATGTCACCGCTACCCAGTATTGTTTGCCGTGGTACTTGCTCACAATACTGATAACCTGTGAAATAACCGGTCTAATCCAGACCATAGCATACACTGCTCAGTGCATTCGAATAAGGCTCATGAGATATCCTACTTTTCCTTATCTGTTTTGGGACAAATCTAGAGGAAAACTTAAGGAGAGATACGTAGGGAACGCTCTCCAACTTTACCTGGCTCATCACATCCTGGATCAATACCTACACACAAGGTGTTCTTCCTGTGATTACCAAAGCCTACTCCTCCTTCAGTCTCAACGCCGAGAACCATCTTTGCAACCCCCGATCCTTCATTCTCAATGTTCCAATTGACCGAGTCTTCAGTACATTGATTTCAGACATGTCACAATTGGTGATCCACACGTCATCAACATACAATACCTGACCCACCATGAAGGAATCAAACCACTGCCTAGGCGACAGGCCGAACAACGACCTCCTGCAAAGTCTTTTCTCAGCCCCTTTCACTTCGAACCGCCCTGGTTGCTTCATGTAGATCTGCTCTTCACTTTTCCTTGTAGAAGTACAGACTCCACATCCTTCCTTCTAGCTCAAGATCACATTGGCCAACCAGCGCCAATCACTGATCTAATAGACACCTGCTATACCGTCGGCGCGAGTATCTCTGAGAAGCCGATCCCTTATCCCTGAGCATAACCCATCGCCACCAATCTTGCTCTATATTTATGTTGTATCCTCCTGAAGATCCACCTGCATCCAACCGCTTTCCGG
The DNA here is from genome assembly GCA_037074715.1 of Magnolia kwangsiensis. NCBI lineage: Eukaryota > Viridiplantae > Streptophyta > Magnoliopsida > Magnoliales > Magnoliaceae > Magnolia > Magnolia kwangsiensis. The sequence goes on along the minus strand of CM073573.1, from coordinate 158,001,710 downwards.
CCCACTGGAAGCTCCACCCGCTCCCATATGTCGGTCCGGTACAACGAATCCATCACATTGCCCATAGTCACCTTTCACTTCTCAGCATCAGGCTCACCTAGAGCCATCTGAATAGAAGATGAATACTCATGTGATATTGGAGTCGTTCATGTACCTCGCCGATATCCCACAATCATGTCATGTGTTTCTTCTCACAGGTGGCTGCTCCACTTGCTCTGTATCTCTGTCCGCGCGTCTCAGCCTTCTTACCCTGTCTGCTCATGTGGCCATGCCCAACATGCCACACATGTGCAGAGGTGAAATCCGCTACATCCACCGTAGCTCCACCTTTTGAAGTGCTCCCGATCAACTTGTACAAGTTACCGAGTCGTTGTGCTTTCATGATTTTCCGTGCCCCCTTGGATACTTTAAGAGCACTATCAATACCCGTGTACTTGCATCATTTTGCCTCAAGCACACCAAGAGAAATCAAATTTCGCTTCAAATCAGGAACGTGCCTCACATCTGTCAAGGTACGCTCCACCTCATCAAACATCTTGATGCGCACAGAACCAATAGTCACAACATTACAGGTAATATCATTGCCCATAAATACTTGTCCACCATCGCACTCCCTATAGCTGGTGAACCAACTCCGATGAGGAGACATGTGAAAAGATGCCCCTGTGTCTAGCATCCACTCATCCTTACGATCATCGTATGACCGTCTGAGCGAAAACACAGATAAAACATCACCATCACATCCACTCGATCCATCTGACGTGACAACATTGGTCTCCCTGCATGAAGCCTCAGAATCTTCCCTCTTCGATCTAGGATTTTCACAATCCCTCTTCACATGTCCTTTCTTTCCACAATTCCAGCACTTTACCTTTCCTTTACCCTTACCCCTGGATTTGGATCTAGAAACAGAAAAACCTGTACCTTGTCCAGAATTCCTACCCACTGTAGCAGTGCATCAGAAGACGTCCCCATGTCGCTGTTTAATTGTCTCATAGCCTTCCCTTGAAGGGCTGAGATAATAGTGTCGACACTCAAAGTTTTATTCATGCTGCACATAGTGTCCTTGAATGCCTCATAGGACGCTGGGAGAGAATTCAGCAATATATATACTTATTCTTCATCTTTCATTACTTCCTCCATATCCAGCAATTTGTAAACCAATTTATTAAAGTTGCTGATGTGAGCTTTCAGATCTCCACCCTCTGCCATCTTGAAGTTATACCACTGCCGCTTCGAGTGTAGGCGATTTTTCGAGGATTTCTTCGCATAGACATCCTCTAACTTCGCCCACAAACCAGCCACAGTTTTCTCCCTCATGACGTTGTAGAGAACTTCATCCGTAAGATATAAACAAATCGATGAAAAGCTTTTTTATCAAGAGTATTTAAATAAGCATCAGTCATAGTAGACTTCTGCTCCTCAAGAGCACCATCTTCGCCTTACTTGATTAACAGGCTAATCATCTTAACCTTTCATAACTTAAAATTATTTTTTCCTAAGTACTTCTCAAACTCATACTTAGCGCTCGCCATTATTACTAATCCCTCAGATTCAGATCTGTGCCCCAACGATCACTCTGATACCACTTGTTGGGGATTTTGACCTGCGGAATCACACAGATCTAGATCTAGGATAGCAATTCAATGGCGCTAAGCACACAAGAGAACACAGAGAACACCCAAAATTTAATGTGGAAAACCCTTGCGGGAAAAAACCACGGCACAAAACGACAAATCTCCACTATGAAAACAGAAATTACAAAGAGAAAGGACTTACCCGATTCGAACAACTTCGAATCTAACCCTTGCCACACCCTTTAATTTTCTTGAAACCCCTTTAGAAAACTTTTCCATACTCTAGAAAAGTCCTAGGAACACCTATTTATAGTTTAGGTAACTTCCTTCCGCATCCCAGTTGCGAAAGAACTCAAAATCCGCAATCTACACAAAATCGCAGAATGAATCTGTGTAACCTACGACCGGTCGAGTGGATTGCACGACCGGTTGAGCGTTACCCACAACCGATCGAGCATAGCCCACGACCGGTCGAGCACCTCGGACCACAAAACTTTATGGTCACTGGACTTTGAGTTGAGCAGGCTACGACTAGTCGAGCCACTCACGTTCAAATTTAAGACATCCGTAACAACTCGTAAGTGTTGCAGGAGCTCCTTCAACAAAATATTGCATGCGTCTATTATTGATTGTTTGTTGTTATATCACTCCATACATTTGTTGCATTAAATTATATATATATATATATATATATATATATATATATATATATATATATATATATATATATATATATATCTGTGTGTGTGTGTGTGTGTGTGTGTGTGTGTAAACTTGTACTATGATACTTAACCCAATGAATGGCTTATATCTTAAACTCTCTTCAATGGAAATTTCTAAGAAGTGATAGATGGCATCGCAAGACAAAAAGCTTTAAAGAGGCTACTTTGTGATTTATACGAGACATGCTTCGCGCATTTATAAGGCAGAATCATATTAGAAAATGAGGTTTTATATAAGGCTGAAGCCACCGTATAAAAAAATCGTGGAGATCAGACACCTGCCATTAAAACCTTCTTTGGGTTCACTGAAGTTGTAGATAAGATTGGTATGTAGCTTCTACGTAAGCTGGTTTGATAGTAAAAGAGATTTACGATGGTTCAATACTTTTGTTTAGCATTTGGTTGCTAGAAATTGGAGGGATTTAAATGTGCTTTCAAAATATCTAATTTTCAACCCTGGTCTATTGGTCGACGGGATTAAATGATGTGAAATTGCATTAGATGCAATTAATATATATCATTATTGCACAATGGTAGTATGTCTAGAAATATCATGGTATTTTAACCATTCAATTTTTATGTTTAAGATCATATTATTATTTTAGGAAAAACATTGCATTGAGCTAAACCTATGTTTGGTGGATTATGGAATTATAATCAATGAACTAGATTCGCAACTAATATAAGTCACTTTTGCATGTATATAGGTAGAATGTCATGTATAAATTAGACATGAATAATTTCGATAAAACAAATGCATCAATGTAAGGTTTAAATATGTAAATCCTGCATGAGATCGAATGCAATTCCATCCTACATAATCTCAATTCTTTCAGTCCTTTTTAAATAGATGAAATTTTCATAGAACCGAATGCAATTCCATCCGACTTAATCCATGTACGGAATAGGTCTTAGTTTTGGTTTCAAATTCACATTGTTTCATGCTTGAAGTAGAATTTATGAATAGTTTAGATAGTGTGTAGGTATTCTGGTCCTTTGATAGCTTTGATGGTAGGCTTTTTTTATTAATTTCTTTCTGGAATGGCTTAAGTGACTTAAATTTTCATTTATCTGACATTTCAGCTCACATACATACATGAGTTTCATGTATGGACAATACATGAATAGAGGGGATGTATTATATTAGCATAACTGGTAGTTTTTGCTATCATTCTTAGTAATTTTTCTCAATCCAATTTTTGCGGGCAGCTGTGCCTCACCACGTGGTGATCCACACCGTTAATCCAGTAGGCTCCCCATGATGGCCCACGTGGAACAGCTCCATCCTCAGAGATCCCTGCCATCCACTTAAGAAGTTTTGAAATGTGGATAGTTGTTCGTGACCGTCCTTTGTATCAACTATGAAGACCTCTGATTAGTAGGACTTTTGCTACAAGACCCGTCCAGGTAGTTCCTACTACATTAACGGTCTGGATCACCATAAGGCTGGCCAGCGTAAGGAGGTCTCAAGCCGAATAGGTTGTGCCACAATTATAGTACACCCAGTCGATAACTTCCAATCTATTAAATATGCCTGTCACATCCAGCCCTTCCAATAGGTTGGACACACTTGAAGAATCATCCAACGAAAAAACAAATCCCATCTACTTCCTAGGTGGACCACACCTTAGAAAACATCATCCCGCCGTTGATAAATAGTGAAATACAGGAACGGTATAAATGGTCAGTAGTTGTGGCTGATTTTTACTCATGATTTTTCCACCATATTGGACGGATTGGATGTCTCACGTACATGGAAAGCTGGAAGTTATTGGCTTTGTGGACCGTAACTTATGGTCCACCCGGTTGGACTGGAGGACCTTCTCGTAATAATATTTGATGCTCTGCTAGAGTGTGATGGTGATACACTCGCACTTCTAAATTGTAATTGCTACGTATTAAATCAAAATCAACCGTCCAAATTCTGGGATCCACTGCAGATTGTTCTTCTTCCGAAAATACGATTAGTTAAACAATTTTAGCCTTTGATTCGAGGACAATTGTTTGATGAACGTGGACGGTTGTTTACTTTTCACCTCAACCGTCCAATAAATCTCCACCAACTACCTAGCTAAGCAATCATTAGTATAACTTTTTATTTATGATCTATCTAAAGTGGGTCTCACGTCTGGATAATTTAATATTTATATCAGTTAGTTTTATGCCACGTATACAAGTTCTTTCTGCCTGCGCATCAACATTACACTATGCCCGAGTAAGCCGACTCGCTAGAACCATCTTCACGAGCCACGTGGCACACACCCACAGTAACCATGATAATTTATTTGGGCCACCGTATCGACAGGCAAAAACCCAAAAGTAATGGTACCATGGGAATCTTAGCCGTCCGATCGGTGCGATTGTCGACCATTAAATGTGGACGGTTATTTTTGTTTTCCTTTTATTTATATAATTTTTATTTTATCAAGCTTTGACAACTCTATGGCTGTGATTCTTTGGATATAGGCCCTTAGAAAGCTGATCACGGTTTCAATGGTTCCGATTAGCTTGGATGTGCATCATGGACGGTGGAGATTGCAAAAACATAAAAAACCGTAAAGAATAAATAGAGACCGAAAAATCCTGGTTTAGTTCGGTTTGTACGAGATCCAATCCGTCCATTGGCTGGGCCTCAACATGTATACCTTTGATCTAGATTCAAGCCGGTCTCCTTATCAGATAACGGCAATTTGTATGTTGAATGTTGTATAACCATCCATTTCTTTCTCCAGTTTGATTGGATAGAATTAATTCTCAGGCCAAGGCATCTATACATTGGGGCCCAACTAATAGACAGCATGGATCAGCACACTTGGCTTCTGCATTGCAAAACTCAAATCATTGAGAAATTGCTCATCTACAAGCGCATTTCGTACTGAGTAAACTCTGTGGGGCCCACCATGGATGTATGTGTCTTATCAACGACGTACATCCGTTTGTACAGCTCATTTTAGGGCATGATCCTAAACATTAATCATATCCAAAACTCAAGTGGACCACACCACAGGAAACAGTGGAAATAATGATATCCACCGTTAAAACGTTCACAGTGCAAACAATGATGTTTATTTGTCATCCAACCTGTTCATAAGATCACACATACATAGATAAAGGAAAAACACAAATATCAACTTGATCCAAAACTTTTGTGGCCCATACGAAATTTTCAACGGTAGACATTCAATTAACACTCTTTCTTGTGGTGTGGTCCACTTGAACTTTGGATATACTTCATTTTTGGGCTCAAGCCTTATCTGGTGGTAAAATGGATGGAAGGGGTGGATAAAATACATTAATCACAGTGGGCCCCACAGAGTTTAGCAATCCTCTTCCCTTCTGAGCCGTTGTAAGAGATGGGCCCACTAGGATTATTACCCATCTCGGGAATCAGGCCTAACCACTCACTAGGTGGGCCACACCTTTAGACTGAGATTTACCTCAATCATGATTTTAACATGGCTTAAACTTTTAAATTTAAGTCTGTTGAGAAAGTAGCTAACAAACGCTTAGGGATTGATTACTCAATATAAGCCAAAAGCGACACCGGAAAATGGTGGTTTCCATTGTTTAATTACCACTAAGCAAGTAAGATTGACTTACAATTGTCAATTTCGAAGTGATAGGGACACACCTAAATCAACGGCACCGATTGATTAGGAGTGTCCCCTAGGGTTTTGTACATTGTGTTGCTACTTAATTGAATCTACTACTAATTAGGTTTACCTAGACTAGATCATCATGCTTCTTCACATTTCTTAAATGGTGGTGACTCATTGACCGTATTGCCATGGCCACCTATACCTTGATCCAAACCGTCCAAATCGTGGGCACCTCGATCCTCAAAATCGTACTTACTTGACGATCAGAACCATTCAATTTGCAGCCGTCAAATGTTGGATAAAAGGAAAATGGTCGAGTATAACCGATCAGATGGTTGAGAATGTCGGATCAGTGTGCTTTTTTTTTTTTGGATTTGATCATAGATAACAAAGGCTAATGGTTTGAATGGTCCTGATGAGTCACCACCATTTAAGACTTTGAAGAACACACATGTTAGCCTATCGTTTCTTTTTAAGGGTCACAAGTTACAAGTGTTTAGGGCCCTTAGACCTTAATAAAAGCCATTGGATTAGGAAACTTGACTTCCTTAAGTCATTGTTAGTTTGTTACATCACAATGTTCTTCCCTCTTGCTAATGAGTGGATGACACAATCCTTTCAATACAAGCATATCATCCTCTAGTAGTCTATCAGAGTCCATACACATGCACGTCTAAAATATACACATGTAACTCAATCTAAACCATTAAAATTATATTTCCCAATTCACATGTATCAACCAATTAAAATCTACACTGACCCAAATCCTAATTTGTCCGATCGATTAATAAAAACAAATGCCAAAATGCTATCATACGTCCAATTTTTGGTTTACGATCTACACAAAGTGGGTCGCAAATTTTGGATGGTTCAGATTGAGTCTCAGATTTCCCAGATGTAAAATTTTGAAGCACATGTGTATGAACCATACTACTCATCCAGAGTATCATAATTTTAAAAACTACGCTATTCATTTCAATATCTTAAGGGAAGTTGCATTGATTGAAATTGCCGGATCCAAGAAGAAGTAAGCTTCAATATACAAAGAAAAGAAGCTGTTGTTTAGGCCATTTGGGTCCCAAGGTAACATGCCCACATGATCAAAAGGGTGGGATCTAATCAAAGATACTATACTAATATCTAGCCCTTAAATAAGGAAAACAACCCACATGGTGATGGAAAGGCCCATTAACATAAATTATCCATCATGATTATCTAGGGCCCAGATCTGGTTTTGAATTTTTAGCTTATAAAATAAGGTACTGTGCATGTTCTCTTTTGTAATCCTAATCCAAAGAAAAAAGGATCACATGGGCCTGATTTTCCAATGATGGGGAAGCCCATGCACATGGACGGTGTTAGGTCTTTAAGGAAGCCATGCAGTTGGATGTTTGACCCTCAAAAGGTGTTTTATTAGAAAAATGTGATGTGGACCGTCCAAGCTGGGCCTCGAGTCGGTTGCGCCATGTGGATGGTTCTTGTGTGGTCATTGGGAATTCAGATTGGTCAACTCGTTGGGTGGGCCACAACGCGCTAAACGGAATGGCTGTTTGTGAAATTTTCATCTGCGGTCCATATCATTAGTGGGCCATCCTGAGTTTGGGCCCATTTGATGAATGGATTGATTGGTCTTTGTCAGGTTTACATGATGGTCCACATGGTTAGTGGGCCATCCAGATATTGGGGTGGATCATCTATATGGTTGGGCTTATTTGATTTGTGTGGCCGTGTAGAGAAGCTTGTGGGCTTACTAATCTGGTTGATGAACTCATCAGGTGGGCCACGATGTGTAGAACCCTTATACGTGGCTCGCATGGCTAGTGGGCCATCCTAATTTTGGCGTTGTGTAGAAGGGACATTAAATCCATGGGCCATATCCAACCAACCAAGTTCATGAAGGCCCACAGTCATCGTTGAGGCCCGCCGCCGGTGATCAGAGTCATCCAGTTAGTGGTCCCCACTGTAGATGGCCCAGGGTGAAAGAAACACAAGCGATCGGAAAGTCCACGGTCCCGCGATGACTTCCAAATGGACGGTCTAAGTAGAAAGATCAAAGGTTTCCAAATTCTATCGGTTAGTTTCACACGCACAGTGGTCCATCCATAGTGGAACCCACTGGATGAATGGTTCTGATAACCAAGTCTAGGCACCATCCAATGTGGATTTCATAAGACTAATAAAACCAGCCTCACATGTGTGCCAACATAGCATGAATGTGGGAGATTCAACCGTCCACTACTAGGGCCCACCATGTAGATTCACTGGACGCAGCCCAATTGATCACAATCAAAAGTTCAGATGGGCCCAACAGGGTCGACCCATTTCAAAAGCCAGAATCAAATGAAACCCAATCCTGACCGTTGAAAACTCTAACGTAGATCAGTGAAACTGGATTTAAAAAAGAAATCATATTCTATGAGTCAAAACAAGAACTTGAGTTTGACCAAAGCATTCTTTTATGAGAAACCCACGTGGAAGCCCACTTAAATCAATTAGAATATAGACAGAGACAGAGGAGGAAATATTATATATATGCAAATTATACAGGTTTTGATTCTGACAAGTGGAGCCCATGTTTTAGTAATCCAGACCGTTGATCTATCAAGTTATGCTGTGGATTGAGCATGTGTCACAGATTGGAATATTGCAGCAACCAATATGAGGACCTTTGTCAGTTGAATGTGAACCGTTGGTTTATCCTCTCCTAAACCATCTGTCGAAATCATTGGATGGCAGAGGGTTTGACGGAATGTACGGTTTCACCACCTAATTAGTGGATCCCTTGATTTTCAAGATAGTTAATATTCTTGGTGGGGCCCACCATTTTAACGGATCAGATGTCCGACGCAAGTGATAGGCAAGTAGTTCTGAACCATAGGTTTATAATCCGTCCCAGGAAGGCAAATTAAAGCAGCAGTCCTGTTGCGCCGCTTGAGATTGATAGCTTTCTTCGTGCCACACGTGTATGAGACTTGTATCGTGCGAATTGTTCCATGGTGAACATTATCTGGTCCAAAAATCAGGTGGGCCACACGTGCATGTTGAATTTCTACACCGTTGGTCATATTTTCCCAACCTTCCATCTCCCCGTATATGTGGACAGTCGATCTGATGTAATCTCGCAAATTCGACAGACAGCTTGTCCTACCCCAAAATCATATATGGCACGTTGGGTAACTCATACTGGTTTGCGAGATACGTCCGTTTCAACTGACAGTCCGGATCACTTCCGTCTCCGGCCTTTTCTGGTCCATCTTGGCCATGAAATTATCCGCGACCCACTTTACATCATTAGGTCTGAAATCAAAGGCACTATCCTTAAGTTAGGACTGATAAAAGAGCGGGCCAGGGTCGGCAGGGCCCAATCTTGCTGATTTCCATCTCCTCTGATTGAGATATGGCAATACGACTCCCCAATGTGAATTTAGCACACGTGTATGGAACACAGGCCATCATCAGTTGGGACCCACAACGAACAGCCCTGGCCTTAAAGCAGGTCATTCAACTCAACCTGCCCACATTGAATATAGACCATTGGACCATTTTCCCTGTCTCAATCTTCTCATACTACAAGCTGGTTAACCCAACCGTGGGGCAGGGCATGATCACGGCAAACAAGGCAAATGACTCAGATCTCACACATATGCCACATCGGCATGTCTGCTATGTCTGTACACAAGCCAAACCAAACCGAGTCGAGCTTAGCACAGCTCAGCTCATGCTGGTTCAACGCCATTAGCCACACAGACAATGCAACCCCCAACTCTGGGGGGCTGAATTGGGTTGAATCGAGCTTCCTGAGTCTTTTTTAAATCCATGGGCTCAAGTCATGTCAGCTGGGCTAGGTTCAACCCACGACTGTAGACTAGCTGTTCACGAATATATGCTACATACAAAGATATATAAATAAAAATAATATGAAATCAAAGGTCAAGATAACTCCACAGCCAAGATGCATCAGAATGCTATAATACCAACAAGCAGATTTTAACTATACCTATAAATAAAAATAGTATGAAATCAAAGGTCAAGAACACTCCACAGGCCACAGCTAAGATGCATCAGAATGCTATAATACCAACAAGCAGATTTCAACTGTACCTCATACCATGAACAACAATACTCTAACAAGCACCAACCTTGATTGATGATATGTATGGTGTACAAAGGCTTGCCCTTTGGTCTAGTGATCCAGACCGTTGAATCCAACATGGACCACACCCTGAAAATCTCCCAAACTGGAAGATTCTGTCCGCCAGTCTTATTAGGTCATTCTTCAGTCGAATTGTGGGTCTTTCCTGCATCTTCTTAACCATCGATTTGCAAGCTACATTGAACGGATATGACTGTCCTCCCGAGAATTATTTTAGGTCATGATCCTTCCACTAAATCAATGGCCCACCACTGAACCATGGCCCCACTTGTACAAAAAACTGAAAATCTGATTTCGTTGTGCATATTCTCAAGCGGCTCATTTTGAAAGGCTCCATTAATCAAGGCCTTCAATTCAACCCAGTGTTATGTTATTCAGATCCAGCTTTATGTTTGGACAAGTGGGGCGCATTGTTTGGTGATCCAATACATTGATATTGTGGGGCCCATCTGTTAATGGTCCATGCACAGAAAATCTCAGTCAGAAAATATTGAACCTTTGAATGGCTGTCTGGCGAAGGAACAGTAAAGAAATAAAATACAAGGGCTCGTGTTCAACCAATAAAAGACCAAATATTCTGTGGTTCAGATCACTCAATCTTGGCAATTTTTTTGTGCATGGCCCATTCACGGTGAGTCCCATCATATCAACATTTTGGATCACTGAACCATGGCCCACTTGTAAAAACAGGGAGCCTGAGCTTTACAAGCAAGCATTATATAATACCTCCTCTTTTGAAGTTAAATCCCATCTGCACTTCAAAAACTAATCTCCCGTCGCTCAGCGAAAAACTTTCCCGTGGTGACTGGCTGGCCCGGCAGCAACGCGACCCAGACTCCAGTATCCGCACCTTCCTCAGCTGAAATATTCCCATCCCACCCCGTCATGGCAGTCTTCACCCAGCCTGGGCAGTAGCAATTGATATGGACCTTGTTTCCATCTGGACGATCAGAAAGCTTCTTCGCCAAAAGACGGGTGTAAGCATTAACAGCCAGCTTTGATACTGAATAATCAGTAAACATCTGAGGCCACCCACCTGATGTCCAGCTTCCGTCTTTTACTTGTTCAAGAAACTTACAAACGGTTGCATCAATCAGTTCTTCAGAGAGAGATTCTTCTTCAGCGAGTTGCTGTCTCAATGTTGCATCTGCCAGTCTCTGTCAATAGATTAGAGTGATGAGTAATCCAAATCAGTGTGAAAAATATTGCACAGTTTCTGAAAAGCTCGCGATAATATTGCGAGAAATACACTAAACATATTATCACAACAATATTGCGAAATTTTCAAAATCTTGGGAGATTTTAAAATATCACGTTCTTATCACGATACTAACTCGGAAAATGGTAAAACATTAAAGGAATTTGTTATATAAGTATATATTTAAAATTTAAATTTATTTAATAATTTACAATAATATTTTATTTTCAGCGAGATTTTCCTGATAATATTCCCAGAAAGACATCAAAAATTGGTTCTCCCAAGAAATTTCCATACCTAGCAATTACTAGATAACCAGATTTATCACTATGATCCCAATATGATAGGAAGCATATTTCTATGTGAAAGTTCTTGTGCAGGACAGGATTACGATTTTGCTTTTCACCACCATCTTTTGAATGGTGGAGACTCATCCACCCTTCAGATGGCACACATGAACATTAATCTAGACTGTACAAATTTTAGGGCCCATCACCGGCATAGTGCATCTTCAAAATTACAATGGTTGTTCAATCCTAACCGTCCAATTGTGGGCACTAACAATAACTTGGTCTACCATCCAAATTTAACAGGAAAAATTAAGATGGTTAACCTCATCGACCAGTAATTTTTGGGCTATCTCCGTCCACATGGGAGCCATCATTTGGATGGTCTGAATTGCCTTGCATGCCAAGTGGACGGTGAATGAGTCACAACAAAATGGTGGTGCTATCAGATAAAAGTCAAATTGTGCTAATAAACAAAACAATGGATGTTTGATGGTGGGGAGGTGGCTGCTTTGAGGGCAAGAACTTGATTTAATCATTGAAAATAGCTTGGTCGGGATGGCTATCTCGAGGGATTGAACAATCCTAACTGCCCGACTGTGCACACCAGGGGGACAACTAAACATAGCTTGGTCTACCATCCAAATTCAACGGGAAAATCAGGTGGTTAACGTCATTGACTGATCTGATTTTTGGGCTATCTCCATCCAGAAGGGGGAGATCATTTGGATGGTCTGAATTGCCATGCATGCCAAGCAGACGGTAGATGAGTTACAACAAAATGGTGGTGCAAGCAGATACAAATCAAACTGTGCCAACAGACAAAACATTGGCGGTTCAACGGTCAGGATGTGCCCATTTGGACCACAAAATAAACAGTTTGGAGAAATGCAACAGTGCTCCTAGTTCACTTAGAGGACAGTTCAACCATTTGATCTGAACCAAAGTCCAGAATATATTTCATGGGCTGTGATACAAAAGTGGTACTTATCAGATGATCCAATCCATCTCAAATTTCGCTTTATTTTCTACATCCATTCATTTTCAAAGTCATGGATGGGATGGTTACAATTGCCCAACGAAAGTGATTCTTCAAAATCATGAGCAATCCGTGATAGGCCCTAACAAATGGATGGTCAAATTGTTGATTGGATCTATTTTTTGCCTAAGTGATCTTAATCGTCTGTACTAATACCACCAAATGGTTCATTGTTGTCTGATTGGTGTGATGTTTGCATGATAGCCCATGAAATGTTTGCAGAACCTAATGAACAGTCTAGACCAATGGATTGGGCTAGTGTCCCAATGCAACTAGAAGCTCTATAACTAATGGTGTTCTAGAAGCACTGAAGCATCTTTCGTAATGAACTGAAATGCGAACGAGTGCCTGAATTTTGAGTCAGCTTGAACTCAGACCCTCATGTTTAAACCTTGGTCAATCTAATAAACAGGAAATTTTGGGACCATAGAAGGAGTCGGTGATGAAATTTGTGTAATGGGCAAATAAGAAAAATCCTGTGCCAAGGAAACAGTGTGGATAGTGTTAAAGGGGAGTAGAAAGAAACCTGTGGGGACTTACATTCCGCCTGCCATTCAATCGACCAAGCCTGGAGCTCACGTTCACTATTCGACCACCAGACGCAGAAGGTTTCACCAGAGGGATCATGGTTTCAATCATCTCTCTTGTGCCGAAATAATTCGTTGCAATAACTTCCTCAGCAGACTCAACAGAATTATTGGACCCCATATTAAAATTAATGCCTGCATTGTTTACCTGCAACATATTGGTGACCTGGTGAGGATGCTAGAAGGGGAAAAAATGAATATAATGAGATTGTAGCGCCCTCTTAATGTGATGTACTCTGCAACATGAGGCCACTCAGGACGTTTGGCTCATGCATCAGTTGGGCCCCACCATATAGATGACCTGGCATGACAGAAAAGTGAGTGATTCATCAGGTGGGCTATGATCCATGTACTAGGTGTGGCCCTGATGAGTGGAACAAGCAAGTTTCTAGACGTGGTTTGGGTACTTCCCCCACCAGGACCTAGCTAAAGACGGACGGTCCTGTCAGGGGCTCCGTGGGGTCTGCCGTGATTTTTGTGTTTTATCCATGCCGTCCATCCATTTTGATGGATCAATTTAAGGGCATGAGACCAAAAAGGGAGGCAGATTGAATGTGACCCTATGAACTGGTTGGAATACGGCAAATAAACATCACGGTGGCCCTAGGAAGTTTTCAACAGTAGGAATTCAATCCCACTGCTTCCTGTGGTATGGTCCACTTGAGCCTTCAATCTGCCTCCTCATGACCTAAAATGATCTGTCAAAATGGATGGATGGCATGGATAAAAATATACATCACCGTGGACCCCACAGATCCCCTGACAGGACAGTCTGTCTCTAGCTAGGTCCTGTTGGGGGTAGTACCCGATCCGCACCCCAAGTTTCTAGGCCAGGTCATCCAGAAAGTGGCACTCACCTGGCACGACTTGGATGTCCCACACACATGCTGGGTTGGAACATGTGGCTACATGTAACTGCGTGTGGGCTTCATAAATCTCTAAGATTGTATCAAAATAGATATTGTACAAGTTTCATGAGAAAAGATACATTATTTGTATAAATTCAGAATCAACTGCAATCCAAAACAATATCTATCGAATTCCCAGATAATCTATTTGCCAGTCTATATCAAAAGAATTCGAGACATAGATCATAGAAAAACTCAAAAGAACCCATATTTTGGGGAAATTGAAGTCAATTTCTATTTCCTGCACATTTTTTTATTGATAATCAAGGGCCAAGCAAAGAACAAGAAATTACATGGAAATTTGTCCCCAAAAAAAACCAAAAGGGTAATCTAAGAACACCCTTCTGTGCTGGAGAGTGCACCTCGGAATTCGCAATCCTGTGGTTGTGGGACAGAACCATTGGGTACAAAAACCTAGTTCCTTAATCTCTTCCACCAAATTGAGCTTTGCTAGGCCCACATGTGTGTGCAATAAAGCTCATTTACATGCCGCACGTGCTAACATGGCAAGATAGGTCCAAGATCCAATACACCCATCAGAACAGCACCACTATATTGATTTCCTAGGCCAAGAATAAAGTTGATCCACTAGTCAGGTGGGCCACAGTTAGCTAAACAAATGTATGGCTCTAAAAAACTTGGCAGAAGTTTTCTAACCCATCCACCTGTTTCCAAAATTGTGGCCCACATGCTGCATGGACTGGATATATTTTCAGGGAAATGCGTACAAGGATGGACCAACCTGATGATTGGATTGGATCTTGCTCTATGTGCCATGCTGGCACATGATGCGTGTACATGAGCTTGATTGCACACACAAATGCACTCAGCAAAGCTCCCATCCATCCACTTCTAACAATAGATCCATGGAGGGGACACCAACACAAAGCATAAGAAGAATTGCCTAGTGTTGCCATTGGATCCGAATTATCCTAACATACAGTTTGAACCCAATCCACAGTCTAATGTCCATTTCATGCCCATATTTGTATGAAGTGTTGACTTTACAAAATGTTGCCTAAAATGTGACAGCTACAATTGATTTGGTAGATAACTTTATTGAGTCTATTCTCATCCACATGTAAGAATGGATGTTGATGGTGGGAGGTGATTCGTGCAGTGCTAAGTGTCTTTGTCATGCAGCAAAGTACATAAGTGTGAGAAGAAGGGGAAGGGTATTTAGGTGCAAAGTGGGAAGTATGTTTCAAAATGTTGGCGAGTGTAAAAGCTTAGGAGAGGAAGCAAACATGCAAAACAAAGCACAAGCTCAAAGCAGGAACAGCACTTCGATAGAAGTTTGTGATGCAATCCGGATATCAAATCAATGAATACACCACACGTGATGAGAGTATTTGAAAAGAGTCATAGACAGCTTTTTAATATCAAAGCCCTGAACTAGGTAAAAGTACTTGATTTACAATTTCACAAAACTCAAAACTCAAAAGAAAAGTGTAATGCTTCAACCTCCAAGAACAACCCCTATTTATTGGAAACTTAAAAAGAAACAACCAAAAATCCTCAATCCATGAAATCTATCCATATGAAATCTAACTTTTTCAATTCGTCATCCGCAATCCATGTGCATTTAGATTGGTCTTGTTCTTCCATTTCACAAGTATTGCATGTATCATACTCGCTGGTGTCAGTTGACTTCATGCGTAACATTTGATTGACTTCTTCCTTCCTCTTTTGCTTCTTTCTCAGCTTTTTGCTTCTTTTGAATTTACATGTGATGAGAAACTTCTGCCCATCCATTTTATTAGATTCGGGTGCTAGAAGCTGCTTCATCTAGTGCAATATGATACTAACATCCTTGATGAAGGAATAGATGTTAGTGCAAGTTGAATGACCTTGTCTCGTTCCCACAGACATGATCTCCCTGGCAAGATGTGCAACTCATCCATCCACATCCCATCCTTTTACTTAGATCCAATCAAAATGGATGATAAGCACCTGGAGAAAATTTTAAACCCCTTGATTCAATGAATATGGTATGGATGTAGATGCTCATGTTATTCAATTTTATCCACAATTTCCTATGAGACTTATTGCTTTGCCCATAGATTAGAATTGTGCATATCTTTCCGATAGAAGTGCAAGAAGTGCAGAAAATATTTCGCTCCAACCATCGCCCCTCATTTATCACTCGAGGTATTGATAGCATTGTCCACTGCATAATCAGTGTCTCCCTACTATCTCATACACATTTGTGGCACTTTTTACAGGTCATCTCATCTTCACATGTATGTTCTTCATTCTCATGATCTACTTTTGTTTGCACATGATTCAATGTCTTTGACATAATCTCCTTGGCAAAATTCACTTTTATTCTCAATTATAGTTGCACGAAGTGCGAAGCAAGTAACAATAGATTCAGGTGTGGGTGACCAGCTAGGAAGCATGATGGGGAGCGCAAGTTCAAAGCACAATTTCAAGCAAGAGTGACATCTAGTTCAAAGGATCCTACAATTAAGCTCCAGACCGATATGAAAAACATTCAATAGCCTGATGTCCCAGCTGCTCACACTTAAAGCATGTAAAAGATGTGTTACTTTGTCCCATCTTTGGCGCAATAGTCTCTTGTACATAGCCATCCACCATCCCTCAACCTATGTGAGGTTTTTAATAGAAGTCATGTGCATAAGTCACATGCAAGAACTTTATTTCTAATTTTTTCTCCATCTTTTTCCAAGAAATTACTTCCCTGTTACCTTGACAAATTGGTTTGGCTTAAAAATTATCTCATCAGGCCAATGCATGAAAGGAAGATTTCTTGGCTACCAATTTAACTTTTGATATTTCTTTGTATTCGAGCACCTTTACACAGCCAATCATTTAAGCTGTCTATATGTAAACGATTGTGGAATTCTGAAATTTCCGCATAAACTTTGGGTCCTCTACCACATTCCAACAATCGAAGAACAATAATTGGTGTCTTCACTATCTGACAAAGTATTCAATAACAATAAGGGCGGCCATAATGGCCATGGTTGTTACAATACGGGCTGTAACGGACGCTGTGGCCTGTAGTGGTCAAAAAAAATTTAAAAGAAGAAAAATATATCGGCCCCGTATCAGATTGTTATGGGCCCATATCAGTCCGTTATGGCCCCATAATGGCCATTATGATCGTTACAGGGCCATTACAAGCCTTCAGAACAGGCGTTACAGCCCCACATCGCATAACAACTCCCACCATAACCATTACGCAACTGCTTTTGAATACCATGCTAGCCGGTGTTACCTATTGCTGAATAGGACCATGGTGGTGGGGACCTTCCCCTTTGTGTCATCACGCTCCGATTTCGGCCTTGAGATTCCCTCCAAGGTGGAGCTATCTCACTTGATTAGTGACATCATCCACCATGTGCACGAGTTGCTGCTCAATGTGTGCTTGGATCAATTGGGCTACTTGTGCGGACCCTTGTGTGACTCGCTTCAAAGCCAGTAGGGGATGATGCAAAGTCAAACTTCCTCAATGGTCACCTGATCTAGCACCAAATGATGCACTCTAGTTATAAAATCAATGAGATTTCAATAGACGAATTGGTGTAACTGACTAGACAGTACACGGGAGTATTTGAATAAAGAAGGATATAAAACGAATGCACGCTTAAAGTCATCACCAGCAGTTGAACCTCTCAAGTGATCTTTTAGGAATTTCACGTCAAACACCCTGCCTTTAATGCTTTAATTGACTTGCACAAATGTCACCAGCATATTTGGACAGGGGTACACCCTCCACTGATAACCAACTATCAAAACTAAGTCCCTCTTAGATAGGGCTGCCAATGGGCCAGGCTCATGCCAAGAAAAATCAAAATTTTGAATAGGGCCAGCCGGTCAGGCCCAGCCCAAACAGTTCAAAATCCAGGCCCAAGCCAACCCCAGGCCTGGCCTGAGTAGTTCAAAATCAGGGCTTCGCTAGTTTAGGTTAAATAAGGAAAATTTTGCAAGGTTTCATAGGAATCAAGCCAAGGATTTTTGAGTTTTGTATGCAATGGCTATATATAAATAGCCATATGCATAATGTATGGGACAGACATAATTCAGTTAAATTGAGTTCTTCAAGTTTTCCCTTATTTCTGGATTTTCAGAAGAGTGATTCTTCTTTATTGTGCTAGTAGAAATACTAGAAGGCTGGAGGTTCTCCCACAGTCCATGTTTTGGGCTTAAATATCAATTATGTAGCCATTGGAAGAGATATTGATCTTATTGAAGTGGTATGGATGCCCTAATTGTTCGCTCAAGTTCAATTTCTTCACTTTTCCTATATCATAAGACAAGGACGAAAAAACAGAAGAAGAAAAGCTCATCATTTGAAATGAATAATTATCACGTCATGAGAACGATCTGTAAAAAAGGGCACTAGGAATCTCACCAGAATATCTAAACCACCGTAAGTCTTAAAGATCCACTCAGCGAATTGTTTGATTGATGCAATATCAAGAATGTCCAGTTGATGGAAAGACACATTTAAGCCTTTTTCTCGTAAGGTTTTCATTGCTTCATGGCCTTTAGTGATGTCTCTTGATGTGATAATAACAGTCAGCCCCTGTTCAGCAAGTTGTCGTGCAATTTCATACCCAATTCCTCTGTTACTCCCAGTCAACACGGCAACTGTTTCTGAGCACCACCATCTATACCATCAGAAAAGCAAAATTTGCTTTGTAAGTAACAGTTTTGCTCAATACTTTGTAAACTTGAAGTTAATGACGCAACTCAAATCAACAATACAAGTATGTTAGGTTAAACAACATACATGATAAAAACACAAATAGAACAACTCCTTACAAGACTTTCATGTCAGGATATAGCCAGAAAAATGTGGAAGGAATGCTTTCTTTTAGTTATACTGAAACTAACAGAAGCAACTGCGCAAAAACACCCAAATGATTCTCACTCTTATAAAAAATTATCCAGCAAACAAAAATAATAACATGCAAAATGCCCGTATGGAGGCCATGCAACACCTGGGCAACCTACCCAACGGCCTCTTTCTTAATTCAATTCATAATCTATCAGTCAGTTGCTAAGACAGTCCTTTAGACACCTACCTCCACCTTAGATTTGTCACTCGGAATAGAAACAAAATAGAAAATCTCCTCTCTAATTACAATTGTCCATAATTAAAACCTATTCCAGAAATTCTAGAACAAAATGAGAACCTCCATAATCAAAATCTTCACCTTTCTTCTTGGGGTGGCTGTAAAATGGTAGATCGTCAAATCACGATTGGCTGCCACTGGACATCAAGCTTCCTCTTTTGCCCAGTCTCAGGTAACAACCATGGTAGACATTTGCATAGAATGGTTGATCATATGCCAACACGAAAAACTTACAAGCAATTGATTTCTACTTGTAGATTTGTATGCTGACAAGGTAACAAGTATGCAAACAATAGGTCTCTACTCATTGGTCAGTGGTAGAAACTGTGTGCTTCATCTTTGACGTCATGGCTTTGAGAACCCATGTGTATGTGGGGGTGTAAGAGTGTGTTCTCACCTTTCAGAAGAAAGGAAAAAAGTATGCAAACAGATGGACAAGGAGCAATATTGTCAAAATGGTTATCATATTATAAATCATAATAGGGATTGAATCATATCGAATCGTAAATTGTAAGATTTTTTACAATTTTCTTAAAATTTTGAAAAAAAAAAGAAAAGAAAAGAAAAGAAAATTATAAATAAATCAGATCTCTAAAAAAAAAAAAAAAATTTTAAAAACAACTCATCTATCATCCTTTTGCCATCAATGTGAAGCAATACCATGTCACAGTGGAAAAGCAACCTTTGATACTGTAGACCAACAAGAAAAGATATGTTGATTTCTAAACATCATTCCATAATACATATAAGTCAGCATAATCAAAACCATCCATAAAAATATTACAGTTAAGTCATACATCGATTTGGTGTTTCAACCAATTAAGAAGAAATCACAAAAAAAAAAAAAAAAAAAAAAAGGGAGAAGAAGAAGAAGAAAAAGAAAGAAAGAAAGAAAGAAGGAGAAGAAGAAGAAGAAGAAGAAAGCTACATGATTTAACATTGAAGAGAATATATATCATTTAATCTCTTACAAAGAACAAATAAAAATAATTTACCTTTTATAAACAATTCTTAAAGCCCCCAACAATTTAAAAATATAAAATGAAAGCCAAGTGAAGCTTAAAATAGAAGAAAACAAGTATAATATGAATTATAAATCATAGGATTCATATAAAAAGGGATTCAAGTTTGGGATTCAAATTATTTTGCCTAAAATTTGACTAAAATCGTATGTTGTAAATCGTAAATCGTAAATTGTAGGATTTTGACAACACAAACGAGGAAGAATGTAATTTTTTTTCCTGTTTTTTTCATCTTCTTCTTCTTCTTCTTCTTCTTCTTCTTTTCTTCTTCTCTTCCTTTATTTCCTGAATTCTAATTTTTTCTGTTTTTGAAATGTCTAATCTTTAGGTTGTTCTATATTTTATTTTTTTGGTTTTGTGTCACCAACTCACCATATCTATATTTAATTGTGCATAAAATGTTAAAATATTTGTAAGCACATGTCAGCACATCGGACTGCTAAAAGTTGCTGCCATGTGTGAAACCTATAGTTGCACGAAGCATGGAGTGGCCACAAATTCAGGTGCGGGATCAGGGAATTGTCTGTTAAATTTGAAGTGTAAAAAGGTGGGAAGCAGGAGCAGTAGAGCGATTCCAAAGCATGATTAGAAGCAGGAACAGCACCTAGTTAAAAGAATCATGTAACTATGGTGCCCACCTCATATTCGCATCCAAGACAAATGCCATACTGTTGTCCAAGTTACGTATAGTGAACAGGTGGTAGTTTATCAACAATTTAGCAAAATAAAACCCCTGATAAAATTCCAAAAGGGCTAGAAAATACCTTGTTTGTCATTTCTAAAGATTTTAGACAAAGCTCATTGCCTGGATCCTCATTCCTCGTACACTGCTTAAAAGTATTCCTATAACACCCAACCAGCCCTTACTCTTGAATTTCATGAATCAGAGCCGAATTACACCTTCCATTGACATAGTATAATAGTAATTTCATGTCCTCAGTTACAGAAATCTTCTACCCAAGTGTCACCCCTGCTCAAACTTGCACTTCCAACTCACACTGCCACTCCACTTCCTAGCCGTTTATACTGGCTAACATCTGAAATAGACACCTGCTCCCATACCCAAATCTGCTGTCAGTTCCCTTCACATTCATGCAACTATAGTAATATGAAGTCAGCAAGAAGGGTCAATTTCATTTGCATGACCTTCTCCTTTGTCGATGGGTGAGTAATGTTAACACAGGCCCAAGAGTTCTGCAACAGAACCTACACAAGGGTATATTACATATTATTTTGTACCTTCTGAACAAATAACAAAATGATAGGTAAGTGAAACATCTATGATTAACCTATGGCTACAGGTGATTGAGAATGGGATAAGGTAGAAGAAGTATAGGTGATTACGCACCGTCCTTTCAACGGCAAGACATGGGAATAACAGGCCAGTGGCTTCAGATCAAGAAGGTTTTGGAAGCTCAACTGATTGGAATAAGCAAGAGCATGGTTGTTGGGCTATGAAAGCTAGAATTCAAAATACTACAAAGAGTATGCTATGACCAAACAGTAACCCCTTTCTAATGCCATACCCCTTCAAAACTCCACCAAACCTGATACCATTGGATGGCTTATTAGGTTATATTTCCTACAGACCCAAGATATTCCAATTTGAGCATAACAAGTTATGAGTTTATGACTGACTTACCAATAGTGTTAGGGTTGTATGGGAATAGGAATTTTGGGGTAGTTATGTTGATAAGATCATTCTAACGTCATGATGACCTCACCAGCCCAGAGGTCTTGGCATATAAAAGGGGGTACGGGTTTCATTCGTTTCAGTATTGATTTTTTTATTAAATTTTTTATTTCTTGGAGTTTTTGGAATATGTTTAGTTCGTTTTTGTAGACGACTATTAGAAAAAAAAAAAAAAAAAAACAATGAAGTCTTTTGAATAAGACTTATGAAGATTTGAGGCCTACTCTTAGGATGGTCTAAAGGCTGATGTTAGTTCTAAAACCAGGCCTATAAGTTAAGACTTTGATTATTCAATCTAGGAATTTATGAAACATTGTATGAGACATTTTTTTAAGGGTCATTTGGACGGTGGTAAATGGTTTACATTGTAAATGATTTACTAGTAAATCACTTAAAGACTGTAAATTATTTACAGCCTGTCTGTTTGGCTTTAAGTTGTAAATGATTTACTATTAAATCATTTACAATGTTTGGATAGCCTGTAAACTGTAAATGAAAACTGCTTTATAGGCTTTCATTCAAAATAATAGAGCTGTTGCCATCTCCTCATTTACTGGTAAATGAAATCTCAGCTTTTTGCTAGTAAATGAGAAGGGGGCTTTGCTAGTAAATCATTTACAAGTAGTAAATGATTTACTAGCAAATTAGAGCATTCAAACACAAGCAGTAAATCATTTACTACTAGCCCCATTTACCACCATCCAAATGACCCCTTATGGTTTATTACTCTATTTTGTTTGAATTCTACCAGAGTGCTGTTTTTACATGATATTAAAATCTCTTCAGAATCTATCTATCCCTTGTATAACTAATTTCCTCCTTTCCTTTAGTACATTTGTTGCCATTTGCATTTTTCTTGAATTATTCATGGATTAGAGGTCTGATTTCTCCTACCTCATTTTCTTATACATGGTAACGCGTCCATCATACACCATGCCCGGTTGTGATGCAATCCAGACCATCCGCATCGCTGGCCTAATTATGGATGGAGAAAAGCCCAAATTTTCATACTGATCAGGTCATAGTAACTATCTGATTTTTTTTTTTCATCTGACCACTCGCCACTGTACTTCCAACCATCCATTCGCACATCCACCAATTGGAAGGTTAGGATGGCTCGAGTTATAGGTTTTGAAATGTGCCCCAAATTTTGGACGGTCTGGATAGCCTTACATTTTATGTGAACTGCCTCCAGTTAGGGTTTTGAAATGGACGGTCTGATTTCAATGGAGAGAGAGAAAGAGAGAGAGAGAGAGAGAGAGAGAGAGAGAGAGAGAGAGAGAGAGAGAGAGAGAGAGAGAGAGAGAGAGAGAGACTAGTACATCTGACTGTCGGAATAGGGGATTTTCCTGAGCTGAGAGATCTCTTGCAGTCGCTTCTCTCTTCTCTCCTTCGCGCGCCCTTTCCTCGTCATGCTTTTGCTCCACCTGCGACATCAAAGCAAAACCACCACCATCGTTCAAAATTATACTTGGGGGATTTACTTGATACTCCTGCGGACTATGGTAGTTGATATGCAGGCACTCAGGATCGAACCGGACGAGGATTGCGTGCAACTTCTGTGGGGTCCAGCGTGATGTATGTGTCTTATCCATGCTCGCCATCCCTTTTCCTGAGTTATTTTAGGGCATGAGCCCAAAATTAAAGCTTATACAAAGCTCAAGTGAACCACGTACACCACAAGATATATTGGACGACCAATAAACATCACAGTGGGATCTAAAAAGGTTTCAATAGATGACTTCGTTATACCCGCTGTTTCTTGTCGTGTGGTCCACTGAGATTTGGATTTGCTCCGACTTTGAGCCCATGCTTTAAATTTGAGCTGAAAAAATGGATGTGTTTGGAATTGTCTTGATCGGCTCCCAAATACTTTCTCGTGGAATTATCTGATAAGGTTTGAAATTGTCCGGATTTACTTTCTTGAGTTTAACTTTTATTAAAGTAACTCTCTTTCTCTCTAATTCCCACACTTTGGTTTTATATTCTTTTTACTTGGATTTTGTCTAATTACTCTCGCCAGTACCTTTTTCAACTCTGTGGGCAGACTCAACTTCATGTTAAGATTTGGATCATTACTGGGCTACCTAATCAACCTAATGTAAGAACTCTACAAGGGGGGCTTTATTGATCAACAGTCTGAATTGTCTTATTAGTTGGACGGGATGATTGGGTAAACCAGTGGGCCCTATTTCATGTGATTTGTTGTGCAGATGCGCAGGTATGCGTATAAGGGCTGGAATGCTGTTGCGCTGTATTATGCAGATAGCAATTTATGTTGTGCGAGGATTGTGAAAGTGTGGAGCCGAATGAAGAGAGTTGTGATGGGTTTCAAAATCTCTTCATCTCAATCATTATTTAAGAGAGCTGGGTCCCCGATCCTAAACCATACGGCATAATACAAGTCTCATCTACTGTTTGCAGAAAGGGTTTGAAGGAGAGGAAGATCCTAGCTTTATCTTCTCTGGTATTCTATATACAAGATCTAGTATTCTGTTATTCCCAGTAATGGTGTCTCAGTTAGGTAAGTCATTTGAACCCTAACCCTAGATCTCCATATTCTATATACAACAAATCTCTTGGATTTCCACATATAGCAATTATAACAGTTGGTATTAGAGCATTCTGCTCTGGAGTGTCAGGCATAATGTACTGTGCAACAATGCTACAATCTTGCAGGTATCTGGCGAATGGCCCTTGATTGCGTCCTGATTCGTCATATCTGTCATAGTATTCACAAAAACGATTAGATCTGACAACTTTAATCATTTTATCGAATTGATTTTTAACTTCGGCCTTATAGATTTTAAAAGCATCCAAGGCATCTAATTTCTCATTAATAAAGTAGAGGTATCTGAAACTAGAGTAATCATCTATAAAGGTAATAAAATATTTGAGTCCACTCCATGAAACTGTAGGGAATGGTCCACAAATATCTGTATGTATTACCTCTAATAGACCTACACTCCTGATTGCACATTTCTTTCTAGTTCTAGTTTGTTTTCCTTTTATACAATCAATGCACACTTTATAATAAGAGAAATCTAGAGAATGCAAAATTTTCTTCTCGTACAAGTCTGTCTAATCTCTCATGAGATATATGGCATAGCCGCCTATGCCATAACATGGAAGAATTCTCATAGTCTAGCCTTCGCTTGGATCCCACTTTAATTCCATGTAAGGTATTAATATTATAAACGTGAAAAACAATCAAGTCTAACTTGTATAAGTTGTTTACCATAGAGCCGGTCCCAACTTTGATCGAATTAAAGTAAATACTAAAACTTTTATTTTCAAATTGAAATAAATATCTCAATTTATCCAAACAGGAAATTGAAACTAAATTATGTCTTATAGATGACATACAAAATGTATCTATTAAATCCAAAAAATAACCAAACTTCAACTTAAGCTTATAAACTCTTATTGCCTCCACGTCTACCTTGACACCATTGCCTACTTAAATTGAGAGATCTCTGGGATTTCTACATATAGCAATTAGAACACCTATTTCATGAATGTGGTCGTAGACACTTCACCCCCAATAAATGGTGCACATTATTTTGGATCATGTGAGATGATTTATAAGCTTGAAAACTCCTTAAAAACATAGCCCAACCAACCCTCAAAACCAAACCATAATGAGGCCTATGGGCCCATTCAGGCTAGTAGCATTTGTATGCAATTTTGGAGTACAAACCCTTGCCGGAGTGGCCCGCGTCGCCCTCATGCCATCCATAATGGATAGTGGCTCATCATGGATTTACAACAGGCGTTGGTGGCAATAAGCCTACCAGCCATGCCCATTATAACAAGCCCATATAGTAAACACGACTCACATAGTCACTGTAACCAAAAGTACAAAAACTGTCTATGGGTGGCAATCTCGTTGCCGCCTAAATCCTTACAAAACCGAACAAATCTTAGGATCCCTCCCAAGAATTTTTCAGACAACAATGAAGGAAAATTAACGCCCGAACGACAATCCAATTGCCCCCCAATATAAAATGGTCATTTCTTCTCTCCAAGGTGAAGCTACTTGTTTTATCACTTATTAAAATAAATCCATGATGCCACATGTCCTTCAACTGTTCAAATCATGCCACATGGTATGTTTGCCTCCAAGTTGCTATAATTTTGGAGAAAATTAGGCCAACTTCTATGAATTGAGGCCCACTCCTCTCATTTCTACACACTTGGTCTTAAAAGAAACTCCATATACTTTGGTTTACAACACTTTAGGCTAGACACAAGAGTCAGTGAGTTAGTGTAGAGAGATCATTTAGAGTGAGTTATCTAGAGTTAGTAATACACTTGCAACACTTGGAGAGCACTTGAGAGATTTAAGATATTCTAGAGAATTCTCCATCCATCTAGCTCCAAGCCATCCTATCCAACCTATACAAGCATCCAAGCCATCTCAACTGACCAAGATCTGAAGAGTGGGTCGGGTTCTAAGATCTATAGTCATCTCTTCTAATAGGAGTGCCTCAGCTTTCATTTCCTTTTACATTTCCATGTATGTCAATGGTAATTTGACCATTTTTTTTTTTGTTCACATTTTGCATGTTTCTCCTCTCATCTACCCCATGATCATAGTATGAGTGATTCTTGATTGTATGTTATGTACTTTGTTGAATTTTTGAATTTGAGTGTATTAGAAGTAAAGTTTTGTTCTAACCACTTTTTTCCCTTTTCTTTGATTAAATATCATATTTATTTATCCTTACTAATAGTTACCACCTCTTAAACTCACCTTAGGTTGAAATTATTGGGGATTAGTACTGCGGAATCACACAGATCTAGATCTAGGATAGCAATCAAAGAGCAACAAACAATCACAAGAGAATACAAAGATTTAACGTGGAAAACCCTTGTGGGAAAAAACTACGGCACAAAATGACAGAAATTCACTATGAAATAGAAATTACAAGAGAAAGGACTTACCCGATTCGCACAATCTCGAATCTCACCATTGTTACACCCTTTAATAATCCTAAAACCCTTTTAGGAACCTTTGAAAAACTTTTAGAAAGTCTTAAAATACCTTAGAATAGCCTTATTTATAGTATGATTGGGAAGGAAGGCTCGGGAATGGGCCCTGACACTGTAAGACTCTCAGATTCCCTCTCTCTAGCGTTACTATTCCCCCTCTTGCTACCCATTCCTAACTCTTTAGAAGTCTTATCCTCCGTCTACAATTATTGGTTCAAAGTCTAGGATGGTTCCTAGCATTCTAAGTCCCTGTTGCGTTTTTCTACTGCGTATCCTCTTAAGTCAGCGAACGCGTAGTGAGTTCATGACTCATGGCCCAATTAATTCTAAACCATGCTCTGATACCAACTTGTAACGCCCGAGAAATCGGGGGTCACGCATATACTCGACTCCCGAGTTCTCGAGTGTCACTTATAACCGATTTCATTAATATGCGTTTAATTCGGTTTAGTTGCGCAAATCTAAAACTTTCTGGAATATGAAGCATCATCACACACGTCTACTAAAATGAAAGAGATACACATATGTATAAGTCCAAAAAAATATAAATGAGTCGCATGAGGCGTTACCCGATAAAACAGCAAAAAGAATACTATGTTCAAAAGAACAAAGCTGAGTCCACTACTCAGCGATCCAACGCCTCCCCTATCGAGTCGGTGAAGACCCGCTCATCAACTGGAAGTAGGAGAACTCGTCCTCCTCGTCGAGGCTAGCATCGCCAGGGCCCTCATACTCCACGTCACCTGCAACTACGGGAGAGTTTGGTTGGTGTTTTAAAACACCATTCTAAAGTGGGAGTGAGTGATCAACTCAGTGGGTGCTATTAATTTTAAGTTATAATAGGCATCAATTATAATATGAACTTAATGAAACGCAACCAATCATCAACACTTAGTAACTCTTATTAAAATGCATGCATACGGAATGATATAATGCATGCCCTCACCACAATGCTCCCTTAAGCGACTCCATTTAACGATCGCGTATATCTACACTTCCTCAGAGCAACTTCGACTTTCGAGTCGTCACCCTAACTAGTGTGATGCAATGCGATCGTGTTAATTGAGTTATTAGTTAAGTCCATTCATCCAGTAAATTGAGAAATCTGGTACACCCCATGTATCAATGCCCTAAACTGGTTGTGAGGCCAAAGCCCCTCAACGCGTGAGGCTGAGACCCCGCGGTCCATGATCCCGTCGGGTTACTCATCCTTGACTTCAAGCACATGAGTGCTAAGAGAAAGGGATCACTCGCGGTCACTATAGGGAGGCGCGACACCCTAGCGTAGGCTGACAACTCGGACACAGTGTCCCATTCTACCATGCCCAGCTCACGAGGCTGTGGATTAGTGCAATCAGTTATTGGTGGGCCACTACAGTTGTAGGGTGTTTCAGGTTTCATACATGTATGAGGAAACAGGGTTAACAATCAATGTTGGTCAGATAGTGGGTTAGACCGCACGAATTACGTAAGCGTGAGATGAATGAAATCGGGTACAAAGGACCCATGGAATCGAACTACAGCCACCCCAACACACCAGCCCAAACCTATGGGTCTAGCCCTAGCATAGTCCTACTGATGGGACTACCGTCTCTCCTCATGTTCCCGACTAACCCAAGAGGGTGAGGGTGATCCATAACATGCCAATTATTTATGTTATCAACTTAACATAACAATATCATGTTCTCATGCATCTCAATCATACAAAACGGATACTCCTACCAAGCAAGCTAGCATTATCAAGAAATAATGTGCGTGTGGGTGTGTGAGGAAGCTAAGCACTTCCTCCATCTTAATAAATCATAAGCACAAAGGTAATAAATCATACACACAATGAAGTGCCACATATGAGGGAAGAGAATCAAGCAACCATGAGCAAACTATCATCTATACATAATATCATGTAAGAGCAAGATCAACACCAATTTGAGAACTAAGCATGCAATCTACACAATTCTAACAAATATACCACTCCTAGGATTTCTTTAGATTTTCTAAAGATGGCATTCAAGCAAACAAAATCATTAAACTAATAATAGAATTGGTGCTAGGTGACCTAAGAGCAATAGTCCGCACCTATGGGATGTTGGAGACTTGGAAAATGACCAAAGAATGAGGGCTTGAGGTCGATCACCTGAAATTCCTAAAATAAGCTCTTGCATGTGAGAAATCTAAGTCAATCCTTTCTCAATACATGGGTTTCAAGAAAAAATGGACGAAAGATCTTACCTAGATGCTCAACGGAATGAATATTGTGGTGGTGGTGTAGAAATTTCCTTTGAAGAAAGGGTAGGGAGTTGCAATGTTTGATTTCCTCGGCCCCACCTCGATCTAGGTCCACCTTACTCTTCTTCACCCACTCTTTCTCCTTCTTTACTCTCTTGCTCTCTCTTTATGGTAGTGGGAGTTATGAGATAAGAGAGGTTGGTTGTTGGTGGATGGGGGGAGATATGAGGAGGGATTTGTTGTTGTTAAAGAATGGTGGGAGATATGAGGAAGAGAGCTTGATGATTTGGGGAAGGTAGGAAGTTATGAGGGAGACCTTGGTTGTTAGAAAGAACAATAGATGAAATATGAGGGAGTGAGCTAGGGTTTATTTCCTAGACTTGAGCCCTTTGATCTTAAGTTTCCTCAAATTTCCAAAATAGCCTACTAGGACTCACTATTAGTGTTGGGGTGGACCCGACATCCCTTAGGACACCAAATTTGGTGTGTAGGTCTCTTATGGCCTGATGAGAGGTCATGCAAAGTTTGGGGACAAACGGATCAACGAATGTGGGGTTTGATCATAAAGTTTCGATCTTTAAATGGCCCTATGGGATCCATTCCAGTTGTTGGGGTAGTTCTGGTGCCCCCTAGCCATGAAACTTATAGGATAGGTGGTACATGGCTCGATGAAGGGCCACACAAAATTTGGGAACGATCGGATATGGGGTTTGGTCGTACGAGTCTGATTTGCGATCAACGGTCATCGTGCCACGATCGGGGCCCAGATTTTGTGGACGGGCGAAGGACACTACATTAGACCTTCATCACAAATTTTGAAGAAATTCAACGGCTGCAAAGCCCGGAGTCTCGGTTTCGTTTACCAGTGTCAGATTTCAACTCTGGCCTTGGGTGAGTTGACATGGGATGTTGAAACGGTTCAGATAATTAACTTCTGGATGTCCAATGAGTCCGTGGTCCGCGATAGACCACAAGCCCAGTGAGATTTATGGTTTCCTAAAGTTTTATAATTTTTCGACCTTCATGCGTCATGGTATGGCCCGTACGGGTTGATGGTAAGTGCAACCAAGCCATCTGGCTAGACGGCCCACACTTGGCCTTATTATGACCTGTCTGATCTACTCTAATGGGCTAATCCTCGGTTAATTAACTTGTGGTACCCCACCACGAGTGGTTAAATGAATGGTCTTGCGGCAAATCTTACATGGACACTACGCTGGTTGAACAGGACGTTACATATGCTTATATATACATATTTATATAAATATGTATTAGAGAAAATTGTAGGTAGAATAAATTTCTCCATGTAAAAAAATAAAAAATAAAAAAATAAAAAATAATTTTTTTTTCATAAACTGGCACAAACTACAGTTATGGCTATGGTTATAATCTATAGCTATTAGTCAAATCACCTTCGATATATATCGAATACTCTTCAATATGTATCAAAAATTGTAGAATTTTTGAGACAAACTTGCTAGACAGTTCTGAACTTTTTTCGATTAATCGAAAGACCTTCGATACATATAAAATGACATATCAAAACGGCAGGGGCTATGGCTATGGCTATGGCTATGGTTATAATCCGTACCTACAGAAAATATTGTAGCTATAAGTTCCTGGTCTATTTATTTATTATTATTTTATTTTTTACTGTTGTAATCCCCACCATTTTTTGTGGGTCCTATTGTGAGGTATGTGTTATATCCAAACCGTCCATCTATTTGACGAACTCGTATTAAGGCTTGAGATGAAAAATAAGACAAATCTAGCTATTAAGTGGACCACACTGTAAAAGGCTGTGGAGGATTAAACGTCTACCATTGAAACCCTTTTAGGGGTCACAGAAGTTTTGGATTATTATGAAATTTGTTTTTCCTTTTCATCCAGGTCTTTGTGACCTTATGAATAGATTGGATGGAAAATAAATGTTATGGTGGGCCCTACAAAATTTTTAACGGTGAAAATCAATTTTCCCGTTACTCTGTGGTGTGGTCCAGTTGATATTTGGATATGATTTTTTTTTTTTTTAATAATGCTCCTAAATGATCTCGAAATATGGATGAACGTTGTGGATATAATAAATACGTAACTGTGGGGCCCATGTAACTTTGATATCTTTTTAACCGTTCGTACAACTCGGAGTTCGAGGAGTGTCAGCGCTCGTCTTCGAGCACCACCGATCCGCTTGAAGGAAAGAGTAGGGGCATTTTCGACCTTTGGCAAGCCATCTGTACATATGGGGCTTATTTTTGCAAGGTAAAATAAGGCGGGCTTAGTCTCATAAATGGGCCATAAATGGGTCGTACAGTCATAAATTTCTCATATACTCATGGTTTGAGCAAAAACACAAGACAGATCCAAAGTTCAAGTGGACCACACTATAGGTAGCCATGAGAACAGTAATGCCTACTGTTGAGACTTTTTTAGGGCCCACCGCTATATTTATTTTCCATCTAACCTGTTGATAAGGTCATATAAACAATGATGAAGGAAAAACATAAAAATCAGCTTGATCTAAAAATTATGTGGCCGGTTAAGAAGTTTTCAATAGTAAGTACTCAATCCTTGATGTTTCCTATGTTATAGTCCATTTGAGCTTTGAATCTGCCTCATTTCTTACCTATGTTATGATCCTTTTGAGCTTTGGATCTATCTCATTTTTTAAATAATGTATTAAAATGAGTTTTAAAAAAAAAATGAATAAACAGGGTGGATAAAACAAATACATGATGGTGGAGCCCATGAAGCTTTTACCAGTACCCACCAGTACGAACTTGGTACTGAAGGTTCACTACCGAATCCAATTATCCGTTTGGTTTGATAGTTGTCGGTTGAGGGTGGATTGGGTGAGAACCGGACTCACTTAAGACGGTGCGGTCCTTACCGTGGGGCCCACCTTGATGCATGTATTTTGTATCCACGTCGTTCATCTATTTTTTAGAGCATTTTACCAAAAATTAAACAGATTCAACTATCAGGTGAACCATACAATAGGAAACATAGGTGATTGGCCATTAATAGCCAACAAAAGTTTTGGATGAAACTGATATTTGTTTTTTATTTTTGTTTTTTTCCTTTCATCTGGGCATATTTGACCTTCTCATAAGATTGGATGGCAAATAAGCACTACCGAAACATTAAGGTGGGCTTAAAGAAGTTTTTAATAATAGGGCAATCAATTACTATCATTTCTTGTGATTCGGTCCATGTGATAATATTCACTTTATTTTTTGGGATAATACCTTAAAATGAATAAAAAAAATAGAGCCACACAATCTTGAGTGTGGCTGGGTCTCACCTAATCCAATGATGACGGTTGAGTATGTGGTCCAACGTCACCAAGTTCAGCCGCCCCACTTATGTACGTACCTGTTAAATCTGGATACTCTACTGTTTTTTGGTTTTTTAACACACCCCCACACACACTCCCACACACACTCCCGCCACACGCACATGGTGGGATTTCACCACCATGGGTACTCGAACCCTGGATCCTCTGCTTGGCATAAGCATAAAATTCTTATTTTCCTACGTCATGATTGGTCCACATAATCACTGCCATTACCGGCATTTTGCATTAAATAAAGAGTATTATAATGTGGCTCATCAGATTACAACAAGCATGATTATTATTAATATTATTATTTTATGGTAAGTTGCACGCCACGCAATCCACTTTCCATATAAACCCCATCTCTTTCGCTAGCTCTAGAAAGGGAGAGGAGGGAACGTGTGGATTATGTGCGGCCCTTAGTGTAGGGCTTACCTTGACGTATGTATTCGACATTCATGCTGGTCATCAGTTTTCTGATGTCATTTTAGGTCATAATCTCATAATAAAACGCATCAAAATCTCAGGCGGACCATACCAAAGGAAATAATGAAGATTCACCATTAAAAACTTGTTATATATGGGCCACAAAAGTTAAAAACCAAGTTGATATTTTTTGTGTCACCTCATCAAGAAGTTGGATGGTAAATAGCATTACGGTGGGCCTTAAAAAGTTTTAATGGTGTGTTGTATAATCACCACTGTTTACTACAGTGATTTACCTGAGACTTTGATCTGCTTATTTTTTAGGATCATACCACAAAATGATTTGACAAAACGGATGGATGGTGTAGATTTAGAATACGTATATCAAGGTGGGCCTCACGGTGAGGGCTGTACCTAATCTACTCTGGTGCAGAAGGAGCTCGATCCACGGGGGAGTACTCAATCCACGTCCTTTTCTCAGTGCCTGTATGAGTAGTCACTTTCCGACCGGGGAATAACTCCGCCCTTCTCTTTCGCTGCGAATGGCAAAGGAAGCGGAGTGCGTGTGGGCAACAGGCATCAGAGTTGGTGTCTATTGACGTCACTAAGTTATGTGGGCCCCACCATGATGTATATGTTATATCCAAACCGTCCGTCAATTAAGAGAGATCCTCTTATGGATTGAACCAAAAAATGAGATGGATACAAATCTCAAGTGGACCACACCAGAAAGAGTAGTGGGCATTGAATGTTTACCATTGAAAACTTCCCGAGGGTCACATAAGTTTTGGATCCATTTGAGATTTTTTTTTTTTTTCCCTACATCTAGATATGTGTGACCTTATGAAAAGGTTGGATGGTAAATAAACATCATGGTGGCCTTACAAAGGTTTTTACCAGGGGAATCATTGTTCCCACTTTATTGTGGTCGACAGGTGCTTTAGATCTATCTCATTTTTGTATTCATGCCTTGAGTGCTTATTTGGATTCGCGTACATAATTGTATTGTATTTTAGTACTGTTCATATATACATTAGTCAGTTTCAAGAATGCATCCAAATCAATCAGATGCTAATCAATGTTTGGTTAAGAGGTATTGTTTGACATAGTATATAATATGTTATACAGAACAATATTTGGATACGACGTATTATGTTTGTGTATTGTACAACCTTAATCTGGCCGGGGGCTTTTTTGATATATGAAACTTTCTAATTTCTATCCAAGATGATTTTCATGTTGAAGTGTACCAAATGAACGGTTTTGATCTTACGCTGCATAGGTACCAAATATTTTGTAATCATACAAATTTCAAACTTTCATCTACTATTATTGAATACAGTGCAATGAGTACGAAATATTAATGGCAACAAATTCTACTAACAATACTCTACCATCGGTTCAAAAATTTAGCTAGAGTTTGTATTTATATATATGGGATTCAACTTTTATTCACTCCAATACGAACACGATAAACACCAAATCATAACTTTTAATATAATGCAATATATTTCAAAACACGTATCCAAACGGGTCCCAAAAATATTTCATTAAATGGATGGCCAATGTAGATATAACACATACATCATGACAGGCTCACGGAACTTGGTTACATCAACACGACAAGGAGGTCGGTGGTATTTGTGGCACACCACGCAAACTTTTTTCAAATATTAAAGATCCAACTGCATTTGCCTATTTAATTTTACACGGATCTCGTGCTATCCGAGTTAGGGAAGATATCCAATGCTTCTTGAGGCACAAATGATCGTGCTCTCTCATCGTGTAACATCCATATGGCACACATGTATGATGATCTGAGCCATGCAACCTAGGCATACCAGTCGCTGATTGGCCATCCATAAAAAAAAAATTCCCTCTCATTATAGAAGGGTCCCACATAATTGGACCAGTCAACCTCTCCGGCAACTGTTTTTTTTTTTTTTTTTACTTTGATCTTTTACAATGTATCCCACAATGTCACATACTCAACCAAGTTAGTCCTACAACATTTTCAGCTCATTTTGTGAGAATCGTCTATACACGATGTGGCCATCAGATCAATGGCTTGTATAGACCAACCGTGGGCCCCCCAACTACGAATTGAGAACGAAAAGGACACTGGGACATAAATGAGAAAGAAGCACTTTATTTAGACATTCAAGCAATTAAATACACCAAACACAGAAACACTACATATTGCATATTAAAACTCTTAGATAATAATTTTTTTTTTTTAAAAAAAAAAACATTTTTGATACTTTAATTATCAAAATCAGAACCCCGACAGCAAACCCTAGCCCATTGCCATTACTTAGTGGGCCCCAGTTATAGGAAGGCTATGCAAGACCACAGTTTCAACGGTCAGACCAGGCCCGAACCCGAACAGCACACCCCAATCCAGTCCTTCTCCAGTCGTCCCCTTCCCTTCCTCTGCAGACTTCTTTCTCATCTCATCCAAAATAAACAGAACACACGCGCTCGACATATTCCCATACTCGCTTAACACGTGCCTCGTGGCCCGCATCTTCTCTGCCTTCAGATTCAGCTTCGCCTCCACTTGATCAAGGATTGCTGGCCCACCTGGGTGCGCGATCCAAAAGATTGAATTCCAGTCGTTGATTCCGAGTGGCTCAAACGCCTCCACTAGGCTCTTCTCGATGTTCTTTGAGATGAGCCCAGGTACGTCCTTGAGCAGGTGGAATGTGAGGCCCACCTCACGTAAGTGCCCATCAATTGCACCATCTGAATCAGGTAGTATGGTTTGTGCGGTCGATACAAGTTGGAAGAGCGGTCGCTCGGAGGAGTTAGGATCGGCTCCAACGATCACTGCAGCTGCACCATCTCCAAACAGTGCCTGACCTACAAGGCTATCAAGGTGTGTGTCAGATGGGCCACGGAAAGTGACGGCTGTGATCTCAGAGCACACAACAAGAACACGTGCACCCGCATTATTCTCAGCGAGGTCCTTTGCAAGACGGAGAACCGTGCCACCAGCAAAGCAACCTTGTTGATACATCATGTAGCGTTTGACGGAAGGACGGAGACCGAGTAGCTTGGTGAGCTGGTAGTCAGCACCAGGCATGTCGACGCCACTCGTGGTGCAGAAGATTAGGTGGGTGATCTTAGATTTGGGGTGGCCCCACT
Source organism: Magnolia kwangsiensis (assembly GCA_037074715.1). Classification (NCBI taxonomy): domain Eukaryota; kingdom Viridiplantae; phylum Streptophyta; class Magnoliopsida; order Magnoliales; family Magnoliaceae; genus Magnolia; species Magnolia kwangsiensis. The sequence goes on along the minus strand of CM073573.1, from coordinate 157,965,689 downwards.
CCTTAATGGCCTTTGTTGCAGCTTCCTTACCGAGCTTAGGGACCTCGACGACGACCATGTCCTGACGGGCGTCGAGGGAGGGAGCCATGTAAGCACACATGTCGGGATTCTCCTTGAGTATGTCCTCAGTCAGGTGCATGTAACGTTTTCGGATCATTGATTTATCACCTGCATGGTTTCAAAACGTAAACTGAATATCAGGTTTGAAATTTTTTACTAATAGAAAATTGATTAAAAAGAGCATACACCTTTTATGGAGTGTTGTGCTAGCAAATCAGATATGGAAGTACTGATTAGCCCAATTCAGTGAGCCCCATCTAGTAATTATCATATAAGATAAAGGGAATCTGGATCTTATGTTTGGCCAAGAAGGAAAACCCAATATAATAGGACACTGCATTTAAAGCAGCTGTGCTGATAACGTCGGTGATGATATTGATCAATCACGATGCATTAAGCAGAATTTTACTGCTCGTACGATCCGGATTCAAATCCTGCTAGTAGGATCCAGATTCAAGATGAGGACCACTAAAATGCATTAAAGATGAACGGTCGAAGACTTTCATAGAGTCATTTCCAACCAAATTAATAATGGTCATGGATATCAAAATCACATGTGAAAGTTAAACAGCAAATAAAAAATAAAAAATAAAAGTAATTTTGGATTTTTAAAGGATTCCATCGTGTGTGTGTGTATACACACACTCAAGCTGCGTCCCGAACTCAGTTACGGTGAGAACTTTGTGAGAACTCATCACAAGAGATATGGTCTCTAAATCTGAACGGTCCACTTGATTCAGCACCTCGGGAAACCTCCAGAATATAACTTTTATCTTGATCAAAAGCTTTGGTAGGCCATGAACAAAGAAAATAGTTTCCTCCCTTGATTTGCATCTCTCTTTGCTATGACCCACCGAGTTTTGGATCAAGGTGAAAATTAGTCCCCAAGAGTTTCATGGGGTGATGTATCACATACACCGTTCTGATTTTAGGCTTGTAACAAGTGTGTAAAGGTGTGCATGCTTCCTTCTATCTATCTATCTATTTTTTTTTTCCATATATATATAAGTAATAAAATTAGAAAAATTTAGTACCCATATGAGCCACATGTTCATTTTGTTGTTTTTAAGTGGTGTGTGTGTAGTTCACTTTATATTTAGATTAGCTAAGTTCTTAGTTATTCTTATCATTAGATTACATTTATTTGGACATGTTTGATATCATAAAAATATCATGTGGTCTTATATCTCTTTATTTCATTACTTTTAAAAAAAAATTAAAAGCGCTGAATGGGCATTATAATAATTTCGTCAATCAAATAGAACTTTTCTTTCATTTTCAATTTTGTGAGGCAACTTTTAGTAAAATCTTAATTTGTGATGAATTGTGCTGTAAAAATCTCAAATAATTATGTACATTAATACAAATAGTTTTGCAAAATTGCATGTTTAATTGCCAAATTTTGGAATTGATGTGCGCATGTGTAGCTAGGGACAACATCTCACATGCAACTAGTTGTAGTTAGTTGAATGTGGAGCCCACTGTGGTGTGTATATGACATCCAATCCATACAACAAGGTTTCATCTCTAAAATCAGGACCATAAACCATCGAGTAGGCGACTGCATGACCTTCTATTTTTCATAGAAAATGTATGTTATTTTCAAGAGAAACAGGTCACCCCAAAGAGAAACTGATCACCTACTTATCGCGACCACACAGTAACCTGGGCCATCTTTTCCCACTAACATGCAGGTTGTGTATGAAATCCTCACCATTGGAAAGGTAGCCCCCACAACGAAGATCACTTATCTCCAAAATCAGGCAAATCCACTCATTAGATGGACCTCACTAGTGCATTGAATCGAGCCATATTGGTTGTCAATTGATCCAATAGCATGGCCCACCTGATAAGCAGGCGATCATAATGATGGTTCAGATCATTGCATGATAATGGATGCCCTACACAAGCGAGAAAAGACCATATAGTACCTGCATGGGATCATTTTATTTTCTATTTTCAAGGGCAAAAGAGCAAACAAGAAAGAAAGAGATCAAACCATAAATCCTATAATAGAGAAAATATAAGAACATAACACAAAGTAAAGAGCTCATGCACTCACACATTCTCTTGAACTTCTCCTTCAGCTCGGTCATGTGCTCACTCTTTGTGATCTTGAAATAGTAGTCCGGATAATCGGCCTGGATCACCTCATTCGACGGTGTAGCCGTGCCGATGGCCAGCACCGTGGCAGGGCCGTCGGCCCGCTGGGCCTTTCTGATCGCGTCGATCGACACCGTAGACATGGCTTTTGATTGCACGCCTTGTTGTGCACCGGTTTGCACCAAAATATAAAAAATCTCTTAATGGGGGTTTCAAGACGGTTGGACACAGATGGTATGGACCGTATGGTTTAAGGAGGAAGCACCTGGGTGAGTTATATACAGGAGGGTAGGTTGCATGGACGGGTAGATGGGAGCCACGTGGTCTTGGGGTTGTGTTATAGAATGAGCGTTGTAGAGGCTGCCACGTGCTAAAACTACTGTTATTTATGTATACTTTTCCTCTTGGGTAGTAGGTTGGGGTTTTTGAGTCCCATTGTAACTACCAACGTGAGTTTGTTATAGGTAGTTGTTGGCGGCCGTCAGGTCTGACCTACGTGTTCGTTTTGCATGACTCAAGATCCTTGATAACCACTGGGTCCACAGGCTGAGATGGTCAGCTATTTGAACCATCCATATTCTCTGTAGTATCATAACTTAAGAGAATTTTCAATAATTATGCTTTAATGATGATCCTCGCCCTTGATTTTTAGATTTGAAAATTTTCGTGAAGTTGATGATGGTACTTTGCAAAGATCTGATTCCAAAATATGGACGGTTTGATCATCAGAATACTTAGCATGTGATCCACCATAGTGTATGTATTTTATCTATGCATGATCTTAAAATAGAAGGATATCCAAAGCTCAAGTGGACCATATTACAAGAAACAGTGGAAATTGAATGCCTACCGTTGAAAATTCCTGGGAGCCACATAGGTTTTAGATCAAGCTAATATTATTCTTTTCCTTCATATACGTCTGTGTTACCTTATGAACAAGGTGGATGATAAATAAACATCACTGTGGACCATGGGAGGGATTCAACGGTTGGTGTGGTACACTCGAGCTTTGGATCTGCTTTAATAAAATGAATGGATGGTGTGGATTATGACACATGTATCTTGATGGCTTCATGGAGGTGACTGACCATATTATGACGTGGCGATTTCCTCATCCACAGTTCAAAACGGGCACAGATTACGTGTTACCCCGATAAGAGCTTAGTGGGTGTTACCCTAAGCGTAGGGCCCACCTTGATCATTTTTTGTATGATCCATTCCGTCCATCCGATTTTAAAGCCCATTTTAGGATAATTTATGGAACATTAAGTATATAAAATTCTCAGGTGGACCAAACCACAAGAAATAATGATGATTTAACACTTACCATTAAAAATTTCCCAAGGTCCCCTGTAAGCAGATCCATAATGTTTATTTTCCATCCTACCCGTTGATGAAGTCTACCAGAACTGGATGAAGGGAAAATACAAATATTATCTTGATCCAAAACATTTCGGGCCTAAAATAGCTTTTAATGGTCATTCCCCACTTTTTTAGTGGTGTGGTCCACTAAGGCTTTGATCTGCTTAAATGATTAGATAAATCCTTAAATGATATGTAAAAAAAATGTATGGACGGTGTGGATATGAAACAAATTCATCAAGGTGGGCCCCACACTGTAAGGGCAACACCCACGAATCTGTTACCCGGTTAACAGCTAATTAATCCCTTTCTGTTCAAAAGCAACTTTCAAGCTTTTGAGATATTTAATGTTGACCAGAATTTGTTTGACTCAAAAGTTTTCAAATTCTTAATTTATACTCCGGTTGCATATGAGGCTTGATGCACAAGCAGTTAGGAAATGCAAACGAGCCACACGTGAACTCAAATAAAAAGTGCCTGAACTGTAAATATACTTTCACTCTATTCAATGAGTGGGCATCCAGAAGGTGTAATTATTATTATTATTTTTTTTCTGGTTTAATTTTTAAAGAAAAATATAAATTTCATCTATAATTGTTACAATTTTTTATTTTTATAATTTTTAAACATTAAATTCAAGGCGACCTTTACAAAATAAAATGAAAATTTTCACTAACAAATTAAATATACCATTTAAAATAAAATTCTTTAAATTTTATATCTTAATATTTTTATTGTTATAATTTTTAAATATAAAATTCAAGGCGACTTTTATGAGATAAAATAAAAATTTTCACTAACAAATTAAATATACCATTTAAAATAGAATTCTTTAAACTTTATATCTTAATAATAAATTAAACAATAATAATTACAAATTTATGACCTTTTCCATTTATTTTTGCTTGCCAAATACAACTTCTGATTTGACCAATTGTTGAACTAGGACCGTTGAATGCTTTTCTTTTTAAACCATTGAGGAGATAGCTACCAATTTGGCATTATTTTTGGTTCATGAAACATTTAAGTTCGGACCAAAATTTCAACAGTTTAATTTGAATTACTTGTATTCAATGCATTCGTTAATATCATCCATCAGAATCTATCAAAATATCAAACCCTTCTTCCTTTTTACTTGTTAGAAGGCAATTGGGTGAGGCCCTCACCAAAGAGACCACCTTGATGTATGTACTATATATCCATGTTGTTCATCTTTTTCAAGTTATTAGGAAACCATTTCAATGATAAACAAACATTAATTTCATTGTTGAACAATCATGGTTAAATTACAAGCAACGATAAAAAAAAAGAATTTCTTATCAACTATGAAATGTAGAAAACCCCCAACACAATTCTTCGAGAAGATAAATGAAAAAATTCGCATTATAAATATACCCTCACGAACATGGATGTGAAGATTTTAATGATAAAAGGTTCTTGATTTTCTTCTTCTACAAACCTTTCTGTATTTTTTTTTTCTTTTCCTTTTTTACTCTAAGAAAGAAAAATTCTAAAATATTGGTAGAACTTTCTCTAAGAACAAAAAATCCTCATTTATCTCATTTTACTTGCTTTGTCGAAAGACTAAAATACTCTAATACACATATAACGATAAAAAGGCTACTTAAGCCTACACATAGGTTCTACTTTGACGCAAGGATAAACGTGATGGGTTCGATCACTGTCTTCCTCAAAGATAGTTACTCTGTATCTACAGAGCTTCTCTGGACTATTCACATAGACTTTTTGAATCTGTGAGAAAAATAAATAGAAGTAATTTTAAAATATATGAAAGAAAGTTGTTGATCATTGATAAATGAGCCTACAACCTTTTATGTGGCTTATGTTGGGGGCCTTGCACAAAACCTTAAGATCTAGCCGTCCGAACAAACCAGAATTATGGGATAATAGTGCAATGAAATAAACCAAAGCAACAATCACACACCACATAAGAGATTTTTATGTGAAAAACCCTCAAAGAGGTAAAAATCACGGGACCTCGTCCAGATCAACAATCCACTATGAAGTAGAACGTTTACAACCTTCTTCACTCTCGCAGGAGCGGATAAACAATAAGAAAATAAAAAGAAAACTGAGAGATCTCACCGATCACGAGGACGTAAAAGCGCTGAGATGACGACTCCCTTATACAAGCTTCCTCTCTCTCTTATTTCTTTCTTTCTCACACCCTAAGCCCTTTAGGAAACCCTCTTGCATTTTTTTTCACACAATATAATCCCTTAGAAAATCCTAGGAATTTCTTTTTATAGTTTTAGGAAACTCCTTTCTGCATCTCTGTTGCGAAAGGACTCAAATTTGTAATTTCATGTAAAAACTGCGTAACCTAGGACTGGTCCTGAAAATTTCAGGACTGGTCCTAGCCTCCTACGACTGGTCGTAACTCACCTACGACTGGTCAAAGCCCACCTAAGACTGGTCGAAGCTCACCTACGACTGGTCGAAGACCGCAGAGAAAAATAATAAAAACTTGCTGGACTTTGAGTCGTGCCAGGGCTCGAACCTACGACTGGTCGAGCGCCTCCCACGACCGATCGAAGACCACCTACGACCGGTCGAGCAGCGCGATGAAACCCTCCAAAATTTCAACCAATGCACCGTCTCTCCTCTGAACTGAGGAGGAAAACCCCATCAAATCTCTCCCTTTCCGACTCAGGAGGAATTCACCTTCTTCAAGCCAGCCAGGTTTCTACAAACCTCAAATTGCCCTTGAGCAAAGCCTTAGTCATTATGTCTGACTCATTATTGTCCGTGTGGACTTTCTCAAGCTGTAACACCTTCTGTTCCAAAGTATCCCTTATCCAGTGATACCGAACCTCTGTGTGCTTCGACTTGGAGTGCTAACTTGGATTCTTGCTCAAGTGTATTACACTTTGACTATCGCAATAGACCACGTAATCCTCCTGCTTCATGCTAAGTTCCTGTAGGAACCTCTTCATCCAAAGCATATCTTTACATGCCTCAGTGACTGCAATGTGCTCGGCCTCTGCAGTCGACAATGTTACGACCTTTTGTAGCTTGCTCTACCAAGAAACCGCTCCCCCTGCAAACGTGAACATGAACCCCGATGTAGACTTCTTGGAGTCTATGTCGCCTGCCATATCTGCATCTGTGTAGCCCTCTAACACAGGTTTATCGTCACCATAGCATAGGCTCAACCTGGATGAGCCTCTTAGATACCGCAGTATCCACTTCACCGCTGCCCAATGTTCTTTGCCAAGATTGGCAAGATACCAGCTGACAACACCAACCGCATATGCTATGTCTGGGCGTGTACACACCATAGTATACATCAAACTTCTTACGGCTGACGCGTATGGTATCTTCTGCATCTCTTCCACCTTTACCTTCGTCTTGGTACACTGCCTGTCGCTCAATCTGAAGTGACCATTCAGTGGAGTACTGACCGGTTTCGCTGCATTCATATTGAATAGCTCTAGGACTTTCTCAATATATCGCTCTTGTGACAGCTAAAGCTTCCTGCTGCTTCTATCATGGGTTATCTCCATTCTTAGGATTTGTTTAGTAGGGCCCAAATCTTTCATTGCAAAAGACTTGCGCAACTCCTGTTTCAGCCTGTCGATCTTCTTGATGTCTTTCCCATGATGAGCATGTCATCAACGTATAACAGCAGAACTAAGAAATCACCATCTGAGAACTTACGCGTGAACATACAGTGATTCGACTTCGTTCTGTCATACCCATGCTGTAACATGAACGAATCGAACTTCTTATACCATTGCCGTGGAGCTTGTTTCAGCCCATATAAGCTCTTCCTCAGCCTACACATCATATGTTCCTTGCCCTTGACTTCGAACCCCTTTGGTTGGTGCATGTAGATCTCTTCTTCCAGGTCACCATGGAGAAAAGCAGTTTTAACGTCCAACTGCTCTATCTCCAAATCCATGCTAGCTGCCAATCCAAGCAACACCTGTATGGATGTTATCTTCACCACTACTGAGAATATCTCTTCGAAGTCTATGCCTTTCTTCTGACCGAACCCTTTTACCACAAGTCTGGCCTTGAACCTCGTCTATGAATTCTTATGCTCAACCTTCTTTCTGAACACCCACTTGTTACTCAGAGCTTTCTTGCCCTTATGCAGTTTCACAATGTCGTAGGTGTGGTTCTTATGTAAGGATTCCATCTCCTCTTGCATAGCTTTCAACCACTCCTCCTTATGCTCATCGGCTAGGGTCTCAGAATAATCTTCTGGTTTTCCCCCATCAGTCAGTATAATATACTCATGCAGCGAGTACCTTTTGGATGGCTGCCTGTCCCTAGATGACCTCCTCACCTGTGGCTCAACAGGTGGATCAAGTGGAGGCTGCTCCCCCGGTCCATCTTCTGTAGGAACTTCCTCGTCCTCTGCACCTTGCTGTACTCCCCCATCATCAGGCACCACAGAAGGAATAATCGGATCCATGTCCTCTAGCTCACCTGAACTAGGCTGGTTCTTCTTTGGCTTACCAATGTCTTCTATACACTGATCTTCAAAGAAAACCAAATCCCTACTCCTGACGAGCTTCCTCTCGGTCGGATCCCACAATCTGTAACCAAACTTTTCATCATCGTACCCTAAGAACACACACTGCCTGATCTTCATATCGAGCTTGGACCTCTCATCCTTCGGTACGTGAACGGATGCCCTGCATCCAAATACCCTGAGATGACTGTACGATGGATCCTGTCCAGTCCACACCTTCTCGGGTACTTCTCCATTCAAAGGGGCTGATGGAGACCTGTTTATCAGATACACCGCTGTGTGCATTGCTTCTCCCCAGAATGTCTTGGGCAATTTCGCATGGGATAACATACATTTGATTCTCTCAACAATGGTGCGATTCATTCGCTCAGCTACACCATTTTGCTGGGGGGTCTTGGGAACCGTCTGTTCATGCCTTATACCCAGGGACTTGCAGTACTCATGAAAGTCGCCAATGTATTCACCACCATTATCAGTGCAGATGCACTTCAATGATCTACCTGTCTCTCTCTCGACTATAGCCTGAAACAACTTAAACACACCAAAGACTTCGTCCTTGATTTCAATGCATAAACATAAACCCTCCTAGATGCATCATCTATAAAAGTAACAAAATACAATGCCCCATCCAAGATTTTTGTCCTCATAGGACCACACACATCAGAATAAACCAAATATAATGCATGCACTTTATTAACATGAGAAGTAGATTTAACGAATGAAACTCTATGTTGTTTCCCTGATAAACAATCAAGACAGGTTTTGAGAGGTATACCTGTCACGTCTGAAAGGAGCCGCTTCCTCGCTAGTAGCTGAAGCCCTTTTTCACTCATGTGGCCTAGATGCCTGTGCCACATATCAATAGCTGAATCTTCCGTTGCATTCAAACCACCCTTGCACACACTGACACTTGCCTTGTAAAGGGTGCAACACTTCTTTCCTCTGGCTGCGATCAATGAACCCTTGATGAGCTTCCAGCGCCCACCAGCAAACCGGTTTTCATAGTCATCATCATCCAATCTTCCTGTCGACATCAAGTTGAGGTAAAGGTTTGAGATATGCCTCACATCCCTGAGAACCAATGTGCAGCCTACATCGGTCTTCACACAAATATCACCGACTTTACGATCTTCGATACGCTAGAATTTCTCATATTCACGGTCCCATAGTCACCTGACTTATAGCTTGTGAAGAAGTCCCTACTTGGAGTCGCGTGAAAAGAAGCTCCTAAGTCAATCACTCAGTCGGTGTCCTGACCCGTAGCCGTGACATAAACATCATGATCTGTGGAAAGAATAATAACAACGTCGCCATCTGAAGTGACCGCAATAGAATCAGATTCATCTTCCTTCTCCTTCCCTTTTCCTTTCTTGTCGTTTTTAGCCTTATGACATTCATACTTATAGTGGCCCTTCTTGCCACAATTCCAGCATTCAACATCTTTTCTGTTACTTGACTTGCCTCTTGATTTATCTCGGCCCTTCCCGCCCTTCCTGTTCTTTTCTCTCCCCCGTTCCTGTGTCACAAGTGCCTCTTGCTGAGTAGACCCCTGAGACTTCCTTCTTGTCTCCTTATTGAAGAGATAACTGGTAACCTGTTCCATGGATACCTTTCCGTCTGGCGCAGAGTTACTTAGAGACACCACCAATGTCTCCCAATTGTCAGGTAATGAACTAAGCAATAACAAAGCTTACAATTCATCATCCAGGACCATCTTCATAGAGGAGAGTTGGTTCACTATATTGCTGACCTCATTCATGTGCTCGGCCACAGAACCACCATCCTTGAACTTGAGATTCACAAGTCGCCTTATCAGAAAATTTTTATTACCGGCTGTCTTCCTCTCATACAGCCCTTGTAGTTTTAGCCATAGGTTAGCGACTGGGGTTTCCGTAGACACATGGTGGAATACAGAATCATCCACTCATTGTCTAATAAACCCCACCGCCTTCCGGTCCAACTTCTTCCAATCATCATCAGACATATCCTTGGATTTTGCCGATATGCCTAAAATTGGAGAATACAGATCCTTGCAATAAAGCAAGTCCTCCATCTTAGCCTTCCATATGGTCCAGTTAGAACCATTGAGGCTGATCATCCTTAATGAGCCACCTTCCATAATTCCAAACCGATCCTACCCGTTCAATGAACTTAGCGCTCTTATACCACTTTGTTGGGGGCCTTGCACAAAACCTTAGGATCTAGCTGCCCGAACAAACCAGAATTATGAGATAATAATGCAATGAAATAAATCAAAGCAACAATCACACACCACACGAGATTTTTACGTGGAAAACCCTCAAAGAGGTAAAAACCATGAGACCTCATCCAGATCAACAATCCACTATGAAGTAGAATGTTTACAACCTTCTTTACTCTAATAGGAGTGGATAAACAATCAGAGAATAAAAAGAAAACTAAGAGATCTCACCGATCACGAGGACGTAGAAGCGTTGAAACGACGACTCCCTTCTACAAGCTTCCTCTCTCTCTTATTTCTTTCTTTCTTACACCCTAAGCCCTTTAGGAAACTCTCTTGTGTTTTTCTTCACACAACATAATTCCTTAGAAAACCCTAGGAACCCCTTTTATAGTTTTAGGAAACTCCTTTCCCCATCCCTGCTGCGAAAGGACTCAAATCCGCAATTTCGTGTAAAAACTGCGTAACTTAGGACTGGTCTTGAAAATTTCAGGACTAGTCCTAGCCTCCTACGACTAGTCCTATCTTACCTACAACTGGTCAAAGCCCACCTAAAACTGGTCGAAGCTCACCTACGACTGGTCGAAGACCGTAGAGAAAAATAACAAAAACTCATTAGACTTTGAGTTGTGTCAGGGCTCGAACCTACGATCGGTCGAGCGCCTCCTACGACCGGTCGAAGACCACCTACGACCGGTCGAGCAGCGCGATGAAACCCTCCAAAATTTCAACCAATGCACCGTCTCTCCTCTGAATTAAAGAGGAAAACCCCATCAGCTTAACCACGTTACTCTACTAATTTTTCTAAATACTTTTCTTATTGGATACAACTCTTAAAGCCCAACAAATGAAGAGTTATAATCAAACTAAAATCTAATAAAAAATAGTAAAAATAGAGATAAACAAGAATTTTGACCAGCGATCGGATGGAATCTAGCAAATTTGGCATAGGTAGCCCGACTCTACCTAGTTGATTCACTAAAGTAGCTCGTCCTATCTCAAAAAATTATATGATACGTCTTGTAATTCATTTTGGTTTATGAGATATGCCTGTTTTAAAGTTTTGATAGTCTTGATGACTTCCGCCTCTGATCGAGCCTTCTCTGTTCCATCTTAGATATGAAAGTGTCTGTGACCCGCTCTACATCATACTTCCACATGAGGGACCCAGTACAATGACAGCCCAAGCACTAATGATCCTACCAACTATCAATCTTTCCTTCTAACAAGCCTTTTCTTCCTAATCCAGAGGTGGTATGCTAATCCCATGTATGTTATCCTATCCGTCTACAAGATGCATGGCCCACCTACCATATAGGTCTGTTAATGGGCCGGGCAACCAGGCCTGTTAATAGCCATACCTACCATCCAATGAATGCAACTAACGGCCCATCACTTCAGCATGGGGCTGGAATGAAACCAACTCGCAAAAAAGAAGGGATGATTAATGAGATGATTAGAATCATCCGATTGCAGCGATATTTGAATTTTCACTTGTCAAGAGTCAATTAGTGTGATTGGATAGTTCTTTGACAAATGGACCATCTCACGTGTAGGAAAGCAACTAGCCGTGCAGTTAGTTGTATTGGATACTTCCCTGGGAAGTGGATTGGCTGGTGTACTACACACCACCTATCTGGTGGGTGTGGGTACCTATTAAACTATATCAAAGTTACATGAGCCCCACGATGATTTATTCATTACATCCACACCATTCATCCATCCTAAAAACGAGTCATATCCAAAGCTTAAATGGACCACACCACAAATAGTAGTGGAACAATGATAGTCGCTCTTAAAACATTTATAGGGCCTACTAAAATGTTTATTTTCCATCCAATCTATTCATAAAGTCACAGAGAGATAAATGAAGAGGAAAAACAAATATCATATTGATCCAAAACTTCCCGGACCCTCAAAAGGATTTCAATGGTAGAAGTTCGGTTGCCTACTCCTTTTTGCAATGTGGTCCACTTGAAATTCAGATTTGACTTATAGTTCAGCTCAAGCCTTGTTACTAGCTCTGGCCAAATAGATGGACAGTTTGGATATAACACACACCTCATGATGGGACCCACAAAACTCAGCCACATGTTTTTGACATGAGCTTAAAAATAAGGCAGATTCGAAACTCAGGTGGGCCCACAAGAACAGTGAGAATTGAAAAAACATTTGTGAGGCCACACAATTGTTGGACTATTGTAATATTTTTGTGTTTCCAATTCATCTTAGTAGGAATGACCTTATGTATGGTTTAGATGGCATATAAATATTAGGGTAGACCCTTGGGAGGTTTCAATGATAGATATTTCTATTCCCACTTTTTACTCTCGCGTAGCTCCTTTAAGTCTTGGATCTACTTCATTTTTGAGATCGTGTTTTAACATGAGCTAGTGAAACGGATGGAAGGGATGGATTTCTTACAAATATTACAGTGGGCCTTATTGAGTTTATGACTACACGAGCTTACTGCCACACCCTTTTGCAGGCAATCTAAATCTGCACGACAGTAAACAGAGGTGGTTGAACGTCCAACATTGGAAGCGTCTTGGGGCCACCGAAGTTCTAGATCATAATCATATTTGTGTTTTCTATCAATCTCAGTGGGTATAACGTTATGAACAGGTTGGCATATATACATCACGGTGGTTGACTACCTGCTATATAAACAAATGGAAATAAACATGGAATTTAACTGTTCATTTGATGAAATCTCACAAATTTGGCATGGCAGCCCGGCTATGCGGGCTGGTTGGCTAAAGTATTTTGTTTTACACTAAAATAATATATGGGACGTCATGTAACTCATTTCAGTCTGTGGTATATACCTGTTGTAAGGTCCTGATCTTGATAACTTTCATCTCCCATCAGGCCTTCTCTGTTCCATCTTAGATATGAAAGTGTTTACATCGTACTTTCACATGAGAAGGGATCCGAACACAATGATAACCCAAGCACCGATGACCCGCCCGCTATCAATCTTTCCCTATAATAAGCCTTTTCTTCCTAATCAAGAGGTGGTATGCTAATCCCGTGTATGTTATTCTATCCTTCTACATGATGCTTGGCCCACCTACCCTGTAGGTCTGTCAATGGGCCAGGCATGAGTGAGGAAAATTCAAAATTTTGAATAGTCCCGTTAGACCAGTTTAAAATCCTGGCCAAAACCAACCACCAACCTAGCCTGTTAATAGCCATACCTACCGTCGAATGAATGCAACTAACGGCCCATCACTTAATCATGGAGCTGAAATGAAACCAACTCGAATTGCAGCGATTCTTGAATTTTCATTTGTCAAGAGTCAATTAGTGTGATTAGATAGTTCTTTGCCAAATGGACCATCTCACCCGTAGGAAAGCAACTAGCCGTACTGTTAGTTGTATTAGATACATCCTGGGAAGCGGATTGGTTGGTGTACTACACACCATCTATCTGCCTGGTGTGGGTAAGTCTTAAACCATATCAAAGTTACATGGGCCCACAATGATTTATTTATTATATCCACACCATTCATCCATTTTGTGAGATCATTTTAGATCATGATCCCAAAAATGAGTCATATCCAAAGCTTAAGTGTACCACACCACAAATAGAAGTGGGACAATGATCCTCACTGTTAAAACATTCATAGGGCCCACCATAATATTTATTTTATCCAATCTATTCATAAAGTCATGCAGTCCTGGATAAAGAAGAAAAACAAATATAATATTGATCCAAACCTTCTGTAACTCAAAAGGATTTCAATGGTAGATGTTCAATCTGCAGTGTGGTCCAATTGATCTTTGGATCTGTCTTATATATTTTTTGAGTCAAGCTTTATTACTTGCTCTCGCCAAATGAACGGACGGTTTGGATATAACACATACCTCATGATAGGACCCACAAAACTTAGTGACATCAACACACTACCCAGGTTGGTGGTGTGTGAAACACCAGCCAATCCGCCATATGCTAAAATAAGGTCCAAAGAGTGCTGAATATGATTTGACATAAACCGACACTGATTGGCATTTCATTGTAGACATTTTTTTGGATCATCTTTTAGACATGAGCCAAAGAAAACAATGCAGATCTAAAACTCAAGTGGGCCCACAACAAGCAATGGTGAGGATTGGAAAACATTCATTGGGCCGCACAATTGTTGGACTAGGCTAATATTTTGGTGTTTTCAGTTCATCTGAGTAGGAATGACCTTATGTACGGTTTAGATGGCATATAAACATTATGATGGACTCTTGGGAGGTTTCAACGGTAGACATTTCAGTACCCACTTTTTCCTATTGTGTGGCCCCCTTAAGTTTTGGATCTGCTTTGTTTTTGGGATGAAGTTTTCAAATGAGCAAGTGAAACGGATGGACGGGATGAATTTCTCACGAATATTACGGTGGGCCTTATCGAGTTTCTGACTACAGGAGCTTACTGCAACACCCTATCGCAGGCAATCTGAATCTGCAGGACACTAAACAGAGGGGATTGAACGCCCAACATTGAAGCTTCTTTGGGGCCACCGAAGTTCTGGATCATACTGATGTTTGTGTTTTCCATTAATCTCAGTGGGTATAACGTTATGAACCGGTTGGATGGCAAATAAACATCGTGGTGCTCCCCAGGAAGGTTTTTATGGTAGGCGCTGCCATATGGACCAGATCAACGGCCTTGATCAGCTCACACTTCCGCCGAGAATGCAGTGGGCCCCACCTCATGTTAGCAAGTAAAAAGGAATGAGAACAAAATGTCAAACTAGGCAAGCGTGAGGCGGTCTGCCAATCTTACACGCTTGTACGGACCATAAAATCTACACGTCATCCCTCGCGATCTGCGTGGCAATGTCTATCCGGATGCGGATTGCGTCCTACCCGTCCGGGCAGGGCTCCGTGGGGTGCCCCATGATGCAAGTGTTTTATCCACGCCGTCGATCGCTTTTCAAGTATATTTTTAAGTATAAAACAAAAAATGCAGTAGGTACAGGGTTCAAGTGGACCACAAAGTGAGGATTGAATATCTACCATTAAAAAACTCATTGAGATATAGAGAAGTTTCGGATCGAGCTCATTTTTGTTTTTTCACTTAATCTATGACCTTATGAATTGGTTGGATGGTAAAAACATATCACAGCTGTACGCAGAAAGGTTTCAACACTAGTCCGGAGAAAAGTTCCGCGAGCGTCATTATTAATGCAGCTTCCTTTGGTGTGTTCTGCTGGAGCTACGTACTTAATTTATCCGATCATACCTTAAAATGACAGGGTAATAATAAAGAAAGGCACGAATAAAATACTTACATCAGGCCCTGTGGAGTCCTTTCAGATGGATTACCGTCAGAGCGGGGGTAAAATGCAATCCGCGTCCTATCAAGGGCACGGCTTCGGTGGATCCGGAGATCCACCAAGGTGTGCGGAACCATTGACTGTGGGATCTTGTGATATATGTGGCCTGTATCCACGCCTTAAGGCCATCCAGATTGAGAACTCACCTTAGGGCATTATTTAAAAAATGATGCGATTCCAAATATCGGGTGAACCATAAGACAGGAAAAAATGGCAATTGGCCATTAAAAGGTCATGAAATTTTATATCAAAATAATATTTGTCCTGTCTCTTCGTATGTCTTTGTGACCTTATCAACTAATTTGAATGGAAAATAAACATTCTAGTAGGGTGAATCGGATTGCTTACTGAATTATTTGGTAGGCTCTTATTGTGCTGAGTAAACTCAGTTGGGCCCACTGCGAACGTATATAGTTTATTCATGCTGTTCATTTATTTTTTCAAATTATTTTATGAGTTCAACTCAAAAATGATGCATATATAAAGCTCAAGTGTACCATACCAGTGGAAAAAGTAGAAGTATTGATTTCAACGGTTGAAAACTTTCTAAGGCTCCAATGATATTTATTTGTCATCCAACCTATTTATAAGATAAGAAAGACATGGATGAAGGTAAAAAAAAATATCACCTTGATCTAAAACTTATGTTGCCCTGAGAATCTTTTAACACTGGATGTTCAATTCACACTGTTTTCAGTGTTGTGGTCCATTTGAGGTTTGTATATATTATATTTTTAGAAAAAAGTTCTAAAATTATGTGTTAAAAAAGATGAACGGAGTGGATACAATGCATGAATGACAGTGGAGCCCTAAAAATGGATGGACGGTCTAGGGGTAAGGAACATATATCACAGTGGGCCCAGATAGGGATCCACCCAAACCGCGCCCAATATCCAAGCCGTCCACCATGTAGGTCAGACCTTGAAAAATGTTTTTACAAAAACATCAGGCTCGTCTTCTTATCAAGTGGGCCATGACAATAGAAACACGCGGACGGATCAGAAAAGCTAAATTTTCATCCGCCTTACATTTGGTCCGTAAAATGTGGCCTTTAAGTGATTAGTGCACGGAACTGATTCTGACCATCTAATCAGTGGGACCTCCCTGATGGATGGTTCTGATCTCGTAGTTGCACATGTGATGGCGTGTACATTACCTAGCTTACCAAAACACGTGCGTGACGACGTACAATCGCCTGCACGTGCATCTAAAAAGGAATTACCGAAATCCAATTTTGTCGCGTTGAAGAACAGACCGATCGGAAGCCGATTAGGCGGTACTGGGTAATACGTAAGTAAGTGTTTTCCAAATCGCAGGGCCCACCTTGATCTATTTTTACTATATCCACGCCGTCCATCAACTTTTCCATCTCATTTTAGTGCATGGTCCTAAAAATAAAAAAGATATAAATCTCAAGAGGGTCACATAGTAGGAATTGAATGCCTACCTTTAAAAACTTCCTCATGGCCACAAAAGTATGTTTTTGTTTTACCTTCGTACATGACCGTGTGATCTTATCAACTGGTTGGATGGAAAATACATATTTCCACGAGCGCCATGAAGTTTTTAATAGTGGATGTTGGGAAAAAAATTACAAGGCCATAAATTAACTTATGGAATGGACCAACTCTACTGAACTAGTCTTGGTCCATGGAGACTCGAGCTTAATAAGGCCTCTACGTCCCCGAAACATTAATCCTTTGAGAGAGCAATGCAATTGTAAGGATACACAAAGAGTTTATAAGCTCACACAAGTAGTTGAAATACTGACCTAATTCATAGGTCTACTAAAGGATCGCCCATAAATCAGTTACGTGTCGATTACGGATCGACCCTAGATTGGTTACAGACCGGTTATAGCTCGGTCACAGATCAGTCTTACATCGATTACAAATCGGTCATAGATCGACCATAGCTCGATCATGGATAAATTATACAATGATCACAAAATGGTTATAAATCGGCCATAGCTCGATTATAGATCAGTTATAGATTGAAGATATCCCTAGCAAAGGCCTAAGAGTCTAAATACTCGGGTAAAAGAAACACAAACCTTCATTGGGATCCAACCTAGAGTTGAGCCACTGATTTATAAAATCCTCATGAGATTCAAAGATCTCTCCCAGGATTTTTGGGGATAAAATCTAATCCCGACAATCTGGGGATACTGTAATCTCGGGAAGATCTTGGATCACAGCAAATCTCCAAGATATTAGGAAAGAGTCCCTTTACAATGGGATCCTCTCTTCCCTATAAATATATGAGCATCTCCCACCGTTTGGAGGTGCGTTCACTCAAATCCTAATACTCGTCTGGTCTCTTTTCAAGAGATTATACCCCGCTTGAAAGACTCCAAGCCTGACTTAGGCATCGGAGAGTCTCCTGAACAAACTAGGGCCTCCTTTGTCTCTCGCCTTCGCCTGTGCAGGTTCAAGAAGGTGTGCTCTAGAGGGTCTGTTGGAAAATTGCACCAACAGTTTGGCGCCGTCTGTGGGAACGACACAGTTAAGCTGTTCCAGTTCTATCGGAGAACGTTTCAAACCTAGTAATGACGAAATGAAAGAAGAAAGCCCAATCTTCCCCCGCAAACATTCTAATCACTACTGTGCCCACGCCCGTTCTGGCCACTCGACTCGTCGAATGTCCTGAATGACAGGAGAGCCGCTGTGGCTCTTCACAGCATCAGGCCACTTTGAGTTCGAGCTGACACGGTCAGCAAAGGCATGACAGAGGTGGTTGATGAGACACTCTCTCTCTCGAGAGGTTGGAGATATCAGGGCCGACCTAGGCTATTTGAAGCAAATGATGGAAAATATGCAGCCTCAACATATTCATGAGCCTGATCATCAAAGGGAAGGACAGTCGAGATATGTCTAAACATATGCTAATCCTTCTCAACCCTCTGTTGTCCAAGTCGCCTTGCAACCGAACCCACAACCTGCCCTTATTGAACCCGTTCCATCTCATGTGTCGGGGACCGTTCCATTGCCAGCATCCGACTTATGGCATGAGATAGATCAGAAGAGGTGCAACAGGGCCCCGGCTGAAGCCACCGCTGATAGTGAGGAACCTTGGAAGACCGAGTTGCAAAGCCTACAACGACAGATCACGACATGAAATAGACCTATCGAGGCAATATGATTGCCCCGAAAGAGACAAAATCCCCATTCATAGTAGAAATTATGCGGACGCGATTGCCAGATAGGTTTCGATTGCCTCAAATCACCCCCTATATAGGGAACACTGACCCAACGGAGCACATGAAGTCTTTTTGAACCTATATAGAGCTCCACAATGCTTCTGATGCGGTCATGTGCCGAGCCTTCTCGCTGACTTTAGCCGACACTGCTCAGCTCTAGTTCAAATAGTTAAAGCCGAGGTCCATCAAATCATTTCCTGAACTTAGTGAGACCTTCGTCACTAATTTCATCGGAGGAAAGAAGAGACTCAAAGCACCGGCCCATCTCATGAACATAGTTCAGAGAGACGGCGAGCTCTTAAAGGATTATATCACGTGCTTTAATCTAGAAGCATTACAGGTGCGGAAACACTCGGATGATTGGACTAAGAGATAAGCCGCTCTTCTCTCTGGACAAGAATCTCCTACTACATTTGCGAAGTTCCTGAACCGATTGCAAAATACACTAATGTCAAAGAGTATCAGCTCTTGCGAGACGCCGTCCGGAACAAAAACTCTGTAGCAAAAAAGTAGACAAAGAAAGAACCAGACTCAACCAACATAAGCAAAAAGCAAAAGGATGATCGTTCTCGTGACGATTGTAGGTTGAGCAAATGACCTGATAGTAAGTTCACTACTTACACCCTTCCCAACAAACCTCAAGAGCAGGTCCTAATGGAAATAAAACATGAACGCTTCGTTCAATGGCCGACTAAGTTGTGAGGCAATCCTGACCGAAGAAGCAAGAACAAGTATTGCTATTTTCATCGGGATTGATTGTTACCACCTCAAGAAAGAGATTGAAAGGCTTATCTGGGAAGGTTACCTCGGCAAGCACGTAAATCAAAGGGGAATTCGGACTACTGTTGTTGAGGAGCAACCGATCGACAACCAATCAACCGGGGAGATCCACATGATTTTTGGAGGCCATAAGGGCAGAGGGGATTCAAACAATGCTCGAAAGGTTCATACGAGAAGCATCAGTCACCCAGAAGTAGAAATTATGGTCCTTACCCGACCCTTAAAAGAGAGAAAGCCTGAGAGGTTCAGTGAAATTTTTACCGACGAAGACACCCAAGGTGTTCACCACCCTCATGACGATGCATTGGCAGTTACTGTCACCATAGAAAATTGAAAGGTCTTCTGGATTCTCGTTTATATAGGGTCATCCACGGACATACTTTTCCTCCAAGACTTCGATAAGATGGGCATTGGTCGAGCCTCACTCCAACCCGTGAAAACTCCCCTGATCGGGTTCTTTAGGGGCCAGGTTATGCCGAAAGGAGCTATCCAGCTCCCTCTTATTACCAAAGATGACCAAAATCAGACCACTGTGATGGTTGACCTCCTTATAGACCAATCATCCGTCTACAATGCTATCCTTGGCCGACCATCACTATACCTCCTCTAAGCAGCAGTATCAACTTACCACCTTGCCACGAAGTTTCCAATTGAACACGTCGTAGGAATCACCAAGGGCGACTAATAGGACTCTCGACAGTGTTACACAACGACACTAAGAGTTCTGTGTGAAATGATGACGATGGAATCTCTAGACCCACGAGAGGAATCTCAGGAACGAGGCTGACATATGGAGGACCTTATTTTGATCCCTCTGGATGAGTCTGATCCCTTTAAAACTGTGCAAATTGGGTCGTCCTTGAAACCGCCGTTGTGAGATAAATTGGTAGCCTTCCTTCGACCCTTTGCTGACGTTTTCGCGTGGTCCCACGAGGACATGCCAGGCATTGATCCTTTTGTCATCACGCATTGACTGAACATTGACCCATCCTATCGACCAGTTTGACAAAAGCGATGCGCCCTCGGCTGTTCACTCCCCAAGTGCAGGGTTGTGATGTAGTAATAACTCGGTAAGACCGAGGTCGAATCCCAAGGGACTGATACCTATACGTTATCTAAAACTAACTAGAACTAGAACTAGGCTAAGATGAATTCTAAATCAATTAGCAATGGTGGAATACTTGTAGAATAATTAATCTAAAACTTATGAAACAAATCAGAGATAGGAAACTAGGGATTCAGAGGATCCACTTGTAGAGATCAGGGAGAACTTATGCTTGCATCAAAAATCATGAAAATTACTGAACTGCAGTTGATCTAGTTTTCAAAGAGATGAAAGGTGTATGAATTAGAATGGATTCCATCACCAAACCATGCCCAAAGACTATGGCAAACAACAGAATCAAACTAATTACCACCCAATCACATATATGCAAGTTAGGAAGGGTACCGACATCCAACCATGCCCAGGAGACTATGGTGAACAACAGGGCTTCCTGACGTCATAAACATAAAGGGAAAAAGGACATGCTCCAAGCCATTGCAGACCCATTGTAATTTTAGTCACAACAGACCATTAAAGACTAAACAAAACATGCCATTAATAATCAACTAAAATCAACTTTAATTCAAGAATTAAAATTAAATTAAAGACATAAAATAAAATCTCCCATCTCACCACAAGCTTCACCTCTTAGCCCTAGCTAAGAGGTTCAGCCCATCACAGACATGATGAAGCTGGACATGTTAAAAGAAAATATGAAGAAGGAAAAAAATAAAAATAACAAAATTACTCTACTCCCTCTGCCCTCGTTTCTAGCCCAAGCCTCAAGCTCTCCACCTCCTGATCTCCTTCCAAGACCTGAATGAATGCTTCACACGTCCAAAACCTCCTTATATAACTACTGGAGTGGTGAAAATCGGATTTGAATCGGATTTGGAAAGCTATGCATGCCTAGTGAAAGCTTTTTCGCAGCCAAGTTCGGTGCCTCGAAACACGCCACTTTCCTCACTCAAATTCCAAAGAAACACCGTCCCTTAGTACTTTCTTGGGTTCTTTACATGATAAACGGTTCAGATCTGCCATATGATCAAAGATGGTGGGCCAAAACTGCCTGAAAAAGTCAGTTTTCGCGGATGTGCGAAACCTTTCGCACCATTTCGCTGTTGTGATCGGTGGGCCCCACAGAAGCATTTTTTAGAAAATCCACCCCATCCATTGGATTTAGGACGAAATTTCAGTCAAGAATGGGTAGTTTTGAACGTCCATTGACGAAGCCCAGAAAAGAAATCACTAAAAGATCAATTTTGAACGTCCCAAGGTAGCCCTTTTGTGGGCTCTGTAACGCACACGTGTGCACGCATGGGTGAAAAGTGACAACATGGTTTTAAAGTATTTAATGCCGTCTACACGGTGGATGGTTCGGATTGAGCTTACAGGGCACGTGTGGGGCCCACTAGCTTCCGCAAAACGGCCAGCGGCCGTGCATTACGCGGACGCTAAAATGAAAACTTCTTTCGCTGTGGCACTTGTGGGGCCCATTTCGTTAGACACTTGAGAAATCCAATCCGTCCACCAAATTCCTCTCGAAATTTCTGCTTTGCCGTCCATCTGACGTTTTCCATCGATCTACGTCCATACATGTGCATAGGATCAAAAGGATAGCTAGGTGAGGGTTGTGCCCCCCTATCGAGAGTATGGACTGTTCAGATCATCTGAAAAGATGATGGGTGGGTCCCATTACACAAAAAATGGGAGCCAGCGTCCGTCCACTGGACTCCTTACGCAGAGAGGGAGAGAGAGACGGGTCAACCCTTGCTTGGACCGACTGGCGGTTCCTATGCACGGCGGGCGTGTGTACACCATGTACACACGCTGTACATATAGGGTCCACTGTGATGCTTTCAAGAAATCCAATCCCCCCATTCTGTTCCTCATATTATTTTACCCGTTGAGAACAATTATCAAGCATATCCAGCTGGCGGGTGGGCCCCAAATTGAAGATTGATGGGCTGATCTGCCCATTAGGCCACTTTCGCAATGATCCAATGGAAGATTTTTGACGCGTATGGTTAATTTATGGTCCTCAAGCCACGTATGAAGTTTCGAGCCGAACCGATATTGGAAACCCCATGATCTTGCGTTCTGGATGCGTTTCAAGCCACTTGAGCTTCAATTTCTTAGTTTTCTCGGATTTCTGACCGTGTATATCTGTCAATCTTGGTCCCCTGGAGTGTGTCCCATGCTTTGGTGAATTTGGAGCGTTAAATCCATGCATTTAGTATCCTATTTCGATCCAAGCTTGTAAAATCAACCTGCAACATAAACACGATTAAAACAGCCGTTAAACACTATTATGCTCGTAAATCCGGACAATAGTTGGGGTCTAATATGCACTATTTGACCCTCAACATCGGCCCAGAAAGATATGCAGTAATCGGAGAAGAGGTCGACAAGTTCCTCAAGGTCAGCTTCATCGAGGAAGTTTACTTCCTGGACTGGGTGGCCAACGTCGTACTAGTCAAGAAAGCTAACGGGAAGTGACGTGTCTGTGTTGATTACAAAGACCTGGACAAAGCCTACCCTAAAGACAACTTTTCTCTTCCTAAGATCGATCAACTGGTCGACAGTGCTGCAGACTACGAATTGCTTAGTTTTATGGATGCGTATTCAGGATACAATCAAATTATAATGCACCCAATAGATAAATCCAAGACCACCTTTGTCACTGACAAATATCTTTATTGTTACTGCTTAATGCCTTTCGGTTTAAAAAATGCAGGAGCGACTTACCAGAGGTTGGTCAATAAGATGTTCACTCGCCAGATAGGATGAACCATGGAAGTTTATATCGAAGATATGCTCGTCAAGAGCATAAATGCCTTAGATCACATGGTCGACCTAGAGGAGATGATTCTCATTTTCTGAAAATACCATATGAAACTAAACTCGAGCAAGTACGCTTTCGAAGTAAGCTCAGAAAGTTCTTCAGGTTTTTGGTCAGTCGATGAGGAATGAAAGCGAATCCTGGAAAAATAAAAGCCCTCCTCGACATGAAGTCTCCAAAGACGATAAAAAATATACAGAGACTAACTGGAAAAATAGCCGCCCTCAACTGCTTCGTATTTAGAGCTATAGATAAATGTTTCTCTTTCTTCAAACAGTTGAAGGGGAAACAAATTATTAAATGGACCGAAGAATGCGAGATAGTTTTCTTGCAACTCAAGGAATACCTAGGATCACCGCCGTTACTCTCCAAACCTGAGCTAGGCGAGATTGCTGCTGTATCTAGCTGTATTCGATGCAGTAGTCAACTCGACATTGATATGGGAATATGAGGGGAAGCAGTTACCGATCTATTACGTCAGTAAAGCATTAGTTTCTGTAGAGACGAGGTACTCGACCTTGGAAAATTTGGCTCTAACCTTAGTCATATCTTCACGACGGCTACGTCCTTATTTCCAAGCCCACTTGATCATTGTTCTGACCAACCACCCACTACGCCAAGTATTGTAAAAACCTGAAGCCTTGGGTCGCATGACAAAATGGGCGATTGAACTAAGCGAGTTCGATATCAAGTATCAGCCATGAGCCGCGTTTAAAGGAAAAGTAGTGGCTGACTTCATCGTCGAACTAATGCAATCTCCAGAGCCAGAACTAACCGACGATCGACGCATGGCCAACCTATCCAGGTTAGAATCCCTTCTAGAGAGATCGGTCGATTCACAAATTGGAGGACCATCTAATACCCACATACTTTCCAACCTACCTAAGTGGACACTTTATGTTGATGACTCCTCTAACTCTAAGACAATCGGGGCCGAGGTAGTCCTAGAAACTCCTGACCATATGTGCATACAGTATGCCTTGAGATTTGGATTTCAAGTATCTTACAATACAACAAAATACGAAGCCTTGATCGTCGGACTTACATTAGCAGCAAACATGGGAGCTCGACATTTAGATGTCTTCAGTGATTCATAATTGATTGTCAACCAGATAGTCGAAATTTACCAAGCCAAGAAAGAGAGTCTGAAAGCCTATCTCTATAAAGCCAGGAAATTGATCAGAAGCTTTCAGAAGTGCAACATCGCCTTGATTCCACGAGCGGAGAATTCTAAAGCCGACATGTTGGCGAAGCTCACTACAGCAGACAAAATTCCAAGATCCATCTCGATTAAGTTCTTAGCTAAACCGAGCATCGACAAGGTCAACCCTATGCTCATCCTTCCGGTTAGTTCGGAACCGACATCGATGGATCCGATTACCTAATACCTCGAGAGTAACGAGCTCCCTAAAGACCGAGCAGAAGCTCGACGACTGAAAGTTAAGGTTGCCCGATATACCATGCTCAAAGACATCCTCTACAAGAAAAGATTTTATCTCCCTTAATTAAGGTATGCCCGACCAGAGGAAGCAGAATATGTCCTAAGAGAGATCCACGAAGGAATTTGTGGAAATCACTCGGGAGGCCACTCGCTAGCACACAAAGTTATCCGACAAGGGATTATTGGCTGACCATTCATCATGATGCTCGAAAGCTTGTCCAGAGATGTAACAAGTGCCAGAGGTTTGTGAACATTCCTCAGCAGTCACCAGAAGAGCTCACGCTAATGGCTGGACTTTGACCTTTTGCTCAATGGGGAATTGACATCATCAGCCCACTCCCTATAGGCAAAGGTCAGTCTAAGCTTGTCAAAGTAGTGTTAAGTGCCAAATATTGCATATTAGACACCAGTTATTACCGAATTTTATGGGCATGATATTGTTTAACGCCCTATTTTAATCATGTTTGTGATGCAGGGTGACTTTAGGAGCTTGGACTAGAAAAGGGTACTAAAAGCATGGATTTAACGCTCACAAATCACCAAGGTAAGGGACAGACCCCAGGAAACTGAGATCGAAGAATTTACACGCCCGAGATTCGAGAAAATACAGTATTTCATGCTAAAGAGGCCTGAAATCCGTCTAGAATGCAAGATCACAGGGTTCTCACCATCCGTTTGGCTTGAAAATTTATATCTGGCCTAGGGACCTTAAATTAACCATACACATCAAATTTCAGTTCTTTTGTCTCTGTGGAAGTGGCCCAACGGACAGATCAGCCCATAAACTGTCGATTTTTGGCCCACTTAATCTCTGGATATGTTTCAAACTTGGGCTCGACCCCTTAAATTAGCTGGAAGAATGGATGGATGGAGTGGATTTCTCATTAGCATCACGGTAGACCCCACCTTGAGTGGAGTGTGCATAGTGCACGTGTGCACCAGCTGTGCATTGCAACTCGTAGATGGTCAAACCGCCTTGGACCCGTTTTTCATTCAAAAATGACAATTACCGTTTTCTTTTCGTTGTTGCAAAAGCGGTCAGACGACGTTCGTTTGAGGAACGTTGTGGGCCACCATCAGGTCCCATAAGGACGATCCAAACCATCCAAAATGCAGAAGGGAAGAAACCCATCAAAACTATGTTGACCGTTGACATCCATGCATGCATCTAAGGCCACAGAAACAATGAAAAGGTTTCTACATCGGTTGATGGTGTGGCCCACCCAAGACTCGGATCCAATTTAGATTTTGGCTCATGGCCTAAATCGACCTCACTAATTAGATGGATAGAACTGATGCTGCAAACATCACAGAAAGTGGGCCTCGCCAAACATTAGCGTAGCCCCCTGTGTTAAGATATGCACGTCCGAGAGAAGACCAGATTTTTGTCTGTTGCACGATCATGGAGGTGATCGGTGTCACGCCCTGAACCCAGAAATCAGGCTCACAAAATTTTCGATTGCCGATAGTACCCCATCCTTGGCTCCCAATGTCCATACACCGGGTTCCGATCCTAGGATCTTACAAGGAGGATTTTCTAACATACATTTGTCTCATAAGAAGTATAACCATAAGTATACCCAAATCATAAAGACAGTATCATCATTACATATCCACTAATATAAATATTTGAATACAATGCTGAAAGAGAAATACATATGTCAAAATCAAAGTTCTAGAAGACAACTACATGCTCCCATCTCAACGCTGCTGTAACCAAATGCCACCTGCACGTATCTATCATGCATAAGCTTATAGAAAACTTAGAGGGTGGTGTAAGTGTGTGCGATGCATGTGCTAAGTATCCATACAATGCTATAATCACACAATATCGAAAATACAGACAAGATCATAAATCATATGATATCAAAGTAAGCGAAAATATACCGATAAGTCCATGAGTCATATAATATCAGAGTACGCAATGTAGATCATAATGAGCCAAATATCATATTTTGCGGATGCAATATAATATGCAGATCCTGCAAAGTCCGTTTAAGCCATATAAGTGTAGAAACGTAGCAATCCAAAATGCCACATGCCGTGGATGAAATGCAATATGCGATGCGAATGAAATGACCAAGCTGAGTGAAGTCGGGATGATAGTACGAAGTATCGCAGGCTATGGGGTCCATCACAAGGGAATTCTATCAAAACCAGTCCTATACCTAAATTTAGATAGTCAAACACAATGTGATAAACTCCTGATCTCAAGTTAGTCGTGCGTCCAATCGAAATCCTGACCATGCGAAGGTACACGTAACAAATAGTTGCCCACCACCAGCCCAAGTGGATAGTGAATGAATGAATGAATGAGTATGCAACTCCTGTTCAGTAGGCCACCAACACAGTAGCCTGCCAACCACTGATAACTCACCCAGTGTGGTAGTTCGCCCATGCCTTATCCCCACCCACATTACACCCGCCCACATCAGTGCCCGCCCACGTGCACCCGCCCACACGTGCAACAGTGACGGGGTGTCATAATATCATGTCAGTCCTCATATCAAGTCCACATATCAGTACGGTTCCTCTATGAAAAATCACCGGGGTCTATTACACTCCACACTAACTGCTGTTTCCCTAGCTGCATAGCCCAACGAGTGAAAGAGACCTCACTATCTGTCTAGCCAGCATTTTGCCAATACCTATCCGGCTCGTCGATAGCCGACCCATTTACGAGCTGGTCATACTTGGCCTAGTTTATAGCCCCTCACTCAGGTGGATAAGGCCACACCTCCTACCGACCGACCATGACATAGTGGGAGACGCGGCCTATTGGTATTCGACACTCGGACGCTCATGTATCCACTCGGTATAGATGTTGGGGCATCTCATGGCCTCGGAGGTTTAGAGACTTTCACCCACGGACATTCTAAGTGCCTAGATGCTTGAACCAAACATTTTTGGTGTCCCATTTAGCTATTCATGACATGCCTGTGGAGGCCACAACCCTGATGTCGCTAGGGTGTACAATGATCATGTCACACATATGCGATATACATGAGTCATACCGCTAGTCATGCAGCAATCTCGTGCATACCACGTACTCATGTGGGTAACTCTTATCAATGAGTCCCATAAATAATCTGCCCAATGGTATATGCAATGATCAGTCACGAGTCATATCAAGCATACATATCATGCATATGGGCATAAGTCATGGAGTTACACTAAGCATGTTATAAGGTGATGAACCATCCTTACAATGAGGATGGGCCTAGATGGCCTACACATAATAAGTATGGGCCTATCAATGGGCCCTAGGGAGAGTTATAATGTAGACATTTAACCAACATTATTCTTACAATGTGGACATCAAATCATCATTTTTCCCAAGGCCTAACTTGCCATAAACATCATTACATAACCAAGGTGGAATCACACATTGCAAAGGGCCTTATATACATCCCATTGGGCCTTGACCCATGGGCCACCAATACATCAAATGGGTTGTATCACATGGGCCTCATATATATCAAGGTAGGCCTCAACGGATGGGCCACAAATACATTAAGATGGGCCTAATCACATGGGCCTCTTATATATATTAAGGTGGCTCTTAATGGACGGCCCCAAAGACATCAAGATGGGCCTAATCACATGGACCTTATAAATTTCCAAAAATGAGTCATAGATCATTTGGACCATACCACAAATAGCATTGGAGACAATAATTTTCACGATTAACTAAATCACAAGGCCCACTTTAAAGTTTATTTTCCAACCAATCAAATCATAAGGTCATAAAGACCTGGATTAAGAGGGGAAAACAAATATCATATTGGTCCAAACCTGGTAGCCTGAGGGTTTTTAATGGTGGACATTCAAACTCACTGTTTTCTATAATGTGGTCCACCTGATCCTAGATCTGTCTTATTTTTAGTTTCAAGCCTCAAGACGAGCTTTTAAAATGGTTGGACGGCTTGGATGCAACACATGCATCATGGTGGGTCGCATAGATAGACGACATGGATGATACAG
The DNA here is from genome assembly GCA_037074715.1 of Magnolia kwangsiensis. Classification (NCBI taxonomy): domain Eukaryota; kingdom Viridiplantae; phylum Streptophyta; class Magnoliopsida; order Magnoliales; family Magnoliaceae; genus Magnolia; species Magnolia kwangsiensis. The sequence goes on along the minus strand of CM073573.1, from coordinate 157,936,839 downwards.
GTGGGACCCATAGAACTGGGTGACCCCACTCCATCAGCTATGTAGCTGGAGTGAGGTACACCAGCCGTTTCACCTCCACACGTGGGGATGGTGTGGGTGAAACACTTACATCAGTGGGGCCCACCATAATGTTTATATGCCATCCAATCTGTTAATAAGGTCACGTAGACCCAGATAAAGAGGGAAAAGAAATTTCATGATGATCTAAAACTTTTGGGGCACCCAAAAGGGTTGCAATGGCAGACGTTCAATCCCACTATATCCTATGACGTGGGCCACCTGAGTTTCGTATATGACTGATTTTTAGGGTGGCCCACAGCTAGGAGGGGGCCACCAAATGCACGGCGTTGATGTCCACACACATCATGGTGGGGCCCCACGGTTAGGACCCAATGGTCCCTGCCTTTTTCCACGCCAGCCAGCAGCATGCTGCAGCGTCAACAGTGCCTGCTGCTTTTTTTTTTGAAAAACTATATATTTTGGAGGTTTTTCCTAGGTGGGGTCCGCATCAGGTGAATCTAGCACAACCATTGCATCCTACGGCTCAAGACAGACCCATCAAGCCCAATATTCGACATATTTTGGGATACAGAAACATCAGGGTGAAATTCAACAGTAAAAACACTATTTTCTATGCTATGGCCCACCAGATAGTCGGATTGGATTTATTTTTTCGGCTCAATGCCTAAAATAATCTGGGAAATAGGATGGACGAAGTGGATTTGATCCTTGCATCAAGGTGGGGCCTGCATAAGCAGCCCACCCAAAACCTTTAAATATTATATTTTTTTGTCAGAACACCCACTATATGTTCAAATTTCACAACCACGTCCAATGTCCCTGGACTCTAGACGGACGACATGTATATACAATTCACCAAGGTGGGTCCCACATGGATGTGGCCCACTTGATTGGATCAATCTGTAATTTGTGTTTTCCATTACCACAGGGTAGGGCTCACAAGGCTTGGACAGTGTAGATCTAACACATCCATCAAGTGGGTCCCATAAAGGTGGACAACATGGATACATTGCATACATCATGGGGCCAACAATCAAGGGAAAAGAGAGATGAAAAGAGAGACACGTGATGATGGAGGGACCCCAGCACTATGGGCCCTCCCTTTCATGATTTACAACATACATCAAGTGGGTCCCATTACATATGGGCCCACCGATCAAAATTAATGGTAGAGATCCTTTCTCCACCACAATGCAATGGTCTAGATGACCCTATTCATGCAAGGAAAATAAACATCATGATGGGGTCTATGGAGAATGGTCCCTTCATGAAATGATCATGAGAATCAAGGTGGGCCATCGGCCACACTTAGGGTCCAAAGTGAGATCTATACCATCAATCGGTAGACCCCACTTGGCCCATCATCAAAACATAAAAATCTAGCCTATAAAGCACCCACCGTTCGATCTTCTTGGTCCGATGGAACACCGAACTCCTTGTGCCTCTCTTTGATGGAAGATGATGAGAAAGGAATGACTAGGATGAAGGATTTTGGGGTGAAAAGTGGGCCTCACAACAATCACTTTTTCTCTCTTTGAAAATGCTTGGACGTCCACTTTTTGCTTACTTGGAATTATGAAGAGAAAGAGAGAGAGAAGGGGTTGTAAGGAGAGAGAGTGATGGGTGATGGATGTGAGGTGAGTGATAGGTGAGGTGAGACACTTGTTAACTTTTGGGGTAGATTACTTAACTTGTGGAGAAAGAAAACATGGATTGCTCTTGTACTTAACATGAGGTGATTGATTGATTAATTGATGGGATATGCTATAGAGATTCTCTTGGGATTACAAATGCCCAGTATTTTTTTTGAAATAAATGTGGGCCCACATCTTCTGACCTGGGTATCGAATCGGTGCGCGAGTCACGGCGTTGGAACCGCGGCGACAGTGCGGTCGTAATGGTACAAGCCTCGAGTTGAGCTGACTCTGCAATATGGGATATGATGTATGGTCGCACGCAACTGCCGATTACAGATCGTGAGTTGCCTAAATTCAATCGGGAGGACCGCAAAAGCCTATGGAACAGTATGGGCTAGGATATGGGCCTCACAATCGGAATGCCCATCTGGACCATCCAAAACCTTCCCATGGGGCGGCCGTCCGTCACCAAGGAGTTTGGATGGCTCAGATTCTAAAAGCAGCCACTCCACCGTCCCAAAATGGGATCAAATGCAAGGTTTTTTACATTTTTTGTTCGCAGTGTAAGCCTTTATGCACGCCACCGACTTCAGCACGCATTGCCTCTTGTGCGTGAAAGCTCTCCACCGCCTCACCACTCTTATAAAAGAAGGAGAAGAGAGAGCATTGCATCCTTGAACAGGGGACGTGAGCACAAGAGAGAGGAGGACAACTCTGAGTTTTTCCTTTCTTCCCTTTTTCTTTCTTTCTTTCCTTTGATATTTTTTTAAAGAGATTTTAGTTAATTGGGCTTATGGTTAGCTAAGCCTCTTAGCTAGGGCTAAGAGGTGAAGCTTGTACTGTGATGAGATTGGTTTTACTGCTTTGATTCATGTTACTTGAACTCTTTTTTATTATAGTTTGATTAATAGGAATACTTTTAGTTTTTAATGATTTGTTGTGACTTAAATTACAATGGATTTGTGATAGCTTTGATCATGTTCTTAGCATTATAGGGATTGTAAATTTGGGAACCCTGTTGTTCACCATTGTCTCCTGGGCATGGTTGGATGATAGAACCCTTCCTAAAATTTATATATCTCTCAGATTGGTTGTGGATTGGTTAAATTTTGTTATTTTCTTTGTCTCATGGGCATGATTTTGTGATGGAATCAATTTTAATTCTCATACCTATCTTCTATTAAAAGCTATATCAAAGGAAGTTCAGATTTGGATTTTTAACGTATTATCTTCCATCTGGATGAAGATACGACTCTGATTCCAATTGTTTTATTGAATCAAGCATAGATCTTCCTAATCTCTACAAGTGGATCCTCTGAATCCCTAGTTTCCCACCTTTGAATTCTACAAGTTTTAGAGTAATATTTCACCATTATTCCCTCATATTCACTTGATTTAGATTTCATATTTTTCTAGTTTTAGTTCTGGTTACTTTCAGATTACGTACAAGGTTGTCCCTGTGGATTCGACCTTGGTCTTACCGAGATTATTACTACATCGTAACCCTATACTTGGGGTGTGAACAAGTAACAGTTGATTAATTCACCAAGTGGGCAGAATTCAAACCATTAGCGAGGATAATTGAACAAAAGATTATGGATTTTGTTTGGAAAAATATCATATGCAGGTTCAGAATCCCTCAGATCATTCTCTGATAATGAAAAATTGTTTGACAATAAACAATATCAAGAGATGTGCGAGAACCTTGGGATTTGCAACGTCTATTCGTCGCTACGACACTTGCAGGCGAACGGGTAAGTAGAGGCGGTCAACAAGATCATCAAACACTATTTTCAAACCAAGCTCGAGAATGCAAAGGGAGCGTGGGCTGAGAAACTCTTGAAAGTTATATGGGCTTACCAAACTACCTCCTGGATAACAACTGGAGAGACCCCATTCTCTCTGGCATACGGAGCGGTGACAGTTACCATCATAGAGATCGGACTACCTACAGCCCGAATAGGCTCATTCGACGAATTGGCCAACATCGAGCTCATGTCCCTCAGTCTCGACCTCCTAGAAGAGCGGAGGGAGCAAGTTTGACTTTGAACCATTATTCGCCAACAACAAGTGTCGGGGTTTTACAATGCTTGGGTTAAGATTAGAAGGTTTTGAGTTGGAGATCTGGTTCTTCGAAAGGTGTTCCAAAACACCAAAGAAGCAGGAACAGGAGCCCTAGGTCTGAACTGGGAAGGGTCCTACGTGGTATCGCGTACAAGCTGACCGAGTTATACCAACTGGAAGACTTCGGCGACTAGTTGCTCCCGTGCCCTTGGAATGTCGAACATCTAAAGATCTACTACCCATAGATAGACTGGAGCGATAATCATTTTTTTTGTACTAATTTAGAGTTATATCAATAAATTCAATAAATTCACTTGTTCTTTGCCCGATCAATATCTGACCTATACTTGACTAGGATCTGACCAAGATCTGATCAAGATTCGACTAAGATCCAATCAGCCACATCGACTTTGATTGGCGCTAGATTGATGTCTGAGTAATCACTTGGCTTCCATCTGACCAATAGCAACAAAGATAAAGAGACGATTCTAATCGGTCAGCTCAAAGATAAAAGGTCAACAAAAGGGAATGTTTTTCATTGATAAAACCCAAAGTAGTTTGATTACATCGGCTTTACATCTACTACAATGTTAAGTCATGTACATCGGATAACGAACAAAATCTTAAAGAGGAAGACGACGCTGGATGTGCCTGAAGTGCTTAAAGCTTAGGTGCTTGGTGTGCTTGAAGTGCCTGAAGCTGAAAAACTCTACAAAATTAACTTCAAGACTCGAGCGTCGGCTCGGGAGCCGCATCAGGGGCCACATCATCGCCTTACCCATTAAAACTCGACTCTGCTTCGTTGAAAGCAGAAAGGTAGAGGTCGGAGAAGGATGCCCTCATGTCCTTCATACACTCGTTGTAACCTTGGCAAAAGAGGGCATCTCTCTCATCCATGAACGCTTGGGAGGATACGAACTGAAGAATGGCCTCCTCCTGAGCCATGGCAATGACACCCTTGGTCTCCGCCTTTAATTTGTCGAGCTTCCCCTTAGCCTCCAGAAGCTTGGTGTGGCACTCATTGTGCACATGCTTAGCCTCCTCAAGCTGTGGCTCCATTGCAGCGGTAGACGCTTCAAGAGCCACCTTCGCAACCTTAAGCTTGACATCCAACCAAACTACCTTCTTCTCAGCTCCCTCCGCTTACTTGTGCATCTGAGCGAACTCTACACGTGACTTCAGCATGCATGGAGCGAACTATAGAAGAAGGAGAAAGATGAGTCTAAGAAAATTGGGAAAATGGAATTTACTTCAGATGAGACACTTACACCAAGTAGGGTGGTCGTCATGTGCGTGAGGGTCATCTTTGTCGAAGAGTCAAACAAAGTGACGTACTCTGCGTCGGCCGTATGGTGATCGACCTAAGGGAGGATCTCCTTTACAGTCCGACGGAGGCAGGTCCCTCGCCTCTCCCCTATTTCTGCCCCTTTAGAAGGACGTGCCTCGACCAGGGGCTCAACAACCCCCCGAGCATCAGTAGGAGCAACTTGATTGGGAGTGATCATCTTCACCACTCCCGAGGAGGTCTTCGCATCCTTGCCCTCTCCCTTGTCCACGACTACAACCAGGTGAGAGGGACCGACCTTCCCCTTAGACTTCAAGGAAGTCTTTTGTTTCTTTTTCTTCAAGGCCGCCCCCTCGTCCTGAGGAGGCGCGCTGACCTTGGAGAGAGGGTGGATATAGGGTTGAGCCTCACACATCTATGTACAAAAGTAAATGCATTAGAAAACGTCTTTAAGCAAAGGAAGCTTCCAAAGTTGTGAAGCTCGGCTAGAGATCTTACCAAAGGTCGTACCTGTGAGGGTCGAGAAAAAGCATGTTTGGAGAAGTCGCTCGGGTTGGAGAACGACTCTCCTAGATCGCTGACCTTCGTCGAGAGCCCGCAGATCCCTGAACCGAGCCAAGGACCCACTGTCGAGCAAAGGTGGTTGCTTGGGAACGACTGTAGCAAGAGACAAATGAATAGGGTCAGTTAATAGTGTAAGATGATTAACGAGGACGATCTACCGTTGTGGTATGAACCTGGCTTGGAGAAATCTTGGGGAATGAGAGACTGTGTCAATTCTGGGTCGACCGTCTCCCAGCATCCATAGGCTTAGAACCACTTATCCCTCTAATGCTTATTGCAGGAGGGAGGATTGGTTATTAAGGCTCCACCGGTGTTCTACCATGTGGAGAAGTAGTGCCAGTCGGGTTGAAGGGTGTTCAGCTTCACCTAATACAAGTAAAGGAACTCATCTACTGACAGCTCAGACTGCTTCAGCTCAGCCTATAAGATTGCACAATCGAACAAGTCTCTCCACTCGTTCAAAGTTAACTGTCCTGGGGCCAGGTTGAGATAGGTCAGAAGATGCCGAACAATTCCCTGAAGAGGGAATTGCAGGCCGCATTGCAAAGTGACCTGAAAAATTGCCACTGCCCCCTCAGGAGGTCGATCCGGGAGTTCATTTGCTGAAGAAAGCTTGAGGATCACAGACTTAGGAATGTGATACCTGAGCCTGATCCGGGCTAGCTCCTCCTTAGTCAAGGTCGAGGGCACTGGTCCCCTTGGATCCTCATTGCCTGCTCCATTCTTGTCAGACGGATCACGCGCCTCAGCAACTTAGTCGGTCACGAGGGCACGTTCAATCCCTGTGTCCCAGGTGTCGTCTCATGCCTAAATGACAGATCTAATGCCCTAGCAGCAAGCGCTGGTCATTGTGCTGGGGACCGTTCTAGTACTCTCCTTGAAGAAGAATACCAAAAAGCGGCATCCACCATTACCACCAATTGCGAAGGTGGGTTCGACATCACCTTAAGGTGATTGCTTGCCCTACTTTCGCCACTAGAGACTCCCTCCCGCAAGCTCATAGAACTAGTCATTGAATGGGAAAATGAAAGGAGGAGGGGGAAAGGAGCTCACTGGAGATAGGATCCGCAGATTTTCGACCGATTGCAACGAGAATAGTCTTCGAAATACATGCAAGGAAGCAGGAAAAAAGAAAGGGGAAATAAGATGAAACACAGGAGAGAGGAGCCCTAGGCATTAGGGCTCTCCTTATATACCCACGCCTCATGGAAATGAATTAATGCGCTCATTAACTTTGCGCCGTATAACGCCCCATCAGATACCTCGACTCGCCATGTGTCACAACCCAACGCGCCGTTCGCCCCTGACATCACGTATGATGCCACGTGCAGTGATCTCGTTGGACTGTTACCGAAGTGACAGCTTGATGCCCCACATGACCTCGAACCACGCGATGACACATCATGATTATGGGCTGATGACTCTTCGATTGCCATGCTGGCCTCCATATTTAGCATTTATAATCATGTAACTCGACCTAGTCCATGTATAACTCGACTTAGCAATGACCGAGCTTGCTTTCTGAACTTCGTTCAAAAAGCAAGGGGACTCACTATTGGGAAAAAAATCTACGAGTCCATAAATCGACTTATGGAATGGACCAACTCTACTGAACTAGCCTGGGTCCATGGAGATCCGAGCATGATAAGGCCTCTATGTCCCGAAACAGAGCAATCCCCCGGGAGAGCGATGCAATTGTAAGGACACACAAAGAGCTTACAAGCTCACACAAGTGGTTCTAATACCAACCTAATTCATAGGTTAGCTAAAGGACGGTTACAGATCGCCTATAAATCAATCATGTGTCGATTACGGATTGACCCTAGATCGGTCACAGATCGGCCATAGTTCGGTCACAAATTAATCATACATTGATCATAAATTGGTCATTGATCAACCATAGCTCGATCATGGATCGATTATACAACGATCACAGAACGGTTATATATCGACCATATCTCGATCATGGATTGATTATACAACGATCACAGAACAGTTATATATCGACCATAGCTCGATCATAGATTGGTCATAGATCCAAGATATCCCTGAAAAAGGCCTAAGAGTCTCAACACCCGGGTAAAAGAAACACAAACCTTTATTGGGATCTGACCCACAACTGAGCCATCGATTTATAAAATCCTCATGAGATTCAAAGATCTCTCTCGAGATCTTTGGGGATAAGATCCAATCCCAACAATCTCGGGATACTACAATTTCGGGAAGATCCTTTATGATCATAGTAAATCTTCAAGATATTAGGAAAGAGTCCCTTTACGACGGGATCCTCTCTTCCTTATAAATATATGAGTATCTTCCACCATTTGGAGGTACGTTCACTCCAACCCTGATACTCATCTGGTCTATTTTCTGGAGATCATACCTCGCTTGAAAGACTTCATGTTTGACTTAAGCATTAAAGAGTCCCTTCAATAAATCAGCGCCTCCTTTGTCTCTCACTTTCGCCTGTGCATATTGAATAAGTTAGAAGGTATGTTGCGGATGGTCAGCCCGAAAACTGCACCAATAGCGGGCATTTAATAACTACTGTTTTCTATTACGTGGTCCATTTAAGATTCGTACATGATACACTAAAATGAGCTGATCAAAATGAGCGGGAAATACTGATGGACAGCGTCGATATACAATACATGCATCATTGAGGTGGCCCACTGTCAGGAAACACGTAGTCCGTTCTCAAACCTAACACCCAGTGATAAAACCCCAAGTAAATTGAAAAGAAGAAGATTAGGTGTGACACGTAGCACTACTAGACTCACAGGCATATCCTCTTATCTGTCCGTCCATGCATCCTACCCTCTTATATATAACTAACTCAAAGTTCTTTCCTTTCACCAAAGCAACATTGTCCACGCTGTCGATGTTAATTTGTGTTGTGATGGACTTGTTATTTTATGTTTTAAAAGAAAATTTTAAATATTTACAAGGGGTCCAGTTCCATGTTCGGTTCGCCATCAGATCGGTTCTACGGAAGTCCAGCTGAGAACCAAACCGAACTATCCGGTTATTTAATTTTCGGAATCAGAAGTAGTTCCCTGGTGTACTTCAGAAATGGATCAAACTGTGCAGTCTGGTTAGTTTCAGCCTGTTTACAGGCTCTACCAGTTTATACCCCTAACATGACCATACCAGTCTGCCTCGGTGCCTTTATTATTATTATTTTTATCCCTTGGTTTTCATGAAAAAAAAATCCTAAAAAGTTGGATTTATGAAAAAATATATTGAATTTCCAAAAGAATACTTCAACTGTACTGTTGGATGGTACAAAGACTTAAATGCCTCTGGTTAGTTCTTTTAAGAGCTGTGGTCCAGCATTGTTGGGCCCACTTAGTTTGTATACCATATGATGATTACATGCCTCAAAAATTACGCTGACAAATTATTAGGTGGGCTACGAACGGAATTGGAGATTTTTGATAGGTGTATGTTGTTTTCTATAACGTGTCGTATGTGATAAATGGACTGATCTTTTTTTTTTTTGTCATATAATAATCATAGAAGGTCCATCTGTTCGACGGTTGGATGTCAAAAACACATCACATGGGCCCACAATGCTGGCCCCGCCACTTTTCTAAAAGATAAAACTGTGTTTTAATCGTTAATGTACCGTACACATCACATGGTGACTTCATTTTTTGCTTTCTCAGCTGGTCACGGAGTAGGCACTAACACATCGGCAGAGTTCCGTGCGGTTCAGGATGGTTTATCCCGTGGTCTCCAAAGATGCATGTCTCAAATCACCATTGAGTTGGACTCTAGAAAAGTGATAGATATGATCAATAGGGTGACTAAGCCTGGTTAGAAATGGAAAGCTTGGATTTTCAGGATAAACTAGCTGAAGATGCGGGGTCAAGTTATGTTTGTGCATATCCTGAGGGAAAGAAACTCACTGACAGACTTTATGACCCGGCAAGGAAGCCAGCTCCCAGTCCTATATATTCTTGGTTCGACAACCAATTCGCGCTTCCTCACTAGGTTAGAGGTTTTATTTTTCTTGATAAAGTTGGTTTAGGCTCGATTAACACTACAAGAAATATGATTTTTACCAACAAAACTTTTACCGACGAAACTAATTTTCGTAGGTGAAAGTAATCTTTACATACGAAAGTTTTCATAGGTAAAGGATGTTTTTAATTTTTCTAAAAGCCATCTTTACCTACGCAAATTTTCGTAGGTAAAGGGTATTTTGAATTTTTCCAAAAACTAAAAAATCAAAAAGTTAACTTTTAAAAGTCATCTTTACCTACGAAAAGTTTCGTAGGTAAAGGGTGTTTTCAATTTTTTCGTAAAGTTTACTTTTACCTACGAAATGTAATTTTGTAGGTAAAAGCCATCTTTATCTACGAAAATGTTCATAGGTAAAGGGTGTTTTGAATTTTTCAAAATAACAAAAAAATCAAAAAGTTTACTTTTACCGACAAAATATGATTTCGTAGGTAAAAGTCATCTTTATCTACAAAAATTTTTGTAGGTAAAGGATGCTTTAAATTTTTTGGCATGCAAAAAAATGAAAAGTTTACTTTACCTACGAAAATTTTCATAGGTAAAATCGAAAAGTTTACTTTTACCGACGAAATTAACTTTCATAGGTAAAAAGTCGTCTTTCCCTATGACAATTTTCATAGGTAAAGGATGTTTTCAATTTTTCAAAATACAAACAAACGAAAAGTTTACTTTTACCTACGAAATCTAATTTCGTAGGTTAAAGCCATATCTACCTAAGAAAATTTTCGTAGGTAAAAGGAGTTTTGAATTTTTCAAAAATACAAAAAATCGAAAAGTTTACTTTTACTGACGAAATTAACTTTCGTAGGTAAAAACTCATCTTTCCCTACGACAATTTTCGTAGGTAAGGAGTGTTTTCAATTTTTCCAAATACAAATAAACGAAAAGTTTATTTTTACCTACGAATGACAATTTTCGTATACAAAGGGTGTTTTCAAATTTTTAAAATACAAACAAACGAAAAGTTTATTTTTACCTATGAAATATAATTGTGTAGGTAAAAGCCATCTTTACCTACGAAAATTTTTGTAGGTAAAGTGTATTTTGAATTTTTCAAAAAAATAAAAAATAGTTAAAAGTCACCTTTACCTACGAATATTTTCGTAGGTAAAGGGTCTTCTCAATTTTTCACAATTCATAAAATAGAAAAGTTTACTTTTATCGACGAAACTTGTCGTAGGTAAGGGTGTTTTGAATTTTGAAAAAATAAAAAATCAAAAAGTTTACTTTTACCTACCAACAGTTTCTTAGGTTTAAAAAAACGTGTATAAGGCTTTTTTACCTACGACTATTTTCATAGGTAAAAACATATATGAGACTTTTGCCTATAAAATATTTTGTAGGTAAAAATATAATATTTAATTTAAATTTTAAACATAGATGAGACTTTTACCTACGAAAGATTTCATAGCTAAAAAATGTGTATGTGACTTGTACCTACGCAATGGTTCGTCGGTAAAAATATAATCTCTAACTTAAATTTCAAATGTAGTTGAGACCTTTACCTACGAAAATGTTCGTAGGTAAACAATGTGTATTAGACTTTTTCCTACGAAATGGCTCGTAGGTAAAAATATATTATTTAACTTAAATGTCAAATGTTGAGACTTTTGCCTACGAAAATTATCGTAGGTAAAAACGTTTCTGAGAATTTTACCTACAAAATATTTCGTAGGTTAAAAACTTGAATTAAACCTTTACCTACGAAATATTTCATAGGTAAAAGTCTTTTTTTTTTTTTTAAAAAAAAAAAAAAATTTAAATTTTCCAACTCAAAATTCTTGATATACACCTGTTACAATATAGTTCATCATATTCTTCTTGATATACACCTGTTATATAATATATTTAATCATAATCACATTCACATCCATCTAGATCCAAACTACATAAATCCATCCAAACTAAACTACATTCATTCAAACATAAACTACATCCATCCAAACACAAACAATCTTATCCACATGACATTCATCTACGCATAAATACATATAAGTTTAACATCATAAATAAAATACAAAAAATTATTCATAGCGTTAGGGAATCGAGAATAGGTTAAGGTTTAGGTTTAGGAAATTGGGTTCGGGTTTAGGTTTGAGTTTTCAAGTTTAGGTTTAGGTTTAGGTTAGGGAGTTAAGATTAGGATTAGGTATAGGTTGAGGTTTAGGGATTTGATAATACATTTAGGTTTTAGGTTTAGGTTATAGGTTAAGGTTTAGGTTAAGGTTATGGTTAGGTTATTGGATATAAGTTTAGGTTATAGGTTATAAGTTAAGGTTTAGCTCATGGGTTTTGGTTTAGGTTAAGGTTATAGGTTTAGGTTATAAGTTATAGCTTTAGGGAATTGAGAATAGGTTAAGGTTTAGGTTTAGGAAATCAGGTTTGGGTTTAGGTTCGGGTTTAGCTTTGGGTTTTCAAGTTTAGGTTTAGGTTTAGGTTAGGGACTTAAGATTAGGATTAGGTGTAGGTTTAGGTTTAGAGATTTGAGAATACATTTAGGTTTAGGTTTTGGGTTTAGGTTAAGGTTAGGTTATAGGTTATAAGCTTAGGTTATAGGTTATAGGTTATAGGTTATAGGTTGAAGTTTAGGTTTTAGGTTTAGGTTATAGGTTTTGGTTTAGGTTAAGGTTATAAGTTTTGGTTAAGGATATAGGTTTAAGTTATAGGTTTAGGTTAGGTTTAGGTTTAGGTTATAGGTTATAGGTTATAGGTTTAGGGAATTGAGAATAGGTTAAGGTTTAGGTTTAGGTTATAGGTTTAGGGATTTGAGAATACATTTAGGTTAAGGTTATAATTTTAGGTTATAGGTTATAGGTTAAGGTTTAGGTTATAGGTTTTGGTTTAGGTTAATGTTATAGGTTTTGGTTTAGGTTTAAGTTTAGGTTAAGGTTATAGGTTTAAGTTATAGGTTTAGGTTAGGTTTAGGTTATAGGTTATAGGTTATAGGTTATAAGTTATAGGTTATAGCTTAAGGGAATTGAGAATAGGTTAAGGTTTAGGTTTAGGAAATCGGGTTTGGGTTCGGGATCGAGTTTATGTTTGGGTTTTCAAGTTTAGGTTTAGGTTTAGGTTAAGGAGTTGAGATTAGAATTAGGTGTAGGTTTAGGTTTAGGGATTTGAGAATACATTTAGGTTTTAGGTTTAGTTTTAGGTTTAGGTTATAAGTGTAGGTTATAGGTTTAGTTTTAAGTTAGGTTATAAGTTAAGGTTTAGGGAATTGAGAATAGGTTAAGGTTTAGGTTTAGAAAATCGGGTTCGGGTTCGGGATCGGGTTTAGGTTTGGGTTTTCAAGTTTAGGTTTATGCTAAGGAGTTGAGATTAGGATTAGGTATAGGTTTAGGTTTAGGGATTTGAGAATACATTTAGGTTTTAGGTTTAGGTTTAGGATTTTAATTTATAGGTTTAGGTTTAGGTTTTAGGTTTAGGTTAAGGTTAGGTTATTGGTTATAAGTTTAGGTTATAGGTTATAGGTTATAAGTTAAGGTTTATGTTATAGGTTTTGGTTTAGGGTTAAGTTTAGGTTATAGGTTATAGATTATAGGTTATAGCTTTAGGGAATTGAGAATAAGTTTAGGTTATAGGTTTAGGGTGTGGTTTAAGTTAAGGGTGTGGTCCTTGCAAATACAGATATAAACATGGCCTATCTAAATAGCCAGATCCCTCCAATGCTGTCCATATAAAATGGACAACTTCTTCATGGTCATAACAGCGGTTCCCACCTTCCAGGGACCCCCGCTCATCCGGATAGCTCTGACGCACATCCGGGTCTGCTCCATTAATTTCGAGCAAATACATAAACACAGCCTTTCTAAATGTCTAGGTCCCTCCAATATTGTCAATAGGAAATGGACAGCTTCATCATGGTCATAACAGCGGTTTTCACCTTCAAGGGACCCTCGCTCCATTAATTTCGAGCAAATACATAAACACGGCCTGTCCAAATGGCCAGGCCACTCCAATGATATCCACAGGAAATGAACAACTTCATTATGGTACAGGAAATGAACAACTTCATTATGGTCATAATAGTGGTTCCCACCTTCCAGGGACCCCCGCTCATCCGGATAGCTCCGACGCACATCCGGGTCTGCTCCATTAATTTTGAGAAAATACATAAACATGACCTGTCCAAATGGTCAGGCCACTCCAATGCTGTCCATAGGAAATGAACGGCTTCATCATGGTCATAACAGCAGTTCCCATTTGCTAGAGACTCCCGCTCAACATCCAGATAGCTCCGATGCACATCCGAGTCTGCTCCATTAATTTCAAGCAAATACATAAAAACAGCCTGTCCAAATGGCCAGGTCCCTCCAATGCTGTCCATAGGTAATGGACAGCTTCATCATGGTTATAACAGCGGTTTTCACCTTCAAGAAATCCAGAAGCATAAAAATCTAATCTTAATCCCATTAAAAAAATGATGAAAAAATAGCCCCATTTCTGAACTCTCCCCCAACACATAAGCAGAAGTAACTACACAGCTAATAGAAAGAAGGCAGATGAAAAACTACATTGCATTGTAACATGGCAATTTAAAAAGAGAAGATACCTAATAGGAGTGTGTAATGACAGATTCAAGTTTCCCTTTAGCCTGTGCAGAACAATCTAAGGAAAATTGAGAAGATCCATTACAATACATACTGAGTGGGACAAACATAATGAGTGGCTTGGATATGTGAATCACATTTAGACAGACCTAATATATGATTATGTATGTTTTAAGAAAACCCTTCTCCATTATATTATGTGGTGTGGCCCACCCAAGTCATGGATTGACTTTATTTTTGAGGTCTTGGCCCACCTAAGTCATGGATTGACTTTCTCCATACCGTCCATCTCTAGAGATTAAATGGACCACACCACAAATAAGGGGAACAGATTGGCTACTCCCCCTAAACCATCCAATGGCTGGTGGTTGGTGCTGTGTGGGCCCCACCATGATGTGTGTCAAACATCAACACCGTGCATTTGATGGGTCCCCTTTAAATTATGAGATATCCAAAAAATCAGTTGTATACAGAACTCTTGTGGGCCATACCATCTAAAGTCATGTGAAGACATGCCTAAAACATATAAAAGCACTTGGTGGGCCCCACCTAAAATTTGGATGTGTCTAAAACTTGGTATGACCCCTCATCCAAGTGGCACACACATAATGGATGGGATGGATTTGTGGGCCACATCTTAGTGGGCCCAAAAAATAATTGAAACGAGTTTAAATGGAGGGTAACCCCTCTCAACTTTTATATGTGGTGTGGCCCACACAAGTCATGGATTGACTTAATTTTTGATCTTTGGGCCCACCATGGAATGGTGCATCTGACTAATGGGGTAGATATTTGACACGCCTTATGGTGGGGCCCACACAACTCTCCCCGCTGTGGAGATTTCCAATAAACATTACGATGGGCATTAGGATAGTTTAAATGGTGGGAATCACTCTCCCCACTGTTTTCTGTGGTGGTTTCCACTACAGATTTTTATCTCCCTCATTCTTTGGCACATGACTCAAATTGATATCTCAAAATGGATGGACAGCTCATGACTTAAAATGATATCTCAAAATGGATGGATGGTGGTCTCCACTCTGCTTACGGCTTCGATATGACTCCTTTTTTAGATCAACCCTTAAAATGATGGCGTGGATACAACACATACAACATGGTGGGGCCCACAGAGAACGGACCACTACCCACCAGACAAGTGGCAGCTTATGTATATTATCATAAAGACAAGGATCAAATAGTTTAACTTGAATACATATAACTGATGGATATCTTAATCACTCAAGCCGAACCTTAGCTGCTAATCACAGTAGGAAATATGATAGTCCTGATTCGATGTGGACCCTCATTTAGGGATTTGGGGATTCTAAGACTTACAGATTTGAATGTGGGCCCCAAATTGGGGTTTTTCTGATTTTACAAATTACAGGAAAAAGTGTTGGATGAATGTTGACCATTAAAAATGTTTTGGGGGCCATAAAAGTTTAGGATCAAGCTGATATTTATTGTTTCCCTTCATCCGAGTCTTTATGACGTAATCAACATATTAGATTTCAAATAAACAGTACAGTGGGCCTTAGGAGGATTTTAATAGTGGATATCCAATCATTATTGATTTCCTGTGGTGTGGTCCTCCTGAGATTTATATACCTATTATTTTTTTTGTATAAAGCCCTAAAATGATGTCTAAAAATAGATGAATGGAATGGATGAAACACATACATCATGGTGGGGCCCACAAATGTACTCACCACCAGTAGCCAATCCGTCTCCCAAATTTGGGCGCGCGCTCAAAATAGAGCCGTGCCCAAAAAGGGGGTTATTTCTCTCTCTCTCTCTCTCTCTCTCTCTCCTCTCTCTCTCTTTCTCTCCGTTCCCTAATCCTCTCTCTCCCTCCCGATGTCTGCTTCATCTCTCTCATTCTCCTCCATACAAAAGCTACGACGAAGACTATTGATGCACTACAAACCGGAGTAGCTGCAATGAAAGCTATGCAGAAAGTGACGTGAGTAGCTTCATTCTTTCTTTATCTTCAATAATTAATAAATATGCATTTGGAGATTCTTAGTTTTCCCAAATTCAGATTTACAAGGAATCCCTGATTCCGCTTAAGGTGAAGCGTGTTGCCTGCAGACCCTTTTTAAAGTGGCCCACTATTTTTAGGAATCCCAAACTATCCACTATTTTTAGTCGCAGACTTGCAGTGGCCCACCTAATGAGTGTACCAGCCTAATTTTTACATACGGCCATCTTCATGATGGGGCACACCTTATGCACCTGCGAGTATGCAAAAGCATGGTTAAGGGGGTGTTTGGCATAGGGTATTAGATGAGACTAGGTGGGATAGAATTGCATTTGGTCTCATGCAAATTCCATTAAGCATTTGGTGAGGATGGGAATTCGAAAGATTAGGATTAGGTGGGATGAAATTGCATTTGGTCCCATGCGGGATTTTCATGAATTTCGAAATCCACTACATATGTGGGCCCCACATTGATGCATGTGTTTATCCATGTTTTTGTTTTCCATTCATATACACCATTTATATGTGACATTCTAGTTATATATGTGTACAAGTGAACGACATTCATTGTGAATTTGGTTCGTTAATTACAATTCCATGCTCCACCAAACTGGATTTGGCTTGATCCAATGCTTTTTCCTATAACAAGAATTTTATCCCAAACATAGGATTGGATGGCTAAAATACAATGGCATCTCCAGAAATCCAATCATTGTGCAATAATGATGTTAACCCCATCTAATACAATTCAATACCATTTAATTCCACTGACCAAACATGCCCTAAAAGACTTAGCAACCTAGCCAAGTCAGGACTAGCCCAGGTCTCAAGAGAGTAATCATGGTAAGAAATTGCATTGCATCGAATCCAAATAAGTCTGAGACAACTGAGCGAGTTTCATCAGATAGTCTTAGTTTTAAACCATGCTCAAGAGTTTTCCCTACAAAATGGGCTAATCTATTCAATTTGAAAAAATAAAAAAAACCATGCATGGAGCTCACATCTTTTTCTAGGTTGGAATTACATACAAACATCTAAAAGAAACATGTGTTTTGACATGTGTGTAACCTTATCGCAACACCAACAACACACCCCACACTTGTGTACAAATTTCTCATCCATGTAATATCCTAGTCATAATCTTTCTCTTTTTTTTAGACTGATTTTATTCAAACAGCCATTTTGAAGTTTGAATGCTTGGCATTGAGCAAGATATTTGAAAAATCCAATGTCCTTACCTAAAAAAAAATAATAATCATGTTAGTTATATTCTTTTACTAAACAAAGAGAACAATGATTATAATTTTATCAAGTCTTTATATCAAAATGTGGATGATTGAAAATTGGTTTTGGTGGGCCGTATATGTCACCAATAGATATGGGCCATATCACCCTTATCTGGTGACATGGATGATACAACCGTATTGTTCATGGACAAAATCATATGGATTGGGCAATGGTTTTGCCACAACGTTCATCCTCGCATAAATCTTCATTTGTCCATTTACTTTTTCTAGCTGGAGATTCTGAATATAATCTTTTCACCATGTTAGAATGAACTGGAGGTAGAGCTCGAGGAATTGGAGGGAGCTGAGTTGGAGGAACATCTTACTGATTGCTTCCATCATGTCGAAATTTTGACATTGTTTTTTTCTCTTTCTAGGTTGTCTTCTAACAGGAAATGCCTTTTGGATGGAAAATTTTTATAAGTATACATCTCTGCCTGCTTCACTTTAAGGAATGTTTCTTATAGTTTAAATTTACAATTTTACATGGCATTAATATTTTTGTTGTTTCATGATGTTTTCTAAGCATTATCTTTGATTGGGTTATCTTTGTGAATCATATTTTTGTTTTCCCTAAGAAAGTTTGCATGACTAATAAATTGTGTTTTGAGCTAAATTGCATTTACCTAACCTTCTTATTCTGCATATTTTACTTTGAACTTCTGCAAGTTGGGAGGATGGATGATTTTCTTATATTTTTCTTCCCTTTGACCTTCTATTGCTTTTATCTCTTTGCCTTCCACATTTTTGATCCATTAATAAACACGTTACATTTATTCTTCTATGCATGAGAAGAATTGCATTTGACATGTTTGGATATGGATTTGGGAGCGGTGTGGGAAACCTGTGTCTTAAGTGAAATTAGTACTATGATGGCATACATGTTGGCCTGTTAAACTGTCTTGTGATTATACGGACAGAAACTTATGTTCCAGCTGACATTATACAGGTTCACGCTCAATTACTTCTTTGTTTTTGTAAAAATGCATAATTTACTCTTTGTAGACTTGAATCATTTAGATTATTGTGCTTTAGGAGTGCGATGGAGATACACACAGGGTATTATCAAACATGTAGGCAATGGAGTAGCTGGTAAAAATGCAAGACGAATACTACCTCAAATGGCATGCTTAGTGGCATATATATTTTGGGTTTTTGCGGGATGCTGAACAAGATTATGAAAGAATAGCAAAACTCTCTGGTGGTGTTGTTGTCATTTAGGTACTCTTTCGGAGTCTTCTTTTTAAGCTGTCATTTTCATATTTTAATAGAACTCTCTATGTTAAAGTGGAGGTTTTTTTAAAGCTAGTGTTTTGCGAACATAGTGTAGCCGTTGGTTTAGTTTTCCATTCCATGCTTATTAGCTTCCTAATATTCTCATTACTTGTATTGTAAAAGCTCAATACGAGTGCCTGAGTGGATTTCGAAATTCAGGTTCTATTTTCACTAGGTATGGCATGGATAAGGCACTGGTATAACATGGATGTAGCTTGTGTACTAAAGTAGCCCAAGGGTTGAAATAAAATTAGAAGCAAGAAGTACCATATTTGATGGTCAATTCCCCATCTCTTTAGGTGCTTCAGTCGATCTCCAATCAATCCCCACACTTGGAAGAATAAAAGGGGAACAGAAAATGGTGATTTCATATCTAGGATAAAATCTGATTTGCATTTGTAATTTGTCAACAATCTTACAAGTTTTCATTTTATTGGAACCTGAACCAAGTGGAAGTTCCTAACCATCCACTCTTTGGCATTTTTACAGACTATTGCTGTAATTTTTTTTCCTTAATCGTTTACTCCAGGGACATTGATCAAAAGATCATGAACCTCTCTATCAGAGGGCATCTTTCATCCACACTGAGATTCATTGGATTTATAGTGTGGATTATTATCACTTGCCCCATTTGGATGGAATGAGTGCATCATCATAGTTTTTGCATTTATGTATGTCTATTTTGTTGATGAATTACTTTACTATGAATAATTGCACAAGTGGTGGATTCTTGAAAACATATTTAGAAAGTAAATCAGCAACCGTAGCTTTCAGGACAAATAAAATTAGGGGTACCATCAAATTGCAAAGCCGTCATGAGAAAGAGGAGATCTAGCAAAGAGCTGGATTTTAGGGTTATCTAATGCAATCTGTATATCAGGTTAGTCGATCGAAACTGTTCGATACTATTTCAGTGATCTTGGTTTATATAAATTATCCATGTCATTGATATAAGAATGTGAACCTTTCATCCATGATTCAAGTTTTTCCCAAGACAAGGTGTGGTTGTGAAAGGGTCCAGGGAAATTGTTTTTCATGGTTGGTTGAAAGGTCAATTTACATCTCGCCCCATTTTGCTTTGTTGGAAAGCACACATAGTAAAGGTGAAGTGCCTGTTTACTCGTTAGTAAACTTAATTGATGTAGTGTAATTGAAGATTTAACTTATAAATGGATTCTTACGAGAACTCTTTTCATGTTTCTAGTCTTGTTGAGTCTGGATCAAGGCAGGATCTCCAACAAGTTTTTTTTTTAAAGTTAATCTCCAACGAGTTTTGAAGAGACGCAGCTCAAAATCTTGCTAAGTCGAGTTGAATGATAGGGTAATTGGGTTCTCATTGTCCTTTTTTAAAGTGTAAATCTTACTAATTGTATTCAATATGTGCAGAGAAAAGCAGTTGTATAGGACATACTTGGGAACGAACCTGCTGATGTTTACAGAGAAAAGCAGTTGTATAGCACATGACTTTTTCTTTTTGTTTATAACCATCTTTTGAGATGGTTGGCTCAATTATTTTTGGTTGCATTGAATGGTTGGTGTAGACAACACATCGTGGTCCAAGATGAAGTCCTAGACAATAGGTTGGGCCTTATTCTCATCAAAGCTGACCCAAGGCTGTTCGAATATGTTTCAGGTTGACAGTTCGTTGACTTTTTATTTTTATTTTGGCTTTCATTAATTTGAATTGGGCTTATTTGTATGTTGATTTTTTTTTAATGTATGTATTAGGTACTTCTTCAAGGTCTTTCTTCAAGGGATTTGATATGTGGAAGGAAGAAACTATAATGAAGGTAAAAAATCAAAGATAATATGGTTTGCTAAATCTGTTTCAGGCATATGAATTACTAAAGAATAAGTGGAGAATTGTGAAATCTGAACGTTTGAACTTTTTAACTGTCAAAATGCAAAAGGTTGTCCCTCCTGAAAGACTTTTCAATGATTTAGATTATAGTAAATGATTTCCTTAGTCAAGGAAGGTTTCTGGATTATCTTTTGTTGTTTAATAGGAGCATGAATGTAGACTATGAACAAAGCCTTTTAACTAAGCTGAAGCAACAATGGGGTGGCCAACTTATGTTGTAGATGGAAGGAATGGTCTGTCATATACTAACTACTTGCCTGAGCTAGTTGCATGCGTGCGTGTGTTTTCTTCTTCTTTCTAAAAGGGATTTCTTGGTGGTGTTCTTTCATGTTTTTCTGGCAATGCAAGTTACTGATTTTCCATTAGCAAGGAAGAATCAACAGAATTTTTTGAAGTTCCATGCCCATTTCCATCTTTATATTGCTAACAGAATGTCCTTTACATTCACTATGGTTTTATTTAGGATGATGGTTTTCACATCTTTTCTTTTCTTTTTCAAACTATTCAACAGTCTATGTTTGTAGCTTGCTTAGCTCCAAGATACAACCATGTTGCATCGTATTCTAATTAGACCAAGCTATTCAGGATGATGGTATTTTTATTAGACTAAGCTATTTGTGACAAGAGGTCTTGTGAAAAAGCTAATTGTTTTGCTAAATGTCAAATGTGCGCAGGAATGCTCGTGATTTTGTTCTGACATCTTTTGAGAAAAGCTATTGCATTTTATTACACCTTTCAAAAAAAAGGCTCTTGCAATTTTTTTTGCCAATGTGTATAGATGTATGCTAAGTGCAGTTATTTGCTCTGTAGAAGCCAGCCCAAGAAATGTGCTGATTCACCCCATGCTTACTACTGCTGTGTTGAATGGGAAGATACCATTTCTTTCAATATTGCCACTTCTGACATACCTGCTCATATTCTTTTAATATTTTTTTTTAAGCAAATAATTTGGGGATTTTCCATATTTGTTTGGTTGTTGCTTGTTAGGTGACTTTTGCCTCACCCTTGTTTGCAGGTTAGCTTACTTACATTTCACAGATGGTGATAGTTTCTCCAAGGCCTTGGAACTTAACGGTTCGGAACTTGGGGACTACGCCTTGAGACAAGAAGTGACAATCGTGAAGGTGGTGGCACGAGCGGTGGTGGTAGAGGTGGTAGAGATAGTGGTGGCCGATTTGGAGGCTGACGTGGAGGCGTTTGAGGCGGTGGTCGCTTTGGTGGTGGTGGTTTTGGCGGTGGTAGGGGATGTGGAAATAAACCAAGCATGGACGTAGCTGGTACAGGTAGGTCATGAAATCTCATCACTTGTTAGCCTATGTCAGGAACAGATGAATTGTATGATCTGCAACCTGAGGATGTTGTGTAATATCTCAGTTCCTACAAGCTGAGCCCATTAGCGTGAATGAATGTGAATATGATGAAAAATATTACATAACAGGTGTATACCAGGAAGAATATGATGAAATGTATTGCAACAGGTGTATATCAGGAATTTTTGCGCTGGAATATTGAAACAAAAAGATACTTTTATCAGTAATGTTTTTTACCTACGAAAAGTTTCGTAGGTAAAAGTCTCATCCACATTTTTACCTACGAAAATATTCGTAGGTAAAAGTTCTGTAAATATTTTTAGCTACGAAAATATTTGTAGGTATAAGTTTTGTAAATATTTTTAGCTACAACAATATTCGTAGTTAAAAGTTTTGTAAATATTTTAATCTACGAAAATATTTGTAGGTGTATGTTTTGTAAAATTTTTTTACCTACGAAACAATTCACAGGTAAAAGTTTTTAGCTACAAAAATATTCCTAGGCATATGTTTTATAAATATTTTTACCTATTAAAGTTTTGTAATACTTTTTACCTACGAAAATATTCGTAGGTAAAAGTTTTGTAAATACTTTTTACCTATGAAAATATTTGCTGGTAAAATTTTTGTAAATATTCTTAGCTACGAAAATATTCGTAGGTAAAATTGTTGTAAATATTTTTAGCTACGAAAATATTCGTAGGTAAAAGTTTTGTCAATATTTTTGCCTACGAAAAAAAGCGTTGCTAAAAGATTTTACCGACGAAAAAATTTGTCGGCAAAAGTCTTATCTTTGCCGACGAAATTTTTTTTTCATTGGTAAAAGTTTTTCCCCTCTGTCTTTTAGCGATGAAATTGCCGCTGAAAATTTTCATCGGCAAAAGGTTTTGCCTATGGAAAAAACCCTTTTACCTACGAAAATTTTTGTAGGTAAAAGTGTCTTTTCTTGTAGTGCTGTGATGTTCTATAGTTTTCTTGTGCAGTTTTTTATTTTTGCTTTATTATAATAGGTCCCTTATTTTATGTAAAGGGGTGCCAAAATGTACAGGTCCTGGTTCAATTTGAAATGGAAAGTGTTTCACCCAAAAAAAAAATGTACGGTAAGAGGATTGTTTTGAAAATTCAAAATAGCAGGCCCATATCAGAAAGGGAATTTTACTTAAAAAAGAACCTAATTAGTTTATCGGAAAAGCTACCTTAGTTCCCGTATTTTTATAAACTAATTAGTTAGTTTTTAGTAAAATTGAGAAATTCATGCTATTGGAGAATTTAATTTTTTTTCATAATACAAATTTTCTTTTCTTTCATTCTTCTTCTTTTTCTTTTTCCTTTCTTTTCTTTATTTTTTTATACATCAATGTATTCCCCAATGTCACATACTAACAAAAGCTAGAGCTTACAACATGTTCAAATAATAAACTCTAAAATCACAATCTTTTGGGCGATGCAGGTGATAAATCAATGATTCGAAAACGTTACATGCACTTGACTGAGGAACTTCTCAATGAGAATCCCAACATGTGTGAGTACATGGCTTCCTCTCTTGACGCTCGTCAGGACATGGTTGTTGTCGAGGTCCCTAAGCTCAGTAAGGAAGCTGCGACTAAGGCCATTAAGGAGTGAGGCCACCTCAAATTCATCATATAATTGCTGCTAGTTATAACTTAAGGCTAATAATAACCACTGAGTTAGTTACTCACTCCCATTCTGGGACAGTGTTTTAAAACACCAATTAGACCCTTTACTAGATTTAGGTGAGGTGGAGCTCGACGAGCCGAGTGAGGTGAGCAAGGATAGGGAAGATGAGCTTCCCTTCTTCCAGACTTTCGGTGGACCCTTTTAGTTTGAGTTTGGAATACTGCGGGGTATGGACCAGGACCCTAGTCGCTTTGAGTCATGTATAAGTGGGACTAGTTCCCTATTTAGATAATTTTAGATTCGTGGTTTGGATATTTTTATATTTAGTAGCAATTGATACTGCTTTATGACGTACTTATGCTTCATGCCTTGCTAAATCCTCCATTGTTTATGAGATCATCCAAATGTAATTAAAATATGAAGCCCATTAGGACACCCACGACACCTGAAAATTTGGTAGCCGAGCTTTGATACCATCTATAACACCCCGAGTTTTTAGGGGTCGTGTAAAACTCGGCTCCCAAATAGACTTCATATTTTAATTACATTTGGATGATCTCATAAACAATAAAGGATTTAGCAAGGCATGAAGCATAAGTATGTCATAAAGTAATATCGATTACTACTGTTGATGCCAAAATTCGGTCGGCCCTCCCTCCATGTTGACCACCACGTATAATCCCTGGAACCTGTACCAGGAAAGCAGGCAAAGGTGACCCTGGCTAAGCCGGGGGACCCTCTGATGCCTAAGTCAGGACAAGGGAATCAGGGTCTGAGTAGAGAGTAGAGGAGAGCTCAATTTCGCGTACCTGTAGATATGGCGATGCGTACTATTTATACCTACCTATGAGGTGATCAGAGAAATTTTAGGATCATGGAGATATTGCCAGCAATCTACTGATCGCGCAGCGTATCTGGTGGATCGTGTGCACCTGCGAGCGAAGTTACTGGCCACGTCTCGATATGGAAGTTTCCATATTAAACGAGTGGGATATGCACATCGGAGAGTCTGCTCAGCTTGACTTATTTAAGGATACCACTATTCCGATCCGCCTAGTGGGCTCAGTCAGTTCCACCATGGCTGGCAGGGCTGACTTCAATAAGCGGTGTGGTAAAGGCATCGGAGATCATCCGATCGAAGTATGATTTCGAGTTGCGTACCAACCGTGTCGTCTGATCGGATGGATCACGTCCTGAAGCAGGTCAGATGGATTATGCCTCGGCTCGGACGGGCGCTTGGGACAGTATTTTACCGTGAGCTCGGATTTCTCATAACAGAAGCCTCCTACTCTTCGAGCTTGCTCGCGGGCTCGGAGAGTACTTAAGTAGGAAATCTCCCACCCTCATCGCAATGATGGCAGATATCGAATCACGCGCGTGCTCATCGCTTCGGTTAATGTGTGACGACGGTTACGATCCCGCATCCCTTCTCAGCCTGTGAGAAGCCACCACGTAGACCTGAGAAGGCGTGCCCATAATGCTTCGACTGCTGTGGTGCTGCTTCGCATATCAAGGCACATGCCCGATGTCAGGCGCCGTACCGACGGTTCGGTATGCGTCCAATGCGGTGTTGCCCTGTGTGCTTGGAGATAGGCTCGTGCCGATTCGGCTGCTGCCATTAAGGTTTTTCATCAATGCAAAAATCGTTCGCAGCTTATATAAGGGCGCCCCAGACCTTCACATAGCATTTTACTTTCCGTTTCATAAGAGCATACCGGAGAGGCGATTTCCGACGAGAGGCGATTCTAGCCGACTTTGAAGTTTCCGTAAGTAGGCGATTTTCGGCAACCACCCGGTGAGTCTCACTGACCTTCACTCTTTTTTCTGCCATGTCTTCCGATCTGAAAATGGTCCGTGGATACGGTGATGATTCCGAGCCAGGGACTACTGAAAGTGAGAGTGGGTCATCCAAAGGCCCTTTCGAGACCACTTTACCGTATCCTCCGCCTCGAAAGTAAAAAACATTGGCTTCTAAGACCAAGCAGCCCAGTAAAAAGACAACCTCCCGACCCCACCGAGCAGAAACCGCTACCGCCACTGAGATGCCTGCGAATCTTCGTACCGTGGAGGTAGTCCCCGGGGGTTCTGTCATGTCAGAATCCCAAATAGAGTGGATCTGCTTGGAGTTTCAGATCCCAGACTCCGTTCAGATAAGGGCTCCCGGTCCCTTGGACGTTGCCGGTGCCCCAGCTAAGGGAGAGGTGACCATCTTCCTATGCGTGCTGCAGTGCGGGGTCTGACTACCACTACATCCCTTCATCCGGAAGGTAGCGACTTACCTCGGGTTGGCCCCTGGACAGTTCGCTCCGAATGCATGGAAGGTGATGATCTCAGCCTACATAATTTGAAAGCAAGTTGGGAACCTCGAGCTAACCCTAGAGGAGCTGCTGAGCCTGTACATGGTCAAGCATGATAACAACGACCCATGGTACTATTTCGTGACTCGGGGGAGGAAAGGGTCGGGGTTGGTAATGCACCTGTCGTCTTCCAACAAAGACTGGAAGAACAGGTGGTTCTGGGGGGTGGGTGATTGGGAGGCGTCGGCGGCTGAGTTCAGGACCCCAACTGCCCTGGTTTCGACCCATTTTACCAAGCCAGGTCGGACTTCATTTTGCATCTGAGTTGTTGCTTTGATTTTTACTTCAGTTGAAGTAACATTTCCTCATTTTGTAGTTTTTCAAAAGGGGCTGCCGCTCCTCGACTCGGACCAGAAAAATCAGGTTGCAAAGGCCAGGGCACGGTCGGAGTCACTTCGCTCTTGGGTCGATCTGATCACTGCAGCCAACCTCCACTGGTCCGGGCTCTGCAAATCTCAGTCTCTGCTTTCGTCCCTTAGTAAGTTTCCTTGATCTTTTCGATGAGCTTTCTTTTGGTTATTGAGTAGTTGACATAATTTTTTTTTTTTTTTTTTACAGGTATGGCCGAGGCATCCGGGGCTCGGAAGAGGAAAGTAGTTTCGACGACGGTGGAGTTGCTCAAAGAAGCCCCCCGAGTGAAGATCACTAGAAAGAAGTTGACCCTCCCACACGTGGGAGAATCTTCTGCTGCACCAACTCCATCAGCCCCAACACTGAGGCCAGTTGGCTCGTCCTCCGTATCACCGACTCCGGCGCTCCCCAGCACCATCGCGGTTCCTCCGGTAGTCTTGCGCCCGGTGGTACGTCTTATGCCCGGGCTCGTCCAGACGACTGTGGTCGACACCCCCGTTATGCCGAGCACCGTTGCTCCTCGATCTTCCCCCGTCGCCGTTCCCCCTACAATAGAGGTGTCTGCCGCGGTCCCTGAGGCCCTTATTGCTGTGCCTTCCTCCTCCGAATGGGAGGAGGCCAATAAAATAGCTAATAATGCACTTTCCACCCTGAGGTCGGGGGGGAGGTCTGCGTCGAGGGTCAAAACTCGGCCGGCAGTAGGGTAGGGGTCGAGGGGCTGAGGCTTCGGCCCAGGCGGGCACAAGCGGAGGGAGGTTTGAGTCCGGTTATCATATGGCTTGCTTGGCTCCGTGGGCTGCCAAACATGCTAAGGAGGAGGATATCGCTCAGACTCTTGAGCGGTCGGAGGGCGGCTTCTTGAACGACTTCGCCTCCGTGTGTTACATGGTATGTCTCTGAGAAGACCCTTTTTTTGTTGTTATGCACTGTAGATTCTGATCTTTATTTTCTGTTCAGGCCATCCCAATGCTACTCTCCATTCGTCAGAGAGTGCGAGAGCGTAAGGAGACGGAGGCAGAGTTGGAGGCCCTACAGGCCGAGGCAGCGGCCATGAAGGCTGAGTAGACCAGCCTACGCTAACAGCTCGCTGCTGAGAGGGCTAAGGTTAGGCGGCTACAAGGTGTTATCATTGGCTTAAAGGCCAGGGAGCTGTAACTGCAGGACAAGGCAGATGACTTCAAGAAGACTGGCGATACGGCGACCGCTGAGCTGACCCGTGCCAGGGCCCACATGGACTCCTTGGCCATGGAGACTGCTCGGCTCGGAGAAGCTCTGAACCGCACCAAGGCTGATGCGACTGAAGAACGGACATGATCCGTGAATCAAGACGTTGAAGCCCAGCGGTTGCTGCTTTGGTCGTAGCGGTTGTTGCTGTTGTCGAAAGCTTCAAGACTTCTAAGGAGAGGGACGCTGAAGCTGCAACGTTCTACAATCGCGGCTTCGACGTTTGCCTCGAGGCAGTCTTGGGTTTATACCCAGACCTTGACCTTGATTCCCTCCTGCCTGACGACTCTGAAGATGCTCCGGTCGAAGTCGTCCGTTTGGATCCAGCTCCTGACGCCCAGGCTCCTGATGCCCAAGCCCCTCTCCGACCTAAAGACTATCATTTTACTTTTTTTTTTTTTGAAACTATCAATATACTTTTGTCCCTCCGAGGGGATTTAATGAAGAACATTTTTTTTACATCGTCCTTTTGTACGTCGAGCTGGTTTCTTTATGGGTTTAGTCAGCTGCCGTTTAGTTAGTTTTTAGGGTCGGTTATCCGAGCCTTCTCGGCCTAAGTTTTAGTTGGGTCTGATCTCTTTGGATGCCCGGCTCGTCGCCTTTATTTTGTTGTATGTCGAGCCGAACACTTAACCGGAGGGTCGAGTTATTATTAGGCTTTTTCCCTTGGAGGGGTGCCTTGTCGATCTTTCGTTAGGTTGGGTTCCGATTCCTTAAAGGATCAGACAATTTATTAGGCTTTTTTCCCTTGAGGGATGCCTTGTTGATCTTTCACAAGGTTGGGTTCCGATTCCTTAAAGGATCAGACCATTTAACTCGTGCTTGTGCGGATAAGACAATCGGACAAGCATTCAAAGGTAGAATCGATCTTTTATTAAGAGCCTTAAAGGCCAGTCGCTCGGAGGCATACATTTTATTATGAGCCTTAATGGCTATTTCCTCATGGGTAGTAGATCTTTAAGTGCTCGACGTTCCAAGGATGAGGGAGATGATGACCTTCGAGGTCTTTCAGGTGGTACGAGCCCGGTTTGACAGATCTGACCACACGATATGGACCTTCCCAATTGGGTCTGAGTGCTCCTGCCCCTGGCTCGGCCGTGTTCTGAAAAACCCTCCGGAGGACTAAGTCCCCCGATCGGAAGTACCTGACTCTGACTTTGGAATTGTATAAGGGCGCAACCTGCTGGTGCCGAGCCTCTTTTCGGAGCTTAAAAATTTCTCTGAGTTCTTCGAGCAAATCAATATTAGTTGCTATCTGCTCGGAGTTCTGACTTTCTTCGAAACCCCTAACCCGAGCCGTAGGGAGTCCAATTTCCACCGGCACCATTGCCTCCGAGCCATAGGATAATGAAAATGGAGTTTCACCCGTCGAAGTCTGGGCTGTAGTCTTGTAGGCCCAGAGGACGAAGGGGAGCTCTTCGGCCCAATTTTCTTTTTCTTTTTCCATCCTCGTCTTGAGATGGTGTTTGATAATCTTGTTGACCGCCTCTACCTGTCTGTTTGACTGTGGGTGCCGAAGTGATGAGTAGGCGTTCACAATGCCAAACTCTTAACACATACTGCGAAACTTATCATTGTCAAATTGGCGGCCGTTATCAGAAACGATGGTTCTCGGAATCTCAAATCGGCAGATGATATTTTTCCACACAAAATCGATTACTTTCTGCTCGGTGATCTTTGCGACTGACTCGGCCTCGGCCCACTTGGTGAAGTAGTTGACCGCGACTATAGCGAACTTGACCTGTCCCTTCCCAGTGGGCAAGGGACCGATGATGTCGATCCCCCATTGAGCGAACGACCGTGGCCCACTCATGGAGGTCATTTCTTCTACCGGTTGCCTCAGCACAACAGCAAAACGCTGACACTTGTCGCACTTTCGAACAAAATCCTTGGATTCTTACTTAAGGGTTGGCCAGAAATACCCTTAACGAAGTTTCTTCATGGCCAAGGTGCGACTGCCAGAATGGTTTCCGCAGATTTCCTTATGAATCTCCCGAATCACGTAGTCGACTTCATCCGGTCAGAGACATCTAAGGTAAGGCTGAGAATGCCCCTTCTTGTACAGCACTCCGTCCAATATTGTGTACCGAGCCGCTCAGACCTTAAGTCGCTTCGCCTCTAATTTATTCGAGGGGGCCTCACCGGTTGATAGGTAATTGAAAATCGGGTCCATCCAATCAGGAATGGACTGGATGGGGTTAACTTTCTCTGGCTGGCTAATGCTTGGGTGTTCAATGAACTCGATCGGAACAAAGCGTGGGACCTTCCCCTCGGAGGCCGAGGCGAGCCTCGCTAGGGCATCGGCCCATGAGTTCTCGGCTCTAGGGATCTGCTGGATGGTGCAACTCCAAAACTTCCCA
Source organism: Magnolia kwangsiensis (assembly GCA_037074715.1). NCBI lineage: Eukaryota > Viridiplantae > Streptophyta > Magnoliopsida > Magnoliales > Magnoliaceae > Magnolia > Magnolia kwangsiensis. The sequence goes on along the minus strand of CM073573.1, from coordinate 157,907,049 downwards.
ATCAATTTCCTCGCTTCCTCAAGGTAGTTGATCATTCTGGCTTCCTTAGCTTCATACTCCGAGGAGATGTGGTTCACTACCAGCTGTGAGTCACAGCGGACTTGCAGAGTTTGAACACCTAGGCTTTCTACCAACCTGAGCTCGGCTAACAGTGCCTCGTACTCGGCCTTGTTATTTGAAGCTTTGAACCCGAGCCTGATGGCGTATTGGATTGTTGTTGAATCAGGTGCGACCAGGACGACACCGGCTCCAGCTCCCTTAATGTTGGAAGATCCATCAACATAAAGGACCCACCTCAGATCCGACGCTGCTTCTTGATTGTTCAGCGGGACAGACGGTGTCATTTCAACTTCCTTTCTGACTTGCTCTTCATCCAGAGTTGTGAGTTCGGTGATAAAGTTGGCTACGGCTTGACCCTTGAGTGCTGTCCTAGGTCAGAATTGGATATCAAACTCTCCGAGTTCTACGGCCCATGTTGTCATCCGACCTGACACTTCGGGTCTCTGGAAGATCTGCCTCAGAGGAGAGTCTGTTAGCACAACTATGGAGTTGACTTGAAAATATGGCCGCAGTCTTCTGACTGAGATGACGAGGCATAGCGCCAATTTCTCCAAAGACTGGTACCTTGTTTCGGTTGGTACCATGACTTTGCTTGCATAATAGACGGGGTGCTGCTTGCCTCCGACTTCTCTGATCAGAGCCGAACTGACAGCTGAGGCTGAGATGGTGAGGTAGAGGAACAAAGGTTCCCCTTCTTCAGGCTTGGTCAGTAGGGGTGGTGAACCCAAGTACTGTTTTAATTGCTGGAAGGCTTGCTCGTATTCTTACGTCCACTCCACCCTCTTGTGACCCTTCAGCTGCTGGAAGAAGGGAAGGCATTTATCCGTAGCCCTAGATATGAAGCGTCCGAGGGCTGCGACTCTTCCCGTGAGACACTGTATTTCCTTGAGAGTCCGAGGCGAGTTCATGTCCAGGAGGGCTTTGATCTTATCTGGGTTCACCTTGATACCCCGCTGGCTGACTTGGAAGCCCAGGAATTTCCCTGACTCAACCCTGAACACACACTTGGCGGGGTTAAGCTTCATCTGGTATTCACGGAGGACGTTGAATGTTTCTTCGAGATCAACAAGGTGGTCGGAGACTTTGATACTCTTCACCAGCATGTCGTCCACATACACCTCCATGGTGTGTCCGATCTGTTTGGCGAACAATTGGTTCACCAGTCTCTGATACGTTGCCCTAGCATTTTTCAGGCCAAATGGCATGACTCGGTAACCGTAGAGTCTCTTGTCCATGACAAAGGTGGTCTTCTGCCTATCTGGGGGATGCATGGCGATCTGGTTGTACCTAGAGTAAGTGTCCAAAAATGAGAGTAACTCGTGTTCGGCCGTGCTGTCCACCAGTTGGTCGATCCGAGGTAACGGGAAGCTATCTTTGGGACACGCCTTATTCAGATTGGAGTAGTCTACGCAGACCCGCCACTTCCTATTTGACTTCCTGATGAGCATAACATTTGCTATCCAGTCAGGGTAGTATACTTCTTCTATAAAGCCCGCATCGAGCAGGACGGAGACCTCCTCGGCAATGGCTTCGTCTCGTTCGGCATCAAACGACCTTCTTTTTTGCTTAACTGGCCGGTGGTCTGGGTCCACGTTCAGCCTGTGGACTTGCACGTCGGGTGAGATCCCCGGCATATCTGCATGTGACCATGCGAAGACGTCTCGGTGTTGTCTCAAGAAGGCCAATAACTCGTTTCTCCGCTCGGGATTCAGTGATGATCCGAGCTGAACAGTTTTTCTCGGATCTGATTCATCGAGCAACACTCTTATCAGATCTTCGACTGAGGAACTTTCTTCTGTCGATCCCCGAGGGTCCAAGGCATCCACCACGAGCATTTGTTTGGCTATCGCATAACACCTCCGGGCCTCGCGTTGGTCGCCTCGGAGGTAATCGATCCCACCTTCGGCTGGGAACTTCATCATCAGATGATAAGTTGAGATGACCGCCCTCATCGCATTGAGGGAGGGTCGGCCTAGAATCACGTTGTGGATTGATGGAACATTGATAAGTAAAAAGTCAACCAAAAGTGTGACTTGATGTTGCGCTTCTCCCGCTGTTACTGGGAGGGAGACGGCTCCTTCGGAGATGACTCTCTCTCCGACAAAGCCGTGCAAGGGAGTCTTTATAGGTCGGAGCTTGGACTGTGGAATTTCCATCTTCTCGAACGTCTCGGAATACATGATGTCAGCCGAACTCCCGGTGTCGACCAAGATGCGGTATACTTTGTGATTGGCTATGGTCATAGTGACCACTAGCGCGACGTCGTGTGGATGCTGGATCCTGCGTGCATTATCTTCTATGAAGGTCAGGCTGCAAGGAGCGACATGGAGTTCCTTGCTGGGACGTTTCGTCAGGTGAATGTGGTGTTCCGACTCGGAGCTCCGGGAATGGGCTTTCCGTGCCCTGTTCGAATCCCCTCCCCCAGCTGAGCCCCCGAAGATGGTGTGAATTTCGGTGGGCTCCTCTGGGGGGTTGTTCGACTGCTCTTGCGGCCGTTCTTCTCTCCGAGCGAATTTCTCCTTTTTGGCATAACGACGTAGATGTCCTTTGCGGATGAGGGACTCAATCTCATCCTTCAGATCTACACAGTCATCCATGTTGTGACCATGGTCCCGATGGAAGCGGCAGAATTTTCGCTTGTCCCTGTGTTCTAGATCAGCCCTCATACAAACCAGCCAATTGAGTAGCCTTTCTCCTCGGATGTCTAGCAGGATCTGCTCGGCGGATGTATTGAGCGGAGTGTAGGAATGGAATTTTCCTTCCGGCCTACGGCTCGGACGACGATCGCGAGAAGCACAGTCATTCGTCCCTTTGCTAGCCGGCTGGGAGTCTTCGTTCCAGGGTCTCTTTCCCTTGTTCGTCGAGTCGGACACCTGTGTGCCCTTTCGGGCGTTGGTGAACTCCTCTGCGTTAGTGTACTTCTGAGCTTTTGCCATGAAGTCCGCTAGTGTCTTCAGTGGATTCTTTTCGATGGATAAGGTAAACTTTCCTTCTTTCAGTTCGCTCAGAATAGCGGCGAGGGCCATCTTATCATCGTAGTCCTCGACATGCAATGCTTCTTCGTTGAAGCGGGCGATGTAATCCTTCAACGACTCCTTCGGGGTCTGTTTAATGGTAAGCAGGTGAGTGTTGGGCTTCCGACTTCTCTTACCGCTTAAGAATTGCGTGAGGAATAGTCGACTCAGTTCCGCGAATGAGCCTACGGAATTTGGTTTCAGCTGGCGATATCAAATCTGAGCGGATCCGGTGAGGGTGATAGAGAACCCTATACACATCATCGCATCCGTTGCAGTCTGGATCTGCATCCATGATCTGTAAGACTCCAAGTGTTCAGATGGGTCCCCATATCCTTAATACTGGATGATGGGAGGCATCCGAAACCTCTGCGGCATCACTTCAGCCATGATGGCCGAGGTGAAGGGAGGCTTGGTCTCTTCCATCATCGCCTGGATCGTGGTCGGAACTATCGATTGTTCTTACTTTTTCTCCAATATCAGGAACTTATCCTTCAGTTCCGTAAAGCGCGCTTCCCAGGGATCCTTATTTTCAGTGACGACCTCTAGCGCATGTTCGACCTCCTGCGTTCCTCTCTCTCTCTCTCCTTCCTTCCAGCTGATGACAGAGATCCGAGGGCGGTAGGGCAGATGTTGTTGAATGAACGATCGTCGGAACCCGAGTAGTGGGGTTCCGCGCGGATACCTCCGCACGTGCCGTAGAAAGATTTTGACCCGAATATGGTACCCCTGAGTGTTGGGGGGCTTCGGGCCTCACACTCCTCGGTACGAAGCGAGTTTTCACAAACAGCCTTACCGGCTTGAGGACGGGTTGTTCTTGAGCAGGGCGTGGCTCTGACTCTCTCTGTTTCATTCGATTTATCTCGTCGCGCAGGGCGTGTATCTCGTTCTGCATGGTGCGATACTTGCTCGATCGATTACGCGAACGCTGGGAAGACCCTGGTGCAGACTCGACATGAAGCGATGATGATGACCGAGTCTGTTCATTGGGTTGCGGCTGCACCGCTACAACTTTCTTCTTCTTCGCCATTGCTTGAAAAAATGAGAACCTGACTTCTAGTTTCAGGTTCCCACAGACGGCGCCAAAAATGTTGATGCCAAAATCCGGTCGGCCCTCCCTCCACGTCTACCACCACGTATAATCCCTAGAACCAGCACCAGGAAAGCAGGCAAAGGTGACCTTGGCTAAGCCGGGGGACCCTTCGATGCCTAAGTCGGGACAAGGGAATCAGGGTCTGAGTAGAGAGTAGAAGAGAGCTCGATTTCACGTACCTGTAGATATGGCAATGCATACTATTTATACCTGCCTATGAGGTGGTCTGAGTCCGATAATCTCGACACGATCAGAGGGATTTTAGGATCATGGAGATATTGCTAGCAATCTACTGATCGTGCAGCGTATCTGGTGGATCATGCGCACCTGCGAGCGAAGTTACTGGCCACGTCTCGATATGGCAGTTTTCATATTGAACGAGTGGGATATGCACGTCGGAGAGTCTCCTCGGTTCGACTTATCTAAGGATACCACTAGTCCGATCCGCCTAGTTGGCTCAGTCGGTTCCACCATGGCTGGCAGGGCTGACTTCAATTAGCGATGTGGTAAAGGCATTGAGATCATCCGATCGGAGTATGATTTCGAGTTGCGCACCAACCGTGTCGTCTGCTCGGATGGATCATATCCCGAAGCAGGCCAGATGGATTATGCCTTGGCTAGGACGGGCGCTTAGGATAGTGTTGAACCGTGAGCTCGGATTTTCCATAACAACTACTAAATATAAAAATATCCAAACCACGAATCCAAAATCATCTAAATAGGGAACTAGTCTTACCCATACATGACCCAAAGTGACTAGGGCCCTGGTCTATACCCCGCGGTAATCCAAACTCAAACTAAAAGGGTCTGCTGAAAGTTTGGAAGCAGGGAAGCTCCTTTTCCCCATCCTTGCTCACCTCACTCAGCTCGTCGAGCTTCACCTCACCTGCATCTAATAAAGGGTCTGGTTGGTGTTTTAAAATACCATCCCAAAGTGGGAGTGAGTAGCTAACTCAGTGGTTACTATTAGCCTTAAGTTACAATTAGCAACAATTATATGATGAATTTAATGAAAAACATACATTCATAGATCCTTAAATAGTCTTGTTAATGCATATGCATGTATTATAATATAATGCATGACCTTGCAACAACACTCCCTTGAGCGACTTCGTCTAACGATCTCGCATGACCAACACTCCTTCATTGTGACCTCAACTACCGAGTTGCCAAATTCTACCTAATGCGATGCGTGAATAATGTTAGCAGCCAAGTATATAGTTAATTCTGTTCATCTAGTAGATTGGAGAAATTGTTACACCCCACATATCATTACCCTCAACTGGTTACGAGGCCAGGACCTCACGATCCTTGATCCCATCAGGTTCCTCATCCCTGATTTTAAGCACATGGGGAGTGCTGAGAAGAGGGATCGCTCGCGGTCATTACGGGGAGTCTCGTCACCCCAACATAGGCCGACAGCTCGGACACAGTGTCCCATTCCACCATGCCCAGCTCTCGAGTTAGAGGATTGGTTTCAAATGGTTATTAATAGGCTTCAATGGTTGAAGGGTGTTCCAGGTTCCATACATGCGTGAGCAGACATGGTTAACGAACATGGTTAGTCAGTAAACGAACTAGACCATGCGAGTACGTGATAGACGACTTCGAGTACAAGTGACCCATGTAGTCCAATTACTGTTGCCCATTCGCATTTACCCAAACCCGTTGGTTAAGTTGCAGGATGGTCTTACCAACGGGACTACCTTCTCCCACTTCAGTTCCCTAACCAGCCTAGGGGTTTATGACCTTCAATAATATTCTAACAATTCCAGATTTGCCTTCTAATACTAGTAAAGTCATGCACTCATACATCAAACATAAAAATTTAGATTTTCTACAATACAACTACTAACAAAAAAAAATGAAATTTATGTGTGTGCATGTTGAGTGGGTTTACTAAAGAGATTAAGAGCTATACATCATTCATAGTAAAAACATACAATAAGGATTAATGCTAACATAAACATGCAACAAAGATTTATGCAAGCACAAACATACGACAAGCATTTTATGCAATCATACATGCCACAAGGAAGGTTATACTAGAATCACATATGAGATGAACATGCTACTCCAAATCAAGCCCAATCATGTTGAAGAACAAATAACCAACACTTAACCATTTCATGGGATTTAAGGGAACCTATCATGTAGGGTCTTGGTTAGGTTCTCTCTGGATTACTTAAACACACATGCTAACATTTATAATCATTAAACTCATAGTAGAATTGGTGCTGGGCAACCTAAGGATAATAGTCTACACTTTATGATGAACCACTCGATCCACGGCGCCCGTAGGGTTATGGTGTTAGGAAATCATTATTGAAATGCCTAAATAAACATACTAACTTGTAAGAATTGGAAGAAATTTAACCCAAAACCTAAACCTACAAACATAATTTCATACTTACCTTCAATCGTCGTCAAATCGACACCAATGAAGGACGATGTTGCTATAGAGGAGATGAGAGAGTGAAGGTGCACAAACCCTCATGCTTCCAAGCTCTCCCTCCTCTTTCTCCTCTTTGATCCTCTTTCCTCTTTTTTTCTTTTTCCTTTTCTTTCTACAAGGGAAAATTCGTATGAGGAGAGGAGGTGCCCAAATGAGGCCCTTTTATAATGCCAGATTTGGTGTAAATGGCCCTAAGACTTAGGTTTTTACTATATTAGCCCTATGGGAGAGTTTTTTTAGCCTCTAGGGCCCACTACGGGGCGTACATATTGATATACATGGCAGGATAGTTACTCCTAATGATGATCTATGTATGGACATGTTCGGCCCACCATTTGGATACGTCGATCGACAGATATGATTAGAAGTCTATTTAACGGTCATCGATGGTCAATCGGGGCAGTGGATATACGGATATGAGCAAAGAAATATCTTCATCCACGTGTGAAGTTTGGTCGTAAACTGACTGTCCAAAATCCTTAACTTCGCATAAGAGTGGACGACCCAATTCACTTAAATTTCAACTTCTTCCTTTAGAGTATTTGCACTTCTCATGCACTCGTCCTTTGGCTTAAGTTGAGCATTTCTGGACAGTACCTAGGTCTGACTTTTACGATGGACGTCAAGCCCAGTAAGACGGATATTGTTTTATAGTTTTAGAACTAGTGACCCACTAACGAGTGGTCTAGAGCTTGTTCAAGAAATTAAGATATTTCTGGAATGAATTAGGTATTGAGATTTCTTGTGGGAAATGATTAGGGTTTGGATTAATTATGTTCATAGTGTGACCTATTTATAACTAGTGAAAGTGGAGATTTGGTCATGATTACTCTAAACTGTCGGTTTTAGGCTAAAAGAGTAATGTGGTTGATTTGGTCTATTAGTCAAGATCTAGGCCTTATCTGACTCGGCCTTAGTTAGATCTTTAATTTAGTTATGATTTTTTTGATTAGTTAGCGATGGGTCAGTTAGATTTAGGCCCTAAGTGAGTAAATCATGGGGTTAAACTTGATGTTCAAGTGATCGGGCGGATTCATTAGCTTCATACAGTTGATTAATAGGACTTGTGTGGTTCTTTACTAGTTCCACCCATGTATAAACTAATATTGAGCGTTAATAGTCAGTAAGTGATAATATAAGTTAATTACATAAAAAAATTCAAGGATTTTTAAAAATCCAAAACAGTAAAAGTAAAAATCCAGGATGTTACAACATGATAACCTTAACCCTAAATGTTGTTTATATCTACTATTATTTAAAAATAATCAAGTTATAAATGATAGGATGAAACTGTGATCCTCAACACATATCAACCTCGACTCTTAACACATGATAACCTCGATCCTGACATCACCGACCCTTAACACATGATAACCTCAACCCTTAACACATAATAAGCTTGACCCTGAATGTTGTTTCTATCTATTATTATTTTAAAATAATCAATTTATTAATGATACGACAAAATCTCGACTGTCAACACATGACAACTTCAAGGTTATGGTTGTAATGTGGTAAGAGTTGAGGTTATCTGTTATAAAGGTCGGGGTTGTGGTTGTAATATGGTAAGGGTCAAGGTCGTAATGTAGCAAGGGTCGTGGTTGTCATGTGGTAAGGTTGAGGTTTGTAATGTAGTAAGGGTCGTAGTTGTAATGTGGTCAGGGTCGTGGTTGTAATGTGGTAAGGATCGAGGATGTAATGTAGTAAGGGTCGTGGTTGTAACCATTATAACCACGACCCTTACTACATTACAACCTCAACCCTTACCACATTACAACCATGACCCCGACCATTATAACATGACAATCTCGACCCTTACCACATTACGACCATGACCTTGATGTTGTCATATGTTGAGGTTGGAGGTTTCTTTTTGTCATTAATAACTTGATTATTTTTAAATAATAGTAGGTAGAAACAACATTCAAGATTGAGGTTGTCATGTGGTAAGGGTTGAGGTTGTCATGTGAAAGGTCGATATTCTCATGTGCTAAGAGTCAAGGTCATAATGGGTCGAGGTTGTGGTTATAATGTATTAAGGATCGAGGTTGTCATGTTATAAATGTCGGGCTCATGGTTGTAATATGGTAAGGGTCGTGGTTGTAACATGGTAAGAGTTGAGATTGTAATGTTAATGGTCGTGGTTGTAATGTGGTAAGGGTCGAGGTTGTCATGTGAAAGGCCGATACTCTTATGTGCTAAAGATCGAGGTCGTAGTTGTATAAGAGTAAAGGTCGTGGTTGTATAAGGGTTAGGGTCGTGGTTGCATAAGGGTGCATAAGGGTCGCAGTCGTGATTGTATAAGGGTCAGGGTCATGGTTGTAATATAGTAAGGGTCGAGGTTATACAATGGCAAGGGTTTTGGGTCCTTTCATGGCTTATGTATTGAATCCACTCCACCCATTGGATTTAGAATTTAATTTAATGTCACGGTCCAAAAGATGAGTTACATCAAAAAATTCTATGACTTTTAATAGTAGGTTTTCAATCTCACTGCTTTCTATGGTGTGGTTCACATGAGCCTTTAATATTCTTCATTCTTGGGGTCATGCCCTAAGATGATCATTCAAAATGGATAAACGACATGGATAAAATATATACACCACAGTGGGCCCCACAGGACCATCCATCTCTAGATAGGTCCGGTTACTCAATCCGCGTCACATCACATTAAATCTATGCAGATATATAGAGAAAAGCTTTTTAGAGGTTTTTTTTTTACTTAAGCTATGTTGGGCCCACCATGATGTTTTTGGGAAATCCACTCCATCCATTCATTTTGGAAGATCATGTCAAGACATGAAACAAAAAATTGGTCAGATTTGAAACTCAGGTGGACCACATGACTGGAAATAGTGGAAATGAAATATCCTACCATGGGCGTAAGATCTCCATTGTTTCCTGTTGTATGCCCTACTTGATATTTGGATTTACCTAATTTTTGGGCTCATGTCATAAAATGATTTGACAAAACATATGAGAGGTGTGGATTTCTCACAAATACCATAGTGGGCCCCACATCATTTATCCTTTCGAATTCCCCCCGCACATGTGGCACATTGGCTCAATGCAAAAGGTACCAGGGGTAATTTCATCCTAATCTTTTTTTAAAAGGTGTCTGGTGACTAGGTAAGACATTTGTTTAATCCTTCTTATATTTGGGGCATTTAGGAATACCATAATGTTTTTTTTTTTTTTTTTTTTTTTTGTCAAAATCCCAAAAGAAAAATAAGTGTTGGAAGCGTTGATTGGTCCAATTAGGTGGGACTCATCTAGGATTAGCAATCGAAAGAACTAATGCCATTGGGTGTAACAATCAAAATCTACCGGTGTGTTTGGATACCATTAAATAAGTTACTTTTTAATTTATTTTAAGCCATTAAGTTACATTTTATGATTAAGTTAGGTGTCATTTACTACATTAAAAAATAAGATCTGAAATTTATCTTAAGTACTGAAATCTTAATTTAAAGGGTTGAATTTTATTATTTATAATTATTGAAAAATCAGTTTGGTAATTTATCTAAAATAGTACTGATATTGGAAAATAAGCATTTTTTTTTTCATAAAAATTTGTTTACTAAACTCAAATAACAAATATTTAAAATTTAACATATTTGTACTTATTATCTTAACTCTTATCTTTTGTAAAGGCCACAAAGATAAAGATTATTAGAAACCTCCTTAGATTGGAAGATTGGTGCCCAAAATAATGTTTATTTACCATCCAACTTTTTCATAAGGTCGCGCACACTTGGATGGCTTGATCCAAACCTTCTATGGATTCCATGAAGTTTTCAATGGAGGCATTTAATTCCACTACTTTTATGTAATGTGGTCCACTTGAGCTTTGAATTTGACTCATTTTTGGGTTCATGCCCTAAAATGATATGGAAAAATGGATGGACGATGTGTATATAACTATCACACTCTAAAATTTGGCACATGAGTACGAAGACTCCGATCCTAAGTTTCCGTGCGTGAACTTAATTAAAACACATGTGGACAAGTTCCCACGTGCCTATTTAGATTGGTTTTCTTCTTTTTTTTGGACATGCCGATTGGCTAATATTCAATAATTAGAGTTCCCACGTGCCTATGTAGATTGGTTAATATTCAATAATGATTAATAATTAGAGTAGCTTTTACACAATGTCATCAAAAGTTCTTTTTTTTTTTAACAGACGAGATGAATTCATTAATCACAAAACTAATTATAACTCTTCGGGTGAGGCCTCACAAAAAGGAGCAGACCTCACCTATCATGTAAGACGAAAGAAAGAGGTACATTGGACAGGGGGCATCAGGCGCCAAAGGAATCCACCAACACAGGGCCCCAACCCATAAGGAAGAACAGGGGAGCACTATCTGCCCTTCTTGATACGCCTGACAGTACCCAGACCCACCTTATCTAAAAAGATAAGACCCTGAAACGCGTCTGGGAGGTTCCCCAAACTGTCTATAACTGAGACTCCCTGGATACCACTTCCTATGTCATCAAAAGTTAATTAGAAGTAATTAAACCTAGAAATATAGGACTAATATCCAAAAGTAGTGTCCGCCTAGCTAGATGATAAATATATAAACTACAATATAAGTTCAACATATACAAGATATATAACAACTATTTAAAATTTTTTTTTTGGAAAGGTGGGGTGAAGCCACCAGAGCTTTATTAATGGCAAAAGATGTAGAGCCATTCAGGTAGGTCCCAACAAAAAGATTTCGGACCAAGGATATATAACAACTAAAAAGAAGGGAAGAAGCTAGAGATCTATTGGGGCACCCGAGTGCACCACCATCTGGTTCTATTCCTGAGTCATTTGTATATGTCAAATGGAAGGCGTCACACACCAATATAGTATAGAAATATCCCTAAGATTATACTCTAACATTTTTAGCTATAAACAGGTTCATATAAGTGTATTATTTGTAAGTACGTCATTTATAACGCCTAAATACTAAGCATGTTATACCTAAATCATGTTAATGAAAACACAACATAGTAAAATTTTTTCTAAATGTGGTTAAGTAAATGCATGTATGTCATGATATGCGTATGTATGTCCCATGAATAACAACCAAACCGTAATGTGTCTTGTCACCAATCTCAATAAAAAAATATCTATCATAATGTAAAGGGCTCGTCACAGATATTACCAACAAATGTCATGATATACATGTTTAGCTAATTCTTTATTAATCCAAGTTCAGTCAACATATTAGCGAAGCTAGAATACTTCATTTATATCACGAGTCCATTTAACCAGATCATTGTCTTATTGCAGCTCATATTGGCTTGTTGACAATGTCCCTTAATCTAATTGAAGGTCCGTCTTCCGATATCATTTTAAATAATCAATTCTAAAGATATAGGCATAATGCCAAATATACCAAATCAACATGGTGAGGGTTGTCACTCAAATTCAATAAGAGGATAGATGTGCTATGGCTTTACATGAACCTTCGAGATGACATAACACATGAATTGAAAGAATTACGTACACGACAAATGATGTATTATACCTAGTGATTCACATTGTCACATACATCAACAATGTGAATCACTAACCAAATATAAAGATTTACACATTGACCAAGAGGGATACTACCATGAGCATATAATGTACAAGGCATGTCACTTCGATTAATGCTCATTAGTCATTAGGGGGGCTCATCACCCAGCGTAGGTCGACAGCTCGGACATGGTGTCCCATACCACCATGCTCGACACATGAGATAATGCTCGCTGGTCACTATGGGGGCTCCTCATACAACATAGGCCAACATCTCGGACATAGTATCTCATACCACCATGATCGGCTCATGAGACTTATTGGGTCGAATTACACTAATGGTTATAATTGAGACTTTAATTTGATAGAAATTGTGGTATCTTAGATTCAATAAGGTGTTATATATACAACAATCAAATACATGAAAGATCAACTCTACATTAGATTGGTCCGATTGACCACGGGAAACTTTGGTGAAATTGACATTGGGTATAAACAACATGTGTATTTCTAACTGCTATTGGTTGTACATGTTTCACATTGGTCGACCTAACTAGCTTATAATGGCCAACCAGAGATAGACTGCCCACCTACTCAAATAGTTATTAAAGCTTAATCCATAATAATAATGATACATATCATCCGGTACATGATTTCAAGCATAAAGCATTGTAATACCACACTATGGTAAGCCAATTGGATATATGTACCAACCCTTGATCAACAATTTAAATCGATTCTTACAATTACAACTTAACAAGTATCATAGAAGGATTTCAATATCATAATTTCACATCATTCATGCATTTCATTGAACATGTTCTCACCTAGACACACAACATAAGGACTACGATAATAAGAAAATTCTAACGTTACACATACAAAAGCATTTAATTATTAAAAAATGCTCTAAATATAAATTAAAGTACAAATTTGCCGTTAATGACTTAAATTTAATTTTAATTAAATGTTAGACAATGGATTGGGGCTTACTCAACTCTATTAGAATGATTCCATAACTCGATTCAACGAATCGGAGTTCGGAATCGGCGTATAACCAAAATTCTAATGGAGCCACGCTTAATTACGGTTCTCATGGAATAAGGGACTACCCTTAATTGACAATCGATACCCATAAACCCTAGCATACACAAACCCTAACGTTAGGATTCTGAAAATAGAGGAAAAGTGAGTGTCACTAAACTAAAATCACAAATTTGTGACCCACCAAATCCGTCACAAAATGCAATTAATGATGGACTTTATCCATCACATGGTCTGTCACTGTTTGCTACATTACAGAGATTAAACCATGGATGGGATCCGTCGTGAATTTGCAATAGTTTGTTCATCGTAAATAAACTACATATCCTATCCATCGCACAAAATTAAAAATCCATCGCTGAACTACGTAAAACCCACTTGGATTATTTGTCATCATAAAATTTGGCGGCAGATAATGGACCTGAAATCTATCCATAATTTTCAATTTATTCAGAAATAAGCGACAGATTTGGTCTGTCGCTAAATTTTTTGTTCAAAAAAACCGCTATATTTGTTGTTGCTGTTTTTTTTTTTTTTAAAATTTAATAAATAATCTGTTACACCTAATAATCATCCAAAAATATTTCACAAGATTGTTTTATAAGAGTCCCATTCGAAAAATTCAAAAGATTGGCCTAAATAAGAAACTAGACTAAATATAATTTTGGGGGCTTAGTTGGCCTGAATAGAAAACTGAAATAAATGTATAGTAAATATCTAAAATTGAAGTGTAGCGGCCACTACATCTGTAACACCCTGAAATTCGGGGGTCGTGTATAAACTCAACTCCCGAGTTCCAGACCGTCACTTATGCAACAAAATGGTTATGATTCAATGTTGTCTGATTTAAAGCATTCACATGAGTAAAAGTATACCAAAACTGCAATTCATACTTCAGATCCAGTGATAAAAGCAAGCGGAAGACTAAACAATGTATATATCACTGTATGGAAAAACAAAGTAATCTCATCTGTCTCCAAAGTATGACTACATCTCTGAGTTTCATATACATATACATAACAAAAGAATAATGTTCAAAAAGTAAGTCCCACTGATGTCCCCTCGATCTAGGTCGCCTACGGGAAGCCGTCGTGGTACTGCATATACGAGAACTCATCCTGGTCCTTGTCGATCTCCGACTCCACCTCCTGGATCTCGGTCTCACCTGTACCTACAACAGGGTCTGGTGGGTGTTGCAAACACCATCCCGTAACGTGGGAGTGAGTGATCAACTCAGTGGAATCATAGAGCAAAGATTAGCATGTTCACAATTCAATCACGCGATAATAGTAAAGCAGTAAATCAGACAATCCTAATACTGTTGTTAATGTAAGATGATATGACGTGATGTATGCCCTCACCGATGATCTCCCTCATGCGGCAACATCTTACGACCGCGGCATGCCACACTCCCTAGAGTGCTCCACATCTTCCAAGCACATGTAATGCTATGGTGATATGATTTTCAAGTTGTTATTAAGTCCATTCAAACAGCAGGATTGGGAAACTAAGGTACTTCCCTTGTATCAATCCCAACACAGATCCTGTCTAGGGTCGTCACTCCTAGTAATCTCATACGATGTATATTTCGTAGGTCACTGCAAGGGCTGCCAAGGCTGTTGCTCGCACTCGTTGCACCGCTCCCCCATCACCTTATCAATACAGGCCTACCGTACTCTACTGCAACGGAAGGGTCGTCGCCTCCCGTGGACTCAGAATACGCTCGCGGTCACTACAAAGGGCTCGTCGCCTGATCAGTGTAGGCCGACAGCTAGAATATAGTGTCCCATACCACCATAATCTGCTCACGAGTCTAGGTGCTCACTGGTCACTACGGGGAGGTTTGTGGCCCCAGCGCAGGCCGACAGCTCGACCATGGTGTCCCATACCACCATGCCCGGCTCATGAGTCTTCGTGGATCAAGGTACCACGGTTAACAGGGTTTTCAGTGGTAAGTTCAGTACCCTAGGTTCAAACAATTATGACTCATACAAGGTGAACATACATCGGTCAGTCGGGTTACTTGACGGGCTCAACTAGCGCGATCGCATCTCAAGTTGAACGACATGAAGTGCGTAAAACACTTCGCGTGGCCTAACCACTGCCGCCAACTCCCAACACGAATCATGTTCATCGACGCGTCGTTCGTGGCTATGACCAGTCAGCCACGAATTCGCTCGGTTACCGACTGCCTGGACTAAGTCTAGTCCCACACATCTATGGAATCATATTAACACAATATGCAAATGTATTGAAATTGAAATACATCATGTGAGCATGTTAACACATGTTATAACATTCAACTTAAGCAAATCTTCAAGGCATACTTTCTATGCATGTAATGCAATCATACATAAGGTAAACATGTAGGAAATCATTTAGGTCAGCATTTTAATCATGAAATCAATCTCAAACTACTACATAACATCATTCAATTCAATACATACTAATACAAGCATTTATACAAACACATACCCTACACACTTAAGTCCACATATAGTATGTCGACCCAAAGTGCGCAACTTGGCGAATCTCTTCGCCAAACTGATTATGCAAGCATTCCTAACTCTCTAATGCGGCGATAAACCATGTCAATCACGTCAGCAAAATATGCATGTAGACCGTACTTCCTACAAATGACTAAAATGCCCTAAATCTCATATTCTTCGTTAATTTACGAAACAGGAAATGGAGAGCATGTTGTACATGTTAAACGGCGATGCCGTCGATAATCTACTATTAAACGGCATTGAAAGCATTGTAAACCGTCAATCAAAGCGTCTAAAATCCTCACCTAGTCTCTTACGGTTGCAGGATTTTGAACGGAGCGTGTACGCTTCGTCTACGGCAGTAGGAAAGCCTGATTTATGGAATACGTTAGCTAACATATCATGCAACTAAGTAAACCCTAAATCAGCAAGTTTTTGGGGTTATTTTATACCTGAAAAAGTGGAGAAATCACCAGCCAGGTGATTGGAAGGAAGTGCTGAAGCAGCAACTGTCAGGGGCTCGGAAGCGGGAAGAATCTCTTCTTCTCTTTCTCTCAAACTCTCTCTCCTTTTGCTAGGGTTTGTGAATTTCGGATGGGAAGGAGAAATGAGGGTTTTAACCCCTTTTATAAGCTTGAAAACGTCGAAAATAGGCTCCGGGACGAAGTTTACTTAATGCCTATCCATTTCGGGGCTGTTTCGGTCCAAAAACTGCTTTCTGGTGGTCCCCTGGTCGATTGCGATCAGACTTAAGCTCATGGGTACCAGATGTACCTCGTATTAAGTTTTCAGTCTGGCAGGGTTCGCAGATCGCACGTGGCGGACCAGTTTCAGTTCAGCGGTCACCGCACATAGATCAGGGCTGAAAGTCTCATGATAATAAATAGAAATTTTTCCTGATCTGAGGGTGTAATCTGGATGAATTCTGACGGTCAGAATGCTTAATACTGACGCGTCAAGTCGTGTGCCAGATTTGAATTTGAAATTCCAAATCCGTCCCTATTCGCGGTCGCTTCAGTCCGGGTTCAACGAAATAGTCTGTGATTATCGGTTTGACTTGATTTTTGAGATGATTGTCAAGTCCAGCTGGGCGGTTCTAACGGTCTAAGATAGGAGGTATCGGACCTTCGACGCGCGGTCTAAATCCAATACAAAAGTTCAACGTGGTCCAGAGGACAAACCCGCTTAGAGTTTGATCCGAGGTTATAGAGTATTGTAGAGTTGTTTGTTCTACTCGATTTGGGTCTTGCAGAACGTATTTAAAGTGATCAGGGACTATTTCCCAGCTACTCTAGCGTTGCGCTAGCTAACTTACGTTTAATTTCCATGGAAATTATTTCTACGAGATTTCGGGTCGAGTTGGTACTCGAGCCCAAGTACGGACTTTTCACGGGCGTTACAACATCAAAAACATTGATTAGGAACAGTTGGAAACTAACAAATAGGAACAATTTTAAACTATTCTGATGACCGTTTATACCAATGGTTTAGAACCCTGTTTCTAAATTTCTACAACTACATAAAAAACCTGCAATATACTCATTGTTTTCTAAATCTATTGCACCTGATGGTCAAATTATCCAAAATATGTATTCTTCTAGGCCCATCTCATGCATTAGGTTCACATCTTCTTGCCAGGAACCAAAACAAGCATTTCTATTGCTCTTGATTTTCTTCCTGCTTATGAAATGGGTTGGCCTCTGGTTCAGTTTTTGAAACATTAAGTCTGTATATGGTGCAAATGTTGTGAGTCTCGATCACATATCTCAAACTAGTCTGAGATCATAAGAATGCAGTCCATTTACATTAACACCTACCCTTTGATTGGTTCCAATCAACAAGCCTTCTCATATCCACTTTCATGGACCATCTTAAATTATATTTCATAAACTGCATCAAAAATCAAATCCATTCATCTTTGCATTAGAAAATTGTTATATGGTGTGTGGGCTGTTGAATCTCCTTGCCTTCATTCACAATCCGTTGTTAATTTTCAATTATTAAAAAAAGAATTAGCAGTATATTTGTTGCCAACCCATAGATATGTAAGATACAAAATTTAAATATATGCTAACAAAAAATACATATCCCAAATCTCACAAATCATATGGGGTAAATTTATGAAAATATAAGCTAATTCTCACTTTTCTTAGTTAAGATAATGATTACATTCAAACTAAAGTGTAAACTAAAGTTAGATCAAGAAATAAACTTTGGGTAGTTTGGATTAAACCACCTGAAATGATTAATGTAAATGAATCCTAAGCTCTGAAATCAGCTGACAAACCTGTAAGTTTTAATGAATTACTTGCAATAGGATTTAGATTTAGTCTCCAAAAAAATCAAGGACAAGAGAGATGAGAGGAAAGATAAAATCAAATCAATAAACTTCAAAAAATTAAATTAAATAAATAAAACAAAAACTGTCATCTAGATCTTGATCTAAAGCCCATTTGTGGAGTTGGATCTCGTGAACTTGCTTGTGAAGTCATCAAACCCATGATCTGTGGGAGTAGATCACTCTTAAATTTCTTTAAATTTTAAACATATTGGAGTTGCCACTATTTCTTTAATTTGAATTGTGTAGAGAACTAGAACTACATAGAAAATGATTAAAAAATAACTACAAATTCTTAGTTCTACCAAATTTTTGTGAGCAAGGGATCTAATTACCATTAGACTTTCCCTGTGTCCTTTATTGTTGCCTCCAATTCATCCATCAGACTCACTGCAGATCTTCACTATATCAACCATTCATACCCCCATGCATATCCACACACTCTAGACATTAAAAAACAAAGCCTACATGGACCTAAAATCCTAGTAACCCTATCAAACAAATAAATATCAACAATAGTAGCAGAATTATAAGAAAAAAAATGGATCATTGCATAGTGAGGTGTGTATGTTCATTGTTTTATGAGCAGTCTTCACAAACCCTCCTTTCTTGTAGTCCAAATTCAATTACATGTATCATCTATACATTAACACAAATAGAGAAAAAACATCAATGAAATGCAAAACATGTGGTAGTGTGCTTAATAGGAAGTCCATGAGATTGTAGGGAAGGGATAGTGCCCAATGTTTGATCGTATCACTTTTCCTTGCAGGGCTAGGGTGTAGAGGATTAGGGCTGGGACAGCCGGGTAGGGCTAACCCCCACCCAACCCTAGCCCACCCATTGACACCCCTTATGGGCCCATCTAATCAATGGCGAGGTCACAAATCATGGGCACCACTTATACAAACTAAGTACTAAAGGATGCTATGTATCCATCACTTGCGGGGATTGTTCATGGGCAACACTTATACATTGCAGAGAGGATATAAGGGTCTCTTCCATTTTGTTCACATCAAGAGAGAGGGGAATGGCTTGACAGATGGGTTGGCCCGAGAGGGCAGTCATCTCCAACACTACTGCAGTTACAAGGAGGCGCGAGAGTTCCCTCTTGTCATTCAGGGGATGGTAGTGCTTGATAAGGAAGGGCTTGGCGCCAGTAGTGAATTGAAAGTTGTATAGTTCTTAAGATAAGCTGCCCCGGGATCTTTTTTGTACTCTGCAGGTAACCTGAAATATAGTATCCTTCTTATAATTTTTCTCACTATGAATGGAAAAAATTACTAAAAAAGAGAAAAAAAGAAAAAAAAGGATATAAGTGGTTCATGGGCCCCACTTATATCCATTCCCTGCAATAGTTGATGGATATATCATGGGCACCACTTATATAAACTAAGTACTCATGGATGCTATATATTCACCCACTTTTTTGTCAAGGAACTGCTGTTTTTTAGAGACTTAAGTGGTAAAAAATATGCATGCATTACTTCTAGTCAATCCTGTATATGCCACCAAACAATCTTAGCCATCCAATAGTTGGTCTGCAAGTGGATGGTTAAAAAGGAAATGTGGATGGCCAACCTCAGATTGAAAGGTTCAAAATCTGGGCTGAAGCCAGCCTCAAGCCTACAGTTGACAGCCCTAACTGAGAGAGATTATTTCCTACAAACATATCCCACCTAATGAAAGAAACATCTTGACATTGCTACAAACAGAATATTACATCATATGCTTTTCTAAAAAAAGCTCAAACATATATATATATATATATATATTGACACTCGAACAAAAAGAAGATTTTCTTCATCTTCATCTTTTTGGGTCACATGTAACAATTTTAGTTAGAATAAAGGGCAAAAAAAAATTATAAAGAGAGGCAAAGAATACCATCAGCTTTCATGATTCCGAATGCATTTACAACTTGCTCAGACAAACCTTGCCAAGTGCCAATAGATCGAAGGAAATGTTACTGTTTTGCAATCAACCCAATAAAAATGAAGGAAAGAAAAAGAAGAAAAAAATACTAAAATAAATTACTTTTTCTTAAAAGATACTGACTGAATGGTGTGGATATAATAAATACATCATTGTGGGCCGTTGTAACTTTGATCTCCTTTGAAGAACCGTTGGTACAACTCAGAGCCAACCAGGTTGGTGGTTTGTGGTACACGAGCCAATCCGCTTCCTAGCCTCAGTGGGCCATGGAGAAAAGTTTGTTTGGGATTGTCCAATCAGTATGGATTTTGGAGAATAGCTCAACCAAAGTAAGGCCCAGTCGATGGTCAGTGTTGACTTTTGTAGATGGTTGATACAAGCACAAAAATGAAAACCTACTCATTTTACATTATGAAAAGCTAGGGTATGGAGGAAGGGGAATGGGAGCAAGGTTGGGTGCGCGTCAGAGTTTGCTGTCGAAAACGAGCACCGCTGTTTACCATTTTTGCAGCAAATCTAACATTTGACACCTCGAAAGATGATTTGCTCCGGATTTTCGGTCGTTATGGAAAGCTGGTGGGGGTGTACATCCCTATGGATCGGATTAGTAGACGATCTAAAGGATATGCATTTATGAACTTTTGCTACGAACAGGAAGCTATCAATGCTATGAATTGCCTCCATGGGAGGAGGATCGATGGACGGATTGTTTCCCTTGCTTGGGCTAGAAGCATTCCCTGGAAATCAGGTAAGGGCAGGAGGGTAAACGAGGAATAATCGCAGAAGGCAGAGCCTATTCAGCAGGTTCGCTCCGCCCCAGATTAGTATCAGAACGTTGTTCATCCTCATTTTTATGTATCGGCTACAAAGGTCTTTCCCCTATATGGTAAGATACCTCCCCATCAAAATGCTGCAGAGGCTTCTCCCCATAGAGGAGGAGCAAATGCTTTTTTCATTATATTAGACCAAAAGAAAGTTGACCAGATGGAGAGAGAGCTAGCTCTGGCTCTTATAGCAGGCTGCACTCAAGAGGTCTCAGTGCTCCACCTAATAGATGGTCATCGTAAATCATTGCTGGCATCGGGAAAGGTGGTTTTTGCTCGACTAGGCCCAAAAAAGTTCCTCGTAAAATTCCAATCACGACACGATATGGAAAGTTTTGAAGTAAATCAAGACCCGCAGAAAAAGATGGGTATTACGGAGGTAAAGAGATGGACAGATCAGGAAATCCCTCTTTCTCGAGGAGTGTGGATGCGCCTGCTGGGTATCCTATCAAATGCGTGGTTCTCAGACACCATTGAAAGGGTTGCTAAATCGTTTGGAGAGGTTGTGGAGATTGACAAAGCTGCAGCCACGGGCAGTTTTCAGGCGTTTGCGAGAGTAAAGGTCAAAATCTCCTCCTTCACAGACCTGCACCGTTTAAGAGTTCTTTAGGTAAAGGGACGAGACTTCCCAATTTTTACAGTTATAGAAAGTCAAATTTGTGCTGGTGATCGAACTACCTCCTCAAAAGAATCTGCTTCAGGTATAGGATCGACAAAAACTTGGGTGGAGAAATATTTCTACAAAGCAAAAGACAACATCAAAAATTGCTCGTTCTGTTTGTGAAAATGGGGCAAAGAAGGTAGTTTAGGTGGGTACTGTTCAAACGTCCCATTTGGCAGGGCAGTCAATCTTGGTCCACATCTATCAGGATACCCAAGATATGGGCATTGGGGAGCTTATTCGAACTACCTCAAATGCTCCTATTGCGGTTCAACATATGAGTTCGGATCGGGAGAGTTCTCCTACCATTAATCCTCTCAGGGAAGGGGCTCCTTCAGGGTCTGATCATCATGGACCCGAGGCTCTATCTACCTCACCTCCTCTGCAAATTTACTTTCCCAGGAAACTACAGGAAGAGGCCTTCTCTGCTGAAGTTAGGCTGCCAGCTCTGGAGGTGCAGAGCAGGGGAGAAGCTCTCTTGGTAGAGTTGTCAGGAAGGCCAACTTCTGCTAATCATTTGGGTAGAGATTATGAGGCTGGCAAAGCTAGCTATATCCAACAGCCCTGTAGTGAAGATGAGACTTTCAAGATAGATGACCAAAATCAGTAAGGGCTTCTTCTTAATTAAGAGGACCACCAGATCCCTTTGCAGCCTATCCAGGGAAACGAAGCGGAGAAGGGAGGGGAGCAGCCTCTGGAAATGAGAACAGTGTAAAGCAGAGAAGTAAGTGCTTCCCATTCCCCAGTTTTTGATCTCTCTAGGAAGGTTTGGAGATGGGGCCATCTCAAAAGGCTATCTGCAGATCCTATAGCCAGTAAGGCTAGATCAGAGGGAAGCTCTCCAGCTCGCCCCAGCAGAGCTGCAGGTGGAATTTCTAGCTTACCAGAGCTAGTTCCCTGTTCTCAAGCCCCTCAGGGAGTAATTGGCGAGCAAACTCAGTCTAATTAGTCTTAGGGTCTAGTTGTGGAGCAGACAGACCAGCTTCAAGTCGATATTTTGACATACTTTCGATCAGGTGTGCAGCATGCAGATCAGGATCAATAATTGCCTCTGCCACCTGTAGACAGGGCTGCCACCAAGAATGGAAAGATAGCTGCAGCAAATCAGCAAGGAGGGAACCTTGAGGTGAAGAAAGAGCACAAGAAAAAGAAGGCTGGGGGGCTCAGTCAGAATGTAGGAACCTTAGCCAAAGGCAAAAAGCGATTTGCATCTAGTAGGAAAATGGTAAGGATGATGGCAGAAGGCGAATGGTTCTGTCTGTTGTAGAGATTGAAGAGAAGGTCAGTCAACTTAGGATGTATTTTGGATGGATAGTGCAATTATATGGAATGCCCGAGGGGTAGGAAACAAATCGATTATCAGGTCCTTGAGAAAGTTAGTTCGCAGGCATAATCCTATACTGGTAGCTATCTTGGAGCCGATGGTTAGGGAAGACAAACGTGTTAAAATTGGTCTAAAGCTGGGATTTCATTCTTCTCTCTCTAACGGTGATGTAGGAGGAAAGATTTGGATCCATTATAAAAATTAGCTTTCTATTTCCCTCCACTCTGCATCAAACCAGCTTATTTCCTTGAATGTTCCATTGCAGGAGGGTAGGACATCAGGCCTCTTATCTATTGTTTATGCAAAGTGCTCCCACATTCTTTGAAGAGAACTGTGGTAGGACCTAGTTACCATAAGTAGCACAGT
The DNA here is from genome assembly GCA_037074715.1 of Magnolia kwangsiensis. Classification (NCBI taxonomy): domain Eukaryota; kingdom Viridiplantae; phylum Streptophyta; class Magnoliopsida; order Magnoliales; family Magnoliaceae; genus Magnolia; species Magnolia kwangsiensis. The sequence continues at coordinate 157,883,930 of CM073573.1, read as the reverse complement.
GTCAAGACCGTGGGCTGTAGGGAGAGATTTCAATGCCATTGTGGATGCTAGTGAAAGAAGAGGAGCCAGTGAGGGTGATAAAAGTAGTATGTCGGAGTTTTCTACAGCAATTCAGAGCTCGAGGCTCCTGGATGGGGGCTTTAATGGAAATCAGTTCACATGGAGTAACAACAAAGCTGGGTCAGCCAGGACCTGGGCAAGACTGTACAGAATCCTGGTAAACAACAGATGGGTAACTTCATTTCCCTCCTTCAAAGTCAAACTTCTAGCTCGAGTCTGCTCAGACCATGCGCATCTCTTGCTCTCTTTTCCTGTCCTCCCCCAGCCGTCCATCAAACCATTCAGATACCAACGAATGTGGTCTATGCATGCCTCTTTTCAGATTATGGTAAAGAAAGCATGGGAGGAAATAAACTCTTACAACCCCATGATAAATGTCCAACTAAAACTAAAGAATACCAAACAAATCTTAACGATGTGGAATAAGGAAGTTTTTGGTAATGTGTTTACCCAGCTTAGAGAGGCAGAGGCTGCCCTTGATTAGTTGGAAAATAGAATGCAACAGGATAGTTCGGAGGATCTGATGCTTCAAAGCTTGGCAGCTAGGCGCAAATTGGCCCAGTTAGAACTTATGGAGGAGGTCTTCTGGAAGCAGAAAGCTAGAAATTCATGGCTCCAGGTTGGTAACAGGAACACGTGACATTTTCATGCCTCAACCTAAGAGCGCATTAGGCAAGCTTATATCGCAGAGATCAGGGACAACAATGGGGTTTCGATTTTGGAGAAGGAGCAAATGAAGGCTGATGCCGTTCAATATTTTTCCTCACTCTTTCAGGCTGATTCCTCCTCTCCTTCAGATGGTTTTCTTTCAGTTATTCTGTCTATCTTATCCCCTCAGGTGAACTCGGCTCTTCTGGCCCTGCCTTCCCTCAAGGAGATTTTTTAAGTGCTCAAATTGTTTCCAATGGAGAGTGCGCCTGGGCCTGATGGTTTTCCACTTTCATTCTATATAGATTGTTGGCCGATTGTAGGGGAGGGTATACACAAAGCAGCCTGCTATTTTATGAAAGGGGGTCAAATACCTAGGGCATTTTCGACTACTCTTCTCTCTCTTGTTCCAAAGAAACAAGCGGCTGCTAGCTTTGCAGATTATCGGCCGATCAGTCTTTGTAATGTTATCTACAAGATCTTTTTCTAGCAGCCCATTTAAGCAACATCCTTCCACAGCTCATTTCCATGGAACAAGGGGCTTTTGTGAAAGACAGGTTGATTATAGAAAATATTGCCATGGCACTAGAGGCGATCTGGAACATAGATTGGAAAACTAGAGGAGGAAACCTCATTGTCAAGCTTGATTAAGAAAAGGCCTACGACATGGTGGACTGGGGATTTCTTAAGAAGGTGATGAGCCGTTTTGGATTCAGTGAAAGATGGGTTGCTTTGATGGAAGCATGCTGGGGTAATTGCTGGTTTTCAGTCCTTTTGAACGGGGAGCCTACAGGTTTTTTCAAATTGACTCGGGGACTCCGACAGGGAGACCCCATATCCCTAGGTTTATTCATTATTGCAGCTAAAGTCTTTTCCAGGAATTTCAAGCAGTTGGTGCAGAGGGGATGGTGTAGGCCTTTCAAGTTGTTCTGAGGTTGTCCTACTCTCTCACACTTTTTATTTACATATGACACGTTACTTTTTGTGAATGACAGCTTAGATTCCTTGCAGTCGGTAAAGTGTTTTTTGGAGGCTTTCCAAGACGCGATAGGCCAACAGATCAACTTCCAGAAAAGCAGTTTTCTTTGTCCGACCAAGATGAGTGTAGGCAGAGTCAGACAAACAGAAAGAGTATTAAGATTCTCAAAAGCAAGAGTAGGGGTTCAATACTTGGGCGTCCCCCTATACAAAGGGAGAGTTTCCATGGCCTCATTCAAAGCATTGGTGGATAAGGTGGGTAACAGGATCTCTGGTTGGAACACAAGATTTTTGTTGCAGGCAGGTCGGCTTACACTCATCAAGCATGTCCTTGGCAGCATCCTTCTCCATACTATGGCTGCCTCTAAATTCCCTAACAATCTAATGGTAGCCTTAGAGCGTAACTTTGCTCAATTTTTCTGGGGCTGGGCGGAAGGGAAGAAAAAGATGTAGTGGGTCGTTTGGAACAAGATCTCAAGGCCGATTGAGGAAGGTGATCTAGAAACTTTCTGAGGTTTTGAAAGCTTAAAGGCAGAAAATGGCTTGAAATGTTAAATATGGGCAGAAGGAAAGCCCTTGGGTGTTGTATATGCGTGCTCGGCATCGGAGGGATCTGACAGAGGGAAGAATGATGACATCTTCCTCCTCAACTTCCCCCTTTTGGAAAGAGGTAAGATCTGAGCTCCCTCTGCTTGCAAACATAGTTCAATGGAATGTTGGGAATGGTGAGTTGAATGTCTGGACCACCAACTGGACGGGAATGAGGCCTCTTCAGTCCTTAGTGCCAACTCCTATTCCCACAGAATTGATGTCCTGCCAGGTTAAAGATTTTATTGGTTCTGCGGGCCCCTGCCCTCCATCTTCTATCAACCTTCTCCTTTCTTAAGATCTTTTCAACTCCATTGTCCACAGTGGATTTGCTACTTCTAGCGAATCTCCATCATGCTTTTGGCCTCTGGACTCATCGGGTCAGTTTTTTGCTAAATCGGCTTGACTCTTGGGTCGAGAACCTGGACAGGGTAGTTGGTGGAACAACTGGATCTAGCGCTCGTCAATCCTGTCAAAAATGTCGCTATTCTGTTGGAGATTACTCCAGGGAGCTGTTCCTGTGGACGTTAGGGTGCAAAAAAAAGGGGTTCAGCTCGTGTCCAGATGCTCCTGCTGTTCGATCGGTCCCTCCTCTAGCCCCCAAGTGGAATCTCTCCCTCATCTTTTCCTGTTTGGTTAGCGGACAGTCATTATTTGGCGGTTTTTCTTGACGGCTTGCGGCATCACTTATTTCAATCACCTCTCAATTGAGGACTGGCTTAGGCAGTGGTGGAGAGCGAATGCTCTGGGTGCTGCGTCTGCATCTATCAGGCATCTGATCCCCGTCCTCATCCTATGGGAGTTTGGGGGAGCCGAAATGGGGCTAGATTCAGTGACTGTCCAGTGGGAGAACAAGCAACTATTGCCCGTATCAGGTGGTGGGCTACAAACCTCTTAGAGGGCCATGACGAAGTGCAACAGTGTTTTTCAGGATCCTCCTCATATGTCCATTCCTTCACCCGCCCCTCTTACTCCCTCTAGGTAATTACATGGACCAAATCGAAGGCCGGGTGGGTGAAAGTAATGTAGATGGGTCAGCCTGTGGAAATCCTGGCCGTTCGGGCGGTGGGGGGGGTATGTAGAAATGAGGAAGGAAAGATAATTTTTGCCTTCACCGCTGCCTATGGAACGGGCACAAACAACAGGGTAAAGGTTAGAGCTATTTACGATGGTATTATTTTATGCTTACATCATTGCTTGGAGAAGATATTGGTGGAGTCCAACTCTATGGTGGCGGTGGGGTCTTTTTCTTCCTCCTCTTGCATCCCTTGGAAATGGTGCCCCTGGGTCAACAGAATCAAGAGGCTAGGGCAGAGTGTGTCCTTGAATTTTTTGGTGATTCCTAGAGAAGGGAATGGCCCAGTGGACGACATGGCTAGGGAAGGAGGCCAGTCTCAGGTTTCAGCTATTTTTGAGAACATCAGGGCCCTCTCCCCTCAGGTTCATGGCCTTTTATTTCTGGACAGAGTAGGTCTAAGCTCAGTTAGATCAAACCAAAAGTAGAGGTTTCTCTGCTCTTCTTTTTTCCCTCTTTTGAGTTTTGGGGAGAGCGAGGTCTCATGGGCTACAGGTTTTTTGGGCTTCTCAGGGGTCAGATTGGGGCAACGATTCTAGTGTTGCTGTGTCCAGGTTTCCTTGGTTTTTTTTTTGGATGTGGTTTTTTTCTTTACATGATAGGTGAGGCCCACCTTTTGTTGGGGTGCACCCGAAAAGTTGTACATGTTATTATGTTTAATGGATTAGTGGCAGAGTCCACTATTTCTGAAAAAAAAATAAAAAATGAAAACCTACTCCTTCATTGACCTCTCTTACTGTCAGAAGCGTTATCATTTCTAAGATCCTCCCATGCCCTGCCCATATCTCAGCGTGCCGGTGCCGTTATTGCTGTCATTATTATTAATTATTGTTGTCGTTATGGTGTTCGGAAGATGATTGGCTGGTGTACGGCACACCACAGACCTGGCTGGTGTGCTGGCGTCACCAAGTTCTGTGGGTGCCATTATGAGGTATATGTTATATCCAAACGGTCCGTCTATTCTGTGAGCTTGTGGTAGGGCTTGTGCCATTAGCCGAGGTGGAGATCTCCCACCTCTTCAGAGAAGGAAATGTGCCAGCTGACTCGTTGGCCCGTATGGGAAGCGCAAACCAATGTTACAAGATTTTTGAGGATAAGCAGAGCCTCCCTACCAGGACCAAGGGTGCGATCTTCCTAGACAAGCTGGGTCTAGGTGCGATCCGTTATCCCTAGTACTAGGAGGTAGGCAGCTCTTGCCGTTTTTATTATTTTTGGTGTTAGGATTTCTTTTTTATGATAGGTGTGGCCCGAATCCTTTTATGTTGAGACACACCCGAAGGGCTGTAAATTTTTTTGATTAATGAATATAGGCATGAAGCCCATTTTCAAAAAGAAGAAGATCATGATTGAACTATCTTCCTTCTTGCAAAAATAAATAAAATAAAAATAAAGAGCTTGCGCCAAAAAAAAAGACAGATCCAAAGATCAAGTGGACCACACTACTAAAAGTAGTGTGTGATTTAATGTTTACCATTGAAACCCTTTTGGGGTTAAAACTTTTGAATCAATATGATATTTGTTTTTGGATGGAAAATAAATATTATGGTGAGCCCTACAACTATTTTAACATGAGGATCATTTTCTTCACTGCTATTTGTGGTGTGGTCCACTTGAGCTTTGGATATGACTCATTTTTAGTCTCATGATCTAAAATGATATCGTTGAATAGATGAATGGTGTGGATATAATAAAGACATTATTGTGGGGGCCATGTAACTTTGATCTACTTGGAGCTTGAAGAGTGTCAGTGTTAGTCTTCCCATGACACTTTCCCACACCAGCTAGGTTGGTGATATGTGGTACACCAGCGAATCAACTTCGGTGATGACATACCACCAATTTAGCTGGTGTGTTGACATCAATAAGTTTAGTGGGTCCCATCATTAGGTATTCATTATATCCCAGCCATCCTTCCATTTGATGAGTTTGTCGTAAGGCTTGAGTTAAAAAATAAGACAAACCCAAAGATCAAGTGAAGTGGACCACACTGCCAAAAGTAGTGGGGGATTGAACTTTACCTTTTGAAACCCTTTTAGGGTCAAAGAAGTTTTGGATTAATATGATATTTATTTTTCCTCTCAATCCAAGTCTATGTAATCTTATGAACAGAGTGGATGGAAAATAAACATTATGGTGGCCCTACAAACGTATTAATAGTGAGAATCATTATCCCTGCTGTTATTTATGGTGTGGTCCACTTTAGCTTTTGATATGAATATTTTTGGAGTTAGTCTCTAAAATGGTCGCACAAAATGGATTAACGGTGTGGATATAATAAATACATCATTTTGGGGTTCATGTATCTCTAATCTTCTTTGAACCATTCCACGTGCAACTCATTTTGGGGACTATATTGATGGGGATTTTCTTCTCATTATTGGATTCGATGAAATCGAAGCAGTTTCGATATCATAAATAATTGTCAGATTTTTCACTGCTGGTCGCTAGACAGTTTTTGTCTTGTTTCGATATCATTGAAGGACTTTAGATGATATCAAAGGCTGTCATCGAAGGTTGCTCGATGACATCAATAATTGTTAGGAATTTTCACCCTTAGTCGCTGGATAGTTTTTGGTCATGTTTCGATATCATTGAAGGACCTTAGATGATATCGAAGGATATCATCGAGAGACCTTCAATATCATCGAAGAGTTACGCAGATGCGATTGCGAAAATGCAAATTCTGTAAAAATTATTTCCTATTTTGATTCTATATCTTTCTATTCTTATATAAAGGGGTGTATGCGAGATTGGGGTGTATTCCAGGGTATTCTAAGGTTTTCTAAAGGTTTTTTAGGAGGGCTTAGGGCTATTAAAGGTGAGAGAGAGAGAGAGAGAAAGAGAGAGAGAGGAAGCTTATGGAAGGAAGATTCTACTCGTAGAGGTGATCTACTTCGCAGTCCACGTCTCAGCTCTTCTATGTCCTCGTGATCGGTGAGATCTCTCCATTTTTCTTTTGTTCTCTTATTATTTATCCACTCCTGCGTGAGTGAAGAAGGTTTGATTCAAGCGGTGTGTGTTTGTGATCTGTTGTAACATTCTGCTTTATAGTGGATTGTTGATCTGGTCGAGGTCTCATGGTTTTTACCTCTTTGAGGGTTTTCCATGTAAAATTCCCTGGTGTCATGCGGTTTATGCTTTGATTTATTTCATTGCTTTATTATCCCATAATTCTAGTTTGTTTTGGGAGGCTAGATCCTAAGGTTTTATGCAAGGTCTCTAATAAAGTGGTATCAGAGCTAAGTTCTTTGAACAAAGTGGAATCAGTTTTTTAAATTATGGAAGGTGGCTCATTAAGGATGATCAGCCTCAATGGTTCTAATTGGACCATATGGAAGGCTAAGATGGAGGACTTGCTTTATTGCAAGGACTTATATTCTCCAATTCAAGGCATACCAATAAAGTCAAAGGATATGACAAAAGATGATTGGAAGAAGTTGGACAGAAAAGCGGTGGAGTTTATTAGACAATGACTGGATGATTCCATGTTCCACCATGTGTCTATGGAGACCTCAGCTGCTAGCCTATGCCTGAAATTGAAAGAGTTGTATGAGAGGAAGACAACCGATAATAAAATCTTTCTGATAAGACGACTTGTGAATCTCAAGTTCAAAGATGATAGTTCTGTGGCTGAGCACATGAATGATGTCAGCAATATAGTGAACCAGCTCTCCGATATAAAGATGGTCCTGGATGATGAATTGCAGGCTTTGTTATTGTTTAATTCATTACCTGACAGTTGAGAGACATTAGTGGTGTCTCTAAGTTAACTCTGTGCCAGATGGAAAGGTATCCATGGAACAGGTAACCAGTTGTCTCTTCAATGAGGAGACAAGGAGAAAGTCTCAGGGGTCTACTCAGCAAGAGACCTTTGTGACACAAGAATGAGGGAGAGGAAAGAACAAGAAGGGTGGGAAGGCCTGAGATAAATCAAGAGGTAAGTCGAGTACCAGGAAGGATGTTGAATGCTTGAATTGTGGCAAGAAGGGTTACTACAAGCATAAACGTCGTGGTAAGAAGAACGACAAGAAAGGAAAAGGAAAGGAGAAGGAAGATGAATCAGATTCCACTGCGGTCACTTCAGATGGCGACGTTGTAGTTATTCTTTCAGAAGATTATGATATATATCTCACGGTTTCGAGTCAGGATACCGATTGGGTGATTGACTCAGGAGCTTCTTTTCATACGAATCTACGTAGGGACTTCTTCACAAGCTGCAAGTCAGGTGACTATGGGACCATGAAGATGGAAAATTCTGGCGTATCGAAGATCGTGGGAGTCGGAGATATTTGTGTGAAGACCTATGTGGGTTGCAGATTGGTTCTCAGGGATATGAGGCATATCACAGACCTTCACCTCAACTTGATGTCAATCGAAAGATTAGATGATGATGACTATAAAAGTTGGTTTGATGGTGGGCGCTGGAAGCTTATCAAGGGTTTGTTAATCGTGGCTAGAGGAAAGAAGTGTTGCACCCTTTAAAAGGTAAGTGTCAGTGTGTGCAAAGGTGGGTTAAACGCAGCGGAAGATTCAACGATTGATATGTTACATAGGCGTCTAGGCCACATGAGTGAAAAAGAGCTTCAACTACTAGCGAGGAAGTGACTCTTTCTATATGTAACAGGTATGCCTCTTAAAACTTGTCTTGATTGTTTATCAGGAAAATAACATAGAGTTTTATTTTTTAAAACTGCTTCTCATGTTAATAAAGTGCATGCATTAGATTTTGTTTATTCTGATGTTTTTGGTCCTATGAGGACAAAAACCTTAGGTGAGGCATTGTATTTTGTCACTTTCATAGATGCTGCACATAAGAGGGTTTGAATTTATGCTTTAAAATCTAAGGACGAGGTCTTTGGTGTGTTTAAATTGTTTCATACTATGGTTGAGAGAGAGATAGGTAGATCATTGAAGTGCATCTGCACTTATAATGGTGGTGAATAAGTTGGCAACTTTCATGAGTACTGCAAGTCCCTGGGTATATGTCATGAATAGATGGTTCCTAAGATCTCCCAGCATAATGGTGTAGCTAAGCAAATGAATCGCACTATTGTTGAGAGGATCAGATGCATGTTATCCCATGCGAAGTTATCCAAGATGTTCTGGGGAGAAGCAATGCACACAGTGATGTATTTGATAAACAAATCTCCATTAGCCCAATTGAATGGAGAAGTACCTGAGAAGGTGTGGACTAGACAGGATCCATCGTATAGTCATCTTAGGGTGTTTGGACGCAGGGCATCCATTCATGTACCAAAAGATGAGACGTCTAAGCTTAATATGCAGATCAGGCAGAGTGTGTTCTTGGGGTACGGTGATGAAAAATTCAGTTATAGATTGTGGGATCCAATCGAGAGGAAGCTCATTAGGAGCAGAGATGTGGTTTTGTTTGAAGATTAGTGTATAAAAGACATTGGTAAGCCAGGGTAGAATCAGCCTAGTTCAGGTGAGCTAGAGGACGTGGATCTGATTATTCCTCCCGTGGTGCCTAATGAAGGGGGAGTACAATAAGGTACAACGGATAGGGGAGTTCCTTTAAAAGATGGACCAGGGTAGCAGCCACCACTTGATCCACCTGTTGAGCCACAAGTGAGGAGGTCATCTAGGGATCGACAACCGTCTAAGAGATACTCTCCATATGAGTACATTATGCTGACTGATGGGGGAGAGATAGAAGATTATTCTGAGGCCCTAGCCGACGAGCATAAGGGGGAGTGGTTGAAAGCTATGCAAGAGGAGATGGAATCCTTACATAAGAACCACACCTATGATATGGTGAAATTGCCTAAGAGCAAGAAAGATTTGAGCAACAAGTAGGTGTTTAGAAAGAAGGTTGAGCAGAAGAATTCACAGACAAGGTTCAAGGCCAGACTTGTGGTGAAATGGTTTGGTCAAAGAAAAGGTATAGACTTCGAGGAGATATTCTCACCAGTGGTGAAGATGACATCTATATGGGTGTTTCTTGAGTTGGCGGTTAGCATGGATCTGGAGATAGAGTAGTTAGATGTTAAAACTGCCTTTCTCCATGGTGACCTGGAAGAAGAGATCTACATGCACCAACCAGAGGGGTTCGAAGTTAATGGCAAAGAGTATATGGTGTGTAGGCTGAGAAAGAGAGCGTGTATGGGCTGAAATAAGTTCTACGACAATGGTATAAGAAGTTTGAATCGTTTATGTTAAAGCATAGGTATGACAGAACGGAGTCAGACCACTGTGTGCTTATGCGCAAGTTCTTAGATGGTGATTTCTTAGTTCTGCTGTCATATGTTGATGACATGCTCATTATGAGAAAAGACATCAAGAAGATCGACAAGATGAAATAGGAGTTGGGCAAGTCATTTGCGATGAAAGACTTAGGCTCGGTTAAACAGATCCTAGGAATGGAGATAACCCGTGATAGAAGTAGCAGAAAGCTTTCGCTGTCACAAGAGTAGTATATTGAGAAAGTCCTATAGTAGTTAAATATGAATGCAGCGAAGCCGGCCAGTACTCCACTGGATGGTCACTTTAAATTGAGCGATAGGCAGTATCCCGAGATGAAGACAGAGGTGGATGAGATGTAGAAGATACCCTACGTGTCAGCAGTAGAAAGTTGGATGTATGTTATGGAGTGTACACACCTAGACATAGTATATGCGGTTGTTGTTATCAGCTAATATCTTGCTAATCCTGGTAAAGAGCATTGGACAGCGGTGAAATGGATACTATGGTATCTAAGAGGCTCATGCAGGTTAAGCCTATGCTATGGTGATGGAAATCTTATGTTAGAGGGCTAAAAAAATACAAATATGGCAGGTAACATAGAATCCAGGAAGTCTATATCGGGGTTCATGTTCACGTTTACAGGGGGAACGATTTCTTGGTAGAGCAAGCTACAGAAGGTCGTAGCATTGTCGACGACAGAGACCGAGTACATTGTAGTTATAGAGGCTTGTAAAGAGATGATTTGGATAAAGAGATTCTTACAAGAACTTATGTCACGCTCCAAACTCGAAAACCGGTCTCACAAAATTCTCGATCGCCGAATCCGGCGCCGACAGCCTCCGTAGTATCCCATTCTCGGCTCCCGGCATCCATATACCAGGTTCCGATCCTGGGATGCGACAAGGAGGATTTCTAATATCCATTTGATTCATAATGAGCATAACATAAGCATAACCCACGAACAATAATCACAAGAACACCATCACAAAATCCACTATGATAAAAAACTTTAGGTACAATGTGTAGGAAAGGAAAATATAAGATAATGATAATAACAAAAAATCTCCAGAAGCTCGGCTGCACGCTCCAACAGTGGCGAGACTAAGGTTGCATCCTGACATCACCTGCATGTATCAATCTTACATAATCTTATAGAAAGCTTAGAGGGTGGTGTAAGTGTGTGCGCAATATAAGCGTGCTCAGAATGCAAGGTCAGGGTAATGTGAAATCATGTTGATAAGTACATGAATGCAATCAGCTGTACCAAGGCTATGTGGTGCAAGATATGAATATTATCGGTCATACCAAGACCATGCGATGCAAGATGCAGCTCAAGCATGCCAATCCTCATCATATATCAGTACAGTTCTCATTCAGGATAATCACCGGGGTTTAGTATACTCCAAATGACACTGCCGCTCCCCAAGCCGTACAGTCCAAGTGAGCGTAAGAAACCTCACTATCTGCCTGGCCAATAGTCTACCAATACCTATCCGGCACGACGATAGCGGACCCATTCACGAGTTAGTCAAACTCAGCCTAGTATTGCCCCCTATCCTCAGGCGAGTAAGGCCACACACCTTTCCAACTGATCAAGACACAGTGGGAGACGCGGCCTCCTAGTAATCGGCCCTCATGCGCTCATACATCCACTCAGTCTTGACGTTGGAGTCATCCTCAGGTACCATCGGGTTTAGAGATTTTCACCTAGGGACATCTATGGCGTCCGTATGCTAGAGCTAAATATTTCTGGTATCTAATCTAGTCTCCCACGATGTGTCTGTGGAGGTTATGACCCTGATGTCATTAGGGCATACAATAATCATAATCACACAAATGCAAGTGCATGAATCACTCAACCAGACATGCAACAATCCTGCACGTACCATGCCCTCACGTAGGACAACTCCGCCTATCAGGGAGCCCATAATAATCTGCCCGAAGGCACATGCTATGATCAGTCACTCCTCATATCAGGCATACATATGATGCATATGATCATGAATCATGGATCTATATTGAACATGTTATGTGATGATGGGCCCTGTGCATAAATAAGATGGGCTTAGACGGCCTTCACACTATAAGTATGGGCTTATCAGTGGGCTTCAGGGAGAGTGACAATGCAGACATTTAACCGACATCATCTTGACAATGTGGGCATCTAACCATCATTGCTCCTAAGGCTCAGTTCACCTTAAATATCATTAAATAAATCATGGTGGAATCACACATTGTAATGTGCCTTAGGTACATCCCATTGGGCCTCAAAAACATCAAATGGGCCATATCTCATGGGCCTTATATTCATCAAGTGGGCCACCTCAATGGGCCTCACAATGGGCCTTAGGTACTTTGCAATGGGCCATCACCCATAGGCCTTAAAATGCATTAAAATGAGCCCAATCACTTAAGATTTATGTGTATCAGATGAGCCTAATCACATAGGCCTTATATATATCAAAGTGGGCCTCAACAATGGGCCACAAATACATTAAATGGGCCTCATAACTTGGGCCTATATATATCAAGATAGGCCCCAACAATAGGCCTATAAACACATCAAGATGGCCTACATACATGGACCCATATATACTAAAGTGGGCCTCAACATTGGGCCTATATATATGCCAAGATGGGCCTAAATACATGAGCCCATATATATCAAAGTGGGCCTCAATAATGGGCATAAAAATACATCAAGATGGGCCTAAATACATGAGCCCATATTTACCAAAGTGAGCCTCATGTGATGCCCGCTAATAATGTTTATTTTCCTATCCAATCTGTTGATAAGGTCACATAAATAGGGGGCCCACCAAAAAGTCTATTATCCAGCCAACCTATTGATATGGTCACATGGACCAAGGGCCCACTGTAATGTTTATTTTCTAGCCAACCTGTTGGTGAGGGCACGTGGACCAGGGGCCCACTACAATGTTTATTTTCATCCAATCTGTTCATAAGGTTACGTGGGCTAGGGGCCCACGGTGATGTTTATTTTCCGTACAACCCGTTGATAGGGTCATAGGGGCCATGGGGCCCTCTGTAATGTATATTTGCCATCCAACCTATTTATAAGGCCACACGGTCATGGGGCCCACAGTGATGTGGTCCACAAATCCAGACCACCCATTATGTGTGTCCCACCTGGCTAAGGGTCCAGACCAAGTTTCAGCCACATCCAAAATTCAGGTAGGCCCCACCAAGTGTTTTTATATGATTTAGGCATGTCTTCCCATGATTTAGATGGTATGGCCCACCAGAGTTCCGTTTACGGCTGATTTTTGGGGACGCCCCATAGATAAAGGGGACCCATCAAATGTGTGGTGTTGATACTTGAAACGCATCACGTGGGGCCCATAGCTGGGGCCGTGAGCCCCAGCTAGTCCGTCAATCAGTAGCCAATGCAGGCGCTGCCTGCAGCAGCAGCAGCAGCTGACGCTGCTGCACCCTCTCTCTCTCTTTTTTTTTTTTTTTAAACATGAACTTCCGCTGTTTTTGGTAGGTGGGGCCCACCTTAGAAAAATCCAACCCATTCATTGTGTGTGTCCCACCAATTTAATGGTCCAAACCTAGTTTCAGGTGGGTTTAAGCTGCATGTGGACCCCAACATTTGATTCCATATGGTTTGGCATACCATCACATGAATGATGATGGTGTGGGCCATCTGAGGACTTTTTATGACTGATTTTTGGAGCCAACATATCATTAAAGGGGACCTATTAAATAAACGGCATGGATGTAGAACATATATCATGGTAGGGTCCAAAACTGGAGCCAATGAGGCCACCCTTTTTTTTTAACGTTGGACGTTCAGACTCCTCTGGACGTCAACGCAGCCAATGTATTTTATTTTATTTCCTAGGTGGGACCCACATTAACCGGATCTACCCCGTCCATTGAATGTGTCCCGTAAAATTAGGGGTTCAAAATAAGTTTCAAATGGGTCCAAGCTTCTTATGGACCCCAGCAATCATTTTCCCAAGTTTTAACGGAAAATACTAGCATTTTTAATGCCACGGTCTCATTTTTCGGCTCAACGCCTAAAATGATGCAAGGGTTGGGATGGACGGCTTGGATCATGCATAAGTTTCAAGGTGGGGCCTACTTGGACCCCCATATCCAAACCATTATGGGTAGGTTTTTAGCACATCCATGTCAGTTCACACTTCACGTTGCCACTTGCAGACGCTAGAGGCGTGGATGTTCACAAACATCATGGTGGGTCCCATGTGGACGTGGCCCACCATGTTATATATATAATATAATATATATATGTATGGAATATAGGATCTCTTAAATGTGGTAGGCCACCCCCATCTAATGGATGTAATAGGTAATTTGGTAGGGCCCACTGTTATGGAGAGATCCAAGCTCGGAGAGTGGGGGGCTTCTATTATGGAGAGATCCGAGCCCGCAGTAAAACGTTAATCGGACTTGAAGTCTGAGCTGAGGCGCCCGAGGCATGATCCATCTGATCAAGACTACAGCATTGCAACAACAACACGCGAACGTCTTCGAGTCAAAGCCAGCTCGGAGTTGGTCCTAATTGTCAGATCAGATAACCCGCTACCCCCCAACTCCGAGGCGCTTAAGTCAGTCGGATCGGATTCGGTATGACTAGATGGATGGCGTCCTACTCGGAGCGTTCTCCGATATGGCCTGGCAAGCCGAGCCGAGCAGACCCTCTGACGTGTGTATCCCACTCGCTAAACATGGAAACTGCCATAACCAAACATGGCCGATAACTTCGCTCACAGATGTGCACGATCCGCCAGATACGCTACGCAATCAATAGATTGCGGGCAGTATCTCCATGATCCCAGAATCCCTCTGATCGTGCCGAGATCATCAGATCCGGACCGTCCCACAGGCAAGTATAAATAGCCCGCAGTGCTATGTCTACAGGTACACGAAATTAAGCTCTCCTCTACCTTCGACATAGACCCCGATTCCCTTGTCCTGACTTAGGCATCGGAGGGTCCCCCGGCTTAGCCAGGGTCACCTTTGCCTTTCCTCTTGGTGCAGGCTTCAGGGACGGCACGCAGAGGATCTTGAAAGTGTGGAGGGAGGGCCGACCAGATTTTTGCATCAACACCCACTATATTCTAGGATGAGAAAAAGAGAAAGAAAGAGAAATTCACGGTGCAATAGAGGGACCCCGCCACTATGGGCCCTCATTCATACATCACATACATCACAATGGGTCCCACCAACAAGTGGGCCCTCAAATAATTAAATCAACGGTAAAAACTCAAAGATCACCCACCTCTTGGCCTTTACCTTGCTCCCTTAGGCTTGCATGCTCCTATGCTCGACTTTGATGGAGGTTGATGGGGTTTTGATGGTGTAGATGAGAGATGAGAGGGGTGGAGAAATTGGGCCACACTTGGCTTGGGAGAGAGAGGAGCTTGGACGTGTGAGAGTTTGGGTTGCTTGGGAGATTGTTTGAGTAAATGAGAGAAAGAGAATATTAAGAGTGATGGATGGAGTGGTGGGTGTAATTAATGAGGTATGGGTTGGTTTGAAAAATGGGTAAAAGAGGGATGGTTTAGTTTGAAATTTTTTTAAAGAAGGGATGGTGAGGGAGAGAGAGGTTTGACTTGTGGGAAAAGGAGGAGTGGGGTGGTTGTACTTGGATAAGGGTTGCATTTATGGTTGATTGATGAGACTTATTGTAGAGATTCCCTCGAGATTCGTAACGCGCGGCGTTTCTTCAGAATAAACGCAGACCGACATCTTCTAACTTGGGTATTGGGTCAGTGCATGAGTCGGGGTGTTCGAACCGTGGCGACGACGCGGTTGCCAAGATATAGGTTTCGGTTTGAGCCGACTTTGGCATATAGGTCTCGGCTTAGGATTGCGCACAAACGTCGAATACAGGTCGAAGATTGCCAAAATTCGACCGTAGGGACCGCAGAAGAATACGAAACGGTACGATCCAGGATACGGGTATTACAACTTAGCCTGAAGTAGGAGTAGTACGTGGTTTATTACGATAGTCAAAGTTCTATACACTTGAGCAAGAATCCAAGTCAGCACTCCAAGTCAAAGAACATAGAGATTCGGTATCACTGGATCAAGGATACTTTGGAACAGAAAGTGTTACAACTTGAGAAGGTCCATACAGACGATAATGGGTCAGACATGATGACCAAGGCTTTGCTCAAGGGCAAGTTTAAGGTTTGTAGAAATCAGGCTAGCATGAAAAAGGTGAATTCTTCCTAAGTCGAAAAGGGAGAGATTAATGGAGATTTTCTCTTCATTGCTGGATTCGATGAAATCGAACTAGTTTCGATATCATCGATAATTGTTAGATTTTTCACTGCTGGTCGCGACAGTTTTTGTCTTGTTTCGATATCATTGAAGGACTTTAGATGATATCGAAGGCTATCATTGAAGGTTGCTCAATGACATCGATAATTGTCAGAAATTTTCACCCCGAGTCGCTAGACAATTTTTGGTCCTGTTTGACCTTCGATATCATCGAAGAGTTACACAAATGCGATTGCGAAAATGCAGATTTGTTCACTCCCCAAGTGCAGGGTTGTGATGTAGTAATAACTTGGTAAGACCGAGGTCGAATCCCAAGGGAATGATACTTATACATTATTTGAAACTAAGTAGACCTAGAACTAGGAAAAGATGTAATCTAAATCAAAATAAAATTTATGAAATAATTGTGAAATAATTATCTAAAACTTTAAAGAATTCAGAGGTTGGAAACTAGGGATTCAGAGGATCCACTTGTAGAGATCAGGGAGATCTTACGCCTGCTTCAAGAATCATGGAAATTAACTGAACTGCCGTTGATATAGTTTTCAAGAGATGAAAGGTATATGAATTAGAATGGACTCCATCACCAAACCATGCTCAGGAGACAAAGAAAATAATAAAATTAAACTAATTACCAACCAATCAACATGCTATGAAGGTTAGGAAGGGTACCGTTATCCGACCATGCCCAGGAGACGATGGTGAACAACAGGGCTTCCTGACATCATAAACATAAAAAGGAGAAAGAAATACTCAAAGCCATCGTAAATTTATTGTAATTTCAGTCACAACAAACCATTAAAAACTGAAAGTATTCCTGTTAAATGAACTAAAATCAACATCAGTCTAAATAAAAGACATAAACATAAATTCTCCCATCACGCTACAAGCTTCACCTCTTAGCCCTAGCTAAGAGGTTTAGCAAATCATAATCATAATTAAACTAAAGTCTCTCAACATAAAAATCATAAGCTGAATTTAAAAACAAAGAAAAGAAAAGAACTTTATAGATGCCGACTAATGTCCTCCCTCTTTCTTCCTCCCAAGCTGAGATTGCTCCTCACGTTCTCTCTCTCTTTCTTATAAGCAAGCAAGGATGGTGAATGGAAGTCGGTGGCTGGAAGTTTTCGCAAGATAAGCGATGAGAAGATCGACTGCACTCTTACGCATAACAGAGCGTACGCTGGACGTTGGTGGGCTCCACTTCATGGTGTCAGGTGAAAGATCCACGCCGTCCATTAAAATCTCCTCGAAAAACCGTTCGGGAAGGGACGGTTTTGGCTTTAAAACATGGCGGTCCACAGGATTTCTTTTACTATCGTCCGTCCTACATTTGAACGGCTAGGAACCCATCCTCGGTGTTTCTTGGAATTTTGCCACCTAGGCCTTGGTAATATGGACCTTGGGGTTCTAATGGATGATCCAGATGCGACTAATGAATCACGGTGGTGGCCCACAAGAGCTGACCGCAACTCCTTGTTGCGAAACAGAGATGGCGCACCTATCGATGTGACGTCAGTGGGCCCCATTATCATCATTGAACAATAAATTCACACCGTTCATTGAACTCAGGACGAAAAACCGTTGGGGAGAGAGAAAACTGGTTTGAATTCGGTGTGGTCCACCAATCTTTCTGCTCCACCGTCCATTCTTTATTTGGTCTCGATTTACCTGTGCGTGCGTGCATGGGAACCAAAAGAGACCTTGGAAAGGGGCGTGGCCCTCTTCTGGAGCGAATGGTTGGTCCAGATCATCCATTTGGATGATGAGTGGGCCCCACTAAAAAAATCCCAAGTCGCAGGTGAAAATGCTGTTGCATTTTTATTTTTATTTTTTTGAAATATGCAAGAGGAAGTCGGTTAGCACACGTTGACCGACTTTGTGAGATCCGGTGCGTGGCCGGTGAAAGCGTACCATGTACACGCATGTGTACATGTGGGGTTCACTGTGATCTTTTTGAGAAATCCGCTCCATCCATCCGTTTTTCCATCTCATTTTAACCGTGGGGACCAAAGTTGAAGCGTATTCGGATAGCAGGTGGGCCCTAAATCAGGGTATTAGGGGCTGATGTGTCTGTTGGGTCACTTCCACAAGGATTTAATGGTTCAAATTTGACGTGTACGATTCATTTATGGTCCTTAGGCCATGTATGGATTTTCAAACTGAACGGATGGTGGAAACCCTATGATCTTGCATTTTGGACACTTTTTAGGCCCCTGTAATACGAATGGCCTGGTTTCCTTGGATTTTTGGCGTGTACTTTCCTCGATCTCGGTCCCCTGGGGTCCGTCCCTTGCCTTGGTGTCATCAGAGAGTTAATTCCATGCTTTTAGCATCCCGATCTAGTCCAAGCTTGCAATTACACCTTGCATCACAAACACGATGAGATCGGGTCGTTAAATAGTGTCATGTGCGTAAATCCATGAAAAAACTGGGGTCTAATATGTAATATTTGACCCTCAATATAACCCCCAACTAGCATCTTGCTAGTCCCAAGCAAGGTATGCGAAAAATAAGTTGAGAATTATAGGACGATTTCTATGAACTCGAGTGATTTTTAGAAAACAATCCAAATACGAAAATTCTAGGATTCATGAATGTTGGATATTACTTTCTTCAGAACTCAAGCGCTCAGTATACTTCATAATCAAATTCAAAGTATTAATCTATCAATTAGAATAATTCTAAACAATGAGTTTCATGAATTTATAGTAAAATCTCGGCTTATCATCATCAAAATTTACTTCTCTATTTCGGGATGTCATGGTAATCAACAAGAGAATTCATGATAACTAAAATTTGTCTCACAAATCATTCTTTTCAGTTTTTCAGCTTTTGATTGATTTTTTCATTAAAAGTAATGCCAAGGAGGGGAATCAAATCTTCGCCTATAGGGAGCAAACCTATGGTCAAGACTGTACACCCAACCTTTTTCAACTGTCATTCTTGGAGAATTAACCCTTACCTATAGGGAACAAACCTATGGTGAAAATTATTCGCCCAACTCTTTCCAAAGGTATCTGTTGTTTTTTTTCTTCAATTCTTCTTTATTGATCATAATAGGGAAATTTTTCAAGATGGTTCCTTTCATGCTTAATGATTACCAAGTTAACCCTTCGATATCAAACTGAAATCTTAACGTGAAAGAGAGATGTGACATGTGAAATCATGACTCAATCAATGTTTAAAGCTTCTAATCATGAATTAACAATTCAGACTTAACTGTGAAATCTACTAGATAACTGAATTCAAGAGTCATACATTACCAAAATCACGTATCTTGAAAATCTAAATTAAAGATATCCGTCAAAATCACCTCGAATTCACAAGAAATCCCAGAAAATTTTAAAAATTTTCACAAATTTTGCTTCAAGACTAAGAAAATACTGATTAGGAAACCTAATCTCCCACCCCTAACTAAAAATCTACATTGTCCTCAATGTAAAAGATGTGAGCATGCAATGCACATGAGCCAATGAAAGTAAAGTGATGGGAAGATAATACCTGGATAACGAATCGAGAGAGAGACTTACCAAGATATTGCAACATGGAAACCGACCAGCACGAGAGTGAAAGTAAAACAAAAATAATAAAAATAAAATCCTACTTATACTACTTTCACAGATGCTCTCGATTGCATTTAGCATATGCAACAAGCCTTTAAACCCCTAGGTTGCCCCTAGTGGACGAGTTGTAGTCTCGTGAGGGTTTGTAGTAATGTTATCCATAAACATTGAATTAACTAACTAGGAAAATGAAATGGAATGAAACGTTGGGTTGCTTCCCAGGAGCGCTAAGTTTTCCGTCTTTAGCCAGACAAATAAAGCAAACTACCCTAGTCTTATGAAAGCGATAAACCTACCTATACCTCCATCAAACTAGGAGATCAGTCCTAGTAAACAGGAGCGGTCAGAGGCATGGACATGTCCTCTGAATCAAATTTCTCGAAAAATGGTTTTAATCGATGTCCATTTACTTTAAACTCCTTGCCATTGTCAGAATCTCTTATCTCGACGGTCCCATGAGGATAGGCAGTAACAACAATGTAAGGGTCGGTCCAATGAGATCGAAGCTTACTTAGAAAGAGATGTAGTCAAGAGTCATACAAAAAGACTTTCTGACCAGGCGTGAATGATTTTTGTAAAATATGTTGATCATGAAACGCCTTCATCCTATCCTTGTAAATTCTCGAGTTTGCGAATGCATCATTCCAGATTTCTTCAAGTTCATTCAACTGAAGTTTGCGTAGCGAGCTAGCGTTATCTAGATTGCAATTCAGATTTTTGATCGTCCAGTATGCTTTATGTTCCAACTCCACAGGCAAGGGACAAGCCTTCCCATAGACAAGTCTAAAGGGAGATGTTCCAATAGGGGTTTTAAAAGTAGTACGGTATGCCCATAAGGTATTGGTCAATCGGATTGACCAATCCTTATGATCAGGGTTAACCATTTTCTCTAGGATATGTTTGATCTCTCTATTGAAAATCTCAGCTTATCCACTTTTCTGTGGATGGTATGGTGTGCTCACCTTATGAGAGATACCGTATTTCTTCATTAAGCTCTCGAATGGTCTGTTACAAAAGTGTGAGCCCCCGTCACTAATGATGGCTTGAGGCGTTTCGAACTACGAAAGGATGTTCTCTTTTAAAAATTTAATGACCATGTGATGGTCATTATTTCGGCACGAAATTTCTTCGACCCATTTAGTGACATAATCTACAGCAAGAAAAATAGACAAATTTTCAAAGGATTGGGGGAAAGGTCCCATGAAATCAATGCCCCAGCAATCAAATGCTTCTATGATAAGGATGGGATTCAAAGGCATCATATTTCGACGGGACAATGCACCCAATTTTTGACAACGCTCAGAAGCTTTATAAAACTCATGAGTGTCCCTGAACATAGAGGGCCAATAAAAGCCACACTGCAGAATCTTGGCCGTGATTTTTTTAACAGAAAAGTGACCACCACAGGCCTGTGAGTGACAGAAGGAGATGATACTCTGATGCTCATTTTCTGGCACACATCTCCTTAGGATTGGTCTGGGCAATATTTAAATAAATATGGATCGTCTCAGAAAAAGTTACGCACCTTGGTAAAGAATTTTTTCTTATCTTGTGCAGTCCAATGCGTCGGTATGGAACCTGTGGCAAGATAATTGGTAATATCAGTGAACCAAGGTGAATGGGAGACTCTGAACAGTTGTTCATCAGGGAACATGTCATTGATATGGGTCACCTTAAGGGAATCAGAGGTATTAAGGCGAGATAGGTGATCGGCCACTACGTTCTCTACTTCCTTTTTATCTTTAATTTTCAAATCAAATTCTTAAAGTAGAAGGATCCATTGTATCAAGTGGGGCTTAGAATCATTCTTATAAAGAAGAAACTTAAGTGCCGCATGATCTGTGTAGATAATGATCTTGGATCCGATTAGGTAGGACCTAAATTTGTCCAAGGCAAACACTACGGTTAAGAGTTCCTTTTTCGTAGTCGAGTAGTTCACTTGGGCAGGATTTAGAGTCCTACTTGCGTAATGAATGAGGTAAGGCCGCTTATCTTTTCTTTGACCTATAACCTCTTCAAGAGCATAATCAGAAGCGTCGCACATAAGCTCAAAAGGCAGGCTCCAATCGGGTGGCTGCATGATAGGTGCAGTGGTTAACATGCCCTTAAGCTTAGTGAAAGCTTCCTGACATTGCTCAGTCCACTCATATGGTGCATCCTTTTGCAGAAGATTACATAAAGGATGAGAGAGGAGACTAAAGTCTTTTATGAATTGCTTGTAAAATCCTACGTGTTCTAAAAAGGATCGCACATCTCTGATGTTCTTGGGTAGAGGTAGGTTAGAGATAAGATCAATTTTTCCTTTATTTACCTCAATGTCCTTGGACGAGATGATATGCCCAAGGACAATTCCTTTTTGAACCATGAAATGACAGTTCTCCCAATTAAGTACCAAATTCTTTTCTTTACATCTTTTCAGCACACATTTAAGACTCTCTAAGCACTCGTTGAAAGATGAACCGAAAATAGAGAAATTGTCCATGAAGACTTATAGATATTTTCCCACCATGTCAGAAAAGATACTTATCATACATCGCTGAAAGGTGGTAGGGGCATTACATAACCCGAATGACATCCTTCTGTAAGAAAATGTGCTATAGGGACATGTAAATGTGGTCTTTTCCTGATCCTCAGGGGCGATTTCAATCTGATTATACCCCAAATACCCGTTAAGGAAACAATAATAGGAATGACCAGCTAGCCTTTTTAAGATTTAATCAATGAAGGGCAAAGGAAAATGGTCCTTCCTCGAGACGGTATTCAGCTTCCTATAGTCAATGCACATTCTCCAACCAGTAGTAACTCTGGTCGGCACGAGTTCATTATTGGCATTGGCTATGATGGTGATCCTGGACTTCTTAGGAACCACCTAAATTGGACTCATCCATTGACTATCAGATATGGGGTATATGATACCCACATCCAATAATTTAAGAACCTTGGCCTTAACCACTTCCTTCATGTTTGGATTTAGTCTACATTGTGATTGCTGAACAGTCTTCGCATTATCCTCAAGATATATGCGATGAGTACAAATTGCGGGGTCAATTCCTTTCAGGTCCGCTATTGTCTATCCAAGAGCTTCCTTATGATCAATGAGAGTAGATATGAGCATACTTCCCTGTTCTTTCTCTAAGTGGGCAGAGATCACCACCGGGTATGTCTCATCTTGACCTAAATAAATATATTTTAAATCAGAGGACAAAGGTTTTAGGTCAAGCTTCGGCGACTTGAGGTTAGACGGTAGAGGCACTACATCTATTTGGGGTGGCCTCCACCGGTTAACTTTAAGTACCAGTGCAGTATCAATCATGACACCCGTCTCCCTAATCATGTCATCATCAAAATCATGGGAGTGGGCCAGGAATGTCTCTAGAGGATCAGAGGATAAGGTAAGAGGCGTTCTATCTTCCACGAAAGAATCAACTTTGTTAATGTCATGAAAATCGTCATCATCCTCTAAGTTGCTGCCGTTATTAAAAAGGATGTTTGACTCCAATGTCAAATTTTCAAAAGACATAGTCATGACACCATTCCCGTAATCGATAATTGCATTTGAAGTTGTAAGGAATGGGCGACCAAGAATGACAGGAATTTGAGTGCTCATGTTATTGATGGGTTCAGTATCCAGGATGATAAAATCTATAGGGTAGTAAAATCTATCGACCTGGACTAACACCCTCGATTATCCCTCTTAGTATACGAATAGTGCGATCAGCAAGTTGTAGTGTGGTCCGGGTGGATTTTAATTCACCCAAACCTAACTATTTGTATACAGAGTAGGGAATCAGATTGACGCTCGCTCCTAAGTCAAGATGTGCGTGATTAATTCAATAGTTCTCGATTACACATGATATGGTTGGGCTACCGGAATCTTTGAATTTCTGCGGCACATCTTGTTTTAGGATGACACTCACTTTCTCAGTCAAGAAAATCTTCTTTTGAACACTTTACCATTGATTGGTCTTGCATAGGTCTTTCAAGAATTTGGCATATGAAGGTATCTATTTTACTACATCAAGTAGAGGAATGTTGACTTTCACTTGTTGCAACACCTCTAGGATATCCTGAGAGTCAGAGAGACATTTTGGTGCAACCAACCGTTGGGGGAACGGAGCAACTGACTTCTCTAGAAGTTTCGGTTCTAATTTTCGTGGGGAATTACTAGATCCATCATTATTGTCCTCTTCTGATTCTTGAGGCTTTTCGGGCTTAATCGGAAGAGTTTTATCAATAACTTTCCCACTCCTAAGAGTGGTGATGGATTTAGCGTGCCCCATTTGATTTGAAGAGCTGAGATCACTTATCTCGTAATGCAGTTTAGGATTGGGGAGTGGTTGTGCAGGAAGCATCCCCTTTTCTATAGCCGTCATACGTGAATCCATCTTTTGCATAAAATCTTGCATTGTCTGAGTCATCTCTTTCATGAAATTTTGAACCGGTTCTTCTTGAGGTCTCCCCTGATTTGGATTTTGATTGAAGAAACCTTGAGGGGTAGCAGTTTGTCCATTCCTCCAACTAAAATTGGGATTATTTTTCCAACTAGGATTATACGTGTTAGAGGTTGGTCCATTAAAAGGTCTTTAATAGTTATTTACGACATTGGATTGTTCATTTAACACTTCTCGAAAGGCAGGTATTGTAGAAAATTTTTTTGTTGTATGAATGTTGCAATCACAGATGCCACAAACACTTTCATTAACCTTATCCTTCTTTCCTTCCATGGCCTCAAATTTTTTTATGAGCGTAGACACTTCATACTTAAGATCATCATCTTCTTTCAAGAGATATAATCCACCTTTTTCCTTAGATTGAGTTGGCTTAGACGTGGTGTTCGAACTTGGGTAATAGTCCCATGATTGAGTTTTTTCAGCAAGACTATCGAGGTAATCCCACACCTTGTCAACATTTTTATTAATGAATTCTCCATTACACATTGTCTCTACCATTTGGCGCATGGAAGATGTCAGTCCATCGTAAAATTTTTTTATTATGCGTCACGTTTCAAAGTCGTGTTGTGGGCATGAACTGACAAATCCTTGAACCTTTCCCAACATTGGAAGAATGTTTCATCTTCCTTTTGAGCAAAGTTCATGATTGCTTTTCTGAGGGTAATCGTTTTATGATGTGAAAATTTTTTTTTATGAATTCCCTCTGCATTTCATTCCATGTGCCAATAGATCTAGGATGTAGTGAATGTAACCACGTCTTGGCCTTCTATTTTAAGGAAAATGGAAAGAGTTTCAGCCTAATTATATCCTCAGATACATTAGGAAAGTATAAGGTAGCTATAATCTTGTCGAACTCTTTCAGATGTAGATATGGTTCTTCAGACTCGAGCCCATGGAACTTAGGAAGGAGTTGGATAACCCCTAGCTTAATGTCCGTCTGTCCTGTATTTTTTAAAAAAATCATGCATGAGGGCGTACTCACCCCTGCCGGTTGTAAATAGTCTTATAAAGTATGAGGCGGGGGTGCTTGGTGCACCTCATTCTCAGCTTGTACTTCCTCAACCCCAGGTTGGGGTAGTGTTTGAGGTTGATTCGCAGCTATAACCTCAATTAACTCAGGGAAATTCGAGTGGTGTTTAGTCCTATGATGGACAGTTAACCCCTCAACTAATCCTCCTTCGGTTAAGAGACGTCGAGTGTTGTCACAGGCCCACTTGGGCATGAAACACTCGTAGCCCTTGATTTAAATTCTAAACCTAGACCTAAGAGAATGGAAGAAGTAAAAATCTAGAAAATAAAAGGAAAGATGGAAAGAAGTTACCAGTTTTGAAGTCCTAGGTTAATAACCTGCAAAACAAAATAAAATAAGTTAGTCTCTAAAAATAGAAAGTCTAAGGTTAGAAAATTCCTAATTAGAAGTAAGCTAATAACAAGAAGAAATTCCTAAAAAGGAAAGTAGAAAATAAATTAGGAAAGTCTTAAATTAGAAAGTAAGTTAAAAAATAGAAAGTAGAAATTAGAAAGATCTTACTAAATTAGGAGTTTTTATCTTAAAAACCTACAAAACAAATAAGTTAGTTCCTAAACAAAAAGTCTATAGAAAAATTCTAAAAAAAGAATACGAAACAAAGTTAGGATTCTTAAAAGAATTAGAATTAGAACTTGCTAAAAAGGAAACAAACCCAATCTATAAATGGAAAAGAAGAAATTAAGAAAGAAGTTACCAATTTAGAAACTATCTCAGAAGCCTACAAAACAAGAAAATAGGTTAGTTTCTATAAATTAGAAAAACCTAAACCTATAGTTAGAAAAATCCTAATCTTAAACTAATCCTAAAACTAATTAATTTCAGAAATACAACCGTCTGTCCCCGGCAATAGCGCCAAAAACTTGACTCCCCAAGTGCAGGTTTTTGATGTAGTAATAACTCGGTAAGACCGAGGTCGAATCCCAAGGGACTACCTGTACGATATCTGAAACTAATTAGATCTAGAACTAGGCAAAGATGTAATCTAAATCAAAATAAAATTTATGAAATAATTATCTAAAACTTTAAAGAATTCAGAGGTAGGAAACTAGGGATTCAGAGGATCCACTTATAGAGATCAGGGAGATCTTACGCCTGCTTTAAGAATCATGAAAATTAACTGAACTGCCATTGATATAGTTTTCAAGAGACGAAAGGTATATGAATTAGAATGGATTCCATCACGAAACCATGCCCAGGAGACAAAGTAAACAACAGAATTAAACTAAGTACTAACCAATCAACATGCTATGAAGGTTAGGAAGGGTACCATCATCCGACCATGCCCAAGAGACGATGGTGAACAACAGGGCTTCCTGACGTCATAAACATAAAAAGGAGAAAGAAATACTCAAAGCCATCGCAAATCTATTGTAATTTTAGTCACAACAAACCATTAAAAACTAAAAGTATTCCTGTTAAATGAACTAAAATTAACATCAGTCAGTCTAAACAAAAGACATAAACATAAATTCTCCTATCACGTTACATGCTTCACCTCTTAGCCCTAGCTAAGAGGTTTAGCAAATCATAATCATAATTAAACTAAAGTCTCTCAACATAAAAATCATAAGCTGAATTTTAAAATAAAGAAAAGAAAAGAACTCTATAGATGCCGGCTAATGTCCTCCCTCTTTCTTCCTCCCAAGCTGAGATTGCTCCTCACGTTCTCGCTCTCTCTTTCTTATAAGCAGGCAAGGACGGTGAATGGAAGTCGGTGGCTAGAAGTTTTCGCAGGATAGGCATTGAGAAGATCGGCTGCACTCTTACGCATAACAGAGCATACGCTGGACGTTGGCGGGCTCCACTTCTTGGTGTCAGGTGAAAGATCCACGCCGTCCATTAAAATCTCCTCGAAAAACCGTTTGAGACGGGACGGTTTTGGCTTCAAAACGTGGCGGTCCATAGGATTTATTTTACTATCGTCCGTCCTACGTTTGAACAGCTAGGAACCCATCCTCGGTGTTTCTTGGAATTTTGCCACCTAGGCCTTGGTAATACGGACCTTGGGGTTCTAATAGATTGTCCAGATGCGACTGATGAATCACGGTGGTGGCCCATAAGAGCTGACCGCAACTCCCTGTTGCGAAATAGAGATCGCGCACCTGTGTGCTGTGACGTCAGTGGGGCTCATTATCAGCATTGAACGATAAATCCACACTGTTCATTGAACTCAGGATGAAAAATCGTTGGGGAGAGAGAAAAATGGTTTGAATTTGGTGTGGTCCACCAGTCTTTCTGCTCCGCCGTCCATTCTTTGTTTGGTCTCAATTTACCTATGCGTGCGTGCATGGGAACCAAAAGAGACCTTGGAAAGGGGCGTGGTCCTCTTCTGGAGAAAATGGTCGGTCCAGATCATCCATTTGGATGATAAGTGGGCCCCACTAAAAAAATCCCACGTCGCACGGCGAAAATGCTGTTCCGTTTTTGTTTTTTTTTTTAAAAAAAAATTTACAAGAGGTAGCACACGCTGACCGAATTTGTGAGATGCGGTGTGTGGCTGGTGAAAGTGTACCATGTACACACATGTGTACATGTGGGGTTCACTATGATCTTTTTGAGAAATCCGCTCCATCCATCCATTTTTCCATCTCATTTTAACCGTGGGGACCAAAGTTGAAGCGTATCCAGATAGTAGGTGGGCCCCAAATCAGGGTATTAGGGGCTGATGTGTCTGTTGGTCACTTCCACAAGGATTTAATGGTTCAAATTTGACGTGTACGATTCATTTATGATCCTTAGGCCACGTATGGATTTTCAAACCAAATGGATGGTTGAAACCTTGTGATCTTGTATTTTGGGCACTTTTCAGGCCTCTGTAATACGAATGGCCAGGTTTCCTTGGATTTTTGGCGTGTACTTTCCTCGATCTCGGTCCCTTGGTGTTCGTCCCTTGCCTTGGTGTCATCAGAGCATTAATTCCATGCTTTAAGCATCCTAATCCAGTCCAAGCTTGCAATTACACCTTGCATCACAAACACGATGAAATCGGGTCGTTAAATAGTGTCATGTGTGTAAATCCATATAAAAACTGGGGTCTGATATGAAATATTTGACCCTCAACAAGATTCTGCGAAAATTGTTTCTTATTTTGATTCTACCTCTTTCTATTCTTATATAAAGGGGTGCATGCGGGATTGGGGTGTATTCAGTGTATTCTAAGGTTTCCTAAAGGTTTTTTAGGAGGGCTTAGGGCTATCAAAGGTGAGAGAGAGAGAGAGGGAGAAAGAGAGAGAGGAAGCTTGTGGAAGAGAAATTCTACTCGTAGAGGTGATCTACTTCACAATTCATGTCTCAGTGCTTTTAGGTCCTCGTGATCGGTGAGATCTTTCCATTTTTCTTTTGTTCTCTTATTATTTATCCACTCCTGTGTGAGTGGAGAAGGTTTGATCCAAGCGGTGTGTGCTTGTAATAGGTTGTAACGTTTTGCTTTATAGTGGATTGTTGGTCTGGACGAGGTCCTCATTGAAAGTGCACCTACAAGTGCCCAGGTTTGTCAATTATGGTGTAAGTTAAGTCAGTCGGACAACAATGCCTAACAGGAAGATCAACTCAAGTGTCTGCCTCAACTGGATGTGTGGAAGCTCACCACAAGTAAATCATAGCCTCACATCCCATGTCCCAAAACACCAGGTGATTAAAACCCTTAAAACTAAGTAGAACACCTTAGGGTTTTAGTGTAAGAAAACTTTTTACTAAACAGGAAAATCTTCAAGTTTTTCTTACCTTGTCAATTATATCGATTCCCCTTTCGATATAATCGACCTGCTCTGTCGATGTCCTCGGCATCTCAATCGATACAATCGAGTGAGGATAAAAAGCGTCCAGCAATCAAACATTCATCTAGACGATTTATCGATATGTTGGAATCTCAATCGATATCTTCGATATTCGAATATCGATCCCATCGAAAGTGGATCGATAATATCGATAGATAGTTTTTCGACGCCCCTGTTTTTTAAAAGAAAACTACCATAAGCTTCGATATATCAATGACTGTCTGATTCAATCTGAACTCAAATATCGATCATTTCGTTAGTCATTCGATCATATCGATAGTAGGTGCATATTTCCTCTAGCATAAATTTCAAGGTGTTTTAAATGTTGATCGGGGGCCATTCGAGGAAATTGATATTCTAATGTGTTGTGGATCAAGGGAGCTGAAGAGTCTTCATCAACAAGAAAGAGATCTTCATCACTGCGCTAAAATGGACTCATTAACTTATCTGTAAGTACTTCGAGTCCAAAGGACACTTGTGATCATTCCTTTCTAGGATTGGGTTATAAGTGTTGCTCACCCTTTGAAGTCCTCAAAGGAAGCCTCCGGCAGGAGTGTACGTGTGGGTGCGTTGTGTGGACCATTGCTTTGTGTGGGCATAAACATCTGGTTATGAGTGAACTAGTAAAACTCTGAGTTATGAGGTGAACCGTGTAAAACCTCTGTTAGGGTCTTAGGGTAAGATCCTTGGCCAGTGTGCCTAAACCGGGTGCTATGTGTTGACCCTTGCTCGTGAGAGCATAAACAGTTAGCCTTTGTGTAGGTTGTAAAGGTTGAAGGTGAACCTGATTTAAAACCTTAGGTTTGAGGTGAACCATGTGAAACCTCCTTAGTGAAATCTGGTACACTCAAGGGTTGAGTGTGGCAGCTGGGAGTGGAGTAGACATGTAGTCGAACCACTATAAAAATGACTGTCTGTGATTGATTTTTGTGCTTGAACATTTGTGTAATTTTGTTAATTACATTCATATCTGTTCACACTTCACACACATAGTCACATCCATTATAGACTATAACTGTCTCATGCTTATTAAATTGAATAGTTTTGTGATTGGATCCTCTACTGGGTTTGGAAGCAAGTAGAGTTACATTTGAGTAATCCTGAAAATTACATACCTGTTAGGATTAGAGTGATAAGATTTTTAATGTAACTCATAAATCTTTAAAAGTCCTATTCACCCCCCTCTAGGACATATTAGCATATTCTTGCTTCAACTCAAGCGGTCTTCACCGCTATTTCACTTGGTATCAGAGCAGGTCTCTCTTTAAGGGCTTCACCGCCTAGAGAGTGATCTTGATTGAAGTTAAGGAATATGGATAAAGGAGAGGGCTCATCAGTCACTAGACATCCAGTATTTGATGGTTCAAATTATGCATACTGGAAGGCTAAAATGCATTACTTCCTGAGATCTTTGGATCATGATATTTGGGATGTAGTTGAAAAGGGATATGTGGTACCATCTGAACAAATTGTACTTAAAAATGAAACCACAATCACTAAACTCAAACCTAATGAAAAGTGGATGGCGTTTGACTAAGAACAACGAACTGCTGAATCAAAAGCAATGAACGCCATCTACTGTGCCGTGTCCTAAGATATTTTTAATTAGATAAGTATATGTGGGACATCTAAAGAAGTATGAGACTTATTGGAAATAACCCATGAAGGCACAAGCACTGTGAAGAGATCTAAACTATAACTTCTAACTTCACAGTTTGAAAATCTCAGGATGGAAGAGCATGAGACATTTATGGAGTTTTTCACCAAATTGAAAAGCATTTGTAACTCCATGGGTGGATTGGGAGAGAAGGTTCCGGTACCAAAAATATGTAGAAAAATACTAAGGTCCTTACTGGAACAGTTTAATCCCAAGGTAACAACAATTGAGGAGTGTAAGAATATTGATGAGATGAAAGTAAAAGAACTAGTAGGTTCCCTACAAACTTTTGAACTACACTTCACACAACCCCAAAAATTCAAAACCAGTCCTAAAAACTTTAAAGAAATCAAAACATGAGGACAATGAGAGTGAAAAGGAAGATGAAGATGAGGAAGTGGCTTTGCTGGCACAGAAATTCAAAAGATTCTTTCAGAAGAATCGCGGCCGTCCTTTCAGAGGAAGAAAGGTGAACTACAAACCTCCTGCAGGCAAAATTGAAAAGCAGACCAAAGAACCATAATGTTATGCCTGTCATGAGTATGGATACCTATCTACCGAATGCCCAAACAGAAAAATCAAGGGCAAGGCAATACTGCCACATGGGATGATACAGAAGAGTCAAACTCAAAAAATAATGACTCAGAAAGTGATGGAGATCAGAAATCATTGAAAATACTTATGATCTCCACTGCATCAATCATTCGAACAAAATCTGAAGAAGAATAGCAAGCTACTGAATCATCTCCATCTGACAATGAGAAAATTGAAGAAGAAGAAGATAAAGAGCAAAATGAATTACAAGACGTTTACAATCAACCTTACATTCATAGCATTAATATTATCAAAAGACTTAGAATAGTTGAGAACAAAAAGGAATTGCTACAACTAGATCTGGATAAAAATTTAGATATCAATACTCATCTGATTAATGATTTGCAGCAATCTCACTCAAATATTGATAGACTTGAAAGAAAGAATTTCTTTCTCAAATTCGAGTTAGTAAAACTAAACAAGCAGTTTGAGCAATTAAGAGACAAGAAAATGCCCCTACAAAATGAAAAACATACACTCCTGCTCGATCTAGAAGAATCTAGAAAAATTGTCAAAATAAACTGTAAATTTTCCCAGAGTGGTGAGAAATTAGAAAAACTGTTAGGTATGGAAAAATATGAAGAGGACAAAAAGGGATTAGGTTATGGTAAGACTAGAACAAAAACTAAATATGATGCACAACCATTTGGAAAATCTCTTGCATCCAGTAGTAACACCAAACCTATCCCAGTTCGTTACAAAAATGAGGAGTCTGTTTATGAGCTGAACAGAAGAAGTATACAATCACCACCACTCGAGCTAGTTGACAGGATGAAGGAGCAGTTAAGTCATGTGGACAAATCTGATAAGAAGAACAAATCTGCCACAAGTAAAACTCCTGTCACAAAGCAGATGATTAAGGAAAAGACAAATTGTCTTGTTACTCACTCAGATCATTTATCAGGCAATAGGGCTAAATGGTACCTGGACAGTGGTTGCTCAAGACATGTCACAGGTGATAAGTCCCTCCTTTCAAACTATAAAGATCTTCATAAAGGGATAGTCACCTACGGAGATGGAACCACTACTGAAGTAATTGGACAGGGAATCATAGAAGGAATCAATCCGCTTACAAATGAGAATGCTTTTTACATAAAAGGCTTGACACATAATCTACTAAGCATCTCTCAAATCTGTGATAATGGGCATGTGGTCAGATTCAGCAAAGAAGAACGCGAGATCCTAGATTGATCAGAAAAATCAATTATGAAGGGTCTTTGCACAAACAACCACTGCTACATTATTCTTGGAAAAGAACGGAGTAATATTGAGAGACACTAAGAGTGAAGAAACTAGTGCAGGTCATGCATCAAAATTTTGAATACCTGATGAAATGATGCGATTTTTCTGAGCTTTCAAAGAAACAATCTGAGGCATCTCACCTCACTTTTTGCACATAAACATCCAAATGTTTATACTTTTCAATGTACAGAAGTTATACGAAATTTTGCTGATATTTTCTACTAGGAACTTCAATAAGATACTATTTTGTAAATGAACAATCGTCAGACTGAAGAAAAACTTGAAAAGATCCACCTTCGATATGAGTGTCGATTGACCACTTATAAATGTCGATCACATCGACTAGTAAATCGATATCATCGACGGCTCTCCGGGTAGCTGAAACGTCCGAACGATTGGTCTTCCCAAAACTCTTAAAATCGGAAGATCTGAAATCTCATTTTGGAACTGTATTTCTCAGCATAGTTTTTTTTTTTTTTTTGGTCAAAATGTCTAAAGAAAAAGGATCGCTTCATCCACAACGTGCATCAATTGAAAGGAAGAAAGGTAAGCAGGATGCAATCGCTTCCTCCTCTCTGTTCAACTTAAAACTTGTGGTAGAACGAACCGTTTATACAGAGAGTATTGAACCATTTAGGATCATCGATCTTTTGAAACAGATCAGATGAGAAAATGTGGTGAATCTTGGGGGAACATTTTAACATAATCTGGTACATCAGTTTATGAGCTTGATCTTCAATGTTGATACCAATCCTCCAGTCATCTCAGTTGCGGCTGTCAATCGAGTCGAATACATCACACCCAAATTGATAAGTAGAATGGTTGACATAGGAATCAATGGAATATCTATATCTGATCGAAATATGAATGGACTCAGTGTATGGGGAGAAGTTACTCGAGCACTGTGTAATGGTACTATAATTCCCAGGAATTCAATGAATATCCTCCATGTTAAGCGTCTTGATCCTACCTACAAGATCCTTCATAGTATATTGAGCACAAATGCCTATCCTTGTAAAGTCTCGAGCAATTATCTCTCTCCATACATACTCAACATTTTGTATGATATTCATCTTGGAATTCCTCAATACCTACCAACTCTTCTCCTATGTCAGTTAATCCGAGTGTCCACAGAAGAATCCATCACTACAATTCCATTTCCATGCCTTCTGTCTAAGCTTTCATGACAATTTGGTCTGCCACCAACTCATGATTTGCCACATCCATGTCTATGGTTCAATTATAAAGACATCCAAAGTCTGAATCTCTATGACAAAGTATCTTGTGTTGGAAAAACCAATCAGACCTCAGGCCTTGGGAATTCTCAAGCCATGACAATTCAGGGTATCCAGGTGCAAGATAATTTATAAAGACTTTTGGATGGTCAATCCTACATGATGAAGAAACTTGATGACTTTGAAGCCTATCTTTCAGACGTCCGACAAAGATTGGGGTCTCTGTAACATGCTACGGAATAGATTCTAAACAGTCTACCTTCTCCATAAAGCTTGTCCAGGGACTCCTTCCATTTATCACTCATTGAAAATTCTTCTGGAATACCTTGGCATACGGTTCTTTTTGAATGCCCTGTAATCATATTTATGTGTGTGATAACTTGCTGACTTACAGACTGCGACAAAGTGGATCCTTGGTTGTCCATACCCCGTGTGGGTCGCTAATGTCATAAACTCTTATAACTTAAATGTGTCTTGGTTTGTCTAGTTTGAACATGGGTTGCATTGCTAACTGCTTCATAGTCTCATCCCTGTTTATGTGATCTCTGTTTTCAAATGGTTCATGGATATATTGATTATGGCAGGGTATCACAATCTATCTTTTCTGCCCTATCTGATATGAAATGCATGTGTTTCTATTGAATATTTGACCTGATCTATAACTATGATACTTGTCTGTGTATGCATTCATATCCCATGAATAGTGCTGTATGTTTTAAAATGGGTTCACCCTTGTTCATCTATATCTAGTGGTTCTCCCATATGCTTAAACTCTTCAGTCAATATCACTTGCTATATCTTTGTTAATGACTGACAAAAAGGGAGAAAAAAATTACAAACACCCCTATGAAAAATTGGATATTTGTGCTCGTATATATTGCAGGTGTTAGGGGGAGCTGCCGCAACAAGAAAGGGAGAGTTCTGAAGTTAGGGGGAGAAATTACTGGTTGTGTACATGGGTGATTAGATTTTGTAAAATTATGTTAATGCATATACACACAATTTAGGATGTATCTGTCTAGATATTTTCTTATGGTGTTTTGGATATTTTGTCACGTAATTGACAAAGGGAGAGATTGAAAGTGTACCTACAAGTGCCCAGGTTTGTCAATTAGGGTGTAAGTTGAGTCAGTCAGACAACAACGCCTAACAGGAAGATCAACTCAAGTGTCTGCCACAACTGGATGTGTGGAAGCTCGCCACAGGTAAATCATAGCCTCACATCCTATGACCCAAAACAACAGATGATTAAAACCCTTAAAACTAAGTAGAACACCTTGGGGTTCTAGTGTAAGAAAACTTTTTACCAAACAGAAAAATCTTCAAGTTTTTCTTACCCTGTCGATTATATCGATTCTCCTTTCGATATGATCGACCTGCTCTGTCGATGTCCTCGGCATCTCATTCGATACAATCGAGTGAGGACAAAAAGCGTCCAGCAATCAAACATTCATCTGGACGATTTATCGATATGTCGGAATCTCAATCGATATCATCGATATTCGAATATCGATCCCATCGAAAGTGGATCGATAATATCGACAGACAGTTTTTCGGCGCCCCTATTTTTCTAACGAAAACTACTATAAGCTTCGATATATCGATGATTGTCCGATTCAATCTGAACTCAAATATCGATCATATCGGTAATCATTCGATCATATCGATAGTAGGCGCGTATTTCCTCTAACATAAATTTTAGGGTGTTTTAAACGTTAATCGGGGGCCATTCGAGGAAATTGATATTCTAATGTCGATATCATCGAGTCCTGGTCGATTGGATCGAATCTGGCACAAACTGACCAGTGTGCTCATAGGTAAATCTATATGATTTATCGATCCTATTGACAAGGTCTCGATATCATCGACATTCAAATTTCGATGATATCGGTTGTTTCCCGATCATATCTTTAAAACTTAAAATTCTTCAAGGCTTGTCTCTCTTGTTTTCACCTGTCGATAGAACGATCCATCTATCAATGGATCGGAGTTCGAAATCTGATAACATCGATGTGTGTCTCGATCCCATCGACCAGTCGACAAAAGGTTTCAAAAGTGAATGACATGAAGTTTGTACCATCGAGCGGATCATCGATACAATCGAGAGTATATGCTCGATCATATCGACTCTTTCTCGATGATATCAAACTCTGTCATAAATGTGACTGTTTTATATCCGTTGGAACCTTTTGCTTATATATAAGAGGCTTGTCTTTATTGCTGGTAGAAAAAGAAGAGAGTGCTTCTGAGTGTTTTAAACTTCATATCATTTATCTTAAGCCCTTTCTCTCAGGGAGTTCATCCTCTAATCCACCCTCATCATTGATATTCAATAGAGTGGATTGGGGAATGAACTTCCGCATTCAAGGATCCTTCAGCTACTACCTTAATGGAAAATCATTAAGCTGGGATGCCTTGAATGCATAGATGATTGGAATCACTCTATCTTCCTAATAGGAAAATCTTTAGAGAGTGAAATTCCATCATAACGTTGACCCGACCTTAAGCCTAGTATTGGTACATCTTTTGTGTTGCGGATCAAGGGAGCTGAAGACTCTTCATCAACAAGAAGGAGATCTTCATCACTGTGCTAAAAGGGACTCATCAACTTATCTGTAAGTACTTAGAGTCCAAAGGACACTTGTGATCATTTCTTTCTAGGATTGGGTCGTAGGTGTTGCTCACCATTTGAAGTCCTCAAAGGAGGCCTCCGGCAGGAGTGTACGTGTAGGTGCGTTGTGTGGACCCTTGCTCTGTGTGGGCGTAAACATCTGGTTAGGAGTGAACCAGTAAAACTCTGGGTTATGAGGTGAACCGTGTAAAACCTCTGTTAGGGTCTTAGGGTAAGATCCTTGGCCAGTGTGCCTAAATCGGGTGCTATGTGTTGACCCTTACTCGTGATAGCATAAACAGTCAGCCTCTGTGTAGGTTGTAAAGGTTGAAGGTGAACCTGATTTAAAATCTTAGATTTGAGGTGAACCATGAGATCCTTAGTGAAATCCGATACACTTAAGGGTTGAGTGTGACAGCCAGGAGTGGAGTAGACAAGTAGTCGAACCACTATAAAAATGACTGTGTCTGTGATTGATTCTTGTGCTTGAACATTTGTGTGATTATGTTAATTGCATTCATATCTACTCACACTTCACACACACAGTCACATCCATCATAGACTATAACTGCCTCATGCTTATTAAATTGAATAGTTTTATGATTGGATCCTCTACTGGGCTTGGAAGCAAGTAGAGTTACATTTGAGTAATCCTAAAAATTGCATACTTGTTAGGATTAGAGTGATAGGATTTTTAATATAACTCATAAATCTTTAAAAATTCCTATTCACCCCCCTTTAGGACATATTGGTATATTCCTGCTTCAACTCAAGCGGTCTTCACCGCTATTTCACCATGACTTTTACCTCTTTGAGGATTTTTCATGAAAAATTCTCAGGTGTCGTGTGGTTTATGCTTTGATTTATTTCATTGCTTTATTATCCCATAATTCTAGATTGTTTTGGGAGGCTAGGTCCTAAGGTTTTGTGTAAGGTCCCCAACATATATTACTTTTATCTCCTTTGAACTATTTTTATAACTCGAAGCTCGAGGAGTGGAGGTGTTCGTCTTCTTCGCACGACATGCACCCACACCAGCCAGATCAATGGTGTGTGGTATACCAACCAATCCGCTTTGGATAACAACTGTGTTGTCAGTTTAGTAAGATGTGGATTTCCTGTGAACCTAGGTGGGGCCCACCATGATGTTTGTGAGAAATCTACCAGTCCATCCGGTATGTGAGCTCATTTTAGGACTTGTCACTAAAAGTAAGCAATATCTAAGACTCAAGTAGGCCACACTAAAGGAAAAGGTGGGTAGGAAAATTGCTACAATTGAAACCTTCCTAGGGTCGACAGTGATGTTTAAATGCCATCCATACCATTCATAATATCATTCATATTGAGATGAATTGAGAACACAAATATTACCCTAATTCAAAACTTCCATTGTCACACGAATATTTCAACTGTGGGTGTTCAATCCTCACACTTTGGCCCACTTGAGTATTGATTTTGGCTCATTTTTGGTCTCGTGCCCTAAATTAGCTTACAAAACGGATGGATAGAAATGTAGGTGGGGCCCACTGTGATGTTTGTGAGAAATCTACCCATCTATCCATTTTGTGAGCTCATTTTAGGACTTGAGACTAAAACCAAGACTCAAGTGGGGTCGATAGTGATGTTTAAATGCCATCTATACCGTTCATAACGTCACTCCAACTGGGAAGAACTGAGAACACAAATATTACCCTGATTTGAAACTTATGTGTCCCCACAAATATTGAAACTGTGGATGTTGAATCCTCACGTTTTTGGCCCACTTGAGTATTAGATCTGGCTCATTTTTGGTACCATGCCCTAAAATGATCTCACAAAACAGATGGGCAGTGTAGATTTCTCATAAACATCATGGTGGGCCCCACCTAAGTTTCAGTGCAAAAATTCGTGTCCAAACTAGACAAAATATGTATCTAATTTGGACACTGATTTCTGCACTGCATTGGAAACCTAGGTGGAGCTCACCGTGATGTTTATGAGAAATCTACCTGTCCATCCATTTTTATTTTTTTTTGTGAGAGTGAGCAAGATCCAAGACTCAAGTGGGCCGCACAGAAAAATGTGGGTAAATTCCTACCATTGAAACCTTACTGGGGTCCACAGTGATGTCTAAATGCCATGTGGGTTTTGGGTTCCCATAAGATATTTTG
The DNA here is from genome assembly GCA_037074715.1 of Magnolia kwangsiensis. NCBI lineage: Eukaryota > Viridiplantae > Streptophyta > Magnoliopsida > Magnoliales > Magnoliaceae > Magnolia > Magnolia kwangsiensis. The sequence goes on along the minus strand of CM073573.1, from coordinate 157,845,786 downwards.
AAGTGGGTTTTGGTTTTTTGGGTTGTTGGTAGCTGGGTCGGTTTTTCTCCTTTTCTTATGATACGCGTTTTTGGAATTATTTTTGGAGCAATTGGTGGTTTGATGTGGAGGGAAGGAAAGGTTTGTATTGTTTAGATATTCAAATCTGTTCTCTCTCTCTTTGCCTCTCATGTACATATATGATTCTATTAATGGATGATTAGGATTTTCCATGGCTAACGTTAAAAACGAAAAACCTACCGTTAGCAAATCATCTATCACTATCACAAGTGGTGGTTGAAAATGTAGTTGAGTCCTAAAATTGGGTCGTAAACTATCCATTTCAACACGCCCGCATTATTATAATTGAGTGAAGTATGACTTTTGCATGCCCGCATTATCCTAACCAGACACGTTAACCAAATACATGCCCTTGCTGCCCTTGCTAACAAGTTAGCTCGTGTTTGCATTGAAATATGCAAACAGTTAGAAAATAAAGGGTGGGCATTTTCGATGGTCGGTGGTCTCCGTTGAATAGGTTCACTTGGACAGTCCATTCGATTAATCTGAACTGTCCATTAAATCCCAAACACGTTTCATGGGCTATAATGCAAACATCATGCTGATCAGATTTACGATAAGATCTTTCCTTGATTTGCCCTTATTTTCTATAGCCTTCCTTTTCCCAACGTGATCTATCCTTGAAGAAATTAAGGATTGAAGAAGTGTTCCTAATTATGTTTTATTCCATTCATATATAGGTTATTGGTTAGGTCCAGCACATATTTCATGATGAGCTACCATGCAAACATCACACATATATTAAATATATTGACCATTTGATCAACATCTTTAACATGGACGGTGAAGATTGTTTACAAGAAAATATGTCCAATCAAAAATTTAATCTATTATTATTATTATTATTATTATTATTATTATTATTAAAAAACTCACAAAAATTTCATTCCATCAAGCAAAAGGCTATACAAAGCTCTGCAATTCAATCTGCACAAACAAGCCAGACCCCTCACTACAAAAAGGACGAGAGGGGCAATCTCCAGAGAACGCGCGCGACCAGATATCTACAGACAGAACAAAAAAAGAAAACCAAAACGACCGAGCTAGGCGCGAGATTTGAGCGCACCTAACCTGACCCTATCCAAAAAGATCATACCACGAAGTTCTTGAGGGAGGCATCTGGATTGGAGATAGATCGAAGTCTATTGAAGAAGACTCCCTTCCCAAGCCAAACCATCAGCCGGACTGTTGCCTTCTCTGAGAATGTGCGTGAAAGTAAAGTTTCCCAGGCGGCAAAGACGGTTAATTCTGGACAGCCAAGGATTCCACTTCCAAGGAGTTTTAGAGTGAGTAGTGAGGCTATTAATTAACAATTTAGAATTAGACTCAACTATAATCCTGTCCAAACCCCTTCCCAAATAGAGCAAAATCCTGTCATGGATAGCTCGTAGTTCCGCCATATTATTTGACCCAACCCTGTAGCTAGCTGCTAAGTCGAATAGAAAATTACCGTTTTCATTCCTGCAAATGCCACCCTTGCCCGACGAGCTCGGGTTACCCCTCGCCGAACCATCAACATTTAATTTAACCTAACCCGGGGTTGGTTGTCTCCATTTCACCAAAGAAGAAGCACTTCGAATCTGACCCACAACCAAAATCCTAGGATCCAGCCCGTGGTTCCAGCCAGCAACGTCATTCAACTCAGCCCCAAGGATCAAAATTTCCCACCAACTGATACGAGCCATTGATTTGCCAAGGAACATAGGGGAACTATCAAAAATTGCTTCGTTTCTGGAGCACCAGATCTCCCACAGAATCAGGATGGGCAGCACGCATCTTACCGATCTATACGCAGTGCCGAGTGCTGAGGCAGTTCTCTAGTGGGCCAACTTGCCTGCAATTGAGTTGTGGATCAGCGGAGGGACACCACACAACGAGCCAAAAGAAGTCCAAAGGTCTTGCGCGTGACGACCAAAGAGGAAGAGGTGGGGGATTGATTCCTGATGAGGCGAAACAGACATACTTTGAGGACAACATGTGCATCTACAGGTCAAGGCGACACCTTTCATTTGAACTCTGTTATTTACTGGGAGAGCATTGTGAAGAGCTCTCCACATAAAGATGGAAAATTTAGGAGGGAGATTGTGAAACCAGATCTAAGAAGTCCATTGAATGGGTGGGGAGGGGGAGTGCAGTAGCTTCCAGGTGGAGCGAATGGAGAACCTGCTTGACGCTTCATGCGGCCAAAAACACACTAGCGGATCATCAGAAGTAGAGAAACCCCAGTTGATTATGTCCTCTGTAATGTGTTGGGGAAGGACAGAGAAAACCCACGAAGGAGGGAAGGGGCTGGAACGTCCCAGAACCTCACTCACTTTTAGCTCCATGAGCTTCGTAGGGACAGGACAATCGATGATGCGTTGGATGGGGCCCCTTCCCAACCAGTTGTCAGCCCAAAAATTGAGATCGCCATTGCCCACCGACCACTGAACTGAATCTGAGAGAAAAGGAAGAAGGGATATTACTTTCTTCCAAAGAGGCGAAGGCTTTGAAGATGAAGGCATGTGGACATTGGCGTGGATATCCTTGCCATATTTGTTGTTCATAAGTCTTACTCAGGGACTGGGAGTCTCAGCATACTTGACAGTTAAAGCTAATTTAAGTCGATGAGCAACCATTACTTCTTTCAGACTTCTGATAACTAGGCCGCCCTCCTCGATGGGTCTGGTAATTCAATTCCAAGCTAGCCAATGTAGTTTCCTACTTTCATCAGACCAGCCCTAAAGGAAATTAGAAAAGCTTCTTTCCATCTTGTCGGTCACCTGGCGAGGGATATGCATTGCTGACATGATGTGGATGGGAAGACTGCTGAGGACATGATGAATTAGCATAGCTCAACCTTCTTGTGAAATCAGTCTTCCCGCCCAACCCGAAGTTCTCCTGTCCACCTTGTCCAACAAAAACTGGAAGGCCACAGATTTGACTCTGCCAGAACAAAGCGGGGCTCCCAAGTAGATAATATCATCTCTGGCTTGCTGGAAACCGAGAGTACGTGCTATGGATCTGATCCTTGCTGGCGTTAGGGCTTTTGAACAAATAAATTTACTTTTTTGGTTACTGATTTTTTGACCTATGACTGTCGGGAATAAAGTAAAAAACTGATTGAGTTGGAGGAGGGATGCCCTTTTACCGTTGGTGAAGAGGAGAATATCATCGGCGTAGAGAAGATGGGATGGGCTAGGGCAACCTCGACGAATGGCAAACTGTTAGCATTCGCCACTCGCGACCATGAGGTTGAGGTTAGCGGAGAAAGTCTCCATACCAATAAGGAAGAGCGCCGGATAGAGGGGGTCCCCTTGTTGCAAACCCCTATACGATTTGAAATAGCCCGTGGGCTCCCCGTTGATCAAGATGGAGAACCAATTGTTCCCCCAACAACTTGCCATGATCTGGACGCATCTCTGATTGAACCCGAACTTAAGGAGCACTTGTTTCAGATACTCCCAGCTCACCTTATCATAAGCTTTTTCGAGGTTGAGTGTGAGAATGAGGTTTCCTCTCATAACTTTCCTGTTGATATTGCGAATCATCTCTTGGGCTAGCGTTATGTTCTCTGCAATCAATCTCCCCTGCACGAAAGCACTCTGTTCCTGCGAGATCATCTTAGGTAAAAGGGAACTTAATCTGTTTATTTATTAGGGACCTCATCAAGTAACAAATTTGGATTCTCTACTTGTCACAAACATAAAATTTTGATTTTCCTGCTTTTTAATTAGTCCATGTCATCGTTTACATTGTCAGCACTACTGCATTGCTGTGCGTGATGATATGGTCTAATCAGATTACAACAAATAAGAATTTTTTGTTCATGGCAAACAGAGGATCTATATTCACAACATGAATTGAGGGAGATTTTAAAAATCTTTTTTTTTTTTTTTTCACAATTGTAACCATCTCATTCCGTGCTTGGAAAAAGGATGGCTGTACAAATTATGCCAAATCAAGAATGGCTTGGATCATCCGACGATATTTTATTGGTACCCTATAAAATGTGTTCTAGATATAATGGAAAGCTCAGATGAATCGATTGGATAGAGAGTCCAATGTGACCTCTAACACAATAACTTATATTGCTACTGGGAACTTTTGAATTTATTAAGGAATGCATCTGAAAGCATAACAGAACTAAGCCTTACAATAATTCAACCATTCAAATCAGAACCTTATTTGGTAGACAATGAACCTTGAACCATACCCACACCTTAGCGGGCTACACTTATAGGAAGGCTATGCAAGACCACAGTCTCAACAGTCAGGCCAGGCCCAAACCCAAACAACACGCCCCAATCCAGTCCCTCTCCGGTCGTCGTCTTCCCTTCCTCTACAGACTTCCTCCTCATCTCGTCCAAAATAAATAGTACAGACGCGCTCGACATGTTCCCGAACTCGCTTAGAATGTGCCTTGTAGCCCTCAACGTCTCTGTCTTGAGTTTCATTTTTTCCTCTACTTGATCAAGTATGGCCGCCCCACCTGGGTGCGCGATCCAGAAAATCGAATTCCAGTCATCGATGCCGAGTGGCTCGAATGCCTCTGCTACTATCTTCTCGATGTTCTTTGATATGAGCCCTGGCACTTCCTTGACAAGGTGCACTGTGAGGCCCACCTCACGTGAGTGGACACGGATTGCACCCTCTGAATCCGGTAGTATGGTTTGTGAGGCTGACACAAGTTGAAAGAGTGGTTTTTCGGAGGAGTTAGGATCAGCTCCTATAATCACTGCAGCTGCACCATCTCCAAAGAGTGCTTGAGCAACAAGGCTATTGAGGTCAGTGTCCGACGGGCCGCGGAAACCAGTGGCAGTGATCTCGGAGCACACAACAAGAACACGTGCACCGGCATTGTTCTCGGCTAGGTCTTTTGCAAGCCGGAGGGCTGTACCACCAGCAAAGCAGCCTTGTTGATAGATCATGTAGCGTTTGATGGATGGATGGAGGCTAAGGAGCTTGGTGAGCTGGTAGTCGGCGCCAGGCATGTCGACACTGCTGGAGGTGCAGAAGATTAGGTGGGTGATCTTAGATTTTGGGTGGCCCCACTCCTCGATGGCCTTGGCTGCTGCTTCCTTACCAAGCTCTGGGACAGCGATGATGGTTATTTCCTGGCGGGCATCAAGGGATGGGGCCATGTACGCACAGATGTTGGGATTCTCCTTGAGTATGTCCTCGGTTAGGTGCATGTGACGTTTCCGAATCATCGATTTATCACCTGCATGGTGCAAAAACAAAACGTTTATTATGATCTGCGAATGCTATTTTAGCACTTCGAAAATATATTATCAGTATGAACTCAGCACAGATGAGATATAAACCAGACCCAAGCTTATAGAAATAATGTTGTGACGAAAAAAGAAATAAAATCTGGCACTTAAAACTTTTCTTACGATGAAGTTTCCTGTGGAAGAAAAACATATAAACTGCCAAGGACCTGTTTGGGTGCAACTTAAAAATGAGTTCATCTGGCGCAGGGAGGGACGTGATGGTTTCAATCACCATCTTCCTCATGGGATAATTACTCTGAATCCTCACAGAGTTTCCTCGAATCCACGAGAGAATAAAGCATGAATAATTCCTAATAAAATTGAAATAACTTAATTAATGATTTTAAAAAAAACGAAATAATGAATCTTTAAATAAGGAATGAAGTTTTACACTTGGACTCCAATTCAATCACCCTAAAAACGTGTCTTACCGTAAATAGTAAACTTAATATTTATAGGCAATGTCTATTCCTACTATACTTAATGGTTTTCAGCCAAGAATAGTAAGTATCAAATTTGGACTAACCACATTATTCCCCATATTTTTCTAAGCCATTTTCATGTTGGAAACGACTTCTACAAATCAAAGGATCAAAAGTTATACTCAAGCTAAAACTTATTATTTATTGTAAAAATGAAACTAAATGGGACTTTGATGTAGAGCGGGTCGCGGACAATTTCATGGCCAAGATGGATCAGAAAAGGCACGGTCGGCGACAGAAGTGATCCGGACCATCGGACCTTAGATCGGGCGTATCTCACAATCCGGAATGAGTTATCCGACGTAAAATATATGATTTTGGGGTAGAACAAGCTACTTTAGCCAACCAACCCCACTATGCCGGGTTGCGCAGCCTGAATTTGCGAGAAACCCCCTGATCGACGGTCGTTTCCTCGTTTTAATTTTATTTTTACTATAAATAGTAAGTTTTAGTTTGAGTATAACTTTTCATCTGTTGGGCTTTAGGAGTTGTGTCCAACATGAAAAGTGCTTAGGATAATTAGGAGAACGATTTGGTGAAGCCAAATAGGACACTTACTATTTTTGGCCGAAAACCTTGCGCACTAGTAGACATCATGACCGTCTATAAATAGTAAGTTTACTATTTATAGTAAGTTGTGAATTCTAGGAGTTTTAGTTGTAGTTTGAGTCTGATTTCTTTCTTATTGCTTGGTTCTCTTATTTAAAGGGTTGTAAACTCGATTTTGAGAATTCATTAATCAATTTCGAATTTATTAGAAATTATTCTTATTTTCTACTTTCTTTCCTCGTGGATTCGAGAAGTCTCTGTGAGGAGTCCAGAGAAGTTCCATGGATTCGGAATATTTATCATCTTGAGGAAGACAGTGCTCGACCTCACGTCCTTCCCTGCGTCAGACTTTTGACCATCAATCTGATGAATCTCACAAATCCCGCATGGGTAACCCAGTGTAGTGGGGTTGGTTGGATTAAGTAGGTTTTTTAACCCAAAATTATATATAATATGTCGAAAAACTTATCCTGGTGTTTGTGAGATATGACTGATTTAAGGTTTTGATGCGCGGTCCGGATCAATTTTGCCTCCTCCGATCAGGCCTTCTCTGGTCCATCTCTATCATGAAAGTGTTTGCAACCTGGTCTACATCATCATCTGATTTAAACGAAATGAGATGAACTCATTTTTTTGTAGCACCCCACCTGCCCCCAAGGAGTAACGAAGAAGATATAACAAATGAAATATGTGTCCATGTTTGTACAAATCAGTGGAGTTAGTAATGGAAATACACTTTGAAAAAAAAGAAAGAAAAAAGATTTAGCAAGTAACACAAAGTCAGTCCATTGTACATGTACTCACATATTCGCGTGAACTTCTCTTTGAGATCAGTCATTTGCTCGCTATTCGTCACCTTAAAGTAGTAGTCCGGGCAGTCTGCCTGGATTACCTCATTCTGCGGCGTGGCTGTGGCGATGGCAAGAACTGTGGCGGGACCCTCTGTTCGTTGGGCCTTCCTGATCTCATCGATCGACACCTTGGACATGGTTTGCATGCCTTCTTGTACACTGCTTTGCACCATAATGTAACAATGCTCTTAAAAAGGTCGATCCAAGACGTTTGGACACTGATGCTTTGGTGAAAGGAGGGAGCATTTGAGTTAGTTATATACAAAAGGGTGGGTTGCTTGGAGGGGCACGTCTGTCTGAAGTTGTGCTAGGGAACTGATGGGTATAGGAGCTGCCACGTATCACAGCTAGGTTTTTTTTTTTTTTTTTAAAAATAAATTTTCTCAGGAATTGGGCCCCACCGTTTTCATGACAGGAATGGGCGGTCAGAGGTGTTGATCAAGTTGGCCACCATGTGGATGAGTTATGGGTTATGGGTCAAAACAATGTAGTTATTAATTGGCAACTGTTACTATTAATGTTGCTGGTCTTGGCCGATGAATGTGGCTGCTGATTTTTATTTTATTATTATTTTTTTCTACTTAGCCCTTCCTTTCGGAATACATTGATCTGCCAGATTCGACAGTCTTTTCTTTTTGTCCATGTGGTGGCCCACTAGATCAACTGATCGTAATGCCACTTGTACGTTTCTTACTTAGATCCGCGATCTGAAGCTTCTAGCTGACAAGCCATACAGACACCTAATGACTCTTGAGTACCCTCATTAAAAACGAGATTTTAGGGCCTACTTAATTAGGCTTGGTGAGGCAGGGATGGGAGTAACCAGGTTGAACACTGTCTACCTCAATGATAACTACTACGAATCACGGGTTTCTCTAGATTCCTAACAGATATTCCTTTTTTTTTGTTTTTTCCAAAAAGAAATGAGTCTTAACTTATTAGCACGCCGTTACAGGAGATCACACATGATTTGCATGGTTGAGTTGGGTGGCTGGTCCCATTCATTTGTACCTCACACATGACTTGCATGGTTGAGTTGGGTGGCTTGTCCCATTCATTTGTAGCCCCTTTTGTATTTTTATTTTTGATGCAGGAGGACGTGAGGTTGAGCACCGTCTTCCTCAAGAGGAATACTATTCCAAATCCACGGAACTTCTCTGGACTCCTTACAGAGACTTCTCGTATCCACGAGGAAAGAAAGCAGAAAATAGAAATAAATTCTAATAAATTCAAAATTGATTAATGAGTGAATAAAAACGAGTTCACAACCCTTTTAATAAGGGTACGAAGCAATAAGAAAGAAATCAGAATCAAACTACAATTAAAACTCCTAGAATCCGCGACTAACTATAAATAGTAAACTTACTATTTATAGATGGTCGTGATGTCTACCAGTGCGCAAGGTTTTTGCCCAAAAATAATAAGTATCCTATTTGGCTTCACTAAACCGTTCTCCTAATTATTCTAAGCACTTTTCATATTGGACACAACTCTTAAAGCCCAACGGATGAAGAGTTATAAACGAACTAAAACTTACTATTTATACTAAAAACGAAAATAAAAAAGGGAAATGACCGTCGATCAGGGAGTATTTCGCAAATCCAGGCTGTGCAACCCAGCATAGCCGGGTTGGTTGGCTAAAGTAGCTTGTTCTACCCCAAAATCATATATTTTACGTCAGATAACTCATTCCAGATTGCGAGATACGCCCGATCTAAGGTCTGATGGTCCGGATCACTTCTGTCGTCGACCGGGCCTTTTCTGATCCATCTTGGCCATGAAACTGTCCACGACCCGCTCTACATCAATTTTATTTATTATTATTATTATTTTTTAGAAGGTGGCATCATGCCACTTGAATATTATAAATAAAGGAAGGATTTACAGACATTCAGGCAGGCCCCAACAAAAAGATATCGGGCCCGCCTATCATATAAAAGCCCTACGAAAAGGAAAACAACTCAGACAAAACACTGAAAACCCCTCAGTCCCCATGGGTACGTTTAAGAGAGCCCAACCCAGTTTTATCCAAAAGGACTGCGCCCCGAACGGATCGAGGGAGGTCAACGACTGCTGACAAAATAGAGTGGGCCTAAGACGAACTAGCCAACTTAGCCAAGCCATTTGTCGCAGTATTCGCTTCCCTAAAAACATGGGTGAGAGGAAAAAGAGCACCCTTTCTTAAGGACTGAATGCGGTCAAGCCAGTAGCTCCAACTTACGCTCACCCGACTATTACTATTCAGCAGATCCACTATGAGCTTTGAATCCGATTCAATCTACACCTTCTGCAAGCCCTTCTGCAGGCATAAAATAAGACCATCCCAAATGGCTCTAAGTTCAGCAATGTTATTGGAATCGATGTCGTACCCAATGGCATAAGTGAAAATCACGTTGCCATCCGCCTCTCTACAAATCCCACCACCCCCTGATCTTCCCGGGTTCCCTCTACTGGACCCATCAACATTTAGCTTGAACCAATCATCCCTAGGGGGGACCCATTTAACTAGCTGTGGGGCCATTCTTGGCGGCGATGGGGTAGGAAAGCCCATGATTTCCATCACCTTGGCATCGGCTGACAACCGACTGGGCTAAACAGGGTAGGCCAGAGTCAGGGATTTAAGCTCGCTAACAACCCTGGAAATTACGTCTTCGGGGTGTGCCGCTCTGTCTTCAAATCTAGCCTTGTTCCTTGCCTTCTAGATTTCCCACAAAATGAACAAAGGAAGCAGCCCCTGGATAGTCGACGACTTGCCTGAAGTCGAGGATGCACTCCACCAGGCATTCAATCTTGTTTCAATATCCTGGTTGGGCCCAATCACAATGCTGAGAATGGCTCCAAAATGAGTCCAAACCAATTTTGAAAGGCTGATATGTAGGAACAGGTGGGACAACGTCTCCACCAAAGCCGACAGCAATCCCGACGTGGAACAACACACACACACTTGGAGACCAAGGTTACCCCTCTTGCTTGAACTTTGAAATCAACAGGGATGACACCTAGGAGAGCTCTCCACATGAAGCACAAATTTTTTAGGGGCATCATTGAGTGTCAAACCCACCTAGACCAGCTCTTCCTTAGCCCTCTCACTCGAAACGCCTTCCACACTGATTTAATAGAAAAACAACCAAACGGCTCCATGGGCCAGATATGGGAACCTGGGGCCTCCGACATGTAAAAACCGCCTTGAAAAATATGGTCCGTAACTTCTTGAGGAAGAAGTGAGAGAGCAGCCGAGGGGGGAAGGGGCCATTAGAGCCGAGAAAATCCCTTACCTGCAAGTTAATGAGGCCCTCTAGAATGGGACCCGATGCTAGTTGCTGAAGCGGGCCTAGGTTGGTCCAGTTATCCCTCCAAAGGCTACAGGTACCTTGACCTACTTGACATTGTGCAATACTATCGACCAACGGGATGCATGCCCTGATAGCTTTCCACATTGGAGAACAAGGGGATGCCTGCATTGAACCAACACTAAGGGCTTCCAAGTCCCTTTGATGCTTGGCCTTCATCAACTCCATCCAGGGACTAGTCGAAGGACTAAATCTAACGGCCCACTCAAGCTTCAACCCGAAAGCCTTCATGATCTCTTTAAGTGGGCGAATTCCTTCACCACCTCCTGATTTTGGCATGGAAATCCTCTTCCAACTCACCTAATGTAATTTTTTAAATCTCGTCCAACCAACCCCAGAAGAAGGAAGCAAGGCTCCGTAGAAGAGAGTCAATGACGTTGGCAGGAACATTGGAGGTTGCTAACGTATGCACTGGAATGCTGCATAAAACATGGAGAATAAGGGTGGCCCTCCCAGCTTGAGACAAGAATCTAGCCTTCCAACCGTTTATGCAGGCTTCAATCTTGTTAAGCAAGGGCTAAAATCTCAGCTGGCTGACCCTGCCCCTAGAGATCGGGATGCCCAAATACAAGGGATAAGAGGCAGTAATTTTTATTCCTAAACAATCTTCCATACCTCTGATCCTAAACGCTGAGAGCCTAGCTGGAGCCATTAAAGAGAGCTTTTACCCAGGTTAATCCGCCGACCAGAGACCGCTTGAAATTCTACCAGGAACTTCTTCACACCTCTTAAAGATGTTAAACCTTCATTTTAGGAACATAAGAGTGTCATTCGCAAATAGTAGGTGGGACAGGACTGGGCAGCCTTGCTTGAGCTTGAATGGCTTGCATTCCCCTCAGTTGATTAAGATTTTGACTCCTTTGCTAAGCACTTCAACTGCCAGGATAAAAAGAGTAGGAGATATTGGATCGCCCTGTCTTAACCCTCTGGTGAACTTAAAGAAACCAGTCGCTTCCCCATTAACCAGAACTGAGAACCAACAAATGGCCGAGCACTTCTCACCCATCTCAATCCAAGGGTCACTGAATCTGATCTGCTTTAGGACTTTCTTTAGGAAGCTCCACTCCACTCTATCATAAGCTTTTTCCAAGTCCAGCTTCAACACCACATTGCCCCCTCTAGTCTAATTCTATTAATATCCCTAAACATCTCTTGGGCTAAAGTTATGTTCTCCACAATTGATCTGCCCTTCATAAAGGCCGCTTGCTATGGGGAAATGAGAGAGGGAAGTACCAGGTTTAGCTTGGACGCAATTATCTTGGCCATGATCTTGTAGAGACAGTCGCATAAGATTATAGGGCAGAAGTCACAAAAAGTAGTTGGATTGTGGACTTTAGGAATTAGACATATCAGTGAGAAGGTAAAGGCCCTGGGAATCTCCCCTCCATGGAATAGGTACATGACAGCTCTATGAAGGTCTTCCCCAATGATGGTCCAACAGGCCTTGAAAAAACTACCAGAAAAACCGTCCAGGTCGGGCGCTCTATTTGACGGAATGGAAGAAACAGCCATTTGAACTTCCTCCAGAGACAGGCTGACCATTAGACTTTCATTGTCAGCTGACAAGACACACACAGGAATGGACTAGATGAGGGCAGCAGCATTGGACTGAGCCTTAGAAGTGAAGGATGCTTGAAAAAAAGCCACCGCTTCGAGCTTGATCTAATTTGGATCAGAGATTAGAACTCCTTGATTTGATTTGATAGCTGAAATTTCTACTCTCCTAGCTCTCTCCATGGTAGTTGCATGAAAGAACTTAGTGTTTTTATCCCCCTCCTTCAGCTAAGAATTTCTGAATTTTTACTTCCAGAAAACTTCCTCCCTAATTTCTATGTTTTGAAGATGAGTTTTTGACTCTAAGAACTGCTTGTGGAGGTCGTCATTAGAAGAATTCTGCATAAGAAATTTGATTTGTTCCAAGGCAAGTTTTGCTTCTTTGACTTGCACGCCAATCTGACCAAAAGTTTCCTTGTTCTAAAGCTTTAGAATTTGCTTGACCTTTTTCAATTTGAACTGCAAATTTAGCATGGGATTTGTAGCTGCCTGCCCATCCCAAGCTCTCTCCACCACTTGCAGAAAGGATTCATGAAGAGTCCACATCATTTGGAAATGGAAAGGCCTGGCCTTGCAGGAGGGATCCCTAGGAAATGAGAGAAGCAAAGGTGCATGATCTGAGGAAACTCGTGGGAGGTGGAGGACTTTGAACTGTAGGAAGAATGATGCCCAATGAATATTAAAGAGACCTCTATCAAGTCTCACCCAAACTCTAGCTCCACCCTGTTGGTTGTTGCACCAAGTGAACCGACTACCAGAATAACTGCCATCCTGCAGGGCTGTTGCATTTACCGCTTCAACAAACTCTCTGGAGCTGAGGAGATCCAAATTCCTACTTCCTCTTCTATTAGCAATGCTAGCAGCAGTGTTGAAATCCCCACAAATGGCCCAAGGATCAGATATGGTGTTGGAGATGGACGCCATTTCTTGCCATAAATCCCTTCTTCGAATCCTGTTACAGCTAGCATATACAAAGAAAAGCCTGATAGGGGACTAAAAATTCTAAACAGAAATTAACAGGGATAACATTTAGTTAGAGACATCAAACACAGAAATGTTTAGAGAGCTTTTGAAAAATACTCAAATCTTTCCTCCTGCATCTGCATTGGAGCAAGGCGAATGTAAGCCTAACTTGAGGCCAATCTGCATCCTACTAGCATCACAAGCATGGGTTCAAGAATTGCTACGATCCAAGGATTATGCTTTCTAATGATCTTAGAGGCTGTTCGAATCGTGGGTGCGTTCCCCACTCCATGGGCGTTCCACACAAGGATGCTATCTATCAGTGATACACCCCGTGTTAACAGCCCTCCTCTTGAGTCTTCTCAACCTGCCATACCAGTCTCCTGTGCCTTTATAACTTTTTCGGCTTCTTCTTTTGGCTTCGATTTGAATAATGTCTTGATGGTTTGCGTTACATTTCTGTTTCAAATTCTGCTCCTCAGAATACCCTTCTAACTTGTCGATTGGATGTGTTTGATCCACTGCTATAACATCCCCACTAGAGGAATCTTCCAGGACCACATTTTGTTGAAGGGGACTCCCCTGCTCATCACAAACTCTTGAAACATGAGTTGGTGACTGATCTCCCACTACGAAGTAAGGGGAAAAATCAATTTGCAGGTCTAATCTATCAGAGTTCCCCTATAGAGTGCATAGACCCATATCCTTCGACATCCTGCTAATTCCCCTCAAAGGGCGCTGGTCTTCTTTCATCTTGTGGTAAGGAGAGATGTTGTCCCCTCCTTATTTATTGTCTGGAGATGAGGATGGAGAATGTCCTTCTGATCTGGATATCCTTTGAACCCAAACAAGGCCTTCCTTGTATGTTACGCTCCTTCCGGTTGTTCTGGACCTGTTGAATATGACCCCTGCTGGCACTGTGGCTTAAGCTGGATTGGGAGATATCTCCCGGACAGGGACTAGGCTTAACCAGAACAGGGCCATCCAACTGATGCGCAAGTTGATTGACGCTTTCTCTTTCCTACACTGCTGTCTCACCAATTGGCTGACCGAGACTCTCAACATGCAGATTACTTTCAACTACATGTGGGTTTTCGGCTACAGGCCTCTGACAGATGGTTTGTCAAGCTCTCAATGTCCACTCCATGAGGTAGGCATCAGTTACAGGCGGAGTGGAGCTATGTTCTGATATTGTTAGGCCTCTATACCTTATTGTCACTCTATCTGGAGATACTTGACTCCTGTGGGCAAAGTTGTGGGCTTGGGCAATAAGGTTAGGAGGTGAGCTCTCCTCCTGCGTTGGGGAGTTGTCTGAAGGGTGCAAGTTATAGTCTTCAGGCGCCAGCAAAGGAAGATCTATATACACCACTGTGGCATTTTTACAAACATCTAGAGACATCGCCTCATCCAAGAGAAGGATAGAGTATGGAACTATTACCGCAAGGGAGGTTACCTCTCCGCTGTAACTCGAAAGATTTTTCCTGTAGATGACAGTTTAAGAACCATAGACATATCAACATCCGGCTTGAGATGGACTTTCACCCTAGCATACACTTGGAAAGTGCCAAATCTGCTCCCAGTGTCTATTTGCACTACCTTTCCAAAATAATTTCCTAAGTCAATAATGGTTGATTCTAGCTAAGCATGGGCTGAGATTCCATAGTGTCGGACTCAAGTACCTTCTCCTTCTAGCACTGCTTCTGGAAACCAGGGAAGCACTTCAAATAAACCCATCTTTCTGTGAAGTTTACTATCCCTCCTGAAGTTGAGGAACTCAACCTTAGATTTGAGAACTATAAGAAATCGGTTTGGAGACAGGTGGGCTACATCAATGGACACAACTACAAATTGAGAATCTCTAATGGCAGTAATCAGCTACAGTATGGAAATGTCTTTGTCTTCAGCTATTCCCACAAGGCCCAGCTGCAGCTCCTGAAGCTTGGTAGCTACCACCTCCGGATCTGCAATCGTAAGAGTGTCATTGTACGGTCTTTGAGCAAGTGGCCAGGGGTAGAGGCCATGGGAGCCCTGTGAACCCTAGCCTTTAGCTTTGCTAGACGCACGACTGCCTCTCTCTCATCAATCTTCTGACCATGCAGAACTCCCAGTGTAATCCTCGCATCTGCTTCATAGCGGAATCGAAAAAATGCATACCCCCAAGGGAGAGAAGAGTTGGTGAAGAACAGGGTGTAGACCTCCAATACCTTCCCATATATGGAAAATATTTTTGAGATATCCTCCTGAGAGCAATCAAAGGGGAGGTTCCCCACAAATAGGCTAAAAGCCCCGGAGAAGAAGTGCAATCTGGGCTCCCTCCTTTGGGATATACCCCTCTTGCTGGTGGGTCTTGTGGATCTGGAGGGGGCACAACTTCTATGCGCTCACCAATCCCCGACTCCAAGAGAAGAGGACTCCTTAATGCCGGTCATTCTGACCTTCACATGGAGCCCATTCCATCCACATTCATTCATTTGTACCTTTGCACCAACGTGTATGCCCTCATGCCTTTAAATACCTACCATCTCAGCCTTCAAAGATAGCTTACCACCTTCTCTATCTTCTTTTCACTCAATCATGTCTCTTATTTTGAAATCTTGGTGGAATCTGTCCACCTTTAAAAAAAAAGTCTCTTATTTTGGGCAGTGGCCACTTAGATGTTCCCACCACTCAAGGGAAGAATGGAAAAAAGGAAATTGGCCATGCTTCTACAAACTATCACCCTAGTGTGTCTAGAGATTGATCTCTCATAGAGATTCCTTGATACCATGAGGGAAGAAAATAAAAAATAAATTCTAATAATTCTAAAAATAAATTGAATGATGGTAAAAACCAATTTACAACCCTTTAAATAATGATATCAAACCTTGAAAGAATTTCTAGAATAAAACTCAAACTCAAACTCCCTAAAAACATGACTTGCTATAAATTGTAAACTTACTATTTATAGATGGTCATGATTTCTACTTAGACTTCATGGTTTTCAGCTAAAAATAGTAAGTGTCCAATTTGTCTTAACCACATTATTCCCTTAAAATTTCTAAGGCCTTTTCATGCTGGGCATGACTCCTGAAGCTCAAAGGATCAAGATTTATGATTGAACTAAAAATTACTATAAATAGTAAAATTGAAATTAAAATGGACTTTTGACCTCGGATCTGATGGAATCTCACATATTCAGAATGGGCACTAGGTTGGTTGGACAAAGTAGCTTCTCCTACCCCAAAATCATATATTGTACATCGAGTAGCTCAGTTCGATTTGCGAGATACGCCTGCATTAGTGTTTCAACGGTCCTGATCACTTCCATCTTCAATCAGGCTGGTTGGCTAAAGTAGCTTCTCCTACCTCAAAATCATATATTGTACACTGAATAACTCATTTATCTGGTACATCTTGGGCAGAATTTGTTCACGACCCACTCCACATCACTTGGTTGGAACTCTTTGCTATTTGAAACGATAACTTACATGTAAGCTGCTTTATAAGTATAATCTGTAAAGTTTTGAGTGTAAATGCTATTCTATCTAGCTCCTATGATTGTCGAATTTTATAGTGCCAAAACCTCTTGGAATCTGTATCTTGTGTAGCTCATCTTCATATTCAAGATGAAGCAATTCAAGTACAAGTTCAAGATGTTCCAATTCAAGATTCAAGCAACACAAGTATAAGAACAAGAGATTCTTACACAAGTTCAAGTACTAGATCAAGTTTTCAAGCTTCAACTATATCAAGACAGTGTGCATTACTTTAAGAATTCAAGCTCAAGTAATCTTCTCAAGCTTAAAGATCATATACTCAAGTTGAAACACAAGTCACAAGTACTTTAAGTTCAAGCTTCAAAGTACTTCAAGATGTCAAGCTTCATGTACTTCAAGATCAACTATCAACCGAAGCGAATGATGTTTCAATGTTCAAATATCACATATAAGGTATGAATGATTCCAGTTTGACCATAGGTTAGGTCATATGGATTGCATACTTAATTTGGGTCATTACATAATTTTATAGGCTTTTTCTCGACTAGTCTTAGCCTATGTTCGACTAGTCCTAGTACTAGATCGACCAATCTAAGATTTTCATGACCAATCTAAGGTTTGTTACTAATTTTTAAAATTTTTTGTTGGACCCTCGACTAGTCCTGGAGACTGACCAGTCGAGTGAACAGTGCTCGACCAATCGAGCAGGCTCGACTCACAGTGCAACAACCATTTTTGGTCCCATTCGACCAGTCGAGTGCAAGGCTCAACTAATCATAGAACGATTGTATCTTATCGCGCTTGAAATTTTGAATTCTCGTTGGTCCTTCGACCAGTCGAACTGACCACTGGGCTAGTCGAGTGAACTGTAATTTTGCCTATAAATTGAGGACGATTTTCTAAATTTTTCATTCAATTCCAAGATAATCAAGACACCACTTTAAGAGATAATTTTGTGATATTCTTAAGCTATATTGTGTTCATTTAATATTCGTTTTAATTTAATTTTTTTCATTTGATTTTGAATTCTCTATTCCAATCTTAATTGAAGAAGGGATTCAAGTTTTCCACTTTCTTAAGATCGAAATCAAATCAAGTTAGCCCAAGGTGATTTAATCTAAAAATCATTTAGAACTTAGAAACTTTTCATAAGTGAGTGTAGACATTGAACATCTACATCGAATTGGTTCTACCGGGCTTCGTCAAAGGAGAATATCCAAATAAATATATTTGCGTTTTTGTAAATCTCTTTTTGGTTTTTTTGAGGTTGTGCCAAAAAAATTCTTTCTTTTTTAGTTTGTCTGAGGTGATCCAGAAAATCTCAGAGTGTGGGGTTTTTGAATTGTATAAGCCCATAAAAAGACACAATTATTAAGGTTTTAAGTGAACCTTGAAAAATCTATTTTATAGTGAAAGCCAATATCCACTGTGTGAGGATATTGAGAGTAGAGTAGTTGTGTAGTTATTTTTTTTTTTAACAGTTGGTATACACAAGTGAACCACTATAATTGCTAGAGTTGTGAATGGTTGAATGTGCCTAAGTGTGTGAATGTTGTAATTTATTTTTTCAACATTTGTGGTGAATGATTGTAATTTACTTTCAGTACATGTGGTGAATGTTGTAATAGCAGTAGAATTTTATTTCTATTTTATTCTTTATTCCTCTGTATTGGTTTGAGATTTTGATACACAGACTGTTCTAGGAATCAAGTTATTCTACCATAAGCTATTGGTTTTTGGTGTAAGGTTGTCCTTAGAACAACATCTGTATCAACCTCTCAATACTTATGCATTTGAGGTGGCTATTCATTTTTGCTATTTGAATTGTTAAGTGCTATCATTGTTAATTTCTTTCTTATTCCGTATTAAAAATTTTAATTTTCTATAATCTTATTCACCCCCCCCCCCCCCCCCTTCTAGGACTCTTAGCTCAGCCTTTTCAAGTGGTATCAAAGCCTAATAGCTCGCTTTAATTTTTGGATTAATTTCCTAGTTAATCGATCTGAACTTTTTAAGATGTCAAATTTTGATAACCTTTCAGTCACTAGGTCTCCACCTTTTGTTGGCTCCAATTATGTCTATTGGAAAGACAGAATGAGGATTTTTTTAAAATCCATGGATGAGAGCATGTGGCAAGCCACAATGACCAATTGGACCCCTCCTACCACTGAAGTGACTGGTTCTAATGGATTTAAAACTGTAAAAGTCTCACCTTACTTTTCTTGGACCGCTCTTCAGAAAAGTGAGAGCAGTGCCAATGCAAAGGCTTTAAATGCAATTACTTGTGCACTATCACCGGATGAATTCAAGACAATTATATCCTATGATACTGCAAAGCAAGCCTTAGATATCTTGAAAATGATACACGAGGGTATAACGATTGTCAAAAAATTTAAATTTCAAATCCTCACAACCAAATTTGAGAAAATGCATAAGGAAGAAAGTGAAACGTTCATGGACTTATATAAAAGATTGAATGACATTGTCAACTCTATGTAGGGTCTTAGTGATAGGATCCCAAAAAGTAAAGTCTGTGCAAAGATAATGTGCTCATTGCTTGAATGGTTCAATTCAAAAGTAACCGCGATCCAGGAACTTTGTGATACAGATAATATGATGGTAGAAGAAGTGGTTGGTTCTTTACAAACCTACAAGTTAAAATTTACAGCTCCTAAAGGTAAATCCATAGCCTTTAAGTCTTCTAAAATTATTTCTTAAGAAAATAGTAATAATTTTCATTTAGAAACTTCCGAAGATGACATGACTCTTTTAGCTAAAAAGTTTTACAAGATTTTTAAAAGTAAAACGAGAGTTGATTTGTAAAAACCTATTGAAAAGAAAAGATCTAGATCTAAAACTTGAAAATCTTTAAAAGACAAACAATGTTACAATTGCCATGAATATGGGCATCTAGCAAACAAATGCCCTAAGAATGATAAGTCTAAAAAGAAAAGTATGTTGGCCACATGGGATGAATCTTCCTGCTCTGAAGTCTCTTCTGAGTTAGAAGAATCTGAAATCGAGTCAGCTAATTATATTAAAGCCCTAATGACTCTAGTCAAGTTCCCTTTTACAGATAATGATGATTCAACTAGTGAATAAAATCTGAATAGTGACCATGAAAATGAAGAAGATCTTCAAGATGCTTATGATGCCCTATACAAGGAAAGTTACAAAATTGTTGTAAAGTTAAAACTTCAGAAAGAAAAGTTTTTAAAACTAAAAGAAAATTTTGGTTATCTAGTCTTAGAAAAATCACACATTTCAGATTGCTTTGAAAAAGTTAAGTGCGACTTAGATTTCAAAACCTCCCAAGTTGAAAACTTAAAATCTGAAAATGAAAAGTTAAAACTAGAAGTCTCTTCGCTTTTGAGTTTGAAAGACACATGGAGGTATACCCAAGGTGATCCAAAATTAGAAAAACTTTTATTCAGATCCAGAAAATGTGGCGATCAATTTGAATTGGGCTATGATAAAAGTATTCCTCCCAAATATAAGAATATTTCACCTTAATTTTTTAAAGGGAAGCCTTCTAACTCAAAAGGAAAAAGTCTGAATCAATATAATTTTAAAAATACTAAGACTTTTCAGACCTTAAAACCTAAAAGTAACCATATCAACTATAAAAATCAGAATCATACCTTTAGCTAAGAAAATTGTTGATTTACTTAAGGAGCTCTTAAAATCTGACTCAGTGGTCAGAATTATAACAATTATAAACATAAGAAGACTAATTATACTCCAAAACCAAAAACTGTAATGAAATTGGTCCCTAAGGTTGCTTATTTGGTTGCCCACACCGCTTTCAAAGCTTTGAACCATTCAAAGTGGTGCCTAGACAATGGTTGCTCCAGACATATGATAGGTGACAAAGGTCTGTTCACCAATCTCTAAGACACGACTGATGGTTCAGTCACATTTGTTAATGATAGTAATTACAGAATTATTAGCCAAGGTATGGTTCAACTCTTTAATCTCCCTTTATTTGAGAATGTTTTATATGTAGAAGGGTTAAAACATAATTTATTAAGCATCTCTCAAATATGCAATAATAGTCATAGTGTAAAATTTACCAACTAAGGGTGTGAAATTTTAAATAAGAATGGTTCTTTAATATTAACTAGTCGTAGAACTTCTGAAAACTGCTATATTGTTTGTGATTCAAGCTCATCTAATCTATCATGTTACAGGTGCAAACCGATGAGACTAAATTATGGCATAAGCGCCTAGGACATGTACACTACCACAACTTATATAGATTGAGCAAAAGAGTATTGATAAGAGGTCTATCCAAAATACAGAAAGTGGATAAAATATGTGGCGAGTGCCAGATTGGTAAATAAACCAAGAGTACTCACAAAAAGGTGAACTCCAAAGCCACATCTAAACCACTCGAACTTCTCCATATGGATCTTATTAGATTAACTAGAATGGAGAATTAAGGTGACAAGAAATATATTTTGGTGATTATTGACAACTTTACTAGGTATACTTGGGTAGTCTTCTTAAAAGAGAAATCAGAAACTCTCGGTGAAGTAAAAAATGATACTTAAACGTATCCAAACGGAAAAAGAATTACAAGTATCTAAGATCCATAGTGATCATGGTTCTGAATTTGAAAATAGCAATTTTAAATTTTTTTACAGTGATCAGGGAATATCACATGAATATTCTGCGCCCAAAACACCACAACAAAATAGGGTAGTGGAAAGGAAAAATAGAGTGCTTCAAAAAATGACAAATGTAATGCTAAATAGTATGAAGCTTCATAAAAATCTTTGGGCTGAAGCCGTAAATAATGCTTGTTATATAATTAACTGCATTTATACTAGAAAATCAAATAGTAAAATGGCTTATAAAATGTGGATTGATAAGAAGCCTACTGTCAAATACTTTCAATTTTTCGGCAGCTAGTGCTACATTTTATGTGACTGAGAAAATCTGGGTAAATTTGACACCAAAAGTGATGAAGGGATATTTTTAGGATATGCTCTGAATAGTCGAGTGTATCGGGTTCTTAACAAGATGACTAGTGTAATTCAAGAGTCTATTAATGTGGTTATAGATGATCGCTTAAATACACCTGTCTTAAGTTCAGAATATGATGAAGTTCTTTTTAATTGATAAACCAGACTCTTCATTAAGTCAAAAAAATACTAAACTGAGGACAGTTAAAGACCATCCATCTAATCAAATCCTTAGAAACCCTCTCACTGGTGTGCGCACTCATAAACAACTTGAAGATATGTGTAACTACGTGTGCTTTACATCTCAGATAGAACCAGCTAATGTAAACAAAGCTCTTATTGACGAAAACTGGATTGTAGCAATGCAAGAGGAGCTCAATCAGTTTGTAAGAAATGATGTTTGGTACTTAGTTCCAAAACCAAAAGATAAACACATTATCAGAAAAAAATAGATTTTTAAAAATAAGTTTGATGAACTTGGTAATATTATTAGAAATAACGCTAGGTTAGTTGTACAAGGGTATACTCAAATAGAAGGCATTGATTATGATGAGACCTTTACCCCAATAGTTCATCTTAAATCAATCAAACTATTTATATCCATTGCGTGCTTAAGAAAATTCAAAATATACCAAATGGATGAAAAGAGTGTGCTCGTAAATGGCGATTTGCATGAAGAAGTGTATATTGAACAACCAACGAGTTTTGAAGACATGCTAATCATGTCTACCGCCTGAAAAAGGCACTCTATGGTTTGAAATAAGTTCCTAGGGCATGACACGAAAAGTTGACTAAGTTTCTACTAAGTCATAACTTTATAATGAGAAGTATTGATAAGACATTGTTTGTAACGAAACATAATGATCACATACTAATAGTGCAAATCTATGTTGATGATATTATTTATGGATCTACCTGTGTTAACATGACTATTGAGTTTGCAGATCTTATGAAGTCTAAATTTAAAATGAGCATGGTTGGAGAACTAAACTATTTCCAAGGGTTGTAAGTTAAACAACTCCCTGATGGTTTCTTTATCTCTCAAACCAAATATGCTCTAAACTTAGTTAAAAAGTTTGGATTTGAGATTGAAAAAAATTTTGATACTCCAATGAGTACTACTCTAAAACTTTCTAAGGATTCAACAAGTAAGAGTGTGGATCATAAGTTGTATCGCAGTATGATAGGTAGTTTATTTAACTGCGAGTTGACCTGATATTGTTTTTAGTATAGAAATTTGTGCTAAATATTAATATGACCTTAAAAAGTCACACCTGATTGCTGTTAAGCGTATTTTTACGATATGTCGCTAGATCAGCTAATCTTGGTCTCTAGTATCAACATCATATGAGTGTGCAATTAGTTGGTTACACGGATGCTGATTAGGCTGGTAACATTAATGATCGTAAATCGACCAGTGGTGGTTGTTTCTATGTCGAGAACTGTTTAGTTACTTGGCTAAGTAAGAAACAAAGTTCCGTATCGCTCTCCATAGCTGAGGCTGAATATATTGCTACTGGTAATGCATATACTCAGCTTGTGTAGATGAAAAGAATACTAAGTAATTATATGGAATTGCATAAGAATTCATGATTTTATATTGTGATAATTCAAGCACAATTAATATCTCTAAAACTCTAATTCAGTATTCATGAACCAAGTATATTGACATTAGGTATCATTATATTCGTGAACTGGTGGAAGACAAAATAATTTCATTGGATTATATTCCGACCGCGACTCAACTTCCAGATATATTCACAAAGCTGCTTGACAAAAATAAGTTTGCAAAATTAAAATTTGATCTTTGTATGTGCAATATGAACTGATGATTTGTGCCTTTTTGTATCATAATGTATATATTTATTATTTTGAAATTTTAAAATTTAAATTAATGAAAAATTGTAAATTTTCAATGCTGCACGACCAGTCGAGTACAAACTCGACCAGTCGTGGCTCGACTAGTCGAGTATGTACTCGACCAGTCATAAAACTCGAGTTTTACTTTTTATTTGGGGAAAATCACCTTTTTTTTTTCATTTTGTCCTTCTTCTCAAACAAGCCCTACCATGACCGGTCAAACCCATCTTTGATTTCTCTATAGTTAGTGCATTATTTTTAATTTCCTTGTAGATTCAAGTCCCTTACACTTCCTTTTCTTCATTTGTCTTGTTTATTTCAAGGTTTATGATTGTTTGGTGAGTTTTTTAGCTATAAATCTTTTTTACTTGAAACCCTTCTTGCCACTTTTGCAATCCTTGTATTCTTTGATTTGTTTGTTACAATGGAAGGTTAAAATAAGAAGAAAGGATCTCATGGTCCCTCTTCTTCTCGTTCAGCTCCTATCATGGTGCACCAACTTTGGTCACTCGAGGATGATCCCAAGTATGTGCAGGATTTTCGTTTACATAACGTAATAGTAGAACGGACTATTAACATTGATCATTTAACATCTTTTGGTATCCTTCCTCTTCTTCAATCTGTAGGATGGAAAAATATTTTACATTGGGGTGGTCCTGCATTCCGCTCTATTGCACAAGCCATGTATGCTTATATTACTGACTTCTCTACTGAAAATATTATATTTACGATTTCTACTAGAGAAGGTCCAATTGATGTGGACCGTCACCTTATTTCTAGATTAATGAACCTTCCAGTTAATGATGATGGTATTCTCATTAGTTCTCTTGTAACAAAAATTTCTAAATCTGAGAAACGAATGCTCACTAGAGTTTTATGTAATATGGATGTGAAATGGAGTACTGGGAATGTGCTCGCTTTCAAGTTTATGTTACTCAGATACAGAGTTCTTCATAAGATTTTCATTTCAAATGTTTATCCTAGATCTGGTTACAAAATCAAGCTTACTATATTCATGGTTCGTATTCTTCATTCTATCATTTCTGGAGTCTCTGTGTGTCTTCCTTCTCTTATTTGTTATATCATGATTCAGTTCCATCTCCACCCAAATTCCTTTTGTTTATCTTATGAATGTATTAGCCATCCATAGTCTAGTGGTTAAGCCTATTGGAAAAGCTCCCATTCACCATCTACCCTTCAACAACTCTAACATTAACAAGATGAATTTGAAGTTGGCCCCAGGCCAAGTTACTGTGGGTGCTGAAGGAGTAGCTGAAGCAAAATGAAGAAGAAGATACTTTACCTCCAGATGATGTCAATATGGATGACATTTTTGATGAAATTAAATCCAATTCTACTGTTAATCCTGATTATCAGCCATCTGATTTTGATGCGCATTTACGCTCACTTGAGGAGAAGGTCGAATGTATGCATGTGTCCCAGGAAATGTAATTTAAATATATGCACAAATATCTTAGGCGCATTAACAAGGGACTTCATTAAATTGATCCTTCCATACTCGCTCCTTCTTTTGGTTCGGATTAGTTTTGAGTATCTGATATGTAATAACTTTTAATACTTGGATTTCTTCTTGTGAGTGGACATGTTTTTAATAGTTATCTTGTTTCCATGTTATCCTAACCTTACCTCTCTCATTGCTCTTGTGTTTCCATCATCATTTATCGGTTCTTTCCGTTGTCATATTGCGACAAAAAAGGGGGAGAATTAATCCCTGACATGCCTATTTCATTATGATAAATGTGGAGAATGAATGTGGAACTGTGAAGAATGTGGTTAGGCGATAGATAGGTAGCAAATTTTTGTATCAAATTTTTTTCCTCTTAGATTCTATGCAGTAAGATATTAAGGGGGAGTATTGATTTGCAGTTTGTAACTGGTGCATGATTCTTTAACCACATTGTAACTGGTGCATGATTCTTTGACTAAGTTGTAACTGGTCCATGTTTCTATATTGTGTATGTATGATATTTTTATTTATTTTATTTTGTCATGAATTTGACAAAGGGGGGAGATTGTAAATGCTATTCTATCTAGCTCCTATGATTGTTAAATTTCATAGTGTTAAACCCTCTTGGAATCTGTATCCTATGTAGCTCATCTTCATATTCAAGATCAAGCAATTCAAGTATAAGTGTAAGATGTTCCAATTCAAGATTCAAGCAACACAATGTAAGTGCTATGATCACATGCTCCTTTGTTTGTCAAATTTTGTGGTGCCAAAATCTTTATCTATGTCTTGTGTTTGTATGTTGATTTATATATGTTCAAGACATTGCTTCACAAGTGCTTCAAGTTAAGTACATTGATCGACTTCAAGCTAAGTCAAGCCTTGTACTTTGTCAACGTCTGTAAGAATATATGTTTAGAGCTATATCGATTAAGAGTACAAGACTCAAGTACACTTCAAGACTCAAGTGCAATTCAAGATGAAGTTTAAGTTTAAGCTTTCGAATATTTCAAGATCAATCTACATCAAGTGCGAGAGCTCAAGCTTGATAAGGTTCAAAGGTCTACCTTCGCTAAATGAATGAAGTTCAATGTTCATACTACATGTTCCAGGTATGATAGACCTTAGATTGACCTTAGGATAGGTCATTTCGGATACATAATTCAAATTGTATGTATATACTTGAGTTTGGTCTGTTCTAAGACTAGTCCTGGACCTTGTTCGACTAGTCCTAGTACTGGTTCGACCAGTCCAAGAAATTCCACGACCAGTCCTAAGTTGTTGAAGAATTTTCAGAATTTTTTGGTTAATCCTCGACCAGTCCTGGAAGTCCTTCGACCAGTCGTAGGTGTATTCATGACTCGAACTTCGACCAGTCGTGGGTCTTCAACTCAAACTATAGCGACCAACTTATATGGTCCACGACCAGTCCTGGGTCATCTATGACCAGTCGTAAGTAGTCCACGACCAGTCGTAGACACCTCACGACCAGTCGTAGAACGGTTTTCAAAGATCGTGCTTAAAAATTCAAAATACCGTTGTACTACGACTAGTCGAGGTGTCCCTAGGACCAGTCGAAGACGAGTTTCTTCTACTATATATAAATTGAGCACGAATTTCAGATTTTTTTAATTCAATTCAAGTAAAATCTAGGCTCCACTCTGAGATAAGTTTGTGTTCATTTTAAGCTACTTTGTAAATAATTAATATTTCAATTTGTTAGCTTATTGTTATTTAATTTTGATCTACATTCCAATCTGATTTGAAAAAGGGAAAAATTTTGTAATTCTTTCTTCTTGGAATCAAAATCAAATACAGCTAGCCCATTCTAGTTTAACTTAAAATCAATTAGAACTTAGAGCTATTGTAAAGTGAGTATTGGACATGGAACTTCCATATTCGAACTTTTACTCCGATTGGTTCTTCTAGGTTGCTATGAAAGGAGAAATCTAAGTATTTTACGCTTATGTAATTTACTTTCTTTTTAGTTTCTTTTAAGATTGAGCTAGAAAAATCTCATTATGTGGTTATCTGAGGAGAGACAGAAAACTCAGACAGAGGGTTTTTTGAATTGTGTAAGCCCAAGTAGAAAAGACACAATTGTGAAGGTTTTAGGTGAACCCGTGAAACCTATTTTGATAGTAAACGCTAATATCCCCTATGTGAGGATATTAGGAGTGGAGTAGCAATTTGTATAGCTATTGTTTAACATTTGATGAACACACAGGTGAACCACTATAACTCTTTGTATTTTATGGATGTGTGATTTATTCTTTCTATCTTTTATCATTCAAAGCTGTGGAATGTATGTGTGGATGTGAATGTCATAATTTTTTACATTTCAAGCATAGTGGGGAATGTTGTAATAATTTAGAATTAAATTCTTGCAATTTATTTCAATTCCTTACTATTTATTTATTCCTCTTTGGTTCCAGTTTTTTATACAAAGGACGTTCTAAAAATAAGGTTGTCCTGCCATAAACCCTTGGTTTTTATGGTGTAAGGTTGTCCTTAGAACTGAAATCGTATTAACCTCTCAATACTTATTTTTGAGGTTACTTTTATTTCAGTATTAAGAATTGATTTATTTTTATTTGGCTATCTCTTTATTTTATTCTGCTGTTATAATCTTAATTTGGAATAGTCCTATTTCCCCCCCCCCCCCCCCCCCCCCCCCCCCCTCTAGGACATATAGCTAGGTCATTTCACACAAGTATAAAAATAAGAGATTCTTATGCAAATTCAAGTACTAGATCAAGTTTTCAAGCTTCAACTATATCAAGACAGTGTGTATTACTTTAAGAATTCAAGCTCAAGTAATCTTCTCAAGCTTAAAACTCATATACTTAAGTTGAAACACAAGTCATAAGTACTTCAAGTTCAAGCTTTAAAGTACTTCAAGATGTCAAGCTTCATGTATTTCAAGATCAGCTATCAACCAAAGTGAATGATGTTTCAATGTTCAAATATCACATATAAGGCATGAATGACCCTAGATTGCCATATGTTAGGTCATATGAATTGCATACTTAATTTGGGTTATTACATAATTTTATAGGCTTTTTCTCGACTAGTCTTAGTATATGTTCGACTAGTATTAGTACTGGCTAGATTCGTCCTAGAATTTCTAAGTCAGTCTAAGGTTTGTTACTAATTTTCAAAATTTTTTGTTGGACCTTCGACCAGTACTGGAGACTGCTCGACCAGTCGAGTGAATAGTGCCCGACCAGTCGAGCAGGCTCGACTCAAAGTCCAGCAACCATTTTTGGTCCCACTCGACCAGTCGAGTGCAGGGCTCGACCAGTCAAGCAGGCCACTCGACCAGTCGAGCAAGCTACTCGACCAGTTGTGGAACGGTCTTATCTTATTGCGCCCGAAATTTTGAATGCTTGTTGTCCTTCGACCAGTTGAACCGACCACTGGGCCAGTCGAGTGAATTGTAATTTTTCCTATAAATTGAGGACAATTTTTAGAGTTTTTCATTCAATTCCAAGATAATCAAGACACCACTTAGAGAGATAACTTTGTGAGATTCTTAAGCTATATTGTATTCATTTAATATTCTTTTTAATTTAGCTTTTTGCATTTGATTTTGAACTCTATTCCAATCTTAATTGAAGAAGGGATTTAAGTTTTCCTCTTTCTTGAGATCAAAAATCAAATCAAGCTAACCTAAGGTGATTTAATCTAAAAATCATTTAGAACTTAGAACCTTTTCCTAAGTGAGTGTGGATACTGAACATCTACATCAAATTGGTTCCATCAGGCTTCGTCAAAGGAGAATATTCAAATAAGTATATTTATATTTTTGTAAATCTCTTTTTGATTTTTTTGAGGTTGTGCCAGAAAACTGTCTCTTTCTTTTTGGTTTTTCTGAGGTGATCCAAAAAATCTCAGAGTGTGGAGTTTTTAAATTGTGTAAGCCCACTAGAAAGACACAATTGTGAAGGTTTTAGGTGAACCTTGAAAAACCTATTTTATTGTGAAAGCCAATATCCACTGTGTGAGGATATTGAGAGTAGAGTAGTTGTGTGACTATTTTTTTAATAGTTGGTGTACACACAAGCGAACCACTATAATTGCTGGAGTTTTGAATGGTTGAATGTGCCTAAGTGTGTGAACGTTGTAATTTATTTTTTCAGCATTTGTGGTGAATGATTGTAATTTACTTTCAGTACATGTGGTGAATGTTGTAATAGCAGTAAAATTTTATTTCTGTTTTATTCTTTATTCCTTTGTATTGGTTTGAGATTTTAATACACAGACCATTTTAAGAATTAGGTTGTCCTACCATAAGTCATTGTTTTTTAATGTTATCCTTAGAACAACATCTGTATCAACCTCTCAATACTTATGCATTTGAGGTTGCTATTCATTTATGCTATTTGAAGCTATCATTGTTAATTTCTTTCTTATTCCACAATTAAAATTTTAATTTGGCATAGTCCTATTCACCCCCCCGCCAGGACTCTTAGCTCACCCTTTTCACTGAGAAGGTCGTTTGTCACCATGGATTGAATCATGACACCGCTTGAAAATCACATATGTATATAGGGCTTGTTGTGAAGCCCCTTGTAAGCTGATTCATAAGTATAATTGGTAGAGTCTTGACATGGTCGTTTGGCACCATGGATTGAATCATGACATAGTTTGGAAATCATATATGTACATGGGGCTCGTTGGAAAGCTCACAAGGAGTGTAGGGTAATAGATGATTCAAATCATTTGATTGTAGGCCATTTGAGACACATGGAACACATCAACTTTCGCTTCCTAGTGTGCATGAGGTCGGCCTTAGGTATGAGAGGGAGAGGGGTGACATCATCCCCCACTGTCCGTCCTTTGCTTTTCCCTCTCCACTTTTGGTTAGCTTAATTAAGTAGGTTTTTAGGTTTTTTCACAAAGGTCTTATAATAATCAAAACACCTAAATTCTCTTGCTAAAGATCCAGTGCCATGGCCATTGTTTAACCAAATTAGAATTGGCCAATGACTCTTCCTCATTGGGCATCCTTAAAGGGCTGACCCCAGCCCTGGTCCTCTAGGAAATATGGAAGACCAGGAATGCACTTTGTTTTAATGGGGTCCAATCCAATGCCTCTCAATCCATTCACCCTCATCCTCTTGTCTAATACATTTCCTCTCTCTCTGGTTAAAAATCAGGCAGACATAGACATCATGGCAGATCTTGGGCTCCCTCAAGGTAGAATTTTCCCCTCTTCGGTGTCTTATGTTAAATGGTTAAGGCCTAACCCAGGAGGCATGAAACTAAATGGTTCGTCTAGAGGCAATCATGTTGCATAACACACCAACAATGCAGTGAACCAAGATCCAATCTCCGGTCTCAATTACAAACGATAAACAGAAAGAAAAATAATCTAGAAGAAGAATCAAAGCATTCCAAATAAACCACAAGACAGGATATATGTGGAAAAACTCCAAATAAGGGTAAAAAATCACAGGTGCAAACTTCTACTATGAAGAAAATGAGATTACATGCAATGTACTAACCTCTTCCCTTGGATGTATAGAAAAAATTCTTTACATACACCTTAGAATAACTCTCATTATCCTAAAAAAGCCTCAGGGACTCCTATTTATAGTTTAGGCAACTTCCCTTTTTCACCTCTGTGAAAACCGCCTCAAAATTACACAGTTCGTGTAAAATTTGGAAATGAATCTGCGTAACCTTGACTGGTCAAGCAAGCTCCTCGACTGATCGAATGGACCCTCGATTGGTTGAGCATGGGCCTCAACCGGTCAAGCACCTCGGATATAAAAAACTATTGCTCGCTAGACTTTGAGTCGAGCTAACCCTCGACTGATCGAATGGGCCACTCGACCGGTCGAGCAGCCCTATCCAGATGTGACTCCACATCTCAACAATTTTTCACTTGAAAACACATCACCATAAACCTTTATCTTCTACATCCAGAGTGCACCACCTCTCTATCTTCAAGCCTGAAGACCAATCAAAGATGAACAAAGCTTTAGCTTCTCCCGTGTGACCGTCTTGGTCAGCATATCCACAGGATTCTCACTTATATGAATCTTTTCTAGAGTAATTGATCCATCTTCCAATAATGAACGCATGAAATGATATCTGATGTCAATATGCTTGGTCCTTGAACGAAAGGCTGAATTCTTAGCCAAGTGTATTACACTTTGACTGTCACTATACAACTTGTAATCTACTTACTTCTTACCCAACTCTTCCATGAAACCTTGCATCCACACCATTTCCTTGCACGCTTCTATAGCTTCGATATATTTTGCTTCCATTATATTGATAAATATTATCTTCTATAACTAAGAGACTTAACTGACTGCAGCACTACCTAGAGTAAAGACATAACCTGTAGTGCTTCTGCTGTCGATATCTCCTGCCAAATCTAAACTACGTAGCCTTGTAGCTTTATTTCCAATCCGTCATAACACAGTCCTACATCTACCGTACCTATCAAATATCTAAGGATTCACTTCACAGCTTCCCAATGTTCCTTCCCGGGTTATTCATGAACCTGCTAACAACTCCCACTGCTTGAGCAATATCTGGCCTCATGCTCACCATAACATATATGAGACTCCCAATAGTTGATGCATTTAGGACTTTAGCCATGTAGTCTCATTCCTCCTGCATCTTCGCACCTTACTCCTTAGAAAGCTTGTAGTGATTGGCTAATGAAGTGAAAAGCTTGGCTATGTGCTCTGCCTGTGACAAAACTAATTTCCTGTTTTTCCTATCACATTTTATCCTCATGCCTAATATTTATTTTGTAACTCTTAAATTCTTCATGGAAAATTCTCTAGACAGTTGTCTTTTGACATTTGAGATGTCCTTTATGCTTGAACCGGCCACAAACATATCATCAACATACAGAAGAAAGATGATGTACGACATATCAAACTTCTTCAAATAGCAATGGTCTGCATGACATCTACTAAAATAGTTTCCTAATATAAAATTGTCGAACTTCTTGTACCACTGTCTCGGGGCCTGCTTCAGGCCATATAGACTCTTCTTCACTCTACACACGGTATTCTCTTTTCCCGGTGCCACGTATCCTGTCGGCTGATGCATATATATATCTCTTCTTTAAGGACCCCATGAAGAAAGACTATCTTAACATCTTACTGCTCTAAATGTAAGTCCTCTGTAGCCACTATACTCAAGACCATACGATCGTAGACATTTTCACTATCGGTGAAACTATTTCAGTGAAATCGATACCTGCCTTTTGTTGAAACCCTTTCATAACCAATCTAGACTTGTACTGTTTCAAACCATCATGCTCTTCCTTAAGTATGTAAACCCACTTGTTATGAAAAGCTTTCTTACCCTTAGGTAGAGTGACTAGCTCCCACATACGATTTGACTCAAGAGAGTCCATCCATCATCCATGGCCTACTCCCACTTAACTCTTGTATCTGACTGTAATGCCTCTTCAAAACATTCTCGTTTACCATTATCTGTCAGCAATAGATAATGTGAGGGTGAGTGTCGAACCGTGGTTCTCCTCTCCCCAGTAGACCTCTTCATAATCGGTATCTTCGGCTCTGCCTCATAATGCTCCTATGCATGATCATCTTGTGGCACTGTAATACCTGTGTCCGGTAACTCTTCCAACTCTACGAATTCTTTCTCCTTGGCCTTATTTTGTTGCACACTGTCCTTATACATCACTTTTTCATTGAAGAATACATCCTTGCTTATGATGATTGTCTGGTTCTTTGCATCCCAAAAATAATAGCCAAAATCATACTGCTCATAGCCTCTAAACATGCACTTTCTAGACCTCGCATCCAGCTTGTTTCTATGCTCTGCATCAATCTGAATATATGAAGTGCAATTAAACACTTTGAGATGTGTAGGGTTCACTTCTTTCCTAGTCCACATGTCTTCTGGTAGCCCACCATCTAATGGTGCTGAGGGACTTCTATTAATGAGATATGTGGTAGTATTCACAGTATCTACCCAAAACGTACATATTGGGCAACCCTGTATGTAACCTCATGCTCCTAGCGTGTTTAAGGATGGTCCTGTTAATGGGCTCAGCCACACCGTTCTGTTGTGGTACCCCTGGAATCATTTTATGATGTTTGATTATATTTGCTGCACAATACTCCTCAAACCTTTTATCACAATACTCTCCCCCATTATTTAATTTGAGACATTTTACTGTTTTACCTGTCTCATTTTCTACAATTACTTTTCACTTCTTAAATACATCAAATACATCAAATTTGTACTTTAAGAAATAAACCCATAATTTCTACTAGCATCATTAATAAAAGAAACGAAATAATGTGAGCTACTAAGAGATAATACCTATGTCAGTCTCCACACATCAGTGTGTACAAGCTCCAACAGATTCATCTTTGAAGCGCGTCCTGTTTTCTTGAAGCTCACCCTCTTATTTAGAGAATTTCAAATTAATATATTTTAGCCTCGATAGCTTCCCTTTTGACAATAGCAATTTCTTCCCTTTCTCACTCATATGTCCCAACCTCTAATGCCATAACTGTCCATTCACTCGAGTTGATGTGACTACGAGTGAACTATACGATCATGAAATTATGTATAAAGTACTTTCCTTGCCTCGAGATATCACCAAGGTACCTTTTGTGATATTTTAGGAATCACTAGTGAATGTCGTCATATATCCGGTATCGACTAATTACCTTATTGAGAACAAATTTCGTCTCAAATTTGGTACATGTCTGACATCCTTCAACTTCAAAGTCGTTCCATCTTTCTGATTTATATGAATGTTTCTCTTTTCAATAATACTGCACAGCTCATCATCACCCAGTTAGACTCTTCCAAAGTCACCTGACATATAAATACGTAGAAATTCCTTACACAAAGTGGCATGAAACAAAGCATCTAAGTTTATGACCCAAGACTCATTCCTCGCATCAAGAGACAAGATTAACGCTTCTGTGTCACTCTTCTCAGATAGATTTGCTGAATCCTTCCCGCCTTAAAAGCTTCCTTCTTATTTCTTAAGTGCCCTGCAATCACGTTTCATGTGTCTTTTCTTCCTACAATGCCAACACCCATATTTGTCTTTCGATCCCTTGGACTTCTTCCTCAACTTAGAATGTCCGTGTTTATTGCCTCCTTTGTTCAGCGATCTTCCTCTTCCTTCAACGTTTAGAGTATTCCTTGAATTTCCTGAAACTTTCGATACCTTTCCTCTAGATTCTTCACTGAGAATTAGACCGACCACATCATCAAATTTTAGTTTTGTCGACCTTGAAGAATTACTCGCACCAATCACCAAACCATTCCAACTGTCTAGCAAACTGGACAAGATCAATAACGCCCTGACCTCGTCCTCAGAAATAATGTCAACAGATTCTAATTAACTCGTGACTGTATTGAACTCGTTTAGATGTTTAGCCATGCTCCCACCATCTGACTCTTCATGTTGAATAGCTGTTTTATAAGATGAACCTTGTTGGACGATAAGAGTTTCTCATACATCATAATTAGGGCTTCCATTAATTCTTTTGTGGTCTTTACCTTAAATATATTGAAGGCAATGCTTTTAAAGAAAGAGAGTTGAATTGTTTCTAAAGCCTTTCGATCCAATAAAGACCATTCATCATCTGTCATCTTCTCTGGTTTCTTCTCTTTTCCTCCTAGAGGAATATAGAGGTCCTTCTAATACAGATAATTCTCTATCTGCATCTTCCAGAAGGTAAAGTTTGAACCATCAAACTTCTCAATTCTAGTCTTCCCTTCTTCCGTCATCACTCCTACTTAAACTAAACTAATAACTTTAATACCAGTTGTTGTGTAACGCGCTAACAACACTGTGAACCGAGATCTAATCTCTGGTCTCACCCACAAACTATAAATAAATAGAAAAATAATCTATAATAAGAATCAAAGTATTCCAAAAAAATCACAAGATAGGATATATGTGGAAAAACCCCAAACAAGGGTAAAAAACCAAGGGTGCAAACTTCCACTATGAAGAAAATGAGATTACAAGAAATGTATTAACCTCTTCCCTTAGATGTATAGAAAAAACCCTTTACATACACCTTAGAATAACTCTCATTACCCTAGAAAAGCCATAGGGATCCCTATTTATAGTTTAGGCAATTTCCCTTTCGAACCTTTGAGAAAATTGCCTCAAAATTATGCAGTCCGTGCAAAATTTGGAAACGAATATGCATAACCTCGACTAGTCGAGCAGGCTCCTCAACTGGTCAAATGGAGCCTCGAATGGTTGAGCATGGGCCTCGACTATCGAGCACCTCAGATCCAATAAACTGCTGCTTGCTGGACTTTGAGTCGAGTCAACCCATGAGCAGGGCACTCGACTGGTCGAGCGGCCCTATACAGATGTGACTCCACATCTCAACAAATCCTGGCCCCTCAGGCTGTGGGGGTGTTCGCTGTGATGATAAAGGTGAGTTCAAGTTTTCTTTCTCCAAAGGGTACGGTCTGGGATCCAGCTTTCTTGCGGAAGTGAAAGAAGTGGTAGACGACCCCATCACTTGTATAGATAAAGGGTTCAAATGATTGAGGTGGAGATTCTCTTACCATTGTCGACATGCTCTCTAGTCCTGGTGATACTCCTTGGAGTGTTTTCTATTGGAAAAAGTAGTTTGACTCAATTCGGTCCACATGTAATATTTCAATCAACCATATATCTTGCGAGAGGCCAACAGGGTTGCAGATAGCCTAGCCCGCTGGGGAAGTTCCAACTAGCAAACCAGAATTTTTGATGAAGTTTCCAGCCTCCTTTATCTCTCTCGTGGGGAGCTTGTCCTGGATAAGGCAGGTTTAGGAGTGGTGCGGTTTTCCTAGGCCTTAGTTTAGTTTTTTGTCCTTTCATCTGATAGGTGGGCCTCCTCTTGAGTAGGGCCTCCTCGAATGTGCACATGCTATTCATCCGGGGTCTCAAGGCCTATTTTTTTTCCTGAGTTCCCCTTCTAATATGTAAAGAAAGCATCCTTATTAATGAAAAGTTCATTTTGAAAAAAAAAAAAAAAACTAAATTAGAATTGGGGCTTAAAAAATTGTACACGGATAATGAACTTTAAGAGCATTTTTCATTTCCCTTCTCTATCCAATGTGGGAGTAAACAAGAGAACTTGAAAACAAGATAAATAATGACTCACTCTTTTCCTTTTATTTTTTGAAATACTTTTAACAAAATATAAAAAATGAAAAACTGGGCCAAAAAGGTTTTAAGCTATTCATTGGCTGGTGGTGTGAATCCATATATAGCTTTTCTTTTGTTCTTTTACTTTATGCAAAAGACTTTAGAGAGAAGGGCTTTATAAATAATTTTCATTTCCAATTTCTATCCAATGTAGGGCTTAAGAAAAGCACTTAAAAACTTTTTAAGACAACAAAGACCCATTTTTTCCTCATATTTTTAGAAAGCCATTTAACAAAATATACAAAATGAAGAAGTGAACCCTAAAAAGTTTTAATCATTTTATAGGCTACTGGTGTGAACCCATTTATAGTTTTTCTTTAGTGTGACTATTGAAATTGGGTGCCTTTAATCTATGTTGAAATAAGGGTCCTCTATTGATCGACCACCCAGTTCAATTGATTAAAATTCACCAAATTTTCTAGTTTGCTCACTGAACACTTTTGAGCATGTTCGATTAACTGAACATGGATGGTCAATTGATTGAGGATTGCTCGATCAATGTTGATCAATTGATGGTTAGATTGACGACTCAATGATTTTACATAGTTCTGTGTAACGCCCTGAATTTCGAGGGTCGAGTAAAGCCTGACTCCCGAGATTCTAAGCATCACTTATGTCCCGCAGAAGACAGTATTCTGATATCTTTCACATTGGGCAATTGGACATGTATAGAATTATACTAAACAACGTATCATACTCCAAATTTAATGTAATTAAGTAAATGCCTAAATTCAAAATATATATATATATATATATATATATATATATCATGAAGTTCTAAAGTATGGGTCCATAGTTGGGTTTAATATATATATGTACAATTCAAAAAAAAAAGTAAACAAAATGTGGTAATGTAAATGTAACATCTAACTAAGCCTAGATTCTCATTGTTCACTGCGCAACGGCACGTGGCTTACATCGGCCCACCCGAGAGCTGGAAATAAGAAAATTCCTCCTCCTCGTTGAAGAAATCTTGCTTCAATGCATTGACATCAACTGTACCTTCATCTACACTAGCATATGGTTGGTGTTTTAAAACACCATCTCAGAGTGGGAGTGAGTGATCAACTTAGTGGTTTTATAAAGCAAAAGTTATACATGTTATCAAGTCAATCAATGCAGTAATGATATGACAATAATAAACAATCATATCCTAATTACTCTTTTTAATTCGAGAATGGAGTTTATGTAATGATACATGCTCTCAACATCAACACTCCCTCAACATGCGACTCCGACCACCTATTTCGCACATGATAACACTTCCTCAAACGTGTGACTCCAATGCCTTTTTCGCTACATTCTAACTAATGCAATGCGGTGTATGATCATGTTAGCCGAGTGATTAATTATGCCCATTCATCAAGTAACTTGGGGAAGCTAGGATACTTCCACCTTAAATATTGATCTAAATCAAATCACTAGGCATTGGACAACCGTAGTAGTCCTACTCTTATATTCTTGATCCGTTTAGGTTTATCACTCCTATATAAATACATACGATAGGCAAGTTGCAAGAAATGGTGCTCGGGTCACTACGGGGGGCTCGTCACCCCAGTGTGGGTAGACGGAACGAACATGGTGTCCCATACCACCATACCCGGCTCACGAGTCTTGAGGATCATGGTACTATAGTTAAAGGTGAATCTTTACAATTGTGAGGGGGTACCTTAAATTTAAACTCTCGCTTTTATACATGGTGAACATACAATAGGTTAACCGGTTCTTTAGGTAACCTCGACTGGTATGGGAGCACCCTGACATAACTGACATTGAGCGCATAAGCATCCCTCGTGGCCTAGCCACTATCGATAGTCAATGTCTGACCCGTATCTTTTGAATTTACCTAAGGTGGCCTACCCAATTCGGCTACCTAAACGTGAAAGTTTACCGGTTGTCTGGATTACAATAATAGCCCCCTTCCTATCCAAATCATGATAACGCACATTCATAATATATGGGTTAACATTCGATAAGCAATCTTGATGAATTACTCATTTAGGCATTTCATCAAACACATAAACTACGTAAGCTACAACTTGCAATTCATCAATTTATTACATAGAGGAAATACGCATGCTTAAGACAATAAGAAATCCTACATTAACAATCATAGCAAGCATAAATCATTAACTATAATGAAATCATTGATAAATTACAACCTAAGTATTTATAGTCCTCACCTTTTGGTAGCACGCCTGACTCGGACTCGGTTCTAGGATTATGTTTCCAAGGAAGGCTCTTCAGTTGCTTAAACGAGTACGTGGGTTAGTTAGGTTGGAGAAAAGTCATTTGGAGACCTACATCTCTATAGGAATTTGTATTACTTACCCTATGTCATAGTCGGAGGAGTTTCGGTAGCGAAAGTGGTGGTGGTTAGGCTTGTGGATCAATGGAAGAGGATTTCCCTCTTATTACAAGCACTACTCCAGACTCTCTTCTTCTTTATCTTTCTCTTTTCTCTTCTTTCTCTCCTTAGGTTTGCAAATTCGTTTTTGGGAGAGAGAGAGAGAGAGGGTGAGTTGGGAGCTATTTATTATAACCCTAGATGGTGTGTAAATGGCCTTAGGGCCACTTTATATGATATTTATACCCCATGGGTAGCAATTTCTGACTAATTGGGCTCTTAAGAGGGCCCACGGGCTCATCTATGCCATAGGGTAGGCTCCCTATCAATGGATCAATGCCAGGACATTTTCGGTGCGATCAGACAAGTTGATCAGCAATGGGAGGCCTGTGTCAGATCAACGGTTATAAATGTTCAATCGGGGCCACAGTTATTCGGCTATGTGCAGGAAATTTTCTTTGCTCCATGTGTGAAGTTTAGTCATAAACCAATGGTTCAAAATTCTTAACTTTATGTAAGAGTGGACGACCCAATTTACTTAAGTTTCAACACATTTCTTTAGAGTATTTGTGTAAGACCCGTATCTTAGTCCGTACTGTTCCGTCGACTCCCGTGATCCTTTCTGTCGAAGTCTGGCAATCCGCGACCTATAATCGATTTTTGCTCGTGACCCTAAGTCTTTTCCTGTAGATTTAAGTTAGTTTAATCTGAAACTTGTACCATTACGACCACATAGTCGCTGCGGTTCCAACGCCGCGTCTTGCATACAGATCCGATACCCTGACAGGGAGTTATGGGTCGGCATTTATTTTGAACAAAATGCCACACGTTTGCAATCCCAAGAGAATCTTTACGACATGTCCCATCAATCAATCAATCAATCCATCAATCAATCACCACATGTCAAGTACACACACCCATGCTTTCTTTCTCCACAAGTCAAGCAACCACCAAGTCAACTCTCATGTCAAGTACACCATCACCTCACCCATCACTCACATTCATCACCCATCTCTCACATCTCCTTACAACCCTCTCTCTCTCTCCCTCATTTCCTAAGCAACAAATCCCAAGCAAGAGAGGTGCACACGTCCAAGCTCTTCTATGTGAGAGAAAAGTAATTTTTGGTGGCCCATTTTTCCATCCCTTTAAACTTCATCCTAGCCATTTAAACTTCATCTCTCTCCATCAAAGTGAAGCACAAGGAGATCAGCTTTCCAACAGACCAAGAAGATCAAGTGGTGGGTGCTTCTATAGGCTAGTTTTTCATGCTTTTATGATGGGCCAAGTAAGGCTTATCGATCGATGGTATGGATCTCAAATTGGATCCTAAGATGTGGTCAATGGCCCATCTTGATCATCAATATCATTCCATGATGGGGCCATTCTCCATGGACCCCATCATAATGTTTACCTTCCTAGCTGGTATATGGGTCATCTAGACCGTCTATTTTCATGGAGAAGGGATCTTCATCGTTAGATTTCAATCTTATGGGCCCACATGTTATGGGACCCACTTGATTTATGCTGTAGATCATGGAAGGGAGGGCCCATAGTGTCGGGGTCCCTCCATCATACATGTCCCACTCTCTATCTCTCTCTCCCTCTCTATTTCATTTTTTTATGTGATCATGACATGGTTGTCTGGCCCACTTAGATGGACCCCACCATGAAGTTAGTATTTTATTCAAGCTGTCTATGAATGGGGCCCACCTAGTGTGTGTTGCACCACACCGTACATCATGTGGTGGCCCACCTAAGCAGGCCCACCTTCACATGGACAGACCGTCCAGCATCCCTGGATGCTGGATGTGGAAAGAAAAAACAAATATTAGCTTGGTTATACAATCTTTTGTGTGGACCGCTTGTGTAGGCCCCACCTTGATGAATGAATTCAATCCACGCCATCCATCTCTTTTCTCAGACCATTTTAGGCGTTGAGCCAAAAAATGGGGCAGATCCAACTGTCTGGCAGGGTATACCTTAGCAAATAATGATTCCCATTGTTTAAATCCACCTTAATTTTTCTACACGCTGAAAGAGGCCCAATATTGGTCTTGATAGATTTGTTATAGGCTATGAAAATCAGTGGTTAGGGTGGATCCTTCTGACGGGGGCCCCACACATGAAAAATTGTAAAAAATTTAGTTTCCAAAAAAAAAATGAAGAACACCAGCAGCAGGCTTGCTACCATCAAAGGCGCAGGCAGCGCCTGCGCGCTGGGGTGAACGGGCAGGGTCCCACGGGTCCCAGCCATGGGCCCCACCATGATGTATGTGTAATATCCAAACCGTTTATACGGTGGGCCACCTCCTGAAGTGGGCCCCCGCCAAAAATTAGCTCCATCTATGGCTCAGGTGATCTACATCACAGGAAACAGGGTGATTGAACGACTACCATTGGAGCCCTTTTGGGCATCATAAAAGTTTTGAATCAATCTGAAATTTGTTTTTCCTTTTTACCCAGGCCCGTTTGACCTTATGGATGGATTGGATGGCATATAAACATTATGGTGGGCCCCCACGTGGGACCCGCAATGATACATATGTTTTATTCCCACCGTCCAGGCGGACGGTGGAGCCCACAGTAATGTATGTGTTTCATTCACATCGTCCACTGCCATGGACGGTGGAGCCCACCTGGATGTATATGTTTAATCTATGTCGTCCAGCCATTTTAACTGGCTGCTGGACGGTAGGGGGACCCCACCATGAGGCATATGTTTCATCCATGCCGTCCACCTATATGGGACCCACCCCACGTATGGGGGCTGCACCTCGTGTGTGTGTGCATGTGTATATATATACATTATATTGTATACATTATAAATATTACATGTATTATATATTATAATTTATAATATATAATATATATGTATATATATGATGGTGGGCCCTTATGGGACCTACCATGATGCACGTGTAGCATCCAAACTGTCCATCCATTCTAAAAGCTCATTTTATGGGTATGAGCTAAGGAATGAGTCAGATCCATAGTATAGTGGACCCCACCCTTAATGCATGTGTTGTATCCAAACGGTTCAACCATTTGGCAAGTTCGTCTTAATAGGTTTGAGATTGAAAATAAGATAGATCTATAGTTCAAGTGGACCCCACTTTGGTATGTGGATGAGGCCCATCTTGGTTTATTTATGGTCATCCAATGAGGTCCACTTTGATATATATAAGGCTCATGTTACGAGGCCCATTGTGATGCATTCAAAGGCCCATGGGATATGGCCCATTACAATGTACATAAGGCCCATTGGTGCGGCCCATTGATGTGGCCCACTTGATGAATATAAGGCCGATGCGATATGGCCCATTTGATGTGTTTAAGGCCCAATGGGATAAACCTAGGGTCCATTGTAATGTGTGATGCCTCTTGGGTGGTGTAATGATGTTTTATAGTGGGCCATGCCTTGGGAGCAATGTTGGTTTGATGTCCACATTGTGAGGTAATGTTGGTTAAGCGTCCACATTTTGACTCTCCCTAGGGCCCACTGATAGGCCCATACTAGTTATGTGTAGGCCGTCTAGGTCCATCTGCATTGTAAGGATAGTTCATTGCTTTATAACATGCCTAATATAACTCCATGAGTCATGACCATACGCATCATATGTATGCTTGATATGAGTGGTGACTGATCATAGCATATGTCATTGGGCAAACCATTTACGGGACTCCTTATGAGACGGAGTGCCCCATAGTATTGCGCTGTACGCGCAGGATTGCTACATG
This sequence comes from Magnolia kwangsiensis, assembly GCA_037074715.1. Taxonomy (NCBI): domain Eukaryota; kingdom Viridiplantae; phylum Streptophyta; class Magnoliopsida; order Magnoliales; family Magnoliaceae; genus Magnolia; species Magnolia kwangsiensis. Next base: position 157,803,678 of record CM073573.1, on the reverse strand, counting down.
ACTGTATGGTGTGACTCATGCATCTCGCATATGTGTGAATTGATCACTTCATGCCCTAGCGATATCAGGGCCGTGGCTCCACAGGTACATCGTGGATGGCCATATCGGATACTGAAAATACTTAGTTCTAGCACTGTGGGCACTTAGGATAACCTCTTTGGTACCAGGAGATGCTTCAATGTCTAGACCGAGTGGATATACGAGCTCCCGAGTGCTGAATATCAGTAGGTGTAACGCCCGTGAAAAATTCGTACTTGGGCTCGAGTACCAACTCGACCCGAAATCGCGTAGAATTAATTTCTATGGAAATTAAGCGTAAGTTAGCTAGCGTAACGCTAGAGTAGCTGAGAAATAGTCCTTGATCACTTTAAATACGTTCTACAAGACCCAAATCGAGTAGAACAAACGACTCTATAATACTCTATAACCTTGGATCAAACTCTAAGCGGGTTTGTTCTCTAGACCACTTTGAATTTTTGTATTGGATCTAGACCGCGCGTCGAAAGTCCGATACCTCCTATCTTAGACCGTTAGAACCGCCCTGTTGGACTTGACAATCATTTCGAAAATCAAGTCCAACCGATGATCACAGACTATTTCATTGAGCCCGGACTGAAGAGACCGCGAATAGGGACAGAATTAGAATTTCAAATTCAAATCTGGCACACGACTTGATGCGTCAGTATTAAGCGTTCTGACCATCAGAATTCATCCAGATTACACCCTTGGATTAGAAAAAATTTTTATTTATTATCATGAGACTTTCAGCCCTGATCTACGTGCGGTGACCGCTGAACTGAAACTGGTCCGCCACGTGCGATCTACGAACCCTGCAGGACTGAAAACTTAATACGTGCTATATCTGATACGCATGAGCTTAAGTCCGATCGCAATCGACCAGGGGACCACCAGAAAGCAACTTTTGGACCGAAACAGCCCCGAAATGGATATGCACTAAGTAAACTTCGTTCCGGAGCCTGTTTCTGGCATTTTTAAGCTTATAAAAGGGGTTGAAACCCTCATTTCTCTCTCCCATCCGAAAATTGCAAAACCCTAGCTTTGGGAGAGAGAAAAGGAGAGAGTTTGAGAGAGAGAGTGGAAGGGATTTTTCCCGTCTCCGAGCCACCGGTTGCTAGTGCTTCAGCAACTCTTCCCAATCACTTGGCTGATGATTTTTCCACTTTTTGAGGTATGAAACAACCCTAGAACTTGCTGATTTAGGGTTTACTTAGATTCATGGCGTGTTAGCTGACGCAACTTGTAAAATAGGTTCTCCTACTACCGTAGACGAAGCGTATACGCTCCGTTTCGATTCACGAGTCTACAAGACATAAGGTGAGGATTTTAGACGCTTTGATTGATAGTTTACAACGCTTTCAATGTCGTTTAATAGTAGATTATCGACGACATCGCCGTTTGACATGTACAACATGCTCTCCGTTTCCTGTTTCGTAAATTAACGAAGAATATGAGATTTAGGGCATTTTAGTCATTTGTAGGAAGTACAGTTTACATTCATATTTTGCTGATGTGATTGACATGGCTTGTTGTCGCATTAGGAAGTTAAGAATACATGCGTAATTAGTTTGGCGAAGAGATTCGCCTAATTGCCCACTTTGGGTCGACATACTATATGTAGACTAAAGAGTGTAGTGTATGTGTTTGTGTAAATGTTTGTATTAGTATGTATTGAATTAAATGATGTTATGAATTAGTTTGAGATGGATTTCTCAATTAATATGCTGACCTAAACGATTTCCTACATGTTGACTGTATGCATGATTTCATTATATGCATGAAATGTATGTGTTTGAAGATTTACTTAAGTTGAATGTTATAACATGCGTTAACATGCTCACATGATTGTATTTCAATTCCAATATCCAATATACATCGCTGATGTGATTCCATAATTGCTTGGGACTAGACTTAGTCCAGGCAGTCGGTAACTGAGCGAAATTCGTGGCTGGCTGGTCTTGGCCACGAACGACGCGTCGATGAATGCGAGTCGTGTTTGGAGTTGGCGGCAGTGGTTAGGCCACGTGAAGTGTTTTACGCACTTCATGTCGTTCGACTTGAGATGCGATCGCGCTAGTCGAGCCCGTCAAGTAACCCGACTGGCCGATGTATGTTCACCTTGTATGAGTCATAACTGCTTGAACCTAGGGTACTGAACTTACCACTGTAAACCCTGTTAACCATGGTACCTTGATCCACGAAGGCTCATGAGCCTGGCATGGTGGTATGGGACACCGTGGTCGAGCTGTCGGCCTACGCTGGGGCCACAAACCTCCCTGTAGTGACCAGTGAGCACCTAGGCTCGTGAGCAGATTATGGTGGTATGGGACACTATATTCTAGCTGTCGGCCTACACTGATCAGGCGACGAGTCCTTTGTAGTGACTGCGAGCGTATTCTGAGTCCACGGGATGCGACGACCCTTCCGTTGCAGTAGAGTACGGTAGGCCTGTATTGATAAGGTGATGGGGGAGCGACGCAACGAGTGCGAGCAACAGCCCTGGCAGCCCTTGCAGCGACCTACATAAATATACCTCGTATGAGATTACTAGGAGTGACGACCCTAGACAGGATCTGTGTTGGGATCGATATAAGGGAAGTACCTTAGTTTCCCAATCCTGCTGTTTGAATGGACTAATAATAACTTGGAAATCATATCACCATGCCATTGCATGTGCCTGGAAGATGTGGAGCACTTGAGGGTCGATTGCATGCCGTGGTCGTAAGATGTTGCCGTATGAGGGAGATCGTCGGTGAGGGCATACATCATGTCATGTCATCTTGCATTAACAATAGTATTAGGATTGTCTGATATACTGCTTTACTATTATCGCATGATTGATTGTGAACATGTTAATCTTTGCTCTATGATTCCAATGAGTTGATCACTCATTCCCACGTTACGGGATGGTGTTTGCAACACCCACCAGACCCTGTTGTAGATGCAGGTGATGCTGATATCCAGGAGGCAGAGCCAGACTTTGACGAGGACCAAGATAAGTTCTCGTACATGCAGTATCACGATGGCTTTGCTTAGGCGACCTGGATTGATGAGACTTCAGTGGGACTATTTTGAACATTACATTTTTGTTCATGTATATGTATATGAGACTCAGAGATGTATTCATACTTTAGAGACAGATGAGATTACTTTGTTTTTCCATACAGTGATATATATATTGTCTAGTCTTCCGCTTGCTTTTATCACTAGATCTGAAGTATGAATTGCAGTTTTGGTATACTTTTACTCATGTGAATGCTTTAAATCAGACAACATTGAATCATAATCATTTTTGTTACATAAGTGACGGTCTGGAACTCGGGAGTTGAGTTTATACACGACCCCCGATTTTCAGGGTGTTACAGTAGGCCGCGTCTCTCACTGTGTCGTGGTCGGTTGGAAGGGGGTGTGGCCTTATCCACCTGAGTCAGGGGGCTATAAGCTAGGCTAAGTTTGACTAGCTCGCAAATGAGTCTGCTAACGACGAGCCGGGTAGGTATTGGTAGACTACTGGTTAGGCGGATAGTGAGGTCTATTCCACTTATTTGGTTGTGCAGCTAAAGAGGAGGCAGTCAGTGTGAGATGTATTCGACCCCGGTGATATCTAGAGAGGAACTGTACTGATATGTGTACTTAATGAGTACCGGCATGCTTACTTTGCATCTTGCATATGACATTTGGCTACATAGGCCTCACATCGCATAGTCTTGGTATGACCGATAACATTTATGTCTTGCATTACATAGCTTGGTACAGCTGATAGCATTCATGCACTTACCGCATATTTTCACATTACTCTGATATTTTACACTTGGCGCTTGCCTTGCCCACACACTTACACCACCCTCTAAGCTTTTGTAAGCTTATGCATGACCGTTGCGTGTAGGTGGCATTGGACCGTAGCAGCGCTGAGGTAGGAGCGCACGTCAGCTTATTTTGGAGTTTTTGATCACCTTGTATTTTCCTTTCCATATTGTACTTAAAGTTTTTGATATAGTGGATATGTGGTGATGTTGTTTTGTGACTTGGTTATGCTTGTGGTTATGCTCCATTATATATATATATAAAATCATACTGAAAATCCTCATTGTAGGATTCCAGGATCGAAAATCTGGCATGTGCGTGTCGAAATCTAAGAATGGGGCACTACGGAGGCTGTCGGCTTTGGATTAGGCGATCGAGAATTTTGTGAGCCCATTTTCTGAGTTTAGGGTGTGACTATTTACATTTCTTATGCACTTGACTCTTGGCTCAAGTAGAGCATTTCTAGATATTATCCAAGCTTGACTCTCGCGATGGTCGTCAAGCCTAGTAAGACGGACATTGTTCCATAATTTCAAGGCTAGTGGACCCCCGACGTGCGGTCTAGGTCCTTTACGAAGTTTCAGGGTACTCTTGAGAGAGGCGGGCCCTCGAGATTTCTCCTGGGTCTTCAGATGGCATTGGGCCAGTGGTACTTGCTATTCTAGCCCTTCACCATTTGTGAAAACGGTGGCCTGAGCTTAATCTACCTAATGCGTAACATCTAAGTAAATCTCGTCAAAATTGGCTAGCAGAGTATGGCTCTCGGGTGGTTTCACCTGAGGTTGAACTCGGGTCTTTGTACGAATTTTTTCGAGGGATTAAATTGCATGAATTGTTTCCTATTCTGAGTGTAATATTATATATATATATGGGTGTAATACAAGATTTATGGTAGAGTAAGGAGAGTAAAATCGTGTGTGTGTGTGTGTGTGTGTGTGTGTGTGTGTGTGTATACTTTCGGAGGGAGGAAACTAGGATTTTTTTGTATCTGTAAGTTGATCTAATCTCTTGTACTTTAAACTTCTTATTAGATTGCTTGTCACTTTGTCCCATGATTTTTTTTTTTGCAAGGATTTTTCCATGTAAAATCATATTGTATGTGTTGTTTTTTTTGTGTTTATCTTTCACTTGTGTGATTCTACTTGGAGTTTGGTTTTGTGGCTCTCAACAAGAAGTATTAGAGATATACGTTGGGATTCAAGTTTGAATTTGAATTATGGTGATGCAAGGATCTAACATAAAATATGAGATCACTAAAAAAAATAACTTTAAACTATGAAAGGTGAAGATGAGAGTCCTTCTAATTTCGCAAGAATTACAACAGACACTCCTTAGTATAACAAAGTGTCTTGCGACTATGAAAGATGAAGAGTGGGAAGAACTTGATCAAAAAGAGATTACTTCGATTCAATTATGCTTGTCCAATGATGAACTCTATAATGTCCTTGATAAGAAGACCACTGCAGGGCTTTGGATGAAGTTAGAAAGTTTGTACATGATGAAATACCTTAGTAATTGTTTGTATATGGAGAAACAATTCTATAATCCGAAGATGGCGGAATGGTTAGATCTTCATGAACACATTAACACATTCAATCAATTACTCTGCAAGTTGATGAGTGTAGAGGTGAAAATCAATGAAGAAGACCAAACCCTAATCCTTCTGAATTCTCTATTTCAGAGTCATACGAGATCTCATAGACACTATGTGCCATAATAGGGAGACCATTGATGTCGAAAGTGTTATCTCATCCCTTCCTTCAAAGCAGTTGAGAAAGAAGAATAGTGGCGGGGGTTCCTCTACACATACGTTGGTTGATAGGGGAAGAGCTTTTAAGCGGGAGAAGGAAAATTTGTAATCTAAGTCTAAGCCGAAAGGTAAAGGGAAGATAAAGTGTTGGAATTGTGAAAAGTTGGGACATATGAAGAAGGATTGTAGGAACCCCAAAGCTCAGAAGGTAGATAAATCAGATGACTCGCTGAGAGAGGCCAATGCAGCAAAATCTAGTGAGGAGGCGAGTGGTTGTAATGTATTGATCGTATCCAAAATCCGGGTATCTCAACAACTAGTGGATTTTGGATTCAGGGGCTTCATACAACATGACTTCTCATCGAAGTTGGTTCACCAGTTACAACGAGTACGATGGTGGCTAGATATTTATATGAAATGACTTGCATGTAATGTTGTTGGTATTAGATCGACGTACATTAAAATGCTAGATGGGATGGAACATATCCTAACGGATATGAGACACCTTCCTGATTTAAGGAAGAATATGATAACTTCAGGGGCTCTCTAGGCATTTGAGTGCAAGTTCACTGGGTTTAATCATGTCTTGAAGGTTTCTAAGGGGGCACTCATTGTTGTGAAAGCCCAGCGGAGCGGTAACCTTTAAAAGTTGATCGGGAATACTATATAGGATAGAGATGTGACTTCTATAACAGACTCCACATTGACACGTTTGTGACATGTGCACCAAGGCCATATGTGTGACCGCGGTATGAAGGTATTTTCTGATCGTTGTTCGATTCTTACATTAAAAAGTGTTAATTTTAATGTATGCGAGCATTGCATATTGGGTAAATAATCACAATTGTATTTTAAGTCTCGAAAACATGCAAGTAAATGTGTGTTTGATTATGTACATTCGGATGTATGGGGGGCATCCCCCATAATTTTTTGGGTGTGGATCATCATTCTTTTTCAGATGTTCTTCATCGAATAGTGCTCAATCCCATCGAGAACTTCTGGACTTTCTCCAGTTGGTCACTGTACTAACTGGGTGCTTTTTCGTTGCCATCGAAGGGTGTTCGATGACATTAAAGGATATGTTCGATCCCATCGAAGAAAATCTGATTTTCATGTCTTATCTCTGGACTATTTATGTATTATTTCGGTGTCATTAATATGGCTTCGATGTCATCGAACGGATTCACACATATTTTCGTAGAATTGCGATTTTACGGAATATTTTGCCTATTTTGATTGTAATTCTTTCAAAGGCAATATATTGGGGTATAATCGGGATTGGGAGGTATTCAAGGCTTTCTAATTCATTCTAGGATTTCAAGGGTGTAGCTTGAATTGATTCGAGGTTGTTTGAATCGGGTAATCTCTCTACTCTTATAATTTTCTACTTTCATTGTAATATCTATCACTTTGTGCGGTGGGTTTTTTCCATAAGGATTTTTCCATGTTAAATTTGATGTGTTTGCATTATGCTTGCTTGGTGTAATTGGATTACTCTACTCAATTCATCTTTATGTGCTTTCAGGTCCTCCAACATATGTAATGTTAGTTGTGTTTAATTACTTTATCTAAATAAAGAACTCCCTTCTCACTATGCCAAAACAGCGAAAAAAGGACGGTCGAAAACCGTCTCAAAAGACTATAAAGGATGGTCTTGGATCATCGCAAGGGTCGTCATATTTTGGTGCATCGTATTACTTAAAGGACGACCATAAACCGTCTCTAAAGAAGGACGATAATGGACCGTCTATAAAGGTAGACATTGGACGTCTATTATGAAGCTTAAAAGGACGATCATGGAACGTCCTTAAAACGGACGGTCTTGGACCGTCCATAAAAAGGACAGTCCTAGACCATTCGTAAAAAAGACTGTTATAGGCAATCTCTGACGAACCATAAAATGACGGTCATGGACCGTCCTTACAAAGGACAGTATCGACCATCCTTAAAAAGGACGGTTATGAGTAGTCTCTGATGAACCTAAAAAGGACTATTTTGGAGTGTACTTTTTAAGGACTATTATAAGCCACCTCTGATGAACCTGAAAAGGACGATTATGAACTGTCTCAGATTTGAATATTTAGGAAAATATGAATGGCCTAAAAGCTGTCAGAATATTTGTTGCATTAAAATTTTTTTTAAAAAAGAAAAAAATTAGCAACAATTTTCTTTGTCTTTCATCTAATAAAAAAATATTCAACTAATAAATAATCATAATTCATAATCATAAAGAATTGTAGAAAGTTAATTCGGGTTTAGGTTTGGATTTTCAAGTTTAAGTTTAGGTTAAGGAGTTGATATTAAGATTAGGTGTAGGTTTAGGTTTAAGGATTTGAGAATACATTTAGGTTTTAGGTTTAGGTTTAAGTTTTAGGTTATAATTTAGGTTTAGGTTGGGTTATAGGTTAAAGTTCAAGGAATTGAGTTTTAGGTTAGGTTATAGGTTAAAGTTCAAGGAATTGAGTTTTAGGTTATAGGTTAAGGTTATTGGTTAAGGTTTAGGTTTAGGTTATAGGTTTTGAGATTTGAGAATAGGTTTAGGTTAAGGTTATAATTTTAGGCTTAGGAAATCGAGTTCGGGTTTAGTTTTGGGTTTTCAAGTTTAGGTTTAGGTTTAGGTTAGGAGTTGAGATTATGATTAGATGTAGGTTTAGGTTTAGGGATTTGAGAATACGTTAAGGTTTAAGTTTAAGAAATCGAGTTCAGGTTCGAGATTGGGTTTAGGTTTAGGTTTTCAAGTTTAAGTTTAGGTTAGGGAGTTGAGATTAGGATTAGGTGTAGGTTTAGGTTTATGGATTAGAGAATACATTTAGGTTTTAGGTTTAGGTTTAGGTTTTAGGTTTTAGTTTAAGGTTTAGGTTTAAGGTTTAGGTTAAGGTTCAGTTATAGGTTATAAGTTTAGGTTATAGGTTAAGGTTTTAGGTCATAGGTTTTGGTTTAGGTTAAGGTTATAGGTTTAGGTTAAGGTTTAGGTTTAGGTTATAAGCTATAGGTTTAGGGAATTGAGAATAAGTTAAGGTTTAGGTTTAGGAAATTGGGTTTGGGTTTAGGTTTAGGTTTTAGGTTATAAGTTAAGGTTTAGGTTAAGGTTAGGTTATATGTTATAAGTTTAGGTTATAGGTTACAAGTTTTGGTTTAGGTTAAGTTTATAGGTTTAAGTTTAGGTTAAGGTTTAGGTTTAGGTTATAAGTTATAGGTTTAGGGAATTGAGAATGGGTTAAGGTTTAGGCTTAGGAAATCGGATTCGAGTTCGGGATCGAGTTTCGGTTTGAGTTTTCAAGTTTAAGTTTAAGTTCAGGTTAAGGAGTTGAGATTAGGATTAGGTGTAGGTTTAAGTTTAAAAATTTGAGAATACATTTTAGGTTTTAGGTTTAGGTTTAGGTTTAGGTTTTAGGTTTAGGTTTAGGTTATAGGTTTAGGTTATAGGTTATAAGTGATAGGTTTAGGTTTAGTTTAGGTTATAGGTTCAAGTTTAGGGAATTAAGAATAGGTTAAGGTTTAGGTTTAGGAAATTGGGTTTGGATTCGGGATCTGGTTTAGGTTTGGGTTTTCAAGTTTAGGTTTAGGTTTAGGTCAAGGAGTTGAGATTAGGATTAGGTGTAGGTTTAGGTTTAGGGATTTAAAAATACATTTAGGTTATAGGTTTAGGTTTAGGTTTTAGGTTATAGGTTAAGGTTTAGGTTTTAGGTTTAGGTTAAGGTTAGGTTATAGGTTATAAATTTAGGTTACAGGTTATAGGTTAAGGTTTTAGGTCATAGGTTTTGGTTTAGGTTAAGGTTATAGGTTTAGGTTTAGGTTTAGGTTATAAGCTACTGGTTTAGGGAATTGAGAATAGGTTAAGGTTTAGGTTTTGGAAATCGGGTTTAGGTTTAGGTTTTAGGTTTATGTTTAGGTTTTAGGTTATAGGTTAAAGTTAAGGTTTTAGGTTTAGGTTAAGGTTAGGTTATAGGTTATAGGTTTTGGTTTAGGTTAAGGTTTTAGGTTTAGGTTTAGGTTAAGGTTAAGGTTAAGGTTTAGGTTTAGGAAATTAAGAATGGGTTAAGGTTTAGGTTTAGGAAATCAGGATCGGGTTCTGGATCGGGATAGGTTTGGGTTTTCAAGTTTAGGTTTAAGTTCAGGTTAGGGAGTTGAGATTAGGATTAGGTGTAGGTTTAGGTTTAAGAATTTGAGAATACATTTAGGTTTTAGGCTTAGGTTTAGGTTTTAGGTTTAGGTTTAGGTTATAAGTGATAGGTTTAGGTTTAGGTTTAGGTTAGGTTATAGGTTAAGGTTTAGGGAATTGAGAATAGGTTAAGGTTTAGGTTTAAGAAATCGGGTTCGGGTTTGGGATCTGGTTTAGGTTTGGGTTTTCAAGTTTAGGTTTAGGTTTAGGTTAGGTAGTTGAGATTAGGATTAGGTGTAGGTTTAGATTTAGGGATTTGAAAATACATTTTGGTTTTAGGTTTAGGTTTATGTATTAGGTTATAGGTTAAGGTTTAGGTTATAGGTTTAGGTTTAGGTTAGGTTATAGGTTATAAGTTTAAGTTATAGGTTATAGGTTAAGGTTTTACATCATAGGTTTTGGTTAAGGTTAAGGTTATAGGTTTAGGTTTAGGTTTAGGTTATAAGCTATAGGTTTAGGGAATTGAGAATTGGTTAAGGTTTAGGTTTAGGAAATCGGGTTTAGGTTTGGATTTTAGGTTTAGGTTTAGGTTTTAGGTTATAGGTTAAGGTTTAGGTTTTTGGTTTAGGCTAAGGTTAGGTTATAGGTTATAATTTTAGGTTATAAGTTATAGGTTTTGGTTTAGGTTGAGGTTATAGGTTTTGGTTTAGGTTATAAGCTATAAGTTTAGGGAATTGAGAATGGGTTAAGGTTTAGGTTTAGGTTATAAGCTATAAGTTTAGGGAATTGAGAATGGGTTAAGGTTTAGGTTTAGGAAATCGGGTTCGAGTTCGGGATCGGGTTTAGGTTTGGATTTTCAAGTTTAGGTTTAGGTTTAGGTTAGGGAGTTGAGATTAGGATTAGGTGTAGGTTTAGGTTTAGGGATTTGAGAATACATTTAGGTTTTAGGTTTAGGTTTAGGTTTTAGGCTTAGGTTATAGGTTATAGGTTTAGGTTTAGGTTATAAGTGATAGGTTTAAGTTTAGGTTAGGTTATAGGTTAAGGTTTAGGGAATTGAGAATAGGTTAAGGTTTAGGTTTAGGAAATCAGGTTTGGGTTCGGGATCAAGTTTAAGTTTGGATTTTCAATTTTAGGTTTAGGTTTAAGTTAGGGAGTTGAGATTAGGATTAGGTGTAGGTTTAGGTTTAGGAATTTAATAATACATTTAGGTTTTACGTTTAGGTTTAGGTTTTAGGTTATAGGTTAAGGTTTGGGTTTTAGGTTTAGGTTAAGGTTAGGTTATAGGTTATAAGTTTAGGTTATAGCTTAAGGTTTGGGTTTTAGGTTTAGGTTAAGGTTAGGTTATAAGTTTACGTTATAGGTTATAGGTCATAGGTTTTGGTTTAGGTTTAGGTTAAGGTTTAGGTTTAGGTTATAAGCTATAGGTTTAGGGAATTGAGAATAGGCAAAGGTTTAGGTTTAAGAAATCGGGTTTGGGTTTAGGTTTTAGGTTATAGGTTATAGGTTAAGGTTTAGGTTAAGGTTAGGTTATAGATTATAAGTTTAGGTTATAGGTTATTGGTTAAGGTTTTAGGTCATAGGTTTTAGTTTAGGTTAAGGTTATACGTTTAGGTTAAGGTTTAGGTTTAGGTTATAAGCTATAGGTTTAGGGAATTGAGAATAGGTTAAGGTTTAGGTTTAGGAAATCGGGTTTGGGTTTAGGTTTTAGGTTTAGGTTTAGGTTTTGGGTTTTAGGTTTTAGATTTTAGGTTTAGGTTAAGGTTAGGTTATAGGTTATAAGTTTAGGTTATAGGTTATAGGTTATGGTCTAGGTTAAGGTTGTAGGTTTAGGTTTATGTTTAGGTTAAGGTTTATGTTTAGGTTATAATCTATAGGTTTAGGAAATTAAGAATGGGTTAAGGTTTAGGTTTAGGAAATCGGGTTCGGGTTCAGGATCGGGTTTAGGTTTGGGTTTTCAAGTTTAGGTTTAGGTTTAGGTTAGGGAGTTGAGATTTGGATCAGGTGTAGGTTTAGGTTTAGGGATTTGAGACAACATATAGGTTTTAGGTTTAGGTTTAGGTTTTTGGTTATAGGTATAAGTTTTGGGATTTGAGAATAGGTTTAGGTTAAGGTTATAAGTTTAGATTAAGGTTGTAAGTATAGGTTATAGATTTAGGTTATAAGTATAGGTTTTGGGATTTGAGAATAGGTTTAGGTTAAGGTTATAAGTATAGGTTTTGGGATTTGAGAATAGGTTTAGGTTAAGGTTATAAGTATAGGTTTAGGTTATAGGTTAAGGTTTAGGTTTAGGTTATAAGTATAGGTTTTGGGATTTGAGAATAGGTTTAGGTTAAGGTTACAAGTATAGGTTTAGGTTATAGGTTAAGGTTTAGGTTTAGATCATAAGCTATAGCTTTTGGGATTTGAAAATTAGTTTAGGTTATAGGTTTAGGTTTAGGTTATAGGTTATAAGTTTAGGTAATTGAGCATAGGTTTAGGTTATAAGTTTAGGGTGTAGTTTAGGTTAAGGGTGTGGTCCCTGCAAATACAGATATAAACATGGTCTGTCCAAATATTCAGGCCCCTCCAATGCTATCCATAGGAAATGGACAGCTTCATCATGATCATAACAGCGGTTCTCACCTTCCACGAACCCCCGCTTATCCGGATAGCTCCGACGCACATCCGGATTTGCTCCATTAATTTTAAGTAAATAAATAAACACGGTCTGTCCAAATGGCCAGGCCCCTCCAATGTTGTCCATAGGAAATGGACAGCTTCATCATGGTCATAACAACGATTTCTACCTTCCAGGGACCCCCGCTCATCCGGATAGCTCTGACGCACATCTGGGTTTGTTCCATTAATTTCATGCAAATACATAAACACGACCTATCCAAATGGTCAGGCCCCTCTAATGATGTCCATAGGAAATGGATAGGTTCATTATGGTCATAACAGCGGTTCCCACCTTCAAGGGACCCCCGCTCATCCGGATAGCTCCAACGCACATTCGGGTCTGCTCCATTAATTTAAAGCTAATACATTTAAAAATAACATAAATATATCTAAAAGCATCTGGATACCTGAGGAAGGTCTCCCATATTTGTATTATTGGTTACTCATCCCTTTGTCTACAAGCCACAATCAGCCAATAATTTTTATCGCTACCTGTACTCTGAAACCAACACAAATATAATTAGAAAACAATATAAGGAATAAGAAAAAATGAATTTACCTATACACATCATTAAATGTTTACCTATAAGGAGGTGATATTATATCTTTGATAGCCATAACCTGTATGACAGAGAAAAATGCAACCGATACAGTCTGTTACAATTCAAATGAGAAAAAGGATTTGTGGCTGCACCGATATTCTAGTACTCCCATTGATTTTCATCAAATAAACACAAACTTCAAAAATTAATAAACAAAAAGGTATCTACATGACCACTCCATTTTTCATATAATCCAAATATGAAGAACATCTGGGTTAATACACACTACAAGAAAAGTGGCCTTTACATATGCTCGTGTCTTTCTGGATTCAAAGATCATGTAATTAGTGTAGCTAGAAAAAGAATTGCATATGTTTTTCTTTCTGAAATAAATGGAGGCGGTTTGATAAAATCGCAGAAGTAATCAACCATGCTGGTTAAAAAAGGATGGGTATTTGATTTTGATCACTTCAAATAAGAAAGAAGAAAGAAAATTGATCACTTCCAATGAGAAAAAAGAAAGAAAAGAAAAGAAAAGAAAAAAAAAAAGAAGGTTGTAAGGATGATTAATCTGACATGATAAATATTAAAAACTAGCATTAACAGTTCCCACCTTCTCTTTTGGAATGAGACAGCCCTTGGATTCATCCTTCATGTCAACTGTAGACATCAAATCCCTGCCCATGATGGAAAAATAGATTATTATTATTAATTCACAAGCGTCGATAAGGGAACATGATAGGCAATAACCCAAGTTGGACTTACTCTTCTAATAGTCAACTCTCTTTCTTCAGAATCTCTACAATTGTGACGGCCCTCTTTCTTCGGAATCTCTGCAATTTTGATGCATTACAAAATATCAATCAAATCCAAAGATCCATGTACCTGTTCAACTAATCGACCAATCCCAAAAGGAAGAAGAAGTAAAAAAGAGTAAAATTCAATGCAAATTCCAAACAGTATCATCCCCTACTATCATGAGGTGAGTGCCAAATGAACCAGCATAAGCAGTGCACTTAGTTGTATGTGCCCATCCCAACTCCTATGTCTCTTCCGTAAGGAGGAAGGGATCCACTGTCCTTGACCTTAGATTATGAGACATAGTAAAACTCGCTAACTATGATAGTGAAGAAGATGAAAGATGCCCCAACTCTAAAGATGCCATTCCTCAATGTCTGGCAAGGAGGTTCTCCTACCTACAGACATAACATATTAAATATACCATTATATCTAAGCCAAGAGTTGTATGTTACTAAAATGTGAACTAAAATGTTTTTGGGACCAATATCCATAAAGGTCATTGAACAAGAATCTTAAAGAATTTGTTCAACCTAGCAATCACTGGTAAAGGCAACAAATTGTCCTACTTTTCAGCCTACCTTAATAGAACATTTCACGGATAGTTATTTTTCATGATGCAAAGAGTGTATAAACTTTAGGGTTATGTTCTAGGCAAAGACAAATGAAACAGAGCATGTACTAAAGAATCAGCCTACCAGAATCTTGCCATATATAATCAACAAGAAAGACATAAGAAATTATACAAAAGCTAGCATAACCTCTGATGGTTGCATGATCACAACCGTCCCAACAGAGGAATCCTGATCATCAGATATGGGACTATCTCATTTTCATTTCAGCATAAGCAACCATGTGATACTTGGAATTTCTCCATCATTACAATTTTCACTGTCCATAAATTTAAAAAGAAAAAAAAGAAGTCATCTGTCAAGTCTTGAGCAAGGGGAGTCAATTGTTAATTTTGCACCATTTAGAAAATGGTGGTGAGACTTTAGACATATACATGGCATGCTTGTATGGCAATCCAGACCATCCAAATCTATAGATGGAGCACAAGTGCATAATAAAAAATCTTCACTGAGAAGATAACATTAACCATCAGATTTGTCCTTCCAAATTTGGACCATTCACTTTTATTTTTAATCATCTATCCATATGATATCCATTAATTGGATGGTTAGGATTGCTTGATCAGTGTGATTTAGAAATTTCTAATTTTAGAAATGCTCCATCAACAATGAGATCCACAATATGGATGGTGTGTATAGCTATAAATCAATCTGATATGTAAGGTGGATGAGTCACTGCCAATTTTTGAATGGTGCTAAAAATTAAAAAAAAAAAAACAAAAAAAAAACAAAAAAAAAAAAAACATATAGATGCAATAGCTCTATTGAATTTACCAATTTATCCTAGAAAGTGAATTGTCTGTCAGTGGAAGGAGAGTAATAAATATGAATTCCCTTTCTATTTTCAAATCAGGTGGAGAAAGAAAATGAAGAAAAAGAAAAGTTGGGAGAGAAAAGTATAGAAAGAGAAGAGGGGAGTCTAACAACATAGAAAATCTACTACACTAGAAAGAAATGCATCCACAACAGTCCTTGAAAATTTTGATTCAAGCTAAATTGTTGGATGTAGCTCGATGAGGTTGTTACCTAGCTCTAGTTTATGAACTCCTCTGTTTCTCATTGTCTCTCTCATTCTTGTCTCTTTGTTCCATTGGCTAGCACTTGCATACATGTTTGCTAGAAGAACATAATCCAACACTAAAATCAATCAACTAGCATCAAATAACTTGAAAGTGCCCCAAATTCCATTGGTTTCAGTCCAAGAACACCCAAAAGCAACTACTAATCATCAAAAACTCCCATTGATTCACATCAAGTAATCCCACAAATTTTAAGAATTGATAAATGGAAAAGCACCCACACGGGATTCCATCATCTAAACCACAAAAAATTATAATAAATCTGCATAACACTTCATTTTTCAACCAATACGCATCAAATTGCTTAAGAACATCCCAATTTTTGTTGGTTTTTCATCCCAAAACAATTGAAAAGAGCCCACACATCATCCTAAAGTCACATTGATTTTCACCAAATCAAAGAAAGTTCAAAAGGAGATATACCCATATGAGATTTCCTTCTTGATAATAGAAAAAATATTACAGTAGAATCCAAATGGATTCACATCAAATGATTACACAGACTTGAAGAATTGATAAATGCAAAAGCACTCAAATGAGATTTTGTTACATGTAATAGAAAAAACCCACACAATACTCCTTTTTTAAACTAATCCAATCTATTTTTACAGATCATTTTATGGTATGAGACCAAAAATGGAGTATATCCCAATCTCAAGTGGAGCACATTACAGGAAATAGTGTTGAATGAGCGTTGCCATTAAAAACTAATATAAGATCGACAAATGACAAATGACAAGTGAGAGTAAGACCCAAAACACTACTTCATAAGGTCTTTTTTTTTTTTCTTTTTTTTTTTTTTGTAATAAGCATCCAAAAAAATCCATTAAATAAAATACCCTATAGTTCCTCAATCTAAGTTGTAAGTGGGACCCATGTCTAGAAAAAATTACTGTTAAATCTGACAGGCACCAACATAGATGTTTTCCTTCTTGATTGAAATTTAACTAATGAAATGGAGGAAATGGTGAAGTATCCGATCTTCAATCAATTTATTACTTATTGAAAAACAGAAAAGAAAAAATTTCAAGAAAGAAAAGGAAAAAAAGGAAAATTTCAAGAGTAAATATAGTAATATTAGAAGGAAGTAGGATTGCAATTGCATCATTTATGTCTGCTCTACAAGGAGAAAAACAGGCAAATTTTTGGCTTTTCAGCTAAACAAACAAGAACTAACCACTTTCTAGTTGAGAAAGAAACTCCTCATAAACTCTCGAAATGCTGCGAAAACAGTAAATTTTGAAGCTTTCGACGGATGCTACCATCGTAATTTAGAAAACTACGGAAATAATAAACCTAACCTCATGTAAAGCAACAAAAAAGGAGTAAATCTTACTTTACATGAAACAGACAATACTAGTAGTAATGGCTGTAAAATAGAATTCAGATTTCCCAACTCATCCAACCATTAAAATCTATCTTGAGAAAAGATTGAAGACATTGTTAAATAAGGAAAAACAGTAAATTCAAAAACCAACCTCAGGGAAAAAAAATACCCAACAAAAAATTCAAAAATAAAAAATTAATGGCATCTCCCAACTTCGAAAAACAGTAACTTTGAAGCTTTCAGCTTAAAAGCTAAACCTAGGAAAAAAACTAAAAAAAAAAAAAAAAAAGACACCTCAGAAGAATCAGTGACAGAAAAACAAACCGATTTCTCGGTTTCCACCACCAACCCAAAAAAAAAAAAAAAAAGAAAACTCTCTCTCTCTCTCTCTCTCTCTCTCTCTCTCTCTCTCTCTCTCTCCCCATTACAGAAGTAGTAAAATTTAAAGCTCCCAATTCATATAGAAACAATAAAAAATCAGAAAAAACTGCAAGAAAGTTGCCCCAGTTGATAACAGCAGTAATTCAAAGCTCTCAGCTAAAACTACCATCAAAATCTAATGCTAAAAATAGTCCAAAAAAAATACCCACCTCAGAAAAGGAATTTGAAGATAAATCCATGCTAAAATTGATTTTTAAAAGAAAAAGAAAAAAAATTCAAATTAAAATTACCCAAGAACAAAAATCCACCTCAACAAAAAAAAATAATAATAATAATACCCGCAAAATTTACAAAATAAAAAAGAAAAGAAAGAAAAACCCAAATCTCTCTAAAACAAAAACCCAGCTCAGAAAAGGCAACGAAAAGATCACCCAAACAAAATTTTGAAAAGAAAATAGAAAAAAGAAAAAAAATTGAACTATCATTTAGGGTTTTTTAATTTGAATCCCCAAATCAGAAATTAGGGATTTTGAATCCCAAGTCTCATATTGGGGATTCCAGTCATATTACCCCATAATCCAGTTGAAATTAGGGATTTTTTATTTTTTTTTGGATTCGAATCAGTCAATTAGGGATTTTGAATTCGAGCCCAAATCCAATTGCCAGATTGGGGGTTTCAATCTGGAATCATATTGGGTATTCCACTGTCATACCTAGAGTGATCTTCGCTCGATCTCGTGACGGATGTGGAACTCCTCGCCATCATCCATGGCTGTCACCTATGGAAATCCTCCACTCAAGCTCCAACAGCCATGCCTGAGGCAGAGGAGAGAGAGAGAGAGAGAGAGAGAGAGAGAGAGAGAGAGAGAGAGAGAGAGAGAGAGAGAGAGAGGGCTTAGGGAGAGCGGCGAGGGAGGGCAGAGGGCAGGGGTGAGAGAGAGAGAGAGAGAGAGGGCAGAGGGAGGGCGCGCGCTATTTTGGTTGGGCCATGGAGCGTGCTCTGTGGGCCCTACCATGATGTTTGTGTTTCATCCATTTTTAAAGATCATTTTAGAGCTTTATGCCAAAAATTAGAGGGATATAAATCTCAGATGGTCCACACCACATGAGAACAATAGTGATTGGATATCCACCATTAAAGTCCTCCTAAGGCCCACTGTACTGTTTATTTGACATTCAATCTGTTGATTTGGTCATACAGGACCAGATGAAAGGAAAAAACAAAAATTAGCTTGATCCAAAACTTTTATGGCTACCAAAATGTTTTTAAAGGTCAACGCTCATTCAACACTGTTTCCTGTAACGTGGTCCACTTGAGATTTGCATATATCTCATTTTTGGTCTCATATTGTAAAATTATTTGTAAAAACATATGGATGGCGTGGATGAAACACATACATCATGGTGGGGGCCATTGAGCACCGACCACCAGCCATGAGCTGGTGTCAGGGGGAGTAGTCAACCCGTTCCCAAGCGTATTGAATAAATCTTGTGGGGCCCACCATGATTTATTCATTTTATCCACTCCATCCATCCATTTTAACATATAATTTATTACATAAGTTAAAAAACGAAGCCTATAAAAATCTGAAGTGGACCACATCATAGGAAATAGTATAAACTAAATGTTTACCATTGAAAATTTTTGGGAGGCCACTGAAGTTTTGGATCAAGTTGGTATTTTAGTTTTCCCTTCATCCATGTATTTGTGATCTATTGAGTAGGTTGGATGACAAATAAAAATCATTGTAGGCCATAGGAAGATTTAAACGGTGGAAATCATTATTCCCACTGTTTCTTGTGGTATGGTCCACTTGAGCTTTGTATATGCTTTAATTTTAGGCTCAACCACTCAAATGATCTGGAAAAATGGATTAACAGTGAGGACAAACCAAATACATTTACTGTGTCATTGCTAACTAGATACGGCAGGGTAGGATGTAATGTGCGTTGAAACCCTTTCGGGGGTCACAAAAGTTTCGGATCAATATGAAATTTGTTTTTCCTATTCATCCAAGTATTTGGTCCACACCACATGAAATGGTGTTGATTGAATATCCAACATTAAAAACTTCGTGTGATTAAGCCAAAGCATGAGGCAGATTCAAAGTTCGAGTGGACCCTATCACAAAAAACAGTGGGGATTGAATGCCTACGATTAAAACCTTACTTTGGGCCGTAGAAGTTTTCAACCAAGCTAATATTTCTGTTTTCCCTTATTCCATGTCTATATTAACTTATAAATAGGTTGGATCTCAAATAAACATCGCGGCGAGCCCTAAAAAGGTTTCAATAGTGGGTGTCACTATCCCACTCTTTTCTATGGTGGGTCCACTTGAACTTTGGATTTGCCCCGTCAGTTAGATGCACCATTCCATGGTGGGCCACGAGCTTAAAAATAAAGTCAATCCATGACTTGGGTGGGCCACACCATATACTATAGTTGAGAGGGTTACCCTCCCATTAAAATATTCATAATCATTTATTGGGCCCATCTAGATGTGGTTCATAGATCCAGCCCATTCATTATGTGTGTCCCACTTGGATGAGGAATCAGCCCAAGTTTCATACACATCCAAAACTCATGTGGGCCCAACCAATTAAATACTTTTATATGTTTTAGGGATGTCTTCACATAGTTTTAGATGTTATGGCCCACCTAAGTTTCGTATACGATTGATTTTTGGACTTAAAGGGGACACATCAAATGTATGGTGTTGATGTTCTACATACATCATGGTGGGGTGCACATAGATTAACCTTATGGGAAGTTCCCATGAGGTGACCTTATAGTACCATTTCACTATTTAGGTAACTCCTTCATTGGTGTTACTTTAACCATGTAGGGCCCACCTTGATATATTTTATGTATATCGACACCGTCCATATATTTTTCCATTATATTTTAAGATGTGATTTCAAATCATAAGAACTCAATAATCTCAGGTGGGTCATACCAATCAAGACAATGATGAATAACAATTAAAAACCTTTTGAAGGCCACAAAGTTTTGGATCAATTTTATCTTTGTAGTTTACCTTCATTTAGATCTTCTTTACATTATTAACAAGTTGGATTGCAAATAAACATTACTAAAACCTTACGATGGGCTCTTTATAATTTTTAATGTTGAGGTACTATATTATCATTCTTTCTAGTGGTATGGTCCACTTAAGATTTAAATATACACAATTTTTTATACCTTACCCAAAAATGGGTTGGAGAAATATAGGGGAGACAAGGATATACAACACATCATCAAAATCTCACTTTTGTTATCTAACTTTTCAATTTTTCTTGTCAAAATACAAAATCTAGTTTTCTTTTTTAATATATATATATATATATATATATATATATATATATATATATATATATATATATTACAATTTGTCAATTTTTTCACAATTTTGTTTAATTTCTTAAATTTTCTTTTTCAAAATATCATTTTTTTAATCTCACTTTTGTTATATAACTTTTCAATTTTTGTTGTCAAAATACAAAATCTAGTTTTCTTTTTTAAAAAATATATTTTTTTTTTTTACATTTTGTCAATTTTTTCACAATTTTGTTTAATTTTTAAATTTTTCTTTTTCAAAATATCACTTTTTTTTATCAAAATCTTGTTATATAACTTTTAATTTTTCTTGTCAAAATACAAAATCTAGTTTTCTTTTTTTAAAAAAAATATATTTTTTACAATTTGTCAATTTTTTCACAATTTTGTTTAATTTTTTATATTTTCTTTTTCAAAATATCATTTTTTTATCGAAATCTTTTTTTTAAAAAAAAATTTATTAACATTATTCAAAGTTCTTAATTTTTTTTTCAAAATCTAGATTTTTATAAAATCACAGTTTTTTCTTTTCAAAATCTAAATTTTTCTTAAACATTGTCAATTATTTTTTCTAAGCTTCTCATTTATTATTTTTTTAGAAATTCATATTTTATTTTTTTTGTAGTTTTGACCTGAGCACCGTCTCTAATGCAGATGGTCTTTGAAAGTCTCATATGAGTGCTATGGCCAATGACCGTCTCTAATACAGATGGTCATTAACAGTCTTAGATTCCAATAAAAGATGGCCAATAACCGTCTCTATTACAGATGGTCATTAACAGTCTTAGATTCCAGTACAAGATGGCCAATAACCGTCTCTAATGCAGACGGTCGTTGACAGTCTCAGATTACCAGTAAAAGATGGCCAATGACCATCTCTAATGCAGACGGTCTTTGACCGTCTCAAATGACCGAATATAAGACAGTCAAAGACCATCTCTTATTACAGACGATATATAGTCATCTTTTATCTACATTTAACGACGGATTTTGACCGTCTTAAATAATTTGTAGACCTTCAAATTTTTATGACAATATTAAGGTAAAGGGCTGTTTAAAATTTTAGAGACGGTTTACAACCGTCTCTAAAGCGTCCTTAAACCAAGTAATTTTAAGGACGGTCCAGAACCGTCTCGAAATTTGTCCTTTTTTTTTTTTTTTTTTTCCATTTTTCATGTAGTGTCTTATATGATGCTGAGTTCCTTATTTGTTCTTAATTTGTAGTTGTGGGCCTACAGTTGGTTTGTACAAGCCATTGATTTAACAGCCAGGTCATGTATGGATGATTCCTTCAAAATAAACAGAAAATGTTGTATAACTAACTTGGTTGAGTCTATGACTTCGGAGGAATACATTGCAAAAGATGAGAAAGTAAATAAAAAAATAAAATAAAATAAAAACAAAAAATAAAAGAGAGAAACAAGTGCTAGAGACGTTGACTGGTCCATTTAGTAGAATACGAACCAGCAAAAGATGTAAGGGTGCCGAATTACCATATTCTTTTATTCTTTAATACATAGGTGACAACTTCAATATTCTTAAATCAAACATGCTCAATACTCGGCCAATGTATGTCATATTGCTCTTAGTTGCATTGGATCACTTGACATTTCAATCGATCCAAGGTTTATCATAGAAAATGACAATGATTTCTTCCTCGCCCTTTTCACCATGCACCACTACACCAGTGGTGAAGGTTGTTCCATCTAGATGACTTGAATCATATATCCACCCCTGAATTAATCAATGGTACTATTCCTAAAATCCTTATCAAGTTCAACTTTATAAGAGAGCATATGTCAAAATTGAAGTTGTCTAAATATTGGTATCCACCAAAGATGGGACAATATGGCCACAAAAACAGATTGCTCAGACAAACTCTGATCACCCATTTATTAGACATTTACCTGTTGAATTTTCCCTATTGAAGGCCCTATGTGGAAGGCATGAAAAAATGAGTTCGTCTTATTTTAGTTATTAGAGATTTTGATTTCTCACACATAATTAATAATTACTGTTAATTAAAATGAAAAATGAGTAAAATGAGATAAAATCATTTTAGGCTACCATACATGACCTTAAGCTTCCATGTTTCTTACGAACATTGTAATTGCCATGATGTTGTGGTGTAGAGCAGGTTGTAGACACTTTCATGACAAAGATGGACTAGAAAAGGCCTGATTAGATCGGCGAAAACTATCCAGACCATCAAAACCTTAAGTCAGTTGTATCTCACAAACAAGGTTGAATTTTACGACATTATATATGATTTTAGGGTAAGACTTACTTAAGCCAACCAACCTTCTATGTCAGGTTGCTAATGTTGGCTCTGCAAGATTCCATCATATTGACAGCCAAAAGTCTTGTTTAATTTCATTTTCACTATAAATAGTAAGTTTTAGCTTGTTTATAACTTTTGATACTTTTGAGTTGTAGAAGTCATGCCTAATATGAAAAGGCTTAGAAAAGTTAGGAGAATAACTGACGCAGGAGAGGACGTGAGGTCGAGCACCGTCTTCCTCAAGAAGATAATTATTCCGAATCCACGGAACTTCTTTGGACTCCTCATAGAGACTTCTTGAATCCACGAGGAAAGGAAGCAGAAAATAGAAATAAATTCTAATAAATTCAATATTGATTAATTAATGAATAAAAATGAGTTCACAACCCTTTAAATAAGGGTACCAAGCAATAAGAAAGAAATCAGAATCAAACTACAACTAAAACTTCTAGAATCCGTGACTTAGTATAAATAGTAAACTTACTATTTATAGACAATCGTGATGTCTACTAGTGCGCAAGGTTTTCGGCCAAAAATAGTAAGTGTCCTATTTGGCTTCACCAAACCGTTCTCCTAATTATTCTCAGCACTTTTCATGTTGGACACAATTCCCAGATGAAGAGTTATAATCGAACTAAAATTTATTATTTATAGTAAAAATGAAAAAAAAAAAAAGAAAGGAAAATGACCGTCGATTAGGGGGTATTTCGCAAATCCAAGCTACACAACCCAGCATAGCCAGGTTGGTTGGCTAAAGTAGCTTGTCCTACCCAAAAATCATATATTTTATGTCAGATAACTCATTTCGGATTGCGAGATACGCCCGATCTAAGGTCCGATGGTCCGGATCACTTCTGTCATCGACTGGGCCTTTTCTGATCCATCTTGGCTATGAAACTGTCCACGACCCGCTCTACATCAATAATTACTATTTTTGGCCCAAAACCACAAGCTTAGTAGGAATAAAAGTCATTTATAAATGGTAAGTTTATTATTTTTAGTAAGTCACGTTTTTAGGGTGATTGAGTTTGAGTCTAAGTCCAAAACTCAATCATAAGTTTGAGTTCCTTATTTAAAGATTTGTAATTTCATTTTTTATGATCAATTAAGTTATTTTGAATTTATTAAAATTTTTCTTTCATTTATCCTTTGTGGATTCGAAGAAGCTCTACAAGAAGTCCAGAGAGCTCAGTAAACTCGGAGTAGTTATCCTTTGAGGAAGACAGTGATCAACCTCATCAAGTCCCTCCCTAAGCCAATTACACAGTGAATTTTGAATTATACAGAATCGACAGTTTTAACTGGCGTCATTTGATGAAAATGCATACTTTTGGATTTTGATAGTTTTTATGTGAGCAATGTTTCTAATGTATTTTGATTAGTCAGATATTTTTATCATTCGGGTTTGGGATATGATTAATTACAGAGAGTCTTGTAATGTCATAAGCAATATTTTAACAGCTGGTTTGGACCAGCAAGTTGGACTGTTTTGGACAGGATGGGCAACCTTTGCAGGTAGGTCACTGATCTCGTCAACTGTATTTGTTGGTCCGCCGGCAATTTCTCGGGAGATTTTCAGATTTCAATGTTTTTCCTGCATTATTTCAGAAGGACCACCTTAAAGTGAATATTTTAAATGCATATATTAAAACTATTTTCATATCAGTAGCTGTGCTTTTAAAAATATATTCAAATAATAGCTTATATGACTTTTAGTCACAGAAAGGTCACTGTAGCTCCGTTTTCTCGTGTAAAAGTCGATTTTAACTCTGCATAATGATAGCATGTGAGGACAAACCGAGAACTTACAGTGGGGCCACTGATGCCGTTGATGAGATCTTGACCGTCCATCCATTTTGCTAAATCATTATAGGGTGATAAATCATTATAGGGTGTGAAAAAAGTTAAGTACAATTGAAGCTCAAGCGGACCACATCACCAGAAACGGTTGGAATTGAACACTTACTATTGAAAACTTCCTGCGGCCACAAGTTTTGGATCGTGTTGAAATTTATATTTTTCCTGTGACCTAATCAACAGGTTGGATGTAAAATAAACATCACGATGGGTCCTAAGAATTTTTTAAATTCTGGGTGTTCCATCAACACTGTTTCTTGTGGTGCGGTCCACCTGAGATTTGGATTTGCCTCATTTTTAGGCTCATACCCTAAAACGAAATGGTAAAATCAATGTACGGCATGGATAGAACATATAGATCATGATGGGCCCCACAAAACCACTGATCTAGTCGTGCATTTCTAGCTTTGACAGGGCGGGTGGGGTAGTACCCAATGGACGCTAACTCCTGACATGCCCCGTCACGTCATGCATCGGCTCAGTCCCGGGGCTGAAGATAGGTGGTCCACCATGGTGTTTGTGAAATATCTGACCTGATCATCTTTTTTTTTGTTTTGGTCCAGTGCCTTAACATAAGCTTCCATAAGCTTCCAAAACGTATGGACAGGGTGGATTTCTCACAAATATCAGGTATGGCCACCTTCCGTGGGCTCAGACTCCTCCGGGTCATTCAAAAGTCACGTCATGCGGAAGGCAAATGGGTTGTCAGGGTAGGAGGCTAGGTGGGCCCCACCATTTTTCTTGTGATAAATCCACCCGTCCATATGTTTTGTCAGTTCATTTGTATGGCATGAGCCTAAAAATGAGGCAAATTGAGATCTCAGGTGGACCACACCATATCACAGGAAACAGTGTATGATTAATGACTTCCTAGGGTTAATCGGATGTTTATTTGCCATCCAACCAGTTGATTAGGTCACTCAAACCTGCATGAAGTGAAAACACACTTGATCCAAAACTTCTCTGGCGCCCCAGGAAGTTCTCTACCGTAGGTATTCAATTCCCACTGTTTCGAGTTGTGTGGTCCGGTTGATCTTGTCATATGCTTTATTTTTCACTTCCTTCCCTAAAATAAGTTGGCAAAATAGATAGACAATGTGAATTATAACAAAAAAAAATAAAATGTTATGATGGGCCCACAAGCACCATTCAGTAGCCCGGAGTGCGAGTAATATTAGATCATAGATGATAGTGGGTCATTAAATAGGGGTATTCTCGTTATTTAGAAAATAGGATATTCTATCTTTATCCATAAGAGACGGCGGGCATGAATATTACTAACCAATTAAAATGATAGGCACTGAGATTAAAATAGTTCAAGCAAGTACTATTTTGGCAATGGCCTAAAAACTAAGCACCCAGATGACAATAACTTAAAATTTTAAATATATGAGTTCAAAAAAAAAAGAAAAGAAAAAAAGAATTGCAAACAAATCACGAGAAATTAAGATCAAAGCCCACAGTTAAAAAAATAAAAAATAAAAATTTGTGAAATTATCATGATACTGCCATTCAGATAATTTTCTAGGAAAATCTGATGAGATTTTTAAAATCTCAGTGGCATTTATCACAATGCCACCATTTGTTTTTCATTTTTTTCTCAATATTTTTTATTATGTAATTATAGCATTATACGGACAACACGGATCACCAATTATCAGTTTTGTAGGTTTTTTTTTTGGAAGAATTATGATATATATATATATATATATATATATATATATATATATATATATATAGCAAAATCTGGATTTGGGCGGGCCCACGATTAGGGCCCACCTATCATAAGAGATTGTAGGAAACATAGAAGCCCGAACAGGGCCGCAAAACTAGCCTACGTTGAGGCTGCCTAGCCCTGTCTAAGAATAGGAGACCTCTAAAGCCTGGTGAGGAGATCTTCCGGTGCCTTGAAAAATCAATCCGCTTGGCCCACACTCCCCAGGCGAGCCAGCTCATCAGCCCAGAAATTGGCCTCTCTCGGACAATGGGCAAAACGAATTGAAAGAGTGAGAGCTTTGATCCTAGTCATCCAGTACCGCATGGTCCAAAAAAGGAATTAGTTGTTCGAATGAGCTGAAATGACAGACTTCCAGTTGCTGGCTCCCATTTTATAGTTACTAAGGCAACTTAAATCAAGAAGTCATGTCTAATTCTAATAGAAACTAGCCTTCACACCGCATGCAGGAAATGATGCTTACACGGTCCATGTTTTTAAAAGAAAAAAAAAAAAAAAAAAAAAAATTTGTCCTCAGTACGATGGCAATGAGCTGGGCTGGCCAGCCTTGTTTCACGTCCTTAGCTCATTGTAAGCCGGACTTGGATATTGTCTCAGCTCCGCCCAGCCATTAACCACCGCTCATCATATGCTTTCCAAAAGAGCCGTCATTTTCAAGAAACCTCCTTTAATACTAAAATATCATGAAATATCATAATATTTGGTGCAATCAAATGTACCATTGTGTTTTTTTTTTTCCTTTGTTCTCTCTTTTTTGTTATTAAATTCTTTGACTTTGATCTCATGCCTAATTAGAAGTTTAGAATTGGTCAGGCTCATCAGCTTTGAGATTGAGTTAGGAATGATTTGGGATTCATGCTCTATTGCTTCAAGGTGATGGAGTTCAATTAAGACCATTCATCTGGTGGACCGCACCATGGATAGAAAATGCACAAAAATCCCACTGATTAGAGGATCCTAATTATCAGATTGTTGCAATGCAAATTTACAGTTAAAGGCAATAGTCCAGTGCTGGGGGATGATCATCTTATTGGCAACAGTTTTTAACATGATCAACAGATAGTGGTCCCCAGCTGGCTAACAATCTCCATCAATTTCTGAGAAGACCAAATATACTGTGGGTGGGTGGGATGGGATGCTATTTAATTAATTCTATTTTTAAAAATTAATCTCTCCAATAAGGATTTAATTAAGCCCACTTCTTCATTTTGCATGATCTTCAAGTACTCTTTACTTAATTTCAAATCCACTTGAACATTGGATCTGTCTCATATTTGGGCTCGTACCCTATTGTAGGATCAGTTAAAATGAATGAAACGTGTGGATAGAATTCATACATCAAGGTGGGCCCCACATAACTCCTGCCACGACCGAGCCAAACCCCTGCCATGTCCCCTTGCAACCTACCCTCTTCTATATAAATAACCTAATGCTCCTTCCTTTCACCAAACCATCATAGCTTCTTTCACACTCCCTTTCAAAGAATTGTTACATTTTGGTTCTGCAGAGTGCACAACAAGGCGTGCAATCGAGAGCCATGTCTACGGTGTCGATCAATGATATAAGGAGGGCCCAACGAGCAGAGGGACCCGCCACGGTGCTGGCCATTGGCACAGCCACGCCACCGAACGAGGTGATGCAGGCGGACTACCCCGACTACTACTTCAGGATCACGAACAGCGAGTACATGACTGACCTTAAAAAGAAGTTCAAGCGAATGTGTGAGTACATGAACAACGTATTTACTTTGTGGTATTAGCTTTATTTTCTTCATTACTCAGGGCCAGCCAGGTTGGCTGAAGATAGGTGGGTCCACCATGGTTTTTGTGAAATATCTAAGCCGTTCATCCATTTTGCCAAATCAATTTAGAGCAACATAAATAAATAAAAATGACTGAATAATTCTAATCGCAGACCGAATCGTGGCCGCATTGGCCATACCCGGGCATTCCAGATCAGGATACTATTTATCAGAGATGTTCCCTGTAAAAATAGCCATTTTCTTCAATCAATTAAGCCTAATCTTGTAGCCATCTGCCTCTGAGCAGTGAACAGACCCCTCTCCCTGAAAACCGACTGATTGGTCTGTCCCAAATCCAGGGGGATCCTACCGGATCTACTAGAATTTTGCTGAAGAGTAGTGGGCACCTCTGGAGCTCCCCGAGGGGATCCCTGTTGATGTAGAGCAGGTCATGGATAGTTTCATGGCCGAGATGGATCAGAAAAGGCCCGGTCAACGACATAATTGATTCGGACTGTCGGACCTTAGATCGGGTGTATGTCACAATCCGAAACGAGTTACCAGGCGTAAAATATATGATATTGGGGTAGACCGAGCTACTTTAGCCAACCAATCCCACTACGCTAGGTTGCGCAAGGCGGATTTGCAAAATACCCCTAAATCGACGGTCGTTTCCCTATTTTAATTTCATTTTTACTATAAATAGTAAGTTTTAGTTTAATTATAACTTTTCATCCGTTGGGCTTTAGGAGTTGCATTGAATGTGAAAAGAGCTTAGAAGAATTAGGAGAACAGTTTGGTAAAAGCCAAATAGGACACTTACTATTTTTGGCCAAAAACCTTGCACACTAGTAAACATCACGACCATCTATAAATAGTAAGTTTACTATTTATAGTAAGTTGCGAATTCGAGGAGTTTTAGTCATGTAGTTTACTTCTAATTTCTCTGATTGCTTGGTATCCCTATTTAAAGGATTGTAATTAAACTCATTTATTTCATTCATTAATCAATTTTAAATTTTATAGAATTTATTTTATATTTTGCTTGCTTTCTTTCTCGTGGATTCGAGAAGCCACTATGGGGAGTTCAGAGAAATTCCGTGGATTCGGAATAGTTATTCTTGAGGAAGACGGTGATCGACCTCACCACGTTCAGCTCTATGTCAATTGGTATTAGAGTGAGGATTCTCCTCGGGTCGATGGCAAATAACAAAGGTATGAGCCAAAATCCTGTGGACGGTGATTTAGCGATTCGTGATATTGTGGAAAGAATGGAAGCTTTCCACAAGGAGAGTCAGTTGACCATACAGGCAACCCTCGACTGTCTTGCAGATGCACGACTTCCACCCCGAGCCCTAGGCGGTGATCCACCACTTATGGTTGTTTCACTGCCCGTGGTCACTCTACGGCACAACCTCGATTTCCTTAGAGTGCTACCAGAGGCAAGCCGTAGAGCTACACCAGATGATTCAAGTTCTAACGATAAGGATAATGATGATGGTTTTGCCTAATAACCAATTTATGGAAGTGATCATCTAGATTGTATTGAAAGAGAGTATCGAGGTAAGGCTGAACTTCCTAGTTTTAATGGTTTACTTCACATAAAAGATTTCCTCGATTGACTAGTTGAAGTAGAGAAATATTTTAATTATATGGACGTGTCAGATCATAAAAAGGTAAATTTGGTAACATTTAAATTAAAATTTAGTACCTCTGCATGGTGGGAGCAATTACAACTCTCACGAGCCTGTCAGAACAAAGCGCTCATCTCATCATGGTCATGGATGACATGTCTTCTTTGATCATAATTTCTCCCCAGTGATTATGAGCAGATATTATTTCAGGAATATTAGAATTGTCGATAAGGAAGTCAAACTATCACAAATTACACTAAAGAATTCCAGCAATGGACAACACGAAACGATCTATCAGAATATGAGTCACAGAAGGTAGCATGATTTATACGTGGGTTATGTCCGACAATTTAGGACCGAGTTCAGATATACCCAGTCGGGACTGTAGATGAAGTAGTTCAATTGGCGGGTGGGGTAGAAATGTAACTTACAAGAGTTCCTATTGGGCCCCATCCTTCAACTCGACCCCTCATGACGGGTTCTACACTGGATCCAGTGTTAGTACAAGAAAAAGAACCAATATGAAAATATCCTCAAACTCCTGCAACTGCAAGCCGTGATATAAGGAGTGGCTCATCCAGGCCTCAACGTGCAGCACCTACAACGGTGGGCCCGAGTAGGATTCCAAATCCCTATGTTATACTA
This sequence comes from Magnolia kwangsiensis, assembly GCA_037074715.1. NCBI lineage: Eukaryota > Viridiplantae > Streptophyta > Magnoliopsida > Magnoliales > Magnoliaceae > Magnolia > Magnolia kwangsiensis. The sequence goes on along the minus strand of CM073573.1, from coordinate 157,773,357 downwards.
AGGTCGAACAATTATTACTTTTGTGGCCAACTGGACCACATATCAAACACCTATCCTTAACGTCCCGCTGCACACTTGATCATAAACGAAAGGGCACTGAATGTGAGGCCATAGAAGAAGACCCCGACTTTGATAAACATGAGTAAGCCATTGAGGAAATAATAGATGGTGATGAAATGACGGGTGAGAATTGTGACGCATCTCTAGTTGTGAGGCGATTACTGTATACCTCACAGAAGGAATTACTTCTACAGCGATATAATATATTTCGTACGCGATGAACCGTTAATGGAAAGACTTGTGATGTGATCATAGACAATGGTAATAGTGAGAATATCATCTCAAGAGTGATGATGGACAAGTTGCAGCTATCAACGATAAAACATCTTTCTCGTACTCAATTGACTAGATAAAAAAGGTGAACGAGACCAAGGTAATTGAATAATGCACTATCTCATTTTCAATTAGCAAAAATAATAAGGATCAAATACTTTGTGACGTGATCGATATGGAAACATACCATATGTTACTCGATCGACCTTGATAGTCGAACTATGATGCGACCCATCGAGGACAAGACGATGTCTACATATTCGTCAAGGATAGTCGAAAAATAATCCTTACCCCTATAGCACTAGAGAACCATCCTGAAGCCTCTAAAGTGGAGGGGAGTTTCCTCTTGACCATTCAGGATTTCATGGAGGAATCCAAGGAAACCGGTGAGGTATACGTCGTAGTGGTGAAGGACAAGGAAGCGGAACCCTCAAACATTCTTCCAAGTTTAAGACTATTGTTAAACGAATTCAAAGTAGTCTGGTATGAAGATTTACCTGATGGATTGCCCCCCATGAGGGACATCCAACATCATATAAACATCATTCATAGGGCTAGCCTGCCCAACTGCCCTCATTATCGGATGATTTCGAAGGAGTGTAAGATATTTTAGGGGCAAGTAGAAGAATTGATCCATAAGAGTCTCTTGAGAGAGAGCATGAGCCCATGTACCGTACCAGCATTATTAACATTAAAAAAGATGGAAGCTGGCGCATGTGTGTCAATAGCCAGTCAATCAACAAATTTATCATCAAATATCGATTCCCAATACCACGGTTGGACGACATGCTCAACAAGTCAGGGCAGCAGAACGAGGTGGCTGATGCACTTGGCCATCGTATATCACTACTTGTTACGGTGAGCAATGAGGTGGTCGGCTTCGACTGTCTCAAGGAGTTGTATGTCCAGGATGAGGACTCTAAAGATTCTTGAATGAATTGATAAGAAGGTTACCCCAGTGGCCTTCATATACAAGACAGATTTCTCTTCAAAGGGAATCGATTGTGCATCCTCTAAAGTTCTCTGAGAGAGTAGAATATTCAGGAGCTATATGGAGGTAGCTTCGGTGGACAACTTGGGCGAGACAAGACGTGAGCTCTTGTGGAAGAGCATTATTATTGATCGTAATTAGTACGTGATGTGGAAAAAGTCGTACAACATTGTCATATTTATCAGACCTCCAAGGGATAATTTTAGAATACGGGCCTCTACACCCCGTTACTTGTGCCTCATGGTCCTTTGGAGGATTTATCTATGAATTTCATGCTTGATCTCCCACAAATACAATGCGACATGGATTTAGTGTTCATAGTGGTAGATCGTTTCTCTAAGATGACGTGCTTTATCCTATGCAAAAAGACCCTCAATGCAACACACGTGAGGAATCTATTATTCAGTGAGGTCGTACGGCTACACGGGGTCCCTAATACCATTACTTCTGATCGTGACACGAATTTCATTAGCAACTTTTGGCGGACTTTGTGGACTCGATTCGATGATGACTTTAATTCAGTAGCGCCTACCATCCACAAACTGATGGACAGACCGAGGTTGTGAATCACACATTGGGAAACATCCTTCGCTATATTTCAGGAGAAATATCGAAGCAGTGGGATTTGACATTGTCTCAAGTAGAGTTTGTATTCAACAATATGGTGAACCGCTCAACAGGAAAATCACCGTTCAAGATTATCTATGGATGAGTGCCTCATCACACACTTGACTTGGTTCCTCTACCCAAGCTCCTAGGCATGAGCATTGTAGTAGAACATATGGTAGATAGGATCATGGGCATCCACGTAGAGGTGCAGACCAAGCTATATGCCTCGAATGAGAAATACAAGGAACAAGTGGACAAGTATCGGCGATAAAAAGTGTTCGAGGTAGGCGACCGTGTTATGGTCCATCTGCGCAAAGAGGGATTTCCGACCGAGACATATAAAAAGCTGAAAAATAAAAAAATTAGACCCTTATCAATCATCCGAAAGATCAATGACAATGCTTATGTTGTTGATCTTTTAGATGACATGGTGATCTCACGGACTTTCAACGTCGCAGACCTGACCGAGTATCATGAACCAAAGCAAGACGAGAACTCGAGGTCGAGTTCTTTTGAAGTGGAGGGGACTGATGTAAAGCGGTTTATGGACAGTCTTATAGCCAAGATGGATAAAAAAAAGGCCCAGTCGATGATAGAATTGATCTGGACCATCAGACCTTAGATCGGGCGTATCTCACAATTCCAAATGAGTTATCGGGCGTATCTCACAATCTAAAATGAGTTATCAAGCGTAAAATATATGATTTTGGGGTAGAACGAGCTACTTTATCCAACCAACCCTTCTACACTAGGTTATACAAGCCATATTTGTGAAATACCCCTGGATCAACGGTCGTTTCCCTATTTTAATTTCATTTTTACTATAAATAGTAAGTTTTAGTTTGATATAACTCTTCATCCGTCGAGCTTTAGGAGTTGTGCTGAATGTGAAAGGAGTTCAGAGAACGGTTTGGTGAAGTTAAATAGGACAGTTACTATTTTTGGCCAAAAACCTTGCACACTAGTAGACATAACGACCGTCTATAAATAGTAAGTTTACTGTTTATAGTAAGTTGCAAATTTTAGGAGTTTTAGTTGTAGTTTGCTTTTGATTTCTCTCTCATTGCTTAGTATCCCTATTTAAAGGGTTGTGAACTCATTTATTTCATTCATTAATCAATTTTAAAATTTATAAAATTTATTTTCTATTTTGTTTGCTTTCTTTTTCGTGGATTCGAGAAGACTCTGTGAGGAGTCCAGAGAAATTTCATGGATTCAGAATAGTTATCCTTGAGGAAGATGGTGATCGACCTCATCACGTTCATCCCTGCATCACCTGTCTTCAAAAAAGAGAGAATTATCTTCTGGCTCAGGAAGGCTAGAAACTTGTGATGCCCTCTTCCCTTGCTTAGAAGAGGCTTCACCACAATCAACCTGACCTTCTTCCAAGTTTGAGTTTGAGTTTGATTATAAAACTTCTTCCAAGGTTTGATATTACTATTTAAAGGGTTATAAATTTTTTTTTTATCATCTATTAATTAATTTTTAAATTTCTAGAATTTATTTCTATTTTCTTATTTTTACTCATAAATTCGAGGTTATCTCTTTGAGGAATCTAGAGAAGCTTCGTGGATTTGGAGTAGTTATCCCCTTGAGGAAGATGGTGATCAAACTCATGTTCACATTCATCCTACGTCATATAATAAATTCAAAAGATTTGATTTCCAAGAGCCCTTTTTTTACAATGTGTTGAGATTCCAGGCCTATCAATATTGAATGGTACAGGCTATGCCGAGCACTGGTGCACAGTGTGCCATTTTAAACAAACGTGTTTTAATGGATTGGCCAACAATGATAGATGTTTATTTAAGAATTTGGAAGGCACTTAATTAGAATTAAAATAAAATTACTCAATGAATTTTGATTTATGTGGAACTGTCGGTTTTAACGGGCATCATTTGATGAAAAATCATTTAAATTGACTTTTGATTTGATTGTTTTTATGCAAGCAGAGCTTCTTAATGTCATAAGCAATATTTTAAAACTCTAGTTGGACCACCAAGCTAGACTAGTTTGGACCGGACTGGACAACCTTTGGAGGTGGGTCACTGTCCTCATCACATGTGTTTTTGGTCGGGCCATCAAACCATTCAATGCAAGATGGTTTGACCACCCTTCGTGAGATTTTTAAATTTTAACATTTTTCTTTCTTTTTATGAAAAAATATTGCTGAAATATTTTAAAGTATTTATTATTAATTATTAATTATTAAAAACTTCAAATAAATGGGCAGAAAAGGATTGATTTAAGTTTTTAAATGATTTTCTTTATAAATATAATTCAAGCCATGAAAACCTCACTTCTACAATTACTAAGGCAACCTGAATCAATGAGTCATGTCTAGCTTTAAGAGAAACTAGCCTTGGCACGATATGGAAGAGATGAGAGCTTACAAAGTAAAAGTTTTAAAAAACATGTCATCAGAACAGTGGTATAATGCGTGTTGGCCAGACAGGACTGAGTCCAACCATCGAGTATTGAGGTCCATAGGTTAGACCCGGTCTTACATCTGTCTAGTGGCATGAGAAGTAAGCCCAGCCCATAAAATTATTTTTAATATGGCCGGTTGAGAAATTGGATGGATCCGATCCCAACTTGGATTCAGGTCCTTTGTTCATTAATTGTAATAGGACTCAATCTCGGATAGTCCATTAATCACTTTTTGGGGGATCAGAAATGAATTTGATCATTCTGTCTATTTTAGATTATTGGGTGATGGAAAAACTCTTATCATGATCAAGAAAATGTGGCGATCGATTCGATCTGGGCGATGATAAGAGTGTTCCTCCTAAACCGAATAGTACTTCTCCCAAGTTCGTAAAGGGAGAGACCTTAAACTCAAAAGGGAAAGATCAAACATTTTCTAAAAACCCTAAATCTTTTCAAAAACCTAAAAACCATATCAACTATAAAAAGCAAAACCAAAGTCCTTTGGCTGAAAAGATAGTTGATTTACTTAAGGAACTTCTAAAGTCTAACTCACTAGGTCATACTTATAACTCTTACAAATGAAAGAAGACCAACTATCCACGTAAACCCAAAACGGTTATAAAATGGGTTTCAAAGGGTACCTGCTTGGCTGCCCACATAGCTTTCAAAGCTATAAGTCATTCAAAGTGGTACCTAGACAGTGGATGCTCAAGGCATATGACTGGTGATAAAGGTTTATTCACCGATCTTAAAGATATGACTGATGGTTCAGTCACTTTTGGTGATGGCAACAACTGCAAGATTATGGGCCAAGGTACGATTCAACTTTATAACCTTCCTTTGTTCAAGAATGTCTTAATGTTGAAGGACTAAAACATAACTTGCTAAGCATATGTCAAATATGTGACAATAACCACAGTGTAAAGTTTTCTAATCAAAGCTATGAGATTCTAAATAATAAGGGTTCAGTAATACTAACTGGACGTAGAACGTCTGAAAACTGCTATATTATTAGCGAATCCAGCTCATCTAATCAATCATGTTACATGGTCCATACAGATTAGACTAATTTGTAGCACAAACGTCTTAGACATGTACACTACCGAAATCTATATAGATTGAGCAAATGGAAACTTATAAGAGGTCTACCTAAACTACAAAAAATAGATAAAATATGTAGCGAATGCCAGATTGGCAAACAAACAAAGAACTCACACAAAAAGGTAAATTTCAATGCCACATCAAGACTACTTAAGCTTCTCCATATGGATCTTATAGGACCTACCAGGACGGAGAGTCGATGTGGCAAAAGATATATCCCGGTAATTATAGATGATTTTACCAAATATACTTGGGTAGTCTTCTTAAGGGACAAATCTGAAACCCTTGAAGAAGTAAGAAAAGTTCTCAAAAGGATTCAAACTAAAAAAGGTTCTCAAATCAGTAAGATTCGTAGTGATCGTCGATCTGAATTTGAGAATAGCCATTTTGAGAAGTTCTGTAGCGACCAAGGAATATTATATGAATTCTCAATGCCCAAAACTCCACAATAAAATGGTATAGTTGAAAGAAAAAACAGAGTGCTTCAAGAAATGGCTAATGTTATGTTGAATAGCATGAAGCTCCCTAAGAATCTTTGGGTTGAAGCAGTCAATACAGCTTGCTATATCATTTACCAGGTTCACACTAGTAAAGGTAATAATAAAATGGCTTACGAAATGTGGTTCAATAAAAAGCCCACTATCAAATACTTTCGAGTTTTTGGCAGCAGGTGCTATATTTTGTGAGATCGTGAAAATCTGGGAAAGTTTGATATAAAGAGTGATGAAGGGATCTTTTTAGGATATTCTTTAAACAGTCGAGCTGATAGGGTGTTCTGAACAAAAGGACCGGTGTAATTCAAGAGTCCATCAATGTAGTCATTGATGATCACTTAAACACACCAGTCTCAAGTCCAGAAAATGATGAAGTTCTTATAATTGATAAACCTGACACTTCATCTAATCAGACTAATTCTGAACTGAGGACTGTTAAAGATCATCCAACCACACAGATTCTTGAAAACCCTCTCACTGGTGTTCGTACCCGTAAACAACTTGAGGATATATGTAATTACGTATGTTTCACATCCTAAATAGAACCATCTAATATAAAAGAAGCTTTTGCTAATGAAAACTAGATTGTCGCGATGCAAGAAGAACTTAACCAATTTGTGAGAAATGATGTTTGGTATCTCTTACCTAGACCTAAAGATAAACACGTCATTGGAACTAAATGGATTTTCAAAAATAAGTCTGACGAGCTTGGTAATATAATTAGAAACAAGGCTAGGCTAGTGGTACAAGGTTACACTCAAATTGAAGGTATTGATTATGATGAAACCTTCACACCAGTATCACTTCTTGAATCAATTAGACTTTTTATATCCATTGCGTGTTTTAGAAAGTTTAAGATTTACCAAATGGATGTGAAAAGTGTATTTTTAAATGGCGATCTGCATGAGGAAGTCTATGTTGAACAACCGATGGGTTTTGAACACCCTAAAAATGTTGATCATGTGTATCACCTTAAAAAGACACTTTACGGCTTAAAACAATCTCCTAGGGCATGGTACAAGAAACTAACAAAGTTTCTATTAAACCATAATTTTCAAATGAGACATGTTGATAAAACTCTGTTTGTCAAAAAACATAATGATCACATTTTAATAGTACAAATTTATGTTGATGATATCATTTATGGATCTACTTGTACTAACATAACTATTGAGTTTACAGATTTGATGAAATCTCAATTTGAAATGAGCATGGTTGGGGAATTAAATTATTTCCTTAGGTTGCAAGTTAAACAACAACCTGATGGAATGTTCATTTCTCATTTTAAAGATGCTATGAATTTGATTAAGAGATTTGGATTTGAGAATGGTAGGAATTTTGATACTCATATGAGTACAACTTTGAAACTCTCAAAAGATTCTGTAGGTAAAAATGTGGATCCGAAATTATATCGGAGTATGATTGGTAGTTTACTGTACTTAACTGCTAGTAGACTCGATATCGCTCTAAGTGTTGGTATTTGTACTAGATATCAGTCTGATCCTAAAGAATCGCACTTGACTGTTGTCAAGCGGATTATGGGATATGTCGCAAGTACTATTAATCTCGGTCTCTGATATCCACATAATACTAATGTTCAATTAATTGGGTACTCGGATGCTGACTGGGCTGGTAATCTTGATGATAGAAAATCAACTAGTGGTGGTTGCTTTTATATCGAAAACTGTTTAGTTTCTTAGTCTAGCAAGAAACAAAGCTCTATATCACTTTCGACAGCTGAAGCTGAATATATCGCAGCTGGTAATGCGTGTACGCAACTTGTTTGGATGAAACATATGCTAAGTAATTATAGAATTAAATAGGATTCTATGTTATTATATTATGATAATTTCAGTGCCATAAATATTTTTAAAAATCTAATTCAGCATTATCGTACTAAGCACATTGACATTAAATTTCATTATATTCATGAATTAGTAGAGAAAAGGTTATATCTTTAGAATATATCCCTACCGAGAATCAACGTGCTGACATTTTCACTAAACTGCTTGACAAAAGCAGGTTTAACAAATTAAAATTTGATCTTGGCATGCGCATTCTAAAATGATCATCTATGCCTATTTGTATCATATTATATATATTTGCTAGTTTAGATTTCAATTTTTGTGAAATATACAAGAAATTAGATTTTTAGTGGTACTCGACCAGTCGAGGATTTCCTTGACCTGTCATAGCACGACCAGTCGAAGAAAGCCCACGACCAGTCGTAAATCGCGCTGATTAACTTAAATTGAAAAAAATTTCATTTCTTCCTTATTTCAACTTCCCTCTCTGACAAGCCGATGCCCGACCAGTCGAACCCACCTTCCAAATCCATCGACGTTAGTATTCCATTTTCTTATTTCTTATGGATTTGTGTTAAGTTTGCTTCTATCTCTTTTTTAAAATTGTCTATTTCTACTTTTGTTGAGATTTTGGGTTTTTCTTCACCCAAATCTGATTTGAGAAAATCCATTTCTCAATCCATTGCAACACCTTGTTTCCTTCAAATCCTTATTGCATATGACATCTAGATAAAGAAAGATAACATCTCATGGTCCATCTTCTTCCAGATCTACTCCTATTACCAAGCGTCATCTTCGATCCTCCAAAGATGATCTATCTTTTGTACGGGACATTAGATTGAGGAATGTTATTGTAGAACGTCCTATTGATGTAAATCATATTACTTCATATGATATCCTTCTTATTCTTCAAATTATAGGTTAGGATAACTTATTACATTAGGGTAGGCCAGCATACCGGTCCATTGCCCAGTCCATGTTCGCTTGCATAAGTGATTTTTCAATGAAAAATTTAACTTTTAAAATAGCCACAAGAGAAGGACCATTTGACGTTGATCATCATTTGATTTCAGCTCTTATAGAAATTTCTGTGAATGATGAGGGTATTCCAATTCATACCTTATCTGAAAAACCCTCAGAAACTGAAAAACGTATGCTCACTAGAGCCTTATGCAATTTGGATGTACAATAAACGCATAAAGGGAATGCGCTCCTCTCAAAGTTTTTGTTACCCAAATACAGAGTTCTTCACAAAATTTTTGTGTCCAACTTGTATCCTCGATCGGGTAATAAATTTGAATTGACGTCCTTCATAGTTCGTGTTTTTCATACTGTTGCCAGATGTGTTCATATTTTTTTACCATCCTTGATTTGTCACTCCATTATTCAGTTTCTACTCCATCTAAGTCACAGTGACATCCCTTTTGCTTATTTGATGACTATATTGGTTATACATATATTAGTCAACATACCTGTTGGAGAGGCCCCTATCCATCATCTGATATTTAACAATTCTAACCTTAATAAGATGAAGCTGGATATGCTTCCTAGCCAAGGTAATGGTAATGGTGGTGCTGAAGTTGGAAATGAGGAAGAAGCTGGTGATCTTCCTCCTGATGATATTAACATGGATGATATTTTTGAAGAACTTGAATCTGATTTAGCAAATGATTCCGATTATGAGTCTTCTGAGTTTGCTGTGCGTTTACGTGCATTGGAGGAGAAAGTTGAGTATATGCATGTTACTAATGTCACGCAGTTCAAATATATGCGCAAATATCCTAGGCGCTTGAACAAGGACATGCATCAACTTGATCCTTCCATCCCTACTCCTTCATCTGGCTCAGATTAGTTCTTTTTATTTTACTAGACTGTAATAACATTATTACTCTTTTGCTCTCTCTGTTTATGAGATTGTTACTACTTTTGACTTATCTCTATTTATGGATTATATGCATTGTTTATCCTATTATCTCTTATATCCTATTTTTTTCACTCTAATATCTCTCTTTCATTGTTACTCCTCAGTCGTTTGTTCATTGCTTCCTTTATCTTATTATGACAAAAAGGGGGAGAATGGATGTTTAATGGATGTCTATGTTATGAGGAGGGAGTAGTAGTATTTTTTATTTATTTATGTGATTTGTGTTACTCGGGGGGAGTATGTGCAGAGGTGGACTATACGTTGAATTGATTTGCAGGTTCATACTATTATGAATGTGTGCCGGTTGATAATAACCGGTGCATGACTCTTTAAATAGATATTTTGCTTTATGTAATATATCTTAAAAATGCGTTTTGTCGCTAATTTGACAAAGGGGGAGATTGTAAGTGTTATGGTTGAAAGACCCTTTATATTGTCAAATTTGTGGTGCCAAAAACACTGCTTGTATATGTTCGAAACACAGTATAGATGAAGCGTGTATGGATGAAGCAAGTCACAGTGTATGGATATTGACTACATCAGTGAAGCATAATGCTCAACTCAAGATATGTCAAACCATGACATTGTCTCGCAAGATTGACTTTGAAAGACAAGACAAGTTTACAAGTCAATACACGAGAATGTTCAACTGAATTCATATTTTATAAGTTAAGATTCAATATTGCGTAATTGAAGCTTTTAAGGACAAGCTACATCAAGATTTCAAGCTTCACTTTCTTTAAAGGTTACATATCTTAAGGGTTCAATGTCCTTACTTCACTATTAAAGTATGTTTGACCTTAAGTTGACCTTTAGAGTAGGTCATTTTGGATACATAATGCAAATGTTTTATATTTAAAAATTTGGTCTGTTCTAAGACTAGTCCTGGACCTTGCTCGACTAGTCCTAGCACTGCTTCGACCTATCTAAGTATTTCATGGACCAGCCGTAAGTTTGGTGCAAAAATTTAAAATTTTTTGTTAAGTTTCGACCAGTCCTGGGATCTGTTCGACCAGTCATATAAACAGTGTCAACTGCTCTTTCGACCAGTCGTGAACATACGACTCAAACTACAGCATTAAATTTCACTTGGCTTCGACTAGTCGTAAGCAACCTATGACCATTCGTAGACTACCTACGACCAGTCGTGAAACTGTCTTATCTTATCGCGCTTAAATTTTCAAATATCCGTTGGTCCTACAACCAGTCGTAGCAACATCTGGACCAGTCGAAGATACGATTTTCTCACCTATAAATAGAGTACAAATCTCAGAATATTGAAGAGAACTCAAGCAATTTTAATCTGGTCTTCTGAAAGATAAGTCTGTGCTCCATTTAAGCTAGTGTGCATATTTAATATTCTCTTTCTTTAGCTTTTTAAATTGATTTTGTTTCTTATATTCCAATCTAATCTGAAAAGAGGAAGTTTTATTTTCCTTTTTCTGAAATCAAAATCAATTAAAGATAGCCCAATTGGTTTAATTTAAAATCTATTAGAACTTAAAACCATTATAAAGTGAGTATTGGACATTGAACTTTGACATTCGAACCTCTACTTCAACTTAGTTCTTCTGGGCTGCTGTTGAGGGTCAAATATTGCATATCAGACCTCATTTATTGCCTAGATTTACGAACAAGATATTGTTTAACGGCCCATGTTAACCGTGTTTGTGCTGCAAGGTGTAATTACAAGCTTGGACTGAAATTGGGTATTAAAAGCATGGTTTTAGCGCTTAAGATTCACTAAAGCAAAGGACTGATCCCAGGGGACCAAGATCAGTGAATTGCTCGTCGTAGACTATGTCACTAAATGGGTCGAAGCAATTCCGTGCCGCAAAAATGACCATCGCACGGTCATTAAACTTTTAAAAAAAAATATCCTGTCGCGGTTCGGAATGCCTCGAGTCATCATTAGTGACGGGGGCTCACACTTTTATAATAGACCATTTGAGAGTTTAATGAAGAAATACGGTATCTCTCATAAGGTGAGCACCCCATACCATCCACAGACAAGTGGACAAGCTGAGATTTTTAATAGGGAGATCAAACATATCCTGGAGAAAACGGTTAACCCTAACCGTAAGGATTGGTCAATCCGATTGACCGATGCCTTATGTGCGTACCGTACTGCTTTTAAAACTCCTATTGAAACATCACCCTTTAGACTTGTCTATGGGAAGGCTTGTCACTTGCCTGTGGAATTGGAACATAAAGCATACTGGGCGATCAAAAATCTAAATTTCAATCTGGACAATGCTGGCTCGATACGCAAACTTTAATTAAATGAACTTGAAGAAATCCGAAACGATGCATACGAGAATTCAAAAATTTACAAGGACAGGATAAAGGCGTTTCATGATCAGCATATTCTACAAAAATCATTCACGCCGGGTCAAAAAGTCATTTTGTACGATTCTTGGCTACATCTCTTTCCGGGTAAGCTTCGATCTCGTTGGACCGGCCCTTATATTGTTGTCATTGCTTATCCTCATGGGGCCGTCGAGATAAGAGATCCCGACAATGGCAAGGAGTTTAAAGTAAATGCACATCGATTAAAGCCATTTGTTGAGGCATTTGATTCAGAGGACATGTCCATGCTTCTATTGCTCCTGTTTACCAGGATTGATCTCCTAGTCTGATGGAGGTATTAGTAAGTTTATCGCTTTCATAGGACTAGGTTTGTTGCTTTATTTGTCTGGCTGAAGACGGTAAACTTAGCGCTCCTGGGAGGCAACCCAGACTTTTTTTTCCTTTTCATTCTTTAATAGATGATTCAATGTTTGTGGGTAACATTACTGCAAACCCTCACGAGACTACAACTCGTCCACTAGGGGTAACCTAGGGGTTTAAAGGCTTGTTGCATACTCTAAATACAATCGAGAGTACCTGCGAAAGTGGTATAGGTAGAATTTTATTTTCGCTATTTTTGTTCTTCTTTCTCTCTCGTACTAACCTGCTTTCTCCCAGTGATCTCTTGAAAAATCTCTCTCGATTCGTTATTCAGGTACTATCTTCCCATCACTTTACTTTCTTTGTCCCATGTGCATTGCATGCTCATATCTTTTACATTGAGGACAATGTAGATTTTAGGTTGAGGGTGGGAGATTAGCTTATTTAATCAGTATTTTCTTAGTCTTGAGCAAAAATTGTGAAAATTTTTAATATTTTCTGAGAATTCTTATGAATTCGAAGTGATTTTTATGGATATCATGGATTTAGAAGTTCAAGATACGTGATGTTGGTAATTTATGACTCTTAGATTCAGTATCTGTTAGATTTTACAGTTAAGTCTGAATTGTTAATCCAGAATTAGAAGTTATTAACATTAATTGAGTCATGATTTCACAAAACACATCTCGCTTGCACATTAAGGTTTCAGCTCAATATTGAAGGATTAACTTGGTAATCACTAAGCATGAAAAGAACCGGCCTGAGAAATTTTACCATCATGATTATAAAGATGAATTGAAAAGGTTGGGTGAATGGTCTTCACCATAGGTTTGCTCCCTACAGGTGAAGGTTGATTCCCCAAGAATGACATGCGAAAAATATTGAATGACCGGTCTTTACCCATAGGTTTGCTCCCTATAGGTGAGGATTTGATTCATTTCATTGGCATTACTCTTAATGAAAAAATCAAAAGCTGGTAGGTTGATATATGAGGTAGGTTTCGGTTCAGGTTTTTGTTGAATCCTCTTATTGGTTATCAATGATATCTTAAAATAGAGAAGTGAATTTTAATAATGATAAGCCGAGATTATACTATACAACCATGGATCTCAATGTTTAGGAATTTTCTAATTGGTAGATTAATATTTTGAACTTGACTAGGAAGTTACTGTGCGCTTGAGTCCAGGAGAAGTAATGCCAAACATTCATGAATCTTAAAATTATAGGATCTGGATTGTCTTTCATAAATCACTCTAGTTTATCAAAATTATCCTGTAGTTCTCAACTTATTTTTCGCATACCTTGCTCGGGACTAGCAAGATGCTGGTTGGGGATTTTGTTGTGGGTCAAATATTGTATATCCCCATTTATTGCCTAGATTTACGAACAAGATATTGTTTAACGGCCCATGTTAACCGTGTTTATGCTGCAAGGTGTAATTACAAGCTTGGACTAAAATTGGATATTAAAAGCATGGTTTTAGCGCTCAAGATTCACTAAAGCAAAGGACTGATCCCAGGGGACCAAGATCAGTGAATTTACACGCCAGAGACCCTAGAAATTCAAGTCGTTCACATTAAAAAGGGTTGAAAAATGTCCAGAATGCAAGATAACAAAGTTCCCACCATCATTTTGGCTCGAAACTTCATACATGGCCTGAGGACAAGAAATTAACCGTACATGTCAAAAATCAGCCATTGGATCGCTGTGCAAGTGGTCCAACTGTCAAATCAGCCCATAAAACAGTGAATTGGGGCCCACCTGATATCCAGAACTTCCTCAACTTTGGTCTCGACGGTTTAAACATGGAAATAAAATGAATGGATGGTTTGGATTGCTGAGAAACATCATAGTGGGCCCTGTATATGCACGCGTGCATACACAGTGCACATATATTTGTTGTGCACCGGACCAAATGATCGGTCCAAGCAACCGCTGACCCGCAACGTTTTCAGCGAGGGAAGTTTTGTTTAAAACAGCGTCCGTGAAACGGCCGATCAGTTGCTGTTGTGGGGCCCACCCATTGTCCCAATAGATAATCTAAACCGTTCATCATATTCCTAAGGCTCACGTTACCAAAGCCTACGTGGCAAAATTTCGGAAGACAACGGAGAGATGATTTCAGCTGTTAAAATAAAAGATCGACGGTGCAACGAAATTTTTCATGGGCCACACCTTATTTGATTCGAAACCAGTTATTCCCACTTGGTTTTTCGAGTAGATCTCAATGGACGCTGTGGATATCCTCACTGACATCGAGCATGGGCACACCAGCCATTGCGGAACCGAATACGCAGGCTCTGTTTCACAACAGAGCCTGCGGATGAGTTTGGTGGGCCACCATCATACACTGACGGTCTAATCCTGACCGTCAATCAGAATCTACCCGATCCTCTTATCCTCGCCTAGGTGTTATTTTGACCCCATGCAAGGTGTCGTAAGATCCTAGCCATTGAAAACTAGATGAACGATGGAAGAAGGATCCTGTGGGCCACACCAAATCTGAGCTATTTCGTGTCATTTCTGACCAGTTTTTCCTGTACAATCCATTAAAGGGATTGGATTTTGGGAGCAATACCATTAAATGGGTCCCACCAATGTCCAGCGCTAGTCCAATAACGCTGCCAGCGCAGGATGCGAAACGGAGGCAGTTGCGTGTTATGCACGCTCACACCGACTTCTCCCTTGCAGTCACCGACTTCAGCAACCTATATAAGAGAGAGAGAACGTGAGGGGGAGAATCAGATCGGGAAGCATCATCTACGGCTGGAAGGGAATCATAGACAGCTGGAGTTCACGTGAAGAAGTGGAGAGAGAAAGACAAGGAAAGTTATTATTTCTTTTCTTTTTCTTCTTTCTTTTTCTCTTTGTTGATTTGGAGTTAGCCTAACCATGTTTGGCTAAACCTCTTAGCTAGGGCTAAGAGGTGAAGCTTGTAGCTTGAGGGGAGAGACTGGCTTATTCCTTTTGTTTAAGACTCATCTGATGTTGATTTTAGTTAATCTTAGTTAAATTTTTGGAATGTTTTTAGTCTTTAATGGTCTGTTGTGACTAAAATTACAATGGGTCTGCAATGGCTTTGAGTATGTCCCTTCCCTTTTGATGTTTATGACGTCAGGACGTCCCGTTGTTCACCATAGTCTCCTGGGCATGGGTGGATGTCGGTACCCTTCTTGACCTTCATGCATTGATTGATTTGTTGGTAATTAGATTAATTCTGTTGTTCGCCATAGTCTCTTGGGCATGGTTTGGTGATGGAATCCATTCTAATTCATATACCTTTCATATCTTTGAAAACTAGATCAACGGCAGTTCAGTAAATTCCATAATTCTTGAAGCAGGCATAAGATCTCCCTGATCTCTACAAGTGGATCCTCTAAATCCCTAGTTACCCTTCTCTGATATCTCCTTAGTTTTAGATTAATTAACCTACAATTATTTCACAATTGTTACTTGATTTAGAATTCATCTTATTCTAGTTCAAATCCTATTTAATTTTAGATTACGTATAGTTTCAGTCCCTTGGGATTCGACCTCAGTCTTACCGAGTTATTACTACATCACAACCTTACACTTGGGGAGTGAACAACTGCTACAATAAACGAGAAATTCAAGTATTTTACATTTTGTGTAATTTATTTTATTTGGTTTTCATTTGAGATTTGTTAGAAAAATCTCATTCTGTTGGTTATCTGAGGAAGTCAGTAAAACTCAAAAGTGGGGTTTTTTATAATTGTGTAAGCCCACAGAAAAAGATACAATTGTGAAGGTTTTAGGTGAACCTGGAAAACCTATATTGATAGTAAATGCTAATATCCACTGTGTGAGGATATTAGGAGTGGAGTAGTTGTGTAGCTGTTTATTAACAGTTGATGTACACACAGGTGAACCACTATAATCCTTTATATTTTGTGGTTGTGTGGTTAATTTTTCTATCTTTGATTATTCATTTGTGGAATGTATATGTGGATGTAAATGCTGTAATTTTTTATTTTTCAAGCGTTGTGGGGAATGTTGTAATAATTTAAGATTTATATTCCTACTTTATTTTTTTTATTCCTCTTCAGTTTGGGATATTAATATTAATTGTTCTAATAAGGTTATCCTACCATAAATCATGTTTTTATGGTATAAGGTTGTCCTTAGGACGTAATTTGTATCAGCCTCTCAAGACTTGAATTGAGGTTGCATTTCATATTGCATTGTGAATTGTAATCTCTTATTTGTTTTGGCTATCTTTTTCTTTAATTCCGTTGTATTTATTTAAAATTTGGCATAGTCCTACACCCCCCCAGGACATATAGCTTGGTCATTTCACATAGTCACACACGCATCATTGAAATTGTGTTATTTGTTATATTTGTGGCCGCATGTTCAAATTGAATAGCAATATCATTAAACAAGTTGTTCTAGCTTAATCTCTGTATTAGAACTCTATTCTTTTACACTCATTTAGCATTTCTTATCTAATCCAATAAGAGTCAAGGAATTAAAATTTTTTGTTCCAACTCTTATTTTAGTAAGCTCATCTAATAAAATTACTTTTTAGAACAAAATAATAATAATAATATTTCATGAAATAAGAATGTTTAGTAAAACCTTTTAATAAGAGCCTTTTTAAAGGGTATGTACTGTATTTTTAAAGCTTGCAATAGTTCCATCTCAAACAAGCACGTCCCTTCATGCATCTCACCTTGGATGTGAGTAGTCCATCATATCGACATTGGGTGTGCATCGTCTATCATGTGGAGCCCATCTTTAATGTGGACTGTACATTCGTATGAACCCAACCTTCAAAGTGAGTCGTCCACCAATCACAACTCACCTTGGATGTGGACTATTCATTATTAGGGGTTGACCTTTAATGTGAATTATCCATTATGTGGTGCCCACCTTGATGTAGGTCATCCATCACGTGGAGCCCACTAATAATGCAATTTGTCCTTTATGTAGGGCCTTTTAATGTCCACTCCCTGCCACATACAACCCACATTTGATGTGTCTATTATGTGGACCCCAAATTTGAAGTGGTTGCCCATCATGACGGCTGCCTTGGATGCATTAGGGGCCAACCTTTGATGTGGATAATCCATTATGTGGGGCCCAACTTGATGCAAGTCATCCACTATGAGTGGCCACACTTTGATTGGGTCATCTTTCATGTGGGGCCCACCTTTGATGTGAGTCATCCATCATTTGAGGCCTACTTTTAATGTCCATCAACCATTATGTGGGGACACACCTTCCATGTTGATCATCCAACATGTTGGGTGACTTTGGATATGGCTCATCCATCATGCGAGACCTTTGATGTGGATCGTCCATTATGTGGGGCTCACTTAATTTAAACTGTCCATTATGTGGGGCCATACTTTAATATGAGTCATCCATCATGCAAGGCCCAAATTTGCATCATAGGGGGCCTCACCTTCTGTAACGCCCTGAAAATTGGGGGTCGAGCAAAACTCATCTCCCGAGTTCCAAAACATCACTTATGCAACATTTTTAATGATGGATGATTAAGCTAAATCAGCATAATATAATTCAGGGACAGTTGTAATACGCAAGCGGAAGACTGAAATGAATATGTATAACTATATAAACCAGTATTGGTCCCCAAAGTATGTATGCATTGCCAGGTCAATATTTACAAGCATTGTTTACAAAATACAGAATGTCAAAAATGTGATAGTCCACTACAAGTATAACCCTGAAGCCCCGTCGATCAGAACGATCTATAGAAACCTGCCTGATAACTGCATATAGGAGAATGTCTCCTCATCGTTCTCGAAATTTGGCTCCGTCTCATGGGTCGCATCGTCATCTGCAACTAAGAAAGAGTCTGGTTGGTGTTTAAAATACCGTCCCAGAACATAGGAGTGAGTGATCAACTTAGTGAAACTATACAGCAAAGGTTAACATGTTATCAATTTAGTCAAGCAGTAATGATAAATTCGTACAACAATAAGGTCCTAAGTACTCTTGTTAATGCAATAATGATATGCGATAATGATGTATGCCCTCACCTACACTCCGTCAGTGTCTTCATCTCACGGCGCGCATGGTATCCTCCCGAAAGTGTTCTTCCTCGCCAACGCACATGCAATGTGGTGCATGCACATGATTATCCAGGTTCTTACTTAGGTTTATTCATATAGCAGGATTGGGAAGCTAAGGTACCTCCCTTATATCAATCCCCAAACAATGATCCATTATAGGGTCGTCAGTCATAGTAAATCTCATACGATGTTGCGATTTTAGGTCGTTGCAAAGGGCTCGTCACTTGATCAATGCAGGCCTAGTTTATACTCTAGTTGTTACGGAAAGGCTCGTCGCCTCAACGCAGTCTCAAGGTATACTCGAGGTCACTACAAAGGGCTCGTCACCTGATCAATGTATGCCGACAGCTCGAATACTGTATCCCATATCACCGTATTCGGCTCATGTATTTAGGTTGCTCACAGGTCACTACGGGTGGGCACGTCACCCCAGCGTAGGCCGATAGCTCGACCATGGTGTCTCATACCACCATGTTCGGCTCATGAGTCTTAGCGAATCGAGGTACAAAGGTTAAAGAGTTTTCACTGGTGAGTTTGGTACCTTAGATTCAAGCAGTAGCGTCCAAACATGGTGAACAAACATTGCGCCAATCGGGTTAATTGATAGCTTGACTAGCACGAGCGCATGTTGAGTTGATCGACATGAAGTGCATAAGAACTCCGTGTGGCCTGACCACTGTTGACATCCTAAGTACGACTCGGATTCATCGAACACGTCCTATGCAGTGAAAACAACCTCAGCCACTAGATCAGGGCCTATTACCGATTGCCTAGACTATAACATAGTCCCAACCATGTGCAATTACAACAAGTAAGAATATGAGATTGTCAAAGCAGTAATGAATAAATAAGTCCATCCTACAATCATTTGAGCATACTATGAAAACATGAATATACAGTACATAGAGGAAATCATACACACAGTTAAACATGACTAAACAGACACTATAATATACAGTACATGGAGGAAATCATACACATAGCTAAGGCAGTTGGGAATCATATCTCAACTCCCCTATAAATCACAATTTACTAACTACTAACTCATTCTGATATTTTTACAAACACTTAGACTACACACTCCAACATACATGATGTATGTTGGTTATATTATATATTAGGGAAACTTCTTTTGTCAAGGAATTGTCGCCAATGCCACAAGCTTATATGCACAACAGATAATCATGTCAATCACAAATCCAAAATCCATACATATTTAATTATTTCAACAAATACATAGAATACACAATACTTGACATAATTCATATGTATTAGTAAAGCAAAACAAACGTCATGTTTGGCATGTAAAATGGCACCCACGTCAGTAATAAATCATTAATTGACATTGAAAGCCTTGAAAACCATAACCTAAACGTATATATTCTGCACCTTACGCCGGTAAACGCGTAATGGATTCGTTTTAGACACCTACCCTTTGTCAATGGCAGAATGATAACCTATAGTACGAATTAGGTTAGCTATATCATCACTTATGCTATCTAAAACCCTAAAACAGATTAGGGTTAGGTTTTCTTACCCAAATACGAAATCGGGATCGCCCGTATAGTGATACAAATGGTCAAATTTGGCACGTAGAGCAGCAGGGAAGTATCCCAGGAATACTCCAACTCTCTCTCACATTCTCTCTTTCCTTCTCTTTCTTCTCTTCTCTCTCCTAGCATTTTAGTAAAATTGTATGGTAAGAGAGAGAGAGAGGGTTTAAGACCCTTATATAGGCCCAGAACTGACGGGACTGGCCCCATGGCCATGGTATACTTAGGTTTTAGCCAAATCGGCTCTGTTCTGATCCAATGGAGCACTTCTGGAGGCCGATTTGCTGAATGCAGTCTGAATTAAGCTCCCTAACATTGGATATAGGTCAAGCTAAGTTTTTAGTCCGATCAGATTTACAGATCGCCTATGGCGGACCAGTTTCGGTTCGACGGTCATCGGCATTCGATCAGGGCCACAAGTGCACTGCCATGTATGGAAAATTTTTCCTAATCTGAGGGTGTAATTGGGTCAGATTCTGAGAATCTGAATCCTTATATTTGGCCCGCAAGCGACACGACTCAGATTACTTAAATTCAGATTTTATTTTTTAAAAAAATCACATTTCTTACACACTTCGCTCTAGGCTCAAGTAAATAATTCCGGGATATCTTTTGGACTTGATTTCTGAGATGATTGTCAAGTCCAACTAGGCGGTCATAATCATATAGTTTCGTCACTATCGGACTTTCGACGTGCGGTCCAAGTCTGATATGAAGTTTCACTGTGCTCTCGAGAGTAACTGAATTTAGAGATTGATCCTAGGTTTTAAGATAGTGTAGCGTTCACGATTTCACAAGTTTTAGGTCTTGCAAATTGTATTTAAAGTGATTAGTGCTAATTTAACAGGAAATTTAGTTTAGTGCTAGTTAATTCTTGCTTAATTTCTAAAGGATTTGGTCCTTAGTGATTTCTGCATGAGGTGGTACTCGGGTCTTCGTACGAATTTTTTCCGGACGTTACAATCTACCCCCCTTAAAGAAAATTTTCATCCTCGAAATTAGTACCTTTTCGTACTCCTTAAGAATCTGAGGGTAGTTCCTTCTGACCTCGGCTTCTGTCTCCCAAGTAGCCTCTTCCTCGCTATTATGCGTCCACAGTACCTTCACAAGTGGGATAACCTTGCTACGCATTACCTGCTCCTTCCTATCTAGAATATGCATCGGTCGCAGTACATATGTAGCATCCTTGCTCAACTGCACCTGCTCCCATCTGATAATGTCTGAAGGATCAGGAACGTATTTCTTCAACATAGATACATAGAATACGTCGTGCACGCCTACGAGTAGTGTGGGCGAAGCAAGGCGATATGTTACCACCCCCACTCGGTCCAGTATCTGGAATGGGCCAATGAATCTCGGTGTGAGCTTCCCCTTCTTACTAAACCGAAGGACTCCCTTCATGAGAAAAACTCGAAGGAATATATGGTCTCTAACCTCGAACTCTAGCGGTCGCCGCCTCGTATCGGCGTAGCTCTTCTGTCTGCTTTGTGCTTCTAAAAGTCGATGTTTGATAACATTGATCTTCTCTGAGGTCGCCTGAACTAACTCTGGGCCAATTAGACTCTTCTCACCAACCTCTGTCAAGCAATGTAGTGCTTAATAGGGATGCCCATACAAGGCCTCATAGGGAGCCATGCCAATACTCGCCTGGAAGCTGTTGTTGTACGCGAACTCAGCATAAGGAAGATAGTTATCCCAACTGTCCATGAAATTAAGAACACAAGCTCGCAACATGTCCTCCGACACCTGATTTACCCGTTCCGTCTACCCGTTAGTCTGTGGGTGGAACGCGATACTGAACTTCAACTTCACACCCATTGCCTCCTGAATACGAGTCCAGAAGATAGATGTGAATCGTGTGTCTCGGTCTGACACGATCTCCAAGGAAACTCCATGTAGACGTACAATCTCCTTGATATATAACCGGGCCAACTCATCTGCAGAATTCGAAACTCTGATAGGAAGAAAATGAGCCGATTTCGTCAACCAGTCCACGATCACCCAAATGGAGTCATGTCTCTACCAAATCATCAATCTGTCTCCTCAGTTTCTCTATCTCACATGGAGGCATGCGATATATCGGCAGTGAAATAGGTGTCGCACTAGGCACAAGATCGATAGTAAAGTCAATCTTGCACCGAGGAGGTAGTCCCTGGATCTTCTCAAATACGTCTGGGAAGTCCTAAACCACAAGCGTATCTCCCAACGTCGGACCATCAATACTCTCTAATAAAGAAGCGTAACAATTCAAACAGGAAGGGTGACTAACCTGAACAGGGAAAGTAAAAGCCGTGCCCTCAGGTCCGTGGGCAGTCACCACCCTACTCTCGCAATCTATCTCTGCCCTCACCTCGGTAAGCCAATCTATTCCGAGAACAATGTCGTAGTGCCAGAGTGGGGCGACAATCAGGTTAACGCTCACCATCCTACTATCCAAATCTACTGCGCAAGCCTCACATATCTAAGTAACATTTAAAAAGGTCCTTATAGCGGTAGTGAGTCTCACTCCCTTCGTAGGAGTAGTACCTAACCCCAGTCGCTTGATTATCGTGCATGATATTATGGAAGTAGTGGACCCGGTGTCCACCAATAAAAAGACGGGAATACCTTGGACATTAGCCATGACCTCAAAGGCCATTAGTGATTCATCTACTGTCTCGGTTGCCCTCGCTGTCAGCGAATGTACCCGAGCTTGCTGCGGCGGTTTAGTTACAGTACCATAGGCCGTTGTGGCGGCCTAAAGTGAGGAGCAAGTGGCTTGAAGGATGAATGTGCTGGAGCCGACCGTAGAGGCGGTGCTGATATGGCTTGAGGGAGCGGGCGGTTAATCCTTTGAGGTGGCAAAATCTGTTGTCCCTCATCCTAGTGAAGCAATACCCATCTGTATGACCGGTCTTCCCGCAGTACGAGCATCATAAATTTGTCTGTCCCAGTTGAGCCGACGAGGCTACAAGCCTGGGAGGTGAATTTGTACGTGGCCTCTTACCGAGAAATGGCCTGCTCGACATGTCTGGTCGCGGTCTCGGAGCCATGGGTGCTCGCATACGGGACTGTCTATCCCCGTCCTGCTCCGCTCACATAGACATACTCACTAGCTCAGCATAGTTGGGTATGCTAGCGCAACACATCTTTGAAGAAATATCGGGTCGCAGACACTCGAAAAATCACCGCGTGCGCATCGGTTTGTCAGCCAGTATCAACGGAGCGTACCTGTCCAGCTCCGTGAATCTGTTCTCATATCCAGCCACTGTCATCCCTCCCTGTTGGAGGTAGAGGAACTCACTCTCCTTCTCGTGGCGGTATGTGATAGGATAATATTTCTTGTGGAAACGGGCCTCAAATGCCTCCCAAGTCCACACATAACCAACAACGGTCGTACGAAGAACGCTGTCCCACCATAAACTGGCCTCCTTCTCAAACATGAAGGTAACCAACTCCACCTGCTCTGCCTCAGTCTTAGAGATGCGGTCATGCCAATACTCAGCCTCTTCGGGTCTATGAGTGCCCACAAATGTAGGAGGCTGCAAGCATTGGAATCGCTCAAATGTGCCGCTGACACTGGCGTTCCCAGCTAGGTGCATAGGTGAGGCAGGTGGACTCACCCCCATACTCTGGGCAAAGATGCCAACCGTAAAGGTCAAGAACTGCTGCTGGTGCTGTATCTGCTGCTGCTACATCAACAGCATCATCTGCTCTAGCCTATCAGGAGGCGGAGCAGACTGTGGCATGGAGGCGTAGAGGTAAATGCAAGGTTCAACTCAGGAACCGATGGTGCAACTGGTGGTGCCACAGGTGATGTAGTAGATGACAACCCATTTGTAGGGCCAGCGGACGGCTGAAAATCTAGCAGAGTGTCAGTGTGAGACGGGCCCGTGCTGGGATCCATATGGCTATCACTTAGGGGAGGTGCCCCAACAGTTGGATCGCCAAAGATGAGACGTGCCGAACTCTGTGCGGCCTTAGGTGGAATTCCCTATAAACAACATAGGCTGCAACCCAAGTCAGATTCAGCATATCCAAAAACTCATTCACGTAGCATTCAAACAAGCAACATTCAAACACAGAGTAACGAAACTTCACGCATTATGACAGAAACGCATGCGGCTATGCTAAGTTCAAACTGTCAAACACAAACACACTTTCTATCAACCATACAAATAGACCCATCACCCATACAACAAAAATAACTTAAAACAGCAACAAAATAAACTACAAGGCGATGTCATGGATGACTAGGCATCCGAATCTGGTGATAGAGGAGGGGCTCCCTTATCCTGTAGGCAGCACAGGATAGATTTCAAGGTGCGAGTCACCTTCTTGAACTTATGTTTCAGGAGGGCCTGTGTATCAATGATCTCCTATCGCAGGGCAGCCCGACCCTCCTCAAGCCGAGCTAAGCGGGCATCCCTAGCAGCCCGATCAGTATCATGCTCCAATGCCGTAGGAGGGGAGCTCTCATTCGTGTCCTGATCCTCCTCTTCTTCTTCCTATTCCTCCTGTATCTCTTCTCTGCTCTCCTCCTCGCTTTCATACTCCTCACTAGATGTCTCATCCTCACTCTCATCCAATCGGGCTTGCCGCTGCCGTGGCCCAATGTCCATCTGATTGAGAGTAGTTTTATTGATGTAATGGACTGGCACCGGCATTTTCATCCCAAGTCTGTAGCCAAACTCACATGCAATCCGGCATATGAGTTGGCAGAATGGGAGCGAATCAGACACTCGAGTAAAGTATGCAGTAAGAACTATCTGTCGCAGGACATACGTAGGCACGCATAACTTCTCTTCCTGTCCCACTTGGTAAAGAAAGTCTACCATCAGGCGCGTGCACTTGCTGCGATTGCTCCACCTGGGGTAAACATTAAACGTAAAAATGTGGTGAAGCAGGCGAAAGTTGTCTGTCATATGAGACGCTAGGAGGCTATTGTTTGGCTGCCACTGAACCAGTTGGCTGCAAAGGAAACGCGTGCGGCGATCCCTTTCACGTGCACTCCTCAAATTCTTCTCACTTGCATGAACTTCACCGAGGGGCATCTTCAGAAGCCGAGATATCAGCCCAGCATCAATTGTGGCCTCCCGATCTCTGCCTACTGGGATTTTAAACTGTAAGGGCTCTAGCGTAGGCTCTCGAATGTGAGCGTAGAAGGCACAGATGGTGCCCACATTTTCATTGTACTTGCCCTCAAATATCAGACCCCACCTGGCCTCCACCAGGCGTTCCATCAACAGATGCTCTCCAAAGAGCTTCTCATCCACGTATGCTTCAAAAAGGACCCTACAGCCCTCAAACCTTCCATGGGCTAACTCAGTAAGCAGTGTTCGATCAAAGGGAGCTTGGGGATCAAGGTCTCGCTTTGTTCGTACCTCATGTTCGACGCTTGCACTCACGGCGGCACCTCTCAGTCTTCTTGAACGAGTGGGGCGACTAGGCCTGGCCTGGTCCACGGGAATTCTTTTCTTCCCCATAAGGGAAAGAAGTGTGAAAATGGAGAAGATAGCCGCAACAAGCTCGAATAAGGCCATGAAAAAGGAAAGAAAATAGGGAAATGGGAAGGTTTATGGGGTTCCGACGAATTTGAGACATAAAGTGAGGTTTGAGTACTCAAATGGAAGGTAATGAAGGGGGAAATTAACTATGGAGGAGGGATTTAAAAAGGGTGCTGTGTGTGGTGCACGAAAATAGAAAAAAAAGCCCTTGGAGGGGCAATTTGTGTGAAAATCTGAAGTTTTCTTGTGAAAAGGAGAGCTTGGAGGGGTGGATTATGAAGAGGAGCTGATGTGGGAGGGTTTAAAAATAACCCAACATACATCAGTGGGACACACAGCACCCTAGAAGCAACGGCCCGAACCGGCCCGCCCGACCATGCCCGCTGGGCAACGAGGCCTCGCTGAACCGGTGAGGTCCTCGCCGGTCTCTGTACCTTCCGACGAGGGATCACTGGGGGGGTGAGGTCCTCCCCCTTCCCTAGGTCCAAAAAATGTGTGGGACCCACCATAGGTTGTAAAACCCGGTACTTAGTCCGTACCGTTTCGTAGACTTTCGTAATCTTTTCGGTCAAATTTCGACAACCTTCGACCCTTAACTGATATTTGCATGTGACCTTGAGTCACACGTCGTCAACCTGTATCGATTCAACCCAAGACCTTTACCATAGCGACCGTGCCGTCGCTGCGGTTTCGATGCCGTAAAACGTGCACCAAGGAGATACCGTGGTCAGGAGATGTGGGCCAACGTTCAGTGCAAGGAAAATGCCGCGCGTTGCGAAACCCAAGAGAATCTCTACGAGTTGTTGCATCAATCCATCAATCTCAACATGTCAATTACACATCAACTTTCATCCATTCCCAAGTAAGCCTCAAAGTCAAAAAGTTCTTACAAAGCCCATGCCTTTCTTACACAAAAGGTCACAAAAGTCAAAAAAGTATCTTACACACCCATCACTACCACATCCATCACTCCATCACCCATCACTCTCTCTCTCTCCCTTTACAACACTCTCTTTCCTTCATTTTTAAATCACTTCCCAAGCTAAAGAAAACCTCCATACGTATGAGCCTCTCCAAGCTCTTCCAAGCTCTAAGTGTGGCCCACCTTTTCATCCCAAGATCTCTCATCTCAACCATCCAAACCTCATCTCCTCCGTTGGAATCGAAGCTAAGGATCTAAGGAACCCATAGGAGTAAGAAGATCAAATGGTGGGTGCTTAATAATAATAGTTTTTCATATTTTTAAGATGGGCCACGTGAGGCTAACCGATCAATGGTTTAGATCTCACTTGGGACCCTAAGATGTGGTCCATGGCCCACTAGGATCATCATGATCATTCCATGATGGGGCCATTTTCCATGGACCCCATCATGATGTTTATTTCCTTGCATTAAAAAGGTCATATAGACCGTCTATGTTGGTGGGGAAAGGATCTCTACTGTTGATTTTCAATTTCGGTGGTCCCATGTGTAAAGGGATCCATTTGATTGTATGATTTCTTACAAGGGAGGGCTCATAGTGGCGGAGCCCTCCATCACAAGTGTGTCCCACTCTCTACCTCTCTCTCCCTCTCTATTTCATTTCTTTTTTTGAGATCATAATATGGTTGTGTGACCCACTTGAATGGACCTCATCATGAGGCATGCATTCTATCTGAAGCATCTATAAGTGGGGCCCGCTTTGTGTGTTGTTTCCACACCATCCTCCATGAGGTGGCCCATCTAAGCGGGGCCCACCTCAAATGTATTGGATCCGTGCAACGTCCAGTGTCCCTGGGACGTTGGACGTGGGTTGGAAAAACACAAATATCAGCTCGTTTCCAAGCTTAGGGGTGACCCACTTACATAGGCCTCACCTTGATGTGTGTATTCAATCCACATCGTCCACCTCTTTCCCTGGATCTTTTTAGATGTTAAGCCGATGATTGAGGCTGATCTGAGCATCTGGTGGGCCATAGCATAGGGAACTTCAGTGGTTACCGTTAAAAAATCGCCCGATGTTTCAACACACCCAAAAATCTCAAACTTTGGACTCATTCCACCTATATTGAGCTGTAGAATCCCATGGCTGGATTTTCTAAATATGGGTCCCACCTGTGATAAACCACAAGAAAATAAAAATAAAAAAGAAAAGAAGGAAGCAGCAAAGCCGCTGCTGGTGTCAGACAGCGCAGGCAGCGCCTGCACTGTTGTCAGGCGGGCGGGCGGGCGGACGACAGGGACCTACGGCCTCTAGCCGTGGGCCCCACCTTAATGTTATTTGTCATCTAAACCATTCATATGGTGAACCCCCTTCTCAGGTGGGGCCCCTCCAAAAATGGGCCTCATCCAACGCTCAAGTGGCCCACATTATAGGAAATAGTGTGATTGAATGTCTACCATTAGAACCCTTCTATGGGCCACAGAAGTTTTAGATCAAGATAAAATTTATGTTTTCCTTTCACTCACGTCCGTGTGACCTTATTAACGGGTTGGATGGCACGTAAACATTGTGGTGGGCCTCACTTGGGACCCACCTCCGCTGGAAGGCGGGGCCCTGGTGCATGTGTTTTATTTGCACTGTACAGTGACAGTGGAGCCCTCCATGATGCATGTGCCACATCCAATCCATCCATCCACTTTGTAAGCTCATTTTATGGCTTGAGCTTAAGAAAGAGTCAGATCTAAAGTTCAAGTGGACCCCATCATTCTATGTTGTGGTCACTGATGTCCACCGTTTAAAACTTTCTAGGGACCATAGTAGTTTCCTACAAAACTGATATTTTCTTCCACTTCATCCATCACTATGTTAATGATCAGGTGGATGGGAAACATATGTTATGGTGGGCCTTAGGAATTTTAATGGTGGTAATCACTACCACCACTTATGTTTGGGTGTGGACCATTTAATGTGCATGAGGCCCATATTAACGTACTTGTGGCCGGTGGTTAAGGCTCACTTTGATATATATGTAAGGCCCATGGATTGAGGCCCATTTGATGTATTAGGGGCCCATGGGTTAAGGCCCATTGAGATGTATTGGAGCCTATGGGTTGAGGCCCATTTGATTTACACATGGGGCCTAATAGGTGTGGTCCATTTGATACACATAAAGCCCATGTGATTAGACCCATTTGATGTACTTAAGGCCCACGGGTTATGATCCATTGCAATGTACATAAGGCCTATTGGTGCGGCCCATTGATGTGGCCTATTTGATGAGTAAAAGGCCCATATGATATGGCACATTTAATGTATTTAAGGCCCAATGGGGTCTACCTAAGGTCCATTGCAATGTCTGATTTCAACCTAGTTTACGTAATGATATTCACTACGGGCTACACCTTGGGAGCAATGTTAGTTTAACGTCCACATTGCGAGTATAATGTTGGTTGGATGTCCACATTACGACTCTCCCTAGGGCCCATTGATAGACTGTACATGTGTGTCGGCCGTCTAGGCCACCTGCGTTGTAAGGATAGTGCATTACTTTATAACATGTTTAGTATAGTTCCATGACTCATGATCATATGCATCATATGTATGCTTGATACGAGAAGTGACTGATCATAGCATATGCCTTCAAGCAGATTATTTATGGGACCCCAATTAGGCTGTGTTACCTTACATGAGCGCATGCTACGCGTAAGATTTGCTGCATGATTGGATAGTGTGATTCATGCATTTCGCATCATGTGATATGGTTACTGTACGCCCTAGCGACATCGGGGCCGTAGCCTCTACAGACGCATCGTGGTTGGTAGGATTGGATACTAAAAATTTTATTATACATGGGGTGTTATAGATATCTCTGAGTAAAAGTCCCTAAACCCTTATGGTACCAAGAGGTTGCTCCAACGTCTAGACTGAGTGGGTACAGGAGCGCCGAGTGCCAATTACCATACGGTTGCGCTTTTCACTGTGTCGTGGTCGGTTGGAAGGGGGTGCGGCCTTACCCACCTGAGAGTACTAGACCCCGCTGATATCCCAGAGTTAAAGTGTTTTGATATGTGGACTTAGATGAGGATTGTATGCTTGAGTTGCATTTCGCATCGCATGGCCTCGGTATGGCCAACATCATTCATGCTTTGCACAGCATGACCTTAATACGGCTAATAGTATTCATGGATCTATCAGCATATTTCCCATAAATCTGATATTGCATGAACATATTACTACCTCGTGCACACACTTTCACCACCCTCTAAGCTTTTCATAAGCTTATGCACGACCGTTGCGTGTAGGTGACGTTGGGACGCAGCAGCGCTGAGGCAGGATCGTTTTGCAGATCATTTTAGAGATTTTGGTCTATCATCATTGTATTTCCCTTTATGCTCATTGTACTTATAAAGTTTTTTATCATAGTGAAAATGTAATGGAGTTTTTGGTTGTTATTTGTGGGTTATGCTTTTGGTTATGCTTATCACGAATCAAACTGATGTTGAAAATCATCTGCGTAGCATCCCAGGATTGAAACCTGACGAATGAGAGTTGGGAGCCGAGAATGGGATTCTACGGATGCTATCGGTGCCAGATTCGGTGATCAAAAATTTTGTGAGCCCGATTTTCAAGTTTGAGACGTGACAGAAGTTTGTATCAGAGAATAACTTGGGAATAACCGAGAACAACATTACATGTCTGTTATGAGTGTAGTATGACTAAGTCTCGAAGTTCGGATAGCTTAGCGACCTTCCGTTATAAACCTTTAACGTGCGTGCCTTCGAGAGTTTTTAAGTTGATAGGCACCTTCGCTCTTTCCTGTAAGACATGACGCGTGGGAGAGTGACCCGATCGACTCCCGTACCACCACTTGAGGATCCCACTCCACTACCGGTGGCTCCCGCCCTAGCACCTACGATGCCTATTCTACCACCAGAGATTCCTCCTGCCCATCCTGAGTATGCTTCTCTTCCACCAGAGACCGGTGCGGACCCGACCGTATCCGTAAGTGCCTCTTAGTTGCAGCAGATGTTACAGACTATGACGGCTGCACTTCAGGGACAGAGCAGACACCCAGTCATTTCGTCGGCCCAGGCAGAGTAGGAGCACGCGAGCACCCTCCTTGGGAGTTTCGACGGTTCGATCCCCCGCGTTTCCAGGGTGAGCCAGACCCGATGGTAGCTGAGAGATGGCGCGCTGATATGGAGAAGATATTCGAGACGATGGGATGTACGACTAAGCGGCGAGTTCGATTAGCCGTATTTCTTCTCCATGGTGAGGCTGAGCATTGGTGGGCATCAGTCTCTCGAGCAGCAGGTGCTGACTTTTTGTAGACCTGGGAGGATTTTATGGATCAGTTTGACCGATAGTATTTTTCAGATCACATCCAACGACAGTGAGCATTGGAGTTTGAGGCCCTGGTGCAGGGTGATATGACAGTGGCTCAGTATGCAACTCATTTTGTAGCATTGTCCAGGTTTGCACCATACCTTATAGACGATGAGGAGCGGAGAGCCCATCGCTTCGAGGACGGCTTACGTTACGGTCTTCGCGGCTGTGTTATTAGGCATGAGCTCCCAACTTTCTAGGAAGTGGTACGGAAGCCCCAAATTTTTTAGGCTGAGTAGGCCGGTTCTCAGTCTGATTGCAGTCAGAGGAGAGACTAGAAGAGGCAGGCTCCTTCCAGTGATTCTCAGCAGCGTCAACCACAACAGAGACATACAGGTCACCCAGCCTTTCGAGCTCCAATAACACCTCCAACACCACCTCCAAGGCAGTTCATTGGCACTTATTTTAGGTGCGATTCGACGGGACACCGTATGTGGGAGTGTCTCAGCCCCCGGCAGCAGCAGAGAGGTCCACAACAGCAGAGGGGTCCGTAACAGCCTCCACCACAGCCGTAGCAGAGACTCCCACAGCAGCAGCCACAGCAGTCCTCACCACTGAGGCCACCTCAGCAGCAACATCAGCATCAGCCTCAGAGGCCGCAACAGCAGAGGCAGCAGTTTCAACCGCCTCATCAATAGTAGCACGCTCAGAGGGGACAGGCACCTCCCCAGGTGGCTTAGGCTAGGTTCTATGCAGCTCAGCAAGATCCGCAGTCATCTGGAGGAGTCGTTGAGGGTATATTTCCAGTCTCTACATGCATCGCTTGGGTTTTATTTGATTCCGGTGCTTCACACTCATTTATGTATGAGAGATTCTGTCGTTCAACTGGATTGCTGATAGAGTCTGCTCGAGAGGGGTTGACCGTATCGACGCCCTTGAGGAAGACTATAGTATTAGGGCACTTCTGTCCGTCTTGCCCTGTGTTAGTAAGAGATACTTTCTTGCCCGCTGACTTAAACGTACTACTGATGTTAGATTTTGACGTTATCCTGGGCATGGATTGGCTTGTCGAGTACTACGCCATATTGGACTTCTCCGCGAGGACAGTCACGTTCTATATACCTAGCGTGCCGCAGTTTCAGTTCATTGCAGAGCCTAGATGAGAGCCGTTGTCTTATTTGATGTCCTGCGCCATTGAAGAGCTTCTTGCTGCTTGTATCGACCATTTTCCCATGCTTTGCGATTTTCTCGATGTGTTTCAGGAGATTCCAGGATTATCGCCTCGTCGACTCACCGAGTTTCAGATTGATCTCGTGCCCTGTACCGCGCCTATCTCTAAGGCCCCATATCGCATAATACCGTTGGAGTTGTAGGAACTGCAGAAGCAGTTGGACGAGTTGCGTGGGTTAGGCTTTATCCGTCCGAGCAGTTCGCCATGGGGAGCGCCGGTACTCTTCATGAAGAAGAAGGATTGCTCGTTGAGGCTCTTCATTGACTACCGTGAGCTCAACAAAGTCACAATCAAGAACAAGTACTCGCTCCCAAGGATTAATGATTTGTTTGATCAGCTGCAGGGTGCATAGTTCTTTTCAAAGATCGACTTGTGTTCCAGTTATCATCAGATTTGGGTCTGAGATGAGGACATTCCGAAGACGGCATTCAGGATGGGTTACGGTCATTTTGAGTTCCAGGTCATGTCCTTCGGACTGACCAATGCACCAACGGTCTTCATGCAGCTGATGAACGAGGTCTTCCGCCCATATCTCGATCAGTTTATTATAGTCTTCATCGACGACATTCTGATCTATTCAAGGACCCATGAGGAGCATGAGCAGCACTTAGATATTACTTTACAGACCCTCCGTGCACACCAGCTGTATGCGAAGCTGAAGAAGTACGAGTTCTGACAGGAGGAGGTGAAGTTTCTCGGTCACGTGGTGACGAGAGAGGGTGTCGCAGTGGACCCTTTTAAGGTCAAGGCAGTGCGTCAGTGGGGCCAGCCCACGACTGCGACAGAGATCCGCAGTTTTCTTGGTTTGGCGGGCTATTACCGGCGTTTCATTGAGGGTTTCTCTCGTATTGCATCCCCGCTGACCAAATTGACTCAGAAGGGTGCAGAGTTTGTTTGGAGTGACGCCTGCGAGTGAGCATTTATGGAGTTGAAGGTACGTCTGACGTCCACTCCTATCCTCACTCTTCTCTCTCGGAGTGACGGATTTATTATATTCACTGATGCCTCGTATATTGGTTTGGGTGCTGTCCTGATGCAGCACGGGAGACCAGTGGCCTTCGCGTCTCGTCAGCTCAAGATCCATGAGCTGAATTATCCCACGCATGACTTAGAGCTGGCCGCAGTTGTCTTCGCACTGAAGGTGTGGAGATACTATCTCTATGGGGTCAGGTTCGAGCACTTTTCCAACCACAAGAGTTTGAAGTACCTCTTCTCGCAGTCTGAGTTGAATATGAGGCAGAGGCGCTGGATAGAGCTCCTGAAAGAACGTGATGGCAGATGCCCTCAGCCATCAGCCACGAGGCCTAGTGGCGGATATGATGATCCGAGAGTGACGGATGCTCAAGGATATCACAGAGTATGATTTTGAGTTCGGCCTGCAGTCTTCCATTGTGCAGTTATTGAGCCTGTCGATTCAACCCTCTCTTGTCGCAAGGGTGATCGAGGCTCAGCAGGCTGATGAGTCGTTGCAGAGTTATATGACTGAGGCTACATCTGAGAGTCAGGAAGATTGACAGATTGATGCAGACGGTGGACTTCACTTCAAAGGTCGATTATGTGTCCCGGATATTTCAGTGTTGCGCAGAGATCTTATGACCAAGGCACATCGATCGCGATTTTCTATCCACCCTGGCTCGACGAAGATGTACCGTGACATGAGGCGACAATATTTTTGGGCGGGGATGAAGCGCCAGATCGCCAGTTTTGTGGCCGAGTTGACACTTACTAGCGTGTCAAGGTCGATCATCAAAGACCTCCTGATCTATTGCAGCCATTGAGCCTCCCGATGTGGAAGTAGGAGCATGTGTCGACAGATTTCATTATGGGCTTGCAGAGGACTCAGCGCAGTCATGACGCCATTTGAATTGTTGTGGATCGTCTGACGAAGTCGGCACATCTTCTTGCAATGCGTGCGACTTGGTCTATAGACCGACTTACGAGGTTATTTATCGAGGAGGTTGTGAGACTACATGGCGTTCCAGTCTCGATTATTTCTGACCGAGACTCGAGGTTCACGTCTGAGTTTTGGAGGAGCTTCCAGCAAGCGATGGGGACTGATTTGAAGCTCAGCACTGCGTACCATCTACAGACCGATGGCCAGACCGAGAGGGTCAACCAGATCCTTAAGGATATGATTTGGGCTTGCGCGATTAATTTTGGGGTAGCTGGGATGAGCATCTGCGATTGGCTGAGTTCGCATGCAATAACAGCTATCAGGCGACCATCGGCATGGCTCCTTTTGAGGCACTATATGGCAGACCATGAAGATCATCGAGTTGTTGGACCGAGGTTAGAGAGTGTCATCTCATAAGTCCCGAGCTTGTGCAGGAGACGTCAGAGGCTATTGATATCATCAGGCAGAGGATGCGCACAGCTCAGAGCTGGCAGAAGAGTTTTGCTGATCGTCAGCGTTTTCCCTTAGAGTTTGATGTAGGGGACCATGTGTATCTCAAGGTCTTGCCCATGAAGGGCGTAGTTCGATTTGGAGCGAAGGGCAAGCTTGCCTCGAGATTCATAAGACCTTTTGAGATCACTGGGCGCGTTGGAGTCGTGGCCTATCGACTTGCCTTGGCACCTCTGTTGTCTGGCGTCCACAATATTTTTCATGTCTCTATGTTAAGGAAGTGTGGGTCAGACATAGTTTTCGTTATTGATTGGCAGCCGCTGGAGGTTCGTGAGGACGCTTCTTACATTGAGCAGCCAGTTCTTATCCTTGATCGGAAGGAGCAGGTCCTCCGGACCAAGGTCATTCATTTGGTGAAGGTTCAGTGGGGTCACCATTCTGTAGAAGAGGCTTCTTGGGAGCGCGAGGTCGAGATTCGAGAGCGCTATCCTCATATCTTTAATGATTTATCATGTATTGTATTTTGCATGTTATCTCTGATTTTATGTAGTGATGTTATGTTTTTTCTTCCTCATGAGTTATGCCTAGTTGCGTTGATTGTGTAAATTTTGAGGATGAAATTTCTATTAAGAGAAGAGAGCTGTAAGACCCGTAACTTAGTACGTACCGTTCCGTAGACTTTCATTGTCTTTTCGGTCGAATTCCGGCAACCTTAGACCCTTAACCGATATTTACGCGTGATCTTGAGTCACATGTCGTCAACCCGTATTGACTCAACCCAAGACCTTTACCATAACGACCGTATCGTAGCTGCGGTTTCGATGCCGCGACTCGCGCGCCAAGGCGATGCCCTGGTCAGGAGATGTGGACCAACGTTCTGTGCAAGGAAAATGCCGCGCGTTGCGAAACCCGAGAGAATCTCTACGAGTTGTTGTATCAATCCATCAATCTCAACATATCAAGTACATGTCAAGTACACATCAACTTTCACCCATTCCCAAGCAAGCCTCAAAGGCAAAAAGTTCTTACAAAGCCCATGCCTTTCTTACACAAAAGGCCACAAAAGTTTAAAAAGTATTTTACACACCCATCACCACCACATCCATCACTCCATCACCCATCACTCTCTCTCTCCCTTTACAACACTCTCTCTCCTTCATTTTCAAATCACTTCCCAACCTAAAGAAAACCTCCATACGTATGAGCCTCTCCAAGCTCTTCCAAGCTCCAAGTGTGGCCCACCTTTTCATCCCAAGATCTCTCATCTCAACCATCCAAACCTCATCTCCTCCGTTGGAATCGAACCTAAGGAGCTAAGGAACACATAGGAACAAGAAGATCAAACGGTGGGTGCTTAATAATAGTAGTTTTTCATATTTTTAAGATGGGCCAAGTGAGGCCAACCGATCAATGGTTTGGATTTCACTTGGGACCCTAAGATGTGGCCGATGGCCCACTAGGATCATCATGATCATTCCATGATGGGGCCATTCTCCATGGACCCCATCATGATGTTTATTTTCTTGCATTAAAAAGGTCATCTAGACCGTCCATGTTGGTGGGGAAAGGATCTCTACTGTTGATTTTCAATTTCGGTGGTCCCATGTGTAAAGGGATCCATTTAATTGTATGATTTCTTACAAGGGAGGGCTCATAGTGGCAGAGCCCTTCATCACAAGCGTGTCCCACTCTCTACCTCTCTCTCCCTCTCTATTTCATTTCTTTTTTTGAGATCATAATATGGTTGTGTGGCCCACTTGAATGGACCCCATCATGAGGCATGCATTCTATCTGAAGCATCTACAAGTGGGGCCCGCTTTGTGTGTTGTATCCACACCATCCTCCATGAGGTGGCCCACCTAAGCGGGGCCCACCTCAAATGTATTAGATCCGTGCAACGTCCAGCTTCCCTGGGACGCTGGACGTGGGTTGGAAAAACACAAATATCAGCTTGTTTCCAAGCTTAGGGGTGACCCACTTACATAGGCCTCACCTTGATGTGTGTATTCAATCCACGCCGTCCACCTCATTCCCTGGATCTTTTTAGGCGTTGAGCCGATGATTGAGGCTGATCTGAGCATCTGGTGGGCCATAGCATAGGGAACTTCAGTGGTTACCGTTAAAATATCGCCCGATGTTTCTACACACCCAAAAATCTCAAACTTTGGACTCATTCCCCCTGTATTGAGCCGTAGAATCCCATGGCTGGGATGGATTTTCTAAATATGGGCCCCACCTGTGAAAAACCATAGGAAAAAAAAAGGAAGGAAGCAGGAAAGCCGCTGCTGGTGTCAGACAGCGCAGGCAGCGCCTGCGCTGTTGTCAGGAAGGCGGGCGGATGACAGGGACCCATGGCCTCCAGCCGTGGGCCCCACCTTGATGTTATTTGTCATCTAAACCATTCATATGGTGGTCCCCCTTCTCAGGTGGGTCCCCTCCAAAAATGGGCCTCATCCAACGCTTAGGTGGCCCACATCATAGGAAACAGTGTGATTGAATGTCTACCATTGGAACCCTTCTATTGGCCACAGAAGTTTTGGATCAAGATGAAATTTGTGTTTTCCTTTCACTCAGGTCCGTGTGACCTTATTAACGGGTTGGATGGCACGTAAACATTGTGGTGGGACTCACTTGGGACCCACAAGTAATATATGGGTTTTATTCCCACCATCCAGTGGACGGTGGGGCCCTGGTGCATGTGTTTTATTTACACTGTACAGTGATAGTGGGGCCCTCCATGATGCATGTGTTGCATCCAATCCGTCCATCCACTTTGTAAGCTCATTTTATGGCTTCAGCTTAAGAAAGAGTCAGATCTAAAGTTCAAGTGGACCTCACCATTCTATGTTGTGGTCACTGATGTCCATGTGATTAGGCCCATTTGATGTACTTAAGGCCAGCGGGTTATGACCCATTGCAATGTACATAAGGCCTATTAGTGCGGCCCATTGATGCGGCCCATTTGATGAGTAAAAGGCCCATATGATATGACCCATTTGATGTATTTAAGGCCCAATGGGGTGTACCTAAGGTCCATTGCAATGTGTGATTTTAACCTGTTTACATAATGGTATTCACTATGGGCTACACCTTGGGAGCAATGTTGGTTTGACGTCCACATTGCGAGTATAATGTTGGTTGGATGTCCACATTACGACTCTCCCTAAGGCCCATTGATAGACCGTACTTGTTGTGTGTTGGCCGTCTAGGCCACCTACATTGTAAGGATAGTGCATTATTTTATAACATGTTTAGTATAGTTCCATGACTCATGATCATACGCATCATATGTATGCTTGTACGAGAAGTGAATGATCATAGCATATGCCTTTGGACAGTTTGTTTATGGGACCCCGATTAGGCTGTGTTGCCCTACATGAGCGCACAATACGCGCAGGATTTGCTGCATGATTGGATAGTGTGATTCATGCATTTCACATCGTGTGATATGATTACTGTACGCCCTAGCAACATCGGGGCCGTAGCCTCCACAGACGCATCGTGGTTGGCAGGATTGGATACCAAAGATTTTATTCTACATGGGGTGCTATAAATATCCCTGAGTGAAAGTCCCTAAACCCTTATGATACTAAGAGGTTGTTGCAATGTCTAGACCGAGTGGGTACAGGAGCCCCGAGTGCTGATTACCATACGGCTGCACTTTCCACTATGTCGTGGTCGGTTGGAAGGGGGTGCGGTCATATCCGCCTGAGAGTAGGGGGCAAAGCTAGGCTGAGTTTGATCAGCTCGAGGAATGGGTCCGCTATCGACGAGTCGAGCCCGATATTGGCAGATGGATAGTGAGGTCTTTTCCACTTACCTTATTGCGCGCGATGGGATGACGATCTGGTTTAGAGTGTACTAGACCCCGGTGATATCCTAGAGTTGAGTTGTTTTGATATGTGGACTTAGATGGGGATTGTATGCTTGAGTTGCATTTTGCATCGTATGGCCTCGGTATGGCCAACATCATTCATGCTTTGCACAGTATGGCCTTGGTACGACCAATAGTATTCATGGATCCATCAACATATTCTGCATTACTCTGATATTGCATGAACATATTACTACCTTCTGCACACACTTTCACCACCCTCTAAGCTTTTCATAAGCTTATGCACGACCGTTGCATGCAGGTGACGTTGGGGCGCAGCAGCGCTGAGGCAGGAGTGCTTTGCAAATCATTTTGGAGTTTTTGATCTATCATCATTGTATTTCCCTTTATGCTCATTGTACTTGTAAAATTTTTTTATCATAGTGAAAATGTAATGGAGTTTTTGGTTGTTGTTTGTGGGTTATGCCTTTGGTTATGCTTATCACGAATCAAACTAATGTTGAAAATCCTCCTCGTAGCATCCCAGGATCGGAACCTAGCGAATGGGAGCTGGGAACCGAGAATGGAGTTCTACGGAGGCTATCGGCGCTAGATTCGGCAATTGAAAATTTTGTGAGCCCGGTTTTCGAGTTTGGGGCGTGACATAGGTCCCCCTGGAAGTGCCTCATTTAGCCCCCTACTCGATTTTAAGTCCTTTCACGCATTTTCTGACGTATATTCGCATTTATCGATTGTTGAAGGATGGGATGGGATAAATCGTGGTCTAAACCCATCGATTGACGGTCTAGGGGTGATCCGGGGTCGTCTCAAGCGACCATGGATGTGTACGGACCCGATCTTGGCGATCGTTTTCGAAAAATTTCGCCAATTGGCGAAACCGGGAAACCTAAACTTGTTTTTACATTTTTCTTGCACCCTCCTACATCGAATGTGCGTCAGCATAAGTCGTGTGACCATAACCTAGGTCCAGTTTAATTCAAATCATGCTCTGATACCAACTTGTAATGCCTTGAAAATCAGGGGTCGAGCAAAACTCAACTCCCGAGTTTCAAAACATCATTTATGTAATATTTTTAATGATGGATGTATGTTGTCTGTATTAGTGCATAAAACATGAATGAGATTAAGCCAAATCAGCATAACATAATTCAGGGACAGTTGTAATATGCAAGTGGAAGACTGAAATGAATATGTATAACTGTATAAACTAATATGAGTCCCCAAAGTATGTATGCGTTGCAAGGCCAATATTTACAAGTATTGTTTTCAAAATATAGAATGTCAAAAATGTGATAGTCCACTACAAGTATAACCCTGAAGCCTCGTCGATCAGAACGGTTTATAGAAAATCGCCTAATAACTGCATATAGGAGAACGCCTCCTCATTGTCCTCGAAATCCGGCTCTACCTCATGGGTTGCATCGTCATCTGCAACTAAGAAAGAGTCTGGTCAGTATTTAAAATACCGTCCCAGAATGTGGGAGTGAGTGATCAACTCAGTGGAACTATACAGCAAAGGTTAACATGTTATCAATTCAGTCAAGCAATAATGATAAAGCAGTACAACAATAAGGTCCTAAGTACTCTTGTTAATGCAATAATGATATGCGATAAAGATGCATGCTCTCGCCTACACTTTCTCAACGTCTTCATCTCACGGCGCGCATGACATCCTCCCAAAAGTGCTCTTCCTTGCCAAAGTACATGTAATGCGGTATATGCACATGATTAGCTAGGTTCTTACTTAGATTTATTCATACAACAGGATTGGAAAGCTAAGGTACCTCCCTTATATCAATCCCTAAATATTGATCCATTCTAGGGTTGGCAGTCCTAGTAAATCTCATACGATGTTGTGGTTCTAGGTCGCTGCAAAAGGGCTTGTCACCTGATTAATGCAGGCCTAGTTTATACCCTAGTTACTACGGAAAGGCTCGTCGTCTCAACGTAGTCTCAGGGTATGCTCAAGGTTACTACAAATGGCTCATTACCTGATCAGTGTAGGCCGACAGCTCGAATACAGTGTCCCATACCACCGTATTCGGCTCACAAGTCTGGGTTGCTCACTGGTCACTACGGGTGGGCTCGTTACCCCGGCGTAGGCCGACAGCTCGACTACGGTGTCTCATACCACCATGTCCGGCTCATGAGTCTTAGCGGATCAAAGTATCAAGGTTAAAGGATTTTCATTGGTGAGTTTGGTACCTTAGATTCAAGTAGTAATATCCAAACATGGTGAACAAACATCGGGCCAATCGGGTTACTTGACGAGCTTGACTAGCACAAGCGCACATTGAGTTGATCGACATGAAGCGCATAAGCACTACGTGTGGCCTAACCACTGTTGATATCCTAAGTACGGCTCGGATTCATCGGATACGTCCTGTGTGGCGAAAACAACCTCAGCCACCAGATCAGGGCCTATTACCTATTGCCTGGACTATAACATAGTCCCAACCACGTGCAATTACAACAAGTAAGCATATGAGATTGTCAAAGCAATAATGAATAAATAAGTCCATCCTACAATCATTTGAGCATACTATGAAAACATGAATATACAGTACATAGAGGAAATCATACACACAGTTAAACATGACTAAACAGACACTATAATATACAGTACATGGAGGAAATCATACACATAGCTAAGGCAGTTGGGAATCATATCTCAACTCCCCTATAAATCACAATTTACTAACTACTAACTCATTCTGACATTTTTACAAACACTTAGACTACACATTCCAACGTACATGACGTATGTTGGTTTTATTATATATTAGGTCAACTCCTTTCGCCAAGGAATTGTCGCCAATGCCACAAACTTATATGCATGACAGATAATCATATCAACCACAAATCCAAAATCCATATGTATTTAATTATTTCTATAAATACATAGAATACACTATACTTGACATAATTCATACGTATTCGTAAAGCAAAAAAAACGTCACGTTTGACATGTGAAATGACACCCACGTCAATAATAAATCATTAACCGACATTGAAAGCCTTGAAAATCATAACCTAAATGTATGTAGTCTGCACCTTACGCTGGTAAACGCATAACAAATTCGTTTTAGACACTTAGCCTTTATCAACGGCAGAATGACAACCTATAACACGAATTAACTTAGCAATATCATCACTTACGCTATCTGAAATCCTAAAACAGATTAGGGTTAGGTTTTCTTACCCAAATACGGAATCAGGATAGCTCGTATAGCGATACAAATGGTCGGATTTGGCACGTATAACAGCAGGGAAGAATCCCAGGAATACTCCAACTCTCTCTCACACTTTCTCTCTCTTTCCTGCTCTTTCTTATCTTCTTTCTCCTAAGGTTTTAGTAAAATCATATGACAAGAGAGAGAGAGGGTTTAAGACCCTTATATAGGCCCAGAACTGACGGGAATGGCCTCAGGGCCATGGTATACTTAGGTTTTAGCCAAATCGGGTCTGTTCCGATCCAACGGAGCACTTTTAGAGGCCCTTTTGTTGAATGCAGTCGGACTTAAGCTCCCTGACATTGGATCCAAATCAAGCTAATTTTTTAGTCCGATTGGATTTACAGATCGCCTGTAGCGGACCAGTTTCAGTTCGACGGTCACCGGCATTCGATTAGGGCCATAAGTGCACTGCCATGTATGAAAAATTTTTCCTAATCTGAGGGTGAAAATTTTTTCCTAATCTGAGGGTGTAATTGGGTCAGATTCTAACGGTCTGAATCCTTATATTTGGCCCACAAGCGACACGACTCAGATTACTTAAATTCGGATTTTATTTCTAAAGAAATTCATGTTTCTCACACACTTCACTAGAGGCTCAAGTAAATAGTTTCGGGATACCTTCTGGACTAGATTTTTGAAATGGTTGTCAAGTCTAACTAGGCGGTCATAATCGTATAGTTTCATCACTATCGGACTTTCGACGTGCGGTCCAGGTTCGATACGGAGTTTCACTGTGCTCCTGAGAGCAACTGGGTTTAGAGATTGATCTTAGGTTTTAGGATAGTGTAGTGTTAACGATGTTACAAGTTTTGGGTCTTGCAGATCATATTTAAAGTGATTAGTGCTAATTTCACAGGGAATCTAGTTAAGCGCTAGTTAATTCTCGCTTAATTTCTAAAGGATTTGGTCCTTAGTAATTTCTACCTGAGGTGGTACTCGGATCTTTGTACGGATTTTTTCGGGACGTTACATCTTTAATATGAGTCATTCATCATGTGGGCCCACTTTGATGTTAATTGTCCATCATGTCGGCACACTTTTAATATTAACCATCCATCATGTGGACTACACCTTTGATGTGGACCATCCATAAGGTGGGCACACACTTTAATATGGGTCATCCATCATGTGAGGCCCAATTTTGCATCATAGGGGGCCTCACCTTCAATTTGGGTCATTCATCATGTGGGCCCACTTTGATGTCAACTGTCCATCATATCAGCCCACCTTTAATATCAACCATCTATCATGTGGATCACACCTTTGATGTAGACTGTCCATTAGGTGGGCCCACTTGATGTGGATCATCTAGCATGTGGGACCACAATTTGATGTGTCCCATACATAATGTGAGACCCACCTTGATGTTGAATGGAGCCCCACTTTCACTCTGGGTCATTCATCATGTGGACCCACCTTTAATGACAACCTTCCATCATGTGAGATAACCTTTATGTCCACCATCCTTCAAGGGGGTCCCACCTTTGATGTGGATCATCCAACAGGTGGGCTCACTTGATGTAGACAATCTATCATGCAGTGCACAC
Source organism: Magnolia kwangsiensis (assembly GCA_037074715.1). Classification (NCBI taxonomy): domain Eukaryota; kingdom Viridiplantae; phylum Streptophyta; class Magnoliopsida; order Magnoliales; family Magnoliaceae; genus Magnolia; species Magnolia kwangsiensis. The sequence continues at coordinate 157,730,461 of CM073573.1, read as the reverse complement.
TTTGATCATCATGTGGGTCTCACCTATGATCTGGACCATCCATCAAGTGGGCCTACTTAATGCATATAGTTCGTCATGCGGGCCACACCTTGATGTGGATCTTTCATCTTGTGGGGCCCAATTTTAATGTGAATTGTCTATTATATTAGCCAACCTTGATGTGGAGCAATCATGATGTATGCCCTACCTTCAACATGGGTCATTCATCATGTGAGTTCACTCCTGTCAGAGAGATCATAGAGAGGAGAATTTGGTAAGATAGAAATTTCTTTAAAATTTGAGGGGCAAAATTGTTCCAAAATTATTTAGAAGATGTCTACCGGCTTTACCATTGTAAGCTCTTAAAAAATTAGTAAATTCGCTGTGTCCTTAAGGATCGATTAAAAGGTAAAATCTATAACATCTAAGATAAATAAATGTAAAATAAACTATTACCAAACAATGTATTTTTAACTACAGGCTTGCTTGTTTTTTAGAAACAATTCAATAAGGCAAAGATGGCAGACGGATTATATATATATATATATATATATATATATATATATATATATATATATATATATACACACACACACACATACACACATGTGAAAACGCTCCCCGCGACCCATGACGCGTGTGCAAAGGTATGCACGTGCGTAGGTGAGCATGCCTCTCTCTCTCTCTATATATATAATGCCAAACGGGTTATAGAATCACCCTTGCGACAAACGAGTTAGATTCTACGAACGAATACGAAAGTCAATCATTGATTCTCAAGAAAATGTTACAATAACAACGGTTAGGCCATCAGTGAGCTCAACAATAAAATATTGAAATAATGTACTTATAAAGATCATAGAAGAACATGCAACATTTAATGAGGTGAAGACACGTGTCCAAGTCAATCCAACCGCCGTCGATGCAATCCTAACCGGCCATTGCTCTTTTGGCCCTATCATGATATGGGTTTTATTCACATAATCCATTTAATTTGCTAGCTTATACAAGGGCATGGGCTCAAAAAACATATCCAAATCTAAGTTCGGCTATACCACTGGAAAATAATGGTGATTGAACACAGCATTAAAAACCTCCCTAATAAAAGTTTTGGATCAATCATATATTTGTGTTTTCCATTCATCCAAGTCTTTATTACATAATTAACAGGCTTGATGGCAAATGAACATTCAATCACCACTACTTTCATGTGGTGTGACCCACCTTAGATTGGGATATACATTATTTTTGGGCTCATGCCTAAAATGAGCTTAAAAAATGAATAACCTTTGTGCATAAAGTATGTACATCATGGTGACCCCAAAGCACTGAACCACTACTAAGTTACTGCACCAGGATGTTAGTTGCGATCAATGGTGATGTTTGTGAGAAATTTACTCTGTATATTTATATTTTTTCATACTAAAACTCATCATTTTAGTACATTAGACTAAAACTTACGTGATCCAAAACTCAAGCGGGCCTTATACAAGGAAAACTAGAAAAAGAGCTGCCTTCCTAAGCTCCACCTTGATGTTTATATATCATCTAAATCCTTTATAAGGTCATTCTAAATGGGATAAAATGAAAATACAAAAAACTTAGCTTGATACGAAACTTTTGTATCAGTATAAATGTTTCCATGGTGGCCACCGAATCCATATTGTTTCCTCTCATGTGGCTATCTTGAGTTTTGGATCCACCTGATTTTATATATATATATATATATATATATATATATATATATATATATATATATATATATATATATATATATATATATATATATATATTTGTTTCTTGTCCTAAAATGATCAGGAAAAATGGATGGACCGAGTGGATTCCTAAAAAAACATTTTGGTGAGCCCTATGTTGCGGACGTGGAAACTCCCGTTGTGAGAACCTATGTGGGGCCTACCATGATGTTTTTGATAAATCCACCATATCCATCTATTTTTGAGCTCATTTCAGGACCATAGGCCAAAAATGAGCTGGATCTAATACTTAAGTGGGCTGAAAATGTGAGAATTAAATATCTACAGTTGAAATATTCGTGGGGCCATGAAAATTTTAAATGAGGCTAGTATTTTTGTTTTCAGTTCATCTCAATAGGAATGATGTTATAAATGGTATGAATGACAGGTAAGCATCACTATCAACCCAGGGAGGTTATGACAGTAGGAATTTCCCTACCCACCTTTTCCTTCGGTACTACCGCCCACCTGAATATTGGGTCCGGTTTTTTTTTTGGACTTTTGTCTTAAAATAAACTCAAAAAACGGACGAAGATTGTGGATTTATCAAAAACATCGTAGTGGACCCCACATATGTTCCCAACACAGGAACTTCCAGAGAAAGGCTTTCACAGAAAATATGCAACACGCGAACTTCTTTGGCAGGAAATCCGCGTCAAGGTGAGCATGCAATCGGCGTACCCTAACCAGCGACACGGATTGCCTACTGACAGGGAGAGTAGGGAGGTGCCTATTGACAATGCTCTTTAGGACCCACTAAGATCTATTTGATCTATCCACGCCATTCATCCATTTTTTCAGATCATTTTATGACATGAGCCCAAAAATAAGATATATCCAAATTTCATACGGACCACACCAAAGGAAAGAGTGTTTATTAAATACCCACCATTAAAAACTTTTGAGGGGCACAAAAGTTTTGGATTAAGTTGATTTTTTTTTCCCTTCATCCATGTGTGAGTTACCTAATCAACAGGTTAGATGACAAATAAGCATTACAGCGAGCCCGAGGTAGTTTTTAATGGTTGGCATTCAATTGCCACTGTTTTCTTATGGTGTGGTGCACTCAAGATTTAAATGTCCCTCATTTTTTGGATCAATGATCTGAAAAAATACATGAACGGCTTGGATAAATAACATATATGGCGGAACGCTTACAGCGAACTGACTACCTACAAACTTTTTTGAGAATTCATCATACTTGATGATTCTTGAAAACCTGAATAGTCCACATGAAGTAGAGCCTTGTGAAACCTCCCAGTATCAATTTTTACTTTGAACCAAAACTTTGGTGAGATATGAAAAATACAAACAGTTTCTTTCCTTGATTTGTATTTATCTTTGCTATGATCCACCAGAATCTTAGATCAAGGTGAAAATCCACCTCATGAGGTTTCATGGGATTCTGCATTTTATGGACCGTTCGGATTCGACTCATGTGATACGTGTGCAAAGGTATGCTCTATATATATATATATATATATATATATATATATATATATATATATATATATATATATATATATATATATATATATATATATATATATATATATATATATATATATCATGAGGGTCCCACATAACACCGTCAGAAGCCATCTAGCTATACCGCAATCCGCCTCCTAACCAGGAACAAGAGAGTGGCGCGGACACACCATAATCCACAACACAAGTGGTAAACTGGGTGAAAGAAACCTCGTTTCAACGGTGAGGTATCGGTATCGAGGGGTGGCTAAGAGTGAAGTGTGAACCGACAGTGGAGTGTACTAACGGGGAAAAAAAAATAAAATGGCGCGGATTTTAAGTGAACTAGGAGAACAGCTTAGTGGGTGTGGCCCTGACCATGGGCCCAGCTTAATGCACTTGTTGTATATCCACACCGTTTATCCCCTTTTTCAGTTCATTGTAGGGTATGATCCCAAATATAAGGGAGATCCAAATTTCCGGCAGAACACACCACAGGAAAACATTAGTGATTGAATGGCCATCATTAAAAACTTCCTACAGCCCACCGTTATGTTTATTTGCCATCCAACCTGTTGACTAGCTCAGAGATGAAGGGAAAATACAAATAGCAGCTTGATCCAAAACTTTCGTGGCCCCTCACCTAATCCGTGACCAAGGAGAGTAGGCATCAGCATACAGCGTCGTTTTCCTCGGAACGTTGAAGACTTGAAGCACGAAATCATCCCGGCCGACAGAAGATAATGCGCTACGGTGGAGCTGGCAGGATAGGTGAGCATCAATCTGGACCGTCCATTTAGCTTTTTGTACTCCAGATGGTAAACGGTTCAAAATATACATCTATCAGATGATCTTATCCACCAGATCAGTGGCCTTCAAAGCAATGGTAATGGATAAAAACGTAGCAGTCAATGTTCATTTTTAAAAAAAAACATAGAACATCCATGATAGGCATAATTAGACGGATGACTCAGATTAATGCATCACCCTGCCACATTCGGACGCGGATTCGTATGAAGCTCCTACATTGGAACCTAGGTGGGGTCCACTGTGATGTTTACGAGAAATCTACCCATCCATCCTTTTTGTGAGCTTATTTTAGACATTAGGCTAAAATTGAGCCGGATCTAATGCTCAACTGAGCCGAAAACTTGTGAATTGCACGTTTACGATTGAAATATGCACGGGGCCACAAAAGTTTTTAATCAGGCTAATATTTGTGTTTTCATGTTATGAATGGTATGGATGCATATGACATTTAAACATCACTATCTACCGCAGGGAGGTTTCAACGGTAGGAATTTCCCTAGCCACCTTTTACTTTATTACGGCCCACTTTAGTCTTGGATTATGCTAAGTTTTGGTCTCGTATCTTAAAATGAGCTCACAAAACGGATGGATTGAGTGGATTTCTCATAAATATCACGGTGGGCCTCACCTAAGTTTTCAATGAAGGAACTTTATGCTAAAGGCTTTCGCAGGGAATATGCGTCCGCTGGAGACGGAAACGGATTGGCTACGCCCCTGCCACCGGCCCATGTCTGGTGGTCAGTACTCTGTGAGCCTCACCATGAGATATGTGTTTCATCCATGCTGTCCATCTATTTTTATAGATCATTTTAGGTTTGAGACAAAAAATGAGGTATATACCAATCTCAAGTAGACCACGTTAAAGGAAACAGTGTTGAATGAATGTTGACCATTAAAAACTCTTTGAGGCCCATAAAAATTTTGGATCAACCCGATCTTTTTCTTTTATCCTTCATCTAGGTTTGTATGACCTAATCAACGGATTGGATGTCAAATAAACAGTACAGTTGGCCTTAAGAGGATTTTAATGGTGGATATCCAATAACTATTATTTTCCTGTGATGTGGTCCACCTGAGATTTATATCCCTTTAATTTTTTGAATTATGCTTAAAATGATCTTTTAAAATTGATGAATGGCATGGATGAAACAAGTACATCATCGGGGGTTGTGGCAGGGGGAGTAGACAATCTATTTTCCATGGGGACCTTGCGTAGATTGTAGTAAACATTATCTGGGAATCAGATTCAAACATCGACAAACCTAAAACGGATGAGTTAACAAAATGTCGAAAAAATCATTCTCATTTCAAGCAACTAGAATAAGGAAATGAATAGCTGATAAAGAAATAAATATCAGCAGGTAGGTGGCCAGTGTAGACCGTCTATTTAATAGGATTATTACATAACTTTTCATTAAAGTCAAAGTGTCATTTGCATGTTTCAACACTGAAGTCTTGGTATCAATTTACTAGTGGGGGTGACTATCAGTGAAGTGTGAACTGACAGGTGTACTAACAAGCTAACAAAAAGTAAAAAAGAAAAAAAGGTGTCATTTGCATTGACAGACAGAGTTACAAACAAGTGGAGAACTTTAAAAGTTGGATGATGATAATAACAGCAACAATGTCTATTGAAGAAATGGTAGGGGTTTGATGGTGACTTGGAGCTAGTTTTCCATAGGCTAAGATTCTGCCCCACATTTAGGCCCAGGACTTGACCTGTTCTGATCGTAAGGTGCGAAACCTACGCCCAGTCTCTGTCAATCTGTTGGTGACTTCTTCCTAGGGAGACTAGATAATGGAATGGATACGGCTCACATAGGTCCACTTACCTCTTATTTTCTTATTATCTTTTGTTTAAGTTCATAAGAATAGGTTAGATATGTTTGCTTCTGTTACTTAAAATACATAATTGTCATATCAGATTTGTTAAAATGAGAGAAGGGGACGTCTTATTCATCGGGCTTTTCTTTTCTTCTTGTGATTCCTTACCATGTGCCCAATGCATTTACAGTACTGCTACAGTGCCACACTATAGTGTGGTTGTGGTACTTTTTTTAATAGGTGTAACTTTGTTGATGTGGAAAAAGATATACAACCATTCGGATAAGCCCTATGACTCTGGGATAAATGTGATGAGGCCGATCACCATCTTCATCAAGGAGGACTCCTCACATAGACTTTTCAAATCCAGGAATAAAAATAAAGAAATAATTTTAAAACATATGAAAGAAACTTGTTGATTGATTGATCACTAATATAAAGGAGTGTACAACCCTTTAAATAGGAATAATAAGACTAGAAAGTAATTTAAGAATTAAATTATAATTAAAACTCCCTAAAATTCATAACTTACTATAAATAGTAAATTTTTAATTTATAATAAGTGTCCTATGTAGCTTAACCATGTTATTCTTCTAATTTTTCTAAATACTTTTCATATTGGGTACAACTCCTAAAGCTCAACGGATGAAGAGTTATAATCAAACTATTATAATCAAACTAAAACTTACTATTTATAGTAAAAATTGAATTAAATATGGAATTCGATTGTCATTATGATGTAATCTCGCAAATTCGGCATGGGCACCAGACATATCCTGATTAATTGGCTAAATTCCCTTGTCCTACCCCAAAATCATATATGGCACATCGAGTAACTCATTCTAGTTTGTGAGATGTCTGTTTTAAGGTTCTGATGATCTCGATGACTTCCGCCTTTGATGGGGCCTTCTCTGATCCATCTTGGACATGAAAGTGTCCTTGACCTGCTCTACATCACCCTATAAAAAAGAAAGAGGATCACCGTCCTATCATATACGATCCACAAAGGAAGAAAGAAACAAGGAAAACCCTAGCATGACATGGACTATGAATTTAGGAATATACAAACCACAACAAACTTGAGAGTCCTAAGTACCATTGTAGTATTGTTACCATGTGCCATAACAAATTCAAGAATGCTCTGATACCATGTAACTTGAGACTTGTTCATGAACAGACGGAAGAGCATTCCTGAATTTATCTTCCTTCTATTCTACCTTCATTTTCTCTTCCTATGCTTTTGGGTCTTCTCATCCCTCTTGTGCTAATTTTATTTTTATTTTTTTTAGAAATCAAGATTTTGTTCCTTGATGTGTTGGACCATTGTGATGGCTAGTGTGAGAATGGGAAGAAATATTCGTGACCATCCTTCTCATGCATGGGACGTAGACGTGTGGGTTGGTATGGACGGGTGGGCCAATTCTTCTCTTAGCTAGGAAAATAATTAGTTTCAAGCAGCTGGTACTTCATGAATTTTAATTAAAAAATTCTAGAATTTAGGATAAAATGACATTTTGTATCATTAAAATAGACTTGACGAAGAATTATTAGAAAAAATTATAAGAAGTAATCATTAATTATAAGTACTACAAACATTATAAGCAACAAACTTGTTAGAACTAAAAAGTTCTATAACCATAAGTTTCTAATGAACAGAGAATAATTCGACTAGTATGGGTTGGATTTAGTCACAAACCAAAGAGAAATTATTCAACTCTTTCTTCCATTGAAACTATACAGAAAATAGTTTTTTAGAACATAAAAATAGATTCCTTTCTCATTGCAAATTGGTCCTTATATAGACTAATCACAACAACCTCTAATAAATACATAAACCGCGGGATCTTAATGTATCCAACATCTTTGTAAGACAAAATAAAAGTTTCTAAGTCATGCAAAATAATCTTAAGACATAATTAGTGTATTTTTTTTATTTTTTAAAATGTACACAACATTGTCGCAAAGCCATACATTATAAGGACCCTTAAATGTAGTTGGGTTGGGAATCATAGGTTGAATATTAAGGCTTGGGCCAAGTTCATGGGTTGGACTTTTTTCTCTTGAAATGGGCTAATAGAAGGTGTATGATTCTCTCATTCTTTAAAAGAACTCATCCTCAAGTTTGAAATGTGATTATTGTTTTTAATTACCTTCTTCTTGGTATAGTTGATGATGTAGTCCAATAATTTGCCATGGTTTTGTCTTACTTGAACATCCAAATGAGTGCAGACCATCTGTTATCATATTGTTGAAGTAAATGTGTGATTTCTTCTCCGTAGAAAACAAATTTCAGCTACTTGATCTTCAATCATAACATACAAACCTTCACAAATGAGACCGATGGATGAGAAGATAATGGTGACTTCTTTATCATATTCAAACTTCTACTTCCCACCAAACCTTCTCATCTTTTAAAATCATAGCATTGATGTCGTATGTCTTTTATAATTAACTTTACAATTTTCAGTAAAACTATCATGTCCAAATATTTCTCTAGCTTTATTTTCATACAGAATAACATAATGAACCTCTTCATTAAAGATAGTGGCTTACTCCAATCAATAAAACTTTCTACCATGATACTGGATAATGAGAATGGGAATTCTACCTCTTTATTATGGAATTCAAAGGTGTTCAAATGTTGGCCCAAATTTGATGAGATAAAGCTTTGATTGTTTTAGATTATGCCATGAACTTGCTCCAATACCACTCTGATGCAAGCCAATGTGGTGGTAATGGACTGCAATGGACAACTTAAATACGTTGACTTCAAAATTGTATATTTTCTTGAATACAACTCTAACTGAGATGATTCAAAAGTCAAAATAACCCTTGATGAGTCTGTGTTAAGAAAAAAATAAAGAGAAAATAAAAACCAAACTCAAATGAGAATGATTTTAGGACTTTTTGAAACTGTTGAGTAAATTACCAGTTTCCTGCAACTAATGCTTCAAGAATTTTAATAATTTTTCTAGAATTCGGAATGGAATGAGATTTTGTATGATAAAAATAAACTTGATGATGAATTCCCACAAAAAATTATAAAATTATTCATTAATTAGAGGTGTTAAAAACGTGGAAAGCAATAGATCTATTAAACTTGAAAATTTCTACAACCATCGGTTGCTAATGAATGAGAATACTGGACCGATATACATTAGACTTGCTTACAACCAAAGATGAATCACTCAACTCTTCCTTCTGCAATAAATTTGTCGGAAACTTTTTTTTAAAATTAAAAAATGGGTTCTTTTCTCATTGCAAATGGGTCCTTATATATACCAATTACAACATCCTCACATAAGTACGTTAATAGCAACCATTGGTTTTAAATGTATATAAAATCTTTCTAAGATCAAATATAATATTCTTTTTATTTCTCCATGCATGCAATGTAGTCCCAAAGCCATGCATAAAAAAGATACATAAATGCAATTGGGCTGAAAATCATGAGCTTAATACTAAGGCTTGGGCCTAGTTCATGGGCTTGACTTTATGTCTTGAATTGGGCTAATAAAAGGTGATGAAAACCTCTTACATTATATAGTGCATCCAATAACATATCCATTTACCATTGAATTTTGGAGGATAAGAAAATGCCTGCATCTCCAGCATACATGCAGCTGTCTATGAGTAAATTTATAGAACCCATTCACATTATGGGCTACATCCTGAACATCACACGGATCCGATGATAACCATCATAGCATGCAAATACACAATGAGAAATCCCGGATAGAAGTGTACTATATTTCATTTCTGAAGTGGTCCATCTATTTTAAGGACTGCTGGTATGAATTCTCTAAAATATGCGTGAGATCTAGAGAATTCTTCAGGTGGGTCTGTGATGATCCACTCATCAACTGCAGCACGTGTACTTTGAATATTTGTATACCTTAGGTCCTTGTATTTTATTTTATTTTATTGTACGTATGTGGTCCACTTATTGAGCAGACCAGGTTTATTTTTTGGGTTAGGATATGTTAAAGGTGGGCCCTGCGTATGGATGGCCCCTACGAATATCATCGCTGCTTTACCTGTTAGGTTCAACTGTAATTGGTTGGGTTTTATTAGAAATGATATTTTTATCAGTTAAATGTTATTTCTTTATTGACTATTTGAACAAGTGTATAAAATAAAACATTATAACATTAATAAGGGACTCCGTATGTATGGAACAAAGCATTGAGGTCGGTATTGTGTTAACATGACGAAGTTTTGTGGGCCCTACTGTCATGTATGTGTTATATCCACACTGTCCATCCATTTTGCAGATCATTTTAGTGCATGAGCCTAAAAATGAGAGATCCAAAGCTAAAGTCGACCACACCATGGAGAGTAGTGAGGACAATAATGTCCATTGTTAAAAACTTCTTAGGAGCTACAGAAGTTTCGGATAAGGTGATATTTGTATTTTCCCTTCATTCAGTTCTGATTGACCTCATGAACAGTTAATTAGATGCAAAATAAATATCATGGTGGGTTGTAGAAGGTTTCAATAGTGGGTGTCATTGTCTCCACTACTTTCCTATGTGTGGTCCACGTGAGTTTTGGATCTGCATCATTTTTTGGCTCATATGCTAAAATGATCCAGCAAAATGGATTGACAGTACTGTGGATATAACACATACATCATGGTGGGGCCCACAGAACTTTGGCATGTCAACACAGCACACACTGACTTGGTGTTATGTTCTATAATACACAATCTAAGTAAATTTTTAAAGTATAACTGTTAAATGATATTTCTTTTACCATTAGATGATATATAAGTGGATAATTGTAAATAAATATAGGTGTTTGACAGCAGTTTTCTCTTTTATCAATCATATGGCCATACTTTTATAAAACTATTTGTTGATCAAGTGCCTTTAATCTAATGCTAAAAGGTAGAGTTTTTCTATTTGATCATCAGTGTCATTGGTTCAATTGAAATAATCCCAAAAATTTATGTTTGCTTATTGGACATTTTTGGACGTTGTTGATTCAATTGACAACTGTGTAGATTTGATCGATGGTTTGTCAAGTCCTGTTAATTCAATCAATCGTGAACACAAGTTTTACATAACTGAGAGTTTTGTTTCTAATTATGCATGAAAGTATGGGTCCATTTTAGTACTCTATTTAAAATTCCTATGGGGGCTAGCCATGGAGTAGCGGACAAGGCCCATTACTGGTGGATGAAGCCTCCAATATTGCCAATTTCATGATTTTACAGGGGCTCACCTCTTGTCTGATCATTTGGGAGGTTTGGACCAACCGAAACGAAAACCAGTATGAGGGGAATTAGATAAATGTGGCTAGCGTTATATCGAGATTTTATATCTAGATGAGGAAGAGCTTCCCTCCCAACTCCAAATCACGTCAAAGGCGCAAGGCATATTACCCTTCAGGCAATAGGGATTGCAAAAGGCCATCAAATGAAACTCTCTTAATGATAGTCAAGTGGAAGAGGCCCACAAAGGGTCGGGTTAAGATGAATGTTGATGGCTCATCTTGAGGTAACTTGAGGCTCTCAAGGGGTGGGGGCATATGCGGGAATCATGAGAGAAGATATTAGTTTGCATTGTCTTCAGGGTGTGGGTTCAACTTTAAACCTAGGCATAAATTAAAGCGTTGGTAGAGGGGCTATCTATTTGCGTGACCAAGAGCTACTCCAAAGTAGAGGTGGAAAGTGATTCTTCTTTGGTGGTAGACATAATCAATAGAGTGTGGCTATCCAGGTGGAAGATGAGGCACTGGTGGTACTGGATAGATTTGATCATGAGGAGTACCAACATTAGAGTCGGTGTAGTTCCGAGAGAGGTTAAATATGGTGACGGATGGACTGACGAGATGGGGCAGTGACTTGCAGGTCAACCGTCTCATCCAGTCGTAGGCTGACTTACCTCAAATTAGAGGGAATATCCTTATTAATATAGAGGGAATGAGTAGTTCAAGGGAAAGAATGGGAGAATAATGTGGATAGTAGGTTTATGATAGGTGGGCCCAACTGTTTTGTTTACTGGAGCCCTGCTTGAATGTATCCTCATTGTAAAATTTTTATCTTTTATATATATATATATATATATAGAAAAGGTTTAGCTAGGGGTAACCCCAGTGCCTCAGGTGGTGGGGGCATTTATAGAGGGGAGAAGGGTGAATTTGTCTTTGCGTTTTTGGCCAACTATGGTATTGGTTCGAACACCCTCACTGAGCTAAGAGCGGTGCATGATGGGATTCTATTTGGTTTACAAAGGGACTTCCTTCAAATCATTTTGTAATCGGATTTGCGACCGGTTGTAGATATGTTAAATGGGTTGATGAACCCGAGTTGGAAATGGACGGCTTGGCTGCGTAGAATCCACCAATTAAAGTAACGAGGGCGAATCGAGGTCAAACACATTTTGAGGGAAGGAAATACGGCGATGAATTTTATGGCCCATCTTGGGAGCGGTTCGCCCACAGCTACATGTGGAGCACAAGGGCTAATCTTCCATGAATGTACATGTCTCTTTTTTTTTAATTTTTTTTTCTTTTTATTTTTTTTTCAAAAGACTTTTTTCATTTAAAAATCATCACCTATACATCTGAGGTACCCCTTTACATAAAATAGGGGGGCATACATGAGAAGCACTTATTACTTACAAAAAGATATCTGCAAGGGGATCAGATTATCCTAATAGGACCTAATCCAACCTTATCAAGAAAGATAGAACCTCTAACCTGCTGAGGAAGCTCCACTTGACATTTGAACCAAGTATAAGATTGAGAAGCACTCCCTAACATGCCCAAAAATTCGCTGGCGTGTTCCCTTCCCGCATAACATGCACAAATCTGATTCGAACTTTTCGCTGCAACTGATGAATCTATGTAACCACATCTTCTATTTCCAACCCAGCATTGCTTCGCCATTGAGCAAATCAACCACTAGATTTGAATCAGATTCTAAAACAATTTGGCTGTAAACCCTGTGAATTTCGAGAGTAATACCGTCCTGCACTGCACATAATTTTGCAACTGTGTTAGTGCCAACCCTATAACCTACAGAAAAACTGAAAATAAAATTGCGCGCCTCCCCTTTGCAGATTCCACCATCACCTGCACTGCTCGGATTTCCTCTAGACGAGCCATCTACATTGATTTTCACTCATCCTAGTGATGGCCGCTCCCATCTAATTAAAACTGTATGACCGATTACTTGTGACACAGGAGGCGAGACACCATTTATACTTGAATTCTCAGTCCGCCTTGGTCCAGGCGTGCCACCATCAATGTGAGGGCTAGAGAGAAGAGCGTCCCACCACCTCATTTTGGCTAGAACTCGCTCCGAGAAAATCTGCACCTTGTCATACACCGCACCATTTCGTGCCTTCAAGATTTCCCAAATTACGATGCATGGAATAAGCATTTGACATACCGATTTGTTTCACTTAGAAGAGACTGCCACCACTGAAAGAGCCGGGCTTCAACCGATAATGCTGTCATAACATTAATTCCTAACCATCTTCCCATAGTTCGCCACACAATTTGTGCCACACAGCTGTTGACAAATAGATGAAGCGAAGTCTCAATGTTGTGGGGCTGGGAATCATGACTGGAACAACAAACACACTTGAAGACAATCTGTACACCTTTGGATTGCACCGCATTGTCAACCGGGACCATATTTTGGAGAACTTTCTAGATAAGAAGGGAGATTTTTGGTGGCAGTGTAGCACGCCAAACCCATCTAGTCCAGCTCCGACCCGGCCCTGGGTCCCTTCTCAGACACCACGCTGATTTAACTGAGAATTCCCTAGAAGACGTGAATGGACAGAAAGGGGTGTCAACACCCTCAGAGGTACAATACCCTACCTAAAATATATGCTCAATTACTCTCTGAGGAAGAATAAGGAACACTGCTGACGGGGGAAGAGGACCACTTGGGCCAATGACCTGACGCACCTAGATATCCTGCAAGCTTTCTGGCACCTCCACTTCAGCCAACTGCACAAGAGGTCCCAAGCTTATCCAATTCGTCTGCCAGAAATTACAGTTTTCGCCCCCTACATGCCATTGAACACGGGATTCCACTAGAGGAATGAGTTCCCTGATTCTCTTCCACAAAGGAGAAGACATCTGCCTTATTCGATCTATTACCCTTGGCGGCAAATCCTGATGATACTTGGCTACCATATAAGATTTCCACACATTATCTCCTGTCCAAATTTGATTGACCATGCCATTTTAATTCGAAAAGCTTTCATAATATCTGCAAGTTTTTTAAAACCAATGCCCCCCTCGGTTTTTGGTGTTGCTAGCGAGTGCCAATTTTTCCAATGACACTTTATTTTTCCTTTTGACCAACCCCAGAATTTTTTTTTCCATATGCCTCTCTATTAATTTCAGCACCTGAGAAGGAATATGGACTGTCGCCATAGTGTAAACTGGAATACCTGATAGGACGTACCTTTAACTAAGGGATACATTGTAGCTGAATGTGCATGTCTCATATATGAATGAAGTTCTCTAAATTAAAAAATAAAAAATAAAAAAAATCATCTCGGAAGAGGTCTATGCTATGGTTCGTGGGCTAGAGTTTTGGTATAAGTTTTCTGCTGCTGTGTTTTTCAGAATGAGTGTGTAGTGCCAAGGTGTCGTGCGATGGCTATGTTTATTCATGTATTTAGCTCTTTCCATGGCTAGGCTCCTCGGTGTTTATTTATTTTTTATTGATTATAAGATAGGTGAGGCCTCTTTCTTTTTATGCGGCCCAGCCAAATGAATGTAAATCATTTTCTACATCAACAAAGTTACAAGTGGTATGCTCTGACCTTTGAGATATATATATATATATATATATATATATATATATATATATATATATATATATATATATATATATATATATATATAGTGAGAGAGAGAGAGAGAGGGGGGGGGGGGGGGAGGGAGAGTATCTACTCTGAATTCATGGAGTTCTCTGGACTCCTCACAGAGCTTCCTCAAATCCATGAAGGATAAAAGTAAAAATAATTTCCTAAAAATTCTAAATAACTTGATTGATGATTTAAAAAATTGAAATTATAACCCTTTAAATAATGAGCTTAAACCTAGGATGTAATTTTAGACCCAAACTCCAACTTAAACACCCCAAAAAAGTGATTTACTATAAATAGTAAACTTACTATTTATAGATGGTCTCCATTCCTACTAGACTTCATGGTTTTCAGCCTACAGTACCGCATTTCACCCACAAACTAATGGCGAGACAGAAAGGATGAATCAAATTTTAGAATATATGATATGTAGCTACATCCTTGACTTCAATGGCTATTGGGATGACCATTTACTATTAGTGGAGTTTGCTTACAACAACGGCTACCAAGCCAGCATTAGTATGTCACCATTCAAGGCCTTATACGGAAGACCAAGCAAATCACCAAGTTCCTGGACCGAAGTAAGAGAAAAGATATTGTTAGGAACATAACTTGTTCAGAAGACCTCCGAGAATATCGCCATTATTCGGGAAGTGTCCAATCTGGGTTCTAACTACGTTCTTCTCCTAACTTTTTAAAACACTTTTGATATTGGGCATGGCTCTTACCAGTCAAAGGATCAAAAGTTATACTTAAACTAAACATTATTATTTACGGTAAAAGTGAAATTAAATGAAATTTGACTGTGGATCAAGTAGAATCTTGTAAATCTGGCATGGGCAACCAAGCGTAGCAGGGTTGGTTGGCTTAAGTGGCTTCTCCTACTTCAAAATCAGATATAATACGTCCAAAAACGCATCAGCAATTCGTGAGATATGACTGTTTTAAGGTTCTGACAGCCCGGATCAATTTCCACCTTCGATCGGGCCTTCTCTTGTGAGATATGACTGTTTTAAGGTTCTGACAGCCCGGATCATTTCCACCTTCGATCGGGCCTTCTCTTGTGATGAAAATGTCTGCTACCCGCTCTACATCAAAGTGGGGCCCACTTCATAAACGACCAGAAAGTCAAACATGGACTTATGACCACCAACGATCACTCTCAGCCGCGCACCTAAAAGCGGAACGTAATCGTCTGCAACACCTGTTTAAGCAGCTGCGTAAAACGCCGAAGCTCTGTGGGGTCTACTATAATGTACATGTAAAATCCACTCCGTCCATCAGGTTCCATCCTCAATTCTAGCCACTATAGAAAACACTCAGATAGATCCTCAACATGCGTGCTGTACCGAAGTGAGAGTGGGGATGGAATCCCAACCATGGGTTTGTGCTCGGAGCCACGATGGTGTGTATTTTTCTTTAAACCTCTTAATAAGGTGTAACTCACCAAGATGAAGTAAAGATACAAAAATCAGCCAAATCCAAAAACTTAGGTGGGCCATACTCAATAAAATTAGAGGTTTTAAGAGTAATTTTACATTTTTCCCACTGATGTAGCATGTCTAAGCCTTCTACCAGGATGAATTTTTTAATGACGCTTCCAAGAAGTTTTCTCATCTGATGAGGGGCGTGGATTTTGGATGTACAATATGATGGACCCCACGGAGCTTGGCTGTTTTATGCACTGCATAGGGCAGGTGTTGTAGACTATTCCTGTGCCCTGGAAGCCCAAAAACTGCTATAACCTCAAACCTAACTCCAGGTGACCGAAAAAGAGAAGTCGTAAACAACGGCAACGAGAGAAAATTCAAAGAAGAATATCAGCTGCAACACATAGCAGCTCCTTTAACCGTCCATTCGCTAACAAACCTCCAAACCCCCGAGGCTCCCCATCCACCCGTCCATCCAACCTACCCTCCTGTATATAACTAACCCAAATGCTCACTCCATTCACCAAAGCATCACCGTCCAAGCTTCTTGGGCAGAAAATTCTTATATTTTGGTGCAAACCGGTGCACAACAAGGCGTGCAATCGAGAGCCATGTCTACAGTGTCGATCGACATGATCAGGAAGGCCCAGCGGGCGGAGGGCCCCGCCACGGTGCTGGCCATCGGCACAGCTACGCCGTCAAATGAGGTGATCCAAGATGACTATCCAGACTACTATTTCAGGGTCACAAAGAGCGAGCACATGACCGAGCTCAAGGAGAAGTTCAAGCGAATGTGTAAGTGCATGAGTTCCGTACTTTTGTTAACCTTTATTTTTTAGTTGTCGTGTGATGATATGGTAGGGGTATCATCACAACTTGTGGGGTTACATGGCAGCTGTGGCCCACCTCAATTTACATCCGATCTAGGCCCTTCAATATTAGGCCATGGGACCAAAATTAAGCACGATAGAAACTCAGGTGGGCCACACCATAAGGAACAGTAGAGAGGAGACCTCCAACCAATAGAACCTTTCCTCCTGTTTGTGGTTCCATCTTCTTGTTTATACGCTACTAGTCCATTCATCTGACGCACCTCACTGGGATGACAGGACGCACCAAAAATCAGGTACGTGGATTGTGTGGTGAACCCAACATCATGTAGTTCACTGGTGTTATGATGTGGCAGGATTTGATTGGGCCATATATCACTGTTGGAATTGAGTGCGAGGACGAACTTGACATATAATCATTATCAAACATGCTTTTGCAAGGCCCATTTTTAACAGCGGCATGTGGCCAATTATAACCCATTACATCCCAAAGCTATATAGTACACTAATCCATGTCCAAAATCAGACCATTTCAAATACCATGTAAATTTAGACGTCTTAAGCATAATTGCCCATTGTTCCCTAGATTGTGACATTTTGAATTAACGAAAAATGGCCTGATTTTTGGTTTCTACGGTGAAGATGAAGGTGAGAGCACGTTGGACATGATGGATCAAATGCATGAATGAGGTGGGGCCTACAGCAGCCCGGTACCAGTATCATATGAGCACACCTTGTTTTTTCAATGTTTTTATTATTCAAGAATTATCATCACCATCACCATCATCTTAGGAAAAGTCTATGGTCGATTATTCCTTGAACATCAATCTTCCTTTACATGCATGGGCCTGGACTTTTTAGGACGTCGTCATCACCATCGTATAACTTTAATTGGA
Organism: Magnolia kwangsiensis; assembly: GCA_037074715.1. Classification (NCBI taxonomy): domain Eukaryota; kingdom Viridiplantae; phylum Streptophyta; class Magnoliopsida; order Magnoliales; family Magnoliaceae; genus Magnolia; species Magnolia kwangsiensis. The sequence goes on along the minus strand of CM073573.1, from coordinate 157,712,631 downwards.
ACTGACTGTACGAGACTACCTATACCGCCCATGATTATTGCATTTAAGTGGGCCCTATCTTATATTGGCGATTTGATGGACCCTACTGATATAGTGGAATCATGGGTCGTCTTATGCAAGATTCTATACAATGGGGTCTGCGGCTGTTAATTTTCACTATACAATGACTCATGCAGGTGATAAATCAATGATCCGAAAACGTTACATGCATCTGACTGAGGAACTTCTCAAGGAGAATCCCGACATGTGTGCCTACATGGCCTCCTCTCTCGACGCCCGCCAGGACATGGTCGTTGTCGAGGTCCCTAAGCTCGGTAAGGAAGCTGCAACAAAGGCCATAAAGGAGTGGGGCCACCCCAAATCTAAGATCACCCACCTAATCTTCTGCACCACGAGTGGCGTCGACATGCCTGGTGCTGACTACCAGCTCACCAAGCTACTCGGTCTCCGTCCATCTGTCAAACGCTACATGATGTATCAACAAGGTTGCTTTGCTGGTGGTACGGTTCTCCGTCTTGCAAAGGACCTCGCTGAGAACAATGCCGGTGCACGTGTTCTTGTTGTGTGCTCTGAGATCACAGCCGTCACTTTCCGTGGCCCATCTGACACACACCTTGATAGCCTTGTAGGTCAGGCACTGTTTGGAGATGGTGCAGCTGCAGTGATCGTTGGAGCCGATCCTAACTCCTCCGAGCGACCGCTCTTCCAACTTGTATCGACCGCACAAACCATACTACCCGATTCCGACGGTGCGATTGATGGGCACTTACGTGAGGTGGGCCTCACATTCCACCTGCTCAAGGATGTCCCCGGGCTCATATCAAAGAACATCGAGAAGAGTCTAGTGGAGGCGTTTGAGCCACTTGGAATCAACGACTGGAATTCGATCTTTTGGATAGTGCATCCAGGTGGGCCAGCGATCCTTGATCAAGTGGAGGCGAAGCTGAATCTAAAGGCAGAGAAGATGCGGGCCACGAGGCACGTCTTAAGCGATTATGGGAATATGTCGAGCGCGTGTGTTCTATTTATTTTGGATGAGATGAGAAAGAAATCTGCAGAGGAAGGGAAGGCGACGACTGGAGAAGGGCTGGATTGGGGTGTGCTGTTTGGGTTCGGGCCTGGTCTGACCGTTGAGACTGTGGTCTTGCATAGCCTTCCCATAACTGAGACGCACTAAGCAGTGGAAATGGGCCAAGGTTTGTTGTCCACCAAATGGGGTTCTGATTTTAATTGCTAGAGGATCAAAAATGTTTTTTTTTTTTTTTTTAATTATAATTATCTAAGGGTTTTACTATGCAACGTGTAGTGTTTGGTGTATTTAATTACTTGAATGTCTAAATAAAGAGCTCCTTTCTCATCTTTTTATTTTTATTTTTTAGGGGGAACTTTTCATATCACTATATCATCGAAATTTACATTGGGGCAGCCCCATGACACAAAAAGCTGGGGAGCCTATCATGGTAAAAGACCCAAAATCTACACAAAAACATATATAAAAGCGAAATGGGAAACATCAAGCTACCCTTATTGTGCCCAGCCCAACCTTATCAAGGAAGAGAAGCCCTCTGACTAGGGTAGCTCAGAAAAATGAATAAACCAGGAGAAAGATTGGGAGACACTACCTAAACGGGTCATAGAATCAGCGGGGGAATTGCCTTCGTTGAAGATATGCACAATGATAAACTAACCTCTTAGCTTCAGCCGATTGATCCTATTAAGTCAGGAATTCCATTTCCAGCTTGGCTGAGAGATAACATTAAGAATATCGACAACCAGCCGTGAATCATATTCTACAATGACTTGGAAGAAGCCTTTCTCATCTATGTTCAAGTTACCTATTTGTTCTCATTTGTAGTTATGGGGCCCACGCTTAGACAAGCCAATGATTTGATGGCCCCATCATGTATGGATGATTCTCCCATAATAAGTTAAAAATGTTGTAGCACTAAATTGGTTATGTGACTTTGGGGGAAAAGAAAAGGAATTTAATTTTAATTGTACTAGCATTATAGTATAGTTAAATTCTCAAAATCGAAGAGAAGTTACAAATATTCCGAGAGTAGTCATCTGACAGGTCTTGAGAAGTTTTTTAGAACAAATTGCCCTTGTCCTTGGTTTATAATTGTATTGTTTTTGAGTGAATAAGAAGTTACGTCATATTCAATGCTGAGAAAGTGACGTAGATGGAAGCCCTTTTGGGCGTGAGCAAGGCCCAACTCATGGGACCCACATTGATGTATGTGTATAATCCACGCCACCCATCCTTTTTGCCATGTCATTTTAGGGCTAGGGCTCAAATATTAGCCTGATCTAGAGCTTGTGTGAGCCACACAATAGAAAACAATGGTGATAATATCACCCACTTTTAAAACTTTCCAAGCTCACTGTGATGTTTGTTGGAAGTGAAAATTGCTCAAATTAGGACTTCTTGGGCCCATGGTGAACTTAACAACAAGGTGGACGGAACGGATCACCCCATTGTGGGCCTCAACCCCTATTATTTAAAAATAATTAAGTCATTAATAATAGGATGAAACCTCGACCCTCAACATATGACAACCTTGACCCTTCACACATGACAACCTCGACCCTTCACACATGACAACCTTTGACAACCACGACCCTCGATAGAATACATGACAACCTTGACCCGTAACACATAACAACCTCTACCTCGATGTTCACCACCGCAAGTATAGGGTCGCGATGTAGTAATAATCTCGGTAAGATCGACGTTGAATCCACAGGGACTGAACCTTGTACGTATTCTGAAAGTAACTAGACCTATAACTAGAAGAAGATCGAATCTAAATCAGGAGAATGTAGGAGAATAATTGTAAATTAAATAACTAAAACTTTATAAAATTCAAAGGTGGGAAACTAGGGTTTCCAAGGATCCACTTGTAGAGATCAGAGCGATTTATGCTTGATTCACAAACACAACTAGAATTAGAGTCCTATCTTCATCCAATTGGAAAGTATTTCATTAAAATTCAAATTTGAACTTCCTTTGATCTAGTTCTCAATGGATGAGAGGTATGAGAATTAGAATTGATTCCATCACAAAATGATGCCCATGAGACAAAGCAAACAACAAAATTTACCAATCTACAACCAATCCGAGAGAATTGTGAAAGTTAGGAAGGATTCCATCATCCAACCATGCCCAGGGGACGATGGTGAATAATATGATTTCCCAAATTCACAAATCACAATAAAAAGAACATACTTAAAGCTATTGCAGATCCATTGTAATTTAGGTCACAACAAACCATTAAAAACTAAAGGTATTTCTTATAATCAAACTTAAATCAAATAGATTTCAACAAACATGAATCAAAGTAATAGAAAACCACCCATCACACTATAAGCTTCACCTTTTGGCCCTAGCTAAGAGGTTTAGCTAGCCATGACACATGATTAACTAAAACCTCTTAAAAAACATTAAAGGAAAGAAAAAGAAAAACAAGGAGAAGGAAAGAAAACTCCTAGCCGCCAGTCGTGATCTTTCTCTCTCTCTCTCTCTCTCTCTCTCTCTCTCTCTTCTCTTCTCTTCTCTTCCACGATCTCCATGTCCAAGGATTGAATGCTCTCCACGTCTGGATCTCTCCTTTTTATAACCTATAAGGTCGTCGGTCCTAGAGTCGGCAGAAGGCAGTGTGTTACGTGAAAACTCCTTTTGCATCTTGCGCATCAAAACCGTAAGAGAGTCTTGTGTTTGGATTGAGTTTGGAATGACTGACCATCCTAAAACTCTATTTTGGCTGCATGGTTAGGGTCAAGACCTTCCTTTGTATCTTCTGGATGATTCAGATCATAGATCCGATTGTGATTACGATGGGAAAACAACCCACGTTGGCCGGCAGCGTCCGACGCACGTGCTGCATAAGGAATGTGAAAAATAGATTTTTTCGGCATAAGTGGGGCCCATGATCAATGTTGAAGGAGAAATCCACTCGGTCCATTAAATTTGGGGTAAAATATCAATTAGGAATGGACGATTTTCCTCGAGTTTGGTGCGGCCAAAGAGATCAAATCTTCCTGTCGTTCATCCTGCATTTGATGGTGATCTTTGTGTGTACACGTTCATGGATGCATATGGGCTCCATGGTTATGGTCGATACTACCCTCTGGACACAATGAACGGTTCAGATCGTCCATTGGGACGATGGTGGTGGGCCAGCGATCATCACAGTGAGACGCCAGTCCGCTGCCTGCGTAAATAGGGAAGCCTCGGTCGGGTCAAAGTCAGTTTGACCTGACCCGGTGTTCAGTGCCACGTGAGTGCACCTGCCGTAGTGCACGACCATCACGTATATGGGTCCCATCGTGATGTTTTCTAGAAATTTATACCATCCATCTGCTTTCTCATCAAATTTAAGGCGTTGAGACCAAAATCGAAGCATTTCTAAAGATCAAGTGGGCCCCAAATTGGTGATTTATTGGCTGATCTGTCCATTGGACCACTTCCACAAAGATCTAATGGCTGAAATTTTACGTGTACGGTTACTTTACGATGGGAACCCTGTGATCTTACATTTAGGACGATTTTCAGGCCTCTTTATCTTCAATCACTTGATTTTCTTAGATTTTTGACGTGTAAATTCTTCAATCTCGATCCCCTAAGATCCATCCCTTACTTTGGTGATTCTTAAGCGTTAAATCCATGTCTTTAGTACCCTTTTTCAATCCAAGCTCTTAAATTCACCTTGTAAAAAAAACATGATTAAAATAGAATGTTGAGCATTATCATGTTAGTACGACCAAACAATAACTGGGGTCTAATATGCAATATCTGACCCTCAATACCTGACAATCCTGATCCTCAACACATGACAACCTAGACCCTGAATGTTCTTTATATTTACTATTATTTAAAAATAATCAAGTTATTAATGACAAAACGAAACTTTGACCCTCAACACATAACAACCTCGACTCTTAACACATGATAACCTCGACCTTGACAACACCAGCCCTCAACACATGACAACCTCAACCCTCAACACATGATAACCTTGACCCTTAACACATGACAACCTCGACCCTGAATGTTGTTTCTATTTACAATTATTTAAAAATAATTAAGTTATTGATGACACGACGAAACCTCGACCGTCAACACATGACAATCTCAAGGTCATAGTTGTAATGTAGTAAGAGTCAAGGTTATCTATTATAAAGGTTGGGGTCGTGGTTGTAATGTGGTAAGTGTCAAGGTTGTAATGTAGTAAGGGTCGTGGTTGTAACATGGTAAGGGTTGTGGTTGTCATATGGTAAGGTTGAGGTTTGTAATGTAGTCAAGGTCATTGTTGTAATATAGTCAGGGTCGTGGTTGTAATATAGTAAGGTTACTGTAAGACTCGACCCAAGTTCATGTGTGTGTAGGTGTGTGTGTGTGAGTATGCATTTCATTTTTCATGATCCCACGGTCCTATCGGTCGAATTCCAGTGACCCGCGACCCTCGGATAGTGTTTACGGTCATCCTTAAGTCCGGTCATGAAGACCAGACTTGGATCGAGCCAAAACCTATGCCATCTTATTCACTTCATCGTTACGGTTCTAACGCCGTATCTTGTGTGTCCATCCGACGTGTAAATCATAATATGTAAGCTTTTTAATTTTTATCCCTTGATCATGATCACATGGCCCACCTAGGGGTGGTGCACACATTTTTTCTAAGTGGTCCCATCCCTTGGCACAACTTTCAACACACACTACCCACACACTACCTAAACCCCATCTTCTACACCATTCACTACTCACGCACTATCCATCCCTACTCCAAGCTTATGAGTCTATGAGCATTGTTTATATCACCATAGATTCATGATGGATTTGCCTATCATAGGAGAGAGAAGTCATGATGACTCTCTCTTTTCTAGCAATTTCTCTTCTCTTCCTCTCATTTCTCTCCTCTCTCTCCTCTCTCTTCTCCTAGTAACACCTCCAAAATGTCCCCACCCTCTCCTTCTATCCAACCCTTTCTCCCTCTATTCCCTTCCCATTAAAAAATGTTCCTTGGAGCATGGAGAGTATATTAATGTAACTTTGGAGTAAGATCCTTAAGAGGTGGGTGCATGTTCTTCAAATCTTTACATTTCTTTGCATTATAGCTATTCTCACTCTCTTCTTTCATATTGGATTATGTGGGGCCCATCAAGAGATGATGGTGGCCCCAAGACTCCATGGATATGGTTTGAAACACATCCTACATTGCATGCATGTACATGTAAGGGATCATCCTCCATTGATCCCTTCGTGCCTCATCCTTCTTAGCTTAAGGATCTTTGGGTCATCTAAACCCTTGATCCTTGTTGGAGATTGGATCTCCACCATAAATCTCTATTAGATAAGCTTGATCATGTAATATGTACATCCTATAGCAATGAAATCTCCTTGTATGTGTGTGATGAAGGGAATGGCCTCAATGAGGCGAAGACCCTTCTCTTGTGGCCGATTGCTTCTCCTTTTCTTGATGAGAGTGCTAATCATGAGTGTGACACCCACCTTATGGACCAACAAGATCCCAACCATCCATACAGGGGGGACGTTTTCACTGTCCCTCCCATTGGATGTGTGGCCCCTAAATGCATAAAAAGGGGGTGCACACAAGCTTGTTTTTGGTGATGTGATTGGTTTGGATATTTGTGTGGCCCACTTGGGTGGACCACACCATGATTTTCAGGGGTTGAATATCCATTTAATTTATGTTTGCAATTTATTTTTATGAAGTATATGTTACTGTCCAGTCCGTTTGGACAGATTTTGAACCATTTTGGGGCCTAATTTTTGGTCTTTTAGTGGGGACTTTGATGTCATCCAATGCATAATTGTTGAAGATCTATGTCCCACCTATAAGCCTACCAAATTTCAGCCTCATCTGCCCTGATTAAGGTCCCAAAGTTTTGGCCCAAATGACGTGGTTAGTCGATAATTTCTGCACTGTTCCAGCAACATATTAGTGTGGAATTCCTTAAATATAAAATAAATTTTCCATTGATGGGCCATATTCCTAGACCCCACTTTGTAGTACACATATGAAGGGACGCAAAAACTATTTTTTTCAATTTTTTAAGGCCATTAATCCACACCATTGGAAGCTCAGATCAGAGCCTATTCAAAATCTACACTAAACAGATTTTTTGGACAGTTAGTTTTCTTAAAATTAAATAAAATACTTCTGCTATTTCAAAAATTCTGAAAATTTACAGAGAGCTGGCCCACCCATGGTAGGACCCACCTACAAAGTTTCGGGGTTAACAGACTCCTGTGCGTATGGTTACCAGGGCTGGACCGGCCCACCAGGTTAGGACGTTCAGCCATAGCTGGGCCATCCACCCTCTTTGTGGGCCCACCTTGATGTATTTGTTTTCCCCACTGTCCATTTATTTGTGGTCCATGTGGGACATGGCTATCTCCTTCAGTGGCATCCATTTTTGGGACTCATTTGGTTGTGTCTTTGGGCTAATTGTCCAGGCCCATAAGACCTTCCACCTTGGGACGCTCAGGCCAATTGGACTATTGTTGGACTTTTAGTCCAGCAGCATGATCCACCTGATTTATGTGTGTGATGCATTACTCACATCTGATGGGACCCACAGGGATAAATGTGGGTCACCAGTGAACATAAACTTAAATTATATTTATTATTGTTGGACTTCAGCAAGCCCAAAAATGGGTGGGCTGAAAATTCTAGCAATAGACCCATATTGGTTGCCCCTAATGGTATGATTTGGGACAGCATGGCCCACTTGATTTAAGGATGAATTATGCACAAAAGCTTACCATTTTCTAAGGTGCATTTGGGCTTCATTTGTACACACTAGGAGGCCCACCTCAATCGGATTTTATTTTGGATATATGTTCATAGTTTTGGTTAGACTTTATAGGCCCATTTATCTTGGAATCTTCTAGTTAGGTCCCTTGACCTTTGGGCCTGTATCTCATCACTTATTGTGATAGGTTTGTGGGCAATAATGTGTAAGTAGTTGGGCCCTTGGTTGCCCACCAAAATAACCTTATACTTGGGTCAAGTTGTGAGGCCCAACTCACTTGGATAAAGCATAGAAATTGCTCATATGGTTGGATTACCGGGTTACCCACTAGGCTCACCACAATATATGGATTTTTGACATTTATGGTTGAGCCCAAGCCTTACTTGAGGGCTCACCATATTACCTATGAGTTGAGCTTTGAGTATTGCCCACTAGGCCATGGATTGTTTAGGCCTTGAGCCTTATTTCATATTCGAGTAGTAGCGGGCTACCTTTGGAGACCCAGTTGAGTTTGGATGTCCTCCGTGGTGGCCCTAAGGTAGGCCCATGGGTGGCTATTGGTGGTTTAAGGTCCACCATAGGCCCTCATTAAGACCGCTTATTCCTTTAGGCTTATACATTACCCTCCTTAGCTTTTTGGGTTACCCTAAAGTATTGGGCCCTCACTAGAGGATTGTTCCTTAGATTAATTGTCTAAGTATCTAGACTTGATTCCTTCATTGGAAAGGAGGAGTATGTTATAAGTCATTATCACCGTATGGCGCACCCTCATGACCCATATGCATCATGGAGTGTTTGGATTGCATCTGTGTGTGGTCATTAGGTAGATATGATAGAGGGATGGAGTTCCCCTCTTGTGCACATTGAGTGCAGATATTTTATTTAAACCAACCTGATTTAAATGATTTTAAACTCGCAAGTATACAAATCATGTGTAGACACAGTACGTATTACAAGATCATTCCCACGAGGACTGGTTGTCACAATTCGAATTTTACGATTCTTCTTAACTAATCCAACAAATAGTGGAGCTAATGATTAAGTAAACTAATGAAAATCAATATAAAATAATTGAGAACAAAGAGAAAAATTCAATCAAGGAGTACAGTAGGACTTTTGAATCCATCCCTAATTATCCTAACCCTTGTTTTACCTGTTGATTCACCCTAATTCAGATTGATATAAATTTAATAAATAAAGCACACTTTATGTCCTTGGTCGGGCACACAGAATGTATAATCCCTTAAAGCATAAGGATCACATCTTTCCATCCATGGTTAGGCATGAAGAGATGTAAATTTCTATTTCTTTCTCTATAGGAAAACCTGTTTATGGTCAGACACAAGCACCTAGAATAAGATTCCAAACAACATCCACATCTAAACTTTGGTTAAGTTCATAAAATGGAGAAGTACGGAGTTTTTAGTTAAGCATACTAGAGAAACAAATAAATCAATCAATTTAGATAAAATCAACACATAACAAGAGTCATTCAAATTAGAGGCTTCATCTCAGCCCTAGTTAAAAAATTAACAATCCATGAAATTAATTAGAAAGAGAGAAAAATAAACTTGATAAAAGAAAAACATCCTTATCTCCCTTCTCTCTCTCTCTCTCTCTCTCTCTCTCTCTCTCTCTCTCTCTCTCTCTCTCTCTTCTCTTGCTTCTCCCAGGTGAGCTCTCAGGATCTGGCTCCCCTGGAATACCCTTTGTCCAAGATTTTTAGCTTTTTTAATAGCTACTGGAGTCGGTGGAACTTTTGCATGATAAAAATTGGAGTTGTGTAAAACTCTTGCGCAGCAAAAATCGGAGCCTCCCACGTCCCATGTTCCTTACATTATGTCTGTAAAATCAACATCTCCTAGACATTTTTGACTGAGCTACATGATGGACGGATCAGATCTTCCATCTGATCATCATCCGGATCCTACAACTTCCGCAAACATCGGTCGGCGTCCGGACATCCTCTTTCGCATGTAATAGTACTATGATGCTCGGTGGGGCCCACATTGATGTCAAAAGTGAAATCCAATCTGTTCATTGGATTGAGGACGAAATTTCGGTCAGGCATGAATGGTTTTAGTTGTCTGTTGATGTGGCCCATGTGATTTTAAACCTACTGTCCATTCCATTTTTAAATGGTTAAAGATCGATCAAGCTGTCCTCTTTAAATTTCATCACCTAGGCGTGGATTATGGCTGCCCTAGGGAACGAATGGACGGTCTGGATCACCCGTTTGGACAATGGGTGGGGCCCACAACTGCATCCAATCCCGGACAGCGTTAATGCTGTTGAAAAAAATGAAAATTTCCATTTTTTTACTGAAGACAGTCGGTCAAACCGACTCTGACTGATTTGGCCGGTCCGGTACACACGCGGGCGTGTGTACACTATGTACCCATGCTGCACATTTGTGGTCCAATGTGATGTAAACGAGAAATTTGCACTGACCATATGTTTTGTCACCTCCTAAAATGGGTTGAGACCAACATTGAAGCGTATCCAGATTGTAGGTGGGCCCCACTTAAGGAATTAAGGGTCTTATCCATCCATTTGGCCACTTCCAGAGATATTCAACAGATGAAATTTTACATGTACGGTTAATTTATGGCCCCCATCCCATGTATGAAGTTTCGATCCAATCGGATGGCGAGAACCCTATGATCTTGCATTCTGGACCAATTTCAGGCCTCTTTAACGTGAACGGCTTGATTTCCTCGGATCCCTGGCGTGTAAATCCATCAATGTTGGTGTTCACTCCCCAAGTGTAGGGTTGTAATGTAGTAATAAACTCGGTAAGACCGAGATTGAATCCCAAAGGACTGAAACCTGTACGTTATCTAAAACTAAGTAGAACTAGAACTAGACTAAGATGAAATCTAAACTAAATGAAATTGAGGGAATAATTGTGGAATAATTATCTAAAATGTAGAGAAATTCAGAGGTAGGAAACTAGGAATTCAGAGGATCGACTTGTAGAGATTAGGGAGATCTTACACCTGCTTCAAGAATCATGGACATTAACTGAAGTGCCGTTGATATAGTTTTCAAGAGATAAAAGGCATATGAATTAGAATGGATTCTATCACCAAACCATGCCCAAGAGACAAAGCAAACAACAAAATTAAACTAATTACCAACCAATCAATCAGTGTATGAAGGTTAGGAAGGGTACCGTCATTCGACCATGCCCAGGAGACTATGGTGAACAACAGGGCTTCCTGAGGTCATAAACATAAAGGAAAGGAAGATGCTTAAAGCTATCGCAGACCCATTGTAATTTTAGTCATAACAGACCATTAAAAACTGAAAGTATTTCCTTAATAATCAAACTAAAATCAACTTCAATTCATACATTAAATAAAAAGCATAAAATAAAATCTCTCATCTCACTACAAGCTTCACCTCTTAGCCTTAGCTAAGAGGTTTAGCCACTCATAGACATGAGTAGGAAAAAATCTCTTAAAAGTATTAAAGAAGAATAAAATAAAAATAAAAATACAATAAAAACAAAGAAAACAACTCGGCTGCCTGTGCTTCACGTCCACGCCCAAGCCAAGCTTCACGTGATGAATCCTCCTCCTCTCTCTCGCTTTCTTCTCCTTTTATAGACAGAAGAATCGACGTAAAGTCAGTGGAGGTTTCCGCACTCCATTCAAAACTTCAATCGCAAGTTTTCTTTACGCAGTGCCATGCGCAGTGAAGAAGACTCAAGAATGTTGCCCCCGTTGTTTCTCCTAGGGTTCACCAAAAGCATTAAAAATACGTCCCTTTGGATGGTTTTGGATGGTCTACAACATGGACGGTCTGGATCCTCGAAACGATCAGAGACAGTGGGCCACGAATATCGTATACGCGTCTGATCGTGAAGCGGAGCCCGCGCGTCCTCTTACGCTGTTATGTTGGTGGGGACCATAATTGATGTTAACAATGAAATTCATTCCATTCATTGGATTTCTCATAGAAAACTGGTCAGAAATAGCGAGATTGGAATGATTTAGGTGTGGTCCACCGGATCTTTCATTTTACTGGTCGTTTTGCATCTGAGACTTCATGTATGTGCAGTGTTTGAGAAAATCGGACTTCAGATCAGGGTATGGTCAGTTTGATCTCCTGAATTCTGTGAACGGTGTGGATCATATTAATTCATGATGATGGTGGCCCACCAAAATCCAAACTCAATCGTCTGTGGGACGCTAGCGGAAAGAAAAAAAAAATATTTCTATTTTGGTTCTGGTCAGCTTTGTTGACCAGACTCTCTGGTCTGGTGCGGTTCGCTTGTACGTGCATTATATGCACGCCCACCCTCATGTGGGGTCCACTGTGATGCATGTGAGAAATCTGATCCTTCCATCCATTTTTTCATCTCATTTAAATCGTCGAGACCAATTTTTTTAAGCATATCCAAATAGCAAGTGGGCACAAAATCAGTGGTTTATGGGCTGATCTGTCTATTAGGCCACTTCCACAGAGATCTAACAGCTGAAATTCGACATGTACGGTTAATTTCTAGTTTTCAGGCCATGTATGTAGTTTCAAGCCGAACGGATGGTGGGAACCCCGCGATCTTGCATTCTGGACGATTTTTGGGCCATTTGAGCTTTAGTTTCTCGACTTTCTTAGATCCCTGGTATGCAAATCTGTCAATCTTGGCATCCTCAGGTCTGTCCCTTTCCTTGGTGTATTTTGAGCATTAATTTCATGTTTTTAACATCCTTTTTTAGCCCAAGCTCCTAAAGTCACCTTGCAACACAAACACGATAAAATGAGCCATTAAATAGTATCATGATCGTAAATCTAGGTAATAACTAGGGTCTGATATGCAATATTTGACCCTCAATAGTTGGTTATTTGGAGTCCATCCCTTGCTTTGTTTACTTAAAAGCATCAAATCCACGCTTGTAATACTCTTTTTCAATCCACGATCCTAATCACTCCCTATAACAAAAACACGAATATGATGTTAAACATTATCATGTACACAAAATCAGGCAATAAATGGGGTCTAATATGCAATATTCGACCCTTATCACAACCCCCAACCAGCATTTTGATAGTCCCGAGCAAAACATGCGAAAAATAATTTCAGAAATAAAAGACAATTCCTGTAAACCCGAGTGACTTGTGAACAAATGGTCGAGATGCGAGAATTCTAAGTTTTATGAATGGTGAGTAGAATTTTTTTTCCTGAAATCAAGCTCATGGTAAACTTCATAATCAAGTTCAAAATATTAATCCATTAATTAGAAAATTCTAAACATTGAGTTCCATGGGTATATAGTATAATCTCGACTTATCACTATTAAGAGATCTAATCGTCAATTTCATAATATCATTGGTAATTAACAATGAAATTCATGACAACCAAAACTGAAACTAACACTTGCCTTACAGATTAAGTTTTCATTCTATCAGCCTTTGATTTTTTTTTTTCATGAACAGTAACGCCAAGGAGGGGAATCAAATCCTTACCCATAGGGAGCAAACTTATAGTAAAGATTGTACACCTAACCCTTTTCACATGTCAACCATGGGGAATCGAATATTCATCTATAGGGAGCAAACCTATGGAGAAGATTATTCGACTCACCTTTTTAATTCTTCTTTATAAACTGATGCTAAAAAAATTTTCAGGCTGGTTCCTTTCATGCTTAGTGATTACCACGTTGTCATTCAATATCGAACTGAGATGTGATATGTGAAATCATGACTCAATCAATATTTACAACTTCTAATCAATTGTTAACAATTCAAACTTAACTGTGAAATTTAACAGATGACTGAATCCAATAGTCACAAAGTACCAACATTTTGTATCTTGTAATTCTGCAATTATGACTATCCTTCAAAATCATTTCAAATTCACAAGAAATTCCAAAAAAAGTTAAAAAAATTCACAATTTTTGCTCACAACCAAGAAAATACTGATTAGGTAACCTAATCTCCCACCCCCAACCTAAAATTTACATTATTCTCAATGTAAAAGAAATAAGCATGCAATGCACATGGAACAATGAAAGTAAAAGAAGAGTGATGGAAAGATAGTACCTGAACGAGAGAATCAAGAGGCTTTTCCAAAAATATTAATGTAAAAGTGAGTCAGTACAAGAGAAAAATCAACCAAAGAAAAATAATAAATATAAAATCACAAAAAGAAGATCCTACCTATACCACTTTCGCATGTGCTCTCGATTACATTTAGCGTATGCAACAAGCCTTTAAACCCCTAGGTTGCCCCTAGTAGATGAGTTGTAGTCTCATGAGGGTTTGCAGCAATGTTACCCATAAATATTGAACTAACTAACTAGGAAAATAAAATGAAATGAAAAGCTGGGTTGCCTCTCAGGAGCGCTAAGTTTAACGTCTTTAGCTAGACAAGAATGGACCATGAATTAATCAATCTTGATAACCTGGGTCCACCAACTAAATTTTCTCAACACCTTGATTAACCAATCCCAGACTTTATGGGAACAACTTGAACCGTGTTATCTGAAATGGGGTAAATGATACCATCGTCTAATAATTTAAGCACTTCCGCTTAAACAACTTCTTCTATGTTAGGGTTAAGCCTCCTTTGCATTTCACATGATGTTTTCACATTTTCTTTAAGATGATTACGATGCATACACACAGTGGGGCATACTCCCTTTATGTCTGCTATCGTCCACCCAATTGCTGCCTTATATTCTTTAAGAACATTAAACAACCTTCTCTCCTGTTCCTTCTCAAGGTTAGAAGCTATGATGACAGGCGAAGTCTCAGAAGGACCTAAAAATGCATATTTGAGATTTTCAGATAATTGTTTAAGGTCAAGTTTGGGTGGTTTCTCAATAGATGGAACTAGTTTAAACTCAGAGGTTGGAAGAAGTTCCACTTTAGCTTTCCATTTTGTAGTCTCCATTATAGGATTAGAGTCAAGTAATGCATTGACTTCTTGGATAAAATTTTTTATTTTAAAATCTATGCTAAAATGTGCTAAGTAAGTCTCTAGTGCGTCTTTGGAAGATTGAAGGAAAGAGTCATGCACTAGACTCTCAATTATGTTCACTTCAAATAAATCATCCGAGTCTGCTGGTTATTGTCCAGCATTGAAAACATTGAGTTTAATCTTCATGTTCCCAAACAACAATTTCATAACTCTATTCCTGCAATTTATGATAGCATTGGATGTGGCTAAGAATGGACGTCCCAGAATAATCAGGATTTGATTAGTAGGATTTTGGACAGGCTGAGTATCTAGAACGATGAAATCCACTGAAAAATAAAACTTATCAACCTGGATTAGCACATCCTCAATAACACCACGGGGCACTTTGACAGATCTATCAGCTAGTTGTAGTGTTATTTTAGTTGATTTCAGCTCATTAAGTCCTAGCTGCAAATATACAGAATATGGCAACAAATTAACGCTTGCCCCTAAATCAAGCAATGCCTTCTCAACCTTCTGATCTCCTATGACGCAAGAAATGGTAGGAGCTCCTGGATCCCTAAATTTAGGAGGGGTGTTGTTTTGAATCATGGAGCTGAGTTACTCTGCAAGGAATACCTTCTTATAAATATTCATCTTACGCTTTTGAGTGCATAAATCTTTAAGAAACTTAGCGTAAGCAGGGACTTACTTGATAGCATCAAGCAATGGAATGTTAATTTACTTGCTTAAACATGTCCAATATCTCATTAAAGTTGTTTCCTTTCTTAACTGGTGTCAGACGTTTAGGAAAATGTGCTTTAGGTACATATGATGACATATAAGTGGTTCGTGGAGAGTCAAAGTGTTTTTGGACTTTGGATGTATTAGTATGTCTCTCCGCTTCATTTCGATCTCTTGATTTAGAATTTGATTCTTCCCTAGGCATTTCTACTTTGTTCTCGATCTGTTCACCATACCTAAGGGTAATGATTGATTTGGCTTGCTCATGATATTGTTCTTGGTTTGAATTAGATCCAATCTCATACTGTCCTTTTGGATTTGCCACAGGTTGGCTATGGAACTTGCCATTCTCTCTCTCACTCAATGTGGTAACAAGTTGACCCAACTGTACTTCCAGCTTAACAATAGATTGCGCATTTGCATGTAAGCTTTGCTAGTTAGCTAGTAAAGTTTGTTGGGTGTCTTTTTGAAATTGAAGAGAACTCTGCATAAAAAGATTAAGTGTATTTTCAAGAGATGGTTTGCTTGATTGTGAAGGAACTTGTTGATATTACGGAAACCGTTGAAGCTGTTGACTACCAACTTGTGGGTAAGGTTGCATAAGATGATTTCTAGATGGTCTCCCTTGTTGTGGTCCTTTTGCCTAAGAAAAATTTGGATGTCTAGCCCACCCTGGGTTGTAGGTGTCTGAGTAAGGATCATTCCTAGGTCTCTGAAAGGTGTTCATAACATGTACTTGTTTAGAGAGAAATTTTGGAAATGCTGCACCAGATGGACACAGCTGCATAGGATGGGCAGGACTAAAACATATGGCACATGACTTGATTTGAGATGTATTTGGAGGTCCATTATTTAATATCAGAGCATCGACTTGTTTTGTTAGGCTATCAATCTTAGCATAAAGATCTGGTGTGACTCCTATCTCATATATACCACCTTTCTTTTATGGTTGAAGCCTTCTTTCACCTCTATTTGAATAGTCCTATTGCTGAGAGTTTTCACACAAGATTTTAAAGAAATTCGATGCTTCGACATCACTGTGGCATCAACCATGCGATGGTTTTGGGGTGTTAGACCGTCATAGAAGTATTAAACCTATTGTCACTTCTCAAAATCATGGTGTGTACATTTAAGAAGTAAGTCCTTCCATTTTTTTCAACATTTATGAAAGTGCTCACCCTCTTTTTGTGTGAAATTAGTTATTTCCCTATGGAGAGCATTAGTTTTGTGAACAAGGAAGAACTTGTTTAAGAACTTCTTAGAAAGTTGGTCCTTTGTAGTGATAGACCCAACTCCTAGAGAATTCAACTATGCTTTTTCCTTATGCTTCAAAGAAAAAGAAAAAAGGTGCAAACGGATCGAATCATCTGAAAAGTTTTGGAACCTAAAGGTAGAGCAAATGTTTAGGAATTCTTTCACATGATGATATGAATCCTCCTTATCTAAACCATAGAAGGAGGGCAACAATTGTATGACCCTAGTTTTAATTTCAAAGTGTGTTGCCATGGTGGCTGACAACACTATGCATGAAGGCGCATTAAATTGGACAGGAGCTGAATAATCTCTAAGAGCTTTAATTCCATTCTCGTCTACCATTTCAAGTAGACTATTTCTCACTCTTCTACGAAATGTTATTTCTATTTTAGGATCAAAAGGTGCTAGTTCTATGTTTAGAGATCTATGCCCTAGCATAAACTGAGTTATTATAATGTAAGAAATAAAGCTAAACTAAGATGCAATCTTAAGAGAAATAAAACTAGAATTAAAAATTATGAATTCCTAAAAATAAGATGAAACCATGCAAACAAGAATTGGAAGAAAGAACCCGAAAAATGAGATGATTGATGTTTAAAGAATTGGGAGCTCCTCCTTCACATTGAAGACTATTATTTTTAGCTTCTTTCCTCAATCCCTGTAAAATTAAAATAAAATAAAAAATAAAATAAAATATAAAAAATAAAAAATAATAAAAATAAATTATGTTTCCTAAAATGATGCGAGAAAAATCCTAAGACTATGAATTATGATAAGAGAGAATCCTAAATCCAATTGGACCGAAACAGTCCCCGGCAATGGTGCCAAAAACTTGATGTTTTATTTGAACCAACCTGATTTAAATGATTTTAAACTCACAAGTATACGAATCATGTGTAGACACGATACGTATTATGAGATCGTTCCCATGAGAACTGGTTATCACAATTTAAATTTTACGATTCTTCTTAACTAATCCAACAAATAGTGGAGCTAATGATTAAGTAAACTAATAAAAATCAATGTAAAATAACTGAGAACAAGGAGAAAAATTCAATCAAGGAGAACACTAGGACTTTTGAATCTACCCCTAATTATCCTAATCCTTGTTTTACCGTTGATTCACCCTAATTCAGATTGATATAAATTTAATAAATAAAGCACACTATATGTCCTTGGTCGGACACACAGAATGTATAATCCCTTAAAGCATAAGGATCACATCTTTCCATCCCTGGTCAGGAAAGAAGAGATGTAAATTTCTTTTTCTTTCTCTATAGGAAAACCTGTTCATGGTCAGACACAAGCACCTAGAATAAGATTTCAAACAACATCCACATCTAGACTTTGGTTAAGCTCATAGAATGGAGAAGTATGGAGTTTTTAGTTAATCACACTACAGAAAGAAATAAATCAATCAATTCAGATAAAATCAACACATAACAAGAGTCATTCAAATTAGGGACTTCATCTCAGCCTTAGTTAAAAAATTAACAATTCATGAAATTAACTAGAAAGAGAGAAAAATAAACTTGATAAAAGAAAAACATCCTTATCTCCCTTTTTTCTTCCTCTCTCTCTCTCTCGCTCTCTCTCTCTCTCTCTCTCTCTCTCTCTCTCTCTCTCTCTCTCTCTCTCTCTCTCTCTCTCTCTTCTCTTGCTTCTCCCAGCCGAGCTCTCAGGATCTGGCTCCCCAAGATCACCCTTTCTCTAAGCTTTTCAACTCTTTTTATAGCTGCTGAAGTCGGTGGAACTTTCGCACAATAAAAATCAGATTCGTGTATAACTCTTGCGCAGCAAAAATCGGAGCCTCCCACATCCCATGTTCCTTGCATTATGTACCTAAAATCAATGTCTCCTGGGACGTTTTTGACTGAGCTACATGATGGACGGATCAGATCTTCCATCCGATCATTATCCGAATTGTACAACTTCCGTAAACATCGGTCGGCGTCCAGACGTCCTCTTTCACACGTAATAGCGCTGCGATGATCGGTGGGGCCCACATTGATGTCAGAAGTGAAATCCAATCCGTTCATTGGATTCATGATGAAATTTTGGTTAGGCATGAATGGTTTTAGTTGTCTGTTGATGCGGCCCATGTGATTTTAAACCTACTATCCATTCCGCTTTTGAACAGTTGAAGATCGATCAAGCTGTCCTCTTTAAATTTTGTTAACTAGGCGTGGATTATGGCTTCCCCAGGGAACAAATGGACGGTTTGGATCACCCGTTTGGACAATGGGTGGGGCCCACAACTGCATCCGATCCCGAACAGTGTTAATGCTATTAAAAAAAATGAAAATTTCCATTTTTTTACTGAAGACAGTCGGTCAAAATGACTTTGACTGACTTGGCCAGTCCGGTACATGCACGGGCGTGTGTACACTATGTACACACGTTGTACATATGTGGTCCAATGTGATGTAAACGAGAAATTTGCACCGACCATATGTTTGTCACCTCCTAAAATGAGTTGAGACCAACATTGAAGCATATCTAGATTGTAGGTGGGCCCCAGTTAAGGAATTAAGGGTCTTATCTGTCCATTTGGCCACTTTCAGAGATATTCAATAGCTGAAATTTTACGTGTACGGTTAATTTATGGCTCTCATCCCATGTATGAAGTTTTGAGCCAATTAGATGGCGGGAACCTTGTGATCTTACATTCTGGACCAATTTCGAGCCTCTTTAACGTGAATGTCTTGATTTCCTAGGATTCGTGGCATGTAAATCCGTTAATGTTGGTCCTCTGGAGTCCGTCCCTTACTTTGGTTACTTCGGAGCATCAAATTAACACTTGTAGTACTCTTTTTCAATCCACAGTCCTAATCACTCCCTGCAATAAAAACACGATTAAAATATGACGTTAAGTATTATTATGTATGCAAAATCAGGCAATAACTAGGGTCTGATTTGCAATATTCGACCCTTATTAAGTGCTTGGAGCTAGTGTATGATTGGTATGTGTGATTCATGCATCTACATCACATCTCATAGATATGATCGCCCTTGCTTTATAAGGGCCTTGCCTCCACAGATACATCGTGGATGGCCATGATTGGACACCAAAAATGTTAGGGTGCTTAGGATGCCCTTGGGTGAAAATCCTAAAACTTCCATGGTACCAAGGATCTGCCCCAGCGCCATGACCGAGTGAAAATCATGAGCCTACGAAGGCCTTACACTGTTAGGCCGCGACTCCCACTATCATGTACTCGGTTGGTATGAGGTACAAACTTACCCACCTATGAGAGAGGGCAATAGTTAGGCTGAGTTTAACCAGCTCTTGAATGGATCTACTACCATCAGGCCTTGCTGGAAATTGGCTGACTACAGGCAGATAGTGAGGTCTCTTACTCTCATTTGATTGTGTGGATCTGGAGAGCGGCAGTCATCCTATAGTGCATTTGACCCCAGTAGATTTCTTATGATGGAACTATACTAATATGTGGATTAGAAATGAGGATTGGTATCACTTCGCATTGCATTTGCATCGACTGTATAAGCCTTATATTGCATCGCCTTAGTATGGTTCCCAGTACTCATTACATTGTATAGCCTTAGTATGGCTTCCTACATTCACAGCTTAGCCTTGGTAAGGCTAGTGGTATTGATATTGATCATGTTTCCCTTCTGTATCTCCTATTATTTTTTTGTGCACCATTGTCATACACTTTCACCACCCTTTAAGCTTCTATAAGCTTATGCACAATTGATGCATGCAGGAGATCCTAGGTCAGCATCGTAGTAGTAGAGCTTGGATAGGAGTTGAGTTGAGGACCCAATGTTGTAGATCTTTTTTCCTTCTTCTTTTGTCACCAGATGTATATTCCTTCTAACCTTGTATCGAAAGTTCAAATTTATAATGGATTTTGTAATGTGCCCCTTTGTTATTTTGATATTTACTTGTGATCTTGGGTATGCTCGTATTGGAATGGATATACGGTTATGAAAATCTTTCTTGTAGGATCTTAGGATCGGAACCTGCCTCAGGAGCGGAGAATGAGGTATTATAGAGGCTATTACGGACAGAACCGGCTATCAGGTTCCTTGTGAGTCTGGTTACCGAGTCTAGGGCATGACAGTTACAACTACAACCCTTACTACATTACAGCCTCAACCCTTACCATATTACAACCATGACCTCGATGTTTTCATGTGTTGAGGTTCGAGGTTTTATCCTGTCATTAATAACTTGATTATTTTAAAATAATAGTAGGTAGAAACAACATTCGAGATTGAGGTTGTCATGTGGTAAGGGTCGGGGTTTTCATATGAAAGGTCGATATTCTCATGTGCTAAGAGTCGAGGCCGTAATGGGTCAAGGTCATGGGTATAATGTATTAAGGGTTGAGGTTGTCATATTATAAAGGTTTTACTCGTGGTTGTAATGTGGTAAGGGATGTGGTTGTAATATAGTAAGGGTCGAGATTGTAATGGTAAGGGTCGTGGTTGTAATGTGGTAAGGGTCGAGGTTGTCATGTGAAAGGTCGATACTCTCATGTGTTAAAGATCGAGGTCGTAGTTGTATAAGAGGAAAGGTCATGGTTGTATAAGGGTCGGGGTCATGGTTACATAAGGGTCGCGGTCATAGTTGTATAAGGCTCGGGGTCGTGGTTGTAATGTAGTAATGGTCGAGGTTGTAAAGTGGCAAGGGTTTTGGGTCCTTCCGCGGGTTGTGTTGAATTCACTCCGTCCATTAGATTTAGAATTTAATTAAATGCCATGGGCCAAAAAATGAGTTACATCAAAAAATTCTATGGCTTTCAAAAAGTTTTTAATAGTAGGTTTTCAATTTCACTACTTGGCATGGTGTGGTTCACATGAGCCTTTAATATCCCTCATTCTTGGGTTCATGCCCTAAAATGATCTTTCAAAATGGACAGACGGCATGGATAAAATAGACATCACAGTGAGCCCCACAGGACCATCCATCTCTAGATAAATCCGGTTACCCAATTTGCGTCATGTCACATTAAATTGATGCGGATATATAAAGAAAGGCTTTTTGGAAGCCGTGTTTACTTAAGCTACGTTGGGCACACCATGATGTTTTTAGGAAATCCACTCTATCCATTCATTTTGGAAGATCATGTCTAGACATGAAATAAAAAATTGGTCAGATTTGAAACTTAGGTGGACCACACGACTGGAAATGGTGGAAATGAATTTCCTACCATGGGCGTATGATCTCCACTGTTTCTTGTTGTGTGGCCTACTTGAGATTTAGATTTATCTAATTTTTGGGCTCATGTCATAAAATGATCCGCTACAAGAAAAATGGGCAAAGGCTACAGCCAAAAACTGTAGCAAAAGCCCTTTTTCTATGGATATGATCCGTAGCATATCCGTCACTATTGGTGGGGTAGCTAAAGGTATAGCTATAGATTATATCCGTAGCAATAGATACCAATAGCTATGGATATAATCCGTAGCAATAGATACCAATAGCTACAAATTATGTCTGTAGCAATAGGTACCAATAGCTACAGATTTTATCCGTAGCTATACCTTTAGCTACCCCACCAATAGCGACAGACGTACTACAGATCATATCCGTAGCAAAAGGAATTTTATCTATAGCAATAGATACCAATAGCACCAATAATATCCGTAGCAATAGATACCAATAGCACCAATAATATCCGTAGCAATAGATACCAATAGCTACAGACAAAAGCCATAGCTATAGCTACGGATTATATTTGTAGCTATTTTTTTTAATTGTAATAATATGACCTATTTCCATTACAAGAACCTGTTGTGATTAATAAATCATCTAAGCTTAATGCTGATAGAAATAGTACATAAAATGCAATCAGAAAAAAAAATGGTGCATTTATTACAAATAGCAATCAAATCATACAATGCATCATACATTCACATTTCTAAATAAAGAATACTTCACTTTTCTTAACATATCATAAGAATTATAACTAAGGCGTGCCCTCATGTGCAAGAAATAAATACACTCCAACACAGTAAACACCCTCCACATGCATTCAATAATGCTCACATTTTTACAGAATTTTCTTCATTCAGACGGTCAATTTCAGCAAATGTAGAAGATAGAGCTTCTTCTTTCCTTAAAACTGCAAATGTAACTTCTGTGAACTTCAACACAAGATCACTTTCAAGTTCTAGAACCCTTCCCTTGAGAAAATGAATTTCATCCTCCACTGACTTCTTTAGCTTGTCGGCCTATATAAAATAGCATTTGTAGACACAATCAAACAAGCATGCCTTTGTACACATCTCAAAAGGAAGAAAGACAAAAAAAAACCACTTATATATGAAGAAATAAAAAATGTACCAACAAATCTTCTAAACTATGGAAAAATCCAAAATCCAACATGAGTAATGTGTTCAAACCTAGGATGGACTTTTAAATGCAAAACTTAGGTTTAGGTTAAGGTTATAGGTTTAGGTTTAGGTTTAGATTTTCAGTTTAGGTTAAGGTTATAGGTTTAGGTTAGGTTTAGGTTATAGGTTATAGGTTATAGCTTTAGGGAATTGAGAAAAGGTCAAGGTTTAGGTTTAGGAAATCGAGTTCGGGTTTAGGTTTAGGTTTTCAAGTTTAGGTTTAGGTTTAGGTTTAGGTTAGGGAGTTGCGATTAGGATTAGGTGTAGGTTTAAGTTTAGGTTAGGGAGTTAAGATTAGGATTAAGTGTAGGTTTAGGTTTAGGGATTTGAGAATACATTTAGGTTTTAAGTTTTAGGTTTAAGTTTAGGTTTTAGGTTATAGGTTTAGGTTATAGGTTTAGGTTTAGGTTAAGGTTAGGTTACAAGTTTAAGTTATGGGTTATAGGTTATAAGTTAAGGTTTAGGTTATAAGTTAAGGTTTAGGTTATAAGTTTTGGTTTAGGTTAAGGTTATAGGTTTAGGTTTAGGTTAAGGTTTAGGTTTAGGTTATAGATTTAGGTTTAGGTTTAGGTTATAGGTAAAAGCTTTAGGGAATTGAGAATATGTTAGGGTTTAGGTTTAGGAAATCGGGTTCGGGTTTAAGATCGGGTTTAGTTTAGGTTTTCAAGTTTAGGTTTAGGTTTAGGTTAAGGAGTTGAGATTAGGATTAGTGTAGGCTTAGGTTTAAGGATTTGAGAATACATTTAGGTTTTAGGTTTAGGTTTAGGTTTTAGGTTTAGGTTAAGGTTGTAGGTTTAGTTATAGGTTATAGGTTATAGCTTTAGGGAATTGAGAATAGGTTAAGGTTTAGGTCTAGGAAATCAGGTTCGTTTAGGTTCGGTTTGGGATTAGGTTTAGGTTTGGGTTTTGAGAATACATTTAGGTTTTAGGTTTAGGTTTAGGTTATAGGTTATAGGTTTAGGTTATAGGTTTAGGTTTAGGTTTAGGTTTTAGGTTTAGGTTAAGGTTAGGTTATAGGTTATAGATTATAGGTTAAGGTTTAGGTTATGGGTTTTGGTTTAGGTTAAGGTTATAGGTTTTGGTTTTGGTTTAGGTTTAGGTTATAGGTTAAAGCTTTAGGGAATTGAGAATAGGTAAGTTTTAGGTTTAGGAAATCGGGTTCGGGTTTGAGATTAGGTTTACTTTGGGTTTTCAAGTTTAGGTTTAAGTTAAGGAGTTAAGATTAGGATTAGGTGTAGGTTTAGGTTTAAGGATTTGAGAATACATGTAGGTTTTAGGTTTAGGTTTAGGTTTGAGGTTTAGGTTAGGTTTAGGTTTAGGTTTAGGTTTAGGTGTAGGTTATAGGTTATAGCTTTAGGGAATTGAGAATAGGTTAAGGTTTAGGTTTAGGAAATCAGGTTCGGGTTCGGGATCGGGTTTAGGTTTGGGTTTTTAGGTTTAAGTTTAGGTTTAGGTTAGGGAGTTGAGGTTAGGATTAGGTGTAGGTTTAGGTTTAGGGATTTGAGAATACATTTAGGTTTTAGGTTTAGGGATTTGAGAATACATTTAGGATTTAGGTTTAGGTTTAGGTTTAGGGATTTGAGAATACATTTAGGTTTTAGGTTTAGGTTAAGGTTAAGTTATCGGTTATAAGTTTAAGTTATAGGTTATAGGTTATAGGTTAAGGTTTAGTTTATAAGTTTCGGTTTAGGTTAAGGTTATAGGTTTAGGTTTAGGTTAAGGTTTAGGTTTAGGTTATAGGTTTAGGGTGTGGTTTAGGTTAAAAGTGTGGTCCCTGCAAATACATATATAAACACGGCTTGTCCAAATGGTCAGGCCCCTCCAATGCTGTCCAGAAGAAATGGATAGCTTCATCATGGTTATAACAGCGGTTCCCACCTTTCAGGGACCCCCGCTCAACATCTGGATAGCTCCGACGTACATCCGGATCTGCTTCATCAATTTCGAGATAATACATAAACACGGGCCTGTCCAAATGGCCAGGCCACCCATATTGCTGTCCATAAAAAATGGACAGCTTCATCATGGTCATAACAGCGGTTACCACCTTCCAGGGACCTCCGCTCAACATCCGGATAGCTCCGACGCACATCCTGATCTGCTTCATCAATTTTGAGATAATATATAAACATGGGTTTGTCCAAATGGCTAGGCTACCCATATTGCTGTTCATAGGAAATGGACAGCTTCATCATGGTCATAACAGCAGTTCCCACCTTCCAGGGACCCCCGCTCAACATCCGGATAGCTCCAACGTAATCCGGATCTACTTCATCAATTTTGAGATAATATATAAACATGAGCCTGTCCAAATGGCCAGGCCACTTCATCAATGAATCATATATTATGAAGGAAAGAAGACTCACCAATTTAGCTAGTAAGGAGAGAGTGTGAGTGCTTGGAATGTCACCCTTTTTTTAAATAATGGATGCATATACCACAATGCAATTTGAGAATGAGTAATTTTTTTAGTTTCTCCGACAATGCATATGGGCACAAATTTACAAATAAAGATTTTAAAGATTGTAAAACAGAGTAAATGATTATATTAACTTCCAAGTATCGATTAAGAAGAAAAATGTAAATGATGATGGGAAAGAAATCTCGATATATTAAATTATTGAAGGACAATGAGACATACCAAGACTTCCAGCCTAAATTTGTACAGGGGTTTCAAGATTTAGTACCGAGCCATAAATTGTTAAGAAAGATCTCCAAGAAAATGCTTTAAATTAGTGACAACAAAACATGATCTCGATGAAACAGTAGAAAATATCTAATGCTACTTTTTTCTTACTGATCAACATTTATGCATACTCCATTTCATTGATATATATATAGAGTCATGCTCCCCTGCGCACCTATGCACGTGCGCACCTTTGCACACGTGCCATGGGTGTCTAATATGAATGGTTCATGTGATGCGGAATCCCATGAAACCCTATGTGACAAATTTTCACCCCAATCTAAAATTCTGATGGGCCATAGCAAAGAGAAATGCAAATCAAGGGAGGAAACTGTTTTTATTTTTCATGGCCCATAAAGTCTTAGATCTAAGTAAAACTTCAGCCTGGGGGGTTTCACGAGGTGCTGCTTCACATGAACGTTTCAGATTTTAGATCCACATCACATATGATGGGTTTTCAAAAAAGTTCATACGTAGTACGTACGAACCGGTTCATAGGTGAGCATTCCGCTATATATATATATTGAAGATAGCATCTTGAAAGTACAAATAGCATGCCAAATCATAATAACCTATTTCAAAACGCACATACACAGTGAAGAATTTCTGATGCATTTAATGTTGAGGAAATATAGGATCCTTGATCCGAGGCTGTGTACAGTATACTTGGCTTCTTAGTTCTGAGAAGAGGGGATGTTTTATGTTAATTCAATTCATTTCTCTACTGGGATCCACTATCAATGGTGCATTCCTGAAAGATCTTAGCCACCAATCTTGCAGCTTTTTATAGTTGAATTTGCTAGATTGTTCTTCTTCATCGACTTCTTGTATGCCACAAATTAAAAGGAAGGGTTGCTCCATCGAGGAGATTTTTGGGGAACCATGCATCCAGCATGGGACATAATAGGCCAACTGGATTACATCATGGGCCTCACTTGTCAAAGTTCAAAAATCAAAACCTAAATATACTATGAAACTTTAAAAATGTATTTTTCACTAATGTACTTTGAAGGTTTTTTTTTTTTTTTTTTCCCTTGGTTCCATTAAAAATCACCGACATATTCTTCATGCTGCAGTAACTTTTGGGCCATATTAGGAGAATATTGACTCCATTCAACTGGTCTCCAGCCAATTACATAGAGAAAGGAGAAGAAACACTGTCGATGGTTCTTGTCTCGGTCCCATGAATCTGTTTGAGGCCCATAGGACACATATCCCTTATATGGGAAAAAAGGAGGACATATACAAGCACAACAAGCTCGCATCAAATGCATCTTCAATGACAGCCCTGGATGTTGGTGCCAGACAAGTAACATCAAGTAGCAACATGAATGAAATTGATGCTGACACTTCCATGTTGCTAACCACAGGCAGCATTCATCATAAATAAATGGTTTAATGGTATATTTCATTAAAGAATATGAAGTTTGTTTTCTGGGTTTCTTTTATCGACACATATATTTCTCATGCTTTTGTAATTTCTTGATCATATAAGGGAGAATTTAATCCATCCAGTTGATTTCCTGCAAACTCCTTAAGGAAAAAGAAGGAACCACAACATATCACCAGAGACTGCTGAATTGTCTTTGTTGTGAAACAATGTATATAGGGTTGCACAAATAGGCATGTGGTCCATTGGTAGAGACCTTGTGTCCATTGTAGAGGTCAAGGTTCCAAAATGACATTCTCTTATTTTGGGTTGGAACCCGCAACTTAGTGATAGACAGGGCATGTTTCAACATTGAAGTCCTAGGTTCTGAGGTGCCAGTTTTGTAAACAGATGCATTATTTGCATACAGTAGGTGCAATGTGGATTGATACTTCTGAGATTAAATATGAGTTTTGGATCATTCATATAATTCCTAGTTGGCTTTATATCAAGTGATATGTATGTGGTGTTGGTAGGGTCCACGGATGGCTAGTGCATTGCTATGAAGGGCTGCCAAAAGGAGGTTTCTCCTACTCTGTTGTGTACTATTCATTATGAGGGTTTTTTTTAACAAAACTGCAAAGTGTCCTTACTCGACAAGTGCCAAGTCACAAGTTTTCATAAAGCCTATGTTCCAAAGATACAAGGTTAGTCTAGTGGCAGTATGTAGACAGTATATATGTTTCCAATGGGACAAAGTCAAAGATATAATGATAGAATCATACTAATCAAGTGTAATAGATGTCACCTTTTCTAGACACATGGCAGAGCAATGTCGCAGGAATAGTCTTTAGTCAGAGTTCATCAATAACTTCATCCACATGGGTCAACGAAAAGTCTGCAACTCAATAAAAAATAAAATCAAAATGTAAATTGGTTTGACCAATTAACATTCCTCTACATGAAAAATTCAAATGCATCCTGTACAGAATGAGAGTTCATAGAATAAGTAAAAGATAAGTTACAAAATTATGACTGAAGAGGCAGATAAAAATTATGAATTAAATCCGTATATCTAAATTTTATATATATATATATATATATATATATATATATATATATATATATATATATATATATATAAATAAAAATTGAGAGAAATAGGAGTTTAAACCAATCTAAAAAGTCTCTAACTTACATTTCTAAAAAGAAAAAAGATATAGTTTCTTTCTTCATCTTCTCCTCATATTCATCGTCATTGGGCGCCACATAATCATCCTGCCATAAAATTAAATCCTTTCATCAAATTCATGAGTGCCATAAAAAGAAACTATATTGTTTCTAAAAAGAAAAACTATATAGACTTGGATTACCACTAAGGATATAGTTTCTGGTTAAGCATGGAACTATGAAGATGCAAATCATTAAACAAACTGAATGGCATGAATATCAGGCAATACACCTTGCAAACATATAATTCATCATCTAAAACAGCACAAAATGCAAAGCCGATGAAAAGCAATTTCCATTTCTACATGGATTATGTATCCAAACACACCTCAAAGATTAGAGAAAATATTTAGATTCTCGCCCTCCAATCCAATCTGTAAATGACAGGAAGAGACACCTTCAAGAATCAGATGCTAGGTACTAGTAAATATTTGTGTGCAAGAGATGATATAGAGTGCAGCAGGAGAGGGAATATTGGTGTTTCCAGGTTCAAATAATTTTCTTTCATTTTTTTCCTTTTTATGTAATTTTTTTTGTTCAACTTGATGATTTCCAAGTCAAAGAAGAATTAGTTATCCAAGACAGCATTATGATCCAATAGGTCTGATTATGTATGCATCAATATTCTCATAATTCTTCCAAAACCCTTGCAGTGAATGCTCAATAGAATCAGTTAATTTTGATGATTCACATAAACAGAAAGAATAGAAGTGTTAATATCACAACTGCTGGACAGTACGTAATGTTAAATTCCCATGAAATGCCCTCATATTGGAAATCTAGAAATCAAAAGAATGGCAGATGAGTAAAATAACATTTATCATAATTCCTATAGTTGAAGTTCTTCACAACAAAATATAATGGTACTCTGAGATGTTCTAAAATGTTATGAAAATAACCCTGCATGAAATGTACATCAGATGGTTCCACAAAGCAGCCTTGCTCAGCCAAGATCCACCAGTCTCAAGAATAGGTCTATTTGTCTCATTAACTTCTAGTCAATCGAAGTTTATTAGCCATTCTTGCCAAGATCAAGATTATTTGGGACCATAGTGTTTTTTTAATCATCAGCCACTGATCTGAGACAGCAAGATACTTGATGACTTTTTCTCATTAATTGAGCTATTAGAACATGCATAGACTAACAAAATCTGAGACCAATGGTAGGTGGAAAGCAACGCAACCCATACAAATTTTGTTGTAGGGGCCCACCTGAGTTTTGGCTAGAGCTGAAACTTCATTCGACCCCTCATCCAAGTGGGACACACACAATGGATGGCATGTCAAGCTCCATACCATACCTAACATGAATGTTGGCCTGCCAAGCTCCATACCCTACTCAAATATCTCCACCATTCACATGCAGTATGCAAACGACAAGATGTCATCCCCAAGTTGAAAGCTGAGGTCAGCTAGTGTCCTGAACTTATCTTTGTTGTCTATATTCCCCTTTTTTATTATTTATTTATTTATTTATTTTTCCATCAAGATGTACTTGAAAGATGTGTATTTTGTTCTTAAACCGTGAACAATTGATGCAGAGGATGGAGACATTTCTTAAAGTGGTCACTTTGATAACTAGGATTGACAATCACGACGTGAACACGGTAATTCATGTTACCTTTCTTCCATAACCAAGTTGCATGAGTCATCCTGCATTTATAACTTGATACTTGATAGGCATTCATTTATGTACTCGTAGGATTAATTAGCATTAGGGGTTCTTTGAGCCATACTTTTGGAGTTTGGCAACTAGCCATCTAACTTAGATGATCGCACTGTCCGTTTATTATAATGCATCATCTTTTGGAGTAGTCAAATATATTTTTCTTAAATATTTACAAGATATATTACCTCATGTTCCAGCAGATATTTCCAAAATCTCTTCGCCAAACCAAATTGTGGCGGATGTGAATTGAGCAACTTTTGCTTCTATAAAAATGGCATATGCTACTTAGTCGAGAACTAATGAGTTACGCAGGTATTTGGAATAGCTAAGCAGCCGGTGAACATTGATAAAGGGCAGTATGGTAAACCTTCTGACATTGATTGGAAGTTTGTGAAGATGATAAAAGGTGTGGTGAAGTATGTGAGAATCATACAGAAGTGATCTTAAACAGATAGTGGTTAAAAAAAAAAAAAAAAAAAAAACTAAATAAGCCTACAAGTTTTAATGAGTTATTTTTCCCTCTCACATGCCATGACTGCAAGGGATTTGCATACTCTAGCAAACATCTGAAGCATCTGGTAGATACAGTGATACAAAAATAAAAAATAAAAAATAAGAGATTATGATAAATCATTGACTAAGACTAATAGCATGTAGGCACATCCATATGTTAAGGAAAAAATAAATGTTATAGCTAAAGATGAGCAAAACATGTGAACCCTGAAAATACATAACAATTTAGGCATCAATCAACTGCTGCATTATTTCATTCATTCATTCTTCCTTTCTTTGCATATGAGAGTGAAGGATTCTAGGCTGCTGGAAATAAGATCTTCAGCTATCGTTTGAGGATAGGGATGCCTTCGACCAAAAGAGGAAACCATTGGCTAGAAAACAGAGAGCAATAAGCCACAACCCTGTCCTACCAAGATCTGACTGCCTATCAATTGCATCACTTGGAATGAGATATGATCCTATGGATCTGACACATCCAAACATGCATCCATTGCTTGTACCGAGCTTTTACATATATATATATATATATATATATATATATATATATATATATATATATATATATATATATATATATATAAAGCATTTAATCTCAGATTCAAGTCGCAGTAACAAGGAAATCAACCAAACCCTAGAAATGTAAGGGAGAGGGAACCTTTGAAGGGGAAGAAGCATCAATGCTAGCTAGGGGGAGTGAGGGCACGGGAGAGCTGTTGGAGGTAGCGCTCTGAAGAACCGATGTTGTTGAAGGGGAAGTGAGGGCGTGGGAGCTCTAGAGAGGGAGAGGGAGACGGCGGGAGCTCGAGAGAGGGAGAGGGAGACGGCGAGAGCGAGGGAGAGTGAGAGTGCTGATGGAGAGAGAGAGAGAGAGAGAGAGAGAGAGAGAGAGAGAGAGAGAGAGAGAGGGATTGGGGAATGGAGAGAGGGAGGAAGATGAGAGAACGGGTCAGGGAACAGAGAGGGAGAGAGAGAGAGAGAGAGAGAGAGAGAGAGAGAGAGAGAGAGAGAGAGAAATGAGGGAACATTTGGGCGCGACAGTTTTGAGCCACGTCCAATTTTGGGCATTGGAGCCCATGGACGGTCCTCTCATGGGCTCCGTGGTGCCCACCATGATGTATTTGCTTTATCCAATCCGTCCATTAATTTTATTAAATTATTTTAGTTCATATTGCCAAACATAAAGTAGATTGAAGGTCCAAGTGGACCACACTATAGGAAGCACATGTGATTTAATCTCCATGTTTCCTACCGTGTGGTCCAATTTAGCATTCAATCAAGCTGATTATTTATTTCATGCCCTATAATAATATTTCAAAATAGATGGACGGCTTAGATAGAAAACATATATTTTTTTAGGCCCCATAGAGCCCCTTACTGCACCATTAATTATTAATGGTGTGATACGTTTTTTAGCTACGGATTAACACTGTAGTAATTGTAGATACAGTTTAAATCAGTAACAAAAAACCAACATAGTCTGTATGCTTTGCCCCTTTTTTTGGTAGTGTGATTTGACAAAACATGTGAGAGGTGTGGATTTCTCACAAACACCATAGTGGGCCCCACATCATATATCCTATCGAATTCCTCATGCATATGTGACACATTGGCTCAATGCAAAAGGTACCAGGGGTAATTTCATCCCGATCTTTTTTTAAAAGGTGTCTAGTGACTAGGTAAGGCATTTGTTTAATCCTTCTTATATTTGGGGCATTCAAGAAACCACTATGTTTTTTTTTTGGTCAAAATCCCAAAAGAAATAGAAGTGCTAGAAGCGTTGATTGGCCCAATTAGGTGGGACCCATCTAGGATTAGCAATCGAAATAACCAATGCCATTGGGTGTAACAATCAGAATCTACGGGTGTGTTTGGATACCATTAAATAAATTACTTTTTAATTTATTTTAAGCCATTAAGTTACCTTTTATGATTAAGTTAGGTGTCATTTAGTACATTAAAAAATAAGATCTGAAAATTAATCTTAAGTACTGAAACCTTAATTTAAAGAGTAGAATTTTATTATTTATAATTATTGAAAAATCCGTTTGGTAATTTATCTGAAATAGTACTGATATCGGAAAATAAGCATTTTTTTCATAAAAATTTGTTTAGTAAACTCAAATAATAATAAAATAAAATTTAACATATTTGTACTTATTATCTTAACTTTTATCTTTAGTAAAGGCCACAAAGATAAACATTATTAGAAATCTCCTTAGATGGGAAGATTGGTGCCCAACATAATGTTTATTTACCATCCAACTCGTTCATAAGGTCACATACACTTGGATGGCTTGATCCAAACCTTCTATGGATTCCATGAAGTTTTCAATGGAGGCATTTAATTCCACTGCTTTTATGTGATGTGGTCCACTTGAGCTTTGAATTTGACTCATTTTTGGGTTCATGCCCTAAAATGATATGGAAAAATGGATGGACGATGTGTATATAACTATCA
This sequence comes from Magnolia kwangsiensis, assembly GCA_037074715.1. Taxonomy (NCBI): domain Eukaryota; kingdom Viridiplantae; phylum Streptophyta; class Magnoliopsida; order Magnoliales; family Magnoliaceae; genus Magnolia; species Magnolia kwangsiensis. The sequence goes on along the minus strand of CM073573.1, from coordinate 157,679,653 downwards.
CACTCCAAAATTTGGCACATGAGCATAAAGATTCCAATCCTGAGTTTCCGTGCGTGAAATTAATAAAAACACATGTGGACATGTTCCCACGTGCCTTTGTAGATTGGTTAATATTCAATAATGATCAATAATTAGAGTAGCTTTTACACATTGTTATCAAAAGTTAATTAGAAGTAATTAAACCTTCCATTCCAAAAATAGTGTTTGCCTAGACGATTAATATATAAGCCACAATATAAGTTCAACATATACAAGATATATAACAACTAAAAGAAGGGAAGAAGCTAGAGATCTATTGGGGCACCCGAGTGCACCACCATCTGGTTCTATTCCTAAGTCATTTGTATATGTCAAATGGAAGGTGTCACACACCAACATAGTGAAGAAATATCCCCAAAATTATACTCTGACATTTTTAGCTATAAATAGGTTCACGTAAGGGTATTATTCTTAAGTACGTTGTTTATAACACCTAAATACTAAGCATGTTATACCTAAATCATGTTAATGAAAAAATAATGTAGTAAATAATTTTCTAAATCTGGTTAATTAAATCCGTGTATGTCATGATATGCATATGTATGTCCATTGAATAACAACCAGACCGCAATGTGTCTTGTCACCAATCTTAACCATAAAATATCTATCATAATGTACTGTGGCTCGTCACAGATATTACCAACAAATGTCATAATATACATGTTTTAGCTAATTCTTTTTAATCCAAGTTCAATCAACATATTGACGAAGCTAAAATACTTCAATTATATCACGAGTCCATTTAACCGGATCATGTCTTATTGCGGCTCATATCAGCTTGTCGACGTTATCCCTTAATCTAATTTAAGGTCCGTCTTTCGATATCAATTTAAATAATCATTCTAAAGATATAGGCACAATGCCAACGATATCAAATCAACATGGTGAGGGTTGTCACTCAAATTCAATAAGAGGATAGATGTGTTGTGGCTTTACATGAACCTTTGAGATGGCATAACACATGAATTAAAAGAATTACGTACACGACAAATGATGTACCATGCCTAGCAAATCACTGACAAAATTCAAGGATTTACATGTTGACCAATAGGGATACTACCACGAACATATAATGTACAAGGCACATCACTTCGATTAATGCTCACTAGTCACTAGGGGGCTCATCACATAGCGTAGGCCGACAACTTGGACATGGTGTCCCATACCACCATGCTCAACACATGAGATAATGCTCACTGGTCACTATGAGGGCTCCTCATATAGCATGGACCAACATCTCGGACATAGTGTCCCATACCACCATGATCGGCCTATGAGACTTATTGGATCGAATTACACTAATGGTTATAATTAAGACTTTAATTTGATAGAAATTGTGGTATCTTAGATTCAATAAGGTGTTATACAACAATCAAATACATGAAAGATCAGCTCTTCATTAGATTAATCCGATTGATCACAGGAAACTCTGGTGAAACTGGCATTGGGTATAAACAACCCATGTATTTCCAACTACTATTGGTTGTGCATGTTTCGCCTTGGTTGACCTAACTAGCTTATAATGGCCAACCAGAGATAGACTGCCCACCTACTCAAATAGTTATTAAAGCTTAATCCATAACAATAATGATACATATTATCCGGTACATGATTTCAAGCATAAAACAATGTAATACCACACTATGGTAAGCTAATTGGATACACACACACACACACACACCAACCCTTGATCAAAAATTTAAATCGATTCTCAATTACAACTTAACAAGCATCATAAAAGGATTCTACTATCAAAATTTCACATCATTCATGCATTTCATCGAACATTTTCTCACCGAGACACAACATAAGGACTATGATAATAAGACAATTTAAATGTTACACATACAAAAGCATTCAATTATTAAAAAAAAAATGCTCTAAATCTAAATTAAAGTACAAATTAATTTACCGTTAACGACTTAAATTTAGTTTTAATTTTAATTTTTCTTGTTAGCTTGTTAGTAGACACCCCACTATCAGCACACACTCCATTGTTAGCCACCCCCACTAGGAATTGATACCATGACCTACCTCAATGATTTAATTTTAATTAAACGTTAGACAATGGATTGGGGCTTAACTCTATTAGAACGATTCCTTAACTCGATTCAATGAATTGGGGTTCGGAATCAGCGTACAACTAAAATTCTAATGGAGCCATGCTCAGTTACGGATCTCGTGGAATAAGGGACACCCCTAATTAACAATCGAGACCCATAAACCCTAGCATACACAAATCCTAACGTTAGGGTTCGGAAAATAGAGGAAAAGTGAGTGTCATTACACCAAAATCACAAATTTATGATGGACTAAATCCGTTGCCAAATGCAATTAATGACGTACTTTATCTGTTGCATGGTCCGTCGCTATTTGCTACATTACAGAAATTGAACCATGGATGGGATCCGTCGTGAATCTGCAATAGTTTGTCCGTCACAAATAAACGACATATCCTATCCATCGTAAAAATTAAAAATCCGTCGTATTATTTGTCATTATAAAATTTGGCGACAGATAACGGAACTCAAATCTGTCGATAATTTTCAATTTATTCAGAAATTAGCGGCATATTTGGTCCGTCGCTAGAATTTTTGTTCAAAAAAACCGTTATAGTTGCAATTAGACACGACTTGCAACCGTTTTCAAACCAAAATCCTAGCCGTTTCAATTCTACAATTTTGGTGTAGTGCATGCTTTAATTTTCACCTCATGCCCTTGAAATAAGTTGGCAAAATAGATGGACAACATAGATAAACTATATATGTTATGGTGGGGCCCACGAACATGATTCAGTAGCTAGGAGTGAGTAATGTTAGATGATTGTGGGGTCATTAAATAAGGTATTAATTCTCATTATTTAAAAAATAGGTTATTCTATCTTTATCCATAAGAGAGTGGGCGGTAATATTACCAACCAATTAAAATGATAGGCACTGACATGAAAATAGTTCAAAGGAAAGTACTATTTTGGCAATAGCCTAAAAGGTAAGCACCTAGATGACAATAACTAAAAATTTTAAATAAATGATCAGAACAAAAGAATTGCAATCAAATCATGATAAATTAAGAACAAAGCGCACATTTTAAAAATATATATTGTGAAATTATCATGATATTATCATTCAGATAATTTTCTAGGATAATCGGATGAGATTTTTACAATTTTAGTGGCATTTATCACAATGCCACCATTTATTTTTCATTTTTTTATCAATATTTTTTATTATGTAATTGTTGCATCACTATGACAAAAGTATGAATTTGCGACGGATTTTTACGACGGACTTCGTCCGTCGCAAAAATCACTAGGTTTAACAACCGATTTAATTCGTCATTAACTGAAAACGTCCATCGCCAATCCCCTTTTCCTCAAAAATTTGGTCCAAATGTTGTGGAATTTTGCGATGGACCTAAATCCATCGATAAAACCTGATTTACGAAAGAGTCATGACGGATTTTGGTGCGTCGTAAAATAGCGACGGACTAAATGCGTCGCAGATTTTGATTTTCATCAGTTGGCAAATTCCCGCCCATAGCAGTTCACGACGTTTTTTAAGTTGCTTTTGCGACGGTTCATGGTCCGTCGTAAAAGGGCTTTTGCCTTGAACATTTATTTTTTTTCAATTTTTTTAAAATGTGGTGGAAATTTTATTTTTTTTTAGTCTAAGAATTGTTTTTAAATAGAATTTCTGTTGTTTAATTGTACATATTTTTATCTAATATTATTTTTTAACAATTGATTAAATGCAGAAAAAAATTATTTTATTTTTATATCAAATGAGTAAAATTATTATTTTTTAAAAAAATTTAAAACTAATATTTAAATTTGTAATATGACATGAAAAAGAATACTAGAAAGTTTAAAAAAATTTAACAATGTTTGAGAAAAAAATGAGATTTTGAAAGAAAAAAATCGTGATTTAATAAAAAACTATTGTGGGAAAAAAAATAGAATATTGAATAAAGTTGATAATTTTGAAAAAAAAGAATTTGATTTCGAGAAAAAAATAATATCCTGAAAAAGAAAATTAAAAAGATATAAAAAAATGTGAAAATTTTGACTGTTGAAAAATGAAAATATTTTGAAAAAGAAAATGAGTTAGTATTTTAAAAAATAAAATAAAATTGAGAAGTACGATAAAGATTAACAAGTTCAAAAAAAATAGAGAAGTTAGAAAGAATTGAAAATTATAAAATAAAACGATATTAAAGAATCGATACTTTGACAAAAAACAAACATTTTGAAATGAAAAATAAAGAAGTTGAAAAAATTCGTGATTTTGAAAAATAATTGAAAATGTTAAAATTTTGAAATTAAAAGATGAAGTTATTTATAAAAACACTGAGATTTTGAAAAAAAATATATATCATTTAAAAAAAGAAAATTGAAAAGTTGAAAACAAAATGATGCTTTCGAAGAAAAAAAAATCGGCATTTTGGAATTTTTGAGAAAATAAAATAAAATTTGAGAAATTTTTTGAGATTTTGAAAAAAAAATTCAGAATTTGTATTTTAATATTTTTTGAGATATTTTATAATAAAAATGATATTTGTTAAAAGTTTTACAAGAAAAATTTAGCGTAAAAAATATACATTTTGAAAAAAATGTTATTTTTAAATGGAAATTAAAATTTATCTGTGAAAAAAAAATTGTGGCTTAATCAGGGCGAGTAACTAGTCAAATTGACAGTACTGATCAGTAAAATAGTGTGAATGGACCAAACATATAAAATGGGCCAAATATTCTAGTCAAAATTGTGACTCAACTTATTGACCTCGCGAGAACCTAAGAATTGATGTTAGTAGATTTTGTGGGCCCCATAATGATGTGTGTCGAACATCAATGCCATGCTTTGATGTGTCCCCTTTAGGTTAGGAGATATCTCAAAAATCATCCATATACGAAACTCAGGTCGGCCATACCATCTAAACCCATGTGAAGACATCCTAAAAAATATAAAAGCACTTGGTGGGGCCCACATGAGTTTCGGTTGCGGCTGAAACTTAGTCTGACCCCTCATCCAAGTTGGACACACATAATGAGTGGGTTGGATATGTGAATCACATTTAGGCAAGCCCAATATATGAATATGAATGTTTTAGGGTCTCCACTCCATTTAGGTGAGTTACTAATTACCCTTAGCATACTGAGTAAACTATGTGGGGTCCACCATTATTTATTTATTTTATCCACTCCATTCATCCATGTTAACAGATAATTTGAGGTCTAAAGAATAAGAAAAAAGAAGCATATCCAAAGCTCAAGTGGACCACACCATAGGAAATAATGTGATAGAACCTCTACCATTGAAAAATTCTTGGAGGCCATAGAAGTTTTGGGTCAAGCATATGTTTGTGTTTTCCCTTCATTCACATCTTTTTGATATTATGAACAGGTTGGCTAGGGTGGATGACAAATAAACATTACTGTGGGCCCCAAGCAAGGTATCAACTGTAGAAATCATTATTCCACGCTGTTTCGTGTTGCACAGTCCACTTGAGCTTTGGATTTTCTAAAAATTTGGTATCAATCCATACCATTCATCCATTTTTCGAGATCAATTTAGAGAATTATCTAAAAAATGAATCATATCCAAAGATTAAATGGACCACACCATAAATACTAGCATTGGTAATGATTTTCACCGTTAAAAAATTTGTAGGGCCTACCATAATGGTTATTTTCCATCTAATCTATTCATAAGGTCACAAAGACCTGGATGAAGAGGAAAAAAAAATTCATATTGATCCAAAACTTCTGTGACCCCTAAAAGGGTTTTAATGGTAGACATTCAATCCCCCACATGCTTTCGATCGTGTGGTTCACTTGATAGTTAGATCTGTCTTATTTTTTATCTCAAGCCTTACAACGAGCTCACCATATGGATGGACGATTTAGATATAACACATAAGTCATTATAGGACCCACAGAAAAAGCCGACGTCACCCAGCCCCCTCTCACAAGGCGGCGGATTGGATACTGACAAGTTGAGTAGGGAGACTGCTACTGAAGTGATGTCACCAAGTTCTGTGGGCCCACCATGATGTATTTTTTGTATCCACGTTGTCCATTTATCTTGAGAGATCATTTTAGGTTAAGATCCAAAGAATGAGTCACATCTAAAGCTCCAGTGGACCCCACCAGAGAAAACTGTGGGGAGAGTGATACCACTGTTAAAAACTTCTAATGATGGATGCCGCTTTCCTACTAAAGCCTTTGCAAGAAGTCCCTACGCAAGGATGTTGGGTGGGCCCACCACCATGTTTTTTGGAAATATACTCTGTTCATCCATTTGTCGACCTCATTTTAGGAAAATCCACCAAAAACAAGGTGGATCCAAAACTAAAGTGGGCCACGTGAGAGGGAAAATTGGGGAAAGAAATACCTACTGTTGAAACCTTCCTAGGCTCCACCTTAAGGTTAATATGCCATCTAAGCCATTTATAAGGTCATTAACACAAGGATGAAGTGAAAATACAAAAAGTTTATCCTGGAAAAAAGCTTTTATGGACATAAAAATGTTTCAACGATTCTCACTGAATCCCTACTGTTTCCTCTCGTGTGGCCCAACAGAGTCTTGGATCCACCTAATTTTTTGTAGCGTGTCCTAAAATTAGCTTAAAAAATGGATGAATGGAGTAACTTCATGCGAAAGGCTTTTGCAGGAAATCTACGTCCTCTAACGCGGGCTGGTTAGGGCGCCAGCCCTAACCAACCCCTCTCTCATCTGCGTCTCTCTCTCTCTCTCTCTCTCTCTCTCTCTCTCTCTCTCTCTCTCTGTGCCTCTCCTCTCCCTCTCCCTCCATTGGTCCTCTCTCTCTCTGCGCCTCTCCCTCTCCCTCTCTATACGCCTCTCCCTCTCAAAAAGGATGGATGGAGTAGATTTCACACAAACATATCGGTGGGCCCACCCAGCATCCTTGCACAGGAACTTCCTCCTCCTCCTCTCTCTCTCTCTCTCTCTCTCTCTCTCTCTCTCTCTCTCTCTCGACTCCCTACCCTTTCTTGTGTGTTTTTGATCCACGAACACCCTGCCCATGCACGCCCTTGCTCTCTCTCTCTCTCTAAAGCTCAGTTAAAGACTATTTGTCGAACATGAGGTATTTCTCTCTCTCTCTCTCACACACAATCTCAATGCCAATTTAGGAATTTGGGGATTTAGTAATTTATGGATTTTTTATTTGATGTGGACCCTGATTTAGGGATTTGTGGATTTTAGGGCTTACAGATTTGAATGTGGACCTCGAATTGGGGTTTTTTTTTTTTTTTTTTTTTCTGATTTTACAAATTAGGGATTTGGGGATTTTAGGATTTTGGGGATCTGAGGATTTTTGAAATTGGGGATTTCACCTTCTGTGTTTTATTTATTTATTTCTTGTGTTTTATTTATTTATTTCTCTTTCTTTATTAACATTTAGAAGTCCCCAATCCATTGATCTAGACTATACATTAGGTCCAAGGCACATTTCATGGGGTTGCCATGTAAACATCATACCAATCTGAGCCAGATCTTAGGGTCTGTCAAGCATGATTCATATAGAATCTGGTCTAGTTTGGATCTGTATTCAAATCAACATGATTTTTTAAAGGTTTAATTTTTGCATTCCTTGTGTTGTGGCCTAAGTTTTGGATTGGAATGATTTTTGAGGACTCATGGCAAAAATCTGGTGACTCGCCTGATGGAAAGGGTGGATCTGGCAGCATGTGTCAACCGAGTGCCAGGTATGTCCCTAAAAGACGTCCTTAGATGCCTTTAAATTACCTTCAACTTTATATATTCATGGGTCTAATGTAAGGCCATTCCGTGTATTAATTCCTTTAAATAACCTTCAACTTTATCGGATAGTGACTGTTTCCATTAAAATGACTGTTATACTGAGTTTTGTGACATTTTTTGTAAACCTTGCTCAGAACCCAATAATTGTCCTAAAAGTTCTATTATTTTTCCTCGTCTACTGAAGCCTTGTACAAGTTTAGAAACCATGAGATACACTGATGAATTTTGTCCTAATAGGTATAAATTTCATCTAAATCCAATAAAATTGTTTTTCCTCGTCTACTGAACCTTGTACAATTTTATTTTTTTTTTTTATAATAATTATGATCATAATCCCTGCAAGAGGGGATTAGGTACTGCCCAAGCCTCACCTGAGATGTTGTGGTCCTTACAGTGAGGCCCACCTATATGTATTCATGTTGGTAGGGAGACTAATTGCTTCTTATTGTTGTTTTCCATTGCATTTTGCAGACAATTCCTGGAGCAACTGTATACTATGTTCAAAATATGTGAGATCTGTTCTAGATTCAATGGGATGTATCAGGTGGTATACTTTTCCTATTCAAGCTTTTTGTAATTAGTATTTCCCTATTCAACTCTCTTTATATGGTTCTTGGGACATAACAGAATAGTTTGAAATGAACAACAATCGGCAGGTGGAGGTCCACTACATAGATATTGGATTTCATTTCACCATCACTAAGAGTTTCATGGATTTGTTTGAAGGCCTTACATATGTTCAAGAAGATTTTGCTCTTGAAGGGGCTAATAGGGCCCACCTATGATCAATAATGACAATTTGATAGGAGGAATGCTTGGTAGATTTGGAACATGTGCCAAAAGTATCCATGAAAGGGTAATCACAACCAAACAATTAAGGGCACACAAGATGATGGTAAGAGTAAAAATGGTTTTATGACTTATTTCCACATGGCTTGGCTTTATTTTCAATTCTCCTTAGCAATATGCAAGTAACTAAATCCTCAACCATCTCATGGCCAACATTAATTTGAGTCAGCATAAACCTTTGGATCCTCTTTTTGAAAGGTATATTGGCTCTCCGTATTATGCATTGAAAGGCATAACTCCTAATCTTTGCAAATCATGGTGTAACATGTCAATCTCCAAGTCTCGATGAGTGGATGGTGTGCCTATTTTTTCTTGTTTATTTGAGAAGCACAATGCGATATGCTGGCTGAATATTGAGGGAAATGATTGGCTAATATTATAATCCATTGAAATTGGGATTGTGTACTATCCTTTTCAATCTGGCATGCTTAAGTCTTTTGTTGATATTGTTAAGAAAAAACATCCGTAAATTCTTTCAAGTTTTATGCTTGAGTGGAATACAGTTTTATTTATTTATTATTTCATACTTTTGTGATTGAATTGATTGTTACATCCATGCAGGGCTTAGAGTGGAAGGAGAAAGTAGCAAAATCTTCAACTAGAACAATGTCACTAAGCTTAAAGACATTGTTTGAGCAGCTTGCAGTGGAAGTTGAACCTAGTACCTCAAAAGCATTGGATGGAGAGAGAGAACAAGTGTTCCTAGATCTACCATATGAAGTTACCCAAGCAAGGTGGTGCTTGTAGGCTTGTAGAAAGAAGTGTTCCTAGATCTACCAATTAGCTAACGAATCATGAATGCCTTCATGCAGTCCTTTGTGCTTTGTAACATGATCTCCAAGAGCACATAGCTTTGAAGGCATTTCGTCTGCATTTGCTGAACACAAGTATTGCAAATAAAATTCCTCGGGCTTGGGTTCAACAGAAATTCTCTCCCATTTGATCAGGTCCTTTAGAAGAGGATCAGTCCATTCATTCTTCATGACTTGAGCAACCAATATACAGTGAGAATTGGCTATTGAAGCATCAAAACATATGTTGTATATCCCGCAAGGAAGCTCATATGGTAAAGGAAGCAGTGAGATTAGAAATAGCAATCATTAGCCTTTTCCCCATAGCTAAATTTTCATGCATGAGGTATAAGATGAAATTTTTAAGAGGTATTACTTTGTATATAAAAAGTGTGCACCCACAAGCACAGTTTGTTGGCAGCGAAAATTGCTCATTTGAACATTGAATTTTTCCTTACTAGTAACACTGTTTAGCTATCCCTAGAAGCTCTTCTGTAACTAGCTTGTCATTTGTTAATTCCATTTCTAATGCAAGTCAACCTAAGCGACATCTTCTTACAACTGGATGGAGTGTGTTTGTAAGTGCAAAGAGGCCTGTTGCAGGTGATTCGGTCCTTTTCATTTGGTATGCTGATTCAGAATCCTCATGCCACCTATGTGATGCACGTAGCATTTCAATCTGTCATGTCATGTATAGTTTTATCTGACTCTGAAATATATTGCTTTTGTCATCAGGAAAGAAAAGAATCAGTTACTCCTGGGAATCTGGTGTTCTAATCGGCCACAAACTATCATGTTAGTTTTATCAAGTGATAGCATGCACATAGGGCTCCTTGCTGCAGCAGCTCATGCAGCCGCCACAAATAGTCGTTTCACTATTTTTTATAACCTAAGGTAGACTTAATGCAACTCATAAAACTTGAATGTTGTAAATATCATAACAAATATAAACAATTATGTATTATATTGTTTTACATTGTTTTCAGGAGCAAGCCCATCTGAATTTGTCATACCTCTAGCCAAATATGCTAAAGTAGTCTACCACACTCGTGTTTTAGTTGGCATGCGCTTTCAGATGCTATTTGAGACAAAAGAGTCAAGTGTGTGTCGGTAAGTTTCATGCTCAAAATGTCTCTCTTTCTTTATTCCTCCCTTTTGAGCTTTTTTATGCTGTTGTTTGGAATTTCACATTTATCTATGGCTAATATGATATGCCTTTGAACTATTTGATGTTTAAGCCATGCAAACTTCCATCAACATGTTTTGTTTTTCATTGTATTGACCTTTTATGCTTGTATATATACTTCACACTTAGTAATAATGTCATTCCATTATGCCTAGGTACATGGGCACAATAACTGGCATAGGTGATTTAGATCCTGTTCGTTGGATTATTGGTCTCTCCTTCTGATGTTGTTTCACTGGTAATAGCAGGAGAGCTCTCTTCTACTCTTTCCTTTTCTACTCTGCATTCTAGCTTGAATATCAAAAGAAATGTATTATGTAATGTTCTGCAGAAAGAAAATGCAGTTTTGTGTTCAACCAACAACAATCTGCATGAGGCCCGACTTTAG